>CM060409.1:68275917-69728382 GCA_030545235.1 Helianthus tuberosus | reverse complement strand
GACCCGACTCCGGTGTGAGAATAAGTATGGGTTATGAAGAAGAAGATGTATTTGAGAAGTGTGTGTAACTTGAATTTCATACCTGAATAGTTCTCATATTTATAGCCGGGAGTCTTTGGACGGGAAAACTCGTTAGTGAAAAGTTGACGGAAGATGCTAACCCCGTAAGCGGTTGCGTTTCCTTCCGTCCAGCTCCTTGATCCGACGTGAATGCACACGGATCGCTGTTAGATCTATGGCTGGGGATATGCCACGTGGAAAGTGATCAAATAGAGATTACTCTCCATTTACATGCTATCGTTGTGATTTCAGGGAGGCCTGAGATGGCGACACGTGTCCAGACGGTTATAACCGTCTTAGTGGTGCACGATTGAATTCCTTCTAGAAGATTACTGCTGTAATCTGGTGTGACTCCTTATCGTGTGGAATCAGCTGAATAAATAAATCCCAAGTCTGGGTAAATAATATCAAAGTCTGGATATTGAGCGGAAGTGTTTAATTTAGGATTTTCATCCTTTGCTCATGGGAGAAAGCGCAAGGACTTATGATTTCCTTTTGGCGCGCAAGTGTTGACTGTTGCTTGTTTCTTAAGCTTTTCTTTTGTAAGACCAGTGCGCGGCCGTGCAAGGCTAAAAGGTTGAAAAGCAAGGTTGTGGTATGGTCCCAAGTACTTATTATGAGGTTTTTGGGACCTTACCCATTCAAGTTAAAAGGTTGAAAAGCAAGGTTGTCAGTTAGTTGTTTGCTAATATGATTGATTATTTGGTGAAGTATCAACCAGTTCTCTTGTCTCGTATCCTTTATGACGACAGTTATAGCATGAATGTATCATTTTCGACAAAGGTTGTTTCCATATACTCTCCTAAACATTAGCCACCACTGTAGGTTGTTTCCAGATTCTGACAGAAACAATATGCTCTCCTAAACTTTCGCCATTGGAAGGAAACCCTAGGCAGTGGCACGTGCCACTTGTCACCAAATTTACTGTCCTAGCCGTTTGAAACCCTAGCGACCGCCATAGTTTGCTTCTCATAAATGTCCGCTGTCCTAGTTTGCTCACATCAGTCACTGGAAACACTAGCAGCTTCCAGATACCCGCTTCTTGACATCACCAGTTCACAAACTGCCAAACCACCACTGCATTCATGTTCAACTCATAAAACTGCGTCGAGAAGATCACACAAACCGCAGCCCAGCATAACTCGCTAAAAATTCAACTTGTCATAATCCACTATAAATGGTTAAAAAACAGAACTAAAATACCATGTAATTACTTGTGCCATGTATTGGGTTACATCTTTCTTTCCTGTCAAATACACAAGTCTTCTCGGTCCTTGGTTGGCCGGATGCATTAGACTAATCGTTACTGGAATGTGTTTATATGAAATATATGATTCAATATATAGATACAAGTGTAGCCGTATGTTTAGAATGTGTGTATATGAAATATATGATTCAATATATAGATCCAAGTGTAGCCATATGTTTAGAATGTGTTTATATGAAATATATGATTCAATATATAGATCCAAGTGTAGCCATATGTTATGATATAAAACCAATACACAAAACAAAGGCATAGGTTAAACTTAGCATAACAGTTAAGCATAATACTCATAGACATTAATATCCCAAAATAATGTTTAAAAAAAACTAAGTTTCAAATGATTAAGTTTTTAGTAAGATACAAGCTTCAAATGCTTAACGTTCCCAGTTTAAATGTTAGAGTAATAAACTAAACTTAAAAAAATTATAATATATAAAAACCCTTTAATGACTGTTAAGAAACATGATATGAAGATCGAACAAACAAACACAATAAATAGCGACAAAATCAGGTGACAAAATCTTATTAAGCCAACCCAAAAGTGTTCACCCCCCCCCCCCCCCAAGTACCCAAAGATCATACAATTGTAAGATCTATAACAATACAACAATACAGAGATCTCTAGATGATCATCAACACAATCAACAAATAATCTCTCTGAAATACAAACGAGAGATAATAACAACTTCAACAGACTAACAAACCCTAACGAACAAAACAAAGAAGAGTACAAGTGAAAGTAAAGGAGAGAATGAACAATTCGCAGTCAATCCTCCTTTTATATGAAGCCCCTCAAATGTTACATCCAGGTCCAAAACTTTCGCACATGATGATCGCAGTCCCCAAGATGTTCCACATTACACTCTCACACAATACAACCTGCTCAAAATAAACCCAACAGATATATACAACACAACACACCATAATAACCTTTGAGCCGATAACACTCAAGCCCAAAAGCCCACAACACTTCCATAATGCAGACGCCCACATATTAACATAATGAGCCTAAAACCATAAGAATGAGATAACCAATTACATATTTTAACATCCCCCTTCATTCTTACGGCTTAAATAAATCAACCAATCCCAGTTTTTTTTTTATAGAAATGATCATGAAGATTAACACTTAGACCTTTTGTAAATACATCAGCCAGTTGACTTTCAGTGTCAACCTTTTTTGTACTTATAAAACCAGTGGAGACCTTTTCTCTCAGAAAATACAAATCAATTTCAAAGTGTTTAGTTCTTTCGTGAAAAACAGGGTTATCTGCTATGGAAATTGCAGCACTACTATCACAGAAAAGTTTTATAGGCAACTTACAATTTATTTTTAACTCTTTTAAAACAGTTACTATCTAAACAAGTTAACATGCTGCTTAACACATTTCCCTGTATTCAGCTTCCTAGTTGACCTAGAAACAGTACTTTGTTTCTTACTTTTCCATGACACTAAATTTTCACTTAGAAAAACAGAGAAACTAGTAACTGATTTCCTGGTCATTCAACACTTTGCCCAGTCTGAATCAGCATAACAAGACAAATTTGTACTAACACTCTTCCTGAACATAAGACCTCTACTAGGACTTGACTTCAAATACCTCAACAATCTTAAAGCAACTTTAAGATGTGCCTCTAAAGGACTATGCATAAATTGGCTTAAATGCTTAAGAACATAACTAATATCAGGGCGTGTTAAGGACAAGTATATTAACTTTCCTGTCAACTTTTGATAACTAGTAATATCAGCCAATTTCTCATTACGGACTTCAGTTTTAGAATTAACAACATGACTTAATTCTATGGGGGTATTTACAGGTTTACAACCTATATAACCAAACTCATTTAGCAATTCCAAACAATACTTTCTCTGACTTAAATACAGAGCAATTTTATTATACAACACCTCTAAACCCATAAAATATTTAAGTGTGTCAAAATCTTTAATTTGAAATGTATCACTGAGCATAGCTTTTACTTTAGCAATTTCAGTGTTATCATTTCCATTATCACTATGTCATCCACATAAACCAACAAAATAACAAACACAGACTCTTAAGAAAATGTAAACAGTGAATGATCACACACACTTTGCACAAAACCAACATTTAGCAACACATTAGTAAGTTTTTCATTCCACTTCCTAGGAGCTTGTTTTAATCCATATAGAGATTTAACAAGTTTACACACTTTATTTTCATTTTTAGAATAATATCCCTCTGGAAGTGACATATAAACATCTTCCGAAATAGACCCATACAGAAATGCATTATTAATATCAAGCTGAAACAAAGACCAACCATTTTGAACAACAATACTCAACACACATCTAACAGTCAGCATTTTAACAACTGGAGAAAAGGTTTCTCCAAAATCTATTCCTTCACGTTGATTATAGCCATTAGCAACTAAACAAGCTTTATATCTCTCAACCTCACCATTTGCTGTATATTTTATTTTATATATCCACTTACACCCTATAGGTTTTCTATCTTTAGGTAAATCAACAATTTCCCACGTTCTATTCCTATGTAAAACTTCCATTTCAAGATTCATAGCTTCAACCCACTTTGAATCTTTGGAAGCTTCACTGTAAGAATGTGGTTCATTTGACTTGTTTAAACTATTAGTAAAACATAAATTCTCAGCAGACAAACAAGCATAACTCACAACTTTTTCTATACCATATTTCACATTGCTATTTAACACATAATCATCAAACTGTTTTGGTAACATAGTATTCCTAGAAGATCTCCTAAGACCAGAAATGGTCACCTCAGATGTGTTGATCTCATCAGCTGACACTTCAGTGTCCTCTGCCCTGCCAGACTCCACTCTAACACTACTTTCTACACTAGAACCTATGTCATGACTGGACTCGATCGATCTAGGAGTGGCAGATGTAGAGGGAACTGGTTGTTGATCATCACTGAAAGTGTCATGAGATACAACAGTACCCTCTTCATCATTGGGAGTGTGAGAAACTTTAGGTGTAAACATTTCATATGAGTAAAAAAAATTATATGATTCAAACTTTTATCAACAAACATTTGATCATTAATGAGTTTAGACTTGAAAGGATAAACATGTTCATAAAATTTTACATCTCTAGAGAAAAAGTTTTTTTTTTTTCTCATCCAAACTCCAAAGTTTATACCCCTTTTTAATATTAGAATATCCAACTAAAACACACTTATCAGCATGATAAGCAAATTTATCAGACTCATTCAACACAATACTAAAACATAAACACCCAAAGTTTCTCAAATGGGACAAGGAGGATTTAAAACCAAACATAAGTTCATAAGAACTCTTTCCAGCTAACACAGATGATGCAAGCCTGCTAATTAAATAAACAACAGTTAGCACACAATCACTTCAAAATCTCAAAGGTAGACCACCCTGAAACATCAGAGCTCTGGCTATGTTTAAAAGATGCCTATGTTTACATTCATCAACACCATTTTGTTGTGGTGTATATGAACAGGAGATCTGATGTATTATACCTCTATTATTACAAAAGCTACTCATTTGATTGTTAATAAACGCAGTTCCATTGTCACTATGAAACACTTTAATCTTTCTTTTAAACTCAAAAACTTCCATTTTATTCTTTAAAAGATAACACCAACAGACCTAGAATAATCATCAACCACAGTTAAAAAATACTTGTACCCTTCGTAACTAGCAACTCTATAAGGACCCCATAAGTCTAAGTGAATCAGATCTCCAACACACTTAGACTTATGATCACTTAATGGAAAAGGTACCCTAACTTGTTTAGATTTATGACAAATTTCACAAGGACCATGTTCAATAGATTTAATACCTAGATTACCTTTTAAAACAACCAGAACTTGATCTGAAGGGTGACCTAATGTAACACCCCGAAAACGTGTTTGGTAATCAAACCACATTAATATTTATGAACGGGTAAAAAAATACCGTTAGTGGTGAAATTAACCTGGTAAATATTAGGAATTAAATAAATAAACTTAACATTAATTAAAAGGAGGATAAATACTTTGAGAAAAACAAAGTATATAAAAAAGGGCCCGAGTTAACGGGACTTAAAATAAACGGGTTATAACTCCCGGAACCCACTAAGTTAACTAGGAATAAATAACCTAGTTAGTTAATTGTTTTAAAACAATAAAGAAGCATGAATTAGTAAGCCTTTTATAAATCTTGAATATTGGAGGGACTAAAATGGGCAAAAGTAAAAATGAATTTAATAAAAGAAAAATCTACACCAAAAACACACACAAGAGTGTGTGTTCCTGGTTGTTAGGATCAGAGGCTCTAATGATTGTGTTAGTTTGTATAAATTGAACAATGAATGAATATGAAACAATGTAAAGTGCAGCGGAAATGAATAACAAACTCTGTAAACACAATCAAAGGAGAATATAGTTTGATAAACATTTGCTTTTCATAAAGTCGAAAGATTACAATTAAAAGCAAAAGATTACAATGCAAGCTTACAAACTAAGCTCCCTCTCAGCCTGATACTACAGTGGTTGGTTGCACAAGATGAAAGGATTGAATTGAGGAGAAGAACTTACTCAAAACGATCAAATGTAATAGTACAGAGTACTGTTCCATTTATAGACAATCCAAACCACTGAGGCATCTCAGCTGACGTCACCATGAAAGCGACGTCTAACAGCCTAACAAATCTTCAACACCAAGGCCTAGTGCTTCTTTCTTTGATATGTACTTCACTTCGCCATTGGATCTGGCCAGAGTCAATACATGGGTCTTTTGATCAGAGAGCCACTTTAGTATTTTTGAACCCAATGGGTTTCTTGGGAGAGATTTATTTCCTGGTGAGCTTTGAGATTTTGGCCTAGAGAAAAATTGTACAGCAGTATCCTGAACTTCAGACATTCTTTTGAAAGCTTCTTCTATGACTTCATTTGCTGCAGCTATATCTTCTGTAACTTCTTTGTCAATTTGCTCTTGTGTCTTTTGTTGATCAAGCTCACTGTCTGAGATATCTGCTGAAATGTTTGTTGATGTAGGTTTGGTTAATACCTTTTTGAAAAGGTTTTGAAGGCTCACTGAACTATCTTCTTTTAGACCCATTTTCTTGATGGCTTCTGTGAAGTAATCAGCTTCCTTTTCTTTTTCTTCTTCACTGGTCAGCAGTTTTCCTTTCTCTTGGTTTATCACAAGACTCGGGTCAACTGTTGATGTGATCAGTGTTTTAAGAGCATCCAGTTGTTGTTCTATCTTGTTGTAGTCTGGCTTTTTAGAAGTGCCTGAGACTGTTATCTTTCTTTTCTTCAGCCGTTCATAAGCCTCATCGGTATACTGCTTTGTCCATTTTGCTATGGCTTCAGCAGTATCCACCTTAGCATCTATCAGTTCCTGCTTTTTCTTTTTGTATTCAGAAGTAAGATCAGCAATTAGCTTTTTGTACTTATTCCAATTTGGAGTTGTCTTCTTCTTACTTGGATCATTTTTAACCCTTTCAATCATGTTTGCTTCATGCTTCAGGGCAACCAGTGGCCACTCTTCAAATTGGTTTTCTTCAGCTTGATAGAATTTTTCTTTCATTATATATGCAAGATACTCTTTTCTCATTGCTTTTCGTTGATCTGTCTTTTCTTTGATCAGATCTTGTGCATAATCTTCCATCAGCTTGACTTTTGTGAGCAAGAGTACCATTCTTTCTGCAATGGCTTCATCACCTTCATCTTTGCATTCAAGCTTAGCTCTAATCCTTGCTTGCCTTGCTTTTATTTCGAGATATTCATCCATGTTTTCTGGGACTATGAAGACAATGAGAGAAGGAAATCTTCTTTTTGAAGGATCTTCTTTTTGCGGCAACAGGATCATATTTTTCATCAGTGGCTTGAGTTTTTTCTCTTTTTCTTTTGTGAAGCTTTACGGATGAAGAGGATTTTGGTTGTGATGTAGGAATGATAAGAGCAGTGGTGGATGGTTGACTAACAACTGGTGTTTCAACCTCTGTTGACATTACAACTACCGATGTGTCAGTAGATGTCTTCTGCTTTTGAGCAGGGGTTGAAGGTGGTGAAGTAGTTTTTTGATGGTGGTGATGGTGGTGGTGAATCATCAGGTATGAAAATCCTTCTCCTTTTTATTGTAGGAGAGGCTGATGATGTCTTGGGTGGATCAGTGGTTTGAGATTGAATGGCAGTGGTTTGTGATTGACTAACAGCTGTTGAAACAACTGGTGCTTCAACCGCTGTTGTCATTACAACAGATGTTGTAACATCTGTTGTCTTCTGTTTTATGACAGGGGGTAATGGTGGTAGGGCAGTGGTTTTGGTGGTGTGTGGTGAAGTTGTGTGTGTTGATGAGATGACAGCTGTTTGGCTACTGCTAGCGGTTTTTGTAACTACTGCTGTATCAGCTTTTTGGATGGAAGTTTGAGATTTTAAATCTTTTGAGGGTTTAGATGGTTGTTTTCCTTGTTCTGATTCAACATGCAGGTCATCTTCAATTCCCTTTTTCTTCAACTGTTTGATATTCTCCCCCTTTTTGGCATTATCTGCAAGGGGTTGATCCATGAAAATGATAGTTGAAGGAACTTTTCCAGAGGTGCTTTGGAGATGAGCCTTGATGGCTTTGATGTCTGCTTGAGTATCTTTAAATCTCGACTCCACCATGTTTGTCAGCATTTTCACATGTATTTCATGCTGCTGGTCAGCCATCTGTTTTTGTTTTTCAAGCAAGGGTTGGAATATATTCCACAGCTTATTTGCAGCAGGTGCAGGTTGTGCAGGTGCTTGAGTTAGAACAGCAGTGGATTGTGCTTTCTGAGCTTTTAACAGCTGCTGCACCATATCCTTTATCTCAGCAACTGATGTTTCAAGTTTTTCAACTCTGCCCGTCAATTCCTGATACTTTGAATCATCACCCACTTTAATGGGATCATCTGAATCCCCACCAGCAGTGGTTGTACCAATGTGCGACTTAGGAACTGAGTCCCAAAAGTCACCCATTGATGCCCCTTGTTCTTGGTACTGGGGACTTCTTTCTTCAGCACTTGATAATCCTTTGATGGTACCAGTGGTTAAAACAAACTCACTGGTGATTACCGAAGGTGCTATAGAAGAAATTGCCTTCAAGGGAGACTTATTAATGAAACAACTGTCCAAATGTAGATCTGTTGATCCAACATTTGTAGTTGTTGCTCCACTTGAACTACCACCGAGAGTTACTTGTAACTCAGGGGGTGTAACCTCCTCAGTTGTTGCTGGGATAGCAGGGATAGTAGCATCAGACCCAGTCACTTGTGGGAGTTTACTCTCAGTGACAGGTGATAGAGAGGAACTGGTTTGTGTCTGAGCTATAGCAGCTGCATGCAACAAGGGTATTATGGATTGTGGTAATATGATTGGTGAGGGTATGGGTGTTGAAAGAGACATGTCCTTGGGATCAGGACTGAGGAAGATGGATCCGATTGGGTCCAGAGCTTCATATTGTGGGGTCCCTGTGCTTACAACCTGATCCTTTTGTGAGGATACAGGAGGAGTTTGAGGCAATGGTGGAGATCTTTCTACCAACTGCTGTGAGGAAGTAGCAGCAGTGGTTTGTGGTGACATTTGTTTTGTCACTAGCAGTTGCTCTGGGATCTCATCTTCCAGAGTTGCCTTTGTTTTGGGTTTGGTGGGTTTTCTGGATGTTTTCTTTTTGGTCTTTTTGGTAGTGGCAGGTGTGGGTTTCAAAGCAGTGGTAGTGCTGCTATGATCACCTGGAGCAGTGGGCTCAGCAGCAGATGTCTGAGGAGCAGTGGTAACTGCTAAATTCTGCTCAGACACCTCTGCTTTTGTTTTTATTGGTGCCAACATTCTAGTGAATGTTTCAGGTGTTAAACTTTTTATTTGAAAATAAACACCTTGTTTTCATTTTCTTTTTCAAATTTTTGTTTAAAATAGTAGCTTAGAAATCTTGGAAAAAGTAAAAATGCTTTGCTGTCAACGTTTTATACCAAGTCATTAAAGATTTCCTGGGAATAATTGTAGTTTTCATTATTTAAAATAGCATAGCCCAGACATTGAATCTTCAATGGTATTTCGTTAAACGCTGTTGTTTTATTTGAAACACACATCAAAAGTGTGTGAAGTAAAAATCTGGGTGCAGACGGGAAGTACCCTTTTTGTAAGGTATCTACCTTTGATTGTTCAGCATACCCTCTTTTCAGAAAATCAGTTTTCAACTCGGCTTTATCAAAAGAAGTTTTACCTTTCTGGTCATCGAGTTTAAAGACTTCTGAGATTGTTTGTGGAGTGATTTGAATCACTTTACCCTGTATTGAGGAGTTAATGGCTATGACTTTATCGTCTTGTTTTTCAAGCGTCGCCTTTTTCCAAAACTCTCTCTGGGTCTGCAGGTAAATGGGAGCGTCTGCTGTTATCAAAGTTTTGTACTTTAATTCAGATAAGGTGTCAATGATGGAATCGAAAGTGTGGTTGTTTGTGGGTTTTGTGAGTAAACCCACATAGTTATGAGGAGATTTGTATGGCATTTCAACGGATTCAGCGGCCGTTTGAGCGACCTCTTTGGAAGATGATGGTGATTTTGATTTTGATTTTGCTTTTGATTTCGTCATTTTGATGCGGAAGAATAGAGAATGATTTGGGATAAAGGGTTAGAAACTGCTTTGAGAAGAGAATTTTAGAATTCAATTCGACAGTGTAAAACCCTGTTTGGGGGTTTTGATCAGGGTTTTATTAAAAAATGATCGCTGATGTGGCAGTGGTTATTAAGATCTGATGGCTAAAAACTGACCACGTGTCAACCTCTGATGAGATGGATGAAGAATGGAGGACAATTGTTTTGAGAGCCACTGATGAAACAAGCATCAGTGGTTACAACGGTAATAATGTGACAACCGTAGATGATTTTTACTATCAGTGGATAGCATATCAGTGGATACGACACTGATTTTGAGCATCAGTGCTTGCCAAGAGAATGAAAGGATCAGATGTTGACTTTCAGCAGTGGTCAATATTTAGAAGGCATATGTTTGAACAAAACAGTGATTAGGGTAAATGGCAAAGATTTGAAAGATGTGTATGTCAGCAACCGTTTTGAGAATTTTCCATTCAAGGTTTTACCACATGTCAATTACACATTTTGAAGCTTATACAAATTTCTGACAGTGGTTTAGTACGCCAGATGATGTAGACTTTTTACCAAGGCAACTCATTCTTGTTGTAATATTTAAATTAAAACATGAGTACCCAAGTATTTTAAGATCTGTTGACAATCAATCTTTTGCATAGTGTAAGAACAAACCTGAGTTTTACATGACCTTGACAAATATACCATTTCCTTTTGATCTATTTTGAGGATAATATCACCAATAAAAATAAGGTCATATATCCTCACAGGAGATTGAAACTTTTACTTTAAAAACCATTGAAAAGTTCAAAATATATCCTTCTTAAAGAAAAAAAGAAGAATGACATATCCTGCTTTATTTGAGAAAACCCTTTTCCAAAAAAAATTAAATGATTTTCTGAAAACAGCAACAAAAGGATCTGGTATTAATTTTCCACTGAAACTCCTAATCATATCAACCCCAAGCTTATGAAAATGGTCAGTGATTTGACAACAGTGGTATGAAATATTAAATACATTTTGAGCACTGTTTGGTACCATTCTCTTGTTAATTGATTGACAACAGAAATGAGGACATTTGTCTAGTCCTGTTGAAAGTTTATTCTTCTGTGAATACTATTATTACTTGAACCTTTCCCTGAACCAATGGTTGCACATAGTTGCCTAATGACCATTATTACCCCAAACTTTGACTCGTAAGTGTTTTATGTTTATACTCTTTTCTTTTGACCTCAAAAGTTTTGAGATAAACACACTTCTGAGTTTTTGTGAATTGTCTTCTTCCCTTTTTACCCTTCCCATTCATAAGTAATGAGATACTTACTGGGAGGTCTTTATTGAAGGAATACTTAATCCAGAATCATTTTGTAGTAATGTTTTAAAAGGTTTAGCCATATTTGTACAAATTTTTGACTAATCTCTCATTACAAATGATACTGACTATCCTGCTTTCTTAATGCATTTTAACAGAGTTGATTTGTTCCTTTTGAGGATCTCAACCTGTTTTTCAACACATAAGATCAAGTGACTAAAGTTTTAATTTCCCCCTCTTTAGTTAGCAAAAACACTAATGTTTTTATGAACATAGGTTTTTGTTAATCCGAGGTTCATACTTTAGCATCTAATCATAATGAAAACATCACAAATTTCATACCAACAGTTGAAATCAATTTTGAAAATAAGAAATAATCCCATAGTTTAACAGATATGTTTTCACATCTGAAAACTATGAGTGACTTGTGTATGACATCACTTGTTGTGTGAAATTTGTGTGTCTTATGACATCTTGGTTGTTTTACAGAGTTTTTGAATAACCACTTTGAGCATGGTTTACTCGGCACTCTGTTTTTCAACTAAATGCACCCAACCTTAGTATCAATGAATTTTGAGCCGAACCGTTATGTCAAATTGATTGTTTGATCGAATCTGACTGTCCAAGCTCTGATACCAATTGTTAGGATCGGAGGCTCTAATGATTGTGTTAGTTTATATAAATTGAACAATGAATGAATATGAAACAATGTAAAGTGCAGCGGAAACGAATAACAAACTCTGTAAACACAATCAAAGGAGAATATAGTTTGATAAACATTTGCTTTTCATAAAGTCGAAAGATTAAAATTCAAAGCAAAAGATTACAATGCAAGCTTACAAACTAAGCTCCCCCTCAGCCTGATACTACAGTGGTTGGTTGCACAAGATTAAAGGATTGAATTGAGGAGAAGAACTCACTCAAAACGATCAAATGTAACAGTACAGAGTACTGTTCCATTTATAGACAATCCAAACCACTGAGGCATCTCAGCTGACATCACCATGAAAGCGACGTCTAACAGCCTAACAACCTGTATCTACTGTTCTTATACAAACACTGCTAAACCTAACCACTGACTATACATAAAACAGATGACATACTAAACTACTGCTTTCTCTTTACATCAGTGCTTTCATCAAGGTTGATCAATCCTTGATTGGGCAGTGCTTTGTCATCAGTAGATTGTACCAGCAGAGCTTAGTTCTCAGCAGTCTTCTGGCTTCATCAGTGGTTTTGAATAACAACAGCAGTTGTATCCGGGCAGTGAATGTAAGACCATCAGATGTTATAATCACTTTCAAGGGAGAAGACTTAGTGTAGACTGCTGCTTATTGTGAATCCACTGTCATGATCCGGTTTTGGCTTTCATTATCTGTTCCTCTGGCAGGGTTCAAACCCAACACTGGTCGACTTTTACACAGAGCAAATGAGGGTTCTTCTCTTGAACCTTAAATCACAAAAATTCAACAAATTAGAAGAGAGATCGAGCCGATAAATTGGGGCTTTTAATAAAAACGTGATCACCAAGCTTAGGGAATCACAAGGTATGTTGAAATTTGATGTTTGGTGACATTTTGAATTTGTGATAAACATGCATAAACGAAATTTTTGTATGAATGTTGAATGTTATAGTGATATTGATGTGAGTATATGTAACACCTCGAAAATTCACGTCCTATAATGTGTTGACACGTGTCATATGTTTGAACGTGTGAAAAGAATGTTATAAAAGGATTAAAGTTGACGATCATGGAGAGTATGTGAAAATACGAGTTCTAAATGTCAACAGTGAATAAATATATTGTATATTAACCCTACATAATGCTCATACCTTCAAACGAATAAATCATGGATCATACGAAGCTAAAAGTGAGAGATTACAAACTACAGGGGCTAAACGTGTCAACATGTTTAAGTTATACCACTGAGTGACCTTTTGACAAACCTAAAGTTTGTAACGGTTAATTATGCTCACTAGAATGCACGTTATAAATTTCGTAAAGTTTCGTTATCGTATGAGAAAGTTATGATCAAATTCGTGTGTGAAGGGTTAAAGCGTCAACGTTGAAAGTTAGGACTTTTCGGGTAACAATAAAGTTAACCGGGGACTTAACAAAGTGGGTATATGTTTTAAAGCCCTTATAAATCAATTTGGATGGTTCAAGGTGCAAGAAACAAAAGTCTAATCGAAGTTTGAAGAGCCAAGGATCAAAACGCAATAAATCTAAAAATTCAGATTTTGTGCAGAAGGGTGTCGCGCCACGCGAAGCCCCGGGGGGGGGGGGTCTTCGCGCCACGCGAGGGCCTATCTGATACGATTTTTCTTGTTTCTTGTCTGCCCTTGCCTTTGTATTCGATTTTTATCCGATCTTCCATATCTTTCTTGGCCCCTAGGCACCCCCTAAACACTTAGGGACATGTGTTGATGATTCATGGTCCATGTTAGACTTGTGTGTCAACATTTTGTGGTGATTAAACCACTATATAAAGGCCTCTAAGTTGCAAACATGCTTCACACATTCATTCTTGCAAATCTGATCATTTGTGGAGCACAAGAGCACCTCCCAAGCCTTCCTAGTCGACCATTAGTCACTTGTAAGTATGCTTAACCTTCTTAAATCGAGTTTAGCTTAGTTATTTAGCTAAAAGTCAAACCGTCGTAATTAACGGTTGACTTTAAGATTAATCACTAATGGCTCAGTGATTAGTCGAATTGAAAGTAGTTATAAGTTGGTAATTATGTGGGTAATAAACCCTTAAAAGGGTTCCCCCTGATTCCCACTCTAACTAGGTCAAATGTCGGGTCAAACTTGTTGTTAAAAAGTCAACAGGATACTTAAATTCTAATTTATGCATAATTAGCAATGTAGAACATATACAACCTGTTTGATCATTAATATAACTTGGTAATTAGTGTAAGAACATGTCTAAACATGTTCAACCCGACAATTCACTGTTTAGACCCGGTTCGGAACCGAAAGACGCAAAGCTTTGACTTTTGCCTTGACTTCAGTTCTGACCCGTTTTGGTATGTTTTAGAAATACCTTAGAGCTTCATTTGGACCAGGTTACATGCTAGTATAACCCTCTGTGATTTTACACCATGGTTCATTAGTTAACCGATTTATACGCATGATTCCGTTAATTGCTCATATGTTGACCATTATGCCCTTTTCACCTTAAAACGTGATTTTGGAAATGTAAAAGTGTAGAAACTTTAAATTACTGATATTTAAACTTGTACCCAAAGTTTGACATCAGTTTGAGGTGTAGTTTGAGAGTTATGCTCATTAGCGTAAATTGAAAGCTTTATGTTAATTAAACGACATAATTAGCGTATGGCCTATCTAAGCCTACTTTTTGATATCAAAATTATTACCCACTGATGTAATATATTATTTTGGGATTTTTGAAGATTTTTAATTAATTTTAGGCTGAGCATAACTTATAGTCGTAGGCTTAATCCGGTTATTGTCGGTTTTGCCCTTATGGGCTATAAAATGAGTTTTACATATCTAATTGACTCCAAACCTTTTGCTACTGATTACATATGATAAATAAATTATTTTAAGCCTTCTGGAATAATAAAAATATCAGCTTTATGTATAGAACCCGGAAATGGTTTCTAATCGCATTTTTAAGCGTTTTTAACGCATAGTATGTACTAGAACTATTTTAAACATACAAGGGTTGATACCTACTGATATTTTGGGTAAATTATAATATTTTAACAGTAAGCAAAATTTGTTTAACTCAGACTTCAGTTTTGAGCTTTACGGCTTATGTGAAATTACCAAAATGCCCCTACGGTGCGTAGTTTGGTTATAATTGATAAATTTCACATATATAATTTACCCTACTGTTATAGCTTAGTAAAATAAGTATTTTTGCTGATTACATCAGACCTGTAACTCAGGTAAATACTTAAACTCTTTTATAACCTTTTAAATGACCAAACTACCCCTACGAGGCATAGTTTGTGTTTAAATTCGTTTTGGGCATAATAAAAGACATCTTACTAATGTCACAACATATATGAAGCATATTAACTTAGGAAACCTGTAAATGGCTCATACGGATACCCGTTACGCTTATTACGCGTTCGGTTCGGTTTATGTAACAAGTTTACATAAATTAGCCGAAACGGGTCAAACCTTATCGGTTTTATCTCAAAATTCAGAATGTGTATGAAATACCCACATTAAGCAAGTCTCCGAACTTGTCGGGTCTAAATCACATTCTATCCGGTCTTCGCTTAATCATGCGTTTGAACCGTATTTTTTCGGTAAGACTAACCGGTCTAAGCTTAGGCTTAATTAAAGACCCGTTAGCATTCTAATTGGTTATTTATACCATCATTCCAGACTAGAGCCTTCCGGTAAATTGTACCTACGCTTATTTAAGTGAATACGGCTGAGTTATTATAATTCTTGCTATTTAAGACAGGAGCTAGCTCAGGTAAATACTCTTAACTTATTTTCACTATTGCGGGCTTGGGATACGGTAATATAAATACCGCATGGTCAGGTATGGGATTCAAAGACCAATAAGTCGGGAAATCCAAATAACTTGTTTTTAATTCGTATTGCTTGACTGAAACATTGGGGGTTAATGCGACCGTGTCCTGGATATCCTTGACTCATTAAATGCAATGGCCACGACCTAAGCACGGGGTGTAGGCATACACCTGACAGATGCCATATGTTTATTAATTAATTATACCCAATAAGGGATTCCCAATAAGGGAATAGTGGTGTGTCGGTTAATCATGAACCGGCATAGAACCGAGCCCCGTATGTAGAGCAAGTTATGTAAAACTGATAACATGAAATATAGTTTGTCCCAAGTATAAAAGATTAATTTTGCCTTGTGCATTTTAATCAAAGTGTCAAAACATCTTCGTGCATTGAGCACCTAAACAAATTTTCATAGACATTTTCAAATGAGTCGGTTGAGTGTATTTATCAGTGAAAACTGACGTATTTTCAAAAGTCTAAGTGACAGGTACAAGTACGTAATAGGCTGGAAGCTGCTCAGGACGTTAATAAGGAACCTTGCAAGTTCTAGGCGCCTAAAGTCTGTTGAACAATATTTATGTTTTAAGATCCGCCTGTGGATCCTTTACTTTCCGTTGTAATACTGGATACTACTTTATATTCGGATTGTAATATATATATCTTTTGCTTCCGCTGTGCATTTATATATTGTGTTGTTTGACTATTATGTTGCCAACCACGTCACGATACTCCCCACCAGGCCCACCGGTGACACGTGGAAAGTCGGGGTGTGACAGGTTGGTATCAGAGCCAACACTGAGTGAATTAAACACTAGCCTTTTGTGTTTAATATCAGTTACACAATTTCACATTCGTGAGTCTAGACAAGAACGTAGGACAAATTCTAATTCATTTTATTTGTCCTTATTTGGTTCCTTTGTTATTTTCTGATTAGCTCTTGCATCGGCAAGTCATTTTTGTAGAAGTCCCGTTTAGGGCAACCATATACTTGTTTAAATTTTAAAGGAACGATTATATTAAAAATATCATTCCTATATTATAAAATCTACCATTATAATAAAATGGCAATATCTAAAAAGGACAAGACCTAGCTCATGTGTCATTTTAAGACAGGGCCAAGACGGTAGTTCCACAATTAGATTCAGATCCTTGTTAACATTTCAATTTAGGATTGTTCTGCGTTAAATATTAAAGGAATCTTAAAGGTAAAACCTAGCCTAAATGGCAATGCAGACATGGCCAAGATGGTAAAACCTAGCCTAAATGTCAATGCAGACATGGCTTAGATGGTAAAACCTAGCCTAAATGTCATTGCAGACATGGCCAAGACGGTAAAACCTATCCAAAGGATTCCAATCCCTGTTAACATCTATAACTACGTTAACATTTTTGGTAAACTGTGAATCGTTAAAGTCACACAGGCCATCTTTTAAAAAGGGGGTTAATATAAATTCCCTTATTTGAAATAATCATCCATTAGTGATGAAATGCCTACGGGCCATATATATTGTCCTAAGGGACTAAAGACAGTAGTAGCCTTTGCCTCTCTGTCCAAAAAGGGGTAATGAACTTTGATTCAAACCTTAATGCCTCGATTCTCTGAAATCATGGCTTATATCATCCTATAAGATGATCATATTATAAACATCCCTTAGAAGGGAAATGCCTACGGGCTATAGTTAATGTCCTCTGAGACTAGAGACAGTGGTAGCCTACAACTCCCTGTCAAGAAAAGGTAATGAACTTTGATTCAAACCTTAATGCCTCGATTCTCTGAAATCATGGCTTATAAATTAAACTTGTCTACGCGACTAGGCCATTTGTGCTATTATTAACTTGTAAAGTAGGATTTATAATAAAAATCCTGAATAAATAAATAAATATCCTTCCTTCCCTGCCAGTATACATATGAATAAGAATCTTAAGAGTGAAACCTAGCCTGAGTGTCATTATAAAGACCTGGCCAAGATGGTAAGACCTGTTTAAAAGATTCGTATCCCTGTTAACATCTGAAAATATGTTAACACTCCTAGCAGACGTGATTCATAAAAATCACACACGTCATTCTTATATAAGGATTCTTCAAAAGATTCCTAACCCAACTTAATGATCTCTGAATCATGGGTTTAAATCATCAATTAAGATGATCATATTTTGACCATACATCGGTAATATAGTGCCTACGGGCCTTGCTCATTTCTACATGAGCCAAGAGACAGTGGTAGTGATGACTCCCTGTCCGAAAAAAGGTAATGAACTATGTTCAAACCTAAATGCTTTGATTCTCTGAAATCATAGCTTATAATTCATAAATGTCCTTGCGACTAGGCCTTTCGTGCCACTAGTAAAACTGTTATTGTTTTTATAATTAGGATAAGTTATAATATAAATCCTAAATAAATGTGATTAATAAATTAACCAAATATGGTCTCCGTTACCATGGTTAATGAATTGCCATAAAAGATAATTCCATAATAAACTCCCAAGTAAACTATTGTCCTTGTTTTCTGTAACAGTTCAATTAAATGGCTGGCTCAGATGAAATAAATAGCCACCCAAGGGAAAATACTGATAACGCCCGGATTAATTTAACGGGTGCTGAATTGAAAGCGTTGGTAGACGACGTTGTTACAAAGGCATTGGAGCGGCAGTATGAAGAGTATAGTGGGACTCGGAGTAGGACCCTATCTACACCGTATTTGAAGCCACCTTCCAAGAAGGATGAACCCAAGAAGGAAGTTGACGAGCGTCACTCTTCTAATCATCACAGTGATCCGTCTCAACAAATCATACTAAATCAAGGACCCCGTGAAAAGGGTTACTCCTACAAGTACTTTGTTTCATGTAAACCCCGGGATTTCACTGGGGAGGAAGGAGCTGTAGATTGTATGACGTGGTTAGATGAGATGGATACAGTTGTGGATATCAGCGGATGCGCTGAGAGGGATGTGGTCAAGTTTGTGTCGCGATCATTTAAGGGTGAGGCCTTAGCCTGGTGGAGATCGTTGATTCAAGCCACCGGGAAGATCCATTTGTACAACATGACTTGGGATCAGTTCGTTGCTCTTATCAAAGAAAATTATTGTCCTCAACATGAAGTTGAGAAGATCGAGACCGAATTCTTGTCATTAGTCATGGAGAACTTAGATTGTCAAGCATACCTTACAAGTTTCAATACCAAGTCTCGATTGGTTCCTTATTTGATCACACCGGAACCAAAGCGAATAGCTTGCTTTATTGGGGGTCTAGCCCCAGAAATAAAGGCAAGTGTGAAAGCATTGAGACCTGCTACATTCAGGTCAGCGGCAGATCTGTCGCTATCTCTCACACTCGATGTAGTCAGAAACAAAGCTGCTAAGGCTTCTGAAGATGGGAAGCGTAAAAGGGAGGAGGATAACTCCCAGAATCCTAAGAAGAGCAAATCCGAGCTCAACAATAACCAACAGGATTCCAACAAGAAGCCTACATGCAAAACCTGCAACAGAAGACACTGGGGACAGTGTCGATCAAACCAGAAGATAAAGCAATGTGGCATCTGCAAAAGAACTGGTCACCAGTCCCACGAATGTAGGGACATAAAGAATGCAAACTGTTTCAGCTGTGGCGAAAAGGGGCACATCAGTACTAATTGCCCTGGGGCCGCCAAGGAAGGAGCAGCTAAGTCTGGGAAGGATAAGGAAGGAAACGCCTGAACTACCGATTGAATGACAGAGATAGTACATATCAATAATAGCATCAGGTACGTCCCATACCATTTAGCATTGATTGTATCTGCTCAGTATTTTACGTTAATGCAAGGGACAATAAACCTTTAGTAAACCATAAGCTTAGCAAACTTTTGATTACATTCATAAGAACTTCAGATATTAAAAATAAGGTATAATTTACCATGGAAATCTTTAATGACCCTCTCTCCCATCCTCGGAGATAAATCCTTTCATAAGAATCCGGAGTACTCTTCCCCAAAAAGAGTACGATAATATATATTACCTTATTTTATTAATTTCTCATTATTTTATGTCGCCTGCGAATGCCAAACTATGTTTGAGAAGAGTACCATATGAGGATTGGCGTATCCTAGTGTGTCCCATAGATTGCTTCCATGCCTGATCAGTATGGAGGTTTAATGCATGGAACCCCTGAGATATCCCAATGGTCATATTGTACTAAATTCGACTAGTAGTATTCAAAGAAGATATCCAATATAAAATGTCCTTATAAGTATCTCTACTTAGGACATCCTTACATTTGTAAAGAGAATGTGTCATTATCTGACACCGACATTGATAGATGAACCAAAACCTGGGAATACGGACACCCCTGACATCTCTGTGTGTCGTAATTATCTTCTTTATAAGAATTACCATGTTAACCTCCTGAGAGGCAAGTGGATCTTAGGACAAACATCCCGCTTAGTGCTACAATTATTGTAAAAGCCTTATATCTGTTAGTACCCAACGGAATAGGAAGAACTAAGAGCCAAATCGATAATTTTTAGAGAAGATTCCATAAAGCCAAAAAATTCGAAGTTCTAAGAACTCCGATTTATATAAATAGGAAAGACGGATCATCTTGCTTATGCATTGATTACCACAACCTTATTTAGGCAACAATTAAGAATCGCTATTACCTACCCAGGATCGTCGATTTGTTCTACTAACGGCAAGGATTAGCTATTCCTTAAAATTTGTTAAGCAGTGGTTGGAATAACCATTCCACCGTAAGATAAGCTTTTCTATAATAGTTGTTATATAAGCATCAAGGCTACTCCCTTGGAGACCGTGTATACATGGAATGTTAAACATCTATTGTAGGACAATAGATTGGTAAGTTCAATTATCAGGATCTGAAAGTTGCATTGGAAACAACAAATAAGATCATACGAAATTATAATCATCTTAAAGTTGCCAGTAATCGGCAGAAAAACCAAAGATTTATGAAAGTAGCAAACCTCCTGAATTCTTGTTAAGGAAGGGAGAGCCAAATTGTTTAAAAAAAAAATTCAGGCTAGTTAAAGCTCTGAATATATAGAATCATTCGAAGGAAATCGAATGTATCAAGATCAAGTAGCCTTTAAGCTAAAACCTATATAAAGAACTTGGCGGAGCTCGCAATACATTGCACATCAGTGACTGAAGGATGTGTTTCGCCAATAAGTCAAGAAGCATTATCACATAATGATATGCAGATTTATAATATGATGAACAACCTGTGTCGATTAAGGATCGACAGGATTAGAAACTCCAAAAAGATACATGTACCTAGTATAAAGGTCAATTGGAGTGCCTTAGAGGCTCAAAGGTAATAGGAAGAGTAAGCCCAATATGAGGTAGAAAATACTTCCTTTACTTTAATAAATCTCGAGGTCGAGATTTCTTTTAAGGGGGTGAGGATGTAACACCTCGAAAATTCGCGTCCTATAATATGTTGACACGTGTCATATGTTTGAACGTGTGAAAAGAATGTTATAAAAGGATTAAAGTTGACGATCATGGAGAGTATGTGAAAATACGAGTTCTAAATGTCAACAGTGAATAAATATATTGTATATTAACCCTACATGATGCTCATACCTTCAAACGAATAAATCATGGATCTTACGAAGCTAAAAGTGAGAGATTACAAACTACAGGGGCTAAACGTGTCAACATGTTTAAGTTATACCTCTGAGTGACCTTTTAACAAACCCGAAGCTTTGTAATGGTTAATTATGCTCACTAGAATGCACGTTATAAATTTCGTAAAGTTTCGTTATCGTATGAGAAAGTTATGATCAAATTCGTGTGTGAAGGGTTAAAGCGTCAACGTTGAAAGTTAGGACTTTTCGGGTAACAATAAAGTTAACCGGGGACTTAACAAAGTGGGTATATGTTTTAAAGCCCTTATAAATCAATTTGGATGGTTCAAGGTGCAAGAAACAAAAGTCTAATCGAAGTTTGAAGAGCCAAGGATCAAAACGCAATAAATCTAAAAATTCAGATTTTGTGCAGAAGGGTGTCGCGCCATACGAAGCCCCAGGGGGGGGGGGTCTTCGCGCCACGCGAGGGCCTATCTGATACGATTTTTCTTGTTTCTTGTCTACCCTTGCCTTTGTATTCGATTTTTATCCGATCTTCCACATCTTTCTTGGCCCCTAGGCACCCCCTAAACACTTAGGGACATGTGTTGATGATTCATGGTCCATGTTAGACTTGTGTGTCAACATTTTGTGGTGATTAAACCACTATATAAAGGCCTCTAAGTTGCAAACATGCTTCACACATTCATTCTTGCAAATCTGATCATTTGTGGAGCACAAGAGCACCTTCCAAGCCTTCCTAGTCGACCATTAGTCACTTGTAAGTATGCTTAACCTTCTTAAATCGAGTTTAGCTTAGTTATTTAGCTAAAAGTCAAACCGTCGTAATTAACGGTTGACTTTAAGATTAATCACTAATGGCTCAGTGATTAGTCGAATTGAAAGTAGTTATAAGTTGGTAATTATGTGGGTAATAAACCCTTAAAAGGGTTCCCCCTGATTCGCACTCTAACTAGGTCAAATGTCGGGTCAAACTTGTTATTAAAAAGTCAACAGGATACTTAAATTCTAATTTATGCATAATTAGCAATGTAGAACATATACAACCTGTTTGATCATTAATATAACTTGGTAATTAGTGTAAGAACATGTCTAAACATGTTCAACCCGACAATTTACTGTTTAGACCCGGTTCGGAACCGAAAGACGCAAAGCTTTGACTTTTGCCTTGACTTCAGTTCTGACCCGTTTTGGTATGTTTTAGAAATACCTTAGAGCTTCATTTGGACCAGGTTACATGCTAGTATAACCCTCTGTGATTTTACACCATGGTTCATTAGTTAACCGATTTATACGCATGATTCCGTTAATTGCTCATATGTTGACCATTATGCCCTTTTCACCTTAAAACGTGATTTTGGAAATGTAAAAGTGTAGAAACTTTAAATTAATGATATTTAAACTTGTACCCAAAGTTTGACATCAGTTTGAGGTGTAGTTTGAGAGTTATGCTCATTAGCGTAAATTGAAAGTTTTATGTTAATTAAACGACATAATTAGCGTATGGCCTATCTAAGCCTACTTTTTGATATCAAACTTATTACCCACTGATGTAATATATTATTTTGGGATTTTTGAAGATTTTTAATTAATTTTAGGCTGAGCATAACTTATAGTCGTAGGCTTAATCCGGTTATTGTCGGTTTTGCCCTTACGGGCTATAAAATGAGTTTTACATATCTAATTGACTCCAAACCTTTTGCTACTGATTACATATGATAAATAAATTATTTTAAGCCTTCTGGAATAATAAAAATATCAGCTTTATGTATAGAACCCGGAAATGGCTTCTAATCGCCTTTTTAAGCGTTTTAACGCATAGTATGTACTAGAACTATTTTAAACATACAAGGGTTGATACCTACTGATATTTTGGGTAAATTATAATATTTTAACAGTAAACAAAAGTTGTTTAACTCAGACTTCAGTTTTGAGCTTTACGGCTTATGTGAAATTACCAAAATACCCCTACGGTGCATAGTTTGGTTATAATTGATAAATTTCACATATATAATTTACCCTACTGTTATAGCTTAGTAAAATAAGTATTTTTGCTGATTACATCAGACCTGTAACTCAGGTAAATACTTAAACTCTTTTATAACCTTTTAAATGACCAAATTACCCCTAAGAGGCATAGTTTGTGTTTAAATTCGTTTTGGGCATAATAAAAGACATCTTACTAATGTCACAACATATATGAAGCATATTAACTTAGGAAACCTGTAAATGGCTCATACGGATACCCGTTACGCTTATTACGCGTTCGGTTCGGTTTATGTAACAAGTCTACATAAATTAGCCGAAACGGGTCAAACCTTATCGGTTTTATCTCAAAATCCAGAATGTGTATGAAATACCCACATTAAGCAAGTCTCCGAACTTGTCGGGTCTAAATCACATTCTATCCGGTCTTCGCTTAATCGTGCGTTTGAACCGTATTTTTTCGGTAAGACTAACCGGTCTAAGCTTAGGCTTAATTAAAGACCCGTTAGCATTCTAATTGGTTATTTATACCATCATTCCAGACTAGATCCTTCCGGTAAATTGTACCTACGCTTACTTAAGTGAATACGGCTGAGTTATTATAATTCTTGCTATTTAAGACAGGAGCTAGCTCAGGTAAATACTCTTAACTTATTTTCCCTATTACGGGCTTGGGATACGGTAATATAAATACCGCATGGTCAGGTATGGGATTCAAAGACCAATAAGTCGGGAAATCCAAATAACCTGTTTTTAATTCGTATTGCTTGACTGAAACATTGGGGGTTAATGCGACCGTGTCCTGGATATCCTTGACTCATTAAATGCAATGGCCACGACCTAAGCACGGGGTGTAGGCATACACCTGACAGATGCCATATGTTTATTAATTAATTATACCTAATAAGGGATTCCCAATAAGGGAATAGTGGTGTGTCGGTTAATCATGAACCGGCATAGAACCGGGCCCCGTATGTAGAGCAAGTTATGTAAAACTGATAACATGAAATATAGTTTGTCCCAAGTATAAAAGATTAATTTTGCCTTGTGCATTTTAATCAAAGTGTCAAAACATCTTCGTGCATTGAGCACCTAAACAAATTTTCATAGACATTTTCAAATGAGTCGGTTGAGTGTATTTATCAGTGAAAACTGACGTATTTTCAAAAGTCTAAGTGACAGGTACAAGTACGTAATAGGCTGGAAGCTGCTCAGGACGTTAATAAGGAACCTTGCAAGTTCTAGGCGCCTAAAGTCTGTTGAACAATATTTATGTTTTAAGATCCGCCTGTGGATCCTTTACTTTCCATTGTAATACTGGATATTACTTTATATTCGGATTGTAATATATATATCTTTTGCTTCCGCTGTGCATTTATATATTGTGTTGTTTGACGATTATGTTACCAACCACGTCACGATACTCCCCACCGGGCCCACCGGTGACACGTGGAAAGTCGGGGTGTGACAGTATAAGTCTAGGAACAAACCCTAGATGCAAACTTGTAGAATTGTGCCATAAACTAGTGATTTGTCAATTAATCAAGTATGAGCTAAGTGGGTTTTGACTAAATAGTAAGATGATGATATGCATGTGCTTAGAATCATCATATTTGATAGTTGGAGCAAAATACTTAAACAATTTATAAGTTCAAGTGAATGCTCATATATGACTTGAAATGGGTTTTTGTATATTATGATGAAATTAGTGATTTTGTTCATGTAAATAGGTGTTTGGAATCATGATGTCTACTAATTAATATGTAGAACTAGATTATATTAGATGTTCGGATGAATGTCTAATGCTAAGATGAAATGTGTTTTTACATGTAGATGGAAACCTTTACTTATTGCTTAACAAGTGAATAATTAGCTTTGATAATCGAAAGCTAAGTTAAATTGGTGTTAATAATAGCATGAACTTAGACTTGAAAAGTAGTTAAAACGGTGGCATAAGAATAATGCCTATCGGATACTTGACAAAGTGCTTAAATGAATTGTCGAGTTCATAATATAATCACTTATGCTAATAGGTAGTTTGACCTTTAAAAGTCAAACTGACCAAAATGAAATCAAATGGTAAATGTTGATGTAAAATCCGTAAGATGGAATAGTCATAATTAGTGATGACTAATCTAACCGTCTTACGAATCACGATGATAGTTTGACGCTTGACAAGCTAAGTGGAGGCTTGGAAAAGGAAGCGGGTCGAACGAATCAAGTGTGAAGGAAAAGCGTGTTTCGGATGCAAGGTAAGTAAAGCTTACACCCTTTTTATAGTATACATCAGTTGTGTGAATTGAAAATGAATAAAGAAAAATTAGTAATAGAATTATAATGTTCCGACGTAAATAATATGAGTCGGAACAAGTGAAAATGGTGAGAAATCAGAAACAATGGCAAAGAGGATAAATTGGAAAAGCGTGTTTCGGATGCAAGGTAAGTAAAGCTTACACCCTTTTTATAGTATACATCAGTTGAAGGCCACTTTGCCTATTTTCTCGATGATTTCGAACGGTCCAACGTAACGTGGATTGAGCTTGCCCCGTTTACCAAAACGAACCACACCCTTCCAGGGTGAAACTTTGAGTAGCACTCGATCCCCAACTTGGAACTAGAGTGGTTTCCGGCGCTTATTTGCGTAGGCTTTCTGACGGTCATGAGCTGCCACCATGCGTTGCCGTATCTGAGCAATTCTTTTCGTTGTGTCCACAACAAGTTCTGGACCCGTGATCTGACTATCACCCACCTCTGCCCAACAAAGAGGTGATCGGCATTTACGCCCGTACAATGCCTCGAATGGAGCGGCTTGAATGCTGGTGTGGTAACTGTTGTTATACGAGAACTCCACTAACGGGAGGTGTTTTTCCCAGCCGTTGCCGAAATCGATTACACATGCACGAAGCATGTCTTCTAAAGTTTGAATAGTGCGCTCAGACTGCCCATCCGTCTGAGGGTGATAAGTTGTGCTCATGTCTAAATGAGAGCCAAAAGATTTGTGCATTGCTTGCCACAATTCTGAAGTAAAACGTGCGTCACGATCGGAGATAATCGAGGTTGGCACCCCGTGCCTCGAGACAACTTCCTTAAGATATACGTCTGCTAGAGTAGAGAACTTGTCTGTTTCCTTGATAGCCAAGAAGTGTGCAGACTTAGTAAGTCGATCCACGATCACCCAAATAGTATCATTCCCACGTTGAGATCTAGGCAGGCCAGTAACAAAAATCCATGGAAATTTGCTCCCATTTCCATTGTGGTATCTCTGGTTGTTGGAGTAGGCCCGATGGTTTCTGATATTCAGTCTTGACTCTCGCACAAGTCAAACACTTGCTAACGTAAGTTGCTATATGAGCTTTCATGCTAGGCCACCAATATGTAGTTTTCAAATCGTGGTACATCTTATCCGAACCAGGATGTACTGAGTAGCGAGACTTATGCGCTTCATCCATCACAAGCTCGCGTAAGTTTCCATAGTGTGGGACCCAGATGCGTCCTGTTACATAGTAGGCGCCGTCTGCCTTTAGTTCTAACCGTTGTCTTGAGCCGCGTAGAGCTTCAGTCCTGACGTTTTCGGGTTTCAATGCTTCTACCTGAGCATTTCGTATCTGTGCAGGAAGGCTAGACTGGATGGTAAGTTGTAGTGCTCGCACACGCCTAGGTGTGGTATCTTTTTAACTGAGGGAATCGGCCACCACATTGGCTTTGCCCGGATGGTACTTGATCGCACATTCGTAATCATTCAATAGTTCGACCCATCGATGTTGTCGCATGTTCAACTCTTTCTGCTTGAAGATATGCTCGAGACTCCTGTGATCGGTGTAAATAGTGCACTTGGTACCGTACAGGTAATGTCTCCATATCTTGAGCGCGAAAATAACAGCTCCCAGCTCCATATCGTGTGTAGTGTAATTCCTTTCGTGAACCTTAAGTTGACGTGACGCGTAAGCAATAACCTTTTCACGTTGTATCAACACACACCCAAGACCCTGAATGGATGCGTCGCAATAAACCACAAAATCGTCTATACCCTTGGGCAATGAAAGAATAGGCGCGCTACAAAGTCTATCCTTTAAGTGCTGGAATGCTGATTCCTGTGTATTACCCCAACGGTAGGTAACGCATTTCTGAGTTAGTGAGGTGAGGGGTTGTGCAATCTTGGAGAAGTCCTTGATGAACCTTCTATAGTAGCCCGCCAAACCCAAGAATTGGCGAATTTCTATTGGTGTACGAGATGCAGGCCAGTTCTTAATCGAGTCTAACTTGGATGGATAGACATGTATCCCATCCTTGTTTACCACGTGGCCTAGAAAGTGGACTTCACGAAGCCAGAAGTCGCATTTTGAAAACTTGGCATACAACTGTTCTGCTCGAAAGAGTTCCAAAATGAGTCGTAAATGCTGCTCGTGTTCCTCCTGACTCTTCGAATAGATCAGGATTTCGTCGCTGAATACGATCACAAACTTAACCAAGTAAGGCTTGCACACTCTGTTCATAAGGTCCATAAAGACTGCAGGCGCGTTTGTTAGTCCGAAAGGCAAAAACAGGAACTCGTAATGGCCGTAGCGTGTTCTGAATGCTGTTTTGGAGACGTCCTCGTCCCGAACTCTCAGTTGATGGTAGCCTGACCTCAGATCAATCTTTGAATAGTAGCTTGACCCTTGCAGCTGGTCGAACAAGTCGTCAATGCGTGGGAGAGGATAGCGATTATTTACGGTCACCTTGTTTAGTTCGCGGTAATCTATGCACATCCTGAAGGTGCCGTCTTTCTTCTTCACAAATAACACGGGAGCTCCCCAGGGCGAAGAGCTAGGACGAATGAAACCCTTTTCCAAGAGTTCTTGCAATTGTTTGGACAGTTCTTCCAGTTCGGTTGGAGCTAAGAGATAAGGTGCTCGAGCTATGGGTGCTGCTCCAGGAGCTAGCTCGATCTTGGATTCGACATGGCGATGAGGCAGTAGCCCAGGTAAATCTTCAGGGAACACTTGAGGAAAATCACGTACTACTGGGATATCCTCTATCTTCTTCTCTTCCGATGATGCGTCAGTAAAGAGTGCTAAAATAGCAGTGTGGCCCTTTCACAAACACTTCTGGGCCTTAAGAAAGGAGATGATGCCCACAACAGCACCACCCTTGTCACCATGAATTACCAAAGGTTCTTCATCAGCACGAGGAATGCAGACGATCTTTTCTTTGCAAAGAATCTCTGCTCGATGTTGAGGTAGCCAATCCATACCAATAACGATGTCGAAACCATCACAACGTTGGGGTCATTCCTAGCATCATCCTGACCAATCACGAACACTCGACCCCTGGCACCATTGCCTTCGTTATTACCCCCGTTGTTGTCTCCACTATTGTTCCCGTTTCCTTGGTTGTGGTTCTGATTCTGGTTCTGGTTCAACTGTGGGCAGTGTCTCTTGAAGTGACCTTCAGCACCACACTGATAGCATCCCTTGTTACCCTGATGTTGCTGCTGATTCTGTGGAGCTTGTGGCTGCTGTTGTCAGTTCTGATTCGCAGGTCGTGAGCTCCTGCAATCCTTAGCTTCATGACTCATCTTGAGACACCTCTGGCAACGACCCCTGTTGCACTGACCACTGTGGTGCCTATTGCATCTATTGTACTTTGGGTGATTTCCTCGATATCCACCCTGCCCTTGACTACCAGAAGACTGCTGATAGTCATCAATCTTTCGTTGTTGTGCCTGGGACTGAACTGGAGCCGAACCCTTGCTGGAGGTTCCATCCCATTTTCGTTTGTTGTCACTGGGAGTAGCAGAAGTAGTAGTAGTAGTAGTAGCAGTAGCACCAATACGCTTAGGCAGCCTGTTCTGTTCCACTGCATGGTCTGTGAGACGATGAGCAAGACGAGTAACATCTTGAATAGTAGCAAGGTTAGCTGAAGTCACATGGCTTTGAATCTCTGGTACTAAGCCTTTGAGTTACAGCTCAATGCGTTTGATGGGAGGATCGACCATAGTTGGACATAACATTGCCAGTTCATTGGATCGCTTTGTATACGCTTCTATCATTGTTAGGTTAAAGAACTCCACTTCTAGCTTGTGGATGTCATCACGACTACAGTATTCCCGCTTGATTAGTTCCTTAAAGTCGTTCCACGGGGTTGCATTAGCAGCCGCCAGCCCCAGCATCTGAACTTGCGCGTTCCACCAAGTTAGCGCAGTGCCTTCGAGAGTACCAGTGGCATATTTCACCCTACGAGCCTCGGGGCATTCACACATATCGAAGACTGACTCAAACTTCTTGAACCAGTGGAGGAGTCCAACGGCCCCTTCAGTACCACTGAAAGTAGTAGGACGACAGTCCATAAAAGTCTTGAAGGTGCACACAGGTGACTGAGCGTGTTGACCGGTCGTGTGCGTAAGAGTAAACAAAATTAAGCACAAGTGTTGGGTTACGAGAGTAGGATCTAAAGATCCTAGAGTAAGTTGTGATGGCAGGCTATACCTCCTGCCTGGGCAGCTGCGAGTGCTGCAGTAACTTGTTCAGTTATCAAATCCACCAACTGGGCTTGAGTTAGGTTAACGCGTCCACTCATGATCTTGATACCAAAGGAAACATGAGTGAGAAAGGTTCGCGAAAGTGCGATGACAGAAGAGAGTAAGCACACATGTGTTTCAATTAACAGTTGTTACGTTTATCTAAGCATACCATGAGCAAAGTTCTATGTAATCTAGCAAGTAGGCAATGTAACATAAATCATATCACCTAGAATGTCGAGTCTTGCACGTGGAGCGAAGCGTCGTTGTGGATCGTTGAGCACTGTTCAGGTTATAGTCTGGTTTTAACAAAAACTTTTTCCCCTTATTAAAACCAAGTTCACTATAACCAATGGCTCTGATACCAATCTGTCACACCCCCAAAATCCACACGCGGAGTATCACCGCTTGGAGGCGTGACTGACCAGGATCAAGCCACCAATCATATTGAACATTGTAAGTAATAAATAAAAGTCATTCATCAATACGAAAGGTGTTCAAAACCATAACATAGTTAAGCGTTTAGCGGAAGCATAAATATGTAAACCCAACATAAGTTTAAATGTTTCAAATGTTTAGCATGGCACACAGCTGTCCATGTCCCACAACGACTCCTCTTCACTCCCATGCAAGCTCCATAGATACCTAACGACCTGCAAGGCATGTAACAGAGAGTCAACAACAAAGTTGAGCGAGTTCACAGTTGGTTGTTTAGTTATAGTATTCGTTTCGTAAACCGTATGTTTGTTTAGTAAACTATGTATCGTATTTATTTGTATCGCGGCCTTCAAGGCATGTTTGCGAAGATTTGTGGGGGTTTCCCATGTATTCTAGACTAGTTGTATTTGTATCGCGGCCCTCCAGGCATGTTTGCGAAGTTTAGTATTCGTATCGCGGCCATTCCAGGCATGTGTGCGAAGATTAGTATTCGTATCGCGGCCATTCCAGGCATGTGTGCGAAGATTAGTATTCGTATCGCGGCCATTCCAGGCATGTTTGCGAAGATTAGTGGGGGCTTCCCATGTGTTCTAGTCTAGCTGTATCTATAAGTGACCTTCCCCTAACAAGGTCAGTGGTCATATTCCAGTAACGATGAAAGTACAAGTAATCATTTAACCCCATTCCCAACCCCGGGAATCCCATGCCTTGGTAAAAGTGTGAACTCACCTTGGTTTGCTCGGTATGCTAAACTACGTGCTCGCAAGTAATCAATCAAGTCCTATAGTATGCACGTATATTAAATCAGTTCAAGTTCGTAAAGTTTCGCATGCAATCAGTATTACAGAGTGATTTGGCAGTTAATCATCAAGTAACACATAAAAAGTTTGTCAATCATACAAGGTTCAAAGTTACTTGCAAGTTCCTTAAGTGAGTTAACATTCTCAACAGGGTTAAATGCACATCTTTAACAGAGTTACATACTAACAGGGTTAACACTATTAACTTAACATAGTTAATGGGTCACATCATTCAACAAGTCATGCATGTATGTGGCGAAAACACCTAGTGGCGAAAACACTTGTGGCCGAAATCTCTTTTTGGCGAAAACACTTGGGCAGCGAAATCCCAAGGTGTTTTCGTTGGGGTTGTGTTTTCGTCGGGCATCAACATCATCAACAGTTACACAAATATCAGAATTCATCTAACAATCATTAAGTCCGAACAACTCATGGAAACATTCAATCACCATATCATCATTAACAAGCATACACGATCGATCTTATCATCCAATTTACATGACAATTAACATACGAAATCATATGAATTACCAACTCATTGTGAAAACAAGATCATCATTAAAATAATCAATGGCCGACAAGTGTAAATCACCTCAAGAGGTTATTGGACCATTTTGTTTGGGTGGGTTTGACTAATGTTATGTTGAATAAAGAGTCACATGCAAACTAGCCGACAATTCCTATGCCATCACATGCAAATCATTAAATTTGGCTGCACCTTCAATACAATTCACATGCATAATCAGCCATATACTCATTAATATGCCAGTCATAAATCCAACAACATCATAGTGTTTATCATTTATCAGAAGTTCTAGTCTATGCACATATCAACTGACTAATACGATCACTTTATTTCAAGGATTAACGAGCACTATTAACAACATTCACAAAGATCTAAACATTTGTTCATCCATCACTATCAAATCATATAATCATAACACCTCGTAATAGCAGTTAATATATGATACCACAAACAATTCATGATGATTTCAAACAAACATTTATCAATAGTAGATTACTAACCTAATCAGAGAAGACAGTAAATCAATCGATGAGTGAAGCTCGAATACTCACGTCTGCCGTTCGGTTTCAAGGAAAGCGAGAGAGAGAATATGAGAGGTGATTAGGGTTTACTCATTAACCAAATTTCAACGTAAAAAGGTCAATATCAAAACATGTAATTTGTTCGCTACTGGGCCGAAGCCCATTTCCGTTTTCGCCGGCCCAATACCTAACGAAAACACTTGGGTGTTTTCGGCTAGAAGAAAGGTGATTTCGAGTGGACTGCTTGGCATAGAATTCATGCTTTATTAATTATACACATCATATCATTTACACAAAATATATAAATTACACACACACTTATGTAATGCACACCAAACATACAACATGTCCATCACAAAACAATTTAACATCTAACAAACGTGTACAGTTGTGAGACAAAAGTCGTGTAAACAAAAAACTTAAACAATTACGTGCAATTAATGCGAAGATGGAACCTTGGAAACTCGAGTTGTCACAGTTCGAACGTTGAATTTTTACTCCACATGATGGAAAATCAAATTACGGTCGCGTAGGAAAAAGAATCACGCGAATCGGATGAGTAGAACAAAAGTTATGAAACTTTGAAGTTGATTTTTTGTTAAAACTAGAGCTGGGTAAAATGCAGGTCCAGAAAACGGACCTGCTGGAAATTGATCTCCCCTGCGGCACGCGACAGAACCAAGAGACCCTCTCGCGTGGCGCGAGAGGCAAAATTCTGAAATTTTATTTTTATTTTGTTTAATTGATTATGGGACTTGTTTATACTCGTTTATAAGTTATCAAAACTAACTTTTAAGTTGGTTTTTGATATTAGGTGATTGTAGCAAGCATCCGGATGATGTCACACCCCGATATTTCCACATTTGACCGGTGGGCCCGGTGGGGGAGTATCGTGACGTGGTTGGTAACATTACAGTCAAACAACACAATATTTAAATGCACAGCGGAAGCAAAAGAAAGATATATTTCAACCGAATATAATTGTAATATCAAGTATCACAAACAGTTGAAAAAAAATCCACAGAAGGATCAAAAATAAATAGGAAACATTGTTCAACAGTTTGACGTCCAAGCTTGCGAGACTTATTGTGGACGCTAGGAGAAAGCCAGCCTAGTTCGCTTAGTACCTGCACTTAACCTTTTTGGGAAAATACGTCAGTTTACACTGGTAAATACATTCAACCGACTCATTTTTGAAAAGTTTAATAAAAATAGATTTGAATGCACGTGGCACAAACTTTTTATAACTTGGGATAATTATTTAAATATATAATCTCGTAAAAGAATTACATGTTCCTTATGCGTTCAGTAGCTCGGATCGTGCCGGGTTAAAGATCAATAGACACACCACATTATTTATTTATGCACTGACGAGTGTACGCCTACACCCCGCGCTTAGGTCGGCCATTTCGTAAAATGATTCCAAGGATATCCGGGACATGGTCATTAACCTCCCAAAGGCGTTAAGCAAACAAAACATATTTAAATGGGTCATCTCGATAATACTTAACCACCAATCGATTAAGGTCGAATGCCCGACCAAGCGGTATTTTATATACCGTACCCCAAGCCCGTATAAGGGAAAATAAGTTAAAAGTATTTACCTTTGCAAGTATAAATCACAATTAGCAAATGCGGGTAGCTTTTACCGGTTCTCCTATTCTGGAACAAAGGTTTATAATAACCTATTAGAATCATAACGGTCTTTAGTTAAGCTTAAGCTTAGACCGATTAGTTTTAAGGAATGATGCGGTTCGAACGCGTGATTAAGCGAAGACCGGAATAGAATGTGATTTAGACCCGACAAGTTTAAATACTTGTCTTATATGGGTAATCTAAACACATTCTGGGTTTTGAGATAAAAACGATAAGGTTTGACCCATTTCGGCTAGTTTATGCAAACTAGTTACATAAACCGAACCGAACGCGCAAGAGGCGTAACGGGTAACCATAAGAGCCATATACAGGTTTCCTAAGTTAATATGCTTCAAATATGTTGTGACATCAGTAAGATATCTTTTATTATGCCCGGAACGATTTAAACTCAAACTATGCCCCGTAGGGGTATTTTGGTCATTTATTAGGTTATAAAAGAGTTCAAGTATTAACCTGAGTTACAGGTCTGATATAATCAGAAAAACTACTTAATTTGATAAGTTATAACAGTAGGGTATTGCATATATGTGAAATTTATCAATTATAACCAAACTATGCACCGTAGGGACATTTTGGTAATTTCACATAAGCCGAAAAGCTCAAAACTGAAGTCTGAGTTAAACAACTTTTGCTTACTGTTAAAATATTATAATTTACCTAAAATATCAGTAGGTATCAACCCTTGTATGTTTGAAATAGTTTTAGTACATACTATGCGTTAAAAACGCTTAAAAAGGCGATTAGAAGCCGTTTCCGGGTTCTATATAGAAAACTGATATTTTTATTATTCCATAAGGTTTAAAATAATTTATTTATCATATAAAATCAGTAGCAAAAGGTTTGGGGTCAAAAAGATATGTAAAACTCATTTTATAGCCCAAAAGGGCAAAACCGACAATTACCGACTTAAGCTTATAACTCTAAGTTATACTCAGCCTAAAATTAATTAAAAATCTTCAAAAATCCCAAAATAATATATTACATCAGTGGGTAAAAAGTTTGATATCAAAAAGTGGGTATAAATAGGCTATATGCTAATTATGCCGTTTAATCGCTAAAAACTTTCTAATTACGCTATTGAGCATAACTCTCAATCTACACCTCAAACTGATGTCAAATTTTGGGTACAAGTTTATAATTCAGTAACTAAGGTTTCTACTCTTTTACATTTTCAAAAATCACGTTTTATGGTGAAAAGGGCATAATAGTCAACATATAAGCAATTAACGGAATCATGCATATTAATTGGATAACTAATGAACCAAGGTGTATAATCACAGAGGGTTATACTAGCATGTAACCTGGTCCAATCAAAGCTCTAAGGCATTTCTAAAACATGCTTAAACTGGTCATAACTGAAAGTCAAAGCAAAAGTCAAATTATGCGACTTTCGGTTCCGAACCGGGTCTCTACTGAAAATTGTCGGGTTGAACATGTTTAGACATGTTCTTACATTAATTACTAAGTTATATTAATGATCAAACAGGTTGTATGGGTTCTACATTGCTAATTATGCATTAATTCGAAGATTAGCATTCTGTTGACATTTTCTAATTAACTTTGACCCGACAAATGGTCTAGATAGAGTGGAAATCAGAGGGTGCCCTTTTAAGGGTTTAATGCCCACATAATTACCAACTTATAACTACCTTCAATTCGACTAATCACTGGACCATTAATGATTAATCGCTAAGTCAAACGGTAATTACGACGGTTTGACTTTTAAGCTATAAACTAAGCAAAACTTAATCAAGGAAGGTCAAGGGTACTTACAAGAGTCTAATGCACGACCAGGGATGATTAGAGAAGGTTCTTGAGCTCCAAATATGATCAGAATGCAGATGGAATGAATGCAAGGAATGTTGCAACATTTGAGGCCTTTTATAGTAAACTTTATGGCTTGTGATCATGACAAATCACTCTACCATTGGTCCCTGATCATCAACAGGTGTTCCTAGTGTCTAAAAGTAATGTAGGGGTCGTCCAAAGATGTGGAAATTCGTTTATAAGTCGGTTTAAAGCTCAAAACAGTCAACAGCCCGATTTACTGTCGCTGGGCAACCCTTACGGACCGTAAGGGGTTGTCTTACGGTCCGTAAGACCTTTATCAGAAGCAAAAATCTTGCCCTTTCGAGCTTTGAACAGGCACTAGGTGATACGAATTTTGCCTCTATTATCAGTAGGGGCCTCTTGATCATATCTTGAATAGTTATAACCACTTTGCCATGTTCTACAATGGTCTTGGATGCTTTTGAAAGGCAATAAACGAAGATTCGTCGAACACATTATTTTATAGAATTCTATCTTCACAATTTGGATCAATCATTACAAGTATTAACCAGATTTGGATGCTTATCAGATGTTTATAATATATGTTAAGGTCTTGGGATTCATAACGAGGTCGTTCAGAGGTAAAAAATTAACATGACGACACTTTTAAATCATGCCATACATCTTTAACTATATCCGGGTTTATATCACTTTTGTCTTACATGACACGTGTCATTATTCTATTGAACACGAATTTTCGAGGTGTTACAGATGACGATCAAGCAATCAAGTGAACCGAACACATGTCAAATGAAGCTTCTGCAATGACTTTACTTTGTTTTTGTTTTAAGTGAACTAAGTAAACACTTGGAACTATATTTTGATTACTTTAAACACGTATGAATTTTGACTTGACAAAGTTTTTAGAAAGTCACATTTTTCGTATAAAATGCGTAATTAAGGTTATAATCATGTTAAATTGATACGGATGTTACACCTAACCTATGTGCCACATATTAGACTTTAAACTACTATTATAACACATATTCACAGAATCACCACTTCTACCAACAAAGTATAGACTATTATCCTGACTATCAATCACCAGGTTTTCTTTTATCTCAAATACTGTAGCATGCAATTATTTTCATTAAACAACACTTTAATTGTATTATCTTTAGCAAGTTTATGAACAGACAACAAATTAACACTATAGTCAGGTACATAAAACACATCTTTTAATATCACATCATTAATTAATTTTAACTCTCCAATTTTTAACACTCTTACACTAGTTCCATTATGGCGACTAATAGTTAAACCACACTCAGACACATCCACACAATTAATCATATCCTTACCAGACTTAATTATATGTTGATTAGCACCATAATCAACAATCCAATTATACTCGTGTTCAAAACTCACACTACTAGAACAACAAACAAAATTATTAACACAATTAGACATATTGGACAACTCACCTCCCATATTAGACTTTAACTGACCCCCCTAGCCTTTTCAACAACTAAACTTAACAACTTAGTTATCTGCTCAGAAGTAAATGGTAAAGCAGACACAACAGAGCTAGAAGAAGCATCATACAAACCATACTTATTATTATTAATACCATTATTATTATTACTACTACTTTTAGCAAATTGTCCTACAGTCCTTTTCTTAATACCTTGAGGGTACCCAATTATCTCAAAACAACGATCAATAGTATGTCATAACATACTGCAGTTAGTGCACTTCAAATTTGATTAGGACCTCTAAAGTTTCTTCTTATATGATCAAAGTTTTAATTAGTTTTAGACACAAATGACACACTCTGCCCTTTAGACCCACCACTAGTAATCCTATGAGACTCTTCTCTAGAAATAATAGAGAAAACAACTTTGACAGATGGAAATGGCTATCTGGTTAATAAGTTTGTTCTTACAGGTTGATACACATCATCAAGACCCATAAGAAACTGCATTAATTTGATTAAAGTTGAAAAATCATTATAGTAGCTGCCTGACAAAAACATGAAGGCAGATGCACCATAACATCAAACTGCTTCCACATTGTTGTCAATTTATTATAATATTCAGCAACACTACTGCCATTTTGAGAAATACAGTTTATTTTTTTTATAAAGATCATACACTACAGAGCCATCCACCTTATGAAAAGATTCTTTCAAATCTCTCCAAACCTCAGAGGCAAGTTTTGAAAAATTTTGCCCCAAGAATAAGAATGTAACACCCCGAAAACGAGTTTGGTAATCAAACCACGTTAACATTGATGAACGGGTAAAATACCGTTAGTGGTGAAATTAACCCGGTAAATATTAGGATTTAAACAAATAAACCTAATATTAAATAAAAGTTGAACGAAAACTTTTGAAGAAATAAAAGTTTATAAACAGCCCGAGATAACGGGACTTAAAATAAATTGGGTCGTACCCAAAAATATAAATCTTTATATTATAAATTTAATGTCAGATATAAATGAGATGAAATAACTAGGAATAAATAACCTAGTTAATCACAAGTGTTGTAGTAATAAGGAAACTTGATTAAAACACCCTAAATGAAACTTGGGAAAAGTTGAGGGGCCAAAAGCGTTTAAAACGAAACTAGTAAAATAAAATAAAAAATTTAAAACTCCAACACACACTTGTGTGTGTGGAGATCGACAGAAACACAGGGGGGGCGATCCAGAGCTTCCCTTTAAACCCTAATTCCTCACAAAATTATCAAATCGAAGGTTCAAATCAAGACCAAACCGAAATCCAAGTACGGAATAGTGATCTCCACTGAAAAATGAGTCACAAGGTATGTAAATTTCGTAAGAATCTCTAGTTAAATTTCTGAGCAAACTTAGAGAATTCAAATTAGATGGTTGCATGTTCGTTATATGATGAAATAGGAACATTGTAGTGTCTAGGAGTAAACCCTAGACAAACATATGATGAAATTAGGTCTAAATCTTGTGAATTCATGATCACCATTGAAGGTGATAAGTGTGATGATGCTAAATTCGTGTAATGTGATGTTTTTAGGGTTTTTGATGGCTAAAAATAGTGTTATAATGTCATAAACATGTTTCGATTGAAAGCTGAATTCAAACAGCTTCTGATCAGAATTTACAGCCGACTTGTATTGGCTGTAACATGGACAAAACGAGACAAAAATGTGTGTTTCTTGAGTCTAAAATGTAATTCCAGGAAATATCTTTAAAACCCCACTGGAATCGCATTTTTTCGACGAAAATTGAGCGTTTTATGAATTTTTCCGTATCAAAGGTTCAAGCTGCGTTTTCAGGCAGAATTTGCAGCCCATTACAAATATCATAACTCAATTTAGGAATTGAGTTATGATCTCAAATTCTTACTATAGAAAATTTTAAGTGATTAAAAGAATCTCCAATTGGAATTTCATCAATCGGATAAACGAGGAATTTTTAATGAATTTTTCCGTAAGCTGCAGTCAGAAGTGACGAATCTGATTGCAGCTTAGTAGATGAATTTTTACGAATTTTTGGTAAAGAGTTAGATCTTGAAATTTTAACACAAGGTCTAACCCTCCGAGAGGTATGCCACATAAAAAATCATAATTTTTGAAGACTTGTAAACAGGTTAAATAGGTCACCAAAAACAGCCTATTTTCAGTGATACGAAACTTGATTGTTGATGTTATAAATTATGCCCACAATGTTCATATGTTGAAATTATGAATCAAACGCGTAATTTCCTAGTTCGACTAATTACGTGTGATGTGGGGTAATACAAATTTTAATTAGGAAGTCGATTTAGCTTATATGTACATATCATATAATTAAGGGTAGTTAACTTTTGAAAAGTTAAACTAACCATGGACGGAGTCGAATAGTAGTTTTGACATAGAAAATACGTAAGGTGGAATAGTCGTGGTTATAATGACTAATCTAACCACCTTGTGAATTATGATGATAGTTTGACTCTTGACAAGCTAGATGGAGGCTTGGGAAGGAAGCGGGTCAAACAGAGCAAGTACGAAAAGGAAAGCGTAATTTGGATGCGAGGTAAGTAAAAGCTTACAGCCTTTTTAGTATACATCAGTTGTGTGTATTGAAAATGAATAAGGAAAAGTTAGTAATAGAGTTATAATGTTCCGACGCAAATAATATGAGTCGGAACTAGTGCAATGGTGAGAAATCATAAACAATGGCAAAAAGGGTAAATTGGTAAATTAGTCATATGACGATGAACTAATAAGAAATTTTGAAACACTACGTTATGGTGTAAACCGGAATGGGTAAAAGGGCGAGATGGTAACTAGATATCATCTCATAATGGAAAAAAGGGTCGTTCGGACTAAACGGGTCAAATAACATTGGCAAGATTATTTGACAATATTAATTGATAATCGCTTGTTGAGTTTTGTGATTACAGGAAATATCATACGGTTCGTGTTGGTATTAATTAGAAATTAATAGTGAAAGATATTTAAACGGGTCAATCCTATGACTCGAGCCAGATACGCATATTTAGTATTATTGATAAAAGCGATATTCTTGGTCAAATATTAGCGAAAGTCCTTCGTCGTAAAATGAAAGACTAAAATTGACCAAAAAGCCCTTGATGGGAAAACCGGGCAAACGACCCTTAGAGGTTGTTTAGGAATTAGTATTAAGATTACGAAATAAAAGTAGCTACTTTAATGTAGCAAAATGATGGGTGAAAGTGGTTTAAGGAATCATGAAACGGGTCAAAAGTGTTAAAAAGGGATTTCAAGCCGAGAGCTTGAAATCTGAATTTTTGAACTAGTGGAATGTCAGGTTTTAACTCCATAAGATGGAGAATTAAATTTCAAACGCATAGGAAAAAGAATCGCCTAAAACGGACTAGTAGATAAAAAGTTATGGCCGTTTAAAGTTTGATTTTTGTTGAATAATTGAGCTTGGCAGAAAATGCAGGTTCAGAAACGGACCTGCTGGAAATTAGTCTCCCTCGCGACACGCGACAGGGTCCCCCAATTGGGGCGCGACACGCGACAGGTGTCGCGACTCGCGACAGATTAAAGGTTGCCTTCCGCGACACGCGGGAGGCATGATTTTTGGAAATTTTATTTTGATTATCATTATTTGATATTGGAACTTATTTATACATGTTTATAAGCTGTCAAAACTAACTTTTAAGTTGGTTTTGATCATAGGTGAGTATAGCAAGCATCCGGAAGACGATCAAGCAATCAAGTGAACCGAACGCATGTCAAATGAAGCTTCCGCAATGACTTTATGTTTTTTGTTTTAAGTGAACTATGTAAACACTTGGAACTATATTTTGTTTACTTTAAACACGTATGAACTTTGACTTGACAAAGTTTTTAGAAAGTCACATTTTTCATATAAAATGCGTAATTAAGGTTATAAACATGTTAAATTGAGACGGATGTTACAAAGAAATACAATTTAACACCCAAGTAATAACCACAGAGTTACACCTATCTCACTGACTAGCAAGTACGTCATCATCTTGGGATTTCTCACATTTACTATCAGTGAAACCATATTTATTCTTAGCCTCTAAAGCAAGCCTCATAACATTAGACCAGACAAAGTAGTTTTCAGTACCATTTAATTTGATATTCACTATAGTTAATGCACTAGAATCACTAGGGTGCAAGTATAAAGGATCACATATATCCAGTTTACTAATGAGAGTAGTAGAAGTACTAGTATCACCCATAATAACATAAACAAACAACACAGAACACCATAACAACCAATACACAATAATAAAAAACCCTAGGGCGAAGCTGTGTCAGGGACCAGATTCCAGGATCGTCACTTAATGGGTGCCTGGACAAACCTTTACACAGGAGCCAAAAACACTAGACAATAACTAACAAACAAACACAATGCAACAAGTAACAAATAAGACTCGATCAAGGCCAGTCCGACTAGCCCGGTAACAAGAATGCCTAGACACAATACAAGTGAAACTGAAAATAAAGAAAGGTCAGAAACATCTCACAAAGAGCGTATAACTCCAAGCTAACCAGATTGGTTAGTTTGCCCTGTAATCTTCTAGGATTATAGAGACTAACACATATTTGAGCACAAGATCCTCAAGAAGATAAACAAACCCTAAGTTAGGGTTTCGTCTCCAACAATAACTAGCACACCTCTAAGACTACAGATCTAAGCATACCTGTCACACAAAACACCACCAACCATTCCCAAGGTCAGAAACCCTAAATACACACAACAGACAAACAATCAGATAACAATATCATAGCGAAAACAATGGATCGATCATCAACAAGAGCCAAATAGATCTGATACAATGTTAAGAATCATGATACGAAGATCGAACAAACAAACACAAGAAATAGCGACAAAATCAGGTGACAAAATCTTATTAAACTAACCCAAAAGTGTTTACCTCCAATAACCCAAAGATCTTACCATTGTAAGATCTATAACAATACAACAATACAGAGATCTCTAGATGATCATCCAATGATGATCATCAACACAATCAAAATATCAGTCTCTCTGAAATACAGACGAAAGATGATAACAACTTCAACAGACTAACAAACCCTAAAGAACAATACAGAGAAAAGTGTAAATGAAAGTGAAGGAGAGAATGAAGAACTTCCCAGTTAATCCTCCTTTTATATGAAGCCCCTCAAATGTTACATCCAGGTCCAAAACTTTCGCACATGATGATCGCAGTCCCCAAAGTGTTCCACATTACACCCTCACACAATACAACCTGCTCAAAATAAACCCAACATATACAGCACAACACACCGTAATAACCTCTGAGCCCATAACACTTAAGCCCAGAAGCCCACAACACTTCCATAATGCAATGCAGACGCCCACATATTAATGTAATGAGCCCAAAACCTTAAGAATGATATAACCAATTACATATTTTAACAATGACCGAACATAAACTAAACAAACGACCATGAACTAACATAAATGAAGATATTACTGAACGTTCACAAACAAAATTGAGCAAACGTCACCTTTGTCCGTATTCGTTCATTTAATAAATCGAACAAAACTCCTTGTTCATGTTCGTTCATTTATTAAAAGGAGACACATAAACGAACTTCCCCTAATGGTTCACGAACAGTTCGCTATACATTCGTTCGTTTACAGGGTAAGCCAATATAGTTCAGATTGTTCCATATTTTACATGCTATATTTTGGATGTTAAAAAAATTGTTGTAGCAAAAATAAAAGAGAAATACTAGAGGGACTACTTTTGTAACTCCCAAAACCAAATTTGACCTCCATCTTTTCAACATTTCACTTAAACCACACCCTGTTCCTTTCCCGCCCACTTTCACTCTCTTCTCCCACACGCCACCACACACCGCCGCTAATGGCGGATTCCGGCACCACCACCGCCGTAACAGAATCATCACTCCTCTCAAAGCTCGAATCCTCCACCGATCTCACAAACATCCACCACCTCTTCCTCTCATACCTCCACCCATTCTCTCCAGTCCTCAACAAAAAACCACCAAAAGCTGACGTCACCACTCTCCGATCACTCGCAAAGCAGTTCTTATCATTCCTCAACAAATCCTTATCACTCATCCCCAAACGCCTCAACGAAACCCCCAAAATCGACTCTCGTTACGCTTCACAACTGTTTGATACTTACAGGCTTTGTATTGATTGTTTGGAGGCTGTTTCATCGCAGTTGTCGTGTAAACCATGCACGATTCAGGTCCAGCGTGCTCGGTTTATGAATTGTTGTGGAAATTGGGGGAGATATGATGAGGTGGAAGCGGTAGGGATGGCTGTGCTAGGGTTTGTAGGGAGTTTGTGTGGTAAGAGAAGTGGAAATGGAAGTGGAAGGATTGTTCCGGAAGTGAGGAAAGAGATTGAGGATAGGGAGATTGCGGTGTTGCTGCTCGAGGTGGTTGTCGCGCTTGTTAAGCGTGTTGCTAATGTTCAGAGTAAAGAGGAGCGGGAGTATCGTAGAGTGCTTTCGATGGTTGACGATATCCAGCCCTGGTTGAGGTATATTGTTACAGTTTGTTATAAGATTGAATAATGAAATTAGTTTAATTGATGTTTAGGAAATGATATTTTGCTTAGAAGATATGGTAGGAACCCTAGGTGACATTGGCAGTTAGGTACACATTCTTGTATATATGTGCTTTAACAGTGGAAGTTTTATTAAAATGGGTGAGTTTATGTGACAGGGTTATTGGTGTGGATGGATATGATAAGTTGCATAGGATGCTTGTGTCGTATATGAGCAAATGTGCTTATTTTATGGTTGGGGAGCTTGCAAGTTTTGATGTGAACTTGATTTGTAAATTTTGTGTTGAAACGTTTTCGGAGTATAAAAGACCGTCTCTGAGTGATCAGATAGAAAAGGTGAGTTGCTATACAAGAGTTTATTTTACTGATGAGTGATGCCTTAACAAAGCTTTATGAGATGAACATGAAGTTTCATATTCGTGTTTTTAATGCAGTTTGCTCACAAGATATGCAGTTTAGTATTTTCACAGCTGGATCATGAAGTTTTGGGCAGTGAAAAAGTACTAACTTTGGTGTTGGATACAATGGCTAATGAATGCGCGGTAATCCTCTAAGCTCGTTTCTCAGTTTTAATGCTTAAGTAAAGTTATACATTTTTAGTTTCTGTTATATACTTTGAAGTGTGACGATTTGTTATGCAAAAAATATGCTAAGGAGGTCATCAAGGTTGGAATTTTGTGAGAGAACATCACAGTACTCTAGAGTATGTTTGTTTTGAGCGGTGCAAAGTACGTAGCTAAGTGAAAAAAGAAGTTAAACAATATATAATTCAAATCTACAACAGAAACGAAGTATCTACTTGGGTCGCTATGGAAAATCGAATCACCAATAATATAATGGCCAAAAGTAATTTTATCACAACCTTAAGAACAATTTAGTTTTTATTAATTGTTTGGAGGAACACTGCACACAACACATGATGTTCAAGTTAAATAGAAAGTCAGGTTGAGTAGATAGAGGATATTTGTATGAGGAAGATACATCACATGGAGATTCGAGGGAACATAGTAAGAAGTCAAAACTGGTTGACCCAAACATTATGATAAAATTTGGATAGAAAAATGAAATGAAGAATTGGATCATACACATATATACAATTATCAACTTCATAAGAAACACAATCCTATTTCTTGACAAACATGCACTCAATCGTGTCATGTGTACATTGTCATTGCCTCATTGGGGACTGGGGAGAGTTCTAAGTTTATTTGAACATTTATACGCAATAAAACTATAAATTTAACTAAATGTAATCTTTATGCATTGCATTAATCTCCTTTGTCAACAATAATTACAAAAAGCTTAACTATATGTTTGTCAGGTTGGCAAGGAAAAGGCTAACGTTGATTTTCTGGAACTTGTTGTTTATTTTGCCATGAAATGTCGCAATGCGACTGCATATCCTCATGATGCAGTTGCATCTCACTTTAAGAAACTGGCGAATTACTTTTCTCAGGTATGCATATATGTTCTTGAGTGTATTTTTTTTTAAATTTATGTTTTTCTAGTATTTGTTAAAGAGTCCAGTTTTAGTAACAAGCTAACAACCATTTTGCAGGTCGATTTATCAATGATTGATATTTTCATGAGGCTTTATGCCATCACATTTTCTACTGGTGATTTGAATTACTATTCAAGAGGTGGTAACTCCAAAGACATTTCTGTCCCCAAACTTTTGCTTGATGTGGAGAATCAACTTCAAAGTTTAAGAATCTCTATCACCGCACATACGGGGACTTTCATGCGCTTTTATTTTAACTCTTTAAAGTTTTTGTGTGAACCTCTTTCTGAGTTGATACAGTCTGAGCGTAAGGGCATACTTTGTGGATTTGGTGACATGTCAAATCCTATCAAGCTATCTAACATTGAAGAGGTTTTCCAACAGTTTAGACTTGTGTTTGATGCTTATTGGTACGTCTCTAAGATGTTGATGCATGTAGTTTGTTTTAATAACTTTTAAGTTAAACATAAACATCCTTTGACATTATCTTCTCTTCGGTTTATGGATGCAGTAAATTTGAACACGAGAAACACGTATATGAGGACAACAGCCGAGCTGTACTGGCTGTAGCTACTGCTTCTTTCACACTCTCGTTTACTACAAAGCAAAGTTTTGAGGTTTCATTTCAAATGTAATTATTACATGTTATGCTGTTGGTCATCTTGTATACAGAGCTTATCTTATTTTTACTTATTGCAGGAAAGTACCGCTTATCTCAAGGAGTTAATTTCAGCCAAATGGGTTCAACCTAACGGATTGAAATATCTGTATGCATCTTTGCACAATGTCGGGATAGTTTTGTACAAAGCTAATAGATTAAAAGAGGTACGTTACATATGCATACTGTAACCTAAATCTTTAATTATATTTAAACACATATATATATTTTTTCTGACTGATGGTGCATTCTGTTTGTAGGCAACAAAGTCATTTGATTTATGCTGTCAAGCAGCATGGAAGTGTGTAATGAATTATTGTAAATTGTTTGTTTCAAGTAAAGATGAGTCTACAAGTGACCTCTCAGAGGATGCCATAGCTGTTTTTGTCACAGAAACTTGTGCAAAAAGTGCTTTTTTGTTGGATATACTTTACCAATGTGGTACCAGTAGTGAGGAGATAAGGATGATTTTAACTGATTTTTTTGAAAGTTGGTCTGCTGCTCAAAACTGGTTTGACAAGATTCCAATTCCAGTAGCTCTTGTTAAACAATGGACGAAGGTAAGTAACAAAATACTGCCTTTATATATACATACACATACATACACTAGAGATGGCAACATGAGGTCAGCTGGGTTGGTCAACGGGTCAAAATGGGTTGGATTGAGTTGACAAGTCACTTATTTGTCAAAAATTTTTCAGCTTTTTAAAGTGATTTTTGTTCGGATATAGTTACTAAAGTTAAATTATTTTAGTGATAATCTAACTTTATTGAATATAATGATTTAGGAGATGCTAGTGTGTTACACAATAATATACACTTTTGATGAGTTTCAATTCATTGGACCTGTTTCATTTTAGTTATTTTTGATTTGACCCCGTTTGACATGTTAGTCATAACACATAACATGAATTGCATCACCTTTGCTATCTGATATTCTTTGCTTGTAGATATTATGTAAAGAAACTAAGGATCTGGAAGATGGGTGTAGGGCTCGAACCATATATTCTATGGTGTCATCTTCTTTGAAGATGTCAAAGGAAACTCTTGGTTTTCTATTAGAGCAGGTTCTCTCTCACTCCCTCTTTCCTCTCGTGTATATGTGGTGCACACGCACACACGTGCATCTCTTGGTTTAAAAAAGGGAGCTTGAGGCGTGAAGCGCCTGAGGCGTTAGGAAAAACGCTTTTTTTTGCCTTGAAGCGTTATTTGACGTTAAGCGTTTCGAGGCGACGCTTCAGGCCCAATCAGGTCAGATTTGGGTTTTATTTGGGCCCAATATTTCAAATCAGCTCCAATAGGGTTTCATACGTGGCCTAACAGCTTTTAATCAAGTCAGATTTGGGTTCTTTACCCTAAAAAAAAACGAGCGTTGATGGAGAAGAATACGTACTTGCTTATGATGATTATTGATTAGGGACTATTATTTTATGTTTATGTTTTAAGTGTGTTTCGACTTCAATGTATGTTTTAACTATGTTTTTTACGTGGTTAAGTGTGTTTTATAATCATGTTTTTGTGTTTATAATCGAGTAACAAGTAGAATCTGTCATATTGATGCGTACAAATATTATATATATATTATTTTTTATTTTGAGCACCTCACATACGTGAAGCTCTCGCCTCACCTAAAGCGTTTGGAACCAAAACGCTTCGGAGCGCCTCATGCTATTTTAAACCAAGGACTGAATCTCTTATTATAGTTTTTTTTTACAATCCCATTTTATGTTCTTATGCTATTATGGTTTCATAATATTTTCATGAGTCCTTTATTGTAGATTTAACTATTGAGATATGTTTCTTTTGTTCAGGAGCTTGAAGCTTATAGGGAAATACAATCTCTTAATCCTGAATTATGTAAAAAAATGCAAAAGATCATCTCTAACATTCTTTTAGAAGATATCTACAGTACAAAAGACAATTTGTTAAATAAATCTAGGATTCTCATTGCAAAAGCAAGGGAATTAAGAGCATGTGGAGTTGAAGGTCTAAATGAGTGCATTGACATTTTGTCTGAAACAATATCTACTATGGTCAGCTACATTCATTCTAAATTCTACTTTCTTATCTTCTCATTTTTATTTTAGTTAACGATATAAAGTGACTTTGCAACTAATCCAGAGTGATATGTACAACAAGAACAAGGAAGCCTGTGGTCCGGTTTGTAATTTGTTAGCTGAGGCGTATTGCTTACGTGCATTGTGTACCCAAGAGGCAGAACCAAACTCTAAGGTACTACCTAAAAAAAGTAAATATTAATGTTTCAGGCGTTGTAGTTCATTCACACACATGTATATCATATTATCACATTAATGAGGTGGCAGTTTTGAACCGCTTACTTACGCCTGAGTCAGTATGGGTTATGTTTTATCTCAAATGGGCCAAATAAGCGTTCGTGGTCAACCCAGCCTGACTTGTAACAAAAAAATGTCGTGTTTAAAATATTATGGCCCTGGTTTTAAAAAGTGCACCTCAGGCGCTGAGGCGCAAGTGTTGGGGCTTTTTTGCCCAGCGCCTAGAGTAAATACTAGAAGTGCTCAAAAGGCGCAAATTTTAGGGTTTTTTTTTATGCTTTTGGCCTGAGGCGTGTGCTTCATGTATCTGAGGCGTTTTGATGCTGAAAAATGTTGTGCTTTGGGTTTGTTGGTTTGTACATGTAGGTAAAATGGTATAAAAACCTTATTTTTAGCTATATTTTGGGTAAATGAAGCTAAAAACTATGGGATATATAAAAATATGTATATAATCACCTTGCGCCTCAGGTACGAAACGGCATGTTAGCCATGGTTGAGCCAACAGGTTTTTGCTCTTTGTATTTACTTTTTATGGTGCAAACAGGTTTTTGTTCAAGATATTGGCTACGCTTTAAAGCTATGGTTGGGCCAAAAGCATTCCCAATCTGTTAAACAGACTGATAAGGTGTATCATAATACCCTTATCTTGCTGTACCATGTTGGTGATTTGTTATCTCTTAAGGTTTGTTTTCTCGTTGTCCTTGTTACTTATTTTTTTTATTATGTGTGCCTCATTGTTTGTAATGTCTTTTGTTGTAGGGCTATATGGACATTCATTCCGACATATATGAGCTGATGATCAGATATTGCACCTGCAAGAATGTTTCTTTAAAGGAGTGTTTGGGCATGCTCTGGCAAAGTAAAAGCCTTAGTCACGCCCTTTGCACTTCACATGTAAACGATGCGTTTATTTCGACATTTTCAAGGCACTGCAAATCGTCAAAGTCTATGGAGTTCTGGAAAAGTTGTATGGAGAAATCAAAATCTCTAGAAGTTGGTTTTCAACAGTGCTTTTCGGTTATCTCTACTCTTTCTTCTCCAAGCTCTTGTAAACATGATCATGCAACCGGATATGGACATTTAACAACTGATGTTATCAAGAAGACTGCTTTTGATCTCGGTAACAATGTATGATTCTTATTATATGGTTTTTGTTTTTTTTTTTTAATTTCATAACTGATTAGTTTGCTAAATATGATTACAAAAACTATGCTATTACAGTAGTAATCTACTTCCTAAATAAGCAAACTATTGATGGGGTTTTATGCATTGATATACACTTCGAATTTCAATCAGTTTGTTTTATCGTTAAATCTTTTGGCTTTAACTATTTTTACCTGTTAAGGTGAAACACTTACCAAAATTGAATTATTTATAAGTAAATTGGTCAAACTTTTCACTATGGTTTTTTGTGATTACATCTGGAATATGATACTTTTGCTAATCTTTTATCCACATTCACTTCTTATTGTAGGTTCCTGTGACAAGCAAGTCACTGTTTCTTTCTTCAAACTTGTATTATGATTTGAGTGAAAAAATGATACTAAAGGGATCCATGATCGAGGTACATTTATCAAATGCTGGTGTCATATTTTAACTTATTTTAGTCTTAGTAGATTTTTTTGTGTGCAACTTAACCTCTATGCAGTTAATCTCGGCGATATCTCCCCTTCACCAAAATATCGGTTTCAGATCTCGGTCAACGATAAGAATATCGCCGATATCTTGAAAAAATCGTTTCGGTTGTATCGCCGAAATATCGTTTGGGCCATTTTTCCACAAAAAAAAAAAAAACTGCTTTCGTGTGGGCAAATAAAGAAAGCTGCTTTCCACAGCACAAAAAACGACCTCACACGGACCCATGGGGTTTCGGAGCTGCATTCGTGTCCGCAGGATGCACGGGCACGCACGAGTTCAACCAAATTCCAGCTCAAAAACCCATTTGCACCCCCCCTGCGCGCGCGGGTAGGACTTGTGGTAAAACATGTCATAAAGCTATAATGGAGTAGTAAATGCTTTACCTTATAAACACCCACTCACTTTGTTCCCACACCAATGTGGGACAAAGTATTTACCACCTTTTGAGACTTTCATTCCCACACCTAGACTTTCTACCACCTCTTTTATATATATAAATATATATATTTATGCATGATATTAGACTTCTAGTATATATATAGGCTCTAGATATGAATATAAATATATATATTTATGCATGATATTAGAAATTACCGATATCTCACCGATATCTCACCGCGATAAACGATATCTCATATATCGGTCCTTGACCGATAACCGATATTTTTCCGCATTAACTGCATAGCTTAACCTTATTATTTTCTAACAAATTGCCCCTTCTTTGTAGGCTCTTTTATATGCCAAAGAAGCCCATCGATTGCGCACGAAACTTTTTCAAAAGAATTTCATATACACAATTGAGCAACACAACGATATCATTGGTGATAATGGGGAAATAATTCAGAAACGTGGATATGGACTCAAGACTTTTCACATGCAAACTTCAGTAGCTACCGGAGCTTGGTCAAACAATAAGGGTTCAAGCGATTTTGACTTTTTTCTGACCCCATGGAATGTACTTCGTTGTTACCTTGAAAGCATCCGTCAGGTGGAATTTTTAAATTTAAATGGTTTTCTAACTTTTTCAAAATTTTAATTTATCAAATTCTTGTTAATATTTGGCTGATGTAATCCAGGTAGGAACTATTCAAGAGATTGTCGGTAATGGATCTGAGGCTGAATCTCTTTTTCTTTGGGGAAAGAACATATCTTCTTTCCAAAACTTGCCGATCTTTTTAGTTAGTTTTTCTACTGCTTTAGGTATGTAATTTTATTTTCTTTTTTTTGTTTTATTGCATGTTTGTTAATCTAATGACATCACTTGCTCACTTAAGAACCACAAAGACGTACAACTCTACAAGTACCCTGTATGTATATTATATAATATAAATGCCACTACTTTTCGGACCATAAGTAGTAAAAAGGCAAATTGGGTGGGTCAAGCGGGTGGTCAAGGTTGGTTCAGGACAAAATGGGTAAATTTTTGTATGATTTATCACAAGTCATGTTAGGTTGACCGTTGACCAAACAGACTTTCTATCGAAATTGTTGAATTCTTAAATCAGTAGTTAGTGTGTGAAGTTTAATTACAAAAGGTGTCTGATATAAATAAGAGTAAAGTACACGGATGGTACGTGTGGTCAACCAAAATTTTGGATTTGGTCCCTAACTTTTCAAAAGTACACACATGGTCCCTGTGGTTTGCATTTTGTAACACATTTAGTCCCCAGCTAACAAATATAAAGGTTTTAGCATGTCCAAAAGTTAGGGCCTAAATGCGTTACAAAGTGCAAATCACAGGGACCATCCAAATATTTTGGCAAAAGTTGGGGACTAAATGCATTACAAAATGCAAACCACAGGACCGTTCATGTACTTTTTAAAAGCTAGGGACTAAATCCAAAATTTTTGTCAACCACAGGGACCATTCGTGTACTTTACTCTATAAATAATTAAATTGGTTTAAATTTCTACCTTTACCAAGTAGTATTTGCAAAATATTATTTTTGTGTCCAATCTATCAGTTTATAATTGTTAGATGCTTCCACTTGTATATGCCAACTGAATTTGATCTGGTTTTTTTTTTCAGGCAAACTATACTGTAAACAACAGTGTTGGCATTTAGCTGAAAAAGAATTGGAAAGTGCGAATCGTATGCTGGTTGATAGCTTCAGTCTCGTTTCTTGCTTGAAGTGCAAGTTAATCTTGGAAGCTACAGTTGGCAAACAATTTGGCGATCTATTCAGAAGGCGTTTTAATAGCACAGATGTTAATAAACTCGATGGATTAGCAAAAGCCGAAAATTTCTATAGATCTGCTTTAGAAAAACTGAAGCTTTCCGAATGGAAAAACTGTATTAGTTACCCTAAGGAAACAGTTTCAACAAGCACAATGTTTTGTGATAGAGTTTTAGTTGGCGGGAACGATAGCATTTCATCTGATTGTCAAAATCATGAAGAACAAGAAGCAATCCAACCGAAAGTAACTAGAAGGGGTAGGAAAACCGCTATAAGTTTAGCACAAGAGCAAAGGTTGACTTCTAGAGTCACTAGATCCTCTAAGCAAAAGAATGAAAATGCTCAAAGTGAGTTTAAGGGGGTACAAAAGTCAAAGGGTGACCACATTATTTCTTGTGGATGTGAGGTTACATGTGTTTCCGATGAAATAAATTGTTGGCATTGTGTTCCTTTTGGAGTTATGAAATCAGCATCGGTTACAAGTGTTATACTGATGAAATGGGAGTGCATGCGCAGGCGGCTTTTGGTTAAACTTCTCATCGGGATAGGTATTGTAAAACTAACCTGAAGTTTATTACCTTTTGTTGTTATAAAGACGGTGTGTTTTTGTTTTGAACTGTTTAATCCTTTACGTTTTCAGGAAAATGTTTGTGGGCCCATGGCGAAACTCAAAGAGCACATGATATATTCTTGGAAAGCATATCTGTGCTGGTCAACAGAAGCACGTTTCACCCGTCAAAATTTAAGATTTCATTCACTTTTTTGGGAGAGTTAATAAAACAGAATGTGATTGGAGACATGCTTGCAATTGAGCATGCATCGTTACTCTACAACATATGTTGGTTTTCTTTAAGAAGCTCTTGTGACAATGGTATAAGGTACTTTTTTTAATCATAAAAGGTCTATACGTTTTAAATGTTATCTAGTTGTTTCTTCATCTTATAATCTATGTATCTTTTTGGAGAAATGATCTGATATTTGTTGGTATTCTTACTGAACTTGTTTTGGAAGTTAGTCTCTTTACAATTTGACTAGTAAAAGTGCTTTTCTAGTTTCATCAACTGCTATATAATAACTAAAGAATTAAAGAATTGAATGTCTCTTGATCTTACTGTTGTATCATCTCTTTTAATTTGTTTTCTATAGGAACCGCTCTTGTGACATGTCTTTCATTCCCATACCCATAGTAGTTTTCGGTTTAAAGCTATCTTTCACAGTTTGCCGTGAGGTTCCTGAACTTTTTCAAAAGGTAATTAGAATTATAGTTTAACACAACCGTCATTTCAATCCTTTTGACAAAATTTAGTTTTACATTCCAACTGTGTTTGACTTTGGCCATTGATATTGATGTTGCAGGTTTCACGATTGTTAGCAGTTCTGTATACACTTGCTCCTGAAATCAAAACTTTTTCTATGTTGACTTCTTCTAGCAGCTCGTTATCAGAGAGTCAATGGGCGGCATATTTCCATCAAGCGTCACTAGGAACACATGTTAATTATCAGTTATTTTCTCGTCTCGGGAAGCAAAAAGATCAGAATACTATGTATGGCGATGTAAGGATTTGGAAAAAATAAATGTTTTCATTGTTTTTTTAATGCATTTAATAAATGTTCATATGCTGGTGCATTTTACAAAAAAATTGTTTTATCCTCTCTAGTGATTTCTTTAGCTTAAACTTCTGGTTAAGTTTGGATATGCACATCTCCTAGATGGCGACACCTGTTTATTTTGAGTCTACATGGTGTTATTAAATGAGAGATACTATTTTTACTACAAATAAACCAGTGTAAGCTTTTATGTTTTTTATGTGTCTTATAACACACAGTGTGTTTGGCCTTACATGTTTTTAATGACAAGAATAAATATCCAAGTTATTTAATTTAAATTAATATACATTGTGATATTTGTCATGACGATGAGCCAAACAATGCAAATCACTTCAATCAAAATTAGAATAATCTCTGCATTTAACCTTTTTGCTAGTGAATCAAGAAACAATGTTCTACCTTTGTTGATAAATGTCTAATCTATTGATCCAAAACTTACTAGTAGCCACACGATTCTTAAAAACTTTGTATATATTGGGTTATACATCCTTAAAAAGCTGTTCTTTTATGTGTATGTATGCAAATTGTTACTGAAATTTGAAGGTGAACCCACCTTATAATTTATCGCATTATTCATGAAACGTACGGATTCTATTCACAAACAGTTAACCACTTTTTGCTGATTTGTACAATTAGACGATGCATTTAATCGTGTCACCAAAATTTGTTTTCAGGGTTCTTTCCCATCCAGCTCAACTCTTCTCAGCTTGCATAGGTACGTGTCTTACCTCTTCAGTCCTCACTAGAGGTGGCAAAACGGGCGGGTTGGGTAACATATCAAACAAATAATTTATTTGTACCATTTGGGTCAACACCCAAAGCACTTGTCAATTGTTCTTTTCGTAGTTGTTAATGTTAAGTCTGGGTACGAGATTCACAAATTACTTCTATTAACTTTGTGAATGAACAAACTTGATTACAAGGACTCAATATTTAAAGACTAAACATCCTAGACTAATACGAATTCTATTTCTTCTTTAACTCAAATACTAAACAACACTAAAAAAAATAATAAAACAAATAATAAATTAATAATAATACTAATACTAAACAGCAATTAACCAAACAATTAACAAATAATAATAAAACTAATACTAATAGATAATTCAATAATAATTAAATAACTTTAATTATTATTTTACTTGTTTAGTCCTTCGTCTTAAGATCTCTTCCAGACCACCCCTTTGAGATCAACTAAACCTCCCTGTTGATGTTGTAATTTTTATCAGTTAATAGCGAATAGCGGACGATAGCAACAAGCTACCTACCTACACGCTACGTAGCGATAGCGATGAAATAGCGGGCGCTATTTTATGTTTAGCGACACACCATAAGAAAATTTTAGAAATATATTATATGTATTATCTTTAACAAAAAACTAAAATCCCGCAATTTTATACCTGTTAAATCCTGCTATTTATATTAAAACAGAAAAAACCTAAAGTCCCGCTATTTACCAGCTATGGAGCCGCCAAAATCAGTTAGCGACACATGAGCGCTTCGCTACGCTATTCGCTATTGTGCCCGCTATGAGCGCTATTAACAGCTATGGTTCTTTTTATAAAAAAGTTAAGTGTGTCATATATGATTGCAAATATTATACTATAACAGCAATAACTTAATTTTTCAAATAAATTGATCATTGAGGTTTAAGGTTTTATGTGTTTACGATATGCTATCAACTATTAAGGCTTTTGACCCAATTGATTCGTTTTTATTCTTATCTTTTATTTTTTGAGTTTACCTGTTAAATCTGTTAGACAAAACATAGCCCGAATCAGCCTGTCTACAAGCAATGAACAGAAATTGCCACATAAGCAACACGGTCTTTTAACACTCATTTCTGCAGGCTGGCACCTGAATCTCTTCTGGATCTTGAAGAATTCGTATTGAATTTTTTTCAAGGTCTTCCTCGTGCAACCATTATCTGCATTAGTGTACTTGGAGATGATTACGCCAGCTGGCTGAGAAATTTATTACCCTATGAACCTACTCATTCATGGATAATGTTATCACGTCTGAATCTAGACTGTGCACCTATAGTCGTTATTTTGCCCATTGTTTCAATTTCAGAAGGTAACTAACTAACTACACATGTTCACGATCGTATATTAACTTGCATTTGAACTAATTTGTTGCCTGCTTGAAACCTTTAGGACGTGAAGATGATGAAGATTCAAGTTCCGGTAACTTATTTGAAAAAAAGAGTTCTGATAAACCATGGCATTGTCCATGGGGCCGCACTGTTGTTGATGATATCGCACCATTGTTTAGAAAAATTTTGGAGGAAAGTTATTTATCGGCATCTGGATTCCCCACTTTGGAGAATACCAATCAAAACAGGTTAAGATGGTGGGATCAAAGACGAAAGCTTGATCAATGGCTCAGTGATCTTTTAAGGTGAGGGTCCCGCTACTTTTGGTCATAAATGTGGCGATTTTGGCCCACTTGATAGCCTAAGCTAGAATTGGGTTATGATTTATCATTATCGGGTTAAATGGATTTAGTTAAAAAATTAGCTTAAAGGGAAACAGACTGAAAGTTATTCAGTGTGTATTTATTTATCCTAACAGTCTCATAAATTGTTTTTACATGAAGAATGGATAAATATTGTAATTACATAGATTCTATTGTTTTATTTCACACATAAAGTATTTATAAAGAAGAGTAAAATGCCATTTTCATCCCTCAGGTTTGGCCAGTTTTGCAACTTTCGTCCAAACGTTTGTTTTTTCGTATTTGGATCCAAAAAGTTTGAAAACTTGCTATTTTAATCCGACTTGTTAACTCCATCCATATTTCTCCGTTAAGTCAAGGGTGTTACTGTCTTTGTAGACATGTGTTTATTAAACTAAAAACACTATAAGAAATAAAGATCCACCTCTTTTGACTTTATTTCTTATAGTGTTTTTAGTTTAATAAAAATGTCTAAAAAGACGGTAATGCCCCTGGCTTAAGGAGAAAAATGGACGGAGTTAACGAGTCGGATGAAAATAGCAAGGTTTTTAAACCTTTTGGATCTAGATGCGAAAAACAAACCTTTCGACGACGAAAGTTGCAAAACTGGCCAAACTTCAGGGGGACGAAAATGACATTTTACTCTATAAAGAAAGAACAAAAAATGTTTTCTGGTCAACATAACAATCATTTATCTTTATGTAATATTAAAAAAAATTTAAGCTGTGTTAATGTAACTAGTTATGAACATATTTTATGATGCTTTTGTTTCATTATCCTTAACTGAAATCTTATTTTATTATCTGCTTGCTTTTCCCAGAGACATGGAAGATTTATGGTTTGGCCCGTGGAAGCACCTGCTTTTGGGAGGACCTTCAGATCACAAGCACTTTGATTTGTTACACAAGAAACTCAGAAAAGATCTTAAATCCAAGTGTAAAATTGATGTTCATGAAAACATCATAAAAGCTGTACTTAGAGGTGGTAGACGACAAGAAGACTGTTTATCAGAGTTGATAATGAAAAAAGGATGCTACGTTGGTGGAAGAGAACTCATTAATGATGGGAGCTTGTCCTCTTTAGTTTCTGATTTGTTGTTAAGCACAATGCACGAAATTGGAATAGAAGAGTATGTAGATAGAGAACCCGTCATTTTGGTGCCAGACTTTGACATTCAGGTTCGTAATCTTGTTATGTTTCATGCATTTTCTTGCAATTTTTATTTACTAAAAATGCCATTGTTTGTGACTCACTGACTTATGTGCAACCTGTTTTTTAATCTAAGTGGCGATACCCATTTGGTTAGTTTGTATTCCATAGGTGGCAAGGAAGCGGGTTGGGTACGGTTCAAACGAGTACTTTGTTAGTGTAGGTCCAAATGGGTTGGGTTGGGTCGACACATACTTCTTGGCCACTACTTCAAGTTTTAAAGCAATTTAGGAGGTTTTAAGCATGTGACTTTTGGCCTGTTTGATCTGATTGACTCATTTCCATAATTCCATTAAAGCTAATGTATTAGTTTTTTTTTTCATTCTACCCATTGGATACACTTCAGGTTCGGCGTGTTTGTTCTGGTCGGCCTCATGGTTGTCAATAGCGGTCGCTATGGTCGCTGTAGCGAACAGTGTAGCGTATAGGTCGAAGGTCGCTAGAGGGTATGTAGCCATGAATAGCGGGATTTCAGTTTTTTTTAAATATAAATAGCGATTAAATATAGCTATAGAGTAGCTGGATTTCAAGGGTTTGTTAAACATACATGTAAAATAGCGTATATACCAAGGTATTTTGATATAATATACATATAACTTTTTTAGTGTATCGCTATTTATAAAATAGCGCCCCGCTATTACCGCTATTTGCTATGTAGCATATAGGTACTATACCACTATTTTTCCTTATTCTCCATTAACAACTATGGTCGGCCCATTTCCATTATAGCTAATACATAGTTTTTTTTCCATTTCACCGAAATCGAGTTTTTTTTTAAGGAAAGTTGATAGCTTTACTTACTTTTTTAAAAGGAACTTCTAAAACAGAGCCTTACTTTTTTTAATTGACATTGCGACAATTTGTGGCATAGCCTTGTATCAGAGGTGGTAATTGCAACCCGATTATTCTCGGAAGCGTGTCAATTTGGGCTGTATTTTATAGATAACAGATCTGACAGGCCATATGTAGTAATTGAAAAAAAATAAAATAAATAAAAATTAAGCGGGTCGAACATGCTAAACGGGTCAAACTAAGTTTCCCTGATATGTATTCATATGCTTGTAGTACCCCACTTGAGTTCTATTTTTAGAATCTTTCTTATTTTTATCAAATAATATACTTTGTAATCAGATTTAATAGGTTATGCACTTAAAGAATGTACAACTGTCTTGTTCGTTTTGATGTGAACCGAGTACCCAAACCGCTTGTTTTGCCACCTCTACCGATTAAGCTTTATATTAAACGTTTTTTTGTCTCGATTAAATTGGTAACATGAACATATTTTTGTCGTTGTTTGGCGTGTAGATGCTGCCATGGGAAAGCCTACCGGTATTAAGAAACCAAGAGGTGTACCGGATGCCTTCAGTTGCCAGCATTTCGTGCACTTATGGTAGATGCTGTCATTCTCAGGAAAAAGACGGGAAAGATTCTTCACTCTTTCCTATGATTGATCCATTGGACGCCTACTATTTGCTGAATCCAGGTGGCGATCTTAGCAGCACGGAAGCTGAATTTGGTAATTGGTTTAAAGATCAAAATTTAGAGGTATGTGTGCTCAATCTTACATTGTTCATTAAGGAAACATTACTTCTATTACAAAGATCACATATTTTAACAAGAGTAAACTGCCAAAATCGCCCCTGAGGTTTGGGCACTTTTGCCAGATCCGTCCAAAAAGTTTATTTTACTCAACAGAACCACTCAGGTTTCACAAAAGTTGCCAGATCCATCCATTTCTCTAACACCGTTAAATACTAACGTTAAGTGATGGGTATTTTGGATGGATCTGGCAAGTGCCCAAATCTCAGGGACAATTATGACAGTTTACTCTTTTAGTGTTTTTATAATCTTTTATTAACAGTTTCTTATAACTTAAAAAAACGTCTTTAATATAAATGTTTTATTTTTTTAGTTTCTTTAAAATATTTTCTTATCACCAAACTATAGTTAAAAGTATCTGGATTTATCAGTGATTCCTATCAAATATCAAGAGAAAACATTGCGTACCCCTTTTTAGTTATATCATTTAGGCTGTAAGAAGAACACAAAATATTAACTGTACACTTATATGTAAGCAGATACAATATAATATCCATTAAGTTTTTAATTCCAAAAAGAAAAAGGAAGCATAATAAAGTAAACACATATATTCAAAACACATCAGTTGTGTTTTGAATTTTGACTCCTTTCACATTATATTTCAAGTTTGTCAAAAATTATAAAGCTCTTGATTGTAAACCTTTTTATTTATGTTGTAAAGTTTCTTAAAATAACTAAGTAATCCTTAAACTTATAATATATATTAGAAATGTACAGATATTAAAATTATGCGTTTACTTTATTACGCTTCCTTTCTTTTTTTTTCGGAATTAAAAACTTTTTTCGGATAATATACTGTATTGCTTACATATAAGCGTATAGCGGTATAGTTAATATTTTGTGTTTTCTTATAGCCTAAATGATATAGTGAAAAGATGTACCCAATGTTTCCTCTTGATATATGAATTATTGATAAATCCAAATACTTTCAACTATAGTTTGGTGATAAGAAAATATTTAAAGAAAACATTTATATAAAAAGCGTTTTAAAAAAAAGCTACAAGGAAATGTTAATAAAAGAGTAGAAAAATGTTAAAAGGAGTAAACTGTCAAAAGTGTCCTCGAGGTTTGGGCACTTGCCAGATCCATCCAAACTACCATCATTTAACGTTAGTATTTAATGATGTTAGAGAAATGGATGGATCTGGCAACTTTTGTGAAACCTAAGTGGTCTAGTTGAGAAAAAAAAACTTTTTTGATGGATCTGGCAAAAGTGCCTAAACTTTAGGGACGATTTTAGCAGTTTACTCTCTTAACAATGATTTAAATAGTTTGAAACACAATATAGGATGCTTGCATTAAATATATACCTTAGACGATTGTTGGCTCGTTTTCATTATAGCTATCATTTTCGTAGATTTAACTCGCATACTTCAACAATGATTTAAATAGTTTGAAACACAGTATAGGATGCTTGCATTAAATATATACCTTAGATGATTGTCGGCTCGTTTTCTTTATAGCTACTATTTTTGTAGATTTAACTAACAATAAGAATACAACCTGAATTGGCTTCAACTAGATCCATTCTCATTAAAAGAAGTAAAATCATCATGTGTCGTTCATTGATTAGTTTTAACTTATTTATCAGGGGACAGCTGGCACCTCACCCAGTGTGGATGAATTGAGTACCGCGTTAAAAAACCACGATCTTTTCATTTACCTTGGACACGGAAGCGGTATATATGCTTTACACTTTTTCTTTGCGTGGTTATAAATTTCTTTAGTTTCAAATTTTAATCCACTTTTTTGTTATATATACATGATTTTAGGGGTACAATATATTCCTGGTGGTGAGATTCAAAAACTCGAGCGGTGTGCAGCTACGCTTCTTATGGGCTGCAGTAGTGGTTCTCTATCTTTAAATGGCTCATACACTCCAAAAGGGGCTCCATTGCGTTATATGTTTGCGGGCTCACCTGTAATCATCGCTAACTTGTGGGATGTGACGGACAAGGATATTGATCGGTTTTGTAAAACAGTGTTGGATGGATGGATAAAAGCAAGATCAAATATCTCAGTAGATTGTGCACAGTGTACTCAACTTTCGGATAAATTCAAAGACATGAGTGTCACTGATGGGGAACCCAGAAAGGGAAAAAAGAAGCTAGCAAGAAGTAAATCCGTTGAAGATTGTGAGGTAACACTTGGTTGCAAGCATAGACCGAAGATCGGGTCTTTTATGGGTCAAGCCCGTCAAGCGTGTACACTACCGTTTCTAATTGGAGCTGCACCCGTATGTTATGGTGTGCCAACAGGTATTCGAAGGAAAGATTTGTAAGTATGTTAGATTTTATTTGTTTTTTTATAGATGTTAGGTTTCATATAAAATGATTTTAAATGGTTTGTTTATTTTTGTGAGTCTGCATGAGTAACCGAATGTAGACTGAAATATGTATGTATACATGAATATAAAGTAATCAAATTGTATTAATGGATAACATTACATTCTATTACATTCTATATAGAGACTAAAAGTAAAAACAGTTATCAGAGAATTGGGCCTGAGATATTGGAGGCCCCTGCAGGCTGCAGCTACACACTTGGGCTTGGTAATCAGGATTACAATGGGTAATTGGCAATAATGGGTTTGATGAAGTCTCAACGTTTGGTTTGAGTTTGTTAAAGTATATTCTAATATGACATCTCTACAAGATTTATAATAGAGTAAACTTCCGTTTTGCTCCCTGTGGTTTGATCATTTTAACGGTTTTGCCATAAACCTTTAAAAATTGCCATTTTCCTCCAATAGTTTACTATGGTTTTTCCATTTTGCTTCCCATCCTCTTAACTCAGTTAAATCATTCAACTAAGGATAGTGGTATTTCAGTAATTTTATATAAGTAATTAATTATTTAAAAAGATAATAAGTTTATATAACCTTCTCTCCCTAAACTCACTCTTCCCCCTTTCCCTCTTTAACATCACCATAAAACCCTAACTCAAATCACTATCACCGTCTCATTCTTCCACATCTCCGTTGAAATTCTCACAAGCAAACTCTGCAACGAAGTCGTCTCACCGGCCACCTGCACCGGCGACAGCCAGATTGAAGCTCCTCACGTTCACAATATGCTTATTGTCGATTATAAATGATTCTCACAAACAAATTCTGCAACGAAGTCGTCTCACCAGGCACCTGCACCGGCGACCGGCGGATTGAAGCTCCTCACGTTCACTGTATGCTTATTGCCGTTTATAAATGAGTTTAGATCTGTCGCTCAACTTTTGCCGGTTGAAGAAGGCCCGTCTCATTCTTCCACATCTCCTGCGAAATTCTCACACACAAAATCTGCAATGAAGTCGTCTCACCGGCCACCTGCACCGGCGACCGCCGGATTGAAGCTCCTCACGTTCACCGTATGCTTATTGCCGTTTATAAATGAGTTCAGATATGTCGCTCAACTTTTGCCGGTTGAAGAAGGTTTAACACTGAGTCTGTGTTCCTTTGTGCTGTTCAAATATGTTTTTTGAATATCTGAATTGTTATGAAGAATTAACTAAATCTGTGTTCCTTGAGGAAAATATTGATTTAGGCATAAACTATTGTTTAAACATTGTGGAATCTGGTTATTACCTTGATCGTTTGGAGAGTGGTGGTCGGAGGTGTTTGGAGAGTGGTGGCCGGAGATGGTTGTTGGTGGTTGAGGGTGGTGGTTGGAGAGATGTAGAGAGCATACAAAAATGGTACTGATTGTGTGGAGAATGGCAGGCAAAAGACAGTGGTAGGGTTATGGTGGTGGCGGCTGAGGTGGGGTTGTGGTGGTGGTGGCTGAGGTGAGAGAGAGGGAGAAGAGAAGGTGGTGGTTGGATGGAGTTGGTTCAAGGTGGTGATGGTGGTCGGGTGACAGGTGGTGTGTGCGAAGCGTGATATGATTGTATTGATATTTTTAGCCCGTTTTTCGCATTAGTGAAGTTTTAAATTTATAAAACACGATATTCTACTAACACTAAACACACACTTGGGCAAGTGCACCCATCGTGAGCGTAGTATAGCGTTGGTAAGATACCGAGGTCGTCCAAGGACATAAGAGCTTTTAGTACCGGTTTATCCTCAACGTCTAATCAATCTAAAATTTTTGGGGAAGGGTTTTAAACATGAAAATTAAAAACTAAAAATGCAGAAATAAAAATAAAATAAAAACAGATAGAAAAGATGAATCACTTGGATCCGACTCGCCTTTAATGTATCCTTTGATGATTTTTGCACTTTCGGACTTTTTAAGAGATTATCTTAGTTATAGTAGTAGGCCCCTCTTCTGAAGGTGACGTTACCCTCAACCCAGTGGTTTGAGTCAGCAAGGATACAATCCCAAAGGGTCGGAATATTGAAGATAATTAATTAAGTTATTAATGCGAAAAGTGGTAGGCCCCTCTTTTGAAGGTGACGTTACCCTCGGCTAAGTGGTTTGAGTCAGCATGGATACAATCTCAAGTAGCCGGTTTAATGTATTAATAGTAGTTTACATATGAGGGGTTCAAGCTATTCGCATCCCCACCATCCAATACCAGTGGGTATTGAAGAAGGTCCTAGTAAGCTTGAACCAGGTCCTTGTAGGATCTATACACTGAACAAGGCAAGAATCTTACTAAACCATTCTCTTAACCCCCGACCAGGTAGCCAACATGCCTCTATGTAGACCGTAGAGACATGAATGGTGTAAATCTTTTACTTTATATAGACAGTAAAGTAACGCCAAGACACCATGGACAAATGATAAAGAAAATTCACCTTCAACATAAGAAACTAGTTATTAAAGTCATTAATACAAAACCAAATAAAAAGTGCCGAAAGATTAAAAATCAAAAGTAATACATAAAAGACTTGTCTTCACCAAGTGATGTAAGAGGCTTAACCAAACATGGCCTTTGATTGGCTAGAACTCTTACTATCAATCTTGGATCCCGAGACTACTACACACTCTAAAGATGGATGATGGATGATGGTGGTGGATGTGGGTGGTGGAGTGGTGGCAAAGTGGGAGAGTAGTGGTTTGCCAAGGGTTGCCTTTGAAGCGAGCCAAGCACCCCTATTTATAGCCTGCACAGAGCCCTGGCCACGGCCCCGTGTCCAGTGGGCACGCCCCGTGGCCAACCTTTTCTCTTCCTTCATTAAATGCATTTTTCAGCAAGAGGGCCCCACACGGCCCCGTGGGCAGAATCGTATCTGTACTATCAAGATTTAGCAAGATTCTGCGTATCTTAGCGTTGACCACGCCTCGTGTCGAGCTGGGCACGCCCCCGTGGTGGGCGTGGAAGCTTCTACAACTTTGTCTTTTCTGCAGGCATCTGACTACGCCCCCGTGTCCTGTGGGCACGACCCTGTGGTCAGTCTTCTGTTGACTTGTTTTTGCTTTGGGGATGCTGCCGAGGGGTCGGGCATGTCACGTTTATTCCTTTTCTTTGTATTTATGTTGGTTTTGGCTGTATATTTGTTCCTTTTGCTCGTTTAAGCTCATTTGGTCCTGTAAATTCAAAAGGAAGACACAAACACACTTTTTCCAAAATTAGTACTAAAAAGTGTTAGTTTTATGCCTCATTTGATGTAATTTATATATTACATTTTGCACACATCACAGGCGGTCTATGGTGATAGTGGTGGCGGCTGAGGTAGGGTTGTGGTGGTGGCGGCGGCATAGGTGATAAAGAGAGAGAGAGAGATAAAAGAAGGTGGAGGTGGAATATATGCATAAATCTTGAATTTAATGAGTTAATATCAAATAAATAAACCTTATATATAAAATTACCGAAATACCCCTACACTTAATTGAATTATTTAACTGAGTTAAGAGGGATGGAGCAAAATTGAAAAACCATCGCAAACTATTGGAGGAAAATGACTATTTTTAAAGGTTTGGGGCAAACCGTTAAAGTGACCAAACCACAGGGTCTTTATAATATATAGGTATACATATATACAAAGTTGAGAAAGTAAATTTAAGGAAAAAAAAATAAATGATCTTAATTCATGATAAAACAAATGAACTAAAGTCTAAATAGCATAGGTGATAAGTATTATATCCATGGTACTCTAGACGATAATGCCTTTAACTTTGTATTATTCAAAAGCTTTCAATTTTATATGTATCCTATTGGGAAAAGTTTCTGTATAAATAAAGTTAACGTACTAAACGTACGAATAGCATGAAAAAGCAAAAAGCATATGGTGGTATTTTTTTAATTATCCGTTTGTAGGGTAATTATCAAAATTACTACAAAATGATATCGTAGAGTAATTTTGATCTTGTAGAGTAATTTTGTAAAATGATACTGTAGAGTAATTTTGATCTTGTAGAGTAATTTTGTAAAATGTTCTTGTAGAGTAATTTTGATCAAAAAACTATATCTAACAAAAAAACCAAGAAAACCTACCCCCCACCCCCACCCACCCAAACCAAAGCATAAAGCTGAACCCCATAACTAAATGCTAACAAAATTACTATACAAGATCAAAATTACTCTACAGGATCACTTTACAAAATTACTCTACAGGATCATTTGTAGAGTAATTTTGAATTGTATGTTGTTTGATAAACTTGTAGGGTAATTTTGATTCACTTGTAAAGTAATTTTGATGCAGAGTAATTTTGATAATTACCCTACAAGAACAAGATTACTCTACAAGAACATTTTACAAAATTACTCTACAAAAGATCAAAATTACTCTACATGATCATTTGTAGAGTAATTTTGATAGTTACCGGTAATTACGAAAATGCCACCGTGTTTTTTTGTCTTTTCCTTCGGTTCGTACGTTTTGTACGTTAAAGTTATTTGTATTTGATCTTTTGTCCTATCCTATTTGTATACAATACTAACTAGATTTATACATGTGTGCGCGATACGATGATTACATTGACGTGTTGTGCATACACGTGACATGACGTGTGTTTTACTCTGTTAAACACATTACATTAGTGACATTAACGTGGTTAGGCATAGATAAAAAAGGTATAATGTCTCGCACGTGGTGTAAAGTTGTAAGTATAATTTAAAAAAAAATTGAAGTGTCGCAGAAGATGAGATGTGAAGTTATTAAGTAAAAATCAATCAAGGGTCAAAGTGGTTAAATCACAAAAGTTAGGGGTCAATGTATCACTTACTAGATTGAATATGTAAAGTCTATAAATTCAAGAGTAAAAAAAGCAAATTTAACACCATGGTCCACCGATCATGGTTTTCAAGTATATATATAATAATAATATAACTTGTGAATCAGAAACTTTCAGCTATATAGATAACTATATTTTCTATTGCTAAAATGGGTTTCAAAACAAAACTTCAAGTAGGTTTACGGTGTTGCGCTTTGCGGAATCTGGACTATAAGGGTCTGTTTGGTATGGGGTAATGCAATGTACGAGAGAATGGAATGGACGAGGTAATGGAATGGACAAATGAATGAAATGGATCATTCCATTCCATGGTCTTGTTTGGTTACCATATGGGAATGGAATGGATCATTACCTTGCAGTGTTTGGTGGGCAGGAAAAGAAGAAGGAATAAAATTGGCGATGGGTGGTGGGATTCGATGGCGGCGGTGGGTGGCGGTGGTGGTGGCGATGGTGGTGGCAGTGGTGGTGGTAGGTTATGGCGACAGTGATGCTGGTGTTCGGTGGCGGAAGGTGGCGATGGTCGGAAGTGGTGCCGATGTTGTGGCGAAGGGTGGTGGCGGAGGGTAGGCGGGGTTAGGGGTGGTGGTCGGTGGTGGCGTCGGTGTTAGGTGGCGGAGGGTGACGACGGTGGTGGGTTGTGGTGGCGGTGGTCGGTAGTGTTTGGTCGTTGATAGTGGCGTTGGTGCCGATGTTCGATGGCGGAGGGGATGGTTACGGCAGCGGGAGGTGGTGGTGGCGCTGGTGTTCGGTGGCGGAGGGTGGCGGTGGTCGACGGTAGCACGACGGGTGGCGGCGCCGGTGGTCGACGACGGGTGGTGGTGGCATTCAAGGGCGGACCTAAGCCCAGCCCAAGGTGGGCGGGTGCACCCCCGGGAAAAAAAATGAGTGCTAAGTTCCGTCGAAAATCCCGTCCGCACCCCTTGGTATTTTTCGTCTGCACCCCTTGGAATTTTTCGTCCGCACCCCTTAGGTAAAAAGTGTTATCAATTTATATTTTAAAAATATTCTTTAGTAAACTCTTATTTTATAAAAAATACTACCTAAATTATATAACTTTTAATACTTAAATAACTAAACCCAAATACCCAATACATTTAACTATCCCACTACTAAATCTTAGCCCAATAAACAAACCCAACAAATCAACAATATTTCAAACTAAAATAAAATAAACAAGCCCAAAACCCTTACATATTCTATCTTGCTCTCTTTATCGTCCTTGCACGCCAGCGATCAGAACATCAACAGCGACAACAGTGAACAATCAGCAGCCGCATACCACCGTAATCAGCCACCATACCGCCACCGATCAAACACAGGTAAGTTTCTTTGTTATTTTTGATGATTTTTGGTTAATATTATCCACCTCCAGGAGCCTATTATAGTCGCATACTAACCATTGTAGACATGTGCTTCGTTTTGTTTTCATTATGTTATGGTGGGTTATATTTTGCCTTTTTTTTATAGCCGCATACCACAGTATGTTTGGCTTTTTTTAGTGAAGAACGTTTGGCTTTTTTTTATGGTGTATATGTTGTTTAGATGATTTTTAGGGTGATTTACATTATGATATTAAGGGATTGAATAGCTGATACATTATGTAATATGTTATGGAGCCATGAACTTATAGATCAATTTGTTTGTGATAGCCGATATGAACAATGAGCAGGGACGTTATGGCGCGATTTCTCAACAGTAAAGTTGATACGTCTTCCCGATTCATTGATGTGGATACTTGCATAATCGGATTGGCGATGAGAATTTAGGTAAAGGTTGTATATGTTATATAGAAAAAGAGTTGCTTAAGAAAGTAGGTTTAGATGATGTTTTGGATAGATTTCAAAAAATGAAAACCCGTAGGACGACGTTTTAATTATGTTTGTAACAAGGTTTGACGTGTTTTTGATGATTATATAAATTTAGTTCTTTTGTTTTACATGACCCGACTCGACCCGAACTGACCCGATACGAACCAATTTTTTATTTATATACCTTGGGGCCTAAAATTTTCGAAAATGTTCCGCACCCCCGTAGAAAAATTTCTGGGTCCGCCACTGCTGGCATTTGTGGGTGGCTAGTGGTGGAGGTGTTGGTGATGAAGGTGGGAGAAGGAATGGAATGGAAAAAAAACAAGGGGTGTGGATGGAATGAATTTGAGGGAATAGAATGCAATATGTAATAGGTGATTCCATTACCTTGACCAACCAAACACATTTTTTCCATTCCCTCGTAATAGTCAATTGCATTCCCTCTCTCATTCATGCATATCAAACACTACCTAACAAATCTTGGACCCCAAGAAGTGGTATTAGCTTTGGCTGTGATGTAGATGGCCTTTCTAGGCTTTTGGGCTAACCCTTGTTTTCATTCTTTAGGAGTAGGCTAAATGGGCTTGGCACTAGCCCGAGTTGGCTTTCGCTTGGCCTATGAACAACTCTTGTTTAAAGAAATGAAAAAATAACCTTACTTCTAACTAGAGGTCTATAAAAAACCGGTTTTGTCCTACGAAACTGGGTCATAACCCGACCCTATACACAGAAGGAATTGGTTTAGGCCAAATCAGTTTGAGCCTGACTTAACCTGGCGATGTGAGAACACGAATCGGTTTGGGCTTGATAAAAAACCGGTTCTAGAGGTGTAAAAAAGCGTTTAGGTATTAGAAAAATTGATTTGAAGAACTGGTTGGCGTCGTTGAATAACGGATATATGGCCGTTAATATAGTTGTTAGGCCTCAAAAATTCAATATTTAGCTTTTTTCTTCCTGCATTTTGGCCTCCCATAAATTAGTATAAATATGCATGGGCAAGTTTTTGTCAAGAGAGAAATCGGAGAAGTATTACAGCTAAAAACTAGAGCTCCTTTCTTATTACAACGATCTTTATAGTCTGTTACAAATCATTAAGCTACTTTACAAATGATCCCTAAAGTTCTACATATTACAAGAATGGTCCCTGAACTATTACAAGTATGTAAAAGCCATAACAATACTTCCCTCTCTTTGAAAAAGTCTTGACCTCAAAACTCAAACTTGAAAGTGGGAAATCTAAGTATAAAATCATGATAATCCTCCTATGTAGCATCTGTTAGTGATAATCCTTGCCAACTTATTAACAGTTGAAAAGAACCTTTATAACCCTTCTTGACCCATCTCTTTTCAAGAACTGCAGCTGGTTGCAAGTGAAATCTAGGTTCCTTTGGAAATAGAATGACTTGAGTTGGAGACCCATGAGACTTCTTGAGCAGGGACACAAGAAAGGTGTGATGTATGAGCAAATCATTTGGAAGATCTAGCTTGTAGGCGACTGGATCTGAAGCAAAATCTAGGGTCGTCGCGCGACGCGACACATTTTAAGGCTTCCCTCGCTTGACGCGAGGGAGTCTTTGACTCGTTATTTGACTTATGGCCTCTTGCATGACGCGAGATGTGTTTGTCATTCCCCTCACATGACATGAGAGGGTCTTTGACCTGTTTTTGACTGATAAATGACGCGCGACGCGAGAGAAAGTAAGGGTGCCTCTCGCATGACGCGAGAGGCCCATTTTTACAGAAAGTTTCGAATAATTGTGGCCTTCTTTCCTTCATGAAACGCCTTCGTCTTCTCCTTAATACTCCAAGAACGTGCATACGCCTCATCCCGAAGCTCCGCCAACTCATGGATTTGAAAATATCTTCTCCTTTCCGCTTCGGTTAGATCTAGTGAAGAAACACCAAGTTAACCTGATGGTCAAGCTTGTCAGAACGGACTCGTCAAGAATGGTTAATCTTCTTTCCTTCCTCGACTGGTGGCTTGAATGATCTAAACCACGATCCTGCAAAACGAACAACACCGTGAAGCTCGTTACAAGGAGGAGAGATGGGGGTTATCCTTGTAACCACAATCCGGTGTGAGAATAAGAACTCGTTTGAGGATAAACAAATGTGGGTTAAAACTTAAAAGTGTGAAATTGAGAGAAGCGATCCTTAAACCTGAAGGTGAAGATTCCTATATATAGCTGAAAAGTGTGGAAAAGGAGATGGGCTTATGGGCCTTGGGTTGGACGTCGCCATCAAGGAATATCCTATTTGTCTCTTCTGACAAGACCGTTAGTGTGTAAAGAGGATTGAGGTGCTGACGCACGGTGCTTGGAGCCACGTGGCCTGAGGGTCATCCTTGATGTCGAGTTTACCATCAGCTGTGAGTGGCGTAACTTGATTGGTTACACGTCACTGTCCTTTTGTACTATTTGTCTCTTGCACGATTGCTCATCGTGGTGGTTGCATGATCACATCCTGGCGTGCCCTGATTGGTTGCAAGTTCTATCATTGTACTTGTCACACCCCAACCGATGGCGGAAACATCGGGGCGTGGCACTGAGCGAAACAGATTGTCCAGAAGTTTCCATAACAACTATATTTACCAAATATTTGAAGCAACACGTCCCATACCATGTCACAAATGATAATACAATTATTACAGAAAAGATCTAGTCAAATTGTTCTGTTCCGACAACTCAGATTTTTATTACAGACAGTTGTTTATTGTTGACCTAGGTCTTTCCTAGCCTCGATTTCACAGCAAAGTAAGAAAATAAGCATCCTAAGCACCTGTCACATACGTTAAAGTAAAAGTCAATACACACAGTGTAAAGGTGAGCATACAAGTTTGATAATAGCATATAGAGTTCGAAATCGTTACGCATAACCAGCACGTACACAGTGTAAAATGAGGCATGTTAGTTATCGACATGAACATATCGATACCAATGACTGCGGGTTGACTGCCCAAGGCAGTTCGCGATACACACTCACCACTGTGAGCCATGTAAGTAATTGTCCTTAACAACCCCTGAGTGAACAGGTGCTGAGTCCAAACTAATAGTACTATCGTTGCTAAGGCAGGTAGACAACATTCCATGTGTTAACATAACAAACAAGCATTCATTAAGTCACGTATAACATGCGGTAATTGGTCAGCGATGTAAAGTATTGTGTAGTGTATTCGATGTGATTTTGTATAAGTAATGTATGTAACACCCAAAAGTGCGTAAAGCAAAAAGGGATTCGAGTATACTCACAGCGCTTGATGGATTGAAGGGAGCGCTAAAGAGTAGGGTTAGCCTGAACAGAGTGATAGTATAATGATGAGCGACGCGTAAGACGATACAGAGTGCAAGTGGGTAGGACAGCAGTTCGATCGGACAACACGTCGTTCGAGTGGACTCTTACTTCCTTTGGGAAGGATGTGTTTGTGTATGATGGCTTGACTTTTGAAGTTTTCGTTGTATTATTTTGAAAACATAGAAGTATCTCTACCTTTCAGGTCGATCGATCGAACGACCGTTCGATTGGGCGACAGTCCGATAGGTTGGGCACTTCAGCGAGAACAAGTTCTCAGCTGGTTGTCACTCGATCGGACGGTTGTTCGATCGGGTGGCATCCCTTGTGCATTGAACATGTTGAAAATTGTTTAAGTGTTGAAGTTTCGAAACATCACATAGTCGGATGGTCGGTCGATCGAGTGGTAACTCGATCGAATGGCAATCCGTTCGGTGTTCCCAAAACTCTTGAGGGTTGATTTGAAAAATTAATTGTGGAGCCAAGGTGCAAGTCGATTGGATGACCGATCGTTCGGATGGCTGTTCGATCGGACATCAGTCCGATCGGACGACACTCCGTCCTGGTCGACCTGTTCGTCTTACACTTGGTTGTTTTGATCGTTTGTCGTTTTATCGAGAAGTTTCGATAACATATTAAGCAACAGAAACCTCGTCAATACTTGGTACCCCTGATCGGACAGGAATCACCCAAATCCGACCAGTTAACTGTTCGAGATGATGTTCCATGTTTAACCCGAAATCGATAGTCTCGTGGATAGAATCCAGATCTTGAAGCAACACAACCACAAGAATGAGTAGTAAGTCGGCACAAACTCCGATTCTACCGGTTTTGAATGCATTGAGTGTAAAAGAGTTGAAAGAAAGTTGGAAAACCATCTTTTAATCCTTTTCATTGTGAATATGTTTAGATCTATGAAAGATCTTTGTTTGTTTATGTGGAAATCGGTTAGATCTAAGTTGTTCTTGGTGGATTGAGGCCAAAACATGAAGTTCTCAAGAACACATGATGACGTCCTCCTGGAACACTTTGAATCTTGATGATTTCACGGTTAAAAGTTAAGATTCAAAAGATAGGAAGGTGTAGGACTGCGTGTAGATTAAGGAAGTACAAGATTTATGATGAGATCTTACCGGAATTGCGAGAAATCTGAAGAAAAGTGGGGAAGATGAGCTGGTCGGAGGAGAGTTGCCAAAAGTGGAAAGTATGATGGTGATAGGGGGTATTTATAGGGTTTCCCAAAGAGGAAAGGGGCTGGCTAATCGGGTGGCAGCCCGTTCGAACAGCTGGCCGATCGAGCGGCAGCTCGATCGAACGGCTGGTCGATTGGCTGGTCACCTGATCGATCAGTCGCTTGGTTCGAGTGTTCGGTGCGACGAGTTTTGCCGTTTCGATTGCGAGCGTTACGATGCGAGAGGATTTCCTAGTCAAATTACTTTTAATCCCAACTACTATATCAACATACAAGCATCCTTATTTCATATTCGTTTAGCGTTTACGATTCGATTGCGATTGAGTTTCGATTGCGTTTCGATTGATCACCACAACATAACATAAATAAACACGCACAAGTAACACATAAGGCACACACACACGTATAACAATATCCAAAATGCATAAATTCGAGTTGCGAGTGCGATTGCGATAGCGATAAAGCAATTAAAAATGCGATAAACAGCGACTACTGTGCGATTATTAATAGATACTCCACATAATACAACTAAAGCGATAATAAAATAGGCTAATTATAAGTCAGAGAAGTCAAAACAGGAATTGAGCAAGGAGAGACAGATCGCAATTAGCAATCTTTTCTTCCTTTGACTTCAATCTTGCCTTTGACTTTCGAAATATGGGGTGTTACAGCCTCCCCTAGTTGAGGGAATTTCGTCCCGAAATTAGGCCGAAGCCGTAACAAACAACTGTGGGTACTTCACCTTCATGTCGCTTTCGAGTTCCCAAGTGAACTCTGCGCCCCGTTTGCCTTCCCATCGGACTTTCACAATAGGAATGCGCGAGTGTCTGAGCTTCTTGGTTTGGCGATCCATGATTTCGACAGGCTTTTCCACGAAGTGTAGTTTTTTGTTTACTTGGAGGTCGTCGAGAGGTACAATCAAATCATGCTCAGCAAGGCACTTTCGGAGATTTGACACAGGGAAAGTCGGGTGGACATTACTAAGTTCCTCCGGTAGTTCGAGTCTGTAGGCGTCTTTTCCGATCCTTTCCAGAATCTTAAAAGGTCCAACATATCGAGGCGCTAGTTTCCCTTTCTTGCCGAATCTGACCACACCCTTCCAAGGTGATACCTTTAGGAGTACCTAGTCGCTCACGTCAAATTCAAGGGGCTTGCGTCGTCTATCGGCGTAACTTTTCTGTCGACTTCGAGCTTTCAACAAGTTGTCTCGAATTTGGAGGACTTTGTCAGTCGTTTCTTGCAATAGCTCAGGACCTGTTAGTTGCGAGTGACCGATCTCGTGCCATACAATTGGCGATCGACATTTTCTTCCGTATAAAGCCTCGAATGGTGCCATTTGAATGCTGGTATGATAGCTGTTGTTATACGAGAATTCGACTAACGGCAGGTATGCATCCCAATTACCACCGAAATCTATGACACACGAACGGAGCATGTCTTCAAGAGTACGGATCGTTCTCTCAGTCTGACCGTCGGTTTGAGGGTGGAATGCGGTACTTAGATTAAGCGTCGTACTGAGAGCAGCTTGAAACGTTTCCCACAGCCGCGAGGGAAACCAAGCGTCACGGTCAGAGATGATGTCACGAGGCGTCCCATGTCTACAAATGATCTCATTGGTGTAGATTCGGGCTAATCGTTCTACCTTGTAGTCTTCCCGTATTGGCAAAAAGTGAGCTGATTTGGTCAAACGGTCAACAACAACCCAGATGCTGTCGTGACCTGATGGCGCGCGCGGGAGCTTTGTTATGAAGTCCATAGCTATACTCTCCCATGTCCACATAGGGATCGGGGGTTGTTCGAGTAAGCCAGAGGGTCTTTGGTGTTCAGCCTTGACCTTCGAGCAAGTCAGGCACTTTCCAACGTAGAGGGCGATATCTCTTTTCATGCCCGGCCACCAGTACTTGTAGCGAAGGTCCTGGTACATTTTATCGGCACCGGGATGAATGGAATATCGGGATTTGTGGGCTTCGTCCATCAAAATCTGTAACACCCCAAAAATGGGTTTGGTAATTTAAACCCGGTTAATATAAAGGAACGGGTAAAATACCGTTAGGGGAAAAGTGAACCCGTAAATGAACATTAACTAGGAATAATTAACCTAGTTGAATATTAGTATCGTTGGTATTAAACGAAGGGTGGTAGCCTTATTTAATTAAAACGAAACATGAGGGACCAAAGTGAACAACTTGAAAGTTGTTTTATTAAAAGTAAACAACACACACACATAGACACACATCGTGTGTGTGTGTGTGTTCATCAACGAGCAGGAGGCTCCCAAGGAGCCTCAAACCCTAACTTCATCTTTATGCTCAAATTGGAAGGCAAGATGACGCTTAAAATCATAACCGAGCATGGATAAATGATCACCATCACGAGGGGATCATAAGGTATGTCTTAATTCTAAGATTTGTGATCATGGGTGAAGTGGGTTATGTTCTAATCCGTGAGTTAATATGAAATTAATCATGTACAAGGGTTAGAATCCTCGTATAGAACATGGGTTACGTATGGTTTGTGTTAATTTGATGATTAGAGGTAAAACCCGTTAGTTAGGGTGAGGATGATAACTAGAATCACCACCTATGTCCAAGTCTTGTGGAAAGATTGATGTATTATGTGGGTATGATGAATTCTTGTTAGAGGAATTAGGAGAAATATGATGATGCTATGTTTGATGTTTATGTGTTAATGATACTTGTTGATTAGTAAGAAGATTTGATGAAATATGAATGAACTAGGAAGATTATGCATAAACTAGTTGTACATGGTGCCTAGGAAGTAGTACGCACACCACGTGTTTGTTAAAATGTCTAAATGACAATAATATGTGAAGGTTGTGTTATGATGATGTCGAGTATGCTATATGCTTGTTTGAATCGGCTAATGAAATACATATGTGAGATATGAACTTGATATGATCGTTCATATGAATAATCATGTATGCTAATAAGGATGTAAATGTAATGACATGAAAGTATAGGGATCATGTCAAGATGGATGGGAGCGTGGAAGGCTAACGGGACAAGAAGACTCAAGTAAGCGAATGCAAATACGGGCGCGTAAGGTAAGTAAATCCCGGACTTACACTTTAGATGTAAAATATATTGTACTATGATCATTATTGTGATACATGTGAAAGTATTAAACAATGGAAGTAAATAGGTAAGTTTACGGAAAAAGAAGTCGAAAGTGAATAGGAAAGTATAATGATGCTAATTGTTTTCTGTTAAGAATGAAATGAAAGTGCAGGTATACTAATAATGGAGAGTGAAGGTTAGGTATGGAAGTCGTACGAGAGTGTCCGAATGGATGGACGAATGGACTTATATGAACGAGAATAAGAGATGTTGATGTTTGATTATGCACGTTTTAAAGTTTAAATATTATGTCACTAGTTGCTAATGAAGTAATTGGTTGTGGTGACTGCAGGTTATACAGGTTTATGAATGTTTGTTCAAGATGTGTAAGCGGTTGAAGATCGAGTCAAGACATGGGTTGTACTTGGGTGTGTATGTGGTCCATCGTGGTAGATTCTTTCCTTATCCAAAGTGCGCTCGTTAAAACAAGCATGCCGGGCTTCGCGGATGAAGGTTTCGAGATCGTATTGGGCTTGGGTTTTACGAATGCTAAGCAAATAACTCCGTCTGCTGAGAGCGTCGGCAATGACATTTGCTTTGCCAGGGTGATAACGAATCTCACAGTCATAATCGTTGAGAAGTTCTACCCATCGGCGTTGACGCATATTAAGTTCCTTCTGGTTAAAGATATGTTGTAGGCTCCTATGATCGGTGAAGATCGTACACTTGGTACCGTACAGGTAGTGTCGCCAAATCTTTAACGCAAAAACAACTGCGCCTAGCTCGAGATCATGGGTTGTATAGTTCTTCTCGTGGATTTTGAGCTGACGAGATGCGTAAGCTATAACCTTGTCCCGTTGCATGAGAACGCAGCCAAGGCCAAGGTTCGAGGCATCACAATAGACAATAAAGTCGTCGTTTCCGTCGGGCAATGAGAGAACAGGAGCATTGCAGAGCATGCGCTTGAGGGTTTGGAAAGCGGACTCTTGTTCGGTTCCCCGAACAAATAGCTTGTCTTTATGCGTGAGAGCGGTAAGCGGCACATCGATTTTTGAGAATCCTTCGATAAATCGTCGATAACAGCCCGCTAGTCCGAGAAAAGAACGGACTTCAGACGGTTCTTAGGTGTAATCCAACTCTTAACGGCTTCAATCTTCGCAGGATCGACGTGAATACCTTGACTATTTACAATGTGACCGAGGAATTGAACCACCTCCAGCCAGAATTCGCACATGGAGAACTTGGCATAGGGTCGATTCCCTTGGAGTAGCTCGAGAACCAAACGTAGATGTTGCGCTTGTTCGGCTTTCGATTTGGAATAGATCAAGACATCGTCGATGAATACGATGACGAAGCGGTCGAGATAGGGTTTACACACACGATTCATCAGATCCATGAAAACCGCGGGCGCGTTGGTTAAACCAAAAGGCATAACAACGAACTCATAGTGGCCGTATCGAGTGTGAAAAGCGGTTTTGGGTATATCCTCCTCTTGGATGCGTAGCTGGTGATAGCCTGAACGTAGATCGATCTTCGAGAAACACGTAGCACCTTGTAGCTGATCAAACAAATCATCAATGCGAGGCAGGGGATAGCAATTCTTGATAGTTAACTTATTCAATTCCCGATAGTCAATGCACATCCTGAAGCCTTTCTCAAGTAATTCCTGAAGCTGACTCGAGAGTTCACGCATTTCGGACGGTGCGAGTCGGTAAGGAGCTTTGGCAACAGGGTTGGCTCCAGGAATAAGGTCGATACGAAAGTCGATATCACGAATTGGCGGTAGTCCGGGAAGATCCTCAGGAAAAACGTTAGGAAATTCTCGAACCACTGGGACATCGTTTACACCAGGTCTTCCTTTCTTTTCCTTCTCCGCTACTACAATGTTAGCCAAGAAAGCTCTGTATTCCTTGTGGAGATACTTGCTAGCTTGGACACATGACATGAGCTTGAGACCTTTCGAAGCAGTTTCGCCATAAACACACAATAAATCACCATTCGCGAGCGAGAATCGAATCATCTTATCGAAGCACACAACTTCAGCATGGTTTTCGCGAAGAAAGTCCATGCCTACTATGATGTCAAAACTTCCGAGTTGCATCGGAATAAGGTCAATTGGGAAGATGTGATTGTTGAGCTCAAGAGTACAATCACGAAGAACAGAATTAACGGCAACAGTTCTTCCGGTGGCGACTTCAACATCGAACGTCGAGGGGAGATGGGAGCGCTTACGACTAAGGAGTTTCTCGAATTCGAACGACACAAAACAGTTATCGGCTCCAGTATCAAACAAACACGATGCATACATACCATTTACAAGGAACGTACCATTGACCACGTTGTTGTCAGCCTGGGCTTGGCGCACGTTGATGTTGAAAGTTCTGGCGCGGGCGGCTTGTTGCTGCTGAGGCTGCTGAGGCTCTTGTTTCACAACCCTGTTCGGGCACAAGTTCACAAAGTGGTTGGGATCACCACATGCGAAGCAGACTCGGGCGTTGACCGCGGGTGCCTGAGCCGCTTAATGGCCTTGTGGGGCTGGGAGCAGAGCTTTATGGGCAGTGGCTTGATCTGGTGCTTGTCGGGGACCAGTACGACAATTTGCAGTGAAGTGGCCGTACATATTGCAGTGAGCGCAAAAACGGCAAGCTAGACCCACCGGGTGATGATAAGAGCATGTCGGGCAGGCAGGGTGAGGGTGTCACACCCCAACCGATGGCGGAAACATCGGGGCGTGGCACTGAGCAAAACAGATTGTCCAGAAGTTTCCATAACAACTATATTTACCAAATATTTAAAGCAACACGTCCCATACCATGTCATAAATGATAATATAATTATTACAGAAAAGATCTAGTCAAATTTTTCTGTTCCGACAACTCAGATTTTCATTACAGACAATTGTTTATTGTGACCTAGGTCTTTCCTAGCCTCGATTTCACAGCAAAGTAAGTAAATAAGCATCCTAAGCACCTGTCACATACATTAAAGTAAAAGTCAATACACATAGTGTAAAGGTGAGCATACAAGTTTAATAATAGCATATAGAGTTCGAAATCGTTACGCATAACCAGTACGTACACAGTGTAAAATGAGGCATGTTAGTTATCGACATGAACCTATCGATACCAATGACTGCGGGTTGACTGCCCAAGGCAGTTCGCGATACACACTCACCACTGTGAGCCATGTAAGTAATTGTCCTTAACAACCCCTGAGTGAACAGGTGCTGAGTCCAAACTAATAGTACTATCGTTGCTAAGGCAGGTAGACAACATTCCATGTGTTAACATAACAAACAAGCATTCATTAAGTCACGTATAACATGCGGTAATTGGTCAGCGATGTAAAGTATTGTGTAGTGTGTTCGATGTGATTTTGTATAAGTAATGTATGTAACACCCAAAAGTGCGTAAAGCAAAAAGGGATTCGAGTATACTCACAGCGATTGATGGATTGAAGGGAGCGCTAAAGAGTAGGGTTAGCCTGAACAGAGTGATAGTATAACGATGAGCGACGCGTAAGACGATACAGAGTGCAAGTGGGTAGGACAGCAGTTCGATCGGATGGTAGTCCGATCGGACAGCACGTCGTTCGAGTGACAGTCCGTTCGGACGGTCGTCCTAGAACACCTTGAATCTTGATGATTTCACGGTTAAAAGTTAAGATTCAAAAGATAGAAAGGTGTAGGAGTGCGTGTAGATTAAGGAAGTACAAGATTTAGGACGAGATCTTACCGGAATCGTGAGAAATCTGAAGAAAAGTGGGGAAGATGAGCTGGTCGGAGGAGAGTTGCCAAAAGTGGAAAGTATGATGGTGACAGGGGGTATTTATAGGGTTTCCCAAAGAGGAAAGGGGCTGGCCGATCGGGTGGCAGCCCGGTCGAACAGCTGGTTGTTCGAGCGACAGCTCGATCGAACGGCTGGTCACCTGATCGATCAGTCGCTTGGTTCGAGTGTTCGGTGCGACGAGTTTTGCCGTTTCGATTGCGATTGCGAGCGTTGCGATGCGAGAGGATTTCCTAATCAAATTACTTTTAATCCCAACTACTATATCAACATACAAGCATCCTTACTTCATATTCGTTTAGCGTTTACGATTCGATTGCGATTGAGTTTCGATTACGTTTCGATTGATCAACACAACATAACATAAATAAACACGCACAAGTAACACATAAGGCACACACACACGTATAACAATAACCAAAATGCGTAATTCGAGTTGCGAGTGCGATTGCGATAGCGATAAAGCGATTAAACATGCGATAAATGGCGACTACTATGCGATTATTAATAGATACTCCACATAATACAACTAAAGCGATAACAAAATAGACTAATTACAAGTCAAAGAAGTCAAAACAGGAATTGAGCAAGGAGAGACATATCGCAATTAGCAATCTTTTCTTCCTTTGACTTCAATCTTGACTTTGACTTTGACTTTCGAAACACGGGGTGTTACAGCCTCCCCTAGTTGAGGGAATTTCGTCCCGAAATTAGGCCGAAGCCATAACAAACAACTGCGGGTACTTCGCCTTCATGTCGCTTTCGAATTCCCAAGTGAACTCCGCGCCTCGTTTGCCTTCCCATCGGACTTTCACGATAGGAATGCGCGAGCGTCTGAGCTGCTTGGTTTGGCGGTCCAAGATTTCGACAGGCTTTTCCACGAAGTGTAGTGTTTCGTTTACTTGGAGGCCATCGAGAGGTATAATCAAATCATGCTCAGCCAGGCACTTTCGGAGGTTTGACACATGGAAAGTCGGGTAGACATTACTAAGTTCCTCCTGGAGTTCGAGTCTGTAGGCGACTTTTTCGATCCTTTCTAGAATCTTAAAAGGTCCAACATATCGAGGCGCTAGTTTCCCTTTCTTGCCGAATCTGACCACACCCTTCCAAGGTGATACCTTTAGGAGTACGTAGTCGCCGGCGTCAAATTCAAGGGGCTTGCGTCGTCTATCGTCGTAACTTTTCTGTCGACTTCTTGCTTTCAACAAGTTGTCTCGAATTTGGAGGACTTTGTCTGTCGTTTCTTGCAATAGCTCGGGATCGGTTAGTTGCGAGTGACCGATCTCGTGCCACACAATAGGCGATCGACATTTTCTTCCGTATAAAGCCTCGAATGGTGCCATTTGAATGCTGGTATGATAGCTGTTGTTGTACGAGAATTCGACTAACGGCAGGTATGCATCCCAATTACCACTGAAATCTATGACACACAAACGGAGCATGTCTTCAAGGGTACGGATTGTTCTCTCAGTTTGACCGTCGGTTTGAGGGTGGAATGCGGTACTTAGATTAAGCGTTGTACCGAGAGCTTCTTGAAACGTTTCCCACAGTCGCGAGGTAAACCGAGCGTCACGGTCAGATATGATGTCGCGAGGCATCCCATGTCGACAAATGATCTCATTGGTGTAGATTCGGGCTAATCGTTATACTTTGTAGTCTTCCGGTATTGGCAAAAAGTGAGCTGATTTGGTCAAACGGTCAACAACAACCCAGATGCTGTCGTGACCTGATGGCGTGCGCGGGAGCTTTGTTATGAAGTCCGTAGCTATACTCTCCCACTTCCACATAGGGATAGGGGGTTGTTCGAGTAAGCCAAAGGGTCTTTGGTGTTCAGCCTTGACCTTCGAGCAAGTCAGGCACTTTCCAACGTAGAGGGCGATATCTCTTTTCATGCCCGGCCACCAGTACTTGAAGCGAAGGTCCTGGTACATTTTATCGGCACCGGGATGAATGGAATATCGGGATTTGTGGGCTTCGTCCATCAATATCTGTTGTAAATTGGTCCGTTTAGGGATCCAAATTCGGTCCAGGTAGTGGAATATCCCATTCGATTTATTCACAAGCTGAGCTCCATCGTGGTAGATTCTTTCCTTATCCAAAGTGCGCTCGTTAAAACAAGCATGCTGGGCTTCGCGGATGCGGGTTTCGAGGTCGAATTGGGCTCGGGTATCACGAATGCTTAGTAAATAACTCTGTCTGCTGAGAGCGTCGGCAACGACATTTGCTTTGCCAGGGTGATAACGAATCTCACAGTCATAATCGTTGAGAAGTTCTACCCATCGGCGTTGACGCATATTAAGTTCCTTCTGGTCAAAGATATGTTGTAGGCTCCTATGATCGGTGAAGATCGTACACTTGGTACCGTACAGGTAGTGTCGCCAAATCTTTAACGCAAAAACAACTGCGCCTAGCTCGAGATCATGGGTTGTATAGTTCTTCTCATGGATTTTGAGCTGACGAGAGGCGTAAGCTATAACCTTGTCCCGTAGCATGAGAACACAACCAAGACCAAGGTTCGAAGCATCACAATAGACAATGAAGTCATCGTTTCCGTCGGGCAATGAGAGAATAGGAGCATTGCAAAGCATGCGCTTGAGGGTTTAGAAAGCGGACTCTTGTTCGGTTCCCCAAACAAAAGGCTTGTCTTTAAGCGTGAGAGTGGTAAGCGGTACAACGATTTTTGAGAATCCTTCGATAAATCGTCGATAATAGCCCGCTAGTCCGAGAAAATAATGGACTTCAGATGGGTTCTTAGGTGTAATCCATCTCTTAACGGCTTCAATCTTCGCGGGATCGACGTGAATACCTTGACTATTTACAATGTGACCGAGGAATTGAACCTCCTATAGCCAGAATTCGCACTTGGAGAACTTGGCATAGAGTTGATTCCCTTGGAGTAGCTTGAGAACCAAACGTAGATGTTGCGCGTGTTCGGCTTTCGACTTGGAATAGATCAAGACATCGTCGATGAACACGATAACGAAACGGTCGAGATAAGGTTTATACACGCGATTCATCAGATCCATGAAAACCGCGGGTGCGTTGGTTAAACCAAAAGGCATAACAACGAACTCATAGTGGCCGTATCAAGTGAGAAAAGCGGTTTTGGGTATATCCTCCTCTTGGATGCGTAGCTGGTGATAGCCTGAATGTAGATCGATCTTCGAGAAACACGTAGTACCTTGTAGCTGGTCAAACAAATCATCAATTCGAGGCAGGGGATAGCAATTCTTGATAGTTAACTTATTTAATTCCCGATAGTCGATGCACATCCTGAACGACCCATCCTTCTTTTTAACGAAAAGGACTGGCGCGCCCCAAGGAGAGGTGCTCGGGCGAATGAAGCCTTTCTCAAGTAATTCCTAAAGCTGACTCGAGAGTTCACGCATTTCGGACGGTGCGAGTCGGTAAGGAGCTTTGGCAACAGGGTTGGCTCCAGGAATGAGGTCGATACGAAAGTCGATATCACGACTTGGCGGTAGTCCAGGAAGATCCTCAGGAAAAATGTTAGTAAATTCTCGAACCACTGGGATATCGTTTACACCAGGCCTTCCTTTCTTTTCCTTCTCCGCTACTACAATGTTAGCCAAGAAAGCTCTGTATTCCTTGCGGAGATACTTGCTAGCTTGGACACATGACATGAGCTTGAGACCTTTCGAAGCAGCTTCGCCATAAACATACAATAAATCACCATTCGCGAGCGAGAATCGAATCAACTTATCGAAGCACACAACTTCAGCATGGTTTTCGCGAAGAAAGTCCATGCCTACTATGACGTCAAAACTTCCGAGTTGCATCGGAATAAGGTCGATTGGGAAGATGTGATTGTTGAGCTCAAGAGTACAATCACGAAGAACAGAATTAACGGCGACAGTTCTTCCGGTGGCGACTTCAACATCGAACGTCGAGGGGAGATGGGAGCGCTTACGACTAAGAAGCTTCTCGAATTCAAATGACACAAACCAGTTATCGGCTCCAGTATCAAACAAACATGAAGCATAAATACCATTCACAAGGAACGTACCATTGACTACGTTGTTGTCAGCCTGGGCTTGGCGCACATTGATGTTGAAAGTTCTGGTGCGGGCGGCTTGTTGCTGCTGCTGAGGCTGTTGATGCTGTTGAGGCTGTTGCTGCTGGTGTTGCTGAGGCTCTTGCTTCAAAACCCTGTTCGGGCACATATTCGCAAAGTGGTTGGGATCACCACATGCGAAGCAGACTCGGGCGTTCACCGCGGGTGCCTGAGCCGCTTGTTGGCCTTGTGGGGCTGGGAGCAGGGCTTGATGAGCAGTGGCTTGAGCTGGTGCTTGTCGGGGACCAGTACGACAATTTGCAGTAAAGTGGCCATACATATTGCAGTGAGCGTAAAAACAGCAAGCTAGACCCACCGGGTGATGGTAAGAGCATATTGGGCAGGCAGGGTGAGGGCCTGTGTATGCACGCTTTGCAGGTGGTGCATAGGTAACTGGTGCTGGGCGGTGGTGAGACTGCTGCTGAGCCGGTATGGCTTGAAGTGGAGCAGCAGTGGTAGTGACAGCACAGTTCTTGTTGCTGGAGCTGCTGTTGTTGTTCTTCTTCTTGCGGCGAGAGGCTTTTGACGACTGAGCGGCGGCGGTTTCGGCGGCTGGTGCGGCGGTGACTTGGTGCAGGTTCCTTAAAGTTTTATCCCGAAAATCAGCTTTCACTCGCTTGTCGTTGATTTCCACGGCAAGCCTGTAAGTTTCTTCGATTGTTGCTGGCTTATCGGCATGCATAAAATCTGAAACACAGTCGGGTAGAGCTCGTATGTACTTCTTGATCGTCATGTCGGGCGTCTTCACTTGATCGGGATAGATGATGCTGAGTTGCTTAAAGCGAGCAGTCAGGGCAGCGTTGTCACCTTCTTTCTGCTTAATGTGCCAGAACTCGTCCTCCAGCTTCTTGCGCTCATGGGGAGGGCAGAACTCTTCGAGCATAACATTCTTCAACTCGTCCCATGACAGACCATAAGCTGCATCATTTCCACGCTTGTTCCTTTCGGCCGTCCACCAGTCTAGAGCGCGGGACTGGAAGACGCCGGTCGCGTTCAGTGTGCGGAGATTATCAGGACATCCGCTCTGTCGCAGGGTGACTTCGATTGAGTCAAACCATTGAAACAAAGCCGTAGGGCCTTCTTCGCCGGTGAACTCTTTTGGTCCACGTGCCTTGAACTGTTTGAAGCTGAAAGCAGCTTTGGGAGTCTCGGTCCTGGATTCTTCAGACGATTTGCTCATGTTTTTGTACAGTTCACTGACGACTTGGGGTACAACCTTTGCCATTTGCTTAGTAATCATGGCAGCGAGGCGTTTGTCTGCTTGCTTTCGGCGAGCATCTCGGGTAGCGCTAGATCCAGATGACGACATTGTCTGCATCAGACATCGCCATAGGACTTAACACAATATAATCGAATCTCACCTCACATGCCTAATACTACTAAAACTCAAGAACACGTAAAACCACGTAAGCACATAGGCATATAATCGCAGATTCACATAAGCACATAAGGCACAGAATCACAGAAGCACATAAGCACGTAGGGCACAAAACACAGAAACATATAAGCATGTAACTTGCCTAGATGCACACAGAGGCGGTCAGAATACATAAACCTATCATTCAAAGTTCGTGATCGTTCGCGCATAGCATAGCGAGTAGTATAGTATAAGCGAATAATATAGCAAACAACATAGCGTACGGTGGTTCCCCATGGTAGTAGCGATTTGTCAGCGGTTGTGCGGTGTGTTGTGCCTTTAGCGGAAGCAAAAAGGCGTTAGATCGAAACCAATAGTACCTCAAAACGCTAACAAATAAGCATAAAGACACACAAAGTCCACAAAAAAATGACGAAATATCAGAGTCGGCAGTTGTGGGCTCAAAATTGAAACACATAAAAATCGAGAAATAGATCGTCTGCGGCTATTAGACATTGACTAACCAAAGTGATTCGACTATTCACAGGGACCTGTTGTACACACTTTGACTTTCAGGACTGTGCTTTTGCCTCGAGTCTTGGGCTCGACACGCATCCTTTCGGTCATGTCGCGACTTCAAGTCGTTGGAGTCCATCAAGACTTCGGTGAGAGTTTTGTAAAAACCAAGTAAAGGTCGGAACAAGTCGTCAAGGTTCGGGTTTCACCCCTGACTCAACAACTTCGTTCTTGTTTTGATAAAATAGAAGAGAATTATGCGTCAAAGTATGGATTTCACTCCTATTTCAACGCAATTTCTCGTGTTTATATATAAAAATGTGGGTTGAACAAGCAATTTAGTCGAGAGTTTGCGGTTTTCACACCTAATCTCGACTTAATCGCTCAATCATATTTGAAAATTTGAGTGCAGTGATATTGTAGTGTAGGCGAGAATAGCGAGAAATAGCAGTAAGCTCATACATAGTCCCTACTGGACATGCACGAGTCGGTCTGTTGGTTCCTAACTAGAGACTAGGTCTCTAAGACATCGACTTGGACTAGGTCGAGTCTTGCCTAATTTCCTATAGTTATGGCTCTGATACCAATCTGTCACACCCCAACCGATGGCGGAAACATCGGGGCGTGGCACTGAGCGAAACAGATTGTCCAGAAGTTTCCATAACAACTATATTTACCAAATATTTAAAGCAACACGTCCCATACCATGTCATAAATGATAATACAATTAGTACAGAAAAGATCTAGTCAAATTGTTCTGTTCCGACAACTCAGATTTTCATTACAGACAATTGTTTATTGTTGACCTAGGTCTTTCCTAGCCTCGATTTCATAGCAAAGTAAGCAAATAAGCATCCTAAGCACCTGTCACATACGTTAAAGTAAAAGTCAATACACATAGTGTAAAGGTGAGCATACAAGTTTGATAATAGCATATAGAGTTCGAAATCGTTACGCATAACCAGCACGTACACAGTGTAAAATGAGGCATGTTAGGTATCGACATGAACCTATCGATACCAATGACTGCGGGTTGACTGCCCAAGGCAGTTCGCGATACACACTCACCACTGTGAGCCATGTAAGTAATTGTCCTTAACAACCCCTGAGTGAACAGGTGCTGAGTCCAAACTAATAGTACTATCGTTGCTAAGGCAGGTAGACAGCATTCCATGTGTAAACATAAAAAACAAGCATTCATTAAGTCACGTATAACATGCGGTAATTGGTTAGCGATGTAAGGTATTGCGTAGTGTGTTCGATGTGATTTTGTATAAGTAACGTATGTAACACCCAAAAGTGCGTAAAGCAAAAAGGGATTCGAGTATACTCACAGCGATTGATGGATTGAAGGGAGCGCTAGAGAGTAGGGTTAGCCTGAACAGATTGATAGCATAATGATAAGCGACGCGTAAGGCGATACAGAGTGCAAGTGGGTAGGACAGCAGTTCGATCGGATGGTAGTCCGATCGGACAACACGTCGTTCGAGTGACAGTCCGTTCGGACGGTCGTCCGGTCGGATGACCGTTCGAGTGGATTGTTACTTCCTTTGGGAAGGATGTGTTTGTGTATGATGGCTTGACTTTTGAAGTTTTCGTTGTAGCATTTTGAAAACATTGAAGTATCTCTACCTTTCAGGTCGATCGATCGAACGACCGTTCGATCGGGCGACAGTCTGATAGGTTGGGCACTTCAGCGAGAACAAGTTCTCAGCTGGTTGTCACTCGATCAGACGGTTGTTCGATCGGGTGGCATCCCTTGTGCATTGAACATGTTGAAAATTGTTGAAGTGTTGAAGTTTCGAAACATCACATAGTCGGATGGTCGGTCGATCGAGTGCTAACTCGATCGGACGGCAATCCGTTCGGTGTTCCCAAAACTCTTGAGGGTTGATTTGAAAAATTAATTGTGGGGCCAAGGTGCAAGTCGATCGGATAACCGATCGTTCGGATGGCTGTTCGATCGGACGACACTCCGTCCTGGTCGACCTGTTCGTCTTACACTTGGTTGTTTTGATCGTTTGTCGTTTTATCGAGATGTTTTGATAACGTATTAAGCAACAGAAACCTTGTCAATACTTAGTACCCCTGATCGGACAGGAATCACCCAAATCCGACCAGTTAACTGTTCGAGACGGTGTTCCATGTTTAACCCGAAATCGGTAGACTTGTGGATAGAATCCAGATCTTGAACCAACACAACCACAAGAATGAGTAGTAAGTCGGCACAAGCTCCGATTCTACCGGTTTTGAATGCATTGAGTGTAAAAGAGTTGAAAGAAAGTTGGAAACCCATCTTTCAATCCTTTTCATTGTGAATATGTTTAGATCTATGAAAGATCTTTGTTTGTTTATGTGGAAATCGGTTAGATCTAAGTTTTTCTTGGTGGATTGAGGCCAAAACATGAAGTTCTCAAGAACACATGATGACGTCATCCTGGAACACTTTGAATCTTGACGAATTCACGGTTAAAAGTTAAGATTCAAAAAATAAGAAGGTGTAGGAGTGCGTGTAGATTAAGGAAGTACAAGATTTAGGATGAGATCTTATCGGAATCGCGAGAAATCTGAAGAAAAGTGGGGAAGATGAGCTGGTCGGATGAGAGTTGCCAAAAGTGGAAAGTATGATGGTGACAGGGGGTATTTATAGGGTTTCCCAAAGAGGAAAGGGGCTGGCCGATCGGGTGGCAGCCCAGTCAAACAGCTGGCCGATCGAGCGGCAGCTCGATCGAACGGCTGGTCACCTGATCGATCAGTCGCTTGGTTCGAGTGTTCGGTGCGACGAGTTTTGCCGTTTCGATTGCGATTGCGAGCGTTCCGATGCGAGAGGATTTCCTAGTCAAATTACTTTTAATCCCAACTACTATATCAACATACAAGCATCCTTATTTCATATTCGTTTAGCGTTTGCGATTGAGTTTCGATTGCGTTTCGATTGATCACCACAACATAACATAAATAAACACGCACAAGTAACACATAAGGCACACACACACGTATAACAATAACCAAAATGCGTAAATTCGAGTTGCGAGTGCGATAGCGATAAAGCGATTAAAAATGCGATAAACAGCGACTACTATGCGATTTTAATAGATACTCCACATAATACAACTAAAGCGATAATAAAATTGGCTAATTACAAGTCAGAGAAGTCAAAACAGGAATTGAGCAAGGAGAGACAGATCGCAATTAGCAATCTTTTCTTCCTTTGACTTCAATCTTGCCTTTGACTTTGACTTTCGAAACACGGGGTGTTACAGTACTATCTTTAGCTTGCATGCTCGCGCTTACGCTTATATAGCTTGAGCGAAACCTATGAAGGTAGCTAAGTTCGATATTGATTTGGTTTTGCTGGGGTATGGTCCTTTGTGCGCGCACACCTTTATACCTTGTTGGTGCAAGGTCTAGGACCATACCCCTTCATCTAGGTTAGCGATTTTAACAGCCCAAAGAGCTCAATGTTCTAGCTCTACGGGGAGATGAGACACTTCCCCGTAAACGATCATAAACGGGGTGGCTCCTAAGGGTGTTTTATACGTAGTTCGAAACACCCACAATGCATCGTCTAATTTTCCGGGCCAATCTTTCCGACTCTTCCCTACGGTTTTCTCAATAATCCTCTTCACTCATCGGTTCGCGTTCTTTACTTGACCGCTTGTTTGAGGATGGTAAGCGGTGGGTAAACAGTGAGTGACTCCATAACGCGCTAACACCTTCTCCATCAAGGTGTTACAGAAGTGCGTGCGACAGTCACTTATAAGAGCTTTGGGAGTACCGAATCGGGTAAACAACCTTTTCAGGCGATGTCCTTTATGTGTAAAATTGATGAGTTTTATACTTTATGTTTTAAAATACTGCATGTTATGTCCTTTAGGCCTAACCTAGTTAATTTTTTCAGTTAAAGTTAAATCTGATCATGTGCAAGGCACATTAGGGTATAATTGTCTTTTTAGCCTATTAGTTAAAAAACATATTAAAAACTAAAATATTATATATACACACTCATCTTTTTCTCTCTCTAATGAAACTACTGAACGCTCTTTCTCTCTCTCTCTCTATTCCATCTCTTTTAGCACCACCTCAACCTCCTTCCACCACCACCGCCGTCTCCTTCCATCACCACCAACGCCGCCACAATCTGTTTTTTCCATCCCCAACCACATCCGCCATCGTCACCGCCCCATCTCCACCTCCACCTCCCCTAAGCCTCACGTAATCCCAATGATCTAACTCATATGATCTGAAATCGATTCAAATACTTGTAATTTTTCCGATCCAATCCCCGATCTACTCACCTCACCGATAGATAAAAAATGGATAACAACAATAACATCTTCTCCCACCTTCCATCAGTTCATGGTTATAACCTAGATATCCGAAACCGCCTAACCATCAACTATTAGCCGCCATCTCTCTCTAGAAACCCTAGATATATCACCGTCACAGTGGTGGTGGTGGGCAGAATCATTTTCACTTTTCACCATATGAGAACTAGAAGAGAGATTGGGAATTTTGGAATTTTTTGGTAGTTGAGTTGATTTGGGAGATTTGGGAATTTTTTAGTTGTTCAGATGATTTAGGATTTTTGGTTGTTGAGTTGATATATATTGCATATGATTATAAAAACTATCTTGCTAATGAATTCAAGTATATGGATCTAGTAAGTTGATGTGCTTTTAAATTAAAAAAAAAATAGTTGAAAGTTTTCTTAAAGATCTTGAGATTTATTAGGTAAATGGGAGTGTAACTACAAAACAAGGGGTTCCATTTGTCTTCATTAATGCTTCAAGGATCATATTTTGTTTATCAGTATGCAAACACCATCGGCCTACCTTTTCTTTCTACACACTTCCGTTTATTTTTTATTTACTAATAAAAATAATTTTGTATACACTATTATAAATTAGGGGACTGGATTAGTAGGCCCAACGATTAGAATTTACTTAGAACAGTTTGAATGGTGGTGGAAAGTGGCAGAGATAGCAGGTGGTGTGGGTTGGATGGTGGTGGTAAGTGGGAGAGAGAGAGTTGAGAAAGAGATATATAGAGAGAGAGAGTAGTTTTATTATTTAAAACTGGTTGGGTATTTAAGATATTAACACATTTAGTTCCTGAAAAGGTAAAATAACAAAAATACCCTCATGTGCAAAGCGCATGATCTGATTTAACAAAAAAAAATTAACTAGGCTAGGAACAAAGGACAAAACGTGTAGAATTTTAAAACATTAAGTACAAAACTCATCAATTTTAAAGACAGATGACTCCGTTTGAAATTTGATATATAAATAAAGGATAAAACTCGTAATTCACTATAAAATGTGTTGGGGTTAAATTACAAAAAATGAAAACATTTGGGTTAAAAGTAAAAAAAAATCAAAGGGGTTAAAATGCAAAAAAAATATAAATCTTTGAGTGAAAAGTGAAAAATCAAGTTTAAAAAAAAAGTTCCTCTAGGCATACAGTACTAGGGATGAGATTGGTACAGTACCCGTCCCCATACCCGTACCGAAAATACCGGTATCGAATTTGAACAAAACTGGGTACCAAATATATAGGTACGGTACAGGTACCGGTACGGGTATTTTCGGTACCGTACCCGCTTTGGTACCATTTTGTTTTTATTTAGTTTTTGAGTACTTGTACGAGTACTAAATATGTAAAATTGACATGAGTACCAATATATTGTGAGTATCAAATAGGTAAAATTGGTATGAGTACCAATACGATACAGGTTCCATATAGGTAAAATCAATACGAGTACTATAAATACAATAATACAAAATAAAACATAATACAAAAAAAAACTTTTAAAGGTCTAAATAAAATTCGGTACCAGTACCCGTACTAATACCGAAAGTACTAAATACCAAAATCAATAAAACTGGATACTGATACATGTACCAAATACCTAAAATAGATACAAATACAGGTACGAATACGGGTATTAAAAAAAAAAAAAAAGCTCATCCCTCTATAGAGTACAACAACAAACAACAAAGTGTTTATTTATAGTATGGAAAACCCTAATTTACCACCCCTTCATTGTTCGCCCCTTTTCACTTCTTCAAGAGCACACACAAGATACAAACTCAGCCCCAAAATTCTGCTCAAATTTGCTTCGATTTTGGTTCGAAATAAGGCAAGAACTCCTTCTTCTTGATTGATTTGGTCCAATTTTGACAAACTAGGTTTGATTCTGAGAAATTTTGGACCGATTTTGACCCATTTTGACTATGAGCGCCTGGACAAACCATTCGGGCAAATCCAGGCGAGCGATTAGCAATTAATCACCCCTTAGGCGAGCGATTACGACATTGCTTGTGGTTGGCTGTAGGAATTTGGATGGTTTACTTTGGTCGGGTGTGACTGAAAATCTTGGTCAAAAACAAAATTCACACACGCAATCGCTTATGTTTAACGTTGCATACAACGAGTTTAACAACAATTCCACTCACGTTTTTTCGTAATAAATTGTTTTTTCAGCACCAACGAAGATGAGATTTATCAAGGTTTGTCAAGCAAATCTTCAATGGCGACTTGTTGAACGTCATCCTTTCATAATAACCATAAACACCGCATGTTTTTGAGCTTCAGAATGGTGAGTATTATATTAAGCTTTTGTTTTTAGTCATTGTGTTACTTGGTTTGTTGTAGTAAATATCAAACAAAACAAAAACTTTTGCTTGCAATTCTGAATCAATTTTCATAATAAGTTGTTTTTACTATTATATAAAGTTAGACTAGGTTATATACCCATGAGTTTCACGGGTTATGGGTTGTGTTAAAAAAATCTATATCTATAAAAGTATTTTTTTGGTATGATTCTATATAGACGTGTAGAGACAGAGATGTTACCTAAGTAACAAAAATCAACTTTAATCATAGCTTGAAGACATTTGGGTAGCGAAATATATTCATATGTCATATATTTTTAAAATATATGAAAACGATTTGCTCGTCAGATAGACCGAACCAACAACATTATATATGTAACCCCAAAAAAGACAATAGTAAATAAAATTCAATTTAAAATGTATAAACTAAATCACGCAATGAATTTTCATTACAAAATCCAAATGTATGATTTCAAGTGTGTTTACCCGTGAGCTTTACGGATTATGGGTTGTGTAAAAAAAATCTATAGCAATAAAACTATTTTTTTGTATTATTTGTAAACCGATAAATCCTCATACTAAGACACATTTTTGACAAAACTTACAAAGAAAAAAAATAAAAGAATTAGAATTACTTAGGGCATGGTTTTGTCCAATAAAATATCTTATTTAAGAGTGTTGACGGGTACATGAAACGGTATAATGACGTAAGTATTTAATACAATAATTAACTCTATAACATGAAAGTGTGACTCGGTCCAACCTAAACAACACATTTAAACGTGAGCTTCACGGGTTATGGGTTGTTTTATAAAAAAATATATTTACAAAAGAATTATATATATATGATGTCTTCTAATTGGATAACCTCTTCATACTACCATTTTATTGGTTTTTGATTTTTTTTTTAAAAATATTACAAAATAATTTAAATAATAACATTTTAATACATATAATTGATATTATCACAAATAACAATAAAGCAATTATCAATATTATTACCTCTCATTCTTCAACAGACGAAATCGCCGCCTCCAAAACCGCCTGTGAAATCGTCTCCGGCTTCATCTCGAAAATCATTCTTCAAAATCAACTCCGGCAAAAATCATCATCTCCGGTATGTCACCAACTGATCCTTATTTCCTGATTTTATTTCCGATTTCGTACTTTAACTGTTTGTTAGGGTTTCATCAGAATCTTAGAGTGATCAAAACAACTAATAATGATCCGAACATAATAGTTTACTTCACGTTTTTGTGTTTTTTTGTTGATTTGTTCACCTATTGTACAAATTTGATGTTTGAACTCTTTTACTGTGACTTTTTTTCCGATTTGGTACTTCTTCGTTTTCATAAAACATTAATCAGAATGTTAGAGTAACAGTTAACTTCAACTGTTTTTGTTTTATGTTTGATTTGTTCAGTTGTTTTCCTAATGTAAGTAATGTTTAGTTTATGTTTGCTTTTTGATGAAACTCTAAATCCATAATAACGATCAATGGCCTTAACTTCCGATCATATAGCAGATTATTAAATGTTTTCTTACTGGTTGTTGGTTTTGAACACTTGAAACCCTACATTCCGAGATTTGGGTTGTATGCACTTCATTAGTGCCCTGTTTTTGTATATTTGTTTTTGTGCAATATTCGGATCATTATTAAAATGGAATTTTCAGTATCTTTATGAAAGTATAACTACATAAATTCTGTGCAGAAATGGATCCAACGAAGATGCCTCCTTCATTCTTAACATTTATTGGAGAAGAAACTATATTTTTGGTATGTTTTTTTCCTTTCGTGGTAATGTGATATTGTTATTTGACATTATCATCTCACATGTTTGCTATTGGTTTATGTTTTCTATTGCTTTATTAGACCATACCATCTGACTTTGCAACTAATTTGTGGGGAGATAAAGTCCCCTATGGTAAAACAATACAAATAAGGGATGGTGACAGTTTAAGGTTTGTACGGGTCAGAAAGAGAAATGGAGAACCTATATTTACTGACGGATGGATTATGTTGGTTAGAGAAAATGCTTTGAAATTAAAAGATAGAGTATTGATAACAGCCACTGGGCCATCCACATTCAATGTTTTATGCTTCAAAGAATATGTCTGTCAAAACTCTTATTTTACAGCACAACTAAATACTGTACCGGAAATGTCTGTAACTGACTTTATATTAGTTCAATACTCGTTTTTAACAACTGTTTCATTTTTTTGTAATTCTCTACTAATGATTTTTTGAATTTATTTTATAGCTTATGCCTGAAAAATTTTGGAACAACTTTTATGATAAAAACTACAAGGGTGAAATGGCAAGGGTATATGTTGGACAAAGATTTTGGAATGTCAAGTTGGAAGCATGTTCGCATTGTTATTGTTTCACAGATGGATGGCTTAAAGTCGTTGAGGAGGTGCCTTTGAAGAATGAACCTTACTTGATTTTTACAATGATTGATTTGAAAACCTTTGAACTTTCTGTTTTTGATCCGGAGACTGGCACTGAAATGGTTTTCAAAAAGTTGACGTGGTAAGTACATCATCTGTTTTATTTTTACGAATTCTGAGCTTCGGGTTCTTGACAAGCAGGCGTCTTTATTCAAAGTGTAGTCGCTGAGAATCAGGAAAGAAAACCACATCCTGTTGAAGGAGCTATGCATGGGTTGTCTGAACTGTCTTCTCAGTTCCCACAACTCAATCCTTTTGAGCTGAAATGGATGGTGAGACAAGGGTGAAATACTTGAAGAAGACACCTTTTCAGTTGCAGGTTCTTGAAGAAACTTTTGCTGGTTTGTATTTTTTTATTTTTTATTTTTTTGCAATTATTGATCTTTTCTTTTTTAATCAACTCCATCCATTTTGCTTAATATTTATTTATTTGATGTGATCTTTAGTGAATAAATATCTATCGGACCAGGATCGAGCATATTTTAGATGAGTGATGACCATGATTCAATTCTGAGCTTCAGGTTCTTGACAAGCAGGTCGTCTTTATTCAAAGTGTAGTCGCTGAGAATCAGGAAAGAAAAGCACATCATGTTGAAGGAGCTATGCATGGGTTGTCTGAACTGTCTTCTCAGCGTGCTGCTCTGCAGACAAATGCTATTCGATTGCAAGGGATGATTGAGGCGGTCAACAATGAGAATCAACTTTAAGAAATGGATCTTGGTTTTTAGGAGCAAAATATCGCCGATCAAAACGGCCACAATTAACAACTTACAGCAGCAAGCTGCCTCTGAGGGCTCGGCAGTTTAAGGAAAATGGTATATTATTTGCTAATATACTGAATTAGGGTTCATGTGGGTTTTAGGGTTTCATTAATGTAATGCTTAGCTGGGTATCTTGGGTAGAATTTTAAAACTTGATCTGCAAAGTCATTGAACAGAGTTTTTGTGCATATGTTTAAAAAAAAACTTGTTAACTTTGTGTAAATTAACTATGTTACCCTTTAACTTGTTTGTTTTGAATAAAGACTCAAGAACCGCCCGTGGCACCCTCCTCAACGTGCAATAATACCCCTTGGCCCAAAAGGGTTACAAGCAGGGTGGTCCCTATCTTCACCCACAGGAAGAAAAGCCTTCTAATACCAGTCTCTGTCTTGAATTGTCACAAAATATTTAGTATCCAAACATGTCTCAGATTCGGTCTGTGTTTGCCCATCAAACATTGGATTCAACAGTATGTTTCGCAACACATGGATTTTGGATTTAACCGCTTGCAAAGCGACTTGATGTACTATGTTACCACCAGAGCTATCTACAGCCAAGAAAATATGAACTCTTTTGAGTCTGTACTCTGCAGCTAGGCCTAACAAAAAAAACCATGTAGGACATTTTGGGTTATTTTGAGTCCTTTTTAAAATAAGAAGCATGTCACATTGGGCCATGAAGTAAGTTGGGATGGGTTAGGATGGGTAAAAAAATATACATCTAAGTGGGTGTTTAGGTTAACTTATTTTGGAGCTACTTTTAACTTATTGACTTGTAAAAAGTTAACAAATCATTTTGATAATGTTTGATGTGTTATTTGTTGACCAAGATGTAAAGATGCGTAGAACCTGTTTGATAAAATGCTTCAAAGAGGTTTAGATCAAGATGTAACTGTTATTTAATGTTATTTGTATCTTTGTTTGCATGGTTTTGGTATTTCTCTATATTGGTTTGTTAATGATGGTAAGGGAGGGAAGATTGAGATGGTTTGGGCATGTCAGGAGAAGGCAGATGACAGACCCGATTAGAATAGTGGAAACAATCACTGTAGATGGAAGGAGGAGTAGAGGTAGGCCGAAAATGACTTGGGATGAGCGGATTAGGAAAGATTTGCTAGATTTGCACCTCTTCGAGGACATGGTCGAGGATAGAACTTCGTGGAGACGTAGGATTAAGGTTAAGGACTTTTAGGAGTTTGGCTTGGTTTTTGGTTTAGGTCCTTGTCTTATGAGTAAATTTTTTTTTTGTTTTCTATGAGGTGTGATATAGCTTTTTATAAGTTGTCACTTATTCCCGGCGTCGTTGTTTTACTAACAACTACTTATTTATTTAGGTGTTTATTTTCCTTATTTTTCTTTTCCACATTTGTTAGTAGTTGTGTGCTTATATATGTTTTGCCAGAAGCTTATGTCTTGGTTATGGTTTTGTGGAGCCGGGGGTCTCACTGGAAGCAGCCTCTCTATCCCCTAGGATAGAGGTAAGGCTTGCCTACATCCTACCCTCCCCAGACCCTACCAATAGCTCGCTATAGGTGGGATTATACTGGGTATGGTTGTTGTTGTTGGTTTGTTAATGATGGTGTTATTAAATAATTGTAAATTTGCTTCTAAAGGCTTGAATGTTCATTTTTGATATGCCTGGCTGCAACTTTGGAGAAAGTTTTAAGTGATTGTAGTTTGAATAATTGTAAATTTGCTTCTAAATACTAGCTTCATAACTCTTTATTTTGAATAATATGTTATCAATAGTCCGGATAAGTACATTACTGCCCTATAAATCCTGATTTTCTGATGCTTTTGTTTTTATATTAATTACAAAGGAATCGAGTAGATATGGTCTGTGTTTAGTCTTTCGCTGTGTCAATATAGAAACGGCTTGCATAGTTTTTTGAATTTTTTTAATATGGAGGCTAATATATAGGTTCACGGTTACCAGTGATATATTTAGGCAGCTCTTGTTCGATTTGGTAACTCTGAATTTGCAGAAATTGCTGGTTTTGTTTAAATGCACATGAAGAATCAAGAATGTTCTGTTTGTGGTCTTTCCAGGTGAAGAAACACAGAACTAATTAAGGGACTAATCAGTTTGGTTTATGTTTCTACCATGATGGTTAATCTTCTTTATGGTTTCCTGAGCTCCTTAATGACCGTGGTTATCTGGGGCGCAGGGTTTTCGGAGAGTGCCGCTGACAGGAGTCGCACTTGCGCAGCTCTTTCAGGGCATCGACATGCATCCCTGGCCAGTAATACCCAGCGTTCATAATTTTTGCGACAACCATGCGTGGCCCTGCATGAATGCCGCAAATTCCTTCATGAATCTCCCTTATCAGATAACTCGCATCCTGGGGGTCCACGCAGCGCAGTAGTGGCCCCAAGAAGGACTTGCGGTATAAGATACCACCATTCATTTCGTACTGCAGAGCCTTGTTCTGAACCTTCCTTACCTTTTGCTTTACTCTTAGGGAGTATTCCTTCTTGCAAGTATTGAATGATAGGGGTCATCCAGGATGGCTGCCCTATCTCGATCACGTTGACTTGTCGTAGCAAGACTGAAGGATTCTTGAGTACCTCAATCCTTACATCTTTGGCAAGATGTTGGAAGGACGTTGAAGCAAGCTTGCTCAAAGCGTCAGCTGGTTTGTTTTCAGAACGATTGATGTGGATGACCTTGTGAGACTTGAATTGTTGGAGCAACTCTTTTGCCTCCTCTAGATATAGGGCCATAACCTCACCCTTTGCATCGTATATACCGTTAACTTGGCTGGCTATCAGGAGTGAATCAACGTGTGCTTGCAAGTTCTTAGCTCCCATTTTGATGGCGAGGCGCAAGCCTGCCAGAAATGCCTCGTACTCCGCCTCGTTGTTGGTGTTTTTAAAATCCAACTTGATGGCGTAAGTGAATTCATGATTTTCCGGGCTTACTAGGCGCAATCCAGCTCCCGCGCCATCCTCATTTGAGGCTCCATCAGTATAAAGCATCCAAGTCTCATTTGTCATGTCTTTTTCGGGAGTCTCCACCAGCTCACAATCTTTGATTTTCTCAACTGGGACTTCTGTGGTGAAGTCCGCTAGAACTTGACCCTTGATGGCTGGGCGTGGCCTGTACAGAATGTTGTGGCCCCCCAGCTCGATGGCCCATTTTGCTAACCGCCCGGATGTTTCTGGTTTTTGAAGTATCGTGCCGATATGGAAATTGGTAAGTACGGTGATCACATGCCCTGTAAAATATCTGCGCAGTCTTCGGGAGGCGTGTAGCAGCGCAAGCACCAATTTTTCCATCGTGGAATATCTCATTTCCGGGTCAGTGAGTACCCTGCTGACGTAATAAATTGGAGTTTGAACTCCATTTCTCTCCACCAGTAATACCGATCCTACTGCCTTATCTGAAGAAGATAAGTATAGTACGAGTGGTTCTTTTTCAAACGGTGCAGTCAGGGTAGGGAGCTCGATCAAACATTCTTTCATTTGTTGAAAAGCCTTCTCTGCTTCAGAGGTCCATCTGAACTCTTGCTTCTTCACGCAATTGCGCAGAGTACTGATAAAAGGGTATGACTTCGCGGCGTGATTTGATAAAAAGCGGTTAAGCGCGGCCAGGCGGCCGGCCAGCCGTTGCATCTCTTTGATTGTTCGCGGCGATGGCATTCGCTCTATTGCCTGGACTTTTTCCGGATTCACCTTAAAGCCACCGTTTGTGACTATGAAGCCTAAAAACTTCCCTTCTTCCATGCCAAAAGAACATTTGGCTGGATTCAGCTTCATATTTATGCTGCGCAATGAATTGAACGTTTTTTCGATGTCCTTCAACATTTGGTCCTTCAACATTTGGTCCCCGTGTGTCGCGCGTGTCCTGCACGCTTAACCTTCGGGTGGGGGGAGGTCTGTTAACTCTTATTTGGACGTTTTGCGGTGGTGGCATCTGGCGCGGCCCGTGACTGGGGCCGGTTGGTGTAACCAAGGATGGTTCTGCCGTTAAGACTGCTTGTTGCGCGCTCAAAGATTGATATGCCTCGTTAATGGTGGCAAGGTGCTTGGCGTACCATGAGGCTGGGGTTTCGCCCTCTGGTAGCCCTAGTAGCGCCGAGATGTTCTGAGGTGGAGCTGGGTTTGAAGGTCCAGCACCATTGTTTCCTGGGTTTACCGCTTGAGTAATGCGGGTGATACTCCCGCGTGGTCCCCCCGTATTGGTTACTTCGACTTCACCAACTTCTTCGATGTGTTGAGGTTGGGCATTTGGATTACCCTCCCCTAACGCTGCATTAGGGTTTTCACCGAAACCAACGAACTCGGGAACAATTCCTTGACCAGCCATGATCGAAGGAAGAAAAAACAACGAAAACTCAGGAAAAAGAAGATGAAAGTGTTTTGCAGAAAAAATCGGTGGGCGCCAATGAAGAAACACAGAACTAATTAAGGGACTAATCAGTTTGGTTTATGTTTCTACCATGATGGTTAATCTTCTTTATGGTTTCCTGAGCTCCTTAATGACCGTGGTTATCTGCAAAACAAAACACCGTTACTCGTTAAGAGGGGAATGTGGGGGTTTCCCTCTTAACTGGGCTCCGGCGTGAGAATAAGCGATTGATTTGGGGAGAGAGTTAAGTATTAAGTGAGAGAGTAGAGGGAATGGAATGAATTAACCTGTGAAGTAAGGCCTCTATTTATAGCCGGAGTAGTGTAAGAGGGTGTGGGCTGATGGGCCTTGGGCCGGAAGGCGACAACATGGGGGATATGCTCCTTGTCTCACTGGTGTCGACCGTTAGTGGCTTCTAGGAGCTTTCTGGAGCTGGCGCAATGTGATTGGAGCCACGTGTCACCGTTGTCGGCCTGACCGCCCTTCTGCCATCAGTAGGTGAGTGGAGATCGTGGGGCAGTTGTCTCTGCCTTATGATTGGTGCCATGTAGGCGTCCTTGAGTACTTTTTGTCTCCTGTAAGTCAGATGATCGTGGAGCACGATTGAGCAGAGCCAGAGGGACGTTGATTGGCTCTTTTCTTCTGCCACTTGTACCTTGTGTACTATTTGGGGCAGCCTTGCGCTGCTTTCCTGCACGAGTCTTGATGGGCACGTTAACTAAGTCGCGCGGGGTTTAGGCGACTGAGTATTCTTATGGCATGCTAAGTGTTGTTAATGGAGCTTCCCATTGTTTGTGAACCGGGCAACATAAAGGAGACACATGGTGTAACTCGCGCGAGGTTAAAGATAAGAAGCTTTTTGAATAAGGAGTATGGTCCCGCGCGCAACTCTTACGGAGGTTTGCGCGGCTTTTTGGGACCATAACCCTTCACCAGGGTATTGAGGTCAAGTACAGAATACTATTTGTATATCCTGATTAGACAGATTAGCCTTAAATATGTGCTTAGTTACTACTGTATGGTCGTTGTTTGGTATCGTATGGTTGGTATCATTTACTTGCTAATTACGGTCATATTAATGTGATTGCTTTTCGGTTTATATTAAAAAAAGTACGTTGATTTGACTGATAAACTTGACAAGTTGAGAGCATGTAAAATGCTTCATATTTTTAAGTTTGAAACATATATGTTTGAACATCAATTTACGTAGGGTTATTTAGGCCTGTCAATGGATGGATATGGATTGGATCGGATTGGATATGAATCAACATCAAATCCACTGACAGCCTTAGGGTTATTGGATTTTATCACCCGTAACTATTGGCTATTGGCCACTGCCACCCTCAACTATCACTTTGACGCCCACCACCCCCAATTTAACACTTAGTGTGTTCTGTCACCACGCCGTTAATTGATCACTAACTTTTGATCATGTTACTATACATTTGAGGTGTCCTAAGATCCCTAAAACCTTCCCAAGATCTCTATGACACCCCCCCTCCCCCAAAAAAAGTATAGTAACGGGATCTAAAGTTAGTGATCAGTTAAGTTAACGATGTGGTGACAGAACACACTAAGTGTTAAGTTGGGGGTGACGGACGTCAAAGTGATAGTTGGGGTGGCAACGGCCAATAACCAATAGTTTGGGGTGATAAAATCTGAAAACAGTTAAAAAGAAAGGGGTAACACGAAACTCACAGTCTTGCGTCTTCAATAATCGTAACTCGAACTTCTCCGGTGAACACGACTACCTACAACGTACTAATGTCTATTAGACGAACGGGCCGTGCCTTGGCTTAATATTAACGTTTCTGAGTTACGTTTCTTTTGATATTATTCCAGGTCACATAATTATTTGTTAAAATAATTAATATTTTAACTTAAATTATATTTATAAATTTTGGAATAATTGTTAAACAATATTTTTGTAATAATACTTCCCAAGTATTTATACTTGTATTTCCTTTCCAAGGATGGGGGTATCTTATACATGTGTATTTTTGCCATGTTTTGGGGTCATATTCCGGTGTGTATTTATACGTACGAGAATACGTATTTTTATTGTATTTATTAAGTATCCTCATACTTAATTAATTATTAAACTTTCCGGAATATTATTTCTAATAAAAGTCCACCAACATATATATATTTCCAAAATATATATTTAAGGAGTATTACTTAGAAAAGTTATTCTTTTGGCAAAAATATTTGTAGTTCCAAAATAGTATATTTTCAAGTCTAACTTAAAAAATATTTATAAACTTATTTTTACCCAAAATAATGTATTTCAAGTTTACTCAAGAAAATATATATTTTTCCCAAAAATATTATATAATATTATATCTTCTAATAATTCCAAAGAAAATATATATTTTTATACTTGTAAAAAACGCTATATTTTTCCCTTGTCAAAATATGATATACTCTTGAAGTAATTGTGAAAATCATATTTTCATTCCTTTGTATCCAAAATATTATTTACCAAAATATACTTTGTGAACATATTTTCTGGAATATTTTGTAAGTTACATTTCTTGTTCGGTTCGCCAATATTTTGTGTGTAACTTGTATGCTTATTCCTTGGGATTTTGGTAATATTTTGGATTGTAATTCTTGGTATTTTTGTGAGTTATATTATTTTAAGTTCTAAAATAACATAACTATTACACAAAGTATACAAATAATCACACATGTGTGTCTTTAATATATATATATATATATATTCTAAATACATGTTTAGCCATTTTTATTTTAGGGTAAATTACACTTTTCGTCCCTTATGTTTGTATCAGATTGCAATGGATAGCCTTTAACTTCAATAATTATAGTCATAATCCTTTATTTGGAAAACCTAGTACATCTTTCGTCCTTTAGCACTAACAAGGTTAAAATTTCCAGTTAAATTTATTCACTTATAGTTATGGGTAGTTTAGTCTTTCTACTTAATTATTTATAGTATAAATAAAAGAAAATAAAATCAAATATAAATACCCTTTTTCTCTTTTACTCTCTCTCTCAAACACTTTGAACACTCTCTCTCTAAACAAACAACACCCACCGCCATCAAACCCACCACCAACCACCATCACTAGATCTATAGTCTGCCACCAACAACCCGCCACCACCTGCCACCCACCACCACCACAATGAACAAAGTACACGTATCTATGCACGATGTACAAGCACATACATTTCTGTCTGAATGGTGAATCCCAATAACCCCCTCCATCAAATTGACAATTTCTGCTTTCTGTATGCATTCTTGAGTTTTGCTTCTGTGCATTCTTTTTTCAACCCCAAAGTCTCATAAAAATTGTTGCTTTTTTCAACCGCAAAATCAAATAGTAAAAAATTTAAAAACTTGTTACCATTGCAAGCTTTCTGTATGCATTCTTTTTTCAACCCCAAAATCTCATAAAAATCATTGCTTTTTCCTCCATTAACATCCATTCTTGAAACCTTAAGCGACAAGAATCACCGTGGGCTCTTGTTTTGTTGTCAAATTGATGAAACTGAAACAAAGATCAAAGCCAGTTTCTTGAATCTTGATGGGTTGCAACTGTTGTTATATAAAGGGTATACATGTGGGTAATTGAAGAGTAAAATACGGCACGTTGGAATGGTTTTGTGGGGATATTATTGATGATCATATGAGTATGAGGTTAACGATTTCAAGCTTTCATACGTTCAAGGCCGCAAGAAGTCTCCAGAAACAGGAATAAATGGGATGTATTTATTGGTTGTGGTGGAGAATTAGGGTTTGTGAAGGGTGGAGATGTGATGTGAGGATGGTGGTTTTGATTGATTGATTGGTTAATTAGGGTTCTGTGGGAGGGAAGAAGGTTGTTTTGGAGTATGAAGGATGAAAGAAAGAGGGCTAATTTTTGATACTGAGTTGTGTATGTATAGGTGAGTGAGATAGGGTTTTATATAAACAAATGAATGAAATTACCAATCTACCTTTATGTGCAATTCACATGTTTAGATTTAACTGAAAATTTTAACCTTGTTAGTGTTAAAGGACGAAAGATGTACTGAGTTTTCCAAATAAAGGATTGTGAGTGTAATTATTGAAGTTAAAGGCTATCCGTTGCAATCTGATACAAACATAAAGGACGAAAATTGTAATTTGCCCTTTATTTTATAAAACCAACCTCCAACACTTATATTTTTGTAACAAAAATTATGGAAAAGTTTATGTGGAAAACTCATGGTTAAAATACACTTATAAATATTTGTTTAAAAATATTTTTATAAGTATTTATATTTTTAGAAAATTTTGCCATAGTTTCCCCTAAAAATGGAGGTTTCCATGCTTTCAAGCATATCATTTTCTTTTGTAAAATCATCACAATCAATTTACAATCAACTCTAAACAACTTACATTTACCTATTTTCCAAAATCATGCTTAATCTACCACTTCATGAACTTGAAAGTTTATGAAAATTTGTAGTAACTTGGTAGTGTGTTTAGTGAGTTTAGTTACCCTTTAAAGTGGGGTTGTTTATTTAAAAACATCATTCTTGAAAGATTTAGATGTTTACAACTTGTAATCATGTTTTCTAAAAATGTTTCTTTGTGAAATCTTCTTGTTACACAAGTGTTTTTACACTTGTTTAACCACCAAAAATAGTGTTTGTTCATGTAAGAACCGAGTTTTAGCAAAACTTATATTTTAACTTGGTTTCTTTAGAATAATCCATGAAATATTTAGATATATAAGATTAACAATATACTTTGATCATTACTTTACAAGAAAACATTATGTTTCTTTCAAGTTCATGCTTTATGTGTGGATGATCCATCATCCTACATCAATTTCTATTCTCACATCTTGCTAGATTATGTTTTCAATCATGATCTAGCAAGATCATATGATGATCAACATCATCTTTACAAACAATCAATGATCAATAAGCATAACAACTCATATTTATCAAGATTACTTCACATTTTAAGCTTATGTTCATCTTTACTTCTCATGATCTTTAGTGTTCTTCAAGATTAGTTACTTGTAACATCTTTTAACCTACTAAAATAGAAGTAAAATGGAGTGTTCAAGGATCTTACCACTAGCTCAAGGCTAGGGATGATTCAAGTGTAGAAAATGAGTGGATAATGTAACACCCCGAAAACGGGTTTGGTAATTAAACCCCGTTAATACTAAAGACGGGGAAAGTACCGTTAGTGGTAAAAGTAAATCGGCAAATATTAGGAATTAAGTGAATAATCCTAATATTAATTAAAAGTGAATAAGAGCTTTCAAGAAAATAGAATGGATGAAAGGCCCGATTCAACGGGACTTAAAGTAAAACGGGTTATGACTTCCCGAACCCATTAAATTAACTGGGAATAATTAACCTAGTTAATAATATGTAATTAAGTGATAAATAATGAATTATGGTTTCAATTGATCAAAATAAAACAAGAAGAGCCATTAGGGCCAAGTGGGCAAACTTGTTTTAATAAAACAAGAAATAAAATACCACACACACACTAAGTGTGTGTGTGTGTTCGTACGACCAGGAAGGGGAAAACAAGGGTTCCACCCTTGTTCAAGCTAAAAACCCCAAATTGAGGATCAATTCAAGACCAAATCAATGCATGAACGCGTATAAACGATCACCAAGTCAAGAGGATCGAAAGGTATGTCAAATTTTGTAATTTGGTGATACTTTGAGATTATGATGAACAATCATAATCGAAATTCTGGAATGAATGTTGATATATATAAGTGTTATTATGATGAAATCTTTGTTTAGAAACAAACCCTAGTTGAAAACTTGATGAATTGAGGCCAAAACTAGGGATTTGATAATTACCCTATCATGTGTTAAATGGGTTTTGTAGAAATATGATGAACACATGAATTTGAGTGTTAAATTGTGAAATTTGAAGATAGGATGCAAGACCTAGATGTTGTTCATAAACACTAGACATAGAGATTTAATTCTTGATGTAAATCTTGGTGAAAATCCCTAGTTATGAACTAGTTAGTAAACATGTAGAATTATGCCCATTAGGTGTTTGTTAAAATGCCTAAATGAGAAGTAAAGTGTTGAAATTCAAGTGAAACGCGTAATTGGCAAGCTTGACTAATTACATGAGATATGGGATAAAACGGGTTCTAATTATAATGTTGATTTGCCTTAATCGTGCATATTATATGATTAAAGGTACTTGACTTTAGAAAGTCGAACTAACCTATGATGAAGTCGAATAGAAGTTTCGACATAAAGTCCGTAAGATGAAATAGTCATAATAATGATGACTAATCTAACCATCTTACGAATTATGATGTTAGTTTGACTCTTGACAAGCTAGATGGAGGCTTGGGGAAAGAAGCGGGTCAAACGGACCGTATACGCGGAAAAGAGCATAATCCGAATACAAGGTAAGTAAAGCTTACACTCTAATTATTTAATACCTATTGGCTTAATAGGTCCTGAATAGTAAGTCTTGTGTTAAATTATGATGTTCCGACATGGCAAGTGCGGCCCGGAACAAGAGACAATGGTCATAAATCATGTTTAATGGAAAAAAAGGAGCTAATGCGGTTAATTAGTCATGAAATGACTAAAAGATAACGAGTTTTTAAATGGTTACCTTATAAGATAAACCATTGCAAATAATAAGAGTAAAATGGTACTTTGGTCACTTGTTGACAATAACCATTAATTTGGGGAAAGACACGTTATAGTATGGGTCATAATGGGTCAAAGGAATCAATAGATGATTTACAAGTAAAACGACTATACGGTGTAAACCGGAGTTAGTCATATGGATAAGATGGTAATAAATATCATCTCATAGAGTCTCATGGTCCTCTAGACCAAACGGGTCAAACGGTGAAATTATCACCCTTTGACAATATCGACTAATGGTTTGTTGAGCTATATGATCATAGAAATAAATACCAGATGGATATGTACATCGCTATCGCTTAGCGGCTACTAAGGCAAGGTATTAAAACGAATCAATATATTGATTCGAGCCAGGTATGTATATTTGGTCAATTCATTATTAGAACTTGAAGTTTAATGAGGGCTAAACAAGTTAAAATGGACATTTGGTTATCTTTTAAATAAACCGAATGATTTAAGTTATAGTCATTGTGTTTTAAAAACATGATGGCTATTTAAACAAGATCCTAGTTTAAAAAGTGGAATGTTGGTCAATTACGACATGAAAAGTCTTTGTTGTAAAGAAAGGATTTAAGATGACCAAAACGCCCTCGTAAGCAAAATCGAGCAAATGAACCTTAAGAGTTATTTAAAAACAAGTTATATGATCAAGCAAATACTTTGAATAAGTATAAAGAGTGAAAAGGGTAAATCTTGGGTCAAATGGCTCAATATGGGTCTTTGCCGTAGAATGATAATCCGAGGGATAAAACTCGGAATATATGGATCTCCACATTAAATCCACCACAAATATAGTTGTGGTGGAAGATTACTTGGTAAGAAATGTGGAAATATAAAGCTAGATACAAATGAAAGCGAATCGTGTTTAAAATATACTTAAATACCCTTAACGGGTCAAAATAAGCTTCTAAGTCAAAACGGGTTAAAGAAGGTATATAAACCCATGATTTTGAGCCTAATATGATAGGAGATATTGAAATTATGAAGTTCATGAGTTTAAAGATCAAATAAACATGTTTGTTTGATAAAATCACAAACGGGTCAAAATTTTGGTAAAAAGGGTAATAAGCCGAAGACTTAAAAGTCTTAAATTTTTGTTAATCCGGATGTTGGATTTTAACTCCATATGATGGAGAATTTAATTACGAACGCGTAGGAAAAAGAATCGCGTAAAACGGACTTGTATAGTGAAAGTTATGCAAGTTCTAAGTTAATATTTGGTGAATTTTCGTAGCTGGGCAAAGTGCAGCAACAATAAACGAACTTGCTGTCAAAAAAGGGGCTAGGGGGCGTCTAGCCCCCCCTGAATCCCAAAATTGTTTAATTTTGTTTGTTTGACCCACATAACTTGTTTAAACTTGTTATTTAACTATCAAAACTAACTTTTAAGTTGGTTTTGATCATAGGTGAATGTCAAGAGTGCCCGGATGAAGATCAAGCTCGATGAGGAACCGAACACGATAAAATACAAGCTTTCGTGCGGCGTTTCGTCGTATCTTTTAAACGACGAATTAAATTACATTAAGTTGTATATTCTTTTAAATTGTAAAAGTTTTAACTAACCTTATTTATCAAAATTACATGTTTTTTTTTCATAAACTATACGAAAACCGTAAAATAATAACAAGGGTGTTACAGATAAAAGCAAGCAAGAAAGGTCCTTCAAGCTCCAAAGCCACCAAGCTTCCTTGTATGAACTCTAACACCCTTGTATGTGTGTAGAATGATTGAAGAAGGTTGAATGATGGTGATGGTGGGTGTGGTGAGTTACGGCCGAGAGCACCAAGGAGAGGAGAAGGTTTTGTGTGTGTTTTAGTAGGTGTAAGAATGAAATGGTGAACCTTCATATCTACTTATAATCCATGCTCTCAAATTAACCCTTGGATTTTATGTCATATAAAGCACAACCAAGATCTAATTAACAAATGAAATAAAATCAAAGTGTGGGGCCAAGTATGGGCCGTCCACTAGGTGTGGGGGGGGGGGGGTCTAGGTGTAGGTTTGAACCATTTAGTTATAATCTAGTTCAATCTTAAGTATCAGTTACGTGTTTTAGTTATTAGATATTTTTAGGAGGTGTTATGATGTTCGGGGATCATAACTAGCTTGGAAGCATTAAAACAATGCTTCTAGTGAAATTTTGATGTTTCGGGTAGTGTCCGGTTGTTCGGTTGGATACTGGTTCGTGAAGGTGTTAAACTTGCAGTTTAGTATGCTTTATGTATCCTTTTGTGACACTTTTAATTCCCGACACTTAGGAAAGTATTCAGGACCATTTAACCATGTTTCTGCATAATATTAGTGTGTTTAAATGCTGATTTATGCTGAATTTTGCTGAATTCAGCACTTTATGTGAGTTTTAGGCACTTTTCGGCACTTAAACTATCACTAGAAAAGTAGTTTTGGGATCCTTACTTTCCTACACACTATACTAGTGTATTTGTGACAACTCGAGATTTCAAGGTCCTTTTCTACGAACCACTTGTTTTATAATCCTGTCTGAATTACAATTGGTCTATGTAATATTTTGTGCAATTGATTGACTAAGTATAGTTTAGTGTCACTGAATGTTTATGTGTAATGGAAACATTATATGTGCACATGGGCTTCGACGAAATTATAGTATAGGGGCGGCCCACTTACCCGACGAAACATGGACTTTCGTCACAAGGCCCAAACTTGACGAAACATATGTTTCGCCAGAAAGACTTTCGCCGCATAGGGCCTTCGGCCCAGGTGGTTGAGGCCCATAATAGTATGAGTATAACTCCCTGTGAATCAAGCGTAACTGCAAAAATCACAACAGAAACCCTAAAGCTTCTCACCCTATTTCTCGTGCGACGGCAGCCTAAGGCATTACGAAGCCTTTCATCTCGATTCGACTAAACACTCAGAATCATGGTTAGTATGATAACTGTCACACCCCGACCACGTATAACATACAAAACGTGGCGGAAAACATCGGGGAGTGTTGTAACAAAATTAATTGTTTCATAACCATGGCATTCAAAGTTGTATTTTATTTATAAACATAGGAGTTACATTGTCTTAAACAGGAAATACAGAGTTTATAACATAATTAAACAAAGTCTATCTTCATTTTATGTTTCTAAGGCACAGGTCCGCCCTAGTGTCCTGATCATCATCCTACGGAAAAGCTCCTGAAAACACATGTGAAAATAGGTACGTCAGCATAAAAATGCCTGTGAGATACATAGGTTTTGTGAAAATAGGATTCATGACTTGTGTTTAAGAAAATGTTTAGTCACGAACCTTGTAATTTGCTTTGTCTTATAAATCATTTGAAAAATGATAAGATCAGTTGATATGTATAAGTAAATGTAAGGTTAAATGAATAACCATGTAAAATGAGTTGTATAAGATAAACTGTTTTGTAAAACAATGTCTTGTGAAAAGTATGTTATTTGTATAAAATGTAATATGTCTATACTGAAATGATTTAATTAACATTGCGCTATGTAATATTATACAAACACTTATATATATAGGAAGTACCAGCGGCGTATCCACCATGTTTGTATCATATTACACACGCCTCGTTACTCAAATCACTTACCCAAACAACCACCAATGTAACTTGTTCATGTACAAACCAATTGTAAAGTGTTATTGTGTAAACCATATCAAAATGTCTATGTCCAATGTAAACCACCAAATGTGTATATCAATGTCAAAATGTTTATGTTCAATGTAGATCATGTAATGTGTAACCAAAATGTCATGTATGGTAAGTGAAATATATCAACTAAACCATATGTAAAATGCACAAAAACAAGGTATTGAAGTAAAACATAGTTTAAATCAAAGTTATGTTTTGTGTAACAAATGCATGCTATACTGATACAAACATTTATGCGGTATTGTTATACGGCATACATCCAAGCCTTGAGACTGTGGCGATAAACCCTTAAACAAATTAAAGGTTTATCTAAATTATGTATATCGAATTCGGTCATTCCTTCCAATCCAAACAAACCCAGGATTTCAGGAACGGGAGTTGTCAATTCCTATGGTACCACTACCTACTAACGAACGGCGTGATCAAATGTTAATGAATGTATTGTTCCATGTTAAACAAACCAAATGTCATACCAAAAATGTAAGCATGTGAAAACGATGCACTAAGTATGTAATCAAATGAACATACGTAGCGTGAAATGTAATGTAAAACGATGTACTAAGTAATGCACACAATGGGCACACCTAGCATGAAATGTAATGAAATCATGTACTATGAATGTACTAATAAACATAGCAAGTATATGATGTGAAAACAGGAAAGCATGAAAATAACAAGTAGGCACATGTGTTTCACCCCAAAACAGTTTGGAAAACAGTAAAAGAGGGGTCTATGTACTCACTTGAGATTACTCAGTAGTCCTGGAGTGACAACCAAACAATGATAGAGATCACGGAATCAAACGACACCTAATATAGGTAACTATGTTAATAAACCGGACCTAAATCGGAGGATCGGATAGAATGAGGGTTCGTAAACCAAACGAGTATGGAAACTCGTGTAATATGGTTTAACAAAGCCTACATATTAAATGAAACTTAACCTAAGTGCTTGTGACCCATTACGACCCGTTTAGGTAGCTTATGCTACTTTAACGCGCCGTTCGCGTGAAACGCGTTCGGACCGCCTAACTAGCCCTATGACAAGTGTTATATGCCTAAACATGTTACATAATCAGTTATGTGACAAAAGTTTAGGTTACATATGCTTAATTACCAATTATACATGAAAAGGGTATTCTGGTAATTTACCTAAGGCATATAAACTACTTATCATACAACTACTTAAACGTCGTGACCATAAGGTATAACCTCGGAAGGTTATTCCCTACCTACTATGGTCACCTAATGTATTTGGTCGGATCCTAATGATCGACCAAATGGGTCGGGTTCGAGGTATAAGCGATTTATTAGATCGCTTACCCTACGACCCTAGACAACGTGGTAATCAGTAGGCATAGTCCCAAGGGACTATAACCAACGTGATTACACTCACGTTGCGAAGTTCAAACGAACTTCGCATTGACCATAAACTGGTCAACGCAGAAAGTCAAACAAAGTTTGACTTTCAGACTCGAAAAGACTCGAAAAGCAATAAAAGAACGAAAGAATACTTACGAAGGGTCCCCGAATGCTAATCTAGATCGAAATAACTCAGGTATGAAACAAAGGTTCCAACTTAGAGTCTTTAAGATCAGATTCTAGTGGTTTTGAAGCAATGGGGGGGGGTATTTATAGTTTTCGGGTAACCGTTAAGATCGTTTCATGGAAACCGTGCTCGAATCTTGTGCGTACACTTGTTGGAATGTCATGGTGACTAAAAATGAGTTCTTATCTGCTGACTAAGCATGTGTGAGTGTGTGGTTGTGGATTAAACAGCTGGAATCTGCTGTTAAATGCAGTTAATCTGGTCAGGAAGGCTGACGCGGCCCGCTTCAGGATGCACATAAACTCAGGCGGGCCGCCTGGACTTGTCAGATCAGACTTAAGTTTCAGAAATGACAGTTTTGGTCCCTGCACGTGTTTAAGGCCATTTCCGACACTTCTAAGGCCCGTAAAGCCAACTTTAAGGCCCTAAAATGATGCCCAAACATTGTGGACATGAAACATGTTCAAAAATATGTCGGATGTCAGTTCGTTTGGTCGTACGAACGCGATGTTCGCTTAATTACGACGGAATGCGCATAAGCGTGAAAAACGATCCAAATGACGCGACGAATGGATTTTTCTTATGCCAAATAAAATATTTTAGTGCTTACATAAATTTTTGGATGTCCAGATGTATTCAAAACGTAAGTTATGCGCGAAAATGCAAACTTGTGCACTTTTTGACACTTTTAGTCCCTGAATGACCCAAAAGTTTATTTTAGCATACCGAACCTCTCAAAGCCTATTTCTAAGCTATGTAAAGGATATTTATGGTATGTTTAACTTATGGTCATGTTCCGGAATGTTCGTTACAGTTCAAATTGGCATACTTTCGCAGTTTGTCAAGTTTAGTCCCTGTAGGCGAATTAACTTGTTTTTGCCATACCAAAGCCTTCAAAACTTATTTCTAAGTTATGGAAAGGTTATTTAAGGTATGTTAAGTATATGTTGATGTTCCGGAGTATTTTTCGCGTTAAACTGAATACGTTTACGCACCAGTTTGCGTATAACTCTCCAGAAAGCGATGTAGAGTTTGAAATTGAATAAAAGTCAAAACATGAAAAATGTAAAACACAACCAAACAAACATTGGGATCAAATAACATTGTTTTATTGATAACAAAACTGTTCACGATGATTACAAGCACAGATGTTACAGTCTCCCCTACTTGTGGAAATTTCGTCCCGAAATTTATTTAGAGGAAACTCGTGGGAAAAGATGCGGATATTTCGCCTTCATTTGATCTTCGCGTTCCCAAGTAAACTCGGGTCCACGTTTAGCTTCCCAGCGAACTTTGACCAAAGGAATGCGCTTGCGTTTAAGCCACTTGACTTCACGTTCCATGATTTCCACAGGTTTCTCAACGAATTTCAGTGTTTTACCAACCCGAATTTCGTCAAGCGGTATGTGGTGGTTCTCATCAGCTAAACACCTCTTGAGATTGGACACGTGAAAAGTTGGATGAACATTTCCAAGTTCAGGAGGTAACTCAAGTCTGTAGGCTACCTTTCCGATTCTTTCGACGATCTTGAATGGTCCAACGTATCTAGGTGCAAGTTTTCCTTTCTTTCCAAATCTGATCACACCTTTCCAAGGTGAGACCTTAAGTAATACTCGATCAACGACTTGAAATTCCAAGGGTTTTCGTTTTGGATCCGCGTAACTCTTTTGACGGCTCATAGCTGTCTGAAGGTTATCACGAACTTTCTTGACCTTATCAGTTGTCTCTAAAATGAGGGCAGGTCCAGTAAGTTGAGCCTCGCCAATCTCATTCCAGCAGACTGGTGAACGACATTTTCGACCATAGAGAGCCTCGAAAGGAGCCATTTTGATGCTGGTGTGATAACTGTTGTTGTAGGAGAATTCAATCAACTGAAGATGTGAATCCCAACTACCACCAAAATCGATCACACAAGCTCTAAGCATATCCTCCAGAGTCTGGATTGTTCTCTCAGATTGACCATCCGTTTGCGGATGATAAGCTGTGCTCAGATTAAGTTGGGTCCCCATAGCAGATTGCATGGTTCTCCAAAAATGAGAAGTGAAACGAGCATCTCTGTCAGAAATGATGTTCAAAGGAACACCATGTCGGGCTACAATTTCATCCACATAGATTTTAGCAAGTCTGTCAGCAGGAAAATCCTCACGGATTGGCAAGAAATGTGCTGACTTAGTAAGACGATCAACAACTACCCAGATGGCATCATGACCTTTCTTTGTGCGTGGAAGTTTGGTAACAAGATCCATAGTAATGTTTTCCCATTTCCAAACTGGGATCTCTGGTTGCACCAATAAACCCGAAGGACGCTGATGTTCAGCCTTAACCTTAAGACAAGTAAGGCATTTTGATACGTATAAGGCAATGTCTTTCTTCATACCAGGCCACCAATACTGAATACGAAGATCCTTATACATCTTATCTGAGCCCGGATGAATAGAATAACGAGACTTATGGGCTTCATCCATAAGCAAGGTACGAAGATCATCCTGGCTTGGGACCCACAAACGGTCCATGAAGTAATACGATCCATTGTCCTTCAGTTCCAGAGCAGGTGTTATATGATAGGGAAATTCCTTATCCATCAAACCTTGTGAAACACAAGTGTGTTGAGCATGAGAAATGCGTGCTTGGATATCGGATCGAGCTTGAATAACAGATTGAACAAGTACACAATGAAGCTTAGTACGTTCCTTACGACTCAATGCATCGGCTACGACATTCGCCTTACCAGGATGGTAGCGAATTTCGCAGTCATAGTCGTTTAAAAGCTCAACCCAACGTCGTTGCCTCATGTTGAGTTCTTTCTGGTTGAAGATATGCTGAAGACTTCTGTGGTCAGTGAAAACCACACATTTTGTACCGTACAAATAGTGTCTCCAAATCTTAAGAGCGAAAACAACTGCACCCAACTCAAGATCATGAGTGGTGTAGTTCTTCTCATGTATCTTCAACTGCCTCGATGCATAGGCTATGACTTTGTTCCTTTGCATTAGAACACAACCAAGGCCCAATTTCGATGCATCACAATACACGACAAAATCATCATCACCCTCAGGCAATGATAGAACAGGCGCATCGCAAAGCTTCTGCTTCAAGTTTTGAAAAGCTTCCTCTTGTTTGAATCCCCAATCAAAGGGTTTGTTCTTCTGAGTTAGAGCAGTTAGAGGAACTGCAATCTTTGAGAAGTTCTCAATGAAGCGGCGGTACTAACCCGCTAGACCAAGAAAAGAACGAACCTCAGTAGGAGTAGAAGGTGTATCCCAATCCTTAATCGCACTGATCTTGGAGGGATCTACATGAATACCTCGTTCGTTGATAATATGTCCTAAGAATTGAACTTCTTTAAGCCAGAATTCAGCCTTGGAGAATTTGGCGAAAAGTTGCTCTTTCTTTAGGAGTTCCAGAGTAAGACGAAGATGTTGCTCGTGATCAGCTCGCGTCTTAGAGTAAATCAAGATGTCGTCAATAAAAACAATGACGAACTGATCCAAATAAGGTTTGCAGACCCTATTCATTAAGTCCATGAAAACAGCGGGAGCATTAGTCAAACCGAATGGCATGACTGTGAATTCGTAATGCCCATACCGAGTGCGGAATGCTGTCTTGGGAATATCTTCTTCATGCACCCGAAGTTGATGATATCCGGAACGTAGATCAATCTTCGAAAAATAAGAAGCGCCCTGTAGCTGATCAAAGAGATCGTCTATGTGCGGTAGGGGATATCGATTCTTGATGGTAAGCTTGTTAAGCTCACGATAATCGATACACATCCTAAAAGATCCATCCTTCTTCTTGACAAAAAGAACGGGAGCACCCCAGGGTGAAAAGCTAGGACGGATAAAACCCTTGTGAGAGAGCTCCTGAAGCTGCTTAGACAACTCTTGCATCTCAGACGGTGCAAGACGATATGGAGCTCTGGCAATGGGATTTGCACCAGGTACGAGATCAATGCGGAACTCGACTTGGCGTGCTGGAGGTAGACCAGGTAACTCTTCAGGGAATACTTCAGAATAATCCCGAACGACAGGAATATCTGAAATAGACTTACCCTCACCTTTATCTGTTGTAACATGTGCTAAGAAAGCCACATAGTTCTTCCGCAGATATTTCCGAGCTTTAAAACAAGACATGAGCTTGAGGCCACCAGACGGTTTCTCACCTTGAACCTGTAGGATCTCGCCTGTCGCAAGTGGCACACGAACAATCTTCTAAAAACAAATTACCTCTGCGCGATGCTTGGATAACCAATCCATACCCACTATAACGTCGAAGCTTCCAAGTTGCATAGGCGTGAGGTCAATAGGAAAAAGATGGTCGTTAAGGTTCAACTGGCAGTTGCGTAGAACAGAATCAAGAACAATGGGTTCACCACTAGCAATTTCTACTGTCAAGGGTTTTCCTAGTTTCGTTCTAGACACGCGAAGCATTGGCTCAAAAGACAATGACACAAAACTCTTGTCGGCACCAGAATCGAAAAGAACAGATGCAGGCTGATTATTAATAAAGAACGTACCGTTCACCACATTATCGTCTGACTGCGCCTCTTGGGCATTCAAGTTAAAAGCTCGCCCTCGAGCCTGAGCCTGATTCTGATTCTGGTTCTGGTTGGCTAGCCTTGGGCATCGGTTTCTGTAGTGGGTCAGATCCCCACAGTTATAACAAGCACCAGGTGGGTATTGTGGTCGTGCAGCTTGACCCTGTTGCTGAGCAGGAGGCTGAGCAACCTGTTGAGCCGGGTTATGAACTGCGCAATTCTGAGCAAACCGACAAACATCGGCAAGATGACCTGACTTCCCACAGCTAGTATAGAAACGGCACTGATGTTGCGGCTGATGGTGACTGTTGCATCTATTGCACAAAGGTGCATTCCCTGAATAGGGTTTCTTCGCTGGAGGCTGTGCGGTTTGGTTGGGAGCTGCCTGGTTAGCTTGGGCAGTGACAGCATAGTTTTGGGAAGCCTTACGCTTCCTTGACCCTCTCGAAGAACCAGAATTCTTTCCATTCTTGTTTTGACCTTTCTTGCTATCTTCATTGTCAGCCGAATGCTTCTTGCCCTTGTCACCCTTCCTGTGTAACTTATTCTTCCGAATCTGTGACTCAGTCAATGTTGCTGATAACTCGATCGCCTGACGGAGGGTGGCAGGGTTATTACCAGTAATGATGTCTTGCACTGAGTCAGGTAGGCCGTCGATGTATCTTTCGATAGCCTTGTCGAGTGGGGTAACCATAGTCGGGCAAAACAGACTCAACTCCTCAAATCTATCAGTATACGCCCGATGCTCACCACTATCTTGCTTCAAAACATTAAACTCTTTCTCCAATGCTCGCTGTTCATGACGAGGACAAAACTCCCTCATCATAAGAGCTCTAAGTTCAGCCCATGTCTGTGCTAGAGCAATTTCTGCACCACGGTCTCTCATTACCCCATTCCACCATGTAAGAGCCCTCTTCTGAAACACACTTGAAGAAAACTCGACCTTGCGATTGTCAGCACACTGCACGTGGCGAAAAGTATTCTCAATGCTCTCGAACCACTGAAGAAGCCCAGTTGCTCCTTCAGAACCACTAAACTTGAGTGGTTTAGCCGAGTTAAAATCCTTGTATTTGCATGGGGCATTGTTGTTGTTGTTGGCTTGGTTCCATTGAGCAAAAAGATTTGGGAATTGAGCAGCCATCTGCTGCGCAATGATTTCTGCCAGTTCGGCAGTCGCTATCTGGTTTTCGCGTCGAGGAGGCATTCTAAAAGAGGAAAACATGAAAGGAAACGAGTGAGATGTTTGGATGAAGAAAATGAGATGAAACAAAATCAACAGAAGTAAAGATGGTGGTCATTCGTCCGCATTACCAAGCAAACAAATGACACACAGTGACTAATCAAAGTAAATGGGTCAAAAATAATGTATCGCGAAGACATGCTCGCCTATAAGTAAACACTCATCCCAAGAATTCCCAGGTAAGCACAACTGGTCTCGCGTCTGATGAGATATATACGAAGTGCTTGCCTAGACAGAAAACCCAGAATACAGGCATTCACCCTTCCAGTTTGCACGTGTTCACATTATTTAAAACCCAAAACCTTGACGAGATTTTGAAAATTCAAAGGCATAAAGCCAAAAATTTTAGTTAAACTGAAAGGGTTCAAAACCTTACAAAAGGGGGTTCAAAACCATGTAATAAATTATCCAAAAACAGATGATTGTTTTTCAAAAATCGTTTCGGAAAATTTGGTTCTTGTTTTGACAATCACCTAAGGATAGGTGATGTACATGTTTTAAGATCTAAACACAAGATAACTTGTGTTAGGGTCCTAGAAAGGTTATAGTCTAGGTCAAAGCATTACTAATAACCTAATTCCCTATAACCATTGGCTCTGATACCAACTCTTCTGTCACACCCCGACCACGTATAACAGACAAAACGTGGCGGAAAACGTCGGGGAGTGTTGTAACAGAATTAATTGTTTCATAACCATGGCATTCAAAGTTGTATTTTATTTATAAACATAGGAGTTACATTGTCTTAAACAGGAAATACAGAGTTTATAACATAATTAAACAAAGTCTATCTTCATTTTATGTTTCTAAGGCACAGGTCCGCCCTAGTGTCCTGATCATCATCCTACGGAAAAGCTCCTGAAAACACATGTGAAAATAGGTACGTCAGCATAAAAATGCCTGTGAGATACATAGGTTTTGTGAAAATAGGATTCATGACTTGTGTTTAAGAAAATGTTTAGTCACGAACCTTGTAATTTGCTTTGTCTTATAAATCATTTGAAAAATGATAAGATCAGTTGATATGTATAAGTAAATGTAAGGTTAAATGAATAACCATGTAAAATGAGTTGTATAAGATAAACTGTTTTGTAAAACAATGTCTTGTGAAAAGTATGTTATTTGTATAAAATGTAATATGTCTATACTGAAATGATTTAATTAACATTGCGCTATGTAATATTATACAAACACTTATATATATAGGAAGTACCAGCGGCGTATCCACCATGTTTGTATCATATTACACACGCCTCGTTACTCAAATCACTTACCCAAACAACCACCAATGTAACTTGTTCATGTACAAACCAATTGTAAAGTGTTATTGTGTAAACCATATCAAAATGTCTATGTCCAATGTAAACCACCAAATGTGTATATCAATGTCAAAATGTTTATGTTCAATGTAGATCATGTAATGTGTAACCAAAATGTCATGTATGGTAAGTGAAATATATCAACTAAACCATATGTAAAATGCACAAAAACAAGGTATTGAAGTAAAACATAGTTTAAATCAAAGTTATGTTTTGTGTAACAAATGCATGCTATACTGATACAAACATTTATGCGGTATTGTTATACTGCATACATCCAAGCCTTGAGACTGTGGCGATAAACCCTTAAACAAATTAAAGGTTTATCTAAATTATGTATATCGAATTCGGTCATTCCTTCCAATCCAAACAAACCCAGGATTTCAGGAACGGGAGTTGTCAATTCCTATGGTACCACTACCTACTAACGAACGGCGTGATCAAATGTTAATGAATGTATTGTTCCATGTTAAACAAACCAAATGTCATACCAAAAATGTAAGCATGTGAAAACGATGCACTAAGTATGTAATCAAATGAACATACGTAGCGTGAAATGTAATGTAAAACGATGTACTAAGTAATGCACATAATGGGCACACCTAGCATGAAATGTAATGAAATCATGTACTATGAATGTACTAATAAACATAGCAAGTATATGATGTGAAAACAGGAAAGCATGAAAATAACAAGTAGGCACATGTGTTTCACCCCAAAACAGTTTGGAAAACAGTAAAAGAGGGGTCTATGTACTCACTTGAGATTACTCAGTAGTCCTGGAGTGACAACCAAACAATGATAGAGATCACGGAATCAAACGACACCTAATATAGGTAACTATGTTAATAAACCGGACCTAAATCGGAGGATCGGATAGAATGAGGGTTCGTAAACCAAACGAGTATGGAAACTCGTGTAATATGGTTTAACAAAGCCTACATATTAAATGAAACTTAACCTAAGTGCTTGTGACCCATTACGACCCGTTTAGGTAGCTTATGCTACTTTAACGCGCCGTTCGCGTGAAACGCGTTCGGACCGCCTAACTAGCCCTATGACAAGTGTTATATGCCTAAACATGTTACATAATCAGTTATGTGACAAAAGTTTAGGTTACATATGCTTAATTACCAATTATACATGAAAAGGGTATTCTGGTAATTTACCTAAGGCATATAAACTACTTATCATACAACTACTTAAACGTCGTGACCATAAGGTATAACCTCGGAAGGTTATTCCCTACCTACTATGGTCACCTAATGTATTTGGTCGGATCCTAATGATCGACCAAATGGGTCGGGTTCGAGGTATAAGCGATTTATTAGATCGCTTACCCTACGACCCTAGACAACGTGGTAATCAGTAGGCATAGTCCCAAGGGACTATAACCAACGTGATTACACTCACGTTGCGAAGTTCAAACGAACTTCGCATTGACCATAAACTGGTCAACGCAGAAAGTCAAACAAAGTTTGACTTTCAGACTCGAAAAGACTCGAAAAGCAATAAAAGAACGAAAGAATACTTACGAAGGGTCCCCGAATGCTAATCTAGATCGAAATAACTCAGGTATGAAACAAAGGTTCCAACTTAGAGTCTTTAAGATCAGATTCTAGTGGTTTTGAAGCAATGGGGGGGGGGTATTTATAGTTTTCGGGTAACCGTTAAGATCGTTTCATGGAAACCGTGCTCGAATCTTGTGCGTACACTTGTTGGAATGTCATGGTGACTAAAAATGAGTTCTTATCTGCTGACTAAGCATGTGTGAGTGTGTGGTTGTGGATTAAACAGCTGGAATCTGCTGTTAAATGCAGTTAATCTGGTCAGGAAGGCTGACGCGGCCCGCTTCAGGATGCACATAAACTCAGGCGGGCCGCCTGGACTTGTCAGATCAGACTTAAGTTTCAGAAATGACAGTTTTGGTCCCTGCACGTGTTTAAGGCCATTTCCGACACTTCTAAGGCCCGTAAAGCCAACTTTAAGGCCCTAAAATGATGCCCAAACATTGTGGACATGAAACATGTTCAAAAATATGTCGGATGTCAGTTCGTTTGGTCGTACGAACGCGATGTTCGCTTAATTACGACGGAATGCGCATAAGCGTGAAAAACGATCCAAATGACGCGACGAATGGATTTTTCTTATGCCAAATAAAATATTTTAGTGCTTACATAAATTTTTGGATGTCCAGATGTATTCAAAACGTAAGTTATGCGCGAAAATGCAAACTTGTGCACTTTTTGACACTTTTAGTCCCTGAATGACCCAAAAGTTTATTTTAGCATACCGAACCTCTCAAAGCCTATTTCTAAGATATGTAAAGGATATTTATGGTATGTTTAACTTATGGTCATGTTTCGGAATGTTCGTTACAGTTCAAATTGGCATACTTTCACAGTTTGTCAAGTTTAGTCCCTGTAGGCGAATTAACTTGTTTTTGCCATACCAAAGCCTTCAAAACTTATTTCTAAGTTATGGAAAGGTTATTTAAGGTATGTTAAGTATATGTTGATGTTCCGGAGTATTTTTCGCGTTAAACTGAATACGTTTACGCACCAGTTTGCGTATAACTCTCCAGAAAGCGATGTAGAGTTTGAAATTGAATAAAAGTCAAAACATGAAAAATGTAAAACACAACCAAACAAACATTGGGATCAAATAACATTGTTTTATTGATAACAGAACTGTTCACGATGATTACAAGCACAGATGTTACAATAACACGTTTGGATTCGATTGGCTGTGCTCTTGTTAAATGAATTGATTGTTATCGTGTGTGTGTAAATGAATTGGTGTATTGCGTGATAGTTGAACCGTGTAGTTCAACGAGCTTGTTGTTCTTGGATTAGTTCATGATACTAAGTCCTGTTAATGTTCATAAAATAACATGTGATAACTGATTCTGAAATCTCTGGATTGCTTGAGTTATATATGATTGATGTTGATAAAACTGTTATATAATAAAACCTAGGGTTCATGAATCCCGATCCTTATAACTGTTGATTCATCTTGATAGAAGTTGATTGTTAAGACGGTTAGCAATGAAAGGGATAGGTTGTTGTGTGATATCATGTATTTAGCAGACTAACAAAAATTATGAACGGACCAAATGAAAATGATGATGGTTATATTGATTCGATGAAACAGTAAGAAACAATTAGGGTTGCAGGCCAAGTTCTCCACGATGAAACATTGGAGTTTCGTCACGATTTGGCTTCGACGAAACATGGGTGTTACGTCACATTTGGACTTCAATGAAACCTTGGTGTTTCATCACGTATAGTTGTGGTCAGAACAGTTCTTATATGGTTTGATATTTTTGTCCTGTCTGTTTATGTTGTTAGCATGTGTCGTGGTTTTCTACATGAGACATTATAATAATGTAAATTGGTTTCGAGGGTCTTGACCTGACTTATATGGTAGTCAATCCATCTGTTAGACGTTATCCTGATAACTGAGTAACTGATAGGCAATGTGAGATGATCTTGTGATAGATGCAACCGGTGTGTAATGAGTGACTTGTTTGATCATGTAACTGATGATTGATAGTAAAACTGATGTTGTCAGTAATCATTGTCGGAAACCTGAACTTGTAATTATAAGCGTGCAATCTAAACGTTAACTATGTGATACGTGATTTGGATACGTGATTGTGAAACTGACTACTCTTGGTAACCACAGTAGGGTTTGCTTGACCATCTGGGAACGGGTAACGTAACGTAACATACAGAGCAAATCTAAGGTGAGTTCACTGCTCTTTTTCCAAGCATGCGTCCCGGGGAGGGACATCTGGTAAACATTCCGGGGAGGAATGCTGGGTTATTGGGATGTTTGTTAATACTCGCATATCTATCAATCAAGTCCCATCTACCGATTGTTGCCGGGGAGGCAACGGGATATTAGTTAATAGCGCTATTTAGGCTTGGCAACCTCACACCACACCGGGGAGGTCGGGAGTGAACTAATAATCCCAGTCTTGACCATTGCTTTGATAGAGGCAATGGGGTTTGGGCAAAACAACTTTAAGCCATTAGTGGTAAACGAGTTATTACAACATCAAATCATTAAATCGTCTTATACTCATATCTGGTAACTAAAACGTGTTAACAAAACTTTGAACTCACCAGCGTCGTCTGACACACTTGTCTGCATGCTTGCAGGTCTATAGGGTTATAGCATTGGGAACTTGCTGTCTGGAAGGCTGGAGTGGTCTTGGGTCGAGATACATGGAATCGCAATGCAAATCTAATGGTTTTTCATACATGTGGTTTAGAAACACTTAACAAATGATTTATGCTTCCGCTGTATACAATGAATGATATATAACGTTTTGTAATACTTTATGTTAATAAATGAAAGCTTTATTTAAATATATGTATGAGTTCAATGTGATTGGTGGCTAAGATCCTGGTACGTCACTCACCCGCGGTGTCTCCGAAAGTGGTATTTTTTGGGGTGTGACAGTTTGGTATCAGAGCCACTAGTTACAGTGAACTTATTTTAAAACGTTTTTATAAAACCAGACTATAACCGAACAAGTTCTGAAATGCGACCATGACTCTCAGCTCCAGACTGCAAGGTTCGTCTCTCGTTTACTCATTGCATTGCATAACTAGTGAACACTTACATATGAAATTACATGGGATTGCACGTTTAGCGCAACAGTATGAATTCGTGTATTACTTGCATGCGTTATGTGATTGATAGTGTGGTATTTCCCTAGACATTCATGATCCATGTTTTGCGATGTTCTTTGTTTGCTACTCGAGTTTGAGGAACCATTTGACATGAGTTAGGAGGAACTGAGATGAGCATGCAAATCGCAATATTATTGTGGGTGCACAAATAATAATATTGTGGGGTGCATGCGAGTCCCAGTGAGGCTTAACAATTGAAAAAGGGGTTCCGTTCCGTTATTTGGTTGATGTGAAATACAACAGTCTATAAGAGTCATAGTAGTGATTGACTCTTACTCGAACATGATCTTTTCATTTCCCTCTGAAACCTTTCGAATCTCGATGCTATCGAGTATTACCTGAACACCCACCTGAACGCCTAGCGAACTGTGTAGAAGGTTAGGTGCTTGTACGAACGTCCCCGGGTTGAATGTTGTAGCGTCGAATGATTGGTCAATACCATCTCACTCCTTTTTCATTGGTTGGAACTCTATGTATTGACGCCTTAGATTCCGTGAGTGCGATCGTTTCTGTAACACCCTAGCAACGTACTGTGTATTACCCGACCAACTTGCAAGATCGAGGGGCAAGAGGATGACCGTAGAATCTCACCGACTTCAGTGTTAGAACGGCCTTGGTTTCTGGCAACGAACATCAGCAATTTGGCTCCAATTGAATCTTTAACTGTCACACCCCTTTCTAAGGCGGAAGCACAAGGTGTGATCATGAAAGGTTCTCATTGCATACGAATGGTAAACATACTACATGCTCGTAAAAATGACTCCAAATGCCAACATTACATAACTGAAAACATAGTTTAAGTGTTTACATCACAAGACAGCATATTGTCTGAAAAGTTTACAACTTTATTCAAAGGTAAACATAAACAACATCCAAGAGCAAGAGTATGACCGCGCGCACATCCACTTTAGTTACCTGAAATACATGTGAGTTTTTGGAAAATCGTCAACATAATGTTGGTGTGAATTCATGCAGTTTTTGTATTGAACGTTTGTATACTTTGTATGAAAACATGGTATGTAATTTGTATAAATCAAGTATTTCTGTATGTATCGAGATTGTTAATGGGTTGCAAGGCCATTAACATGTGACACGAAATAGGAAGCATCCAAACCATAGGCATTTTTCTAGTAGTCGATTCACGACTGAGACACAAAAGCACTGCTTGGTACTAGTTATCACCAAGAGTGTGGCTGCCCGAAAACCCATTAGATCTAACCTTTTGTTCTGCGGTCTTAGTATGTACACGATTAATGGTGCTTCTGGTACCCTATTCGTGACACGATTTAAAGTATCATTCCTTGTTTTTGTATCCATCATACCATAACACATGTATTTTCCCCAAGTTTAAAAGCATATAAAAGTTAAAAGTGGGGACATGAACTCATTTTTCTGTAAACATTTAGTAACATGTACTTCACCCCCGAAGTTATAAAACTGAAAACAGTTAAAAGAAAAGGGGGAGCATGAACTCATAACTTTGCGTTTCTTGCGCCGTAAACTTCACCGGGTTTGCTTATATAGCGTTGTGACCTATACGTGTTTTATTAACGTTAGTCACTAGACTTGTATCGCACAACAAGTCACCATCTTTCATGTATTTGTTCTTTGTTGTTAAAAATAATTTATATTTTTAACTATGTATCTTACTTATATTATTTTCTCAAAAATAAATATAAGTATCTTGTATTTTTCACCCGAGTTATGTATTTTGTCCAAAACTTCATTTCATGTTCATAACTTGTCCAAGTTATTTAATTTATTAAGAAATATATTTTCATAAATATATTCTCTTGTATTTGTCTATGCATGTTGTATGTGTATTTTTGTATTTTCACTCCTTAGGAGTATTTAGTGTATTTTCAAGTCCTAATACACTATTACATATAATACATACTACATACACTTAGCACAAATTTTGGTGACCAATAAATATATATGTTTTCCTCAAAAATATACATACTTAATATCAATTTTTATCTTCAAGAAATCATCATTTCTTAACTTGAAGTTTACATAAAAATTAGGGAAACCTTGGTAAATATTTTTGGGTGAATTTTTAGGGAATAAGTTTCACCAAAACTTATATTTTTTTAAGTGTCAAAATTTTATAGAAATTTTGACATAGTTTCCCCTAAAAATGGAGGTTTCCCATGTTTTCAAAACATGTGTTTATTTTCTTTTAAAATCATCACAACAATCATCAACACAATCAAGACTTACCATAAGCCAAGATCATGTAATTCACACTACATCATGAACTTGAAGTTTTTGTAAAAACTTGTAGTAACTTACCATGTTATTTAGTAGGTTTAGTTACCCTTAAAAAACATGGTTATTTGTTTGTAAATCACATTATTAAAAGATTTGGTCATTTACAACTTGTAAGATGATTTTTCTAAAAATATTTCTTTTGTATTTTTTTCTTGTTACACACATGTTTCTAGTCTTGATTTATCACTAAAAATGTGATTAGTTTGTTTAGAAACCATGACTTTGTAAATCTTATAAATAAACTTGGTTTCTTGAGAAAATTATTTTTGTAATCATCTATTTACAAGATTTGTATTTTGTTTAAATCACCTTTACATATGAAAATCAATGTCATCATTCAAGTTCATGAAGACATAAAGCATGATGATCTTGGTCTTTCACAAGATCACCACTTTAACTTACTAGATCATGTGTTTAATCACAATCTAGTAGGTTTCTTATGATGTCTAACATCACTAACACAAATCATCATTCATCAAGAAGCAAATCATCATCATTTACATGTATTCTTATGTATTTAAGCTTATGTTAAAGTATCATGATCATGTTCTTTAGTGTTCTTGTGATTAACAATATATATCATCTTTTAACCAACAACATATGAAGTAATAAGAGATCATGAGGGCCTCACCACTAGCACAAGGATAGGGAAGAACACTAGAAGTTGTAGATGACAAAAGTGTTGGATAAAAGCAAATGAAGAGGGTCCTTCAATCTCCAAGAACACAAAGCTTGTTTGTAACCCTTATTGCACCTTGTGTACACTTGAGATTGGTTGAACTTGAGTTGAAGATGGTGGTGGTGTTGATGGTGGTTTCGATCGAGGGAGAAAAGAAAGTGGTGGGTGTTTAGTGTATGAGGGAATGAGGGAGATGAAGTGTTCTTAGAGTACAAGACAAGATCTCTAGTAAATCTTCATAAGATATCATAATATCTAAATGAATCCAAGGAAAATCAAATGGGATCTTGGTGAATCAAGGGAAAGATTACACAAGATCAAAGGTGGGGCCTCCCTTGACCGTCCACTTTAAAGGGGGGGGGGTAAAGTGTAAATTTCAATCACTAATTTCATAAATAAGTTAGTTTTCAAGTATAAAGTTTAGGGATTTAATGTGTTATTACGTTATAAGGGGTGTTATGGTGTTCGGGGATCATAACTAGCTCAGAAACATTAAAATAATGATTCTAGTAATATTTTGATGTTTCGGGTAATGTCCGGTTGTTCGGTTAGATACCGGTTTGTTAAAGTGCTAAATTGCACCGTTTAGTGTCCTTTAAGTACTCTTTTGTGACACTTTTAATTCCCGACACTTAGGAAGGCATTCATGACCATTTAGTCATATTTTTACATGTTACTAACTCATTACAATGCTGAATTTTGCTAAAATATATGAAATTCAACATTTAAAGTGTGTTTTGGGTGCTTTTTAGTGCGTATCTTAGCTTCCGGAAAGTCTATATGTTAACCCTTGTATATACTCTTGGGTTTCAATGAATTTTAGACTTTGGACCTACTCCTAGGCCCCAATTCTATTGTCTGACTGCTTTCTGCAGAATTGTTGACACACTGTGTCTTACCGGTGAGTTTACTAGTATTTCTGACGTAACGCTATCATTAATGCATAAAGCAATATTTGTAGTATAAAACGTGCATGAATTCACAAGTATAGCATGTAATCAGACAATGTTGACATTTAAGCACATAATTGCAGATATTAAATAATAATTAAATTGTACGAAAATTACTGGTTTGGTGCCAGTTGTCACATTAACTCTAGACAGCGACCCATGGGAGTCAACCCTTACGAATCAATCGGGGCATAAGCGATGACAACTGATTACAGTGTGGAATGTGTGACTACCAACACAGTGATTAGTGCTTTAGGACGTGCCACAGAATGTGAAGGAATGGACTAGGTTAGTGAAAGATCGAAGGGCTCAGTTTCAAGCAACGTCATTAGAGACAACAGTCATGGCAACATCAAGGTACTTATAATCATAGCCTACAGTATGGAAATTCGGGTGCCTACGGCATGGATTGGCCGTTGATAATTCAAGACGACACATAACCAAGGGGATGATGACAGTACTGGAAATCCTTGTAACAAAAACAACAACACTGGAAGTGGTATACGTGGTAGGACATTTCGGATTGGCGTAGGCGACGCCAAGCATTATAGCAACATGGTAGCTAGTAAGAGTAGCTATCGCTTCATCTCTGTTCTGTTTAACCCTGATGCTTCTAGAAACCGAACCTGTTGTGGAAATTGGCTAATGACAAGTCAATTGAAGCCTCGTATGTTCGTCGGGATGCAAGCTCGACCTTGTGGGACAAGTGTACGACATCAACCTTCCTTCTGCTATCCTTGGTAGGTACGATGCAGTAGTTAGTGTGGATTGGTTACCTAGATATCGCGCAGATATACCCTGTGAGAAGAAAACTTTGTGTATCTCTCTTCCTAGTGAAGAATCGTCGTCTAACCTAAGGTGTCATAGGGGAATAAGGGTTAGCATCATTTCAGCTATGAAGGTCCAGAAGTGTCTACGGAGGGATTACCCCGCTATGTTAGCATTCTTTACTGATGTTAGGGCTAAGGAGAAGAGGATCGAGGATCCACCAATTGATCGTGATTCCTTCGGTGTGCTACTCGAGGAACTATCAGGTTTACTTCCACAACCGTTAGGCAGAATCTCAGTTTGATGCCCTTGATTACTTGTACTCCCCACCATTTTGCACCAGGAGAGTTGCAAGAACTGTCTAATCAACTACAGGAACTGTTGGGCAGAAGTTTTGTTGGACCTAATTTTTCGCTTTGGGGAGCCCAGTTATCGTTGGATATGTGTACTGATTATCGAGAACTCAGCAAGGTGACAATCAAGAACAATTGCCTCGACCATGTATTGCCAACCTGTCAACCAGTAGTGAGGATCAAGCTCTCATTCAAGGATTGGCTAACGAACGAACTGTCATCAGATGGAAGTCCAATGGGAGAATGCTTTTAGAATGGCATATCAAACGCAATGCGGCCAGTGCGACTTTGTACACCATGACCATTGAGATAATCAAAACACCAGCAGCTTATGGACCACAAGAATCGACCGTGTTTATTGATGACGTTTTGAGTCATTTCCTGGAGGAACGGACATCATGGATGACATCTGTATCTTATCTTAGAGCTCCTGAGGGAGGAGTCATTACGTGTGAAGTCTTGTTAAATGTAACATCTAGATTCGAGAGATGCATTTTGATCATGTAACCAACGAGGTGGGAATACGCGTGGATCGTGCTAGGATCCATTTTGTTAGAAACTGATTGACACCAAAGATTCCTTCAGGGGTACAACAATTTATTGGTTTCGGTGGATGCTGTTGTAGATTCATCACAGGATTTTCGAAGATCGCGCAACTTAACTGTAACAACCCTCGGTAAAACCAACACCCTTATAATATTTCCGACTCTCTATTATATCGTAAATTGTCCCAATATGTCTTATATTATACCCCGTATGTGAAACTCGAGCCCTAGTTATTTTATAAGTATAAAATAAATCAAAAACATGAAATATAGGGTTGAGGCGGGCCGCGACATACTCTACCCTTACCTTACACGGGCCGTATCAAGGCTGGACTTGACTTCACTGACTTCTTTAGTTGAAGCGGGCCGCGTAAGGGTGTATGTGTAGTTGACGCGGGCCGCGACAGTTCATAGCACGCGATTACACCAGAGGATGACACGTGTCGACATCGTGGCGGACCTACTAGCTGACCCAGCTAAGCTATAGTGTTGACCGATGTTGACGCGGGCCGTGTAAGGGTCCCTTGTCTTTTACGCGGGCCGCGACAGGACTCAATTACACAACTATAAATAGATGGCATCAGATTTCAATTTCCGTCGCTCACATTTCAATCTCAATCTCGAATTCTGAAGTATTAAGCAAACTATTTGGGTATTATACCCCTAAATTAGCGAGGTTCTGCTCTGTTGTAAGTATTATAACCCTAGTTTCATAATAGTTACGCTGCCCGATTGATTTAGGGTTCCGTAACAACTGTCGTGGTTCTGCCCGACGTAGTTGTTGGAATGCCGTCTCGGGGAGGGTATCATTAATAAATTCAAAGGGTTATGGTACTAACCAATGTACATTTGTATAAATTATAGATTATATCCAGGAAACCCTTACGAAAAGCCTAAGACAGCAAAGTGAGTTTATCCTCTTTTTGTTAATGTTTTTGGTAATGTTTTACCAAACCTTAAATGTTTTACTATGAAATTAAGCGGTGATTGAGTCTTTGTAGTTCTTCAATTACTGCCGGTATTATGGGGTTTTGTATACAAAATTTACTACAAGTAGTAGTAAGTCTGAATGACAGTGCATTACCATTGGACGAAGAGTTAGCCAATGGGTAATTTGACCATAGCCACAGATCCGGTCGAGTGGCAAATACTGAATGAGTAATTGTGTAGAAATAAACAATGTGATCGCTCTCAATACTGTTTTAATTGATAAAATGTTTCTTGATTAAAATGGGATTCACTCACCAGTATTTCCGACTGACAAATGTTTTTAAAACGCGTTAAAGGTAACACAATGTGAACAGCCAATTAGTGGAAAGCCAGCTGGAGAGCACTGAAGGCTTGGGGATAATGTGGCTATAAAAGTTACCTAATAAACGATGTTTTAAATTCAATAAAATAGGGTTTATCCCTATAATGTATTGTAATAAGAAACTTGGGTTTTGCCCATGTTATTATAAAAGAAGGTGGTTTTTACTCTGATAAACATTTCCTAACTACGGTTCTGATGTAAATTCCGCTGCGAGACTAAACAAATTGATACCACCAAACTCTGTGATCACGTCCGCCCGTTCCCGGGGATCAAGGATCGGGGGTTGTGACATAAGGTGGTATCAGAGCCTAGCCACTGGTCTGAGCCAAAGAAGTGTTCTGCTGACACTTAAATTTTAAAATTTTGTGTTAGGAAATAAATTACGGAAATATGTGCATAACTGTAATTATGTGTTATGTGTTATTTAACTATTTGTTAGTTTTCAGTATGAGTGATCAAGGACCATCAGATCTGAACCGTCAGTTTTCTGATTCACCTAAGAGTGAAAGTACATCATCACAGCCTGCCCTCTCGGGGTATGTTGCTGATCAGGAGGATGGAATATTTGCTTTTAGAACTAAATCTGAAGAACCATTTCCTAATAAGAAACGAGGATGGTTCAGTAAAGAAGCTTTTGCTCGTAGAAAAAGAATGAGGAAATTGCAACAGCAAAGGGCTTTAGCAGCTATTAAGAAAGAGACAGATGCCCATACTCAAGAGATACTTAATAGAAGTCTAGCTAATTTCGATATCTTAGCTACAACTGCTGCTGACCCGAGTCTGGAACAACTAGTAGCCCCACAACCACAAAACCCAAAACAACCTATGGAGATAGAAAATCAGGAAGGAGAGATGTATAATTTTAATCCAGAAGAGATCCCTAGAGTGCCTGCACCAAACCCTCTAGACCCGAATTACGACCCCTGGTGGGACAACAATAGGGATTTTGTGCAACGTTATTGTGACACTTCGGGTTTTCCCGAACCAACTGTCGTCCTTAAATGAATGTATGTGCGTATATATATATAATATTAAATGAAAGTCTATGAATTACTTTGGCGTGCTATGTGATCCTTGTATTAAATTATGTGTATGTATTATATATATGAGTATATGGGTGAACCGAACCCGACTCGAGACCACTCGGTCTCGAGTAAACAAGAAACGACTTGGGCCGGTTGGGCCGTAACCTTAGCCCACCCGGAAACCCCCCTAACCCACTCGATATATATATGGCCAACCCTCACAACTTTCACCATTTTTGCAACATCACCCTCACACTCCCTCATCTCACACACTCTCCCTCTCTCTCTCTAAAAACCCTAGCAATCAAGCTCACCAAATCTCTCTTGCTCTCTCTCTCGGATTCAAACCGGAAGCATCAAGATATCCGGATCGGCTCGGGATCATCACATCGGACACTCCTTTCATCGCCTCATACACTCATTCACAACCAAACTAGTCCGGTTAGTGTCTCACATTGCTAGATATCGTGATGCTTGGTTGATAAATGATATGCATGCCTAGTTTAAATGTTTCCTTGTATGATTTGCATGATTTAGTGGTTAGAAATGACTAAATGATGTAGATAATTGTTTTGAACCAAGGATTGTATGTTAAAGGTTGCTATGTGTTGATTTAGATGAATGATAAAGAAATGAACATTAGCCGTGTAGATGATGCCTACATTATGTTTTGACTTAGGATAAATATAGGATGAATATGCATGAATATTTGATGAACTATTTGAATGTTGATATGAATATATGATGAACATATGAAGAACAAGTTTGAAGGTGATATGAATATTCAAATATGCTTATTTTGATCTGATTTGGTTATGAATTAGACAATAAAACATGTTAGTGGTGATAGTACACAATTCACATGAAATTGCAATCTCATTGGCTAGTACATCAGAGGTTCTAGAAGGTTTCTTGTGCACGTTTCCGAGGTTGCGACTCGAAACCTCTGGTTACGACTCGCAACCCAACCACGACAACTCGAGACCGCCCGGTTGCGACTCGAGACCGCCCGGTTGCGACTCGCAACCAAGACATGACAAGTCGGAACTTCGGTTGCGACTCGCAACCAGACCATGACAAGCCGCAACCTCCGGTTGCGACTCGCAACCGTGTGTTCTCGACTGGGCTGTTAGTTATTGGGCCCAAGTGTATTAACTGTGCATGCTTATTACTGTTTAAGTGGGCTAAGTATTAACTGTTAACTGTTGCTGTAATTATATGTTGAGCATGCTATGTGTTAGTTATGTGTAGATTATACGTGAATACTTGTACCCCAACTTGACCCATATTCGGTAACCATGCTAGGACGTGGTGACCAACGTGATAGACCGGGTAATTAATCTACCGAGCAACCCAAGGTGAGTTCACAACCTAAAGCATGTATTCCCGGTGGTTTGGGAAACGGAACTAAAAACAACACTATCCCCTTTGAGGGATACAACCTACTTTTCTTCCCTTGTTATTGGGAACCTTTTAGTTAATTACTGTTTATACGGATTGCAACAAACGGCACTAAACGAAACTCTATCACTTAAAGTCCCTACTACTTAATACCGATTAGTCGCCGGGGCCAGGCGAACGGGTTATTAGTTGATAGCGCTATTTAGGTCTTACCAACCTCACACCGTGCCAAGGTATGGGATCGGTCGTGAACTAATGTACTCAGGCATCCGTCAATGATGATAGAACATTGACATCGGGGCACTCTCTTGCGGATACGCAACGGTCACCTAGTGTTCGGTATTGGAAAAACAGTTTAGTTGCTAACTTTTGGGGTAGCTCCCCATGGCATGTATAAACGGGTAAATTAACTGGTGAAACAAGTTTTTGGTAATTAAAACTGGACAACTAGTGAACTCACTCAGCATTATTGTTGACCCCTTACTGCATGCTTTGCAGGTAACCAGTGACTGAGGAGCTGCTGCTTGGGAAGTGTAGTGGTCGCCTAAACCCGCTTGTTGGGTTCTAAACAATTTGAACTATGAACTTTGTTTAAACTATTTTATCTATGCTTCCGCTACTTACTTAACTGTTATTTGAACCTAAACATTGAACTTTAAACTATGGTGTTTACTAACCATTTTGGTTGGCGATCATCCTTACTAATATCCAATGCTCAGTATAATTGGTGGCTGGATCCTGGTCGGTCACGCCCTCAAGCGGACGGTACTCCGCAGGTGGAAATTGGGGGTGTGACAGATTGGTATCAGAGCCATTGGTTATAGTGAACTTGGTTTTAAAAAGGAAAAATCTTTTTGAGAAAACCAGACTATAACCCGTGACTCGTAACGACACTACACTCCAAGGGCAAGACTCGACTTATCTGACCTCATAGCTCGGACCTATGTTTACTTGCTTGATTTGTCTTATGCTTTCTGCTCTGTTATACATACTAGTATGCCTAATTAGATAGATACACATCTCTCTTCTGTCTTATTCTCGCTACGTTACGACATCACACTCATACTGTGTTTTCTGGTTATGAAGACAATGAGTGGACGCGGAAGAGGAAGCGTTAACATGACTCAGGCTCAATTCGCCAACTTGCTCAATACGGTGGCTGCAGCTTTCGCAGCTCACCCTGGAGGTAAACTCGTTGCTATAGGATGTCTAGATCCTACCCCCACATCGTCTTTTCACCTCTAAACCTATTCGCTTCACTTCTCGCAACAGGTCAGCCTGCGCCTGCACAGCCACGTGTTTGTACTTTCAAAACCTTCATGGATGGCAAGCCTCTCCCTTTCAACGGCACTGAGGGTGCCATAGGCCTTCTGCACTGGATTGAAAAGGCCGAAGCTGTCTTCGCTGTCTGCGAGTGTCCCCCTGCTAACTGGGTTAAGTACGCAACTGGTACGCTTGAAGGGAACGCACTTTCGTGGTGGAAAGCACAGATTCAGATGCTTGGTCTGGAAACTGCTAATGCTACGGCATGGGAGGATTTCAAGGATATGATCAAAGAGGAGTACTGTCACAGGGATGACATCCACAAACTCGAGAACGAGTACTATGCGCTCAAGATGGTTGGATCAGAGATTGAAACCTACACCAAACAGTCCAACGACTATGCTGCACTTTGCCCGAACATGTCTCAACCTATGTATCGAAGGATCGAGTTGTACATCAAAGGCTTGGTCCCCGAAATCAGAAGTCATGTGACCTCAGCCAACCTCAATACCATACAGCCTGTGGTTCGCCTTGCTCACAAACTTACCAACCAGGCTGTGGAAGAGGGCAGGCTGCCTAAGAGGATTGGTGCTACTGCTGGAACTTCTGGCGATAACAAGCGAAAGTGGGATGGAAGTCAGGGAAAGGATGCAAACCCCACTCAGGCCCCAGTTCAACAAAGGAAGACTGAGAGCAACAAGAGCCCTCAGCAGCAGGGTGGCTATCGAGGAAACCACCCTAAGTGTAACAAATGTAACCGACATCACAGTGGGCCATGTGGAAAAGGTCAGTGTCAGCGATGCAACAAGATGGGGCATGAAGCCAAAGACTGCCGAAGCCAGTTCCCCGCTAGGCAGAATTAGCAGCAACAACAGCAACAAGGAAACAACCGTGGATGCTTCAAGTGTGGAGCAACGGGGCACATGCGAAAGGATTGCCCTGAGCTGAATCAAAACAACAACAATCAAGGTGCTGGGAACAATAACAACAATGCTGGAGTTGGTGCTAGAGGAAAAGCTTTTGTGATTGGAGCTGGGGAAGCAAGGAATGACCCCAACGTTGTAGCGGGTAAGTTCCTACTTAATGATCGTTATGTTTCCATGCTATTTGATTCCGGAGCAGATGCTAGTTATGTATCCCTACGTATTAGTAAGAAACTTAAGCTCACTCTTACGCCGCTGAGCTCTAAGCACACCGTTGAAATAGCTAATGGTAGAAACCTCGAGGCCTCACACATAATTCGTAACTGCAAATTAGAGTTGTCTGGTCAGACCTTCCGCATCGATCTTTTCCCCATCATTCTTGGAAGCTTCGACGTCATCATTGGTATGGATTGGTTATCCAAACATCGAGCTGAAATCCTCTGCCAAGAGAAAGCTATTCGTATTCCCCGTCCCCCTGGCAAACCTCTTATAGTTCAAGGCGACAAGAGCGGAGAAGTCACAGGCATCATTTCATTCTTAAAGGCCCAGAAGTACCTACGAAAGGGGCACACCGCTATCTTAGCACTCATTACCGACACACAGAAAATGGAAAACAGGATTGAAGATTTTCCAGTTGTACGTGACTATCCCGAGGTATTCCCGGAGGAACTACCTGGACTCCCTCCTCACCGTCAGGTCGAATTTCAAATCGAGCTAGCTCCCGGAGCAGCGCCTATAGCTCGTGCACCTTATCGATTAGCCCCCGCGGAGCTCAAGGAGCTTTCTACTCAGCTACAAGAACTTTTGGACAAAGGTTTTATCCGTCCTAGTTCATCACCCTGGGGAGCCCCAGTGCTCTTCGTCAAAAAGAAAGATGGCTCATTCCGAATGTGCATTGACTACCGCGAACTTAACAAGGTTACCATCAAGAATCGTTACCCACTTCCCCGTATCGACGACCTGTTCGACCAGCTGCAAGGGTCGAGCTATTATTCCAAGATTGATCTGCGATCGGGTTATCACCAGCTGAGAGTCCGCGATGAGGACATCTCTAAGACTGCTTTCAGAACCCGCTATGGTCACTACGAATTCCTTGTTATGCCTTTCGGTATGACCAACGCACCTGCAATCTTCATGGATCTCATGAACCGAGTGTGCAAACCCTACCTCGATAAGTTCGTAATTGTGTTTATCGACGACATCCTAATCTACTCGAAGAGCCAAGAGGAGCATGAACAACACCTACGTCTTATTCTCGAACTTCTTCGCAATGAGCAACTGTACGCCAAATTCTCGAAATGTGATTTCTGGCTTAGAGAAGTCCATTTCCTTGGGCACATCGTCAATCAGGAAGGGATTCATGTCGACCCTGCTAAGATTGAGTCCATTAAGAATTGGCCGGTGCCAAAGACTCCGACCGAAGTTCGCCAATTCTTGGGATTGGCGGGATACTATCGGAGATTTATCAAGGGATTCTCTAAGATCGCTCAACCACTTACGACACTCACTCAGAAGGGTGTTGCTTACAAATGGAGTAATGCTCAGGAATCTGCCTTCCAGGAACTAAAGAAGAACCTTTGTAGTGCTCCTATTCTCTCCTTACCTGAAGGTACCGACGACTTCGTCGTCTACTGCGACGCTTCTATTCAAGGACTTGGCTGCGTATTGATGCAACGCGAGAAAGTTATCGCTTACGCCTCGCGACAACTCAAGGTCCACGAACGGAACTATACGACGCACGACTTAGAATTTGGAGCTGTGGTCTTCGCGCTCAAGCTTTGGAGACACTACTTGTACGGCACCAAGTGCACGATTTACACTGATCACAAGAGTCTCCAGCACATTATGGGACAAAAGGAGTTGAATATGCGGCAACGCCGATGGGTCGAACTCCTAAATGACTACGAGTGTGCAATCAAATATCACCCAGGCAAGGCTAATGTGGTAGCCGATGCCCTCAGCAGAAAGGAGACCAAACCCAAGCGTGTTCGTGCTTTACAGCTCACTATCCACTCGAACCTCCCTAATCAGATTCGGAATGCTCAGGTTGAAGCATTGAAAGCCGAAAACATCAGGGCTGAGTCCCTACGAGGATCGAGACAACGAATGGAACAAAAAGAAGACGGCGCCTACTACGTAGCCGGACGCATATGGGTTCCGCTTTATGGGAATTTACGTGACCTAGTGATGGATGAAGCCCACAAGTCCCGATACTCAGTACATCCAGGGTCAGATAAGATGTACCACGACTTGAGGGCTACCTATTGGTGGCCCGGCATGAAAGCCCACATAGCAACGTATGTCAGAAAATGCTTAACTTGTGCAAGAGTCAAGGCTGAGTATCAGAAACCATCAGGCCTACTCCAACAGCCAGAGATCCCGCAATGGAAATGGGAGCAGATTTCCATGGATTTTGTTACTGGCCTGCCTAGGTCTCAACGAGGAAATGACACCATTTGGGTAATCGTGGATCGCTTAACTAAGTCTGCACACTTTTTGGCTATCAAAGAAACAGACAAGTTCTCTACCCTAGCAGAGGTATACTTAAAAGAAGTGGTTTCGAAGCACGGAGTGCCTACCTCCATTATTTCTGATCGCGACGCGCGTTTTACTTCTGAGTTGTGGCAAGCCATGCACAAATCTTTTGGCTCACGTCTAGACATGAGCACCGCTTATCACCCGCAAACGGATGGGCAGTCTGAACGCACCATCCAAACCCTCGAAGACATGCTTAGGGCATGTGTGATCGATTTTGGCAAGAATTGGGAGAAGCACCTACCGTTGGTAGAATTCTCCTACAACAACAGCTACCACACCAGCATTCAGGCAGCACCCTTTGAGGCATTGTACGGCCGTAAATGTCGATCGCCTCTCTGCTGGGCTGAGGTTGGTGACAGCCAAATCACAGGCCCGGAATATGTGGTTGACACCACAGAAAAGATTGCCCAGATCAGGCAACGCATGGCGGCAGCTCGTGATCGTCAAAAGTACTACGCTGACAAAGACAGGAAACCGCAAGAGTTCCAGGTTGGTGAACGGGCTCTACTTAAGGTCTCACCCTGGAAGGGTGTGGTCCGCTTTGGAAAACGGGGCAAGCTTAATCCAAGATATGTCGGGCCCTTTGAAGTTACCGAAAAGATCGGTACGGCCGCTTACAGATTGAATCTTCCTGAAGAACTGAGTGCTGTGCACAACGTCTTCCACGTGTCTAATCTGAAGAAGTGCCTGTCAGATGAAACACTCGTCATTCCTTACAAGGAACTTACTATTGACGAACAGCTACACTTCACTGAGGAACCGGTTGAGATCACGGATCGTGAGATCAAAACCCTCAAACGTAGCCAGATACCCCTCGTGCGAGTTCGTTGGAACTCACGCCGTGGCCCAGAGTTTACCTGGGAGCGGGAAGACCAGATGAAGCGCAAGTATCCCCAGCTGTTCCCAAATGAAACCCCCAGCACTGAAGCTACAACTGAATTTCGGGACGAAATTCCAAACTAACAGGGGGATGATGTGACACCTCGTTGAAACGCTCTCACTTTTACTAGCTTGTCAGTGGCTGCTTTAACTTTCGGGACGAAAGTTCTTAAAACTTGGGGATAATGTGACACTTCGGGTTTTCCCGAACCAACTGTCGTCCTTAAATGAATGTATGTGCGTATATATATATAATATTAAATGAAAGTCTATGAATTACTTTGGCGTGCTATGTGATCCTTGTATTAAATTATGTGTATGTATTATATATATGAGTATATGGGTGAACCGAACCCGACTCGAGACCACTCGGTCTCGAGACCACTCGGTCTCGAGTAAACAAGAAACGACTTGGGCCGGTTGGGCCGTAACCTTAGCCCACCCGGAAACCCCCCTAACCCACTCGATATATATATGGCCAACCCTCACAACTTTCACCATTTTTGCAACATCACCCTCACACTCCCTCATCTCACACACTCTCCCTCTCTCTCTCTAAAAACCCTAGCAATCAAGCTCACCAAATCTCTCTTGCTCTCTCTCTCGGATTCAAACCGGAAGCATCAAGATATCCGGATCGGCTCGGGATCATCACATCGGACACTCCTTTCATCGCCTCATACACTCATTCACAACCAAACTAGTCCGGTTAGTGTCTCACATTGCTAGATATCGTGATGCTTGGTTGATAAATGATATGCATGCCTAGTTTAAATGTTTCCTTGTATGATTTGCATGATTTAGTGGTTAGAAATGACTAAATGATGTAGATAATTGTTTTGAACCAAGGATTGTATGTTAAAGGTTGCTATGTGTTGATTTAGATGAATGATAAAGAAATGAACATTAGCCGTGTAGATGATGCCTACATTATGTTTTGACTTAGGATAAATATAGGATGAATATGCATGAATATTTGATGAACTATTTGAATGTTGATATGAATATATGATGAACATATGAAGAACAAGTTTGAAGGTGATATGAATATTCAAATATGCTTATTTTGATCTGATTTGGTTATGAATTAGACAATAAAACATGTTAGTGGTGATAGTACACAATTCACATGAAATTGCAATCTCATTGGCTAGTACATCAGAGGTTCTAGAAGGTTTCTTGTGCACGTTTCCGAGGTTGCGACTCGAAACCTCTGGTTACGACTCGCAACCCAACCACGACAACTCGAGACCGCCCGGTTGCGACTCGAGACCGCCCGGTTGCGACTCGCAACCAAGACATGACAAGTCGGAACTTCGGTTGCGACTCGCAACCAGACCATGACAAGCCGCAACCTCCGGTTGCGACTCGCAACCGTGTGTTCTCGACTGGGCTGTTAGTTATTGGGCCCAAGTGTATTAACTGTGCATGCTTATTACTGTTTAAGTGGGCTAAGTATTAACTGTTAACTGTTGCTGTAATTATATGTTGAGCATGCTATGTGTTAGTTATGTGTAGATTATACGTGAATACTTGTACCCCAACTTGACCCATATTCGGTAACCATGCTAGGACGTGGTGACCAACGTGATAGACCGGGTAATTAATCTACCGAGCAACCCAAGGTGAGTTCACAACCTAAAGCATGTATTCCCGGTGGTTTGGGAAACGGAACTAAAAACAACACTATCCCCTTTGAGGGATACAACCTACTTTTCTTCCCTTGTTATTGGGAACCTTTTAGTTAATTACTGTTTATACGGATTGCAACAAACGGCACTAAACGAAACTCTATCACTTAAAGTCCCTACTACTTAATACCGATTAGTCGCCGGGGCCAGGCGAACGGGTTATTAGTTGATAGCGCTATTTAGGTCTTACCAACCTCACACCGTGCCAAGGTATGGGATCGGTCGTGAACTAATGTACTCAGGCATCCGTCAATGATGATAGAACATTGACATCGGGGCACTCTCTTGCGGATACGCAACGGTCACCTAGTGTTCGGTATTGGAAAAACAGTTTAGTTGCTAACTTTTGGGGTAGCTCCCCATGGCATGTATAAACGGGTAAATTAACTGGTGAAACAAGTTTTTGGTAATTAAAACTGGACAACTAGTGAACTCACTCAGCATTATTGTTGACCCCTTACTGCATGCTTTGCAGGTAACCAGTGACTGAGGAGCTGCTGCTTGGGAAGTGTAGTGGTCGCCTAAACCCGCTTGTTGGGTTCTAAACAATTTGAACTATGAACTTTGTTTAAACTATTTTATCTATGCTTCCGCTACTTACTTAACTGTTATTTGAACCTAAACATTGAACTTTAAACTATGGTGTTTACTAACCATTTTGGTTGGCGATCATCCTTACTAATATCCAATGCTCAGTATAATTGGTGGCTGGATCCTGGTCGGTCACGCCCTCAAGCGGACGGTACTCCGCAGGTGGAAATTGGGGGTGTGACAGTTATCCTATTCAGGATTATTCACCCATACAGAACATAGAAGCTTACCCAGGTATGGACCCTTTAGATCCCTATTATCAAGATGATTATATTAGGGAAATATTAGAGGATCTTTACCAATTTCAGGCATATACACCCCCATATCAGGAACATGTACCCCAGATTCCAAACCCAGTCCGAGAACCTGCACCCCCAATGAGTGCAGAAAATGTTCAAGAACTTAGGACTTTCGGGGAGGAGATCTTAGAAAGCACTGAGAGAATGCGTCAGGTGGGAGAGCGTCTCGTATGGAAATACGATGAACGCAATATGGATTTCTGGATGAATCCATATCCATGAATGTTAGAATGGAGAAAGCAGTAGTAATAATAATAAAAATAGAATAAAATATGTGTGTACGGATGCATATTATTATTTTATTTCTGTTGGTATTGTAATCTTTATTTCTGTACTAGTGTGTAATAGACGCATAAGCATATGAAAAGAGTAAGTAGCAATGATCTACGTTTTTGGCTAGATTGTGTGTCATGTGATTAATTATACTAGATATTAATTGTGATATTAATATGGGGTAAATGTTTAAAATTCAGATGGCCGACCAAGGAAATCAAGTCAATTTGGATAATAACCCGGAAATCCAGAATGATAATATTCAGAATGATAATGAGAATATGAATAACAACAATGGGAACCAGATGGATAATAGTGCTATCCAACACATTGTAGCACAAGGAATTATAGATGCAATGCCATTTATTCTTCAAACTGTTAAAGATGCTGATAATAAAAGTAAGCATAGCAGTAAGCGACCAAGTGAACCAGAAAACAGTGTGAACAATGGACCGGTACTTAAAATGCCTATTCCCAAAAGAAGAAGAACCATGCCTTATGGTTGTTCTTATAAAGAATTCTGGTCTTGTAAACCAATGGAATTCTCGGGCAATGAAGGGGCCATTGCAACCTTACGCTGGATAGAAAAGACTAAGGCAGTCTTAAGGATAAGTAAATGTGCTGAAGAAGATAGAATACTGTTTGCTTCTAATCTGTTTAAGAATGCAGCACTAGAATGGTGGAACACTATCCTCCAAACAAAAGGAAGTGATAGAACCTATAATATGGAATGGGAAGAGTTTAAGGACAAGGTAGAAAGGAAATTCTGCCCACCTAATGAGAAAGAATAGATAGCAAACAAATTCCTAAATCTTAGGATGACTGGTGTGGATAGCAAAGAGTACACAAAGTTATTCTTTGAATATGCTAGGATAGTACCAACTCTTGCTTCACCAGAACCAGTATTAATCTCTCGTTATATTTGGGGATTAATTGGGGAGATAAGACATGTAGTCAAGGTAGCTAGACCTCAAACCATAGAAGAAGCTGTAGAACTAGCCAACACCTTGACAGATGAGTTAGTCCGTACTCGAGAAGAGGATCAAAGAAGGAGCCTAACCCAGAAGTTGACTCAAGAATTTCGTTCTGGAAATTCTAACCGTGGGAGAAATATAGGTTCTACCTCTGCACCTTATTGTAGATATTGCAAAAGAAAGCATTCAGGAAGATGTTCCATATACTGTAACTTTTGCAAAATATCGGGACACAAGGAAGAAAATTGCAGGAAGAAAGCCAACAGCCGGGTATGTTACAATTGCGGAGAACAAGGTCATATCAAGCTAAACTGTCCAAAATTAGTCCCAGCTGCAGACAACAAGAATACTAAAAATGCTAGAGCATTTGTGCTGACTACAGAAGAAGCCAAGATGATCCCAGATGTCATAGCTGGTACGTTTTTAGTTAATGATGTCTTTGCTAAAGTATTATTTGACTCTGGTGCAAACCAAAGTTTTATTAATACATCGTTTTACAAATTACTAAATCAATCATTAACTAAACTACCACAAGAATGCTTAGTAGAGACAGCTAATGGAGAAACTGTTAGAATTTCTGAAATCTTGCAGGGAGCAAGTATAGAAATTTCAAATCAGAAATTTATTGCAAATCTTTATCCTATGAATCTGGTAGGATTTGATGTTGTTTTAGGAATGGATTGGTTGATAGCCAATAAAGCTAGTATTTTATGTGATCAAAAGTTAATTCGGGTAAATTCACAAAAAGGAAAAATGATCACCATTAAAGGAGATAAATCTTCTAGGACCACAAAATTCATCTATGTGATGAAAACTGCAAGTTGTATAAGAAAAGGTTCTATAGTGTATTTGATATCCATAATCACTAACACTAAAGGAAAAGAACTAAAAGATATTCCAGTAGTATCTCAGTTTTCAGATGTCTTTCCAGAAGAATTGCCAGGACAACCTCCAGACAGAGAAGTTGAGTTCAGAATTCACCTGCTACGAGGAACATCACCAATTGCCAAAGCACCTTACCGTTTGGCACCCGCTGAAATGCAAGAATTGAAGAAACAATTAGATGAATTATTGGAAAAAGGATTTATACAGCCAAGTTCGTCGCCATGGGGAGCGCCGATATTGTTTGTTAAAAAAGAAGGACGGATCAATGCGTATGTGCATTGACTACCGTGAATTAAACAAGCTCACGATTAAGAATCAGTACCCATTACCGAGAATCGATGATCTGTTCGATCAGCTGCAAGGAGCTTGATATTTCTCTAAAATCGACTTAAGGTCAGGATATCATCAATTAAAGGTACAGGAAGAGGATATTCCTAAGACCGCATTTAGAACAAGGTATGGCCATTATGAATTTACTGTCATGCCATATGGTTTAACCAATGCCCCAGCTGCATTTATGGACATGATGAACCGAATATGTAAACCATATTTGGATAAATTCATAATTGTTTTTATAGATGATATTCTAATTTATTCTAAGAATAAAGAGGATCATACAAAACATTTGCACGCACTTTTAAGTTTGTTAAGAAAGGAAAAACTTTATGCTAAGTTTTCAAAGTGTGAATTTTGGTTAGAACAAGTACAATTCCTTGGACACCTAGTCAATCATGAAGGAATCCAGGTAGATCCAACAAAAATCGAGGCGATTACTAAATGGAAAACCCCTGAGTCACCAACCGAGGTTAGAAGTTTCTTAGGATTGGCTGGTTATTATAGAAGATTTATTAAAGATTTCTCTAGAATAGCCATTCCCTTAACTAAATTAACCTGTAAATCTGTTAAGTTTGAATGGGGATTAAAACAAGAAGAAGCCTTTAGAATTCTTAAGCAAAGATTGACCCATACACCTATACTAGCATTACCAGAAGGAACTGAAGACTTTGTAGTCTATTGTGATGCTTCTAGATTAGGTTATGGATGTGTGTTGATGCAACGTCAAAAGATTATCGCTTATGCATCTAGGCAACTTAAGAATCATGAAGAAAATTATTCAACACATGATTTAGAATTAGGAGCCATAATTTTTGCTCTTAAGATTTGGAGACATTACCTTTATGGTAGTAAGTTTACCATATTCACTGATCATAAGAGTTTAAGGTATGTTTTCAAGCAAAAGGAGTTGAATATGAGGCAAAGACGTTGGATGGAATTTCTTAGTGATTATGATTGTGATATCCAGTATCATGAAGGAAAAGCCAATATAGTGGCAGATGCTTTAAGCCGAAAGTATCATGAAAAGTCAAAAAGGGTACGTTCTCTTAAATTAAATCTGCAAATAGATTTAAATGATCAAATAAGAGAAGCACAAGAGTCAGTAATCAAGGAAGATACTGAAAAGTTAAAAGGTATGTTAAAAGAATTAAAACATGGAACAGATGGAATTTGGAGATTCCATGAAAAGAGAATGTGGATACCTAAATTAGGAAATCTACGCCATCATATATTAGAAGAAGCACATAAGTCTAAATATACGATGCATCCAGGAAGTGATAAAATGTACCAGGATTTAAGGAAAAATTTCTGGTGGATAGGAATGAAAAAGGACGTAGCAGTTTATGTTTCTAAATGTTTAACTTGTTCACAAGTCAAAGCTGAACACCAGAAACCTTCAGGTTTGTTACAGCAATTAGAAATGCCGGTGTGGAAATGGGAATTAATAACAATGGATTTTGTTACTAAATTACCCAAAACTAAGAAAGAAAATGATACAATCTGGGTGATTGTAGATAGGCTAACTAAGTCAGCTCATTTTCTACCAATGAAGGAAACAATTAGTATGGAACAATGATCTAAATTGTATGTAAATGAAATTGTTTCTTTACATCGCATTCCTTTATCAATTGTTTCTGACGGAGATAGTCGATTTACATCTCATTTCTGGTCAAGTTTTCAAAAGGCAATGGGAACCAAGATAAAGCTAAGCACGGCTTATCATCCTCAAACAGATGGACAAAGTGAAAGAACAATTAAGACAATGGAAGACATGCTTAGAGCTTGTGTAATTGACTTTGGAGGTAATTGGGACGAACACTTACCTTTAATAGAATTTTCTTATAATAATAGTTATCACACAAGTATCAATGCTGCACCATTCGAAGCACTTTATGGACGAAAGTGTCGAACCCCAGTCTGTTGGGCAGAAATTGGGGAAAAGCAACTATCTGGACCTGAGATAGTACAGGAAACAACTGACAAGATTATTCAAGTCAAGGAACGACTGAAAGCAGCACGTGATCGACAAAAGAGTTATGCTGATAACCGATGCAAACCCTTAGAATTTCAAGTAGGAGATAAAGTATTGTTAAAGGTCTCTCCTTAGAAAGGAGTGGTAAGATTCATCAAACGGGGAAAGCTAAGTCCCAGGTATGTTGGACCTTTTAAAATTATTAGAAGAATATGACCTGTAGCCTATCAGCTACAATTGCCAAAGGAAATGACAGGAATACATGATGTGTTTCATGTATCTAATCTTAAAAAGTGTTTAGCTGATGAATCATTGATAGTACCTCTTAAGGATATAGAGGTAAATGAACAACTGAAGTTTGTAGAAAAACCTCTACAAATTGAAGACAGGAAAGTCAAGAATCTCAAACATAAGAGACTAGTTCTAGTCAAAGTGAAGTGGGACTCCAAAAGAGGACCGGAGTATACATGGGAACTTGAATCAGAAACGCAAAGAAAATATCCGCATTTATTCCAGTAGATCTCGAGGACGAGCTCTAAATTAAGGTGGGGAGAATGTAACAACCCTCGGTAAAACCAACACCCTTATAATATTTTCGACTCTCTATTATATCTTAAATTGTCCCAATATGTCTTATATTATACCCCGTATGTGAAACTCGAGCCCTAGTTATTTTATAAGTATAAAATAAATCAAAAACATGAAATATAGGGTTGAGGTGGCCCGCGACATACTCTACCCTTAGCTTACGCGGGCCGTATCAAGGCTGGACTTGACTTCGCTGACTTCTTTAGTTGAAGCGGGCCGCGTAAGGGTGTATGTGTAGTTGACGCGGGCCGCGACAGTTCATAGCACGCGATTACATCAGAGGCTGACACGTGTCGACATCGTGGCAGACCTACTAGCTGACCCAGCTAAGCTATAGTGTTGACTGATGTTGACGTGGGCCGCGTAAGGGTCCCTTGTCTTTTACGCGGGCCGCGACAGGACTCAATTACACAACTACAAATAGATGGCATCAGATTTCAATTTCCGTCGCTCACATTTCAATCTCAATCTCGAATTCTGAAGTATTAAGCAAAATATTTGGGTATTATACCCCTAAATTAGCGAGGTTCTGCTCTGTTGTAAGTATTATAACCCTGGTTTCATAATAGTTACGCTGCCCGATTGATTTAGGGTTCCGTAATAATTGTCGTGGTTCTTCCCGACGTAGTTGTTGGAATGCCGTCTCGGGGAGGGTATCATTAATAAATTCAAAGGGTTATGGTACTAACCAATGTACATTTGTATAAATTATAGATTATATCCAGGAAACCCTTACGAAAAGCCTAAGACAGCAAAGTGAGTTTATCCTCTTTTTGTTAATGTTTTTAGTAATGTTTTACCAAACCTTAAATGTTTTACTATGAAATTAAGCGGTGATTGAGTCTTTGTAGTTCTTCAATTACTGCCGGTATTATGGGGTTTTGTATACAAAATTTACTACAAGTAGTAGTAAGTCTGAATGACAGTGCATTACCATTGGACGAAGAGTTAGCCAATGGGTAATTTGACCATAGCCACAGATCCGGTCGAGTGGCAAATACTGAATGAGTAATTGTGTAGAAATAAACAATGTGATCGCTCTCAATACTGTTTTAATTGATAAAATGTTTCTTGATTAAAATGGGATTCACTCACCAGTATTTCCGACTGACAAATGTTTTTAAAACGCGTTACAGGTAACACAATGTGAACAACCAATTAGTGGAAAGCCAGCTGGAGAGCACGGAAGGCTTGGGGATAATGTGGCTATAAAAGTTACCTAATAAACGATGTTTTAAATTCAATAAAATAGGGTTTATCCCTATAATGTATTGTAATAAGAAACTTGGGTTTTGCCCATGTTATTATAAAAGAAGGTGGTTTTTACTCTGATAAACATTTCCTAACTACGGTTCTGATGTAAATTCCGCTGCGAGACTAAACAAATTGATACCACCAAACTCTGTGATCACGTCCGCCTATTCCCGGGGATCAAGGATCGGGGGTTGTGACATTAACTCCCTTAAGCACAGCAGGGTGTTGTGTTCGTGGGAGACAAAACAGGAGAACGTCTTTTCAGCTTTTGAATCTCAACTTTGCAATGCACTGAGCATCGTCTTTACCTAAGGGTACGGGTGATCTAGTAGTATACCATGATGCTCCGAATCAAAGTCCCAGTTACACATCGATGCAACACGAGAAAGTGATGGCTTACGTAGTGGATTTATAAGAAGAGTTACACGAGACCCAACCTGCGGTGGAACCCATGGTCTTTGGATCTGAGTTGGAGGCATTACCTGGACGGTACCAAATGCATTACCTAGACCGATCACAAGGGCCTCCCGTATACTGTTGTTTCGACGGAGCTAAATCATGCAATGACATCGCTGGATGGAACTTTTGAATGATTGCGACTGTGGAACCTGAGCGTGCACGCGCTTTGCAGCTCACTATCGACTCTAACTTACCTGACCAGACTCGCTCTGTTCGAACTGGAAGAGGATTTTCAAGTTGAACCCATGCGGGGCATGGAGAAGCAACCTTTGGCAGGACGGACGATATTCGCTACCTCAAGGAACGAGTGTGGACCTCATTATATGGCAACTTTAGGAAACTTGTGTTGGGCAAAGCACACCGATCTCGATATTCTAGTCGTCTGGGTTTTGTTAAGAGATATTAGGATCTATAGGATCTCGTACTTGTGATCGGGCATGAAGGCCTGCCTAGCTACGTATGTGAATGATGTTGACTTGTGGGAAAGTCAAGGTGGAGTATCAGCAACCAGAAACACCCATATGGAAATGAGAACAGACTGCCATGGATTCTGTCACTAGTCTACTTACAACTCGAAACGGAAACAGTATCACCTGGGTGATCGTTGATTGTCTCACGTTACCAGCACATTTTCTTTCAATTAAGGAAACTGACGAGTCTTCACAGCTGTGAATGTTCCTCTGAGAGAGGCGGCTTTTAGACACGAGGTGCCAGCTTCTGTTACCTTTTGATTTTGAGCTATACCTGATTTATGACCGGCAATACACAACACCCTTGGCCCACGTCTAGACATGAGCATTACTTATCACTGTAGGACAACTGGACGGAGCAACGAACCATCTTGACACACGAAGACATGCTGCGAGCATGTGCGTGATTGACTTTAGTAAACATTTGGAAGGACACTTATCTTTGGGCATACAGCCGTTACCGTTTTAGTATGCATACAGCTCTGTTTGAGGCATTGCATGGATGATAATGCCAACCTTCTTGTTGGACTGAGGTGGATGGAAACCTAATCACAGATCCAGGACTTGTACTCGAAACTCTTGGGAAGATTGCTTAGATCGGAAATTGTTTGACGGCAACGCGTGACTGTCAGGAAAGCTGATAAGCGTAGGAAACACTGGGAGTTCGCTGTAGGTGAACGTAGCATAATCAAGAGTCTCACCCTGAGAGGGTGCAGTACACTATGGAAGACGTGGAGATCTTAATTTACAATATGATGAATTATTCAGAATTCTGAAAAGAATCGGTCACGTGGCCTACACACTTGAGTTACCCGACGAATTGGGTAACGTACACAATGCCATCTATGATTTGAATCTAAGGCAGTGTTTGCCCGATGGAACCCTTGTGATACCCTTATTAGTGGATCAGGACGTCAAAGTTTGTTAACACAGCAGAATTTCGAATCATGAGAGTTCGTTAGAAATCAAGACGTGGACCGGAGTTCACGTGGGAGCGCAATAACCGGAGTAAGCTCTAGCATCCTCGGTTGTTCAAACGGTTGTATCAACTTCTGATATCATTGGCGAATTTCGGGACGAAACTCCCTTTCAAGTTGGGGATGATGTGGCATTTGGTGAAAATCCACAGCCATCCAGATCTAACACCATGCTGTTTTGGATTGGTGTTGTTTTGGATTGCTTATCAAATTTTGGGACGAAATTTCTTTCAAGGTGGAGATGATGTGACAACTCGAGATTTCAAGGTCCTTTTCTATGAACCACTTGTTTTATAATCCTGTCTGAATTACAATTGGTCTATGTAATATTTTGTGCAATTGATTGACTAAGTATAGTTTAGTGTCACTGAATGGTTATGTGTAATGGAAACATTATATGTGCACATGGGCTTCGACGAAATTATAGTATAGGGGCGGCCCACTTACCCGATGAAACATGGACTTTCGTCACAAGGCCCAAACTTAACGAAACATATGTTTCGCCAGAAAGACTTTCTCCGCATAGGGCCTTCGGCCCAGGTGGTTGAGGCCCAGAATAGTATGAGTATAATTCCCTGTGTATCAAGTGTAACCGCAAAAATCACAACAGAAACCCTAAAGCTTCTCACCCTATTTCTCGTGCGACGGCGGCCTAAGGCATTACGAAGCCTTTCTTCTCGATTCGACTAAACACTCAATATCACAGTTAGTATGATAACACGTTTGGATTCGATTGGCTGTGCTCTTGTTAAATGAATTTATTGTTATCGTGTATGTGTAAATGTATTGGTGTATTGCGTGATAGTTGAACCGTGTAGTTCAACGAGCTTGTTGTTCTTGGATTCGTTCATGATACTAAGTCCTGTTAATGTTCATAAAATAACATGTGATAACTGATTCTGAAATCTCTGGATTGCTTGAGTTATATATGATTGATGTTGATAAAACTGTTATATAATAAAACCTAAGGTTCATGAATCCCGATCCTTATAACTGTTGATTCATCTTGATAGAAGTTGATTGTTAAGACGGTTAGCAATGAAAGGGATAGGTTATTGTGTGATATCATGTACTTAGCAGACTAACAGAAATTATGAACGGACCGAATGAAAATGATGATGGTTATATTGATTCGATGAAACAGTAAGAAACAGTTAGGGTTGCAGGCCAAGTTCTCCACGACGAAACATGTGATGTTTCGTCACAAACCAGCCACGACGAAACATTGGAGTTTCGTCACGATTTGGCTTCGATAAAACATGGGTGTTACGTCACATTTGGGCTTCAACGAAACCTTGGTGTTTCATCACGTATAATTGTGGTCAGAACAGTTCTTATATGGTTTGAAATTTTTGTCCCCTCTGTTTATGTTGTTAGCATGTGTCGTGGTTTTCTACATGAGACATTATAATAATGTAAATTGGTTTCGAGGGTCTTGACCCGACTTATATGGGTAGTCAATCCATCTGTTAGACGTTATCCTGATAACTGAGTAACTGATAGGCAATGTGAGATGATCCTGTGATAGATGCTACCGGTGTGTAATGAGTGACTTGTTTGATCATGTAACTGATGATTGATAGTAAAACTGATGTTGTCAGTAATCATTATCGGAAACCTGAACTTGTAATTATAAACGTGCATGAAATCTAAACGTTAACTATGTGATACGTGATTGTGAAACCAACTACTCTTGGTAACCACAGTAGGGTTTGGTTGACCATCTGGGAACGGGTAACGTAACGTAACTTACCGAGCAAATCTAAGGTGAGTTCACTGCTCTTTTTCCAAGCATGCGTCCCAGGGAGGGACATCTAGTAAACGTTCCGGTGAGGAATGCGGGGTTATTGGGATGTTTGTTAATACTCGCATATCTATCAATCAGGTCCCATCTACTGATTGTTGCCGGGGAGGCAACGGGATATTAGTTAATAGCGCTATTTAGGCTTGGCAACCTCACACCGCACCGGGGAGGTCGGGAGTGAACTAATGATCCCAGTCTTGACCATTGCTTTGATAGAGGCAATGGGGTTTGGGCAAAACAACTTTAAGCCATCAGCGGTAAACGAGTTATTACAACATCAAATCATTGAATCGTCTTATACTCATATCTGGTAACTAAAACGTGTTAACAAAACTTTAAACTCACCAGCGTCGTCTGACACCCTTGTCTGCATGCTAGCAGGTTTATAGGGTTATAGCATTGGGAACTTGCTGTCTGGAAGGCTGGAGTGGTCATGGGTCGAGATACATGGAATCGTAATGCAAATCTAATGGTATTTCGTACATGTGGTTTGGAAACACTTAACAAATGATTTATGCTTCCGCTGAATACAATGAATGATATATAACGTTTTGTAATACTTTATGTTAATAAATGAAAGCTTTATTTAAATATATGTATGAGTTCAATGTGATTGGTGGCTAAGATCCTGGTACGTCACTCACCCGCGGTGTCTCCGCAAGTGGTATTTTTGGGGGTGTGACAGTATTACTTAGTTTCTGGCTCATTCTGTGTCTTAACACACTGTCTGTCTGTGTACTGAACTCCGTCAGCATATTCCTGATTTATCAGATAACTGTGCTAACTGTATTTAATGCATCATTTGAGGCAATATAGCTTTCATGCAATATTGGTATGACATATGACAACGTATGATGCACATGTTTGTGTATGGTAGTAATCAGAATGCAATAAATTGTAATTTCAGCACAGTCATTAAGCACTAATCAAGATTAATTAATTGTACGGATACCTGGATTTTTGACAATTGTCACAGTGGTAAAGTGACCAAACCTCAAGGACCATTTTGGCAGTTTACTCTAGATATATATTACTTGTAATTAGTTTATCTTACTTATTTAAAACGAATAACAACTGTTTATTTTATTTTCAGTTAAATATTACGTTGTTGATGTCGGATACCCAAATACTAAAGGGTATCTTGCTCCATAAGGTATGAACATTCGTTATCATATACCGGATTTTCAACATGCCTAAACTAGTGCTATGCGTGCTCCTCGCGGAGCAAAAGAGACATTTAACTATTACCACTCATCATTGCGAAATATCATTGAACGAACTTGTATAGTGTGGAAATCTAGGTGGGTGTTATTGAGAGATATGCATGTTAATTTCATGTACGACCAACAAATGAGTATTGTGATAGCATCGATGGTGATCCATAACTTTATTAGAAAGGCCGGTGGGTTTGATAAAGCATTTGATAGGGCACAACAAGAATCATACAGTCCTAGAGGAGATGGTACTAGTGATGAAGTTCACGAAGAAGTTCAAGCCGCGTCATGCGGGCCGCGTAAAGGATGCTTAACCTTTACGCGGGCCGCGTCAGGACGTCAGATGCAGAAACTTCGACCAACAGCCTGTTTACGCGAAAACTCGACCCAAAACGGATGTTTCACTTCATGTGCGACCCCTAAGTGCCTCCTAGAACACTAGGGACATGTGTTAATCAGTTGTGGAGAGTTGTAGACCCAAGTGTCAACAATCTATGGTGAGGAATTCACTATAAAAGGGCCTTGAACTTGCAACAAGTCTTCACACCTTCATTCAAGCTATCTGATCATTCCTGGAGCTCAAGTCTGCTTCCAAGTGATCACTAATCAAGCTTAGGACTTCATTAAGTTTCTAATCCTTTCTTTTATTGAGTTTAGCTTAGTTATTTAGTTAAAAGTCAAACCGTCATAATTACGATTTGACTTCGAGATTAGTCAATAATGGCTCAGTCATATCTCGAATTAAAAGTAGTTATAAGTTGGTAATTATGTGGGTAATAAACCCTCAAAAGGGTTCCCCCTGATTCCCACTCTAACTAGGTCAAATGTCGGGTCAAACTTGTATTTAAAAAGTCAACAGAATGTGTAAATTCTAATTTATGCATAATTAACAATGTAGAACATATACAACCTGTTTGATCATTGTTATAACTTAGTAATAAGTGTAAGAACATGTCCAAACATGTTCAACCCGACAATTTCCTGTTTAGACCCGGTTCGGAACCGAAAGTCGCATAGTTTGACTTATACTTTGACTTTCAGTTCTGACCCGTTTTGGTATGATTTAGAAATACCTAAGAGCTTTATTTGGACCAGGTTACATGCTAGTATAACCCTCTGTGATTATACACTATGGTTCATTAGTTAACCGATTAATACGCATGATTCCGTTAATTGCTCATATGTTGACCATTATGCCCTTTTCACCTTAAAACATGATTTTTGAAAATCTAAAAGAGTAGAAACCTTAATTACTGATATATAGACTTGTATGCAAAGTTTGACATCAGTTTGAGGTGTAGAATAAGAGTTATGCTCGTTAGCGTAAAATTAAAGCCTTATGTTAATAAAACGGCGTAATTAGCGTATAGCCTAGTTAAGCCTACTTTTTGATATCAAATCTTTTACCCACTGATGTAATATATTATTTTGGGATTTTTAAAGATTTTTAATAAATTTTAGGCTGAGCATAACTTATAGTCGTAGGCTTAATCCGATAATTGTCGGTTTTGCCCTAACGGGCCATAAAATGAGTTTTACATAACTAAACGACTCCAAACCTTTTTCTACTTATCACATATGATAAATAAACTATTTTAAGCCTTCTGGAAATATAAAAATATCAGATTTATGTATCAAACCCAGAAATGGCCTCTAATCGCCTTTTTAAGCGTTTTTAACGCATAGTATGTACTAAAACTATTTTAAACATACAAGGGTTGATATGTAACACCTGTTCTTATAAATCTAGGTTTAACGTATATTTTGCGAAAATAATCATGTGATTAATGATTACATATACATCAAAAATGCGGGTTTGTTAAAAACTTTTACAATTTAAGTAATATACATAATGTAATTTTATTCGCCGTTTAAAATAACGACAAAACAACGTTGCGGAAGCTTTGTTTAACGTGTTATTGGTTCTTGCTCGACGCTTGATCTTCATCCGGGACTCTCGACATTCACCTGTGATCAAAACCAACTTAAAGGTCAGTTTTGATAATTAAATAATGAATATAATGAGGAAATTAAAAAAAATCCAACATTGATATCTTGCACCCAAAAACAATAACTTATTTCTGATCTTCACCGTAACTTACGGTGGCACCGTAAGTTACGGTGGCTCAAGTATTAACAATTCCCTACCGTACAACAGTAGTTTAGCACCGTAACCCAAATCAACTCCACCGTAACTTACGGTGGCACCGTAAGTTACGGTGGACTCTGCATCCATCTTTTCCATTTTGCCGTAATTTGACACGAAATCATTCGTATCTTTCAAACCGCTTATCCGTTTGACCTACCGTTTCTTCCTACATGTTTGAAATTTGAGTTTCCATCATATGGAGTTAAAATCCGACATCCGGCTTGATAAAATTTAAGACTTTTAAGTCTTCGGCTTATTACTCTTTTACCAAAATTTGACCCGTTTGTGATTTTGTCAAACATACAAGTTTGTTTGACCCTTATTTCTTACAAACCTAATAAATTCAATAATGTCTAATATATTAGGTTCCGATTATAGAATTATATACCTTCTTTAACCCATTTTCACCCATATGCTTATTTTGACCCGTTTGAGGTATTTAAGCATATTATAAGCACCAATTGCTTTCATTCATTTCTAAATACATATGTCCACATTTCTTATCAAAGGATCTTCCACCACAACTATATTTGTGGTGGATTCAATGTGGTGATTTATATGTACCAAAATTTACCCTTCAAATCGTTATTTTACGGCAAAGACTCAAATAGAGCCATTTGACTAACATATTACGTCTTCCACTTCTATACTTATTCCAAGTATCCATCAAATCATGAAATTCGTTTCCAAACAACCTTTAAGGGTTGTTTGTTTTATTTAGCCTACAAGGGCGTTTTGGTCGATTTTGGTCCTTCTTTTGTGACGAAGGACTCTCACTAATTATTCGACCAAATAACACTTTCAACTACAACCTAATTATGCGTACCTGGCTCGGATCAACGTATTGACCCGTTTTAATACCTTGTCTTGACTTATTTTGTTATTTCGTAGCTTCGCTAATTCACGAGCCGTTCATCCTGCGAGCATGAGACTCGACATACACTTATTAGTCGTTATTTGTCAAATGGTATTAATATTACCATTTGATCCCTTTTTATTCTTTTTACTAGTTTTGGCTTACTTATAAAGTAGCCGTTCGAAAACCCATTTTATCTTATATTCTGACCCAAATCATTTTCTTGTCGGAAACCATATTTCGAATATTATCTCCATCATATTTATGACTTATAGAATAGATATGTATTCTACAAAAATAAACGGTGTAAGTTTTACTTACTTCTCATCCGAACTACGCTTTTCCTTTCCTTCTTGATTCGTTTGATCCGCTCCCTCATCAAGCTTCCACCTAGCTTGTTACGCGTCAAACTATCATCATTCGTTTTCAAGGTGGTTAGTTTAATCATAATTTAATACGATTATTCCACCTTACACATTTCATATCAAAATTTACCATTTATCGAATTATAGGTCAGTTTGACTTTTTAAAAGTCAAATGCCCATTAGTATACTAATTGCATATTCGAGTTCATCAACTAGTTCTAGCATTCTTTAATTACCCGGTAGGCGTTATCTTTAGACCACCGTTTTAACCAAAGTTCTAACCACGTTCATCACATTTGGAACTCTTTTTAATCACATTTTGCATAATAGCCAAAACATCACAACTAGGTGTTTTAACTACAAAAATTCTAGTTTCGAGCCTTCTTTGAGGCATTTCAACAAACACTTTAAGGGCAGAATTTTGCATGTTTATTTATCAAGTCTCTAGCTTATCTCTTAGCCCTAATTTCACATAAATCAACCATCTTACAAAGTGGTTAACTTCTATAATTTCTGAAATCACTTCAAAATTGTCAATTTACACTAGATCAACAATCTATTTCCTAGTGTTCATCAAATTTCACATAACTCACTAATCACCTACAATGGTGATTATAGTTTTCACTAAAATTTCACATGATTTCAGCTTGTGTTTGTCTAGGGTTTGTCCCTAGACACTATAGTTGTTCCTAAATCATCATAACATACACATGGAACCATAAATTCAGAAATTCCCAATTTCATGAGAATTTCAAGCTAAGAGTTTTCATTAAATTTTACATACCTTTTAATCCTCTTGTGATGAGGATCAATAATCCATGCTTTAATTTCGATTTTGGACTGAATTGGACCTTCAATTTGCAAGTTTAGTGAAGTTCTAGGGTTTTGAAGAGTGGGGATCGACCTGCTCTCTTCTTTGATCGACCAGACACCTCTAATTGGGGTGTTTGGTTTATTTTTATTTGTTTTATTAAATTCTAGTTTCTAGTTCTACAACTTAGGTCCCTCCACTTTTGTATAACTTATAGTTTGGCTAATTGTAACCCTATTATAAGTTATCTCTAGACTATTAGCTAACTAGGTTAAAATTCCTAGTTAGTAAATTCTTGTTTATTTAATAATCCAAATATTCACCGGGTTACTTTTACCACTAAAGGTAAATTACCCGTCTTTTAATATAAACGTGGTTTGATTACCAAACCCGTTTTCGGGGTGTTACATGATACCTACTGATATTTGAGGCAAATTATAATATTTTATCAGTAAGCAAAGGTTGTTTAACTCAGACTTCAGTTTTGAGCTTTTCGGCTTATGTGAAATTACTAAACTACCCCTACGGGGCATAGTTTGTGTTTAAAATTCGTTTCGGGCATAATGAATGATATCTTACTGATGTCACAACCTATTTGGAGCATATTAACTTAGGAAACCTGTAAATGGCTCATATGAATACCCGCCACGCTTATTACGCGTACGGTTTGGTTTATGTACCAAGTTTACTTAAACTAGCCGAAATGGGTCAAACCTTATCGGTTTTATCTCAAAACCCAGAATGTGTGTAAGTTACCCATATTAAACAAGCATACAAGCTTGTCAGGTCAAAACCACATTCTAAACCGGTCTTCGCGTTATCATGCGTTTGAACCGTGTCTACCTTTTGGAAACTATCCGGTCTAAGTCTAAGCTTAATTAAGGACCCGTTAGAAATCTAATAGGTTATTATAAACCTTCGTTCCAGATTAGGAGCTCAGTAAAAGTACTTGCATTTGCTGTATTTGATTGATACTTTGCTCAGGTAAATACTCTTAACTTATTTCCCTATACGGGCTTGGGATACGGTACTATAAAAGTATCGCTTGGTCGGGTGTATGTAGTCATTTAAATCGGATTGTGATTGATGTATTTACATAACCTGTTTAATATGTATTATTTGGTGTATGGCCATTGGGGGTTAAATGACCATGTCCCGGATATCCTTGGCATCATTCGAAGAAATGGCCACGACCTAAGCACGGGGTGTAGGCGTACACCTGACAGTTGCATTATGTAAAAACTGGTAATCCACTCAGATGTATCATCCTTGTGGACATTATACCGAAGCCGGTAATCCACTTAAAGGATGATAGCCTGTGGGCATTATACCTGTGGCGTGTCACTTAATCTGTCCTGATGGACGACAAATAAGTAAAATTGTATACATGATTATTTCAATAATTGTCCCAAGTTATAAAAGATATTTGTGCCGAAGTACATTCAAACCAATTTACAAACTCTTTTCAAAATGAGTCAGTTGAGTTGTATTTACCAGTGTAAACTGACGTATTTTCCAAAAAGGCTAAGTGCAGGTGCTAGACGAAATAGGCTGGCTACTCCAGGCATCATTACTCATGTCTCGCAAGCTCTAGATGTCAAAGTCTGTTGAACTATTATTTCCATTGTATTTTTGATCCGCCTGTGGATCTTTTACTTTCCGTTGTAATACTGGATATTACTTATTATTCGGAATGTAATATATTTATCTTTTGCTTCCGCTGTGCATATTAAATATTGTGTTGTTTGACTATTATGTTGCCAACTACGTCACGATAATCCCCCACTGGGCCCACCGGTGACACGTGGAAGTCGGGGTGTGACAAGTACGTATCTTGACCCGTTACATCAAACGAGACTTTGTCAAATTATGCGAAGTCTTATTGTAGGATAGTTATGGCGTCGTTTATAGCGACCAGAATCGTTACTTGAAGTAATAGGTTAAGAGTGATAAGGAACCGTTTGGTAGTCATCATATTGGGGAGTTCCACAAGATGAGCCAAACGGGTCGATTAGTTGTGAAAATTATTGTACTAGTGTTAGAAAGTTAAGTTAGCGATGAAAATCACAAGAGCATTAAGCCATGAGATTGGTAAAGAAATGCGGGTGATAATAAGCCCCGGATGTTGGGTATAAAGTGCCATATACTTACTAGTTAAACGGTAGTAAAATAGTAAAGTTAAAGTGGGTCGAATAAATGCATAATGACATATAGTCTTTCGGTCCATAAATAAATTTTTTGGTATCATAATTGTAATAGGTACGTCGGTAATGAATTTACAGACGTATAGGAAAAAGATTCACCTAAAACGGACTTACGAGTCAAAAGTTATGACCATTTGAGTTAAAAATCTGAGTTTTCCGGAGCTGGCATAAATTGCAGCTCACAAACATAAGTTGCTGGAAAATCTGATCTCCCGCGCCACGCGGAAGAAGTCCTGATATGCGTCGCGACACGCGAGGAGTTCTCGCGGCCCGCGTAACACTTCTCGCGGGGCGCGAGCGAGCCTGATCCGAAATTTTTATTTGTTTTCAACTGTTTTGATGCTAGATTTCGATTATACGTGTTATATTATTGTCAAAATTAACCCTTGATGTGGTCTTGACATTAGGTGATGTTGGTGAACTTACGGATGGCGATCAAGCAAATGAACAAGAACCGAACACTACATTTTGAAGCTTCCGCAATGTGTTTAATCTTTAATAGACTTTGTGTATAGGTTGTGAACAATTTCTAAACAACTTTTGAAACGTTTTAACTTAGTCATTAGTTGACTAAGGATGATGCTACTTATGTACTTCTTTAATGAAAGTTAAGTTATGTTAACAAATACTTTATTTGAAATGGTATAATCTATTATTAAAATCATGTAAAATTAGACGGGTGTTACACGTCTGAGATTAGCCTGATTATAGATTGATAACGTAAGCGTTGAATAGTGCGATAAACGGTGATGAATGAAGCAAGTGTTGGATGGTAATCCGATCGGATAGCCAGTCGATCGGGTGGCAATCCGTTAGGATGGTCATCCGATCGGATGACCGTTCGATTGGATTGTCACTATGTTTGGTGAAGAGGTGTTTGTGTATGATGGTTTGCCTTTTAAAGTTTTCGTTGTAGCATTTTGAAACAGAGAAATATCTCTACCCTTCAGGTCGGTCGATCGGACGAAGGTTCGATCGGGTGACGATCCGATTAGTAGGACACTTTAGTGAGAACAAGTTCACAGCAGTTGTCACTCGATCGGATTGCAATCCGATCGGGTGGCAATCCGTCTGGAACCGTCTATGTATTGAATTAGTCCCAACATCACATGGTCGGATGGCTGTTCGATCGAGTGGCAATCCGATCGGACGGCAATCCGTTCGACGTTCAGAACTTGAAAAGTTGAATTTAAAAGTTTAATTGAGGAACCAAGTGCAAGCCGATCGAACAGCTGTCCGATCGGGTGGTAGTCCGATCGGACGGCAATCCGTTCCGACGGCATTAGATCGTCCTGTCACTTGATTGTTTTGAAAGTTTGCGGTTTTCTCGAGACGGTATGACATCGTGCTAAACAACAGAACCCCAACAACACCCAGGCAATCTGATCGGACAGGAATCACCCTAATCTGATCGGTCAGCTGTTCGGGACGATGGTTCGCGTTTAACCCGAGATCGGTTGTCTCGTTGATAGAATACAGATCTTGAACCAACACATCAACAAGAAGGAGTAGAAGATCAGAACAAGCTCCGATTCTATCGGTTTGAGTGCATTGAGTGTAAAAGAGTTGAAAGAAAGTTAGAAAACCATCTTTCACTCCTTTTTAACCATGAGTTTGTGTAGATCTATGCGAAAATGTTGTTTAATCATTTGGAAATCCTTTAGATCTGAGTTGTTCTTGGTGGAATGATACCAAAACTTGAAGCTCATAAGAACTACATGATAACATCATCCTAGAACACCTCAAATCCGTTGATTTCATGGTTAAAAGTTAAGATTCAAAGGTGAAATTGATGAAGAAGTGTGTGTAGATCGTAGAAGTACAAGAATTGAGATAGAAAACTTACAAGAATCGCGAGAAATCGAGAGGAAATAGCCACAAAGCGTGCTGGTCGAGTGGGAGCTGTCACATCACTGTTCAAGTGATGTGACAAGGGCTATTTATAGGTGAAGAGGAGAAAAGGGGAAGGGAGTGCCATGGATCAGATGACTGTCCGATCGGGTGGCTGTCCGATCGGGTGGCAATCCGATCGGGTGGCAACTCGATCGGATGGCCACCCGATCTAGTGGTCACTCGATCGGTGGTCTCCGGCGAATGGCGTTTTGATGCTTCATTTTGTTCGTTAAGCTTCGCGATAATTTGGTTACACATTTTCATACCCATATTCATATATTTATTATTATAATTAGTCACATATGGTCGTATAAATATCCACATTTCAAAGTTGCGATACAATAACCGGGTTTCGTTTCGAATATGCGTTCTCTGCGACGCATCACGGCTATCGAGGAGGGTAGAATAGGTCCTCACTCAATATCATCGTGAGCGTTAGTGTGCGTGATGCGATGTGTTATAGTGATAAGGTATGCGTAATATGCGAAAATACTGCGAAATAGCGATGTATGCGATATAGCTACATTATGATCCGAATCTCTGGTGCTAGGCGTAACGAGTATAACGAGTGGTAGCAACACACGAACATGCGGGTTGTTACAGAGGTGGGGTTGTGGTGGTGGTGGCTGAGGTGAGAGAGAGGGAGAAGAGAAGGTGGTGGTTGGATGGAGTTGGTGCAAGGTGGTGATGGTGGTCGGGTGATAGGGATGCTGCCGAGGGGTCGGGCATGTCACATTTATTCCTTTTCTTTGTATTTATGTTGGTTTTGGCTGTATATTTGTTCATTTTGCTCGTTTAAGCTCATTTGGTCCTGTAAATTCAAAAGGAAGACAAAAACACACTTTTTCCAAAATTAGTACTAAAAAAAGGTTAGTTTTATGCCTCATTTGATATAATTTATATGTTACATTTTGCACACATCACAGGCGGTCTACGGTGATAGTGGTGGCGGCTGAGGTAGGGTTATGGTGGTGGTGGCGACAGAGGTGATAAAGAGAGAGAGAGAGATAAAAGAAGGTGGAGGTGGAATATATGCATAAATCTTGAATTTAATGAGTTAATATCAAATAAATAAACCTTATATATAAAATTACCGAAATACCCCTACACTTAATTGAATTATTTAACTGAGTTAAGAGGGAGGGAGCACAATGGAAAAACCATCGCAAACTATTGGAGGAAAATGACTATTTTTAAAGGTTTGGGGCAAACGGGTCTTTATAATATATAGGTATACATATATACAAAATTGAGAAAGTAAATTTAAGGAAAAAAATAAATGATCTTAATTCATGATAAAACAAATGAACTAAAGTCTAAATAGCATAGGTGATAAGTATTATATCCATGGTACTATAATGCCTTTAGCTTTGTATTATTCAAAAGCTTTCAATTTTATATGTATCCCATTGGGAAAAGTTTCTGTATAAATAAAGTTAACGTACTAAACGTACGAATAGCATGAAAAAGCAAAAAACACATGGTGGTATTTTTTTAATTATCTGTTTGTAGGGTAATTATCAAAATTACTACAAAATGATATCGTAGAGTAATTTTGATCTTGTAGAGTAATTTTGTAAAATGATACTGTAGAGTAATTTTGATCTTGTAGAGTAATTTTGTAAAATGTTCTTGTAGAGTAATTTTGATAAAAAAACTATACCTAACAAAAAAACCAAGAAAACCTACCCCCACCCACCCAAACTAAAGCATAAAGCTGAACCCCATAACTAAATGCTAACAAAATTACTATACAAGATCAAATTTACTCTACATGATCATTTTACAAAATTACTCTACAGGATCATTTGTAGAGTAATTTTGAATTGTATGTTGTTTGATAAACTTGTAGGGTAATTTTGATTCACTTGTAAAGTAATTTTGATGCAGAGTAATTTTGATAATTACCCTACAAGAACAAGATTACTCTACAAGAACATTTTACAAAATTACTCTACAAAATATCAAAATTACTCTACAGGATCATTTGTAGAGTAATTTTGATAGTTACCGGTAATTACGAAAATGCCACCGCGTTTTTTTGTCTTTTCCTTCGGTTCGTGCGTTTTGTACGTTAAAGTTATTTGTATTTGATCTTTTGTCCTATCCTATTTGTATATAATACTAACTAGATTTATACACGTGTGCGCGATATGATGATTAGATTAACGCGTTGTGCATACACGTGACATGACGTGTGTTTTACTTTGTTAAACACATTACATTAGTGACATTAACGTGGTTAGGCATAGATAAAAAAGGTATAATGTTTCGCACGTGGTGTAAAGTTGTAAGTATAATTTAAAAAAAATTGAAGTGTCGCAGAAGATAAGATGTGAAGTTATTAAGTAAAAATCAATCAAGGGTCAAAGTGGTTAAATCACAAAAGTTAGGGGTCAATGTATCACTTACTAGATTGAATATGTAAAGTCTATAAATTCAAGAGTAAAAAAAACAAATTTAACACTATGGTCCACCGATCATGGTTTTCAAGTATATATATAATAATAATATAACTTGTGAATCAGAACTTTTCAGCTATATAGATAACTATATTTTCTATTGCAAATAATGGGTTTCAAAACGAAACTTCAAGTAGGTTTACGGTGTTGCGCTTTGCGGAATCTGGACTATAAGGGTCTGTTTGGTATGGGGTAATGCAATGTACGAGAGAATGGAATGGACGAGGTAATGGAATGGACAAATGAATGAAATGGATCATTCCATTCCATGGTCTTGTTTGGTTACCATATGGGAATGGAATGGATCATTACCTTGTAGTGTTTGGTGGGCAGGAAAAGAAGAAGGAATAAAATTGGCGATGGGTGGCGGGATTCGATGGGGCCGGTGGATGGCGGCGGTGGTGGCGACGGTGGTGGCAGTGGTGGTGGTAGGTTGTGGCGATAATGATGCTGGTGTTCGGTGGCGGAAGGTGGCGATGGTCGGAAGTGGTGCCGATGTTGTGGCGAAGGGTGGTGGCGGATGGTAGGCGGTGTTAGTGGTGGTGGTCGGTGGTGGCGTGGGTGTTAGGTGGCGGAGGGTGACGACCGTGGTGGGTTGTGGTGGCGGTGGTCGGTAGTGTTTGGTGGTTGATAGTGGCATTGGTGCCGTTGTTCGATGGCGGAGGGGGTGGTTACGACAGCGGGAGGTGGTGGTGGCGCCGGTGTTCGGTGGCGGTGGTCGATGGTAGCACGACGGGTGGCGGTACCGGTGGTCGACGACGGGTGGTGGTGGCATTCAGGGGCGGACCTAAGCCCAGCCCAAGGTGGGCGGGCGCACCCCCGGGAAAAAAAATTAGTGCTAAGTTTGACGAAAATCCCGTCCGCACCCCTTGGTATTTTTCGTCTGCACCCCTTGGAATTTTTCGTCCGCACCCCTTAGGTAAAAAGTGTTATCAATTTATATTTTAAAAATATTCTTTAGTAAACTCTTATTTTATAAAAAATACTACCTAAATTATATAACTTTTAATACTTAAATAACTAAGCCCAAATACCCAATACATTTAACTATCCCACTACTAAGTCTTAGCCCAATAAACAAACCCAACAAATCAACAATATTTCAAACTAAAATAAAATAAACAAGCCCAAAACCCTTACGTATTCTATCGTGCTCTCTTTATCGTCCTTGCACGCTAGCGATCAGAACATCAACAGCGACAACAGTGAACAATCAGCAGCCGCATACCACTGTAATCAGCCACCATACCGCCACCGATCAAACACGGGTAAGTTTCTTTGTTATTTTTGATGATTTTTGGTTAATATTATCCACCTCCAGGAGTCTATTATAGTCGCATACTAACCATTGTAGACATGTGCTTCGTTTTGTTTTCATTATGTTATGGTGGGTTATATTTTGTTATTGATGATATTTTGCCTTTTTTTATAGCCGCATACCACAGTATGTTTGGCTTTTTTTTAGTGAAGAACGTTTGGCTTTTTTTTTATGGTGTATATGTTGTTTAGATGATTTTTAGGGTGATTTACATTATGATATTAAGGGATTGAATAGCTGATACATTATGTAATATGTTATGGAGCCATGAACTTATAGATCAATTTGTTTGTGATAGCCGATATGAACAATGAGCAGGGACGTTATGGCGCGATTTCTCAACAGTAAAGTTGATACGTCTTCCCGATTCATTGATGTGGATACTTGCATAATCGGATTGGCGATGAGAATTTAGGTAAAGGTTGTATATGTTATATAGAAAAAGAGTTGCTTAAGAAAGTAGGTTTAGATGATGTTTTGGATAGATTTCAAAAAATGAAAACCCGTAGGACGACGTTTTAATTATGTTTGTAACAAGGTTTGACGTGTTTTTGATGATTATATAAATTTAGTTCTTTTGTTTTACATGACCCGACTCGACCCGAACTGACCCGATACGAACCAATTTTTTATTTATATACCTTGGGGCCTAAAATTTTCGAAAATGTTCCGCACCCCCATAGAAAAATTTCCGGGTCCGCCACTGGTGGCATTTGTGGGTGGCTAGTGGTGGAGGTGTTGGTGATGAAGGTGGGAGAAGGAATGGAATGGGAAAAAAACAAGGGGTGTGGATGGAATGAATTTGAGGGAATAGAATGCAATATGTAATAGGTGATTCCATTACCTTGACCAACCAAACACTTTTTTTTCCATTCCCTCGTAATAGTCAATTGCATTCCCTCTCTCATTCATTCATATCAAACACTACCTAACAAATCTTGGACCCCAACAAGTGGTATTAGCTTTGGCTGTGATGTAGATGGCCTTTCTAGGCTTTTGGGCTAACCCTTGTTTTCATTCTTTAGGAGTAGGCTAAATGGGCTTGGCACTAGCCCGAGTTGGCTTTCGCTTGGCCTATGAACAACTCTTGTTTAAATAAATGAAAAAAATAACCTTACTTCTAACTAGAGGTCTATAAAAACAGTTTCGTCCTGTGAAACTGGGTCATAACCCGACCCTATACACAGAAGGAATTGGTTTAGGCCAAATCAGTTTGAGCCTGACTTAACCTGGCGATTTGAGAACACGAATCGGTTTAGGCTTAATAAAAAACCGGTTCTAGAGGTGTAAAAAAGCGTTTAGGTGTTAGAAAAATTGATTTGAAGAACTGGTTTGCGTCGTTGAATAACGGATATATGGCCGTTAATATAGTTGTTAGGCCTCAAAAATTCAATATTTAGCTTTTTTTCTTCCTGCATTTTGGCCTCCCATAAATTAGTATAAATATGCATGGGCAAGTTTTTTGTTCAGAGAGAAATCGAAGAAGTATTACAGCTCAAAACTAGAGCTCCTTTCTTATTACAACGATCTTTATAGTCTGTTACAAATCATTAAGCTACTTTACAAATGATCCCTAAAGTTCTACATATTACAAGAATGGTCCCTGAACTATTACAAGTATGTAAAAGCCATAACAATACTTCCCTCTCTTTGAAAAAGTCTTGACCTCAAAACTCAAACTTGAAAGTGGGAAATCTAAGTATAAAATCATGATAATCCTCCTATGTAGCATCTGTTAGTGATAATCCTTGCCAACGTATTAACAGTTGAAAAGAACCTTTATAACCCTTCTTAACCCATCTCTTTTTAAGAACTGCAGCTGGTTGCAAGTGAAATCTAGGTTCCTTTGTAAATAGAATGATTTGAGTTGGAGACCCATGAGAGAGGGACACAAGAAAGGTGTGATGTATGAGCACATCATTTGGAAGATCTTGCTTGTAGGCGACTGGATCTGAAGCAAAATCTAGGGTCGTCGCGCGACGCGACACATTTTAAGGCTTCCCTCGCTTGACGCGAGGGAGTCTTTGACTCGTTATTTGACTTATGGCCTCTTGTATGACGCGAGATGTGTTTGTCATTCCCCTCACGTGACATGAGAGGGTATTTGACCTGTTTTTGACTGATAAATGACGCGCGACGCGAGAGAAAGTAAGGGTGCCTCTCGCATGACGCGAGAGGCCCATTTTTATAGAAAGTTTTGAATAATTGTGGCCTTCTTTCCTTCATGAAACGCCTTCGTCTTCTCCTTAATACTCCAAGAACGTGCATACGCCTCATCCCGAAGCTCCGCCAACTCATGGATTTGAAAATATCTTCTCCTTGCCGCTTCGGTTAGATCTAGTGAAGAAACACCAAGTTAACCTGATGGTCAAGCTTGTCAGAACGGTCTCGTCAAGAATGGTTAATCTTCTTTCTTTCCTCGACTGGTGGCTTGAATGATCTAAACCACGATCCTGCAAAACGAACAACACCGTGAAGTTCGTTACAAGGAGGAGAGGTGGGGGTTATCCTTGTAACCACCATCTGGTGTGAGAATAAGAACTTGTTTGAGGATAAACAAATGTGGGTTAAAACTTAAAAGTGAGAAATTGAGAGAAGCGATCCTTAAACCTGAAGGTGAAGATTCCTAGATATAGCTAAAAAGTGTGGAAAAGGAGATGGGCTTATGGGCCTTGGGTTGGACGTCGCCATCAAGGAATATCCTGTTTGTCTCTTCTGACACGACCGTTAGTGTGTAAAGAGGATCGAGGTGCTGACGCACGGTGATTGGAGCCACGTGGCCTGAGGGTCATCCTTGATGTCGAGTTTACCATCAGCTGTGAGTAGCGTAACTTGATTGGTTACACGTCACTGTCCTTTTGTACTATTTGTCTCTTGCACGATTGCTCACCGTGGTGGTTGCATGATCACAGCCTGGCGTGCCCTGATTGGTTGCAAGTTCTATCATTGAACTATCTTTAGCTTGCATGCTCGCGCTTACGCTTATACAGCTTGAGCGAAGCCTATGAAGGTAGCTAAGTTCGATATTGATTTGGTTTTGCTGGGGTATGGTCCTTTGTGCGCGCACACCTTTATACCTTGTTGGTGCAAGGTCTATGACCATACCCCTTTATCTAGGTTAGCGATTTTAACAGCCCAAAGAGCTCAATGTTCTAGCTCTACGGGGAGATGAGACACTACCCCGTAAACGATCATAAACGAGGTGGCTCTCAAGGGTGTTTTATACGTAGTTCGAAACGCCCACAATGCATCGTCTAATTTTTCGGGCCAATCTTTCCGACTCTTCCCTACGGTTTTCTCAATAATCCTCTTCACTCCTCGGTTCGCGTTCTTTACTTGACCGCTTGTTTGAGGATGGTAAGCGGTGGGTAAAAAGTGAGTGACTCCATAATGCGCTAACACCTTCTCCATCAAGGTGTTACAGAAGTGCGTGCGACAGTCACTTATAAGAGCTTTGGGAATACCGAATCGGGTAAACAACCTTTTTAGGCGATGTCCTTTATGTGTAAAATTGATGAGTTTTATACTTTATGTTTTAAAATACTGCATGTTATGTCCTTTAGGCCTAACCTAGTTAATTTTTTCAGTTAAAGTTAAATCTGATCATGTGCAAGGCACATTAGGGTATAATTGTCTTTTTAGCCTTTTAGTTAAAAAACATATTAAAAAACTAAAATATAATATATACACACTCGTCTTTTTCTCTCTCTAATGAAACTACTGAACGCTCTTTCTCTCTCTCTCTATTCCATCTCTTTTACCACCACCTCAACCTCCTTCCACCACCACCGCCGTCTCCTTCCATCACCACCAACGCCGCCACAATCTGTTTTCTCCACCCCCAACCACATCCGCCATCGTCGCCGCCCCATCTCCACCTCCACCTCCACCTCCACCTCCACCTCCATCTCCCCTAACCCTCACGTAATCCCAATGATCTAACCCATATGATCTGAAATCGATTCAAATACTTGTAATTTTTCCGATCCAATCCCTGATCTACTCACCTCACCGGTAGATAAAAAAATGGATAACAACAATAACATCTTCTCCCACCTTCCATCAGTTCTTGGTTATAACCTAGATATCCGAAACCGCCTGACCATCAGCTATTAGCCGCCATCTCTCTCTAGAAACCCTAGATATATCACCGTCACAGTGGTGGAGGTGGCCGGAATCATTTTCACTTTTCACCATATGAGAACTAGAAGAGAGATGGGGAATTTTGGAATTTTTTGGTTGTTGAGTTGATTTGGGAGATTTGGGAATTTTTTAGTTGTTCAGATGATTTAGGATTTTTGGTTGTTGAGTTGATATATTGCATATGATTATAAAAACTATCTTGCTGATGACTTCAAGTATATGGATCTAGTAAGTTGATGTGCTTTTAAATTAAAAAAAAAAAATAGTTGAAAGTTTTCTTAAAGATCTTGAGATTTATTAGGTAAATGGGAGTGTAACTACAAAACAAGGGGTTCCATTTGTCTTCATTAATGCTTTAAGGATCATATTTTGTTTATCAGTATGCAAACACCATCGGCCTACTTTTTCTTTCTACACACTTCCGTTTATTTTTTATTTACTAACAAAAATAATTTTGTATACACTATTATAAATTAGGGGACTGGATTAGTAGGCCCAACGATTAGAATTTACTTAGAACAGTTTGAATGGTGGTGGAAAGTGGCAGAGATAGCAGGTGGTGTGGGTTGGATGGTGGTGGTAAGTGGGAGAGAGAGAGTTGAGAAAGAGATATATAGAGAGAGAGAGTAGTTTTATTATTTAAAACTGGTTGGGTATTTAAGATATTAACACATTTAGTTCCTGAAAAGGTAAAATAACAAAAATACCCTCATGTGCAAAGCGCATGATCTGATTTAACAAAAAAAAATTAACTAGGCTAGGAACAAAGGACAAAACGTGTAGAATTTTAAAACATTAAGTACAAAACTCATCAATTTTAAAGACAGAGGACACCGTCTGAAATTTGATATATAAATAAAGGATAAAACTCGTAATTCACTATAAAATGTGTTGGGGTTAAATTACAAAAAATGAAAACCTTTGAGTTAAAAGTAAAAAAAAATTAAAGGGGTTAAAATGCAAAAAAAAAAAAAAAAATAAATCTTTGGGTGAAAAGTGAAACATCAAGTTCCTCTAGGCATACAGTACTAGGGATGAGTCCCCATACCCGTACCGGTACCGAAAATACCAGTATCAAATTTGAACAAAACTGGGTACCAAATATATAGGTACGGTAAAGGTACTGGTACGGGTATTTTCGGTACCGTACCCGCTTTGGTACCATTTTGTTTTTATTTAGTTTTTGAGCACTTGTACGAGTACTAAATAGGTAAAATTGACATGAGTACCAATATATTGTGAGTATCAAATAGGTAAAATTGGTACGAGTACCACTACGATACAGGTACCATATAGGTAAAATCAATACGAGTACTATAAATACAATAATACAAAATAAAACATAATACAAAAAAAAAAACTTTTAAAGGTCTACATAAAATTTGGTACCAGTACCCGTACTAATACCGAAAGTACCAAATACCAAAATCAATAAAACTGGATACTGATACATGTACCAAATACCTAAAATTGATACAAATACAGGTACGAGTATTAAAAAAAAAAAAAAAAAAGCTCAACCCTCTGTACAGTACAACAACAAACAACAAAGTGTTTATTTATAGTATGGAAAACCCTAATTTACCACCTCTTCATTTTTCGCCCCTTTTCACTTCTTCAAGAGCACACACAAGATACAAACTCAGCCCCAAAATTCTGCTCAAATTTGCTTCGATTTTGGTTCGAAATAAGGCAAGAACTCCTTCTTCTTGATTGATTTGGTCCAATTTTGACAAACTAGGTTCGTTTCTGAGAAATTTTGGACCGATTTCGACCCATTTTGACTATGAGCGCCTGGACAAACCATTCGGGCAAATCCAGGCGAGCGATTAGCAATTAATCACCCCTTAGGCGAGCGATTACGACATTGCGTGTGGTTGGCTGTAGGAATTTGGATGGTTTACTTTGGTCGGGTGTGACTGAAAATCTTGGTCAAAAACAAAATTCACACACACAATCACTTATGTTTAACTTTGCATACAACGAGTTTAACAACAATTCCACTCACGTTTTTTCGTAATAAATTGTTTTTTCAGCACCAACGAAGATGAGATTTGTCAAGCAAATCTTCAATGGCGACTTGTTGAACGTCATCCTTTCATAATAACCATAAACACCGCATGTTTTTGAGCTTCAGAATGGTGAGTATTATATTAAGCTTGTGTTTTAGTCATTGTGTTACTTTGTTTGTTTTAGTAAATATCAAACAAAACAAAAACTTTTTGCTTGCAAGTCTGAATCAATTTTCATAATAAGTTGTTTTTTTACTATTATACAAAGTTAGATAATTTGTTTTTGTTACAACAAGCAATGTAAACCTTTTGATAAGTTAGTTTAGAGCTCGTATACTAGCCTGGTTTACATATTTTAGATGAGTGATTCAATTATGAGCTTTAGGTTCTTGACAAGCAGGTGTCTTTATTCAAAGTGTAGTCGCTGAGAATCAGGAAAGAAAAGCACATCCTGTTGAAGGAGCTATGCATGGGTTGTCTGAACTGTCTTCTCAGTTCCCACAACTCAATCCTTTTGAGCTGAAATGGATGGTGAGACAAGGGTGAAATACTTGAAGAAGACACCTTTTCAGTTGCAGGTTCTTGAAGAAACTTTTGCTGGTTTGTATTTTTTTTTTTTTTGCAATTATTGATCTTTTCTTTTTTAATCAACTCCATCCATTTTGCTTAATATTTATTTATTTGATGTGATCTTTAGTGAATAAATATCTATCGGACCAGGATCGAGCAGATTTTAGATGAGTGATGACCATGATTCAATTCTGAGCTTCAGGTTCTTGACAAGCAGGTCGTCTTTATTCAAAGTGTAGTCGCTGAGAATCAGGAAAGAAAAGTACATCATGTTGAAGGAGCTATGCATGGGTTCTGAACTGTCTTCTCAGCATGCTGCTCTGCAGACAAATGTTATTCGATTGCAAGGGATGATTGAGGCGGTCAACAATGAGAAGCAACTTTTAGAAATGGATCTTGGTTTTTTGGAGCAAAATATCGCCGATCAAAACGGCCACAATTAACAACTTACAGCAGCAAGCTGCCTTTGTGGGTTTTAGGGTTTCATTAATGTAATGCTTAGCTGGGTATCTTGGGTAGAATTTTAAAACTTGATCTGCAAAGTCATTGAACAGAGTTTTTGTGCATATGTTTAAAAAAAAACTTGTTAACTTTGTGTAAATTAACTATGTTACCCTTTAACTTGTTTGTTTTGAATAAAGACCCAAGAACCGTCAATGGCACCCTCCTCAACGTGCAATAATACCCCTTGGCCCAAAAGGGTTACAAGCAGGGTGGTCCCTATCTTCACCCTTAGGAAGAAAAGCCTTCCAATACCAGTCTCTGTCTTGAATTGTCATAAAATATTTAGTATCCAAACATGTCTCAGATTCGGTCTGTGTTTGCCCATCAAACATTGGATTCAACAGTATGTTTCGCAACACATGGATTTTGGATTTAACCGCTTGTAAAGCGACTTGATGTACTATGTTACCACCAGAGCTATCTACAGCCAAGAAAATATAAACTCTTTTGAGTCTGTACTTTGCAGCTAGGCCTAGCAAAAAAAAAACCATGTAGGACATTTTGGGTTATTTTGAGTCCTTTTTAAAATAAGAAGCAGATCACATTGGGCCATTAAGTAAGTTGGGATGGGTTAGGATGGGTAAAAAATATACATCTAAGTGGGTGTTTGGGTTAACTTATTTTGGAGCTACTTTTAACTTGTTGACTTATAAAAAGTTAATAAGTCATTTTGATAATGTTTGATGTGTTATTTGTTGACCAAGATGTAAAGATGCGTAGAACCTGTTTGATGAAATGCTTCAAAGAGGTTTAGATCAAGATGTCACTGTTATTTAATGTTATTTGTATCTTTGTTTGCATGGTTTTCGTATTTCTCTATTTTGGTTTGTTAATGATGGTGTTATTAAATAATTGTAAATTTGCTTCTAAAGGCTTGAATATTCATTTTTGATATGCCTGGCTGCAACTTTGGAGAAAGTTTTAAGTGATTGTAGTTTGAATAATTGTAAATTTGCTTCTAAATACTAGCTTCATGACTCTTTATTTTGAATAATATGTTATCAATAGTCCGGATAAGTACATTACTGCCCTATAAATCCTAAATCCTAATTTTCTGATGCTTTTGTTTTTATATTAATTACAAAGGAATCTAGTAGATATGGTCTGTGTTTAGTCTTTCGATGTGTCAATATAGAAACGGCTTGCATAGTTTTTTGATTTTTTAAGGGAAAATCACGAAACTAGCCTTGACCACGCCGTTTTTTCAATTTTGGCCAACTGACCCGGCTCCACGAGCCGGCACCGTCAACTGAACCGGCTCGAACCTTGTTGTGCCGGCTCAAGGAGTTCCTTCAACGATGACCAATCTGATGGAGACACGTGTCCGAAAAACGGCTCGGATCAGCTGACACGGCTCCGAGCAGGTGAACCGGCTCGAACCTTGTGTTGTGCCGGCTCGTAGCATACCTGGACCGGCTCGAACCTTGTGTTGTGCCGGCTCGTAGCATAGTGCAGTCGCCGGCGATAACTGTGGTCGTCGAAGGAACGGTGACCAGTGGTGTGATCGGAGATGTCGGAGTTGCAGGTTAACGATGGTGGTGATTATGATCGGCGGAGGATGACCGGAGGAGGAACGGTGACGGAGATGGTTGACGGAGACGGATTGGATGGCGACGGAGAAGATGGATGGACAGGTAGTTGATTAAGACGGTGATGAAGGTTGATGTCGTGGCTGAAAGTTGCAGATGAAGTGTAGGTGGGTTTGTCGGCAGAGGAGGGAAGGAGGAAAAGGAGGTGGCGTTTTGGTTTGGCGGTTGTAGTGTTATGGTGGTTTGGTGGAGGTGGGTATGGGTTAAGGAGGCGGAGAAGTGGTGGTGGAGGTGATGGTGGCGGTGGAGGTGATGGTGGCGGTGGAGATGAATGTGTTTCTCCCTCACACACAAACACACACTGAACTTGGAGCCGTTTCAGAGAGAGAGAGAGAGAGCACAGAGAGAGAAGATTGAGGGGATTGAGTGTAGCAGTGGAGAGAGAAACACATTCATCTATGTAGAGACTAGGGGACAAATGGACACGTGGCAAAAAACGGTTGGTTGCTTGAAAGGATTTTTTGAGCCGGGTGGGGATTTGTGAAACGACATTTTATGGGGTGTCAACAGGCTATTTTTGAAATTTTGACCAAGTGTTGTTGGCTATTTTGGTGATTTCCCCTTTTTTTAATATGGAGGCTAATATATAGGTTCACGGTTACCAGTGATATATTTAGGAAGCTCTTGTTCGATTTGGTAACTCTGAATTTGCAGAAATTGCTGGTTTTGTTTAAATGCACATGAAGAATCAAGAATGTTCTGTTTGTGGTCTTTCCAGGGTATTGAGGTCAAGTATAGAATACTATTTGTATATCCTGATTAGACATATTAGCCTTAAATATGTGCTTAGTTAACATAATTAGATGGATTATTGAAATATAGTGGTCCTTGACAAGTGACTAATGAGGTTGATTAACGCAATCTTTCTTGGTTTTAAAGTAATGTGTGTAACTGTTAATTACTATTGTATGGTCGTTGTCTGGTATCGTATGGTTGGTATCATTTACTTTCTAATCACAGTCATATTAATGTGATTGCTTGTCGGTTTATATTAAAAAAAGTACGTTGATTTGACTGATAAACTTGACAAGTTGAGAGCGTGTAAAATGCTTCATATTTTTAAGTTTGAAACATGTATGTTTGAACATCAATTTACGTAGGGTTATTTAGGCCTGTCGATGGATATGGATTGGATTGGATCGGATTGGATATTTATCACCCCTAACTATTGGCTATTGGCCACTGCCACCTCAATTATCACTTTGACGCCCACCACCCCCAACTTAACACTTATTGTGTTCTGCCACCACGCCGTTAATTGATCACTAACTTTTGATCATGTAACTATACATTTGAGGTGTCTTAAGATCCCTAAAACCTTCCTAAGATCTCTATGACACCCCCCCAAAGTATAGTAACGGGATCTGAAGTTAGTGATCAGTTAAGTTAACGATGTGGTGACAGAACACACTAAGTATTAAGTTGGGGGTGACGGACGTCAAAGTGATAGTTGGGGTGGCAGCGGCCAATAACCAATAGTTTGGGGTGATAAAATCTAATAACCCATTTACATATTCTTTCCACCTAATAGAGTTGTTGGCTAGAGCAGTATACAATGTCATGAAAAGCACTTTAACATGAAACGCAAACATTAAATGCACATGCTAAGGACCTTTGAAGATGCTGACATATTTTAAATAGTGGTAGATATTAAAACAACTTGCATCTTTTTTTGCCTGTGCTTTTGTTTTTATATTCATTACAAAGGAATCTAGCTGATGTGGTTGGTTGCTTAGTCTTTTCCTGTGTCAATGTTAAAACAGCTTGCATCTGTTTTTTAGCATCTTTTGATATGGAGGCTAATCTTTTGCTGTGTCAATGTTAAAACAGCTTGCATCTGTTTTTGAGCTTCTTTTGATATGGAGGCTAATAAATAAGTTCACAGTTATCGGTGATCAATTTAGGCAGCTCTTGTTCGATTTGGTAACTCTGAATTTTCAGAAATTACTGGATTTGTTCAGAAATTACTGAATTTTCAAAATTTACTGGTGTGATATAGTTTTTTATAAGTTTTCACCTATTTCCAGTGTCGTAGTTTTACTAATAAGTACTTATTTATTTATGTGTGTATTTTTATTATTTTTCTTTCCACCTTTTTTAGTAGTTGTGTGCTTATATATTTTTCTAGAAGCTTTTGTCTTGGTTATGGTTTTTGAAGCCGAGGGTTTCACTGGAAGCAGCTTCTCTATCCCTTGGGATAGAGGTAAGGCTTGCCTACATCCTACCCTCCCAAGTCCTATCAATAGCTTTGCTATAGGTGGGATTATACTAGGTATGGTTGTTGTTGTTGTTGTTGTTTTAAACATGTAGCACAAAATAAACTTGTCGTTTTGGATTTTAATTCTACAATAATCATTTAGATAATATAGTAAACTATGAAAATGGTCTATGAGGTTTAGTCACTTTTGTCACTTTAGTGTAAAACTCAAACCTTTTAAATCTGAGTCCCTGTGGTTTCAATTTTGTGGCCATTTTCATCCAACTTTTTTTTTTAATCTTTTTTCTCCCTTTTAATGAAGGGCAAAATGGCCTTTTAACGTTTTATCATAACAAATTAAAAAACTCTGACCATTTTGCCCTTCATTAAAAGGGAGGAAAAAGACAAAAAGTTTGATGTTAACTGAAAAATCTTACCAAATTTTGATTTTGGATGAAAATGACAACAAAATTAATACCACGGGGACCCAAATTTTAAAGGTTTGAGTTTTGGACTAAAGTGACTGTCACACCCTGATTTTTGCGAAAGCGTGATTATGGTGTGACTTTCTTAATACCATTGCATTCAATCATAACAACAACTATATGATAAAACCAAAGATTCGTCATCCATTAAATAAGTTTAAAAACATCACAACATCATTGTTTAAACGTAGACTTCAAATTCAAGTTTTACAAACCATACGAATTGTTTTAAGAGTTCACTAAGGACTCATCAAAAGATATTAAATAAAACCAAGGTTTGGAAGACGTGTCTCGTCCAGGAATAAGACACCCAACCCAAACCTCAAAACCATGGATGACATCTTTATTCACAACGCAGCATGAAACTTCCAACGCCCGCCAGATCCACTTACTAATTCCCTGAAATACATGTATTTTGAAAACATTAACAAAATTTGAGTGAGTTCGTGTGTTTGTTTGTGTGTATGTATAAACCTTTGAAACCATTGTAAGTATGTATGTAAGTTTGTAAATCCTGGTATGAAAGCAACAAGGAAAAAAAAGAGATCACCAATGGTTTGCAAGGCCATTGATATGTGTGACATGATGCAGGAAAGCTCAACCCTAGCAGAGTTGCACCGGGCTTCCGGCAGTAAGACATAGTCTACCCATGGGCCAAACCCTGGTCCAACATGGGCGGGGCTCGCTACACCCGAATAGATCTATCACTCATGTCCCTCGGTCCTACTACGAGGATTGATGGCCTTAAGCGTTGTACCCACCACTCACATGATCTAAGTGTACCCTTCCTTAGCTAACCATACCAAATAAAAATGTTTGTAAACAGTTGTAACATGTACTTCACCCCCGAAGTTATAAAACTGAAAACAGTTAAAAAGAAAGGGGGAACGGGAAACTCACAGTCTTGCGTCTTCAATAATCGTAACTCGAACTTCTCCGGTGAATACGACTACCTACAACGTACTAATGCCTATTAGACGAACGGGCCGTGCCTTGGCTTAATATTAACGTTTCTGAGTTACGTTTCTTTTGATATTATTCCAGGTCACATAATTATTTGTTAAAATAATTAATATTTTAACTTAAATTATATTTATAAATTTTGGAATAATTGTTAAACAATATTTTTGTAATAATACTTCCCAAGTATTTATACTTGTATTTCCTTCCCAAGGATGGGGGTATCTTATACATGTGTATTTTTGCCATGTTTTGGGGTCGTATTCCGGTGTGTATTTATACGTACGAGAATACATATTTTTATTGTATTTATTAAGTATCCTCATACTTAATTAATTATTAAACTTTCTGGAATATTATTTCTAATAAAAGTCCACCAACATATATATATTTCCAAAATATATATTTAAGGAGTATTACTTAGAAAAATTATTTATAATTTTTCTTTTGGCAAAAATATTTGTAGTTCCAAAATAGTATATTTTCAAGTCTAACTTAGAAAATATTTATAAACTTATTTTTACCCAAAATAATGTATTTCAAGTTTACTCAAGAAAATATATATATTTTCCTAAAAATATTATATCTTCTAATAATTCCAAAGAAAATATATATTTTTATACTTGTAAAAAACGCTATATTTTTCCCTTGTCAAAATATGATATGCTCTTGAAGTAATTGTGAAAATCATATTTTCATTCCTTTGTATCCAAAATATTATTTACCAAAATATACTTTGTGAACATATTTTCCGGAATATTTTGTAAGTTACATTTCTTGTTCGGTTCGCCAATATTTTGTGTGTAACTTGTATGCTTATTCCTTGGGATTTTGGTAATATTTTGGATTGTAATTCTTGGTATTTTTGTGAGTTATATTATTTTAAGTCCTAAAATAACATAACTATTACACAAAGTATACAAATAATCACACATGTGTGTCTTTAATGTATATATATATTCTAAATACATATTTAGCCATTTTTATTTTATAAAACCAACCTCCAACAATTATATTTTTGTAACAAAAATTATGGCAAAGATGATGTGGAAAACTCATGGTTAAAATACACTTATAAATATTTGTTTAATAATATTTTTCTACGTGTTTATATTTTTAGAAAATTTTGCCATAGTTTCCCCTAAAAATGGAGGCTTCCATGCTTTCAAGCATATCATTTTCCTTTGTAAAATCATCACAATCAATTTACAATCAACTCTAAACAACTTGCATCTACCTATTTGCCAAAATCATGCTTAATCTAACACTTCATGAACTTGAAAGTTTATGAAACTTTGTAGTAACTTGGTAGTGTGTTTAGTGAGTTTCGTTACCCTTTAAAGTGGGGTTGTTTATTTAAAAACATCATTCTTGAAAGATTTAGATGTTTACAACTTGTAATCATGTTTTCTAAAAATGTTTCTTTGTGAAATCTTCTTGTTACACAAGTGTTTTTACACTTGTTTAACCACCAAAAATAGTGTTTGTTCATGTAAGAACCAAGTTTTAGCAAAACTTATATTTTAACTTGGTTTCTTTAGAATAATCCATGAAATATTTAGATCTATAAGATTAACAATATACTTTGATCATTACTTTACAAGAAAACATTATGTTTCTTTCAAGTTCATGCTTTATGTGTGGATGATCCATCATCCTACATCAATTTCTATTCTCACATCTTGCTAGATTATGTTTTCAATCATGATCTAGCAAGATCATATGATGATCAACATCATCTCTACAAACAATCAGTGATCAACAAGCATAACAACTCATATTCATCAAGATTACTTCACATTTTAAGCTTATGTTTATCTTTACTTCTCATGATCTTTAGTGTTCTTCAAGAGTAGTTACTTGTAACATCTTTTAACCTACTAAAATAGAAGTAAAATGGAGTGTTCAAGGATCTTACCACTAGCTCAAGGCTAGGGATGATTCAAGTGTAGAAAATGAGTGGATAAAAGCAAGCAAGAGAGGTCCTTCAAGATCCAAAGCCACCAAGCTTCCTTGTATGAACTCTAACACCCTTGTATGTGTGTAGAATGATTGAAGAAGGTTGAATGATGGTGATGGTGGGTGTGGTGAGTTACAGCCGAGAGCACCAAGGAGAGGAGAAGGTTTTGTGTGTGTTTTAGTAGGTGTAAGAATGAAATGGTGAACCTTCATGTCTACTTATAATCCATGCTCTCAAATTAACCCTTGGATTTTATGTCATAAAAAGCACAAGGCCCAAACTTGACGAAACATATGTTTCGCCAGAAAGACTTTCGCCGCATAGGGCCTTCGGCCGAGGTGGTTGAGGCCCAGAATAGTATGAGTATAATTCCCTGTGTATCAAGCGTAACCGCAAAAATCACAACAGAAACCCTAAAGCTTCTCACCCTATTTCTCGTGCGACGGCGGCCTAAGGCATTACGAAGCCTTTCATCTCGATTCGACTAAACACTCAGTATCACAGTTAGTATGATAACACGTTTGGATTCGATTGGCTGTGCTCTTGTTAAATGAATTGATTGTTATCGTGTATGTGTAAATGTATTGGTGTATTGCGTGATAGTTGAACCGTGTAGTTCAACGAGCTTGTTGTTCTTGGATTAGTTCATGATAGTAAGTCCTGTTAATGTTCATAAAATAACATGTGATAACTGATTCTGAAATCTCTGGATTGCTTGAGTTATATATGATTGAGGTTGATAAAACTGTTATATAATAAAACCTAGGGTTCATGAATCCCGATCCTTATAACCGTTGATTCATCTTGATAGAAGTTGATTGTTAAGACGATTAGCAATGAAAGGGGTAGGTTGTTGTGTGATATCATGTATTTAGCAGACTAACAGAAATTATGAACGGACCGAATGAAAATGATGATGGTTATATTGATTCGATGAAACAGTAAGAAACAGTTAGGGTTGCAGGCCAAGTTCTCCACGACGAAACATGTGATGTTTCGTCACAAACCAGCCACGACGAAACATTGGAGTTTCGTCACGATTTGGCTTCGACGAAACATGGGTGTTAAGTCACATTTGGGCTTCAACGAAACCTTGGTGTTTCATTGTCACGGCCCCCGGTCCGGTGTTACCCGGCCCAGAAGTCGCGGGACAGAAACCCGTGGTATTTATTTAATATGGCAGCGGAATTATTAACAGGATCTTTTAATACTGAAAATGCCCAATTATTTTATTTCACAATTTGGGAATAACACCCATAATTTACAATAAAGGTGATTTCACTGGGAAATCCCTGTTTTTACAAAAACATGTTTCTTTATTTTTATTGAGCCACCTCTTCAAGCTTGTAATGCAACATAGCACTTTTCCTTTATTCACAGTAGGTCACCTGAAACATGTTTAAAAAGGTTTTATCAGTGGGGAAATACTGGCGAGTCATTCAATTTGCACAAAAGACACATTGTTATCAATTTACAGCATTAAGGGTTTTTATATTTGCCCCTATCATATAATTATCTGGTTCAACTGTCACTCGACCGGATCTATGACTGTGGACATATCACTAATTAGGCTCGCCCACCTAAAGTGATAAATCGTTAGTAGTAATGTGCACAAAACCCCCACATACTGCCAGTAATTAAAGATTAGCAAAGACTTAATCACTGCAAAGTATAACTGGTAAACATTTAGGTTTTGTAAAACAATTTGATAAAAATAGAATGAATCACATTGCAAGTTTAGTTGGACAGAATCTTGCCTACTGATTTAGCCTTGTAACCTAGTTAAATAACAATGCACACGAAACTAGGTCAGTAACTTAATACAACATTTACGATAAACTCACGAGATCAAAACCCTGACGACGAATGACAAAGTATAGCCCAAATACGGGCAGCACTTAAACATCCATCGGATCGGTTTCAATCGATCGGACATTGTATCGTAGCAGTGATCGAGTTAATACCCTGTACTCGTAGCAGCGTTTCCCTGCGTAAAACTTCGAATTTGAGCAGTAAGAAACGTTTTTGATCTAAATTTTCGAACACAGATTCAAGTCCCAGGGCCAGGCAATTTATAGCAACTTTTCAAGTTTTACGCGGCCCGCGTAAACCTTAACAAGGTCTTACGCGGCCCGCGAGGGCCCCCTAGTCTACGTGTAGGGCTAGCGTGTCACAGGTAGGTCCGCCACGTGTGCGACACGTGGCTTGAACGCTTATCCGGAGGATTTTTAAGTTGTCGCGGCCCGCGTAGCCTTTCCTTATGGCTTACGTGGCCCGCGTGGAAACCAAATTTCTTAAATTCTTGACTTTTCATGAGCATTAGGGTTTCAGGGGTTCGGGTTTTCACTTACGGGTCGTTTTTGGACATTTTTACAAGTCCTTACATCCTCCCCACCATATTTAAAATCTCGTCCTCAAGATTTACTGAAATAAGTGAGGATACTTTTGCTTCATTTCCGATTCCAGCTCCCAGGTGTACTCTGGTCCTCTTTTTGAATCCCACTTGACCTTGACCAGTACTAGTCTATTATGCTTGAGAAATTTGACCTCTCTGTCTTCAATTTGGAGTGGTTTCTCAACAAATTTTAGTTTTTCATTTACCTCTATCTCTTGAAGAGGTACTACCAGTGATTCATCAGATAGACATTTCTTGAGGTTAGATACATGAAATACGTCATGTGTTCCGGCTAGTTCTTCTGGTAGTTGTAAGCGATAGGCACCTGATCCTATGCATTGGATTACTGGGAACGGTCCTATGTACCTTGGACTTAGCTTTCCTTTCTTACCAAATCGGACTACTCCTTTCCAAGGAGAGACTTTCAAGAGTACCTTGTCTCCGACTTGAAATTCTAACGGCCTACGTCGATTGTCGGCATAACTCTTCTGGCGGTCTCGGGCCGTTTTCAATCTTTCCTTGATTTGAGTGATCTTGTCGGTGGTTTCTTGCACAATCTCGGGACCTGATAATTGACTTTCTCCTATTTCTGCCCAACAAACTGGAGTTCTGCACTTTCGTCCATACAATGCTTTGAATGGGGCAGCTTCAATGCTTGCATGATAACTATTATTATAGGAGAATTCGATTAAGGGTAGGTGGTCATCCCAATTTCCACCAAAATCTATTACACATGCCCTAAGCATGTCTTCCAGGGTTTGGATTATCCTTTCACTTTGTCCATCTGTTTGGGGATGGTAAGCTGTACTTAAATTTAATCGCGTCCCCATGGCTTCTTGAAAACTTGTCCAGAAATGTGAAGTGAAGTGACTATCCCTATCTGATACAATGGAGAGGGGAACTCCATGCAAAGATACCACCTCATCCACTTATAACTTTGCCAACCTTTCCATACTAAAGGTTTCTTTCAGTGGCAGAAAGTGAGCTGATTTGGTTAATCGATCTACAATTACCCAAATTGTGTTGTTACTTTTCCTAGTTTTAGGCAACTTAGTAACAAAATCCATTGTTATTAGTTCCCATTTCCATACATGCATTTCTAGTTGTTGGAGTAATCCTGAAGGTTTCTGGTGTTCTGCCTTAACTTGCGAACAAGTTAGACACTTAGAAACATATCTAGCTATATCCTTTCTCATTCCTATCCACCAGAAGTTATTCCTTAAGTCTTGGTACATCTAATTATTACCAGGATGAATGGTATACCTAGATTTATGGGCTTCTTCCAAAATCTTATTTCTTAAGTCTCCTTGTTAAGGTACCCAAATTCTTTTCTTGTGGAATCTCCAAATTCCATCAACTCCTTGCTCTAGTTCTTTTATTCTTCCTTTCATTCCTTTAGCATCATCCTTAATTGCTGTTTCTTGAACGTTCTTCAGTTGTTCCATTAAATCTACTTGTAAACTTAATCTAAGAGCACGAGTTCGTCTTTGTCTCTCATGATACTTACGACTTAGGGCATCTGCAACTACATTTGCCTTTCCTTCGTGATATTGAATATCACAATCGTAGTCACTTAGAATTTCCATCCATCTTCTTTGTCTCATGTTTAATTCTTTTTGCCCAAATATGTACCTTAAACTCTTGTGATCCGTATAAACTGTAAACTTACTTCAATACAGATAGTGCCTCTAATTCTTAAGGGAAAAAATTATTGCTCATAATTCTAAATCATGAGTTGTATAATTTTCTTCAGGCTTCTTTATTTTTCTTGAGGCATACGCAATTACCTTTTTGCGATGCATCAACACACATCCTAATCCTAGCTTAGAAGCATCACAATAAACTTCAAAATCTTCTGTCCCTTCTGGTAAGGTTAAAATAGGTGTATTTGTTAATCTTTGCTTTAAAATCTTAAAAGCCTCTTCTTTCCTGGGTCCCCATTCAAACTTAACTGTTTTACAGGTTAGCTTAGTTAATGGCACAGCTATCTTAGAGAAATCCTTAATGAAGAGCCTATAGTACCCAGCTAATCCTAGAAAACTTCTAACTTCCGTAGCTGATTGCGGGACCTTCCATTTGGTGATCGCTTCTATCTTGGAGGGATCTACGTGAATACCTTCGTGATTCACCATATGTCCTAAAAATTGCACCTCTTGTAGCCAAAATTCACACTTCGAGAATTTGGCATAAAGCTTTTCCTTTCTTAACAAAGTTAAGAGTGCTTGTAAATGTTCACAATGCTCGTGCTGACTTTTGGAATAAATAAGTATATCGTCGATGAAGACAATTACAAATTTATCCAAATACGGTTGACAGATTCTATTCATCATGTCCATAAATGCCGCAGGAGCATTTGTTAATCCAAATGGCATGACTGTAAACTTGTAGTGACCATACCTAGTTCTGAAAGCGGTTTTAGGTATGTCTTCCTCTTGTACCTTCAACTGATGGTATCCGGATCGCAAGTCTATCTTAGAAAAATATCTAGCTCCCTGAAGTTGATCAAAAAGATCATCAATCCTAGGTAATGGGTATCGATTCTTAATTGTAACCTTATTCAATTCCCTGTAATCGATATACATTCGCATCGAACCATCTTTCTTTTTCACAAACAACACTGGTGCTCCCCACGGGGATGAACTAGGTTGTATAAATCATTTGCTTAGCAATTCATCTAATTGCTTTTTCAATTCTAGCATTTCGGTGGGTGCTAACCGATAAGGTGCCTTAGCTATCGGTGTAGTTCCAGGAATTAGATGAATTCTAAATTCTACTTCCCTATCTGGTGGTAATCCTGGTAGTTCTTCTGGGAATACATCTGGGTATTCTGCAACTATAGGAATTTCCTTAAGTTCTTTATTTTTGGTATTAAGAACTACCGAAACCATATACACTATTCCTTGTTTTCTTGAATAACTGGCCACTTTCATTACTGAAATGAATTTCATTGGCTTTCGTGGCTTATCTCCTGAAATCACCACTATTTCTCCTGTGGGTGTATGAATTTCTATAGAATTCTTATCACAGAGGATTCGAGCATGGTTGGCTACCAACCAATCCATTCCTAATACAACATCGAATCCAGCTAAATTCATAGGTAACAGGCTTGCAGAAAATTTATGACCTGAAATTTCTATATTTTCTTTTTGCAAAACCTTATCTATGTTAACAGAGTTCCCGTCTGCCGTTTCTACTGTATAAATCTGCCTAAGTTTAGTTAAGGGTAGCTTAAGAGCTTGGCAGAAAGAAGTATTTATAAAACTTTGGTTTGCACCAGAGTCGAATAATACTTTCGCATAAACATTGTGTACTAGAAACGTACCAGCTATTACGTCGGGAATCAGTTTGGCTTCCTGTGTGGTCAATTGGAAGGCTCTTGCGTTCTTCTTATTAGTTCCTTCAGCAGGTTTGGCCTTGTTATCCGCTGGTTTGACCAATTTAGGGCATTCTGGTCTGAAATGCCCAGCTTCTCTACAGTTGTAGCAGATCTTTAATTTCTTTTTGCATTCCTCCTCCCGATGGCCCGGAATTTTGCAGAAATTACAATTTTCTCTACATTTTCCAAAATGTTTCTTTTTGCAATTCCCGCAAAATGGTGGGGTGGAAGAGGATCCAGTTCCCTTCCTCTTGAAGTTAGTATTATTACCCACACGAAATCCTTGGGTGATCTTTTGGGCTAATTCCTTTTTCCTGTTTTCTTCCCGTGTACGCACCAGCCCGTCGGTCAAAGTATTGGCTAACTCCACTGCATCGTCAATTGTGCGGGGTCTCTCAGCCTTGATGATGTAACGAATCTCGCTAATTAAACCCCAGATATAGCGAGAAATAAGTACCGGTTCTGGTGAAGCCAGAGTTGGTACAATTCTAGCATATTCGAAGAATTTCGAAGTATACCCTCGACAATCAACATCCACCATTCGATGGCTCAGGAACTTATTTTCCATTTGTTCCTTTTCATATTCAGGGCAGAATTTCCTTTCCACTAGATGCTTAAATTCTTCCCAACTCATGGCATAAGCCATGTCACCTCCCTTGGCTTGCAGTACTGTGTTCCACCATTCTAATGCCTCTTCCTTAAAAAGGTGAGAAGCATACATGACCTTATCCTCCTCAGCACATTTACTTATTTTAATCACTGCCTCGGTTTTCTCCAACCAACGCAGTGCAGCAGTTGCCCCTTCATTGCCTGCAAATTCAACAGGTTTACAGGCAAGAAATTCTTTATAAGTGCAACCAGGTGTTGCAACTTTCATTTTCTTAAGTATCGGGGCTTGAATCACGTTGTCATTATTGCCGCCTCCATTAACACTATTACTGAAATTATCGCCGCGTGTGCGTTTACTGGGGTTAGCTTGTAAAGGCTCAACAGGACTTTTAACAGCAGCGACGATTGCTGGGATAGCATTTGCTATTCCCTGGGCAACGATATTCTCTATATCTTGCCTATTAAGAAAGTGATCTTCATTGTTTTGTTTGGATTGGTTAACTTCGTTAACTGGTTCATTACCAGCGTGTTCCATCTGATAATTAACAATATATATAAGTCATTGGCACAAAATAAATAACAACCAAACGCAATAAAGCAACCACACACAATCATGTCAACACGTATAGCCAAAATTGTCGATTATGCGACGTTGATATTTTTATATATTAGTAGGCATACGTACACACCAGTTATATTACAAAAGTTTTATTTTAAGTTATTTTACATGATTATATTTTTATTATTATTTTATTATTTATTAAACACACAACCACACAACCACAGTCAACTGGAATTTCAGAAACGACGCTCCCTCTCGTCGTATTTCCATGAGATCTGTTCCCCCACTTCTCAGATTCGATTTCCTGCGTTCACCAGTTCCTCACCATAGTGGCGGAGTTCAGCCAAGTTTTCTGTGCTCATAGGTGGGTTTGATGCAGGCTCAGGGTCAAACTGGGGGAAATAGGTGTTAGGGTTATTCAAGAGATTTTGAAATTGCCAGTCAGTTGTCCACCATTCTTCCAGCTCTCCTTGTAGGGGTCGGGGGTTGACATTGGGATCTGGGATAGCAGGTTCCAAATTCACTGGGAGTTGGGTTTCAGCAGGGTAATTGAAGAGGTTTTCATCGGCAGGTCCGATGAGGTCGCTATTGGCCAGTTTGCGATCCAGCTCCTCCCATGGTGGCATTTCCTGAGCTTGCCATGAACTTTCCCCGATCTCCTTTCCTTTCCCTTTATCCTTCGGATCCTCAGTCTTTTTAACCTTCTATGCAGCTGGTTTCTTCCTACGCCCACATTTCCAGTCCAAGATTCTCCTTCTATTTTTCGGCTTTGGTTTCTCCTGCGGTTGGGCCTGGAATACTATTGGCTCCTCAGTATCAGCCTGGTAGCCAGTGAAGGTGCCGGTGGTATCCATATCGGTGCTATGGATGGAAATGTTTTGGAGTGCCTCCGACAGTTCATTCATGCTGTTAGCACACATGAAGACACACACACAATTTAAGTTAAAATTTTGTTTATTGTAAATTAGGTTTCCACAAAATCACAACATGGCAATCAGAAAAATTAAGTATTTCTAAATACTTAATTGGCTTAAATCAGTGGCTCTGATACCACCTTTTTCTGTCACGGCCCCTGGTCCGGTGTTACCAGGCCCAGAAGTCGTGGGACAGAAACCCGTGGTATTTATTTAATATGGCAGCGGAATTATTAACAGGATCTTTTAATACTGAAAATACCCAATTATTTTATTTCACAATTTGGGAATAACACCGATAATTTACAAAAAAAAGGTGATTTCACTGGGAAATCCTTGTTTTTAAAAAAACATGTTTCTTTATTTTTATTGAGCCACCTCTTCAAGCTTGTAATGCTACATAGCACTTTTCCTTTATTCACAGTAGGTCACCTGAAACATGTTTAAAAAGGTTTTATCAGCGGGTAAATACTGGCGAGTCATTCAATTTGCACAAAAGACACATTGTCATCAATTTACAGCATTAAGGGTTTTTATATTTGCCCCTATCATATAATTATCTGGTTCAGCTGTCACTCGACCGAATCTATGACTGTGGACATATCACTAATTAGGCTCGCCCACCTAAAGTGATAAATCGTTAGTAGTAATGTGCACAAAACCCCCACATACTGACAGTAATTAAAGATTAGCAAAGACTTAATCACTGCAAAGTATAACTGGAAAACATTTAGGGTTTTGTAAAACAATTTGATAAAAAGAGAATGACTCACATTGCAAGTTTAGTTGGACAGAATCTTGTCTACTGATTTAGCCTTGTAACCTAGTCAAATAACAACGCACACGAAACTAGGTCAGTAACTTAATACAACATTTACGATAAACTCACGAGATCAAAACCCTCACGGCGAATGACAAAGTATAGCCCAAATACGGGCAGCACTTAAACATCCATCGGATCGGTTTCAATCGATCAGACATTGTATCATAGCAGTGATCGAGTTAATACCTTGTACTCGTAGCAGCGTTTCCCTACGTAAAACTTCGAATTTGAGTAGTAAGAAACGTTTTTGATCTAAATTTTCGAACACAGATTCAAGTCCTAGGGCCAGGCAATTTCTAGCAACTTTTCAAGTTTTACGCGGCCCACGTAAACCTTAACAAGGTCTTACGCGGCCCGCGAGGGCCCCCTAGTCTACGTGTAGGGATAGCGTGTTACAGGTAGGTCCACCACGTGTGCGACACGTGGCTTGAACGCTTATCCGAAGGATTTTTAAGTTGTCACGGCCCGCGTAGCCTTTCCTTATGGCTTACGCGGCCCGCGTGGAAACCAAATTTCTTAAATTCTTGACTTTTCATGAGGATTAGGGTTTCAGGGGTCCGGGTTTTCACTTACGGGTCGTTTTGGGACATTTTTACAGGTCCTTACATTCATCACGTATAGTTGTGGTCAGAACAGTTCTTATATGGTTTGATATTTTTTTCCTGTCTGTTTATGTTGTTAGCATGTGTCGTGGTTTTCTACATGAGACTTTATAATAATGTAAATTGGTTTCGAGGGTCTTGAGCCGACTTATATGGGTAGTCAATCCATCTGTTAGACGTTATCCTGATAACTGAGTAACTGATAGGCAATGTGAGATGATCTTGTGATAGATGCAACCGGTGTGTAATGAGTGACTTGTTTGATCATGTAATTGATGATTGATAGTAAACTGTTGGTGTCAGTAATCATTGTCGGAAACCTGAACTTGTAATTATAAGCGTGCATGAAATCTAAACGTTAACTATGTGATACGTGATTTGGATACGTGATTGTGAAACTGACTACTCTTGGTAACGACAGTAGGGTTTGGTTGACCATCTGGGAACGGGTAACGTAACGTAACATACCGAGCAAATCTAAGGTGAGTTCACTGCTCTTTTTCCAAGCATGCATCCCGGGGAGGGACATCTGGTAAACGTTCCGGGGAGGAATGCTGGGTTATTAGGATGTTTGTTAATACTCGCATATCTATCAATCAAGTCCCATCTACCGATTGTTGTCGGGGAGGCAACGAGATATTAGTTAATAGCGCTATTTAGGCTTGGCAACCTCACACCGCACCGGGGAGGTCGGGAGTGAGCTAATGATCCCAGTCTTGACCATTGCTTTGATAGAGGCAATGTGGTTTGGGCAAAATAACTTTAAGCCATCAGCGGTAAACGAGTTATTACAACATCAAATCATTGAATCGTCTTATAGTCATATCTTGTAACTAAAACGTGTTAACAAAACTTTGAACTCACCAGCGTCGTCTGACACACTTGTCTGCATGCTTGCAGGTCTATAGGGTTATAGCATTGGGAACTTGTTGTATGGAAGGCTGGAGTGGTCATGGGTCGAGATACATGGAATCGCAATGCAAATCTAATGGTTTTTCGTACATGTGGTTTAGAAACACTTAACAAATGATTTATGCTTCCGTTGTATACAATGAATGATATATAACGTTTTGTAATACTTTATGTTAATAAATGAAAGCTTTATTTAAATATATGTATGAGTTCAATGTGATTGGTGGCTAAGATCCTGGTACGTCACTCACCCGCGGTGTCTCCGCAAGTGGTATTTTTGGGGGTGTGATAGTTTGGTATCAGAGCCACTGGTTATAGTGAACTTGGTTTTAAAATGTTTTTATAAAACCAGACTATAACCGAACAAGTTCTGAAATGCGACCATGACACTCAGCTCCAGACTGCAAGGTTCGTCTCTCGTTTACTCATTGCACTGCATAACTAGTGAACACTTACATATGGAATTGCATGGGATTGCACGTTTAGCGCAACAGTATAAATTCGTGTATTACTTGCATGCGTTATGTGATTGATAGTGTGGTATTTCCCTAGACATTCATGATCCATGTTTTGCGATGTTCTTTGTTTGCTACTCGAGTTTGAGGAACCATTTGACATGAGTTAGGAGGAACTCAGATGAGCATGCAAATCGTAATATTATTGTGGGTGCACACATAATAATATTGTGGGGTGCATGCGAGTCCCAGTGAGGCTTAACAAGTGAAAAAGGGGTTCCGTTCCGTTATTTGGTTGATGTGAAACACAACAGTCTATAAGAGTCATAGTAGTGATTGACTCTTACTCGAACATGATCTTTTCATTTCCCGTTGAAACCTTTCGAATCTCGATGCTATCGAGTATTACCTGAACACCCACCTGAACGCCTAGCGAACTGTGTAGAAGGTTAGGTGCTTGTACGAACGTCCCCGGGTTGAATGTTGTAGCATCGAATGATTGGTCAATACCTTCTCACTCCTTTTTCATTGGTTGGAACTCTGTGTATTGACGCCTTAGATTCCATGAGTGCGATCATTTGTGGAACACCCTAGCAACGTACTGTGTATTACCCGACCAACTTGCAAGATCGAGGGGCAAGAGGATGACTGTAGAATCTCATCGACTTCAGTGTTAGAACGGCCTTGGTTTCTGGTAACGAACATCAGCAATTTGGCTCCAATTGAATCTTTAACTCTAGACAGCGACTCATGGGAGTCAACCCTTACGAATCAATCGGGGCATAAGCGATGACAACTGATTACAGTGTGGAATGAGTGACTACCAACACAGTGATTAGTGCTTTAGGACGTGGCACAGAATGTGAAGGAATGGACTTGGTTAGTGAAAGATCGAAGGGCTCAGTTTCAAGCAACGTCATTAGAGACAACAGTCATGGCAACATCAAGGTACTTATAATCGTAGCCTACAGTATGGAAATGAGGGTGCCTAAGGCATGGATTGGCCGTTGATAATTCAAGACGACACACAACCAAGGGGATGATGACAGTACTGGAAATCCTTGTAACAAAAACAACACTGGAAGTGGTATATGTGGTAGGACATTTCGGATTGGCGTAGGCGACACCAGGCATTATAGCAACATGGTAGCTAGTAAGAGTAGCTAATCGCTTCATCTCTGTTATGTTTAACCCCGATGCTTCTTGAAACCAAACCTGTTGTGGAAATTGGCTGATGACAAGTCAATTGAAGCCTCGTATGTTCGTCGGGATGCAAGCTCAACCTTGTGGGACAAGTGTACGACATCAACCTTCCTTCTGCTATCCTTGGTAGGTACGATGCAGTAGTTAGTGTGGATTGGTTACCTAGATATCACGCGGATATACCATGTGAGAAGAAAACTTTGTGTATCTCTCTTCCTAGTGAAGAATCGTCGTCTGACCTAAGGTGTCAGAGGGGAATAAGGGTTAGCATCATTTCAGCTATAAAGGTCCAGAAGTGTCTACGAAGGGATTACCCCGCTATGTTAGCATTCGTTAATGACGTTAGGGCTAAGGAGAAGAGGATCGAGGATCCACCAATTGATCGTGATTCCTTCGGTGGGCTACTCAAGGAACTATCAGGTTTACTTCCACAACCGTTAGGCATAATCTGAGTGTGATGCCCTTGATTACTTGTACTCCCCACCGTTTTGCACCAGGAGAGTTGCAAGAAGTGTCTAATCAACTACAGGAACTGTTGGGCAGAAGTTTTGTTGGACCTAATGTTTCGCTTTGGGGAGCCCAGTTATCGTTGGATATGTGTACTGATTATCGAGAACTCAGCAAGGTGACAATCAAGAATCGTTTCCTCAACCATGTATTGCCAACCTGTCAACCAGTAGCGAGGATCAAGCTCTCATTCGAGGATTGGCTAACGAACGAACTGTCATCAGATGGAAGTCCAATGGGAGAATGCTTTTAGAAAGGCATATCAAACGCAATGCGGCCAGTGCGACTTTGTACACCATGACCATGGAGATAATCAACAAACCAGCAGCTTATGGACCACAAGAATCAACCGTGTTTATTGATGACGTTTTGAGTCATTTCCTGGAGGAAGGGACATCATGGACGACATCTGTATCTTATCTTAGAGCTCCTGAGGGAGGAGTCGTTACGTGTGAAGTCTTGTTAAATGTAACATCTAGATTCGAGAGATGCATTTTGATCATGTAACCAACGAGGTGGGAATACGCGTGGATCATGCTAGGATCCATTTTGTTAGAAACTGATTGACACCAAAGATTCCTTCGGGGGTACAACAATTTTTTGGTTTCGGTGGATGCTGTTGTAGATTCATCACAGGATTTTCGAAGATTGCGCAGCTTAACTCCCTTAAGCACAGCAGGGTGCTGTGTTCGTGGGAGACAAAACAGGAGAACGTCTTTTCAGCTTTCGAATCTCAACTTTACAATGCACTGAGCATCGTCTTTACCTAAGGGTATGGGTGATCTAGTAGTATACCATGATGCTCCAAATCAAAGTCCCAGTTACACATCGATGCAACACGAGAAAGTGATGGCTTACGTAGTGGATTTATAAGAAGAGTTACACGAGACCCAACCTGCGGTGGAACCCATGGTCTTTGGATCTGAGTTGGAGGCATTACTTGGACGGTACCAAATGCATTACCTAGACCGATCACAAGGGCCTCCCATATACTGTTGTTTCGAGGGATCTAAATCATGCAATGACATCGCTGGATGGAACTTTCGAATGATTGCGGCTGTGGAACCTGAGCGTGCATGCGCTTTGCAGCTCACTATCGACTCTAACTTACCTTATCAGACTCGCTCTGTTCGAACTGGAAGAGGATTTCCAAGTTAAACCCATGCGGGGCATGGAGAAGCAACCTTTGGCAGGACGGAAGATATTCGCTACCTCAAGGAACGAGTGTGGACCTCATTATATGCAACTTTAGGAAACTTGTGTTGGGCAAAGCACACCGATCTTGATATTTTAGTCGTCTGGGTTTTGTTAAGAGATATTAGGATCTATAGGATCTCATACTGGTGATCGGGCATGAAGGCCCGCCTAGCTACGTATGTGAATGATGTTGACTTGTGGGAAAGTCAAGGTGGAGTATCAGCAACCAGAAACACCCATATGGAAATGAGAACAGACTGCCATGGATTCTATCACTAGTCTACTTACAACTCGAAACGGAAACAGTATCACCTGGGTGATCGTTGATTGTCTCACGTTACCAGCACATTTTCTTTCAATTAAGGAAACTGACGAGTCTTCACAGCTGTGAATGTTCCTCTGAGAGAGGCGGCTTTTAGACACGAGGTGCCAGCTTCTGTTACCTTTTGATTTTGAGTTATACCTGATTTATGACCGGCAATACACAACACCCTTGCCCCACGTCTAGACATGAGCATTACTTATCACTGTAGGACAACTGGATGGAGCAACGAACCATCTTGACAAACGAAGACATGCTGCGAGCATGTGCGTGATTGACTTTAGTAAACATTTGGAAGGACACTTATCTTTGGGCATACAACCGCTACCGTTTTAGTATGCATACAGCTCTGTTTGAGGCATTGCATGGATGATAATGCCAACCTTCTTGTTGGACTGAGGTGGATGGAAACCTAATCACAGATCCAGGACTTGTACTCGAAACTCTTGGGAAGATTGCTTAGATTGGAAATTGTTTGACGGCAACGCGTGACTGTCAGGAAAGCTGATAAGCGTAGGAAACACCGGGAGTTCGCTGTAGGTGAACGTAGCATAGTCAAGAGTCTCACCCTGAGAGGGTGCAGCACACTATGGAAGACGTGGCGAGCTTAATTTACGATATGATGAATTATTCAGAATTCTGAAAAGAATCGGTCACGTGGCCTACACACTCGAGTTACCCGACGAATTGGGTAACGTACACAATGCCATCTATGATTTGAATCTAAGGCAGTGTTTGCCTGATGGAACCCTTATGATACCCTTATTAGTGGATCAGGACGTCAAAGTTTGTTAACACAGTCGAATTTCGAATCATGAGAGTTCGTTAGAACTCAAGACGTGGACCGAAGTTCACGTGGGAGCACAATAACCGGAGTAAGCTCTAACATCCTCAGTTGTTCAAACGGTTGTATCAACTTCTGATATCATTGGCGAATTTCGGGAGGAAACTCCCTTTCAAGTTGGGGATGATGTGGCATTTGGGGAAAATCCACAACCATCTTGATCTAACACCATGTTGTTTTGGATTGGTGTTGTTTTGGATTGCTTATCAAATTTCGGGACGAAATTTCTTTCAAGTTGTCCTTTTCTACGAACCACTTGTTTTATAATCCTAACTGAATTACAATTGGTCTAAGTAATATTTTGTGCAATTGATTGACTAAGTATAGTTTAGTGTCACTGAATGTTTATGTGTAATGGAAACATTATATGTGCACAAGGGCTTCGACGAAATTATAGTATAGGGGCGGCCCACTTACCCGACGAAACATGGACTTTCGTCACAAGGCCCAAACTTGACGAAACATATGTTTCGCCAGAAAGACTTTCGCCGCATAGGGCCTTCGGCCCAGGTGGTTGAGGCCCAGAATAGTATGAGTATAATTCCCTGTGTATCAAGCGTAACCGCAAAAATCAAAACAGAAACCCTAAAGCTTCTCACCCTATTTCTCGTGCGACGGCGGCCTAAGGCATTACGAAGCCTTTCATCTCGATTCGACTAAACACTCAGTATCACGGTTAGTATGATAACACGTTTGGATTCGATTGGTTGTGCTCTTGTTAAATGAATTGATTGTTATCGTGTATGCATAAATGTATTGGTGTATTGCGTGATAGTTGAACCGTGTAGTTCAACGAGCTTGTTATTCTTGGATTAGTTGATGATACTAAGTCTTGTTAATGTTCATAAAATAACATGTGATAACTGATTCTGAAATCTCTGGATTGCTTGAGTTATATATGATTGATGTTGATAAAACTGTTATATAATAAAACCTAGGGTTCATGAATCCCGATCCTTATAACTATTGATTCATCTTGATAGAAGTTGATTGTTAAGACGGTTAGCAATGAAAGGGATAGGTTATTGTGTGATATCATGTACTTAGCAGACTAACAGAAATTATGAACGGACCGAATGAAAATGATGATGGTTATATTGATTCGATGAAACAGTAAGAAACAGTTAGGGTTGCAGGCCAAGTTCTCCATGACGAAACATGTGATGTTTCGTCACAAACCAGCCACGACGAAACATTGGAGTTTCGTCACGATTTGGCTTCGACGAAACATGGGTGTTACGTCACATTTGGGCTTCAACGAAACCTTGGTGTTTCGTCACGTATAGTTGTGGTCAGAATAGTTCTTATATGGTTTGATATTTTTGTCCGGTCTGTTTATGTTGTTAGCATGTGTCGTGGTTTTCTACATGAGACATTATAATAATGTAAATTGGTTACGAGGGTCTTGACCCGACTTATATGGGTAGTCAATCCATCTGTTAGACGTTATCCTGATAACTGAGTAACTGATAGGCAATGTGAGATGATCTTGTGATAGATGCAACCGGTGTGTAATGAGTGACTTGTTTGATCATGTAACTGATGATTGATAGTAAAACTGATGTTGTCAGCAATCATTATCGGAAACCTGAACTTGTAATTATAAACGTGCATGAAATCTAAACGTTAACTATGTGATACGTGATTTGGATACGTGATTGTGAAACTGACTACTCTTGGTAACCACAGTAGGGTTTGGTTGACCATCTGGGAACGGGTAACGTAACGTAACATATCGAGAAAATCTAAGGTGAGTTCATTGCTCTTTTTCCAAGCATGCGCCCCGGGGAGGGACATCTGGTAAATGTTCCGGGGAGGAATGCTGGGTTATTGGGATGTTTGTTAATACTCGCATATCTATCAATCAAGTCCCATCTACAGATTGTTACCGGGGAGGCAACGGGATATTAGTTAATAGCGCTATTTAGGCTTGGCAACCTCACACCGCACCGGGGAAGTCGGGAGTGAACTAATGATCCCAGTCTTGACCATTGCTTTGATAGAGGCAATGGGGTTTGGGCAAAACAACTTTAAGCCATCAGCGGTAAACGAGTTATTACAACATCAAATCATTGAATCGTCTTATACTCATATCTGGTAACTAAAACGTGTTAACAAAACTTTGAACTCACCAGCGTCGTCTGACACACTTGTCTGCATGCTTGCAGGTCTATAGGGTTATAGCATTGGGAACTTGCTGTATGGAAGGCTGGAGTGGTCATGGGTCGAGATACATGGAATCGCAATGCAAATCTAATGGTTTTTCATACATGTGGTTTAGAAACTCTTAACAAATGATTTATGCTTCCGCTGTATACAATGAATGATATATAACGTTTTGTAATACTTTATGTTAATAAATGAAAGCTTTATTTAAATATATGTATGAGTTCAATGTGATTGGTGGCTAAGATCCTGGTACGTCACTCACCCGCGGTGTCTCCGCAAGTGGTATTTTTGGGGGTGTGACAATATTACTTAGTTTCTGGCTCGTTCTGTGTCTCAACACACTGTTTGTCTATGTACTGAACTCCGTCAGCATATTCCTGATTTATCAGATAACTGTGCTAACTGTACTTAATGCATCATTTGAGGCAATATAGCTTTCATGCAATATTGGTATGACATAAGACAATGTATGATGCACATGTTTATGTATGGCAGTAATCAGAATGCAATAAATTGTAATTTTAGCACAGTCATTAAGCACTAATCAAGATTAATTAATTGTACGGATACCTGGATTTTTGACAATTGTCACAGTGGCAAAGTGACTGTCGCCCCCCGATCCCACAGCCCAGGGAACGGGTGGCCGCGAACCAGTGTTGGTGGTATCTCGTATTGTCTAATTTGGCAGCGGAATTTTTCATCAGGACCGTAGTTAGGAAATATTTTATCAGAGTAAAATACCACATTTTCATAACATTAAACAAATGGGTTAAAACCCAAGTTCATAGTACACACGTTTTCATAGGAATACATCCTATTTTATTTAATAAAAACATCTATTTTATTTTAGGTAACTTTATTGCCACTTTTCCAAACCTTCAGTGCTGTCCAGCTGGCTTCTATTTGGCTTTCACATTTTGTTACCTGAAAAGCGTTTTAAAAACATTTGTTAGTGGGAAATACTGGTGAGTGAATCCCAGTTTAATCAAGTTTAATTAAAAAGTCACAGTGTACAGTATTGAGGGCGATCCCGCAATTACATTTGTTTCCAAGATATAACAATTAACATCCATGGTACTGTCAAACCCGACTTGTGGAAATGTTACTCCTTGACCAGGTGGTAACAAATTTTGTATACAAAACCCCAACATACTCATGATAATTGTGTTCTTACAAATACTCAATAACTGCTCAAGTTATAATTAATTAAATGAGGTTTTGTAAAAACAGTTAACAAAAAGATTTACAAAAAGTGGATCAACTCACATTGCTGTCTTAGATTTTCCATAAGGGTTTCCTGGTGATAATCTAAAATTTACACAAATGTACACGCGTTAGTATAATAACCCATTTTAACATTAGTAATACCCTCCCCGAGACGGCATTCCAACGACTACGTCGGGCAGAACCACGACAGCCGTTACGGAACCCTAGATCAATCGGGCAGCGTATCTAATACGTATCCAGGGGTTATAATACTTACAACGGAGCAGAACTTCGCTAATTAGGGGGGTATAATACCCGCATATTATGCCTAATATCAGAATTTAAGATTGAGAAATGATTTTTTGAATGATTTCTGGTTGAACCCGATGGCTCCTTTATATAGTTGCTAAAACTGGTTCCCTCGCGGCCCGCGTAACATGAGAGCAGGGCTTACGCGGCCCGCGTTGACTCCAGGTCAACTCGTAGCTGGGCTGAGTCGATGTATAGGGCTGCCGGGTGTTGGGCCACGTGGCGGCCCAGGGTTGCGCCGGATGTTAAGTTCACGCGGCCCGCGTGAAGGTTGGGGTGGGGCTTACGCGGCCCGCCTCAGCCCAAAAATGAAATTTTTAATTATTTTTAATACTATTTAATATATTTGAGTCCCTTTTTCGCGTATGGGGTGTATTTTGGGACATTTTGGGATATTTTAAAATATATTAGGGTATCGGAAAAATAATCGAGGGTGTCGGTTTTATTGAGGGTTGTTACATCCTCCCCACCTTGTTTTAGAGCTCGTCCTCGAGATCTACTGGAACAAGTGTGGATATTTCCTTTGCATTTCAGATTCAAGCTCCCATGTGTACTCAGGTCCTCTTTTGGAGTCCCACTTCACTTTGACCAGAACTAATCTCTTATGTTTGAGATTCTTGACTTTCCTGTCTTCAATTTGTAGTGGCCTCTCTACAAAGTTAAGTTGTTCATTTACCTCTATATCCTTAAGAGGTATCATTAGTGATTCATCAGCTAAGCCTTTCTTGAGATTAGATACATGAAATACATCATGTATTCCTGCCATTTCCTCTGGCAGTTGTAGCTGATAGGCTACAGGTTCTATTCTTCTAATAATCTCAAAAGGTCCAATATACCTGGGACTTAGCTTTCCTCTTTTGATGAATCTTACTACTCCTTTCTAAGGAGAGACTTTTAATAATACTTTATCTCCTACTTGAAATTCCAATGGTTTACGTCGGTTATCGGCATAGCTCTTCTGTCGATCACGTGCTGCTTTCAGTCGTTCCTTGACTTGAATAATCTTGTCAGTTGTTTCTTGCATTATCTCAGGTCCAGATAGTTGCTTTTCCCCAATTTCTGCCCCACAGACTGGGGTTCGGCACTTTCGTCCATAAAGTGCTTCGAATGGTGCAGCATTGATACTTGTGTGATAACTATTATTATAAGAAAATTCTATTAAAGGTAAGTGATCATCCCAATTACCTCCGAAATCAATTACACAAGCTCTAAGCATGTTTTCCATTGTCTGAATTATCCTTTTGCTTTTTCCGTCCGTTTGAGGATGATAAGCTGTGCTCAGATTTAACTTGGTTCCCATGGCTTTTTGGAAACTTGACCAAAAATGAGAGGTAAATCGACTATCCCTATCAGAAACAATTGATAAAGGTATTCCATGTAAAGAAACAATTTCATTTACATACAATTTAGCTAGCTGTTCCATAGTGAAAGTTTCTTTCATTGGTAGGAAATGAGCTGACTTGGTTAGCCTATCTACAATCACCCGGATTGTATCATTTCCTTTCTTTGTTTTGGGTAATTTAGTAACAAAATCCATTGTTATTAATTCCCATTTCCACACTAGCATTTCTAGTTGCTGTAACAAACCTGAGGGTTTCTGGTGTTCAGCTTTAACTTGTGAACAAGTTAAACATTTAGAAATATAGGCTGCTATGTCCTTTTTCATTCCTATCCACCAGAAATTCTTTCTTAAATCTTGATACATCTTATCATTTCCTGGATGCATCGTATATTTAGACTTATGGGCTTCTTCTAATATACGATAACGCAGGTTTCCTAATTTAGGTATCCACATTCTCTTTTTATGGAATCTCCAAATTCCATCTGTTCCTCGTTCTAATTCTTTTATCATGCCTTTTAATTTTTCAGTATCATCCTTGATTACTGATTCTTGTGCTTCTCTTATCTGATCATTTAAATCTACTTGTAGAATTAATTTAAGAGAACGTACCCTTTTTGGCTTTTCGTGATACTTTCGGCTTAAAGCATCTGCCACTAAATTTGCTTTTCCTTCATGATACTGGATATCACAATCATAATCACTAAGCATCTCCATCCAGCGTCTTTGTCTCATATTCAACTCCTTTTGCCCGAAAACATACCTTAAACTCTTATGATCAGTGAATATGGTAAACTTACTACCATAAAGGTAATGTCTCCAGATCTTAAGAGCAAAAATTATAGCTCCTAATTCCAAATCATGGGTTGGATAATTCTCTTCATGATTCTTAAGTTGTCTAGATGCATAAGCTATAACCTTTTGGCGTTGCATCAACACACATCCATAACCTAACTTAGAAGCGTCACAATAGACTACAAAGTCTTCAGTTCCTTCCGGTAACGCTAGTATGGGTGTATGGGTCAATGTATGCTTAAGAATTTTAAAGGCTTCTTCTTGCTTTGCTCCCCATTCAAACTTAATGGATTTACAGGTTAACTTAGTTAAAGGAATGACTATTCTAGAAAAATCTTGAATAAATATTCTATAATAACCGGCCAATCCTAAGAAACTTCTAACCTCGGTTGGTGATTCAGGGGTTTTCCATTTGGTAATCGCCTCGATCTTTGTGGGATCCACATGAATTCCTTCATGGTTCACTAAGTGTCCAAGAAATTGTACTTGTTCTAGCCAAAACTCGCACTTTGAAAATTTAGCATAAAGCTTTTCCTTTCTTAATAGACTTAAAAGTGCGTGCAAATGCTTTGCATGTTCTTCCTTATTTTTAGAATAAATGGGAATATCATCTATGAAAACAATTATGAATTTATCCAAATATAGCTTACATATTCGGTTCATCATGTCCATAAATGCAGTTGGGGCATTGGTTAAACCAAATGGCATGACAGTAAATTCATAATGGCCATACCTTGTTCTAAATGCGGTCTTAGGAATGTCCTCTTCCTGTACTTTTAATTGATGATATCCTGACCTTAAATCGATTTTAGAGAAAAATTGAGCTCCTTGCAGTTGATCGAATAGATCATCGATTCTCGGTAATGGGTACCGGTTCTTAATCGTGACTTTGTTCAATTCACGGTAATCAATGCACATACGCATTGATCCGTCCTTCTTTTTAACGAATAAAATTGGTGCTCCCCAAAGCGATGAACTGGGTTGTATGAATCCTTTTTCCAGTAATTCATCTAATTGTTTCTTCAGTTCCTGCATTTCGGCTGGTGCCAAACGATAAGGTGCTTTGGCAATCGGCGCTGTTCCTGGTAGTAAATGAATTCTGAATTCAACTTCTCTGTCTGGTGGTAGTCCTGGTAATTCTTCTGGAAACACATCTGAAAACTAAGACACTACTGGAATGTCTTTTAGTTCTTTTCCTTTAGTGTTAGTGATTATGGAAATCAAATACACTATAGATCCTTTTTCTTATATAACTTGTAGTTTTCATCACAGAGGTGAATTTCGTGGATCTAGATGGTTTGTCTCCTTTAATTGTGATCATTTTACCTTTTGGTGAATTTACTTGAATTGACTTTTGATCACATAAAATACTGGCTTTATTGGCTATTAACCAATCCATTCCTAAAACGACATCAAATCCTGCCAGATTCATGGGATAAAGGTTTGCCATAAACTTTTGATTTAAAATTTCTATTCTTGTTCCCTGCAAGATTTCAGAAATCCTAACAGTTTCTCCATTAGCTGTCTCTACTAGGCACTCTTGTGGTAGTTTAGTTAATGACTGATTTAGAAGTTTGCAAAACGATGTATTAATAAAACTTTGGTTTGCACCAGAGTCAAATAATACTTTAGCAAAAATATCATTAACTAGAAACGTACCGGCTATCACATCTGGAATCATCTTGGCTTCATCTGCAGTCAGAACAAATGCTCTCGCATTTTTAGTGTTCTTGTTGTTCGCAGCTGGAGCCAATTTCGGGCAATTTGGCTTGATGTGACCTTTCTCTCCACAGTTGTAGCACAGTCCATTACTGGTTTTCTTCCTGCAATCTTCTTCCTTGTGTCCTAGCATCTTGCAGAAATTGCAGAGAGTGGAGCATTTTCCCGAATGCTTTTTCTTACGGACCTTGCAGAAAGGTGCAGAGGTAGAACCCATATTCCTACGGTTGAAATTCCCAGAACGGAATTCCTGAGTAAATCTTTGAGCTAGGTTTCTCCTCTGGTCTTCTTCTCTAGTACGGATTAGCTCATCTGTCCAGGTATTTGCTAGTTCTGCAGCTTCTTCTATAGTTTGAGGCCTAGCTGCCTTGACTACATGTCTAATCTCTCCAATTAATCCCCAGATGTAACGGGAGATTAATACCGGTTCAGGTGATGCAAGGGTTGATACTATTCTAGCATATTCAAAGAATGTAGTAGTATACCCCTTACTATCTACCCCGGTCATCCTAAGGTTCAGAAATTTATTAGCTATTTGTTCCTTTTCATTAGGAGGGCATAATTTCCTTTCTACCATGTTTTTAAATTCCTCCCATTCCATGTTGTATACCTTATCACTTCCTCTTGACTAGAGGATAGTGTTCCACCATTCTAAGGCTGAGTTCTTAAACAGATTAGAAGCATACATTATTTTGTCTTCTTCAGCACACTTACTTATTTTTAAAACAGCCTCAGTCTTCTCTATTGTAACACCTCGAAAATTCACGTCCTATAACGTGTTGACACGTGTCATAAAGTTTGAACGTGTGAAAGAATGTTATAAAAGGACTAAAGTTGACAAACATGGAAAGTATGTGATTATACGGGTTCTAAATGTCAACAGTGAATAAACATACTTCATAATAACCCTACATGATGTTCATATCATCAAACGAATAAATCATGGATCATACGAAGCAAAAAGTGAGAGATTACAAACTACAGGGGTTAAATGTGTCAACATGTTTAAGTTATACCTCTGAGTGACCTTTTGACAAACCCGAAGCTTTGTAACTGATAATTATGCTCACTAGAATGCGCGATATAAAGTTCATAAAGTTTCGATATCGTATGAGAAAGTTATGATCAAATTCGTGTGCGAGGGGTTAAAGCGTTAACGTTGAAAGTTATGACTTTTCGGGTTAACCGGAAGTGTCCAGGGACTTGGCAAAGTGGGTACAAGTCTTAAAGCCCTTGTAGGTAAATACTAAGGGGTCAAATTGCAATATATAAGCTTAGTTGACATTTCGTGAAGCCAATGGACAAGTTGCAAAAACAAGAAAATGGAAAAATTTGATTTTGAGGCTTATGCGGGCCGCGTAAAGGATGCTTAACCTTTACGCGGGCCGCGTCAGGACGTCAGATGCAGAAACTTCGACCAGCAGCCTGTTTACGTGAAAACTTGACCCAAAACGGATGTTTCACTTCATGCGCGACCCCTAAGTGCCTCCTAAACATCTAGGGACATGTGTTGATCAGTTGTGGTCACTAGTAGAGCCATGTGTCAACAAATTGTGGTAATTAAATCACTATAAAAGGCCCTCATGTGCAACAACTTTGATCACACCTTCATCTGAAATTGTGGAGCATTTCTGGAGCTTAGGAGCAGATCCAAGACATCCCTACTCATGCATAGGACCCTTGTAAGTACCCTTGACCTTCCTCGATTAAGTTTAGCTTAGTTATTTAGCTAAAAGTCAAACCGTCGTAATTACGGTTTGACTTCGAGATTAGTCAATAATGGCTCAGTCATATCTCGAATTAAAAGTAGTTATAAGTTGGTAATTATGTGGGTAATAAACCCTCAAAAGGGTTCCCCTGATTCCCACTCTAACTAGGTCAAATATCGGGTCAAACTTGTATTTAAAAAGTCAACAGAATGTGTAAATTCTAATTTATGCATAATTAACAATGTAGAACATATACAACCTGTTTGATCATTAATATAACTTGGTAGTTAGTGTAAGAACATGTCTAAACATGATCAACCCACGACTTGGAGTTGGGTGCCGTTGTATTCGCGCTAAAACTGTGGAGGCATTATCTATATGGAATCAAGTGTGTGATCTATTCTGATCACAAGAGCCTCCAGCACCTGTTTAATCAGAAAGAGTTAAACATGAGACAACGCCATTGGATGGAGACTTTGAATGATTATGATTGTGAAATCAAATACCATCCCGGCAAGGCGAATGTAGTCGCCGATGCCTTGAGTCGAAAGGAGAGGGTGAAACCCATCCGAATCAATGCCAAGCGCATGGAGATAAAGAATAATTTGATTGAAAGGTTGTTAGCTGCACAAAAGGAAGCTGTGTTGGAAGCTAACTATCCTAATGAAAAGTTAGGAGTAACTGAGGAGCAATTAACTCTTAGCAAGGACGGAATTCTAAGAATGAATGGACGAATATGGGTTCCAATTTATGGAGGACTTCGAGATGTCATCCTCCAGGAAGCCCATAGTTCCAAATACTCCGTTCATCCTGGAGCTGATAAGATGTACCAGGATCTAAAGGAAAATTATTGGTGGATAGGCCTGAAAAAGTCTGTAGCCACCCATGTAGCTAAATGCTTAACATGTGCGCAAGTCAAAGCCGAGCATCAAAAGCCGTCAGGTTTGCTACAACAGCCTGAACTTCCTACGTGGAAGTGGGAGATGGTAACGATGGATTTCATCACCAAATTGCCGAAGACAAGGAAAGGCAATGATACGATATGGGTTATAGTTGATAGACTGACTAAGTCAGCACATTTCTTGCCCATCAAGGAGACTTATAGCTCCGATATGTTAGCCTAGTTATACGTGGATAAGATTGTAGCTTTACATGGCATACCTGTGTCTATTATCTCTGACAGAGATACTAGATACACGTCTCATTTCTGGAAAAGCTTCCAACAATCTTTGGGCACACGTTTGAATTTTAGTACGGCTTACCATCCTCAGACAGACGGTCAGAGTGAGCGTACTATTCAAACGTTGGAAGACATGCTACGTGCATGTGCGATTGACTTGGGTGGTAGTTGGGATAAGCACCTACCCTTAGTCGAATTCTCCTACAACAATAGCTACCATACCAGCATTAAGGTTGCGCCTTTTGAGGCATTATACGGTAGAAAGTGTAGATCGCCCATTTGTTGGGCAGAAGTTGGAGATGTCCAATTATCAGGACCAGAGATAGTCTTTGAAACGACGGACAAGATTGTCCAGATTCGTGACCGTCTCAAAGCTGCCCGTGATAGGCAGAAGAGTTACGCAGATCCAAAGCGTAAAGCTTTTCACTTCGAAGTAGGTGATAAAGTGTTGCTTAAAGTATCACCCTGGAAGGGGGTGATGCGATTTGGTAAGAAAGTCAAGCTAAGCCCGCGATACATAGGACCCTTCGAGGTTATCGAACGTGTCGGGTCAGTTGCCTATAAGTTGAACTTACCTGAAGAGCTCAGTAGTATACATAATGTATTCCACATCTGCAATCTGAAGAAGTGCTTCGCTGACAAATCACTGGTTATACCACATACAGATGTGCATATAGATGAGAGCTTAAAATTTGTGGAAAAACCTTTGTCGATTGAAGATCGACAGGTAAAGAGGCTTCGAAGGAAGCATGTGCCTATTGTGAAGGACAAATGGGATGCCCGTAGAGGTCCCGAATTCACGTGGGAGGTTGAATCCACGATGAAAGAAAAATACCCTTATTTATTTCAGTAAATCTCGGGTCGAGATTTATTTTAAGGGGGTGAGGATGTAACACCTCAAAAATTCACGTCCTATAATGTGTTGACACGTGTCATAAAGTTTGAACGTGTGAAAGAATGTTATAAAAGGACTAAAGTTGACAAACATGGAAAGTATGTGATTATATGGGTTCTAAATGTCAACAGTGAATAAACATACTTCATAATAACCCTACATGATGTTCATATCATCATACGAAGCAAAAAGTGAGAGATTACAAACTACAGGGGTTAAATGTGTCAACATGTTTAAGTTATACCTCTGAGTGACCTTTTGACAAACCCGAAGCTTTGTAACTGATAATTATGCTCACTAGAATGCGCGATATAAATTTCATAAAGTTTCGATATCGTATGAGAAAGTTATGATCAAATTCGTGTGCGAGGGGTTAAAGCGTTAACGTTGAAAGTTATGACTTTTCGGGTTAACCGGAAGTGTCCAGGGACTTGGCAAAGTGGGTACAAGTCTTAAAGCCCTTGTAGGTAAATACTAAGGGGTCAAATTGCAATATATAAGCTTAGTTGACATTTCGTGAAGCCAATGGACAAGTTGCAAAAACAAGAAAATGGAAAATCTGATTTTGAGGCTCATGCGGGCCGCGTAAAGGATGCTTAACCTTTACGCGGGCCGCGTCAGGACGTCAGATGCAGAAACTTCGACCAGCAGCCTGTTTACGCGAAAACTCGACCCAAAACGGATGTTTCACTTCATGCGCGACCCCTAAGTGCCTCCTAAACATCTAGAGACATGTGTTGATCAGTTGTGGTCACTAGTAGAGCCATGTGTCAACAAATTGTGGTGATTAAATCACTATAAAAGGCCCTCATGTGCAACAACTTTGATCACACCTTCATCTGAAATTGTGGAGCATTTCTGGAGCTTAGGAGCAGATCCAAGACATCCCTACTCGTGCATAGGATGCTTGTAAGTACCCTTGACCTTCCTCGATTAAGTTTAGCTTAGTTATTTAGCTAAAAGTCAAACCGTCGTAATTACGGTTTGACTTCGAGATTAGTCAATAATGGCTCAGTCATATCTCGAATTAAAAGTAGTTATAAGTTGGTAATTATGTGGGTAATAAACCCTCAAAAGGGTTCCCCCTGATTCCCACTCTAACTAGGTCAAACGTCGGGTCAAACTTGTATTTAAAAAGTCAACAGAATGTGTAAATTCTAATTTATGCATAATTAACAATGTAGAACATATACAACCTATTTGATCATTAATATAACTTGGTAATTAGTGTAAGAACATGTCTAAACATGTTCAACCCGACAATTTACTGTTTAGACCCGGTTCGGAACCAAAAGTCGCAAAGCTTTGACTTTTGCTTTGACTTCAGTTCTGACCCGATATGGTATGTTTTAGAAATACCTTAGAGCTTCATTTGGACCAGGCTACATGCTAGTATAACCCTCTGTGATTATACACCTCGGATCATTAGTTATCCAATTAATACGCATGATTCCGTTAATTGCTCATATGTTGACCATTATGCCCTTTTCACTTTAAAACGTGATTTTTGGAAATGTAAAAGAGTAGAAACTTTACTTACTGATATTTAAACTTGCATACAAAATTTGATATCAGTTTGAGGCGTAGATTGAGAGTTATGCTCATTAGCGTAAATTGAAGCTTTTTGTTAATAAAACGGCGAAATTAGCGTATAGCCTAGTTAAGCCTACTTTTAAATACCAAAATCTTTACCCACTGATGTAATATATTATTTTTGGATTTTTAAATATTTTTAATTAATTTTAGGATGAGCATAACTAATAGTCGTAGGCTTAATCCGGTAATTGTCGGTTTTGCCCTTACGGGCCATAAAATAAGTTTTACATATCCAAACGACTCCAAACCTTTTGCTACTGATCACATATGATAAATAAATTATTTTAATCCTTCTGGAAATATAAAAATATCAGATTTATGTATCAAACCCGGAAATGGCCTCTAATCGCCTTTTTAAGCGTTTTTAACGCATAGTATGTGCTATAACTATATTAAACATACAAGGGTTGATACCTACTGATATTTGAGGCAAATTATAATATTTTAACAGTAAGCAAAGGTTGTTAAACTCAGACTTCAGTTTTGAGCTTTTCGGCTTATGTGAAATTACCAAAATACCCCTACGGGGCATAGTTTGGTTATAATTGATAAATTTCACATATATACTTTATCCTACTGGTATAACTTAGTAAACTAAGTATTTTTGCTGATTACATCAGACCTGTAACTCAGATAAATACTTAAACTCTTTTATAAACTTTTAAATGACCAAACTACCCCTAAGGGGCATAGTTTGTGTTTAAACTCGTTACGGGCATAATGAAAGACAAATTACTGATGTCACAACATATTTGAAGCATATTAACTTAGGAAACCTGTAGATGGCTCTCATGAATACCCGTAACGCTTATTACACGTACGGTTCGGTTCATGTAACTAGTTTACACAAATTAGCCGAAACGGGTCAAACCTTATCGGTTTTATCTCAAAATCCAGAGTGTGTATGAAATACCCATATTAAGCAAGTCTCCGAACTTGTCGGGTCTAAATCACATTCCATCCGGTCTTCGCTTGATAGTGCGTACGAACCGTATCATTGAAACTAACCGGTCTAAGCTAAGGCTTAATTAAGGACCCGTTAGAAATCTAATAGGTTATTATAAACCTTCGTTCCAGATTAGGAGCCAAGTAAAAGTACTTGAATTTGCTGTATTTGATTGATACTTTGCTCACGTAAATACTCTTAACTTATTTTCCCTATACGGGCTTGGGGTACGGTACTATAAAAGTATCGCTTGGTCGGGTATGTAGTCATTTAAATCGGATTGTGATTAATGTATTTACATAACCCGCTTTATTCTGTATTATTTGATTTATGGCCCTTGGGGGTTAAATGACCATGTCCCGGATATCCTTGGCATCATTTTACGAAATGGCCACGACCTAAGCACGGGGTGTAGGCGTACACCTGACAGACGCATTATGTAAAAACTGGTAATCCACTAAAGGAATTAACCTTGTGGGCACTATACCTGTGGCGTGTCAGTTAACTTAAACCGGTTCTTCTAACCGGTGCTAATGGACGGCAAATAAGTAAATCTGTATACAAGATTATATACAAATAATTGTCCCAAGTTATAAAGATATTTTTGCCGAAGTGCATTCAAATCAATTTTCAAACTCTTTTCTAAATGAGTCAGTTGAGTTGTATTTACCAGTGTAAACTGACGTATTTTCCAAAAACGGTTAAGTGCAGGTGCTAGACGAAATAGGCTGGCTACTCCAGGCATCATTACTCAAGTCTCACAAGCTCTAGATGTCAAAGTCTGTTGAACAGTTATCTTTTTATATTGATCCGCCTGTGGATCCTTTACTTTCCATTGTAATACTTGGATATTACTTTTTATTCGGAATGTAATATATTTATCTTTTGCTTCCGCTATGCATTTATATAATTGTGTTGTTTGACTATTATGTTGCCAACCACGTCACGATACTCCCCACCGGGCCCACCGGTGACACGTGGAAAGTCGGGGTGTGACATCTATCTAGCGTAGAGCTGCAATGGGTCCTTCATTGCCCGAGAATTCTATTGGTTTGCAGGACTAAAATTCCTTATAAGAACAACCGTAAGACACGGTTCTTCTTCTTTTGGGAATGGGCAATTGAAGTACGGGTCCATTGTTCACGCTGTTTTCTGGTTTGATTGGTCGCTTACTGCTATGCTTACTTATATTATTCGCTTCTTGAATCGTTTGAATAATAAATGACTGATGTGTGTAAAATGCAACATATAAATTACATCAAATGAGGCATAAAACTAACCCTTTTTAAGTACTAATATTGGAAAAAGAGTGTTTTTGTCTTCCTTTTGTATTTTCAGGATTAAATGAGCTCAAAAACATAAAAGAAGCAAAAAGACAGCTAATTCCAACATAAATACAAGGAAAGGAACATTAGTGGACTGCCCGACCCCTCAACGGCACCTTCCAAAGCAAAATAGAGAAGCAGAAGACTGAACACGCCCCGTGCTCAACCAGCACGGGGCCGTGCCCAGCCAGCACGGGGCCGTGCCCAAGAAGCAGCAGAAAAGACAAACCTATAGAAGCTTCTATTGCCCACCACGGGGCCGTGCCCAGTGAACACGGGGGCGTGTCGAAAGTACAGCAGGCGCATTAATTGTAATTGCGAATTACAATTAATGAGGAGAGAGAGTGTCAGATGGGCACGGGGCCGTGCCCAGCGGACACGGGGCCGTGCCCAGCTCTCTGTTCAGCCTATAAATAGGAGTGCTTGGATTCATTTCAACTCATCCCTTGGCACACCACCTCTCTCACACTTCATCCACCACCCACCACCATCACAACACCATCATCCACCACCATCATCCATTGTCCATCGTAGAGTGTGTGAGTCGTCTCGGGATCCAAGATTGATCGTAAGAGTACTTGACAATCAAGGCCATGTTTGCCTAAGTCTCTTATGTAACACCTGTGCCTCCACGGCCATCAAACAAATACCGAACCAATGAAATATTATATTTCATACTTGGGATTTGTAAAAATATGTGTATCATTTGCACATATCAATTCTTGTTCAATTTCAAACTCTAAATCGCTTTCTGGAAGGTTATACGCGCACCGATGCGTAAATATAACCAGTTTAATGCAACAAACACTCCGGAATAGTGACATAGGCTTAACATACCTTAAATAACCTTTACATAACTTAGAAATAAGTTTTGAAGGCTTTGGTATGGCAAAATCAAGTTAAATCGCTTACAGGGACTAAACTTGACAAACTGCGAAAGTATGCCAATTCGAACTGTAACAGACATTCCGGAGCATGACCATAAGTTAAACATACCATAAATACCCATCACATAGCTTAGAAATAGGCTTTGAGGTGTTCGGTATGCTAAAATAAACTTTTGCGTCATTCAGGGACTAAAAGTGTCAAAAAGTGCACAAGTTTGCATTTTCGCGCATAACTTACGTTCTGAATACATCTGGACATCCAAAAATTTATGTAAGCATGACTACATTATATTTTAGTGTTCTCCATAAGAAAAATCCATTCGTCACGTCATTTGGATCGTTTTTCGCGCTTATGCGCATTCCGTCGTAATTAGCCGAACAACGCAACCGTACGGCTAAACGAACCGACATCCGAGATATTTTTGAGAACATTTTAAGTTCCCTTTACTTTAACTTCATTTTAGAGCTTTTAAATGGGGTTAACGGGCCTTAAACGCGTCGGAAAAGGCCTTATTACACTACAGGGACCAAATCTGCCATAGGACTGGACAAGGCCTTAGTGACTCAATAACAATGATAGACTATGTTTAATTTGTGTATTTAGATTTCCAGACGATGTAATTATTCAATGTTTAATAAAACGAAACACTTTTTGGTATCCATGGTTATGAAACATTAATTCTGTTGCAACACGCCCCGATGTTTCCGCCGCGATTTGTTGTTTTACGCGGTCGGGGTGTGACAGAAAGATGGTATCAGGGCCAATGGTTATAGGGAATTAGGTTATTAGTAATGCTTTGACCTAGTCTATAACCTTCTTAGGACCCTAACGCGAGTTTACTTGCGTTTAGTCATAAAACAATACCGTCACCTATCCTTAGGCGACGACCACAACAAGAACATAAATTTCAAAACCGCTTTGAAAACTAATCATCTGTTCTAGGATGATTGATTTCTAGGTTTTGAACCCTCTATTGTAAGGTTTTGAACTCTCTATTTTATGGTTTTGAACCCCTTTGAGTTTTCAAAACTTCGTCAAGGTTTTGGGTTTTAAATAATGTGAACACGTGCAAACTGGAAGGGTGAATGCCTGTATTCTGGGTTTTCTGTCTAGGCAAGCACTTCATATACATCTCATCAGACGCGAGACCAGTTGTGCTTACCTGGGAATTCTTGGGATGAGTGTTCACTTATAGGCGAGCATGTCTTCGCAATACATTATTTTTGACCCATTTACTTTGATCAGTCACCGGCTCATTTGTTTGCCTTAGGTAACAAACAAATGATCGCAATCTTCATGCGTTATCATTCTGTTTTGATTGTCCAATAATCTTTCACCTGTTTCTCCCTATGCCTTTCTTTTTCTTCAAGAATGTCTCTTCATCACGATGACGCCCAGATATCTGAGCAAGCAGCCAAAATTCGCTCAGCGAATAGGCGAAGTAGTCCTGAAGACTGTTGAATTAGCTACTGCCATGTATCATCTCCAGGATGAAGCCACTCAAGAGTCACCAAGGCAGGCAGGACCTAGTCAGGCGACAACACCATCAGCCAATAAACCAATCGAGGAATCAAAGACCATGGATGAACGATCCCCTAAGAAGTCAAAGAAGCGAAAGGCTTCTCAGAACTTCACCATGGTCGCTCACAATGGTGAAGCAGTCCCCAACCAACCAGCTCAACCCCCTGCTAGGTGTGTATGGCTTTTCCTATGATACCTACATCAAGGAACTATGTACATTACAAACTACTCTTGTGATTTCTCTCTTTCAAATGATTGCTCATGATTCCCTCGAAAATTTTAAGTACTCGTTTCACTCTAAGAAACAAAGTACAGAAAATTAAGTGACATTATGAGTAATCGTGCTTTTCGCACATCTGTGCCTTTAAATCCTTGGTTAGATAACTAAGGGTATTTTCAAATCTCATACCCATTACGTTTTGATTTTTCAACATACACAGTACCAGTATTTCAAAACAATCTTCATGATCTCAAAACATTTCATATAGTTTGAAAAACAAATTTTCTAGATGCATTGTCTATGTTATTTCAAAAACATTGGCCATGTTATCAAAACCAACCTTTCTAATTTCAAAATATTTCATATAGTCTAAAGACAATATTAACACAATACATTTTCTGATCAAGTGCATGATTTCAAAAAGCATCATTCATATCTTTCAAAAACCTTATACATAATTTCAAAATTCATCTCGCATGATTTTAAAACATTTTTGTAAATATATCTACCTAATACACCTACTTTATGATTTCAAAAAGTATTATATATAAGGTTTCAAAAACGTTAAACACATTTTTCTTAAAAGAACCCCATGCATAGTTTTCAAAAATATTTTCCTCATACATTGACTTAACCTTCAAAATTCTGCTTCATATGTCGCCTTGACATATCAAGCATCTCAACTTCATAAGCATTTTACATCATGTTTTGACCTAAGCACATCCAGTGCAAGGTTTCAAAACATGTTCAACTTCTAAAATTCATATGGGATCTTTTTATCTTTACAATTAGATCCTTGTGGATGATTATCATTCAAATCAGAGTCCTTAATTGGATTCCTTATGTACCTTAATTCGAACACTTCGGTTCCTAATAATCGAAATCGAATTTTCTTTTTGAATCTTTCTATCTTTATAGTTGGATTCTTGGTAACGTTTAAAGTACCAAATGAAATCCACGGAATGGATTCCTAGTGTGCTTAAAATGCATGTACGCAATTTACAAGACAAATTAATGAACAATTTTGTGGTTATATGATATGTGTTCTCCTCTATGTTTTTGTGTGTTACGATTTTTCAAATCCTCATAGAATCTTTCATATCTTCATATGAGGGATTCATAGTAGGATATTCAAAAAGTACTACCTTAAATCCTTATGGGCTTCTACGTAGTAGTTAAGACCCTTGGGTTATATAGTACCATTCCATGATTCGATGAGAGACCCTTGAGTGGTCTAGTCTAAAAGATTGATTCACAATTTGGTTAAAGAATGACATCTAGTGATGTAGCTGAACAGACTCCTTGATAGTCTACTTAGATCATTTATTGATTTAATTAAAAGGACTCTATGGCGGTCTAGTTACACTCATCACAGGTTTGTTCATATGGTTTTACCCTACACATTATAAAATAGACTGTGTGAACTGTGCAAGGAATTGTCTAATTATGGACGCGTACATAATTATGAAATTTAGTGCACAGAAACCCAGTAAGGTTTACTATGTGTAAGAACCGATAGTGACAACAATAATAAAATGATAACAATGTAATGGAGGCACGGTGGACGCACCAATGATGCTTCATATACTTGTATATAAGTATCCCTCTTACATTGCAAGCATGATGTTATTAAAGTTACTAGAAGTTCAGAACCCTAACCAATGTTGTTCGGTCTTTTCAACTTCATGTTTTAAACTCTCACAAGTTTCCTCTAAATAAATTTCGGGACAAAATTTCCTAAAGTAGGGGAGACTGTAACACCTGTGCCTCCACGGCCATCAAACAAATACCGAACCAATGAAATATTATATTTCATACTTGGGATTTGTAAAAATATGTGTATCATTTGCACATATCAATTCTTGTTCAATTTCAAACTCTAAATCGCTTTCTGGAAGGTTATACGCGCACCGATGCGTAAATATAACCAGTTTAATGCAACAAACACTCCGAAATAGTGACATAGGCTTAACATACCTTAAATAACCTTTACATAACTTAGAAATAAGTTTTGAAGGCTTTGGTATGGCAAAATCAAGTTAAATCGCTTACAGGGACTAAACTTGACAAACTGCGAAAGTATGCCAATTCGAACTGTAACAGACATTCCGGAGCATGACCATAAGTTAAACATACCATAAATACCCTTCACATAGCTTAGAAATAGGCTTTGAGGTGTTCGGTATGCTAAAATAAACTTTTGTGTCATTCAGGGACTAAAAGTGTCAAAAAGTGCACAAGTTTGCATTTTCGCGCATAACTTACGTTCTGAATACATCTGGACATCCAAAAATTTATGTAAGCATGACTACATTATATTTTAGTGTTCGCCATAAGAAAAATCCATTCGTCACGTCATTTGGATCGTTTTTCGCGCTTATGCGCATTCCGTCGTAATTAGCCGAACAACGCAACCGTACGGCTAAACGAACCGACATCCGAGATATTTTTGAGAACATTTTAAGTTCCCTTTACTTTAACTTCATTTTAGAGCTTTTAAATGGGGTTAACGGGCCTTAAACGCGTCGGAAAAGGCCTTATTACACTACAGGGACCAAATCTGCCATTTTTGAAACTTTCTGTGTAGAACCTTTGAATCTGGTCCAAATTCAATTTTGCACATGTTTTAACAATACTATGGGCTGGTTTTGATGGCACATGCTATTACAATACCATGTGTGCTAAGTGTATGGCCAAGATCGCATCACGTTTTCCTAGAAACGATCCTAACGGTTCGGGTATTCCTATAAATACCCATTCACCCCCATTGCTAAAATCACTAGAATCTTGATCTTAGGAACTCTAAGTTGAAACCATTGTTTCATACCTGAGATTCTTGGATCGAGATTAGCATTCGGGGACCCTTCGTAAGTATTCTTTCGTTCTTTTATTGCTTTTCGAGTCTGAAAGTCAAACTTTGTTTGACTTTCTGCGTTGACCAGTTATGGTCAATGCGAAGTTCGTTTGAACTTCGCAACGTGAGTGTAATCACGTTGGTTATAGTCCCTTGGGACTATGCCTACTGATTACCACGTTGTCTAGGGTCGTAGTGTAAGCGATCTAATAAATCGCTTATACCTTCGAACCCGACCCAGTTTGGTCGATCATTAGGATCCGACCAAATACATTAGGTGACCATAGTAGGTAGGGAATAACCTTCCGAGGTTATACCCTATGGTCGCTTCGTTTAAGTAGTTGTATGATAGGTAGTTTATATGCCTTAGGTAAATTACCAGAATACCCTTTTCATGTATAATTGGTAATTAAGCATATGTAACCTAAACTTTTGTCACATAACTGATTATGTAACATGTTTAGGCATATAACACTTGTCATAGGACTAGTTAGATGGTCCGAACGCGCTTTGCGCGCATGACGCGTTAAAGTAGCGTATGTTACCTTAATGGGTCGCGATGGGTCGAAAGCACTTAGGTTTGGTTTCATTGTAGTACGTAGGTCTTGTTAAACCATATCATATGAGTTCCAACACTCATTTGGTTTACCAAGCCTCATCCTATCCGATCTCCCGATTTAAGTCCGGTTTATTTATATAGTTTTAGATTGCCGACTGATTCCGTGCTCTCTCTAGCTTTGTTTGGTTGTTGTTCAAGACCTCCAAGCATTCTCAGGCGAGTACATTATTCCCCTATTTTACTGCTTTCAATTGTTTTGGGGTGACTCATATGTGCTAAATGTTTTCAAGGCTTTAACGATGATAACAAAACGATTTTCGATGGTATAACGATGGTTTCAAAAACGATTAAGACGATTTATACAAAACTAATTACGATTTCAATAAAGTGAACAAACTTGTTGGTTGTATTTACATAACAAATGACATTCATTAGCAATGATCAAGCCGACCAGTATTAGGTTATGGTACCATAGGATCTGACAAGTCCCGTTATTTACTACACCCGTAGTTATGTGTGGGTGTTGTGGGTAGCGACTGAATCTGTAATTGTTAATTTACTCTTTGGTAAGGGTTTATTAATGCGAGTTGTTAATCTATCCTTTGGTAAGGGTTTATTAATGCGAGTCAAGAAGGTTTGAATGTTATTAGCGAGACGACCATTTAAGTAGTTTCACGACCTAAAACGAATTATACGATTAGGGTAAACGATTGGTTTTCACACGATGTTTTAACGATTGGGTAAACGATTGGCTTCAAAGCGACATACGGTTGGGTTTTGGTTACATATTACATGATTTACATTGGGCATGAACATTACTTTGGTGGTTTGGTTTGGATTAAGTGATTAAGTAACAATGCGTGTGGAATATGATACAAGCATGGTGGATACGCCGCTGGTACTTCCTATATATAAGTGTTTGTATGGTATTACATATTGTAGCGTTATTTGAATCATTTCAGTTTGAGACATAGAACATTTTATACAAGTAACATACTTTTCACAAGACATTTATTTACAAACAACTTATCTTATACAAACTCATTTTACATGGTTATTCATTTAATCATGCATTATTCTCTTATTTATACATATCACCTAAACTTATTATTTTTCAAATGATTTACAAAGACAAAGCAAATTACAAGGTTCATGACTAAACATTTTCTTAAAACAGAAGTCATGAATCTTATTTTCACAAAACCTATGTACTCGCCAGCATTTCTTTGCTGACCTCGTTTTCACATATGTTTCAGGTATTGTTGAATGATATCGATTGATAAGATGCATGCTCACATAGGACTGGACAAGGCCTTAGTGACTCAATAACAATGATAGACTATGTTTAATTTGTGTATTTAGATTTCCAGACGATGTAATTATTCAATGTTTAATAAAACGAAACACTTTTTGGTATCCATGGTTATGAAACATTAATTCTGTTGCAACACGCCCCGATGTTTCCGCCGCGATTTGTTGTTTTACGCGGTCGGGGTGTGACATCTTACATCACTTGGTGAAGACAAAGTGTCTAGTATAATACTTTTTATTTCTAATCTTTTGCACATTTTATTTGGTTTTGTATTAATGACTTTAATAACTAGTTACTTATGTTGAAGGTGATCTTTCCTTATCGTTTCTCCGTGGTGTCTTGGCATTATTTTACTGTCTATATAAAATAAAGGATTTTCACCATTCATATCTCCACGGTCTATATGGAGGTATGTTGGCTACCTGGTCGGGGGTTAAGGGAACGGTTTGGTAAAGGTCTTGCCATTGTTCAGCGTTTAGAGGTCCTGCAATGGACCTGGGTCAAATTTAGTAGGACCTCCTTCAATACTTCACGGTATTGGATGGCGGGGGTCCAAACTCTTTGACCCCCTCATAAGTTAACTACTATTAATACTATAACCCGGCTATTTAGGACTGTATCCCTGCTGACTCAGACTACTTAGCCGAGGGTAACGTCACCGCCAAAAGCGGGGCCTACCACAATACTGCATTAATAACTTAATTCATTATCTTCCAATAATCCACCCTTTTAGGATTGTATCCTTGCTGACTCAAACTACTGGGGTGAGGGTAACGTCACCTTCAAAAGAGGGGCCTACTACAATAACTAAGATAATCTCTTAATTATGTGCAAAAGTGCGGAAATAATCAAAGGTTATACTAGATATGAGTCGGAACCAAGTGATTCATCTTGTGTATCTGTTTTTATTTTATTTTTATTTTTTCAGCATTTTAGTTAGTTTTTATTTTTCTTAGCTTAAAACATTTTTCTAAACTTTTTATTTTGGTTAGACGTTGAGGATAAACCGGTATTAAAAGCTCTTGTGTCCTTGGACGACCTCGGTATCTTACCAACGCTATACTACGCTCAACGATGGGTGCACTTGCCCATATGTGTGTTTAGTGTTAGTAAAATATCGTGTTTTATAAATTTAAAACTTGGCTAAAATAAGTGTTAAAAAGGGCTTAAAATATACACCTAATATATATAACACTTCACACGCATCAAGTTTTTGGCGCCGTTGCCGGGGACACAAGGATTTTAAGAAAGTTAGGAATCAACGGCCTAATCATCTTTTATTTTTCTTTTTAATTTTTTAGGATTTTCTTAGTTTTTCAGCTTCTGTAGAGCTCAGCACGGGCCGTGCCCGCTGAACACGCCCCCGTGCTCAATCATTGGAACTGGCAATCCTGTTTTACGTCAGACAGTAAGCTGAACACGGGGCCGTGCCCACCCAACACGCCCCCGTGCCCAAGTTTCAGTTACTGAAAACAGAACCGTTAGATCCCGGCGGTTGGTAATTTCTGACATAAACATGAGTGATTGTAATTGTTTTTACTTTCGGCACTTTTATGGTACGTGGTGTCAATTATGTGGTGGCAAACATGAAGAAGTAGAATGCTACTTTCTAAATTATAGGCCCCATTACATGGACCCACCGACTTCTTACAACCTTAAGAGGGGCGAAAGTAAAAATAAGCGCTATTTCTCCCTCGAATGCGCCCAGCCAGATATTCTAGGGGAAATGCTCCTTGATGAGTTATTTCAACTAGAAAAGCTAATTCTGAATTGGTTAGAAGAGCTTAGGAAGGATTTTATTAATCCACCCCAAGACGATGACCATGACGAAATGCTGGAACCGCATTCCAACAACCTCGTTGCTCCCGAAAATGCCTTAGTACCTAGCAGAGACTTGGACGATAGTCGTCCCTGTGTCGATTGTGCCGTGAAGGACTCTCCATCGACTTCGTTCGGTGCATACATAGACCTGAGCGATTCGGCATACACCTTCTTTAACAAGAGCCCGGGAAAGGGTTGGACTTGTCCACCTAGAATGAAAATAGGAATTACCCTCACCGACAACCTCTTGCGTTCTCGCCTTAGTCTAGGACAATTAAGGTATCTTAGGCACTTTGGGGTTGTTCCAACCAGTCAGGAGCCACCCGATACTAACAAGTTCCTTAAAAAACTAGACAACTTCATAAAACAGTCCCTCGACACGGGGCCGTGTCCAGCCAACACGCCCCCGTGTCCATCAAAAGATTCCATTCTGATCAGTACGTCAGAATACGGACAAACTGTGTCAGAACTCCACCTGCACACGGGGCCGTGTCCAGGATGCTGTCGTTTTCTATAAATGCAGCCAAGAATTCTGCACATTTGGACCAACTTGGGGCAGAGATTTGCAGGAATCTTCTCTCAAACTATCCTAGGTAAGTCTAAAAGAAGGTTCCAACAACCCATCTTGTCCTTTCCTCTTTTAGCCATTTCCTTCTTCTCCATCTTTCTTCAAAGAACTACCATTAAAAGTTTGAATTCTTCAAACTTTGTGGTAAGGATTAATGAGTTTTGTTCAAGGAATCTTGGTAAAAACATGTTATGTAACATTGTTTTAAGTTATTAGCAACTAAAAAGACCCCACAAGTTCAGAAAATAACTTAAAAATCCAAGTTTCCTTGCTCCAAAATTCTGCAGAAAGATGAACACGGGGCCGTGCTCATTGAGCACGGGGCCGTGTCCGGTAATTGTTTCATTTAAATAAACTTTTTCAGTTTATTTTTCGTAGAATGTCAAGTGAAAACAGCGAAACATCTTCTGTGCATTCGTCAAACAGCCGAAGAGGAAGAAGACCCTCCATTGAAGCTACACTTGTGCACTATGTGATAGCATTAAGGGAGGCTCTCGACGAAATGACTTCAGTAGAGGAGGTCCTAATCGACCGTATTAACGATCTTACGATGGGACTTGAAAGCAGCTTCCAAGAAATTAACCTCTTGCACCAGAGGTTAAATATTCTTGTAGCACCCCCAATGGAACCAATCCTTCCTCAGTAGGATTGGAACCTGGCACTCGGAATCAACAACCCTACCGGGTGGGAAGACTTTCCGGCGGAACCTCCCGTGGAACACCCACAAGAGATCCCGGTGGAAGTTGAAACTCCTCAAACTAATGCCAATGAGCCTTCTTTTCTCCTTCCAAGGGAGGTGGAAGAATGGCTCGCCGACATTTGAGGAGAACTGCACGCGGAAGAAGGAGTTCAAAAAGGCCTTGTTTAACCAAGATTAGTTACTTCTTGGAAATTTTGCTAATTAAAATAAAGTAAAGGCTAGGACTCCATGGTTTATTATTTCCTTGTTTTATCTAGTTTAATTTAGGACTATGTAAGTTCTCTCTATGATGAAATGAAATGATGGTTTTAAGGTTTGGATGGTTTGTAATGAATAAAACACACTCATGGTGGTAAAGGATGAAAAGGGGAACGAGAAAAATGAACTCATGCACAAGAACAAGGCAACCCGACAATTCTCTCCATTTCAGAAGGTTCAACATGGGCCGTGCCCAACCAACACGGCCCCGTGCTGAACCACCTGCAGAAAAACGCCCAGTTCAGGTAACTGGACACGGGTCGTGTAACACGCCCCCGTGTCCAGACTTCTGTTTCTCTTGTTTTAATTTTGTTACTGGCACTTGAACACGGGGCCGTGTTCAGCGCCCAGTATCACAAAATTTTTGCTTTTTAACATTATTTTACACATCTAATCAACCTAAAAATTTATTTTTGGGACACATTGAGGACAATGTGTAATTTAAGTGTGGGGGGGGGGGGGGGGATGCTAAAGCCTTGAATTTTGCAAGTCCTAAATACAAGCCTTACACAAAACTCTATTGGAACCGCTAATCACCCCAAATTTTTTCAAAAATTTCATTTTTTTTTTTTACTTGTCTAGGTTTAACTCGGGAAATTCAAGTTCTCAAAAAGGTTATATTTTTACAAATTTACAACCGATAGCGTAGTGATAAAAAGAACCAACATAAGAAAATTATGAAAAGGCATAGCAAACTTAGTTAAAATTTGATTATATATACTTGATCACATAAAAACCCATTCCCACAAAAGTGAGTTTTGAGCCTTTATTGAGCACAATTACATATCATTAAAACTAAATGCTCATTTTTCGTTTCTTGTGTGAATAGCCCCTTGGTTCTTACGACTCTAGAACTTGCCATGACGATACATTCCCGGTCCTTATCAACTTAAACCCGAGTAAGTAAATGATGGAGGCATTAGGACTAACCCTTTTTTTCTACACCATTATTTTTTCTTTTTCTTTTACCACCTACCCAAAAATCCCCCTAGTCAGCCCCTTTGAGCCTAAACCTTTTCATTTCATCACCCAAACCAAAAAACCCTTTTACCCACCAAAACCTTTTTCATTTTTAACCCTTTGTTTTAGTAACAAGTTCGGTTTTTCGTAAAAAATAAAAAATAAAAAAAATATGTGTGTTGTTGATGAAGCAAAAAGAAAAACAAACAAGTTCATCAAAAATAACTTTGTTTGAATAAAAGCTTCATCAAAATAAAAAGTTGTAAAAATAGAAAATCTTACGAAAACCGACACTTGTTACGCTTTTCGCCCTTTTTCTACTAACCACTAACCACTATCCCAACCACCTACCTTTAACCCAAGCCTAACCCTTAACCCACAAAGTCCTCTTGATATTTACAAAGGTATAAAAGTTAAAAAGGAGGAGGATTGATTGCTTGGCAAGCTTATGGTAGAAATAAGTTCCATGCCGCTCTCGAGTGATTCACTAAAAATACACCTTCGGCCGAGTGTGAGTGATTTCTCCCGTGAGGTATGTGAACTTGTATATAAATGGAATTTTAAAAAAGGCATGTTATGCCCAAATAAGTAATTTCTCCTATGAAAAGTTCTAAATAAATCATTACGAATAGGATTGTAAATAAATAAAGATAAAACCTAAAAAGACCTTGGATTCCCGACACTCTACGACAAGCCCAAAACCTTCTCTTCTACCTATTCCATTTGGGAGTGTAAGCCACATATTAAAGAGTTTTGCTTGAGGACAAGCAAAAGTTCAAGTGTGGGGGTATTTGATGTGTGTAAAATGCAACATATAAATTACATCAAATGAGGCATAAAACTAACCCTTTTTAAGTACTAATATTGGAAAAAGAGTGTTTTTGTCTTCCTTTTGTATTTTCAGGATTAAATGAGCTCAAAAACATAAAAGAAGCAAAAAGACAGCTAATTCCAACATAAATACAAGGAAAGGAACATTAGTGGACTGCCCGACCCCTCAACGGCACCTTCCAAAGTAAAATAGAGAAGCAGAAGACTGAACACGCCCCGTGCTCAGCCAGCACGGGGCCGTGCCCAAGAAGCAGCAAAAAAGACAAACCTATAGAAGCTTCTATTGCCCACCACGGGGCCGTGCCCAGTGAACACGGGGGCGTGTCGAAAGTACAGCAGGCGCATTAATTGTAATTGCGAATTACAATTAATGAGGAGAGAGAGTGTCAGACGGGCACGGGGCCGTGCCCAGCGGACACGGGGCCGTGCCCAGCTCTCTGTTCAGCCTATAAATAGGAGTGCTTGGATTCATTTCAACTCATCCCTTGGCACACCACCTCTCTCACACTTCATCCACCACCCACCACCATCACAACACCATCATCCACCACCATCATCCATTGTCCATCGTAGAGTGTGTGAGTCGTCTCGGGATCCAAGATTGATCGTAAGAGTACTTGACAATCAAGGCCATGTTTGCCTAAGTCTCTTACATCACTTGGTGAAGACAAAGTGTCTAGTATAATACTTTTTATTTCTAATCTTTTGCACTTTTTATTTGGTTTTGTATTAATGACTTTAATAACTAGTTACTTATGTTGAAGGTGATCTTTCCTTATCGTTTCTCCGTGGTGTCTTGGCATTATTTTACTGTCTATATAAAATAAAGGATTTTCACCATTCATATCTCCACGGTCTATATGGAGGTATGTTGGCTACCTGGTCAGGGGTTAAGGGAACGGTTTGGTAAAGGTCTTGCCATTGTTCAGCGTTTAGAGGTCCTGCAATGGACCTGGGTCAAATTTAGTAGGACCTCCTTCAATACTTCACGGTATTGGATGGTGGGGGTCCAAACTCTTTGACCCCCTCATAAGTTAACTACTATTAATACTATAACCCGGCTATTTAGGACTGTATCCCTGCTGACTCAGACTACTTAGCCGAGGGTAACGTCACCGCCAAAAGCGGGGCCTACCACAATACTGCATTAATAACTTAATTCATTATCTTCCAATAATCCACCCTTTTAGGATTGTATCCTTGCTGACTCAAACTACTGGGGTGAGGGTAACGTCACCTTCAAAAGAGGGGCCTACTACAATAACTAAGATAATCTCTTAATTATGTGCAAAAGTGCGGAAATAATCAAAGGTTATACTAGATATGAGTCGGAACCAAGTGATTCATCTTGTGTATCTGTTTTTATTTTATTTTTATTTTTTCAGCATTTTAGTTAGTTTTTATTTTTCTTAGCTTAAAACATTTTTCTAAACTTTTTATTTTGGTTAGACGTTGAGGATAAACCGGTATTAAAAGCTCTTGTGTCCTTGGACGACCTCGGTATCTTACCAACGCTATACTACGCTCAACGATGGGTGCACTTGCCCATATGTGTGTTTAGTGTTAGTAAAATATCGTGTTTTATAAATTTAAAACTTGGCTAAAATAAGTGTTAAAAAGGGCTTAAAATATACACCTAATATATATAACACTTCACACGCATCAATGACATTGCATCTATGATTCCTTGTGCCACTATGTGTTGAACGACACTATTATCCATTTGGTTTCCATTGTTATTGATGCTCGGATTCTCATTAACCACGTTAATGTTACTCTGGTTATCGTTATTCAGATTTCCTTGATTTCCTTCGTCGGACATCTGAATTTTAAACATTTACCCCGTATTAATATCACAATTTAACATAGTCAATCTCATGACACGCAATCTAGCCAAAAGCGTCGATCATTGCGACTTACTCTATTCATATATTATCTATTATACACCAGTACTGAAATAAAAATTACAATACCGACTGAAATAAATAATAGTAGGCATCCGTACACACATATTATTTTATTATTATTATTACTATTACCGTCTCACCATCACATTCATGGATATGGATTCATCCAAAAATCCATATTGCGCTCATCGTATTTCCATACGAGACGCTCTCCCACCTGTCTCATTCCCTCACTGCTTTCTAAAATCTCCTCACCAAATGTCTTAAGTTCTTGTACGTTTTCTGCACTCATTGGGGGTGCAGGTTCTAGGACTGGGTTCGGAATCTGGGGTGCGGGTTCCTGGTGTGGGGATGTAGGTGCCTGAAATTGGTAAGGATCTTCTAGAATCTCCCTAATGTATTCATCGTGGAAATAGGGATCTAAAGGATTAAACCTAGGTAGGCTCCTACGTTCTGCATGGGTGTGTCTTCATGTATCGGGTAGCGTTGCACATAGTCCCTAACTTCATCCACCAGGGATCGTAATTTGGGTCTAGGGGTTTGGTGCTGGTACCCTAGGGATTTCTTCTGGATTGAAGTCATGCATCTCTACTTGGTTTTCAGGGTTTTCTATCTCCATGGGTTGATCAGGAAATGGCAGTTGTGGTTGGGGTGCTATTATTTGCTCCAGATTAGGGTTAGCTGCAGTGGTTGCTAGGATGTGGATATTGGCTATACCCCTATTTATCATATCCTGGGCATAGGCATCTGTCTCTCTCTTGGCTGCTGCTAGTACCCTCTCATCTTGCAACTTTTTCATACGCTTCCTACGCTCGTGTGCCCCTCGACTGAACCATCCCCTCTTTTTCTGAGGAAATGGCTCCTCGGACTGAGCCTTAAACACAAAGATTCCTTCTTCGGTATCAGCACAGTACCCTGAGAGGGCATGCTGAGAAGAGGAGGTGCCTTCGCTTCTAGGCGAACCAGACAATTGACGGTACGCGTCAGATGGTCCTTGGTCGCTCATACTGTAAACTAACAGATAGTCAAATAACACATAACAATTAAATACATTTATGCACGTATTCCCGTAATTTATTTCCTAACAGATTTAATTTTGATGTCAGCGGAACACTTATGTGGCTGAATCAGTGGCATAGCTCTGATACCACCTCCTGTCGCCCCCCCCCCCCCCCCCGATCCCACAACCCAGGGAACGGGCGGTCGCGAACCAGTGTTGGTGGTATCTCGTATTGTCTAATTTGGCAGCGGAATTTTTCATCAGAACCGTAGTTAGGAAATATTTTATCAGAGTAAAATACCACATTTTCATAACATTAAACAAATGGGTTAAAACCCAAGTTCATAGTACACACATTTTCATAGGAATACATCCTATTTTATTTAATAAAAACATCTATTTTATTTTAGGTAACTTTATTGCCACTTTTCCAAGCCTTCAGTGCTGTCCAGCTGGCTTCTATTTGGCTTTCACATTTTGTTACCTGAAACGCGTTTTAAAAACATTTGTCAGTGGGAAATACTGGTGAGTGAATCCCAGTTTAATCAAGTTTAATTAAAAAGTCACAGTGTACAGTATTGAGGGCGATCCCGCAATTACATTTGTTTCCAAGATATAACAATTAACATCCATGGTACTGTCAAACCCGACTTGTGGAAATGTTACTCCTTGACCAGGTGGTAACAAATTTTGTATACAAAACCCCAACATACTCATGATAATTGTGTTCTTACACATACTCAATAACTGCTCAAGTTATAATTAATTAAATGAGGTTTTGTAAAAACAGTTAACAAAAAGATTTACAAAAAGTGGATCAACTCACATTGCTGTCTTAGATTTTCCGTAAGAGTTTTCTGGTGATAATCTAAAATTTACACAAATGTACACGCGTTAGTATAATAACCCATTTTAACATTAGTAATACCCTCCCCGAGACGGCATTCCAAAGACTACGTCAGGCAGAACCACGACAGCCGTTACGGAACCCTAAATCAATCGGGCAGCGTATCTAATACGTATCCAGGGGTTATAATACTTACAACGGAGCAGAACTTCGCTAATAAAGGGGGTATAATACCCGGGTATTATGCCTAATATCAGAATTTGAGATTGAGAAATGATTTTTGAACGATTTCTGGTTGAACCCGATGGCTCCTTTATATAGTTGCTGAAACGGGTTCCCTCGCGGCCCGCGTAACATGAGAGCAGGGCTTACGCGGCCCGCGTTGACTCCAGGTCAACTCGTAGCTGGGCTGAGTCAATGTATAGGGCTGCCAGGTGTTGGGCCACGTGGCGGCCCAGGGTTGCGCCGGATGTTAAGTTCACACGGCCCGCGTGAAGGTTGGGGTGGGGCTTACGCGGCCCGCCTCTACCAAAAAATTAAATTTTTAATTATTTTTAATACTATTTAATATATTTGAGGCCCGTTTTGGTGTATGGGGTGTATTTTGGGACATTTTGGGATATTTTAAAATATATTAGGGTATCGGAAAAATAATCGAGGGTGTCGGTTTTATTGAGAGTTGTGTAAGGACTCTCAAAATTGTCCCCAAACTGACCCACAAGTGAAAACCCGGACCCCTGAAACCATACTGTGCACTAAAAATTAAGAAAACAAGAAATATGGTTTTCAGGCGGGCCGCGTAAGCTTTGGCTTAGTCTTACGCGGGCCGCGTCAACCCATGTTTGACCGGATAAGTGTTCCGGATACACGTGTCGACCAGCTGGCATACCTACTCATGACCAATCAGACCTACGCGTAGAATAGGTGGTTAGGCGGGCCCAGTAAGGTTCGAGCCAATGTTTACGCGGGCCGCGTGAACCTTAAATTTTAGCTATAAATAGCCTAGCTCAGGGGCTTTCATTCTGTGTCGACGAAAACTTTCAAAAACGAAAGTATTCTACTCTGAAGTCAAAATTACAATCAAAATAGTGGGGTGCTGCTACGATACAGGGTATTAACTCGATCGCTGCTACGATTCAATGTCCGATCGATTAAAACTATCCAATGGATGTTTAAGTGCTGCCCATATTAGGGTTATGCTTTGTCATTCGTCGTGAATTCGATGGATGTTTAAGTATCGCACTTTTTCATTCGTTGTGAGGGTTTAATCTCGTGAGTTATCGTAAATGTTGTATTAGTTACTGACCTAAGTTCGTGTGCATGTTATTAATTTAGGTAACAGGGTTAATCAGTAGACTAGGCTCTGCCCGTGTTAAATCTGCAATGTGAGTCATTCTCTTTTTATCAAAGTGCTTTATAAATTCTTAAATATTTTCAAAGTTATAATTACAGGGATTAAGTCTTTGTAATCTCCATATTACAGCCGGTATGTGGGGTTTTGTATACATTACTTGATAATCGTCACCATTGGACCGTGAACGGGTTAGCCAATGGGTGATATGACCATAGTCACAGAAATGAGTTGAGTGACAAATATCGCTGGGTAATTGGTTGATATATAAACATTGTAATCGCTCTTAATACTGTAAATTATAACAACGTGTCATTTTAGTAAAAAGAATGATTCACCAGTATTTCCCTGCTGACAAAACCTTTTTCAAACATGTTTCAGGTGATCTGTTGTGATCCAGGAAAAGTGCCGCGAAGCACTACAAGCTTAAGGAAGTGGCTCAATATAAATAAAGAAACATATTTTGTAAAATAAATATTTCCCAGTGAAATCATCTAATTGTAAATTACCTGTGTTTTATCCCGAATTATGAAATAAAATAATCAGGCATTTTCAGTTTTAAAAAGATCCTGCTGAAATCTTCCGCTGTCAAACTCAATTAAATAAATACCACGGGATTTCCTGTCCCGCGGCTCCTGAACCGGGTCAAACCGGGCCGGGGGCCGTGACAGGAAAATGTGGTATCAGAGCCACTGATTTAAGCTAATTAAGTATTTAGAAATACTTAATTTTTCCTGATTATCATTTTGTGATTATGTGATTTATTAATTGACTATTTGTTAATTACAGTATGGGTAAGCAAAAGCTTTCAAACATCTATCTTAAATTAGATAGTACACCAAAAGAGAAGGGAAGTTCATCCCAATCAAAATCCTCAAGATACCCAGTAAAAACTGAGGAGAGAATATTTGTTCGTAAAGCCCATTATGAGGAACCACTTTCTCCTAATAAAAGAAGTTTGATTATTAGGAAAAGTCAGGAGAAAATAAAGAAATCCCAATCAAAAGAAATGAGAGTTAATTAGGAAACCCGGGAACTAGGCAGTAACCCACCATGGGAAGACCAGTTAGATGAAAAATGGGCAGATCTCTATATGCTAGCCACTGTAGCAATAAATGCAAATCTTTAAAATACCCTGACCCAGTATTAGCACCCTTATCACCTACAAGCCAGAAACTTTACCCAGTAAATAAATCAATGAATAATAAACCCTAGTATGTTTAAATTTCATTTGTCCTTTGTATTAAATTAGTCACACGGTATGCAATAATACTTGAAGGTTATCTGTGAAATTTTGTTATCAAATTTTAACTTAGTATTTTTGCATATATGCTAAACAGCATGAATGAGTTATCTGAAGCCCTTCAGAATCTCAATCTTTATCCAGTGAAAATAGAAGTTTCCAGAGACTTTACTGGTTACATACCCGATATAGAAGAACCTATGGAATTCAACGCTACACCTCCAGAGAAACCAAAACCCAAGAAAAGAAGAAGATTTGTAGGTTGAAGACGTGTACGCATAAGGAAACCAGCAACTAGAAAGATTCCCAAAACAGAGAATCCTATAGATAAAGGAAAAGGAATTGCTATGGGGGAAGATTCTAGGCAAGTAGGGATGGAAATTGGAGAAAGCTCCAAGCAAACCCATGAAATGACATTGCAGGAAGAGCTAGATTTCATACTGGAAAGTTGTGATACTATTAAGCCTATCAACGAAAATGTTTTTACTTATCCTGCCGAAACTCAAATTCCAATAAACTTAGAACCAGCTATTCCAGACCCTCTAATCCACACCCAACCTCTAGGAATGGACGAGTGGTGGACCAACGACTGGCAGTTTCAAAACCTTCTTAATAACCCTTATACCTTTCTCCCTCAATTTGACCCAGAACCTATACCAAACCCGCCAATGAGCAATGAAAACTTAGCTGAACTCCGTCATTTTGGCGAAGAGCTGGTGGATGCAGGGAATAGGATCAGGGAAGTGGGAGAACAGATCTCCTGGAAGTACGACGAAAGGGAACGTCGTTACTGAAGTGCTAAATGACGAGGGTGGTGGTGAAACTGTGATTGTATAATAATAATAATAATAATAATAATAATAATAATAAAATAAGTCTGTAAAATAACCTACAAATAAAACCTTTGTAAGATAACGGTGTGTAATGATGCATAATAGGATATATAAAAGTGGAAATCGAGAAATCGATAATTTTGGATATATATATATATGTGTGTATTGTTAAATTTGTATGATTGTTTTGTGTGTAATGGTTATCTATTCTGTACTAATAAATTATATATATTAATTATCAGATGGAAAATGCTAATAATGAACCAGTAAATGAGGTTAACCAATCTTAGCAACACCCGGAGGATCAATTTATGACTAGGCAAGATATAGAAAATATCGTTGCTCAAGGAATAGCCAATGCTATTCCAGCAATCCTTGTTGCTGCCTAGAAACCTGTTGAACCTCAACAAATTATTGCTAGCAAACGCACACAAAGCGACAATTTTAGTAATAGTATAAACGGAGGCGATAACCATACTAATAACGACAATGATGGGAGGCAAGCTCCGCTCCCTAAGAAAATGAAAGCTGCAACGTCTGGTTGCACTTACAAAGAATTTCTTGCTTGTAAACCAGTTGAATTTGCAGGCAATGAAGGAGCGACTACGGCACTGCGTTGGTTAGAAAAAACCGAGGCAGTGATCATAATAAGTAAATGTGCCGAAAATGACAAAGTCATGTACGCGTCGAATCTTTTCAAAGAAGGGGCGCTAGAATGGTGGAATACAGTACTTCAAGCCAAAGGAAGAAATGTGGCCTATGCCATGAATTGGGAAGAATTTAAAAGTCTGATAGAAAGAAAATTTTGTCTCGAATATGAAAAAGAACAAATGGCTAATAAATTTCTGAACCACCGGATGGTGAATGTAGACTGTCGAGGGTATACTTCGACATTTTTCGAATATGCGAGAGTAGTACCAACCCTGGCTTCGCCAGAGCCGGTGCTCATTTCTCGTTATATTTGGGGATTGATTAGCGAAATCCGTAATATCGTTAAAGCTGCGAGACCTCGCACTATTGACGATGCGCTAGAATTAGCTAACACCCTAACTGCCGAGCTGATAGGCACAAGAGATGAAAACAGGAAAAAGGAACTGGCTCAGAAAATTACCCAAGGATTTCGTGTGGGTAATAATAGCAACTTCAAGAAAAGAGGAACAGGGCAATCCTCAATTCCGCCGTTCTGCAGGAATTGCAAAAAGAAACATTATGGAAGATGTAATGTAACCTGCAATTTTTGCAAAGTTATAGGACATCGCGAAGAAGACTGCAGAAAGAAAACAAGGATCTGCTATAACTGTGGAGAAGTAGGACATTTTAAACCAGAATGCCCTAAATTGGTTAAACCAGCAGACAATAAAGCCAAGCCAGCTGACGGAGCTACCAAGAAGAACGTTCGAGCCTTCCAGTTGACTACTCAGGAAGCCGAGCTAATCCCTGATGCGATAGCTGGTATGTTCTTAGTTCACAACGTTTATGCAAAAGTATTATTTGACTCTGGTGCAAACCAAAGTTTTATAAATACTACATTCTGCCAAGCTCTTAACTTACCCTTAACCAACCTTAGGCATATTTTTACAGTTGAAACAGCAGATGGGAATTCAGTTAACATAAATAAGGTTTTGCAAAAAGAAAACATAGAACTTTCAGGTCATAAATTCTCTGCAAACCTGTTACCTATGAAATTAGCCGAATTCGATGTTGTGTTAGGAATGGATTGGTTAGTAGCCAACCATGCTCATATCCTCTGTGATAAGAACTCTATAGAGATTCGTGCACCCACCGGAGAAGTAATCATGATTACAGGAGATAAGCCACGTAAACCCATGAAGTTCATATCAGTAATGAAAAATTCTAATTATAAACGAAAGCAAGGAATAGTGTATATGATTTCAGTAATCATTATCACTAAGAGTAAGGAACTTAAGGAAATTCCAGTAGTATCAGAATACCCAGATGTATTTCCAGAAGAACTCCCGGGATTACCACCCAATCGGGAAGTAGAATTTAGAATTCATCTAATTCCCGGAATTACACCGATAGCCAAGGCACCTTATCGGTTAGCACCCACAGAAATGTTAGAATCGAAAAAGCAACTAGATGAATTACTAAGTAAAGGATTTATACAACCTAGTTCATCCCCTTGGGGAGCACCAGTATTGTTTGTAAAGAAGAAAGATGGGTCTATGAGAATGTGTATTGATTATAGGGAATTAAATAAGGTTACAATTAAGAATCGATACCCATTACCCAGGATTGATGATTTGTTTGATCAACTTCAAGGAGCTAGATACTTTTCTAAGATAGATTTACGCTCCGGATATCATCAATTAAAGGTACAAGAAGAAGACATACCTAAAACTGCTTTCAGAACTAGGTATGGTCATTACGAGTTTACAGTCATGCCCTTCGGACTAACGAATGCACCTGCGGCATTCATGGACATGATGAATCGGATCTGTAAACCGTATTTGGATAAATTTGTAATTGTCTTCATCGACGATATACTTATTTACTCCAAGAATCAGGAAGAACACTGTCAACATTTGCATGCACTCTTAACTTTGTTAAAAAAAGAAAAGCTTTACGCCAAATTCTCGAAGTGTGAATTTTGGTTGCAGGAAGTACAATTTTTAGGACACATGGTGAATCACGAAGGTATTCATGTAGATCCTGCTAAGATAGAAGCAATCACCAAATGGAAGGTTCCACAAACAGCTATGGAAATTAGAAGCTTTTTAGGATTAGCTGGATATTATAGGCGCTTTATTAAGGATTTTTCCAAGATAGCTGTACCATTAACTAAGCTAACCTGTAAATCAGTTAAGTTTGAATGGGGACTTAGGAAAGAAGAGGCTTTTAAGATTTTGAAGCAAAAGTTAACAAATGCCCCAATCTTAGCCTTACCAGAAGGAACTGAAGATTTTGAAGTATACTGTGATGCTTCAAAACTAGGATTAGGATGTGTTCTAATGCAACGCAGGAAAGTAATTGCGTATGCATCAAGGCAATTGAAAAAGCACGAGGAGAACTATACGACTCATGATTTAGAATTAGGAGCCATAATCTTTGCCTATAAGATTTGGAGACATTATCTGTATGGAAGTAAGTTTACTGTCTATACAGATCATAAGAGTTTAAGATATATATTTGGGCAAAAAGAATTGAACATGAGACAAAGGAGATGGATGGAAATCCTAAGTGATTACGACTGTAATATTCAATATCACGAAGGAAAGGCAAACGTAGTTGCAGATGCTTTAAGTCGTAAGTATCATGAGAAACAAAGACAAGGTCGAGCTCTCAGATTAAATATACAATTAGATTTAATGGAGCAACTGAAAAATGTTCAAGAAAAAACAATAGAGGACGCTGCTGAAGGAATGAAGGGACGAATAAAGGAATTAAAGCAAGGAGCTGATGGAATTTGGAGATTCCATAAGAAAAGGATTTGGGTACCTAAGCAAGGAGAATTAAGAAATAAGATTTTAGAAGAAGCTCATAAATCTAGGTATACCATGCATCCTGGTAACAATAAAATGTACCAAGATTTAAGAAATAATTTCTGGTGGATAGGGATGAAAAAGGATATAGCTAGATATGTTTCTAAGTGCCTTACTTATTCACAAGTTAAAGCAGAACACCAGAAACCTTCAGGTCTACTACAACAATTAGAAATACCTGTATGGAAATGGGAACTCATAACAATGGATTTTGTTACTAAGTTGCCCAAAACCAGAAAAGGTAATGATGCGATTTGGGTAATTGTAGATCGATTAACCAAATCAGCTCATTTTCTACCCATGAAAGAAACCTTTAGCATGGAAAGGTTAGCCAAGTTGTATGTAGACGAAGTCGTATCCCTACATGGAGTTCCACTCTCCATTGTATCAGATAGGGATAGTCGTTTCACTTCCCACTTCTGGACAAGTTTCCAAGAAGCTATGGGAACTAAACTGAACTTGAGCACTGCATATCATCCTCAAACAGACGGACAAAGTGAAAGGACGATACAAACCTTGGAAGACATGCTTAGGGCCTGTGTAATAGATTTTGGTGTTAACTGGGACGACCACCTACCCTTAATAGAATTCTCCTATAATAATAGTTATCATTCAAGTATTGAATCTGCCCCATTCGAAGCACTATACGGACGTAAGTGCAGAACTCCAATATGTTGGGCAGAAATAGGAGAAAGTCAATTATCAGGTCCTGAAATAGTACAAGAAACTACCGACAAGATCACTCAAATCAAGGAAAGACTAAAGACGGCTCGAGATCGTCAGAAGAGTTATGCAGACAATAGACGGAAGCCGTTGGAATTCCAAGTAGGAGACAGGGTACTCTTGAAAGTTTCTCCTTGGAAAGGAGTAGTTCGGTTCGGTAAGAAAGGAAAGCTAAGTCCACGATACGTAGGACCATTTCCAGTAATCCAACGTATAGGACCAGTTGCTTATCGTTTACAACTACCAGAAGAGTTAGCTGGAGTACATGACATATTTCATGTATCCAATCTCAAGAAATGGTTATCTAACAAGTCCCTGGTAGTACCTCTTCAAGATATAAAGGTAAACGAAAAGTTAAAGTTTGTTGAGAAGCCATTACAGATAGAAGACAGAAAGATTAAGTTTCTCAAGCATAAGCGGTTAGTGCTGGACAAAGTCAAGTGGGATTCAAAGAGAGGATCCGAATACACTTGGGAACTGGAATCAGAAATGAAGCGAAAGTATCCACACTTATTCCAGTAAATCTCGAGGACGAGATTTTAAATAAGGTAGGGAGGATGTAAGGACTCTCAAAATTGTCCCCAAACTGACCCACAAGTGAAAACCCGGACCCCTGAAACCATACTGTGCACTAAAAATTAAGAAAACAAGAAATATGGTTTTCAGGCGGGCCGCGTAAGCTTTGGCTTAGTCTTACGCGGGCCGCGTCAACCCATGTTTGACCGGATAAGTGTTCCGGATACACGTGTCGACCAGCTGGCATACCTACTCATGACCAATCAGACCTACGCGTAGAATAGGTGGTTAGGCGAGCCGCGTAAGGTTCGAGCCAATGTTTACGCGGGCCGCATGAACCTTAAATTTCAGCTATAAATAGCCTAGCTCAGGGGCTTTCATTCTGTGTCGACGAAAACTTTCAAAAACGAAAGTATTCTACTCTAAAGTCAAAATTACAATCAAAATAGTGGGGTGCTGCTACGATACAGGGTATTAACTCGATCGCTGCTACGATTCAATGTCCGATCGATTAAAACTATCCAATGGATGTTTAAGTGATGCCCATATTAGGGTTATGCTTTGTCATTCGTCGTGAATTCGATGGATGTTTAAGTATCGCACTTTGTCATTCGTTGTGAGGGTTTAATCTCGTGAGTTATCGTAAATGTTGTATTAGTTACTGACCTAAGTTCGTGTGCATGTTATTAATTTAGGTAACAAGGTTAATCAGTAGACTAGGCTCTGCCCGTCTTAAATCTGCAATGTGAGTCATTCTCTTTTTATCAAAGTGCTTTATAAATTCTTAAATATTTTCAAAGTTATAATTACAGGGATTAAGTCTTTGTAATCTCCATATTACAGCCGGTATGTGGGGTTTTGTATACATTACTTGATAATCGTCACCATTGGACAACGGGTTAGCCAATGGGTGATATGACCATAGTCACAGAAACGAGTCGAGTGACAAATACCGTTGGGTAATTGGTTGATATATAAACATTGTAATCGCTCTTAATACTGTAAATTATAACAACGTGTCGTTTTAGTAAACAGAATGATTCACCAGTATTTCCCTGCTGACAAAACCTTTTTCAAACATGTTTCAGGTGATCTGTTGTGATCCAGGAAAAGTGCCGCGAAGCACTACAAGCTTAAGGAAGTGGCTCAATATAAATAAAGAAACATGTTTTGTAAAATAAAGATTTCCCAGTGAAATCATCTAATTGTAAATTACCTGTGTTTTATCCCGAATTATGAAATAAAATAATCAGGCATTTTCAGTTTTAAAAAGATCCTGCTGAAATCTTCCGCTGTCAAACTCAATTAAATAAATACCACGGGATTTCCTGTCCTGCGGCTCCTGAACCGAGTCAAACCGGGCCGGGGGCAGGCCGTGACAAGTTGTTACAGTGACCAAACCTCAAGGATCATTTTGGCAGTTTACTCTAGATAATATATTACTTGTAATTAGTTTATCTTACTTCTTTAAAACGAATAACAACTGTTTATTTTATTTGCAGTTAAATATTACGTTGTTGATGTCGGATACCCAAATACTAAAGGGTATCTTGCTCCATAAGGTACGAACATTCGTTATCATATACCGGATTTTCGACATGCACAAACTAGTGTTATGCTTGCTCCTCGCGGAGCAAAAGAGACATTTAACTATTACCACTCATCATTGCGAAATATCATTGAACGAACTTTTATAGTGTGGAAAGCGAGGTGGGCATTATTGAGAGATATGCATGTTAATTTCACGTACGACCAACAAATGAGTATTGTGATAACATCGATAGTGATCCATAACTTTATTAGAAAGGCCGGTGGGTTTGATAAAGCATTTGATAGGGCACAACAAGAATCTTACAGTCCTAGAGGAGGTGGTACTAGTGATGAAGTTCACGAAGAAGTTCAGGCTACACATTGTATGAATGATGATGATGATGATGATGATGATGATATGCATATGACAGCGATCCGAGATATCATTGCGGAAGATATAATGACATTGCGGAGATGAACATGACATCATTTCAATTGTAGGGATGAATGTACTATGACAATTATGGTGGTATTATTGTGTCTTTCGTTTTTTTTTTTTTTTTGAAAAAGACATTATCTATTTTGTAAGGTTTTTTTTTGACATTATCTATTTTGTAAGTTTTTTTTCTTAAATTATATTTTATTAGGAAGGGAAGAGAAACAAAAAAGCTAAGTCAAACACTTTTTAAAAAAACAACTTATTGACTTATAAAAAAATCTCTTTTAGTCATTTTACATGAATAAGTTAAGTCAAACACTTTTTTAAAAAACAACTTTGTGTCTTTTGGCGTTTTTTTTTTTTTTTTTTTTTTTTTGAAAAAGACATTTATTTTGTAAGTTTTTTTTCTTAAATTATATTTTATTAGGAAGGGAAGAAAAACAAAAAAGATAAGCCAAACATTTTTTTTAAAACAACTTATTGACTTATAAAAAAATGTCACTTTTAGTCATTTTACATGAATAATCTAATCCAAACATTTTTTTTTTTAATTTCTTTTCAAAAAGTCATAAGTCAATAATTCCTTTTAACAAAAAGTTTTTTTTTTTTTTGAGTTAAATAAGCTTAAGCAAACACCTCCTAAATCAAACAATGAATGTGTAAATGTAATTGATGTTGCAATACAATCAAACAAATAAAGGTACAAAAACCATAACTATAATCGTGGTGTCGGTTATTGGATAACCATAATCATAACCGATCTGTTATGGTTATTCGGTTTTGATGGTTATAGCGGGTCAGTTATGAGTGGTTAACCGTGTATTTAGCTTAGCTAAAAATAGCTTAATTTTTTATAATGGAATAAATTGTTATTGCATATTTGTGTATATTAGTATATTACATAGTATTAAATAATACATATAATCTATAATATTAAGGGAAATTGGCCTGTAATAATCTCAGCTAGACTTTATTGGCCATTAATAATCCCACCTCAGAATATTCCCCCCACCAGTCTCACCTTTCACCTATTTTTCCTACAATGGTCCTCCGTTAAAAAAACTTAACAGAGTTAAGTTTTTTTCCAAATTACAAACAATTTTTTTAGGGCTTTTGATTAGAATGACGATACGAGTCCATTGATGTAAAACTTGCCTCTAAACGGTGCTCCAAACGATGAAAATGACGCTTCAATTCGGGTGTTTAAATTTTCAATTAACCAAAATCAAGTCACTTGGAGCACCATTTCGAAGTAAGTTTTACATCAATTGACTCGTATCATTGTTCTGATCAAAAGCCCTAAAAAATCTATTTGCAATTTGGAAAAAAGCTTAACTCCGTTAATTTTTTTAACGGAGGACCATTGTAGGAAAAATAGGTGAAAGGTGGGACTAGTGGGGGGAATATTCTGAGGTGGGATTATTAATGACCAATAAGGTCTAGGTGAGATTATTACAGGTCAATTCCCCTAATATTAATACCAATTATTATCGAATATTCAAATAAAGTGATATGATACATTCCATAAATTCAAATAAACATTCAACCAAAACCACAAAATGATATGAAAACCCCATAAGTACTAAAAATCTTCAATAAAAAACATCAAATATTAAAAATACGGTGAAAAGTCCTAAATCCTACAAAGATTTATTACATGTCGGTTCGGTTCGGTTATGGTGGGTATGGAAAAAATAATAACCATAACCGACCCGCTACTTTCGATTTTCAAAAAAAACCATTAACCGACCCACCGGTTTTTTATTTGGTTCGGTTTTGTCGGTTATAGTTCGGTTAACTCGGTTTTTTGCACACCCAACTTACTCGTAAGGTGTTAATCAAAGTTTGTGATTAATTCTACGCATTAATAAATTTAATCCATGCTATTATAGCGATATATGTGTGTGTGAGATTCCATTTAAGGTGTTGAGTAAATTGTCATTTTAGTTCTTGAGGTTTGGTTTAAATTGCCATTTTAGTCCAAATAGTTTTTTTCTCCTCTGGGTCCCTGACTTTTCTATGTTCTTACCATTTTTATCACATTGCCTAACTTAGTCTAAAAATCTGATTATAACCAGGGGTATTTTTGGCATAACTGTTGTGTAGTGATAACCAGGGGTAGTTTACAACACAATTTATAAACCTCATAATAATTTAATGCCAAAAATACCCTTGATTATAACCTGGTTTTTAGACTAAGTTAGGCAATGTGATCAAAATAGCAAGAAAAAGGAAAAATCAGGGACCCAGAGGAGAAAAAAAAACTATTTAGACTAAAATGGCAATTTAGACAAACACTCAGAGACTAAAATGACAATTTACTCTAGGGTATTACTTCACTCACAGTTTCGAACTTGCAACTTCAACTGTAATCCTAAGATTCACATACAACAATAAGAGTTTCACCACAACAACCTTATTGATTTTATTAGCAACTAGCTATTAAATAATAAGGCAACTTAGCATTGTCACTAATAACTCATGGGTCAGGGTCACATATTAAATGGGTAGTTCCACAACGTGTGACACTGTGGATGTCGTTCATTAGTTTGTATCCAGTTCTTAACAAGTATTACTCTTCACAACTGACCGCATATAAACAACTTTTCTAGTGGTGAACTAATCATTCAAATCATAATCATAACTACACCCTAGTGATTAACATTCAATTAATCTCTTGAATCTTTAGATTCACATAAAATGGAGAGACCACATCTAGCGTACATTTTCTGTGAACTTACTTACAAGATTGGAATGCACGGCCCCGTATAAGCCAGAATTAAAAACATTTTAAACAAAATCTATACTTCAAGTGTAAATTCGTTTGCTAGGCTAAACGTACCCCGTGACTTATGATTGAAAGTATAAGCTCAGTAGCACTGCCATGCAAGAGATAGATCATTAGTCAAAGTAACAAAAGAAAATTCCATGATATATGTGGCTTTCATGACTTTGAAATAGAAATTTAAAAATTAAAACTCTATCCGCCATCTCTAGTGTAATAACCGTGTTTATATAAAGACGTATAAACTCATAATTAGGGATGAGCATTTGGTATCGAGTACCGGTACCCGAACCGTACTAGCTATATTCGGTATCGATACCCATTTCCCCCTTTTTCGGTACCGGTACTAATTTTTCTCGTATTTCGGTACTAAACGGGTACCATGGTCATCCCTACTCGAAATGCGTGCAAATATACACACACAAGTTCTATACCAAAATTTGTCTCATATTTAATTAATAAAGAATATAGGTGTTTAAAAATTCAAATATATGAACACACCACTAAAATAAACTTCAAATATTATGTATTTACATTAAGGTTCATCTAAAACAAATCAATACAAGAAGTTTAGCCAATAATTAGCTACAAACACTTGGTGGATTGACCACGTTGTGGTTCCAATGAACCGACCAAAGCCTAAGTGTGGTCCTAAAGATTACAACTTCTCGAATCTACGATTAGTCAATCTCGGGGATGATAGAACAAAGGGGCTGTTTGGCTAAGCTTATTTTAGTGACTTATTTACTTATTTACTTTTTGAAAAGTTAAAAGGTGTTTGGGTTAGCTTATTATGTGAGAGGAATAAGTAAATAAGTCATTCCATTATGACTTATTTGCTTTCCAGATAAGTAAATAAGTAAAAAAAATAAGCTTAGCCAAACAGCCCCGAAGTAGAGAAGGGAAAGAACCTTAAAAAGATCTTCCTTAGAGATAGAGAGAGTAATAAGTGGAATTTGTGGATGGATGTTGAAATGGGGAGAGGGTCGGTCTATTTATAGGGCCGAAATCTACATGCTCGTGCCACGGTCTGTTGTCCCTTCTCGTACTTGTACTTTTTTCTCGGAGTTGGTCGACACCGGCGTGGCTACACTAGGACTGTTATTTAGTTGAGTCGAGCCAAGCCATGTTGGGCTCAAGCTCGAACATAAAAGAGTCAGCTCAGCCTGGCTCATTTATTTTAGAGTAAATTGTATTTTACGTCCTTTAACTTTGAGCCAAATTGCAGGCGATGTCCTGTAATTACGGAATTACACTAGATGTTCTTTATGTTACTGTTTCTCATCGGGCGGTGTCCTTTTGTCCTAACCTAGTTAAATTTTTCCGCTAACTCTTAACACGTGCCACTCATGAGGGCATAATGGTCATTTTCACTTATTACTAAAACAAAATTAAATAAAAATAATATATATTAAACAAAAAATAAGTGAAAACGACCATTATGCCTTTATGTGAGTTGCAGGAGTTAAGAGTTAATAGAAAAAGTTAACTGGGTTAGGTTAAAAGGATACCGCCTGATGAGAAACATTAACTTAATAAATAAAGGACATCTATTGTAATTTCGGTAGTTAAAGAACGACGCCTACAATTTAGCTCAAACTTAAAAGACGTAAAATGCAATTTACTAGTTATTCTGTTAAGATGAAAGTCGAGCTCGGGTTCGGCTAGTAAACTTGATCCAGCTCACTAATGTTTTTTTATAAATTTTTTAGAATATATTGATAACATGAAAAACAAAACAAAAAAGTAACATACACATATGTATTATTTTTGTCTTTTTCTAATATTCTAAAGATTGAAGGCATGTGAATAATATTATTATATCCATTATTTTGTTTTAATTTTAATATTTTTACATGTTATTGATTAATTAAACTTAAAATGTTAACACTTCATGAATCCGTTTCTATATATTTATAATTTTTAATACATTTAAAATTGAAATTAATGTATATAAAATAATATTTCAAACCGCTCACGAGTCGAGCCAGGCCTAGCTCGGGCTTGGGATTGGCTCGTTTACTAATTGTGTCGATTTCAAGCCGAGCTTTTTTCGATCTTTTTTTTGAGCAGCCGCGAGTTTTTGAACCCCTAGCTATGCGCATGCACAGGTGTGGCCGCACAAATTTGGTCAGCACGATCCGCTCACGCAAGGGCATGGGCGTACATTTCTTATCGGCATAGTCGTGCATTCTTGTCGGCATAGTCGTGTGATAGGGATATAACTAAATTGTAGAGAAAGAAGCTAAGAGATAGGGAATAATCTTGACTAAAATTCTGCTTATTCTCATTCCATACGTAACATCCACATAAATAGATAAAAAAACTTACATAAGACACCCCCCCCCCCCCCCCACTAAACCAAAATAGCATACTAATCCCTTGACAATAAAAAATAAAAATAAGACACGTAACAATACTCCCCCTTAACCTACTTTTTGCCCTCAAAAAGTACTTCAAGAAACCTTGTCTTCATCCTCTTCCGTTGCTTGTTTTTCATCATCTACCACTTCAAGTATGTAGAGTTGTTTTTTCTTACACTTGTGCCCCGGAACGAACCTTTCGGTACACCAGAAACATTCCCCCTTTGCCCTTTTTTGCTCAAGCTCATCACTCGTCAAACGCCTCGATCTAAGGATTCCTGGTGTAGAACTTGATTGCTCGGTTGTTGGACTTGGCAGCAAGGGTAGTTTTGAACCATTAACGGGAGGTGTTATTTTGACATCTTCGGGTTGCAGCCCATCCTCCACAGCATTGAAACGCTTCATCAAGCATGTGTTGTTCATAGTTTGAATTCTTGCTAACCCATACGCCTCACGTAGTGTTTGAGGCTTGAACATCTTTACCGGCCCTTTTATTTCCGGCTTCAAACCCTTCAAATATAGGCTAACGGCATAAAGTTCGCTAACGGTAACCTTGTTAAGCAAACGATCGAAACCTGAATTATATTCTTGTAGACCCTTGGCGTCATCCGTAAGTTGAACGAGAGAAGCAATCTCTTCCATAGGGTCTTCAAACATTGCATCAGAAAAACGGGCAGAGATCGAACGAACATAGTCCGCCCATGGGACCTCGGCAACTGTGGCATTACGGGTCTTCAAGTAGGCACGATGCCATTGGAGGGCATCGCCTTCCAAGTGAACCGCAGCACAACGTAATTTCGAGTCATTGGGGGTGTCATCCATCGAAAAAAAATGTTAGCAGCGATAGACCCACCCCTCAACATCGTCCCCCGAAAAATTTAGGGAAGTCGATCTTACCGATACGGAATGGTTTGGATGTTCGTGAGTCACCATCTGGGCCGGAGAAGGACCCGAAGGAACTACCCGACGACTGCACGGCTTTATCACGCACCGCCTTCAAAATCTCTTCCTGCTGCTTCGAAGATTGTTCATGTTGCTTCATCAGGGCCGCTAACGCAGCTTGGATGTCGCTGATTGCCTTACCATGGGACTTGAGGGTGTTGTCGATTTCATTATTACGGGTGTTAGTCATGGTGGCGGCAAGGAATTCCGATGAGGAATCGACTGGAGCTCTGATACCGGATATAACTAAATTGTAGAGAAAGAAGCTAAGAGATAGGGAATAATCTTGACTAAAATTCTGCTTATTCTCATTCCATACGTAACATCCACATAAATAGATAAAAAAAAACTTACATAAGACACCCCCACTAAACCAAAATAGCATACTAATCCCTTGACAATAAAAAATAAAAATAAGACACGTAACATCGTGCTTCACCCGAAATTGAGTTTCTATCTCTGAAAGACAGAGTCTTTCAAAGCAGCTCTGGCTACTTGAGTAGATTTTCTCGACTTTTATTCGGTTTGTCGCTCGTCCATCACCAAATAGCCAAATGCTTCTGTAACATCACAAAGAAGGATATCAAGGACCAAAATATGTGAGAATTCATTCAAAGCCGTCAAATATTGGGGTTAAAATGCTTAATATATTGTACAGAAGCGAGGTGGCAGCCAAGTGGAGGAGAGGGATATTCGTCTGAATTTTCGGAAAACAAGCAGATTAGTTTTGTGAGGGGGGAAGAGACGAGAGAGGAGAGAGAGGGTGGTGTGTTGGCCGCCCGTCTCCATCCAACGATAAGAAGCATCATAGCCAAAGTTGGCTCTGATCAAATTCTAACAAAAATGGACAAGCAGTATTAACAATAACTCGGTTAGGGTCAAAACGATATCCGATCAAAATAGGCTCAGGTTGAAATGAGCCGTTTTAGAAAACAAAATTATTGAAATGGGTCGATTTGCTATATTTTTTTACGATGACTAGTGGTGACAGTGATAACTGCTTAGGTGGCATCGCGGTTGTGACAATGGAGTTGACAATGATGGCGACGGCGTTGGTTGTATCATTGTTGCCAACGATGATGATGGTGCCGCGGCCGCGACAGTTGTGGCGGTGATGGCGACAGGAGTGGATGTGGCGAGTATCGACTTATATTATTGACCCCGCCTTGGTACTTTCTTCATTCTAGTATAGCAAAAGGGTGGAGTTCTTAACTTCTTATAAATCCATCCAGAGTGTCGGGTTCACTTATGCTATGGTATGGATTGTCAAACCGGATGTTTTTGCATACTCAAACTGTACCGTTTTAATAATTTTATGTGTTAACTTTGAAAGTTGAAACATCCAACTGGAAAATCAGACCAACAGAATTTCTAGCCGAATCGGAGACTTCCAACCCGTTTCTTTTTAACTATTCTTCTGGTTAATTTTACATGTTTCAGTACACAAAACACAAATTGGAAACTAAAAAAATATGCAGCTTTGGCATATTTCAATAATAAATCTTGTAGGGAGACAAAAGATTCAAGCTTGAAATACAAGTAAATGAAGAAAAGAGTACTAGAATTGAAGACCATGTTCTCGAGCTGAATCAGCAAGCGCCTGAATTCGTCCATGATAAGGATAACCACCTCGATCAAAGGCCACAGCCGTGATCCCTTTCTCTATGCACGACTTTGCAATCGCTTCCCCTATTTTCTTAGCTACATCCTAACACCAAAAACTCACATTACTGTTGTCACACACCCAGACAATTATATATGCAAGCCTAATCCAGTGATAAATGTAACAAGATGATACAATGTTATACGTTTCCATACACCTATTACTAATATTGCAAGTTCATCTTCTCCGCAAATTGGTAAAATGTAACATGAACACTGCATATGTTTGCAATATCGCGTATGGGAATTTTTTTAGAAAAGCTACTTACAATTGTGGGACCAGAGCTGAAATCAAACTCCTCAGAGAGCGGTTTCTGCATTGTAGAAGCAGATGCAAGAGTATGCATTTTTGTATCATCAATCACTTGGACGTACAGATGCTTGTTGGATCGAAAGACGCACATTCTTGGTCTTTCGGGTGTCCCCTCCACCTAAAATATAAGAATGACAGAACTTTATATAATATACCAAATAAATTACAGAAGCTACTGCACAATGACTGATTAGAACTTAGTTTTAAAATGCACGCATCAGGAGCGCATAATGCACACATCACATGATGCGGTGATAAGATCGCATCGCGTAAGCCGTAATGCAATTCCATGATGTGATGCAGGAGGCCGAGTATTTCATATTTGATTGAACAAATCTGACCATCGTTTGAGCAATGGGTTTGAGTCCTAGAGCAAATTAGAACATCGATTGAACAAAACTTACTATAGATGATGAAAATATCTTATATTTTAGAGTGAATTGCAAGTTTTGTCCTTTATCTTTAGGCCATTTTGCAAGTTTTGTCCTTTATGTTTAAAATTGACGAGTTTTGTCCTTTATGTTTAAAAATCAAGCACGTTTTACCCTTTGGGCCTTAAAAATCAAGCACGTTTTGTCCTTTATGTTTAAAAATCAAGCACGTTTTGTCCTTTATGTTTAAAAATCAAGCACGTTTTGTCCTTTATGTTTAAAAAATCAAGCACGTTTTGTCCTTAAAAATCAAGCACATTTTGCCCCAAAGGGTAAAACGTGCTTGATTTTCAAACATAAAGGACAAAACTCGTCAAATTTAAACATAAAGGACAAAACTTGCAAAATGGCCTAAAAATAAAGGACAAAACTTGCAATTCACTCTATATTTTAATGTATAAAAGTTAACCCATAATCTATAATTCTATTTAGGCGAATTGGAAATAAATAATCCCACCTAAGTCAATTTGGCCGATAATAATCCCAAGTCAGTTATTGGCCGATAATAATCCGAACTGGTCACTTCTTTTTTGTAAAATAGTCCGCTGTTAAAATAGCTTAACGGAGTTATGTTTTTTTCCGAATTACAAACCGATGTTTTAGGGCTTTTGGTCAGAACGAGGATACGAGTCGATTGATTTAAAACTTACCTCGAAATTGTGCTCGAAATGGCTTGATTTTTGTTAATTGGAAGTTTAAACACCCGAATTGAAGCACCGTTTTCGTGGGTTGGGGCAGTATTTCAAGGTAAGTTTTACATCAATCGACCCGTATCCTCGTTCTGATCAAAAGCCATAAAACATCGGTTTGTAATTCGGAAAAAAACTTAACTCCATTAAGCTATTTTAACAGCGGACTATTTTACAAAAAAAAAAAAATTGACCAGTTCGAATTATTATCGGCCAATAACTGACTTGGGATTACTATCGGCTAAATTGAGTTAAGTGGAATTATTTATTTCCAATTTGCCTTCTATTTAGCATTTTTTAATAACGAACACCTCGCATATGCGCGCTTCACTCATCGCGCATCAGCTTTTGGTATCAAAACGCATCGGATCGCCACGTGCTTTTAAAACCAAGGATTAGATCAAGCCAGGTGAATAGTAAATTATATTCTATAACTGAAATTCTCCATTAAGTTACTCATCCTGTAAAAGAAAGCCACTAAAACTATGGTATGCTGGTTTTCAAATGTGTCAACTAACATTCTGAAACACCTTTAACTGTTTACAGGATATAAAGCATAAAATTGACAAAAAATAATAAGAAGATTGAACAAATTTATACAAATTTCTACTAAACTGAATTATTTGGGGAAAAATGGTACAGGTGTGTATAAAGTGAAGAGAACTAACTAGGGTTAGAAAAACGATAAATGTCACCTTCTTACGAATACGAGCATGACGAGCTTTTCTGTTATCTTGACGAGTTCTGGCGGAGGCTTGTACAACTAGAGAAGTTGTTGGAGACGATGATGAAATCAATGGTGGTTTAATCAGAAGCTTCTGGTGGTGATGAAGATTCGAATAGGAGCATGCGCTCTGTAGAAATGAGAGCGAAACTGATGACATTGTTGCCTGTCCAACACCGAACGACGCCTGTTTTCCTTCTGTTTCTCTTGCACAGCTCAACAGACGAAGAAGATAACGTTTTATTGAACAGATAGTCTTCTTTTTGGTTGTTACACAAAAGATCCCTCTACTTTACTGTTTCACAAAAACTGGAGTCATTTTATGTCATCTACTACTCTCTAGGGGTGAGCAGAAAACCGAAATAACCAAAAAGACCGAACCGAAATAAAAGTCGACGGTTCGGTTTTCGGATTTTTAATAACCGAAAATTTCGGTTCAGTTTTTGGATAGGGCTTTTCTAATGGCACACCCCCCTGTCTATCTACAAACTTTTTCAATTCAATACGCATCGTATAGGCCTATACGATACGTATTGAATTAAAGTAAAAAACATGGCAGACTGACAGGTACAGGTTATGTCTGGCGGTGGGCCTGATACGCATCGTATAGGCCTATACGATGCGTATCAAGCCGCTGTTTTTTTTTATTTATTTTGTGTTGTGTTGTGTCGAATGCGAACCCGAGAAACGAAAGGGATTTCAAGCAGTTGGTCGATGATATGATCGATAAAAGAAGCGCTTTTATCATGTGTCATATTAGATGTGTTATGGTGAGATTTTTTAAGTTTGCACAGTGGGAGAAAAGACCAGCACCTCTGTCAGTATTGTCCTTTAAATTCGCATAAACATATATTCGTTTCATAACCTCCTTCTATAAATCAACCACAACCCACCCGAGACCGACCTCTGAATCATCATAGAAGACGTGTCGGGTTCTTCTGCTAGTGGTCGGGCTTCCAATGCTCACACAGGGTGATAAACAACGCTGATATCATCATAGAAGCGTTGGGATTCAAGGGTTTATGAGTCAAAGTTAACATTCAGATTCAGATTCAGAAAGCAAATGGTTTTGTACTTGGTTTGTTCTCTTTAATCTATTAGAACGATCCTTGTTTTGTCACGTGTATGCGTTTAATTCCCAACATCCTTGTAGTGTTTAGAATTATGAAGGAAATGTTGGTTCGATTTCACGGTGAGTGGAGAAATTAGCGACGGAGAAACTGTTTTTATTTGTGGATTTCGGTTGGTTCAGAAACTTAACAAGAGAAACAACTAAAAAAACGGTGAACGGTATTTAACGTACACACCGCATTCGAAGATCCTTGCATCTCAAGATGAAAACCACAACCGTTTTTTACTACGGAAACGGTGGCTATGGGAAATACAAACCTGACACGAACCACAATGGACTCAGACTCATACTACCCTTGTCGTTCCGTATTTTCTCCTTTTCTAATTCTCGAAGAATCTCGTAACGTATGACACATGATAAAAGGGGATGTCTAATGGAACACCTGATTGAGAGAAACTTCTTCGAGCTAACCGCCGATATCTCATCCTTATGTTGTTCAGTATTTCCGAGACGATTCAAGTTATTTCAGTTATTTCTGTTGATTCAGTACTTCAACGTCTTTTAGTTGGTTTCGAATATACCCAAAGAGATCTAAACCAACCGAAATCCACTGAAATAGTTCTCTTTAATCTATTAGAACGATCCTTGTTTTTGAGAACCTGATTCTGTTGTTCAGCACCAACAGAATGCATACCCAAATAGTTCTAGTGGACGAAGCAAATGAAACCAGAGCTGTTATCTTGGTTGTTCAGTACTTTCGTGTGCTAAATACAAAGCCGATTTCAACTTCCATTGATCAAATAATAAAAACCCTAAGAATGCATACACAAATAGTTCTAGTGGACGAAGCAAAAAGACCGTTGTTAACAAAAGTATGTTGTTCCAAGATCAATTCCAAAGATTATTGATGGTAATAAGACTATTGATGTGGGTTCAAACTTCCAAGATCAAATTCCAAGATATCAGCGTTCTTTAATCTATTAGAACGATCCTTGTTTTGAGAACCTGATACTGTTATTACATCCGAGACGATTCAAGTGAGTCCTATGAAGCAAGTGTCAGTCTATTCAATTGAGAGGAAACATTGCATGCCTTGAACGAGTCTAGAGCACTCGTAATCCTCAACCGGCTTTGAAACCGGACGGAATCTACGAAGAAACTGTTCGATTTCACGGTGAGTGGAGAAATTAGGGACGGAGAAACTGTTTGAATTTGTGGATTTCGGTTGGTTCAGAAACTTAACAGGAGAAGCAACTAAAAAAGCGGTGAACTGTATTTAACGTACACACCGCATTCGAAGATCCTTGCATTAGACACAATTTGTTGTAATTTGTGGATCAACAGAAATAACTGAAATAGTTCTCTTTCATCTATTAGAACGATCCTTGTTTTTGAGAACCTGATTCTGTTGTTCAGTACCAACAGAATGCATACACAAATAGTTCTAGTGGACGAAGTGTAACAACTCTCATTAAAATTACTATTTCTTATTTTATTATGTCCAATAGGAAACCATAATTGAGACCCCCAAATAATATTGCATGACCCCTAAAATTTTCAGAACAATCAGAACTAGGATCAGGGCTCCCTAAAACTCAGGGGGGGGGTATTCCCTAATTGGTATTATCATCACTGTTTGTTGTCGAATGTGAATTTCGTCGAACGGCTGACTCACCTAGGCTAGAAATACACAAGGCTACCCTATCCTAGAAGTGACCCATCGCACCACGCGAGAGCCTCTCGTGACACGCGACAGGGACCATTTTTCAGTATAAGTATCAGGGGTTTGGCACTTGCATTTTGGCGTTGGTTCGACGTAAAAATTCGTTTTGTACGTTGAGATATCATCAGTTTACTCCAAAAACACACACAAGCACGAAATTCTGCCACGATAACAGGGTAATAACTCGATCACTGCTACGATTCAATGTTCGATCGATAAAAACCAATCCGATGGATGTTTAAGTGCTGCCCGTATTTGGGCTATACTTTGTCATTCGTCGTGAGGGTTTTGATCTCGTGAGTTGTCATAAAAGTTGTATTAAGTTACTGACCTAGTTTTCGTGTGCATTGTTATTTGAATTAGGTTAACCAGGCTAAAATCAATAGGCTAAACGCTACCCATCTAAATCTGCAAAGTGAGTCATTCTCTTTTTATCAAATTATTTTCACAAAACTCGACTTGTTTTCAAAGTTATAATTACAGGGATTAAGTCTTTGTAATCTTCAATTACTGCCGGTATGTGGGGTTTTGTATACATTACTTGATACCCGTCACCATTGGACAACGGGTGATCTGACCATAGTCACAGATACAGTCGAGTGACAAATACCGATTTGGGGTAATTGGTAGATAGAAACAATATAATCACCATTAATACTGTATATTATAACAATGTGTCGTTTTGTGCAACTTGAGTGACTCGCCAGTATTTCCCTGCTGATAAAATATTTTTAAAACATGTTTTAGGTGACCTACTGTGAATCAAGGAAAAGTGCTACGGAGCACTAACAACTAACAAGCTTGAAGAGGTGGCTCAATAAAATGAATAAACATGTTTTGTAAAACAGGGATTTTCCTTGTGAAATTCCTCTATTGTAAATTACGAGGTTTATCCCAAATTATGAAATAAAATGAATTGGGCAGTTTCAAGTTTTAAAAGATCCTGTTAAACTTCCGCTGTCAACTCAATTAATAAATACCACGGGTTTCTGTCCCGTGGCTCCTGAAACGGGTAAAACCGGGCCGGGGGCCGTGACAGAAAAAGGTGGTATCAGAGCCACTGATTTAAGCCAATTAAGTATTTAGAAATACTTAATTTTTCTGATTGCCATTCTGTGATTATGTGAAAATGGGTTTACAAAATTTTAACTTAGAATTTTTGTGTGTTTCTTCGTATATGCTAACAGCATGAATGAGTTGTCTGAAGCTCTTCAGAATATCACTATCCATTATGCTGACATGGAAGTTTCCGAGGGCTTTTCCAGTTATTGGGCCGACACTGATGAACCTATGGAATTTCAAGCCCAACCCCAGGAGAAACCCAAACCAAAAAAGAGAATAAGATTCGTTGGCTGGAGGCGTGTGCGTAGGAAGAAACCAGCGACACGGAAAGTTATAAAGACTGAGGATCCAAATGATAAAGGCAAAGGAAAGGAGATCGGGGAAAGTTCAGGGCAAGCCCAGGAAATGCCATCATGGGAGGAGCTGGATCGTAAACTGGCACTTAGTGACCACATCGGACCTGCCGATGAAAACCTCTTCAATTACCCAGCGGAAGCACAACTTCCAGTCAATCTGGAACCTGCTATCCCAGATCCTATTGCCCACCCCCGACCTCTACCAGGAGAGCTGGAAGAATGGTGGACCACTGACTGGCAATTTCAGAATCTTTTGAATAACACTAATACCTTTTTCCCTCAGTTCGACCCGGAGCCTGCACCAAACCCACCTATGAGCAATGAGAACTTGGCTGAACTCCGCCATTTTGGCGAGGAGCTGGTGGACGCAGGGAATCGAATCCGGGAGGTGGGAGAACAGATCTCCTGAAAGTACGACGAGAGGGAACGTCGCTTCTGAGATGCCAGCTGACGGTGGTGGTGTGACTGGTGGTTGTATAATAGTAAAATAATAATAATAAAAACATAATCCTGTAAAATAACTTAAAATAAAACTTTTGTAAGATAATTAGTGTGTAAGGACGCATACTAATATATAAAAATATCAACATCGCAAAGTCGACAATTTTGGCTATACATGTTAACTTGATTATGTGCAATTGTTTATTGTGTTTGATTGTTATTCATTTTGTGCTAATAAGTTGTCACACCCTGGCTTTTGCGGAAGCGTGGGTTTATTTGGTGTGACTTCTTAATACTATAGCAACAATCATAACAATGTTATATGATAAAAACACAAGATGTTCATCCATTCATTAAGTTTAATAATACCACAACATCATTGTTTGAAAATATCGACACTTAAAATAAGTTACAAACCATACTTGTTTACGACGTGATCATGAGACACAACAAAAGACTTTAATTAAAACGTGGTTTAAAGACATGTAACCCGTCCAGGTAAGGGTTACACCTCTTAAACCTACTACCCTGGATGACATCTCTTATTTAACGCAGCTAGACATATGCATACTCCGCCAGATCCGCTAGTTTCATGAAATACATGTAGTTTGAAAAATTAAAAAAAGTTGAGCGAGTTCATGTGTAAGTGAGTATGTATAAACCTTTGTAATGTGTCTGTATGTATGAAAATCCCTGGTATGTAGTAATTAAGGAAAAAGAGATCACCATGGGTTGCAAAGCCACTGGTATCTGTGAATGGTGCAGGAAGTACTCAAACCTAGCAAATTTGTACCGGGCCTCCGGCTGTAAGACACAGTCACCACTATGGGCCACCCCGGCCTCATGGGTGTGGGCTCGCTACACCCAAATAGATCTATCACTCATGTCCCTCGGTCCTAACAACGAGGATTAATGGCCTTAAGTGTTGTACCCACCTTTCACATGATCTAAGCGTCTAAACCCTCCTTAAGCTAACCATACCATGTATAAAAGCGTCTGTAATTATTGTAACATGTATTCCACCCCCGAAGTATAAAACTGAAAATAGTTAAGAGAAAAGGGGGACATGAACTCACAGTATTGCGTCTCCTGTATCGTACTCAAATCTCCGGTCTCGTCAGCAAACACGACTCCCTACAATGTACTAATGTCTATTAGACGATCGGGTCGTGCCTTTGCTTAGTATGAAGGTTTTTGAGTTACGTTACTTGTGTTCCCAAAATTATTCCAAGTTATACTTCTTGTTAAAATAATAATTATTTTAACTTAAGTTTGTTTTAGGTTTTGGAATAATAGTTAGGCAACTATTTCGTATCCAAACTTCTCAAGTATTTTATATGCGTATTTCCTTCCCAAGGATGGGGGTATTTATACATGTACATTTGTAGTTTCGAAAAATATATTTTAAGTCCCACTTAGAAAAATATATTTAGCTCATTTGTCCAAAATAACTTATTTCCAAAATATATGTATTTTACCCAAAAATAATATATTTTACTTCTTTAGCTTCCAAAATAATATTTTACCAAAAATATATGTGTAAGAGTATTTTGTGGAATATTTTGTAAGTTACGTCTTTGTGCTTGGTTTCACAATATCAAGCGTATAACTTAAATATTTATTCCGTGTGATTTTTGGTATCATTACTTTGGAGTTGTAATTTCCACGGTATTTGTTAAGTTCTATTATTTTACTCTAAAATAATATAACTAGTTCACAAAATAAACAAGAATTCACACAAGTGTCTTAGTAACAAAATATATATTTATCCATTTTTATTTACCAAATCGTCCTCCGATACTTTGTATTTTTGTGACAAAACCCATGGCGAAGTTTATATTCGAAACACAAGTTGTAAAATATACTTGTGACATTTGTTAGAAAAATATTTTCTAAGTGTTGGAATTTTAGAAAATTTCGCCAGAGTTTCCTTTGTAAACGGAGGTGTCCATGCTTAGTAGCATATCATTTTCTTTTCAAAAATTCATTCAATCAATCAACAACAAATTATCAAACAACATTACACTAACCAAGTGCAAAAACAATGCACTTTACATAATAACATGAACTTGGTTTTTCGTAAAAACGCGTAGTAACTTAGTGGGGTGTTTAGTGGGTTTAGTTACCCTCCAAAGTGTGTTTGTTTTTGTTAGAATCTTGTTCTCGAAATTTTTAGATGTTCACAACTTGTGAACTTATTTTACAAAAACATCTATTTACAGCATTTTCATGTCTCACTTGCATCCTTATACTCTTTTAAATTCCAAAAACAATGTATATGCAAGTAAAGTTGTGATCCTTCAAAACCCGCCTTTTTAACTTGGTTAGTTTAGAAAAATCATCATCAAGACTTGGATTTACAAGTTTACTAGTTCACTTGGTTCATTATTTTTCAAGAAAATCATCCTACTTTCAAGTTCATGTCTAGTTCTAAAAGATGATTATTTCTTGCAACACATAACCACCTCTCATCTTGTTAGACCATGTTTTTAATCATGATCTAACAAGTTTACTATGATGATAATTCATCATATCACCAAGAAATCATCAAATACTCATCACATATTCAAAACAACTTTATATCATCAAGATTTCATCATCAAGTTAGCTTATGTACAAGACTTTTGCATATGATCTTTTAGTGTTCTCAAGTTTTCATCATGATTTAACTATTAACCACCATAAACAAGAAGTAAATGAGGATTCAAGAGACTTACTACTAGCTTTTAAGCTAGGGAAGATCAAGAGTAGAAATGAGGTGGTTAATAGCAAATAGAGAAGGTCATTCCACTTCCGAGAACACCAATGTAACACCCCGAAAACGGGTTTGGTAATTAAACCCCGTTAATACTAAAGACGGGGAAAGTACCGTTAGTGGTAAAAGTAAACTGGCAAGTATTAGGAATTAATTGAATGATCCTAATATTTATTTAAAGTGACTAAGAGCTTTTAAGAAAATAGGAAGATAAAAGGCCCGATTTAACGGGACTTAAAGTAAAACGGGTTACGACTTCCCGAACCTACTAAGCTAACTAGGAATAATTCTAACCTAGTTAGATAGTGACTTATGAGTGGGTTAAAAACACATAAATTGTGAACTAAGGAAAAATGGAGGGGCCAAAGATGTTAAAATTGAAACTTATGTTTCTAATTATAATTAAAACAAAAACCAAACACCCCATTTGGGGGTCTGGTCGATCAAGAATAAGCAGGGGGCGACACCCCACTCTCAAACCCAAAAAAAAATCACTAAAACTCTCAAATTGGAGGTGCAAATCTAGTCCAAAACAAAATTCGAGCATAGATTATTGATCCTCATCACAAGAGGATTACAAGGTATGTAAAATTTCATGAAAACTCTCAACTTGAAATTCTCAGGAAATTGGGAAAATCTGAAATTTTGGTTGCATGTGTGTCATATGATGATTTAGGAACAACTATAGTGTCTAGAGACAAACCCTAGACAAATACGAGTTGAAATCATGTGAAATTTTAGTGAAACCTATGAACACCATAGTAGGTGATTAGTGGGTTATGTGTAATTTGATGAACACTAGGAAATAGAGTGTTGATCTAGTATAATTTGACAATTTTGAAATGATTTCAGAAATTATAGAAGTTAACAACTTTGTAAGATGGTTGATTTATGTGAAATTAGGGCTAAGAGATAAGCTAGAGACTTGATAAATAAACATGTAAAATTCTGCCCTTAAAGTGTTTGTTGAAATGCCTAAAAGAAGGCTCGAAACTAGAATTTTTGTAGTTAAAACACCTAATTGTGATGTTTTGGCTATTATGCAAAATATGATTAAAAAGAGTTCTAAATGTGATGAACGTGGTTAGAACTTTGGTTAAAACGGTGGTCTAAAGATAACGCCTACCGGGTAATTAAAGAATGCTAAAACTAGTTTATGAACTCGAATATGCAATTAGTATACTAATGGGCATTTGACTTTTAAGAAGTCAAACTGACCTATAATACGATAAATGGTAATTTTTTATATGAAATGCGTAAGGTGGAATAATCGTATTAAATTATGATTAAACTAACCACCTTGAAAACGAATGATGATAGTTTGTCGCGTAACAAGCTAGGTGGAAGCTTGATGAGGGAGCGGATCAAACGAATCAAGAAGGAAAGGAAAAGCGTAGTTCGGATACGAGGTAAGTAAAGCTTACGCCCCTTTTCATTATTTACAAATGACACGATGGCAAGTATAGTATATGAATCCTACTAAGTGGTTGGCATAGGATGTTCCGACACGATTCAATGAGAGTCGGAACGAAGGGAAAATGGTAAGAAATCATAAGTTATGGACAAGGGGTAAAATGGTAAATTAGTCATGTAGTGACGAACAAACAAAAACGGTTTTAAGTAAAACGAGTACAAGGAAAACCGGGATAGGTTTAAAGGGGATGATATGGTACTTAAATACCATCTCATACGGACAAATGGTCAATTTGACTAAATAAGTCAATTGGTGTGGGTAACGCCATTTGACAATAACATTTGATAATTGTTTGTTGAGTTTTGTAACCACAGGAAATAACATAAGCTTGCGTTGCTTTAACTATAAGATTCAAAGCAAAAGCTAAGTAAACGGGTCAATACTTTGACCCGAGCCAGGTACGTATAACTAAGCTTTTTGGTTGAACATACAATTTTGGTCAAAATATTTAGTGAAGGTCCTTCGTCGTGAAGTGAGGGACTAAAGTTGACCAAAACACCCTTGAAGGGTATATTGGGCAAACGACTCATAGGGGTCGTTTAGGAACTTGCGTAAAGATTATGGAATCATTAGACATGAATAAAGGTCATAGGAATGTGCATTCGCGGGTCAAATGCTCAAAGATGGTCATTTGCGTAAAATGACCAACCGATGGGTAAAATTGGGGAAAAGGGGGTTCATTACGATAAATCCACCACAAAATAGTTGTGGTGGAATATTTGTAGTTAATTAGATTTGGAACTTTTGTAGTGACAAAAGAAAGGCACAAGTTCTAGATTAAAACGCGTAACTACCCTTAACGGGTCAAAATATGCATTTAAGCGTAAACGGGATTTTATTACTTTAGAAACCCGTGATTTGAGATTAATATAATAAGATATATTGAAATAATGAACTTCATGAGTTTAACGGTCAAATCAACTTGTTGGTGTGATAAAATTATGAACGGGTCAATTTTTGGTAAAAAGGGTAGTAAGCCGAAGACTTAAAAGTCTGCAATTTTGTTAATCCGGATGTGGGATTTTAACTCCATAAGATGGAGAATTAAATTACGGACGCATAGGAAAAAGAATCGCATAAATCGGATCAATAACGAAAAAGTTATGACCGTTTCCGTAAAAACCGTTGTTGCTGAAAAATGCAGGACACAGATCTGAATCTGCTGGAAAAAAGGCACTCCCCCGCGCCACGCGAAGGGAGACCTGAATTACGTCGTGACACGCGGGGCCTTCTAGCGGCCCGCGTAAGATTACTCGAAATCTGTCGCGAGGCGTGACAGATCAGAAAGCTGGAAATTTTTTTATTTTCTTGCTTATTTGATTTTGGAACTTGATTTAATCTATTTTAATGTTGTCAAAACTAACATTTGACGTGGTTTTGACATTAGGTGATGTTGAAATCTTTAACGGAGGGCGATCAAGAAAGAAGCTACAAAGAACCGAACACTAAAGATTAAAGCTTCCGCACGGCGTTACGTCATAACTTTTAAATGGCGAACTTATTTATATTATGTTGAAAACTTTTAAATTGTAAAAGTTTTAAATTACTTGTATTTTCTAATGATACTTAATCTTAATTGCATGTTTGTTGTCGTATTTATACGAAGATTTCTAAAATAATAACCTGGGTGTTACAACCAAGCTTCGTTGTACACCTTGTAACACCTTTGTATGCTTGTAGATTGGAAGAAGAAGCTTGAATGAGAGTGATGGTAGTGTGGTTTGGGGTGTTGAGTGATGAAGATGATATGAATGAAGGACTTGTGGATTTATAATTAAACCTTCCAACATCATATTAACCAATGTGTTTTATGCTTCCTAAGTACTTAACAAATTCATTAAACAAATAAGTAAATGTGGATTTATAATTAAAATAAGTAAATGTGCCGAGGAAGTCAAGGTCATGTACGCATCGCATCTTTTTAAAGAAGGGGCACTCGAATGGTGGAACACCGTACTACAAGCTAAGGGAAGTGATGTAGCGTATGCCATGAATTGGGAAGAATTTAAGAGTCTAGTAGAAAGAAAATTTTGTCCCGAATATGAAAAGGAACAAATGATAAATAAGTTCCTGAACCACCGGATGGTGGATGTAGACTGTCGAGGGTATACTTCGACATTCTTCGAGTATGCTAGAGTTGTACCAACCCTGGCTTCGCCAGAACCGGTACTTATTTCTCGCTACATTTGGGGTTTAATTAGTGAGATCCGTGATATTGTCAAAGCTGCGAGACCCCGCACAATCGATGATGCGGTGGAATTAGCCAACACTCTGACAGACGGACTGGTGCGTACGCGAGAAGAAAATAAGAAGAAGGAATTGGCTCAGAAAATTACCCAAGGATTTCGTGTGGGTAATAATAGCAACTTCAAGAGAAAGGGAACTGGATCATCTTCCACTTTGCCGTTCTGCAGGAGTTGTAAAAAAGAAACATTTTGGAAAATGTAATGAAACCTGCAACTTCTACAAAGCTATAGGACATCGTGAAGAAGATTGTAGAAAGAAAACAAAGATCTGCTACAACTGTGGAGAAGCTGGGCATTTCAGACCAGAATGCCCTAAATTGGTTAAGCCAGCGGACAACAAGGCCAAACCTGCTGAAGGGACTACGAAGAAAAATGAAAGAGCCTTTCAGTTGACTACGCAGGAAGCCGAACTCATTCCTGACGTGATAGCTGGTACGTTCCTAGTTCATGACGTTTACGCAAAAGTATTATTTGACTCTGATGCAAACCAAAGTTTTATAAATACTTCTTTCTGCCAAGCTCTTAAGTTACCCTTAACCAAACTTAGGCAAATGTATACAGTAGAAACGGCAGACGGGAATTCTGTTAACATAGATACGGTTTTGCAAAAAGAAAATATAGAACTTTCAGGTCATAAATTTTCTGCAAACCTATTACCCATGAATTTAGCTGGATTCGATGTCGTGTTAGGAATGGATTGGTTTGTAGCCAACCATGCTCGAATTCTTTGTGATAAGAATTCCATAGAAATCCGTGCACCCACAGGAGAAGTAATTATGATTACAGGGGATAAGCCGCGTAAACCCATGAAGTTCATTTCAGTGATGAAAGTTGCTAGTTATGAACGAAAGCAAGGAATAGTGTATATGATTTCAGTAATCATTAGCACTAAGGGTAAGGAACTTAAGGAAATTCCTGTAGTATCAGAATACTCGGATGTATTCCCAGAAGAATTACCAGGATTACCACCAGATAGGGAGGTAGAATTTAGAATTCATTTGATTCCTGGAACTACACCCGTAGCAAAGGCACCCTACCGATTAGCACACACTGAAGTGTTAGAACTGAAAAGGCAATTAGATGAATTGCTCAGTAAAGGATTCATACAACCTAGTTCATCCCCTTGGGGAGCACCAGTATTGTTCGTAAAGAAAAAGGATGGTTCGATGCGAATGTGTATCGATTATAGGGAACTGAATAAGGTTACAATTAAGAATCGATACCCACTACCTAGGATTGATGATCTCTTTGATCAACTTTAGGGAGCTAGATATTTTTCTAAGATAAATTTACGCACCGGATACCATCAGTTGAAAGTGCAAGAAGAAGACATACCTAAATCTGCTTTTAGAACTAGGTATGGTCATTACGAGTTTACAGTCATGCCCTTTGGATTAGCAAATGCTCCTGCAGCATTTATGGACATGATGAATAGGATCTGTAAACCGTACTTTGATAAATTTGTAATTGTCTTTATCGAAGATATACTTATTTATTCCAAAAGTCAGGACGAGCATCGTAAGCACCTACATGCACTCTTAACTTTGTTAAGAAAAGAGAAGTTTTATGCCAAATTCTCGAAGTGTGAATTTTGGCTACAAGAGGTACAATTTTTAGGACACATGGTGAATCACGAAGGTATTCACGTAGATCCCTCCAAAATAGAAGCAATCACCAAGTGGAAGGTCCCGCAATCAACTATGGAAATTAGAAGTTTTCTAGGGTTAGCCGGATACTATAGACGATTTATTAAGAATTTTTTCCAAAATAGTTGTACCATTAACTAAGCTAACCTGTAAAGCAGTAAAGTTTGAATGGGGACCTAGACAAGAAGAGGCTTTTAAGATTTTAAAGCAAAGGTTAACAAACGCCCCAATTCTTTCCTTACCAGAAGGGACAGAAGATTTTGAAGTTTACTGTGATGCTTCTAAACTAGGATTAGGATGTGTGCTGATGCAACGCAAGAAGGTAATTGCGTATGCCTCAAGGCAATTAAAAAAGCACGAGGCAAATTATACGACTCATGGATTGGAATTAGGAGCCATAATTTTTGCCCTTAAGATTTGGAGACATTATCTGTACGGAAGTAGGTTTACTGTCTATACAGATCATAATAGTTTAAAATACATATTTGGGCAAAAGGAATTAAACATGAGGCAAAGAAAATGGATGGAAATTCTAAGTGACTACGACTGTGATATTCAATATCACGAAGGAAAGGCAAATGTAGTAGCAGATGCCTTAATTCGAAAGTATCATGAGAAACAACGACGAGTTCGTGCTCTTAGATTAAGTTTACAATTAGACTTAATGGAACAACTGAAGAATATTCAAGAAACAGCAATCAAGGATGATGCTGAAGGAATGAAGGGAAGAATAAAGGAATTAGAGCAAGGGATTGATGGAATCTGGAGATTTCACAAGAAAAGGATTTGGGTACCTAAGCAAGGAGACTTAAGAAATAAAATTTTAGAGGAAGTCCATAAGTCTAGATACACCATGCATCCTGGTAATAATAAGATGTACCAAGATTTAAGAAACAATTTCTGGTGGATTGGTATGAAAAAGGACATAGCTAGATATGTTTCTAAGTGTCTTACTTGTTCACAAGTTAAGGCAGAACACCAGAAACCTTCAGGGTTACTACAACAATTAGAAATGCCCGTATGGAAATGGGAACTAATAACCATGGATTTTGTTACTAAGTTACCCAAGACCAGAAAAGGTAATGATGCGATTTGGGTAATTATGGATCGATTAACCAAATCAGCTCATTTTCTACCCATGAAAGAAACCTTTAGCATGGAAAGGTTAGCAAAGTTATATGTAGACGAACTAGTATCATTACATGGAGTCCCACTCTCCATTGTATCAGATAGAGATAGTCGCTTCACTTCACATTTCTGGACAAGTTTCCAAGAAGCTATGGGGACACGATTAAATTTAAGTACGACCTATCATCCCCAAACGGACGGACAGAGTGAAAGGACGATCCAAACCTTGGAAGACATGCTGAGGGCATGTGTCATAGATTTTGGTGGAAACTAGGATGACCACTTACCATTAATTGAATTCTCCTATAACAATAGTTATCATTCAAGCATCGAAGCTGCCCCGTTCGAAGCACTATACGGACGTAAGTGTAGAACTCCAGTCTGTTGGGCAGAAATAGGAGAAAGCCAATTATCGGGTCCTGAGATTGTGCAAGAAACCACCGACAAGATCACCCAAATCAAGGAAAGACTGAAAACGGCTCAAGATCGCCAGAAAAGTTATGCAGACAATCGACGAAAGCCGTTAGAATTTCAAGTTGGAGACAAGGTACTCTTGAAAGTTTCTCCTTGGAAAGGAGTAGTCCGGTTCGGTAAGAAAGGAAAGCTAAGTCCAAGATACGTAGGACCATTCCCAGTAATCCAGAAAATAGGACCAGCCGCTTATCGCCTACAACTACCAGAAGAGCTAGCTGGAGTACATGATGTGTTTCATGTATCCAATCTCAAGAAATGTCTATCTGACGAATCCCTTGTAGTACCTCTTCAAGATGTAGAGGTAAATGAAAAATCAAAATTTGTTGAGAAACCACTCAAAATTGAAGACAGAAAGGTCAAGTTTCTCAAGCACAAACGACTAGTGCTGGTCAAAGTCAAGTGGGATTCAAAGAGAGGACCTGAGTACACTTGGGAGCTGGAATCAGAGATGAAGCGAAAATATCCCTACTTGTTCCAGTAAATCTTGAGGACTAGATTTTTATAAGGTGGGGAGGATGTAACAACTCTCATTAAAATTAGTATTTCTTATTTTATTATGTCCAATAGGAAACCCTAATTGAGACCCCCAAATAATATTGCATGACCCCTAAAATTTTCAGAAAAATCAGAACTAGGATCAGGGCTCCCTAAAATACAGGGGGGGGGGGGGTATTCCCTAATTGGTATTATCCTCACTGTTTGTTGTCGAATGCGAATTTCGTCAAACGGCTGACTCACCTAGGCTAGAAATACACTAGGCGAATCAGATTGCTCAAGAGAATCCATAACAACTATACTGCGATAATATTTAATACATTCGTTATCCCATACTAACAAATAATACAATCACGTAAGTTATCACAGATTTCTTGTCCTCTCGAACAATACAAATCTGACAACCTAGATTTTAGTTGAGTTTCTAGACTTCCTAGCTTGATTTGAAATAGCCTGCGATCTAACCTACAACATACGTTAAAATATCTGTCAATACAAAAGTATTGGCGAGTATACAGGTTTGATATGTATAGCGTAATAGATAAAAAGTGTTGCGAATTTCCACATACATAAACGTAACACACGACATATATACTCACAAGACTGATACTACCAACTAAGTCCTCGATGCTCGAATATGCGATGGCAAACTAGACCCCGTCGGGCGCAATAGTACTATACTAGTCGTGGTGGGATGTCGCGAGTATAAGCCCTAGCACATATGCAACTAGCATCACGTATATCTATGCATAACAGTTATTCGCAAGTGATGATTCGATTGATAGAATAATTTGTTTGATAATTTCGAATTGTTAGAAATGTATGTTACACCCAAAATGCGATTAAAAAGGGTTCAAGTATACTCATAGTGCGTGTTTAGTGAGAATACAACGTGATTGGATCGGTTGAGAGTACGTCTGCGTTAATCATCGAATGATATAGTAAACGATGCACGATTTAAGTGGTAATAGTATCAAAATAACATCATCCAGTCGGATGATACTCATCCGATCGGATGACCTTATCCGATCGGATGACCTTATCCGATCGGATAACCTCATCCGGTCGGATGACTGTTGATTGGGTCGGATGACTGATGAACACTCCCATCCGGTCGGATAACAGTTCAGCGGATTGGATGACTGATGAACACTCCCATCCGGTCGGATAACCCATCCGGTCGGATAACAAGTTGTCCGGTCGGATGACATGCTATCCGATCGGATGACATGCTATCCGTTCGGATGACATGTGGTCCGTTCGGATGGCATGTTGTCTGGTCGGGTGACACGTCTGTTTTAACGTCCCGATCAACTGTCTTTGAGTGTTTTTGGAAGGAATACATGCGGTTTTACTGGGACGGTGTGATTTCGTATTAACAAATGAAATTCCATCAGTTCCGACCCGTCCTAACGGCCGAGAATCACCCCGTTCCATCAGATTTGGCCGTTTTTTGACGTTTTCTCATGTTTAACTCGAAATCGCACAGTTCCTTGGTTAAATACATAGATTTTTAGGTGAGATTGTTTTAAAAACACGTGGAAATCACCCAGATCTGAGTCGTTTACGGTGGAATGAGGTCACACTTTGAAGTTCATATGAACTCTTGGTGACATCACCTTAAAACACCTCAAATCAGTAGATTTCACGGTTAAAAACTGAGTTTTAAAAGACATAATGATGTAGAATTGAGTGTAGATCATAGAAGTACAAGGTTTTAGGTTGAAATCTTACCGAAATCGCGAGGAATCGAGAGAAAAGGTTCCTGAAGCATGCTTGGTCGAGTGGGAGTTATCACATCACCTGAACAGTGATGTGACATGCTATTTATAGGCAAAAGAGGAGCTGGAGGGTTACTGGGTCGGATGGACCATCCGTTCGGATGAGGCTGTCCATTCGGATAGCCACTCCGGCGCGGGGGATTTCTTCCGTTTTCGAGCGTTGCGATAGTTTTTGGAGTACGCGCTTTCTATAGTTAATTTATATTATGATTATATATGTATATATATATCACTAGGGGTCGTATTTACGTATCCACATTCCAAAGTAACGAAATAACAATCGGTTTTCGATTCGAGTATGCGATTACCAGCGACGTTTCACGGCCATCAAGGAGGGTAGTATAGGCCCTTTCTTGTTGTCATCGTGAACGTTATTGTGTGTTGTGCCACAATGACTGACAGGGTACCACTCACTCGTATTGTCATCATCGTCACGACGACTAGAGCTATAGCACTCACCCGAGAGTCTTTGTTAGCGTTAATTGTCTGTGTTTCGACACATCACGGCCACCGAGGAGGGTAGAATAGGTCCTCACTCAATGTCATCGTGAGTGTTAGTGTTTGGGATGTGATGTAGTGATAATGTATTGCGAAAATATGCGATTATCCTTCGAATAGCGATGTACGCGATACAATTACATTATGATCCGAATCTCTGGTGCTAGGCGTAACGAGTATATCGAGTAGTAACAACGCACGAAAGTGCGGGTTGTTACAGCTACCCTATCCTAGAAGTGACCCGTCGCGCCACGCGAGAGCCTCTCGTGACATGCGACAGGGACCATTTTTCCGTATAAGTATCAGGGGTTTGGCACTTGCATTTTGGCGTTGGTTCGACATAAAAATTCATTTTGTACGTTGAGACATCATCAGTTTACTCCAAAAACACACACAAGCACGAAATTCTGCCGCGATAACAGGGTAATAACTCGATCACTGCTACGATTCAATGTCCGATCGATAAAAACCAACCCGATGGATGTTTAAGTGTTGCCCGTATTTGGGCTATACTTTGTCATTCGTCGTGAGGGTTTTGATCTCGTGAGTTGTCGTAAAAGTTGTATTAAGTTACTGACCTAGTTTTCTTGAGCATTGTTATTTGAATTAGGTTAACCAGGCTAAAATCAATAGGCTAAACGCTGCCCGTCTAAATCTGCAAAGTGAGTCATTCTCTTTTTATCAAATTATTTTCACAAAACTCGACTTGTTTTCAAAGTTATAATTACAGGGATTAAGTCTTTGTAATCTTCAATTACTGCCGGTATGTGTGGTTTTGTATACATTACTTGATACCCGTCACCATTAGACAACGGGTTATCCAATGGGTGATCTGACCATAGTCACAGATACAGTCAAGTGACAAATACCGATTTGGGGTAATTGGTAGATAGAAACAATATAATCACCCTTAATACTATATATTATAATAATGTGTCATTTTGTGCAACTTGAGTGACTCGCCAGTATTTCCCTGCTGATAAAATATTTTTAAAACATGTTTCAGGTGACCTACTGTGAATCAAGGAAAAGTGACTCGCCAGTATTTCCGCACGAACAAACTATCCGGATTGTCTTTGTCTTTCAGGTGACCTACTGTGAATCAAGGAAAGGTGACCTACTGTGAATCAAGGATTGTCTTTGTCCGCACGAACAAACTATCCGGACGGATCACCACTGTCCGCACGGATTACCATCCGGATGGATTCCGCCAATTTTATCAAGTGACTCAGCCTTAGCGACGTGTCCGCACGGATTACCATCCGGACGAATTGTTGTCCGCGTGACCGGCTTGAAGGGTAGAGATACTTAGGTGTTTTCTAAATGCTACAACGAAAACTTCAAAGGACAAGCCATCATACACAAACACATCTCACCCATAGGAAGAAACAATCCACTCGAATAGTTATCCGCACGAACATGTTATCCGCACGGATTACTTGTCCGCACGAATAACTTGTCCGCACGGATAACAATCCACACGAGTGACTAATCCGGACGGATTACCACTCGCACGGATTACTAATCCGCCCGGATTGCCAGTCCGCACGGATAGCCAATCCGCACGGATGACCAATCGACACGATCAGTCATCCTACCCACTCTCACTATGTACTGTTTTACGCGCCACTTATCATTACGTTATCGAATCTATTCAGGCTAACCGTACACGCTGAAAAGCGCTCCCTTCAATCCATAATCGCTGTGAGTATACTCGAACCCTTTTTGCTTTTAGCACTTTTGGGTGTTACATACGTTACGAATATTCAAATTACAACTATCACACTACTCAAGCTATTTTAACGCTAAACCATTTATGCATGTTATACGTGGCTTATGAATGCTTGTTTGTTATGTTTACACATGGAATGTTGTCTACCTGCCTTAGCAACGATAGTACTATAGTTTGGACTCAGCACCCGTTCACGCGGGGGTTGTTAAGGATCTTTTACTTGCATGGATTACGGTGGTAATCATGTATTGCGAACTGCCTCGGGCATTCAATCCACAGTCATTGGTATCGATGGATCTATGTCGATAACTAACGTGCTTCATTTCACTATGTGTACGTGCTGGTTATGCGTAAATGAATTCGAACTCTATATGCTATTATCAAACTTGTATGCTCACCTTTACATTATATGCATGGTTATATGTATTGACTTTATTTTAACGTATGTGACAGGTGCTTAGGTTGTTTCTGTGCTTAACTTGCTGGTGATGAAATTGAGGCTAGGGAAGGAGTCCTAGAAACCAACAAATAAATTAGCTATGTTTAAATCTGAGTTGTCAGAACAGAATACTTATCTTGATGCTTGTCTGTAATAATTATTTAACTATTTGAGATATGGTATGGGACGTATTATTTAAATTGAATGGTAATGATAGTTGTTATGGAAACTTCTGGACAATCTGTTTCGCTCAGTGCCATGCCCCGATGATTCCGCCATCGGTTGGGGTGTGACATCTTGGTTGTTCAGTACTTTCGTGTGCTAAATACAAAGCCGATTTCAACTTCCATTGATCAAAATAATAAAAACCCTAAGAATGCATACACAAATAGTTCTAGTGGACGAAGCAAAGAGACCGTTGTTAACAAAAGTATGTTGTTCCAAGATCAATTCCAAAGATTATTGATGGTAACAAGAGTATTGAGGTGGGTTCAAACTTCCAAGATATCAGCGTTCTTTAATCTATTAGAACGATCCTTGTTTTGAGAAGTTGATACTGTTATTTCATCCTAGACGATTCAAGGGAGTCCTATGAAGCAAGTGTCGATCTATTCAATTCAGAGGAATCATTGCATTACATCTCCGTTGAAAACAAGTGGTTGTAATGATGGAACCCTTGATTTGAAAAAACATTTTTGAGAAATTTATATTTCAAAACGCATCGTATAGGCCTATACGATGCGTATTAATCGATGATGTTACTAAAATACCCCTGGTTTCTGATAAATTCAGGGGTATTTTTGAGAAAATTCAAAGTTTAATACGAATCGTATAGGCCTATACGATTCTTATTAAGCTGATATACGATACAACATAGGCCTATACGATCGTATATGACATTATTTCAAATTTAGTGTTATCGTGTTTCCCTCGGTTCGACGCGTATACGTCTCGTTTTTTGCCGAACTTTCGCATATTTTGTCATTTTATTACGTATACCTTCAACACAAGTCGTTTCGGTGCCGTTCGGTTGCGTGCGAATATCTTATTCTATGATTACGTACAGTTTTGTTTGAAATCCACTTGAACTCCATAGTGTCGTATTATATGTATACGTGTGTGGAAATATCGTTAGTCGCGTACTTTGACGTATTTTTGCGTATTTCGACGTATTCTAACATATTGTTGCGTATTTAATAGTATTTTTGACGTATTTTAGCGTATTTTAGCTTATTTTAACGTATTTTAGGGTATTTTTACGTATTTTAGCGTATTTTAATGTATTTTAGGGTATTTTTACGTATTTTAGCGTATTTAACATATTTTAGCGTATTTTAACGTATTGTAACGTATTTTAACGAATTCCTGGTCAAATCACACACTTTAAAGTTTAAACTTATCGTGTGTTACAGTTTAAACTTGTTTGCGTTATCCATCAACATAAGATAAAAATACTCTAAAATTAACAAGGCTGTCTCTTTGTTGCGTACTGATTACTGAAAAGATTTGTTGAGATCGAAGAAAAGTGTAAAAAAGATGAATTGAGGCGTACACAGGGAGAATGTTCTCGAAATTGAAGGAAAAGGAAAAATGGTTGCTGATGTTTTTCACTATCAGGATTTTGTTGGTTTGTTTGAGAACCTGATTCCAATGTCCTACTACTACAATCCTTCCTACATTATTGAAAATTACTATATCACCCCCACCAGATACATCAATTTGTCACTTTCAAATCAAACGTTCATGTATCACAAGGAATGACCGATCTACGGCAGAGAACCTGATTCAGATACACAAATTCGATTTCAACAAATCTTTTCAAGGTCTTAAGTGATGGGCAATTGGTTAAAAGATGGAAGAGTTTGTGTAGAGATCTTTACAGTATGGTTTCTCGACAAATGAAGTATTAAAAGATGTTAGTTTCTTGACAGTATGGTTTCTCGACAAATGAAGTATTATCTGACAAAACTCAAAACAATTGTAATCTTCCCAGTAATCATCCATAACAAGGGTGAGCTCGTGTATTGGACCCTGTCGCATCAACAAAACTTGGTGTAAATCATTCATGTCCATGTTTTTCATTGTACTTGCTACGTCAGGTGTTCAAATCTTTCAAGGTCTTAAGTGATGGACAATTGGTTAAAAGATGTAGAAGAGTTTGTGTAGAGATCTTTACAGTATGGTTTCTCGACAAATGAAGTATTAAAAGATGTTAGTTTCTTGACAGTATGGTTTCTCGACAAATGAAGTATTATCTGACAAAACTTAAAACAATTGTAATCTTCCCAGTAATCATCCATAACAAGGGTGAGCTCGTGTATTGGACCCTGGCGCAGCAACAAAACTTGGTGTAAATCATTCATGTCCATGTTTTTCATTGTACTTGCTACGTCAGGTGTTCAAATCTTTCAAGGTCTTAAGTGATGGACAATTGGTTAAAAGATGTAAAAGAGTTTGTGTAGAGATCTTTACAGTATGGTTTCTCGACAAATGAAGTATTAAAAGATGTTAGTTTCTTTGACAGTATGGTTTCTCGACAAATGAAGTATTATCTGACAAAACTCAAAACAATTGTAATCTTCCCAGTAATCATCCATAACAAGGGTGAGCTCGTGTATTGGACCCTGGCGCGGCAACAAAACTTGGTGTAAATCATTCATGTCCATGTTTTTCATTGTACTTGCTACGTCAGATGTTAGCTCGGAAGTTCTATTACACAAAGTAAACCGAAGGCTTGTCCTTGAGTCACATATCCAACAATAGGGCCCACGGATCTTATGCCCACACCGAGACCGACCTCTGGATCACACATATCCGACAATAGGGCCCACAGATCTTATGCCCACCCGAGACCGACCTCTGAATCATCATAGAAGACGTGTCGAGTTCTTCTGCTAGTGGTCGGACTTCCAATGCTCACACAGGGTGATAAACAACCCTTGTCGTTCCGTATTTTCTCATCCTTCTGTTGTTCAGTACCTCCGAGACGATTAAAGTTATTTCTGTTATTTCTGTTGATTCCATACTTCAACGTATTTTAGTTGGTTTCGAATATACCCAAAGAGATATGAACCAACCGAAATCCACTTCCGAGATGATTCAAGTGAGTCCTATGAAGCAAGTGTCGGTTTATTCAATTGAGAGGAAACATTGCATGCCTTGAACGAGTCTAGAACACTCGTAATCCTCAACCGGCATTGAAACCGGACGGAATCTACGAAGAAACTGTTCGATTTCACGGTGAGTGGAGAAATTAGCGACGAAGAAACTGTTTGAATTTGTGGATTTCGGTTGGTTCAGAAACTTAACAGGAGAAGCAACTAAAAAAGCGGTAAACGGTATTTAACGTACACACCGCATTCAAAGATCCTTGCATTAGACACAATTTGTTGTAATTTGTGGATCAACAGAAATAACTGAAATAGTTCTCTTTAATCTATTAGAACGATCCTTGTTTTTGAGAACCTGATTCTGTTGTTCAGTACCAACAGAATGCATACACAAATAGTTCTAGTGGACGAAGCAAATGAAACCAGAGCTGTTATCTTGGTTGTTCAGTACTTTCGTGTGCTAAATACAAAGCCGATTTCAACTTCCATTGATCAAAATAATAAAAACCCTAAGAATGCATACACAAATAGTTCTAGTGGACGAAACAAAGAGACCGCCTTGTTAATTTAAGGGGTATTCTCAAATAATGTTTCCTAGATGTTTGAAGACCAACAAATGTCCAAAGTGCTGCTTCTTCGTTCGCGTGACGGAAAGCTACCGCGTGATAGGAAGCTACCTTGCAAAAATTAAATCGACACCCTCAATACGCATCGTATAGACCTATACGATGCGTATTACTTTTTGGTGGGGGACAATGGCAGCCTTTGGCAGGCATAGAAGTTTGAACCCACCTCAATACGCATCGTATACGCCTATACGATGTGTATTGAGGGTGTCGATTTAACTCCCAAGGTGTGCCAATAATACGACCCTTTTGGATAACCACTTTCAATAATTGAAAAAACCGAATTGATAAGTAATAGTAGGCCTAGTCCATATATTTTTATGTTTATGTTTAAGTGTTTAACCTATTATTTAATATAAAAATTAAATGATATTTATAAAGTATTATAAAAGAAAATGTCTTAATAAAAACATTGGAAAAACATAAAAATAGATTAGAAGATTAGGTTTATGTGAACAATATTAGTTAAAAAGTTTAAATATAATAACTTAAATGCAAACATATAAGAAAGATTCGTAACTTTTAAATTATACTTTTTATTTTTTGAATCTTACATAATTTTGTTTCAAAACCGAAATAACCAAAAAACCGAACTGAACCGGTGTAAAATCGAAACCAAATGGTTTTAGAAAACCGAAAAACCGATATTTCGGTTTCGATTTTGATTTTGCCCCAAAACCTAACCGAACCGATCTATGCACACCACTACTAATCCCACATCATCACATTTCATTTTCTCTACATCATTTGTGATATTTGAGGAAGGGAATTCCTTGGCTCAGTATCTCTCCCGAGGAGAGAACAAAATAATGTGAGATTTTGCCCAAAGTGTTACACATTTTTTTTGTGTGAGGGTTGTTCAAGAAGTTCGTGGCTCGGCTCGACTTGTAGCTCGCTCAAAAAACCTTGCTAAAAGAGCTCGATTTGAAATGACTTGAGCCGAGCCGGCTCATTTGTAACCGAGCCAAGCTCAGCTCAGCTCATGACTCAACTCATTAAACTTCAATCTCGAGCCGAGCTGCTTCGTAACTCGTTTTGTTACAAGTTCGAGCCCACCCTGGCTCGACTTATCCTATTTGTATCAAAGTATAAAGTATTAATAATCATGTAATACAAACATGGCTGAATTCTAACTTGTTTATCTAAACGACTTGCAATAAAATTGTAAACGAGTTGTGTAGTAAAGAAGTAAACCGGATTAAAGTTATAACATTTTTGTTCTAATTTTCAATAGATATACGGGTAAATGATTTGTTTATTAAACGGATTAGACATGCCAGCCCAATGTTACGGGCCAAATATTTGAAGGTCGCAATGCCGTGGGTTGTGCTTGAACGCTTGGGTTACCGGTTAGTCCTGGACTTTATCGGGGGACGAAGTCAGTGTCAATGAAGAGGTGTACGTGCTTAGTCATGCAAATGAAAAACGCACCACTGGTCGAGAGCTGGCGCCGCTCTCCTGATGAGTCCAAGGCAGGACGAAACCAGTGACACACACAAAGAAGCAGGAAGGATTGGCTTGTCTCCAAGGACTTGGGGACGCCACACGGGGGTCGAAAATTAACCTCGTGATAGTTGGTATCAGAGCAGAATGATTCCCGAATACGTTGGAACGTGACTCTTAACCAAATAAGCTTAACATTTAGAGTATGGTTACGCAATGGTGATGGGAGAAGACCAAATATGGGTTTGCTTCAGCAAAGGTCTTTGTATTCCGCGAGTATGGGATCGTGTGAACCGCTCAAGTATAGTGGCAGCCTCCGTGTAATGTTAAAAAATCTACGGTCCAAGCAGCGTCGTAAAAGGGAAGTTCTGTGAAAGTTGCTACAATCCTCCAGGTTCCCGTATGCCTAGAAAAATGGTGAATCATCGGCACAACTTAAATCCGATGCGGCGGACGTCAACGCCACTCATAACCAGAACTGACGTACTATATTGAACATGCACGATAGAAGACCATTGTTGTTGTGCTTCCGGGTGTCCTACCCTCCCAAAGTGAATCATGCTCAACATAAGGGAATCATGCATTGTCAAGCATGCGAGATGGTATGGGACGGCGAGCATGCACAAGGACGTGCATGAAATGATGGTGGGAGAGTGTACAACAACAACAACCATACCCAGTAAATCCCACAAATAGCAAAGCTACTTATAGGGTCTGGGGAGGGTGGGATGTAGGCAGACCTTGCCTCTATCCATAGGGATAGAGAGGCTGCTTCCAGAGAGACCCTCGGCTCGAAAACGCACAACAAACCAACACACCAAGTAAAAGAATATACAAATAAGAAGTCCCCATACCAAGAAATGATCCGAGTTGACACAATATAATGTAAATCATGTATAATAGCATGCATACAACATCATTTGGGCATAAACAGAAGAAGGCAATCACCGGAAAAGTCCCTTAAAGACTAGGAAAAACCTACCTCATTAAAATACACCTAAGACCTTACTGTAGTATCTTCTAGAAGTCCTTAACCCTAATCCTATGCCTCCACGCAGTCCTATCTTGGACCATGTCCTCAGAAAGATGCAACTCTACTAAATCATGTCTAATCTGCTCATCCCATGTCAGTTTGGGTCCGCCTCTTCCTCTCCTCCCCTCGACAGCAAGAGTTTCCACTACTCTAACTGGTGCCGTCGTTTCCCTCCGCTTCACATGCCCAAACCATCTCAATCTCCCCTCCTTAATCTTCTCCGATATACTAGCCACTCCTAATCTTTCCCTAAAAACCTCATTTCTTATCCGGTCTAACCTCGTGTGTCCACACATCCACCTCAGCATCCTCATCTCTGCTACCTCCATCTTGCGCACTTGTGTCTTCTTGATAGCCCAACAGTCTGTTCCATATAGCATAGCGGGTCTGACTGCTACCCTGTAAAATTTCCCCTTTAATTTAGTTGGGAACCTCCTATCGCACAATACCCCACTGGCTGCCCTCCATCTACACCAGCCAGCCTGTATGCGATGGGTTACATCACTATCTATGTCACCATCTCTTTGTAAAGATGGTGGGAGAGTGTCACGGGCCAAATATTTGAAGGTCGCAATGTTGTGGGTTGTGCTTGACACTTGGGTTACTAACTAGTCCTGGACTTTATCGGGGGACGAAGTCAGTGTCAATGAAGAGATGTACGTGCCTAGTCGTGCAAACGACGAACGCACCATTGGTCGAGAGCTGGCGCCGCTCTCCTGATGAGTCCAAGGCAGGACGAAACCAGTGATCCACACAAAGAAGCGGGAAGGATCGGCTTGTCCCCAAGGACTTGAGGACGCCACACGGGGTCGAAAACTAACCCCATGACACCAAGCATGCTTTAGTTGCAAACTTGCAATGTGTGACTGGAATTACAAACACTAAACAAAAATGTACATTTCCACATGCATTTGCAAACTTGACGTATTTCTTAGATGTAAAACCAATGCAAATATTATTTCATTAAAATCATCAAACAATATACATCGACTCGAAACTCGAGCTTGATTTGAACAATACCCAAACAATGGTATGTAGCATACATTTTCCAACGCCTGCAAACCTGTAACACGAGTCTTCAAAATTCTCAGCTAACCGCTACAATTTAAATACAATCAATCAATCTTCAACTCAATCGGCTTGCAGGTTGAAACAAACAAAATGCTATTAACAATTTATGCTTTCTATCGGTTTGATTCATAAACTTTGGTTCTTGACAAAAGGGTGCATCAATAGTTGAGCAGCAGTCGGTCGATCATTCTGATTAACTTGTAAACACTTAAGAATGAAATCCCGGGCCTCTAAAGATAATGTTTCCGGAATAGGTGGGAGTTCACCCCTGCCAATTCTGAACAGTGCTTGCATCTGTTAAACCAAATCATCATTAGCAACAACATAACCTCTTTACATATGTAAGAAAAAATTACGGAAATACCCCTTCCAACCCACCCTTGCGACCTCTACTTAGCACAAGGTAAGAAAAAAATTAAGGAAATACCCCTTCCAAGTGTGAGTATGGAATTTTTCTTGTTAACATCTCCAACACAGTGCATCCAAGGCTCCATATATCAGCTGAAAGTCCATACCCGTTACTCTTTCGATTAACAACCTGATGGCAATAATAAATTGTTAAGGCAATAATATTACGATTATCCAACATAATCCCTTCTGATAAAATAAAACTGGGATATTAAAAAAAAAGAGGGGGAGGGGAACCTCGGGTGCCATCCAATACGGAGTTCCTTTGCAAGATTTGATGTCATTCAATTTGGTTGCCTGTGTTCATAATATTAATTAAATAAATTAATAATCAATCAGTTGGACAAATGAGGAAAAAAAATGTGCCTTAGTTACCTTTGCAAGCCCGAAATCTGCAAGCTTCACAGAACCGCTTGCATCAACCAGTATATTTGCACATTTAATATCCCTTGATGATGAATATGAAACGCTCAAATGAGGATAAATGGTTTAACAATAAAATTAGGGCAAATTACATTTTACATCCTTTAAGTTTGCGCAAAATTGCAGGCGCTGTAAATGAAATAACACTGGATGTCCTTTATGTTACAGTTCTCATCATGCGGTGTCCTTTTGCCTTAACCCAGTTAATTTTTTCTGTTAACTCTTAACACATGCACTCGCATAATAGTCATTTTCACTTAATAACTTAGAAAAAATTTACCCGTGAAACTTCAAGAGGAAGATGTATTTAAGTGAAAATGACCATTGGACCCTCACGTGAGTGGCACATGTTAAGAGTTAACATAAAAACTTAACTGGGTTAGGGCAAAAGAACATCGCATGATGAGAAACTGTAAAACATAAAGGGCATCCAATGTAGTTTTGTTAGTTAAAGGACATAGAATGAAATGCAATTTACCCATAGAATTATGACGATTGCTAGGTGTAAATTATTGTACTTTAACCGCTTATCGTCAACCACCTTGAGGTGTTTATGTTCAAAGTACAATACTTTATGAAATGCAACAACTTTTACCTATGGACCACATTACGCTCGTGTAAGTAATTTAATCCACCTAAAATCTGCCTGGTGTATGCAGATACTTGGGAATCTCCGAGACAATACTTACGATAGAGATTTGCTAGTGAACCTTTTGTTATGAGCTCGAGGAAAATGTATAGTTTGCCATCACCCTGAAACACCATTTCATTTCATAAACAAGAAAAGCTAAAGTGTGTCATAGAAAAAGATAATGAGCAGCTGGAAACTTGCTTTACTCAAAAGATATGAGTCAAAATGCATACTGTATCAGTCCCAAGATACCGAACTATGTTCTCGTGTTCGAATTGGCTTAATAAAGAAATCTCCTAAAACAGTAAAGAAAAAAACAAGAATACATTAGTATGCAGAAAATAAAGAATGAAAACAGTTGTACATCTAACTAGAAGGAAAGAAACAGTTAACAAAACACCTGTTCAAGCTGAACGATACACGGGTTTCCTTGGCTTCCTTCATCAAGCAGAGAAACCTCCTTAACAGCAAAGAAAACCCCATTTCTGCAAACAAAAATCTATGTTATATGAAATAAACTATTTTTGGATGAAAAAAATGATTATTGTGTGTCAATTTTCAAAAGGACTGTTATTGATCTTCTGGGCATGCTGTAGAGCAATTGATGCATGAAAATAGGTCACTTTATGCAGTATAAAAACAAACGGGTCAACCCAGGTCAACAGTTGACCTGAACACAACCCGCTTAGCTAAAGTGTGTTCATTGTTCGACCCTACCCTAAACTACCTGAACCTGTTTAGACTAAACCAAAAATGTGAATCTTGTGTTTTGTTCATGTCTTGTTACAAATTCACACCCCTGTTCCCACCAGAGCTTCAAAGAAGTTTGACAACAATTACAGAGAAAATACAAAAAATAGTCAAAGAGTATATTAATGCAGCGAAATATCGAACTACATACTCGGTATAGCCTTCATAAACCGTTCCATACGACCCCCTTCCAAGAAAATCCCCCTTCTGCCAGTTTGCAAAAGTGCACTTCAAAGGTCCATTCGGCGAAAGAGAATACTCCACTTCAGTTGCCGCATTCGACGATAACTCATCTTCATATTCATCATCCTCAACAACAACAACAACTTCATCACCAACCACTACATCAGTATCTTCACTCAAACCCCCATCCGCAACAACCGGTAACATAACCGCAGTTGGAGCCAGTAACGGCGGCCGTACACCTTTAATCCCACTTTCACGACCTTTACACATTCCAGCATCCAAACACACACCATTTCTCAATTCCAAACACTCAATTACACACTTAACCTGATCAGCACTGTTCTCAATTTCATTTATCCCCGAAACCCTAACTTCTTCTTCTGCTTCAGTTGACCTAAAACGCTCTAACTGATGCTCCACATCATCATTAACCCTAAGTTTACTTACAAAACTCTCTGATAAGTTATAATCGTCACCTGAAGGAGATGAAGCTTTGTGAGCTTCCCAATCAGCAGTGGGAATTGCAAAAGCTTCGGGGCCTGAAAGCCCTAGAGAGCGGCAAATGAGGTCAAATTCTCCGTCAACTCCTTCCATTCGAAAACTAGTTTGATCACTGTCAAGTGAACGAGTACGGTGAGAAGATCCATCAGCAGATGAGGAGGAGGCGTCGTAATCGATGTTTTTGGATGCGTTTCTTCGGTCGAGTCTGGGCAGTGAACGCCTATGCCTGGAAGACATGGTGTTGTTGTGTGGGTGTAGAGTGTAGAGAGAGAAAGTAGCTCAGTTTCTCTCTCTAGGTGCATGTATGTGTGCATGAAGGAAGGGTTTGCAGTGGAGGGTTCAGAAGAGGCTGCGCGTTCGGGGAAACGTCCTATCTGGTGTTGGTTGACCTGACTATTTTAGAAAGCTGGGGTCAACGATGAGGTCAATGGCATTGCTCATCAAATTAGTGGGAAATTTTGAGAATCTAGCAAAAGAAACCGTCTAAAAAAATTCTTGGATCCGTCATAGGTTACCGAATACTAAGGTGGCTCTTGCCAACGAGGCATAACTGATAACTCAGCTCGGTGCCCGCTATATGGGGATGTGGATGAATCATTGGACTATTTGTTCTTGACTTGTTATGTTACGACAATAATATGGCAACACTTATCTTAATGGTGTTTTATTCCACCCATTTTCGCCTTTTCTTTCAAAGATACGGGGAAGATTCATGATCGTATACTTGGGTTGACAATAAAGAAGAGTATGGTTCAACCAGTTATCATGTTGGATAATTTGAAAAAGAAGAAATGACGTGGTGTTTGATTCAAAGAATCTGGATATTGGGAGTATGTTGATGGAGATGAGGAGATCAAAACTTTGGGCTTCCGGTCAAGAATAGTTCCAAGATCGAGTCCTTAGAATAGGCCCATTGGTGTAATTTTGGTTTTGATATGTAGTTTGTATGGTATAGATAGTATACCTCTGATACATTAATAAAACGTCAGCCTTTCAATAAAAAAGAAAAGGTGTTGGGGGTGCTACAATCGAAACTCATCACCCAATCATCATATGACACATCATCTATCTGATTTGAATATGTCAAATCCACTTGCGGTGGTGCTCCTATGAACCCGTTGGAACCTGGTCCCCTGCATCGTGTTTCGCACAACGTTCAACTCCAGCTTATCATTGTGGATTATGGTACACGTTTGGGCTACCGGTTTGCTAGCGGGTTGGGGCTTGTGACGGTGAAGTCAAGCCCTGCGGTACCTGACTGGTGTCCCGTATATCATAAGGATTAAAATCTTGCAACGTCTATAGGTGGATCAGAGGAGTAGAGTAAGATAAAGTTCTTTTTTCAAAAGAAAAATAAATAGTTATTAGTTTTTAATTATTATTATTTTTTTTTTTTTATAAAAGATGGTCGATATGTGTATGAAGTTAACTTGTTTAAATACTTAATTAGATATAAATTTAAAAAAAAAAGGGCTCATGTTGGTTAACTTAGGTGTTAGGTACTTTAATACTGTGTCTACGTCAAGAGCTAAGGATCAAAATCAATGGTCAAAATTTAATAGAACTTCAAAGTCTAAAATGGTTTGTACGTCGTGATGTATATGACCCAACTAGTTTTTCCATCAAAAGTGAAAATGTGTCGATATGTTAGTTAAAGAGTATATATACCGTGTAAATATTAAATGCAAATGAATAAGTCAAGAATGATTGTTTTATTATTATTGTTTAATTTTTTTTTCCAAACTATTCAAGTATGTTTTTAGTTGAAAAGATATTGTTAATACACTACTAGCTAGAGTAATTATATATATATATATGTTTTAGGACTAAAATACATGCTTGACGAGACGGGGAAAATTGTAATAAAAAACTTCACTTCTCAGGTTTAACACGTTTTACTCATGTATAACAATAACCAACTTTTCATGACGAGGTGACAACGATTTATGTAAAGACAAATTGGACTATTTGTGACCCTAAAGCGGGTTTCCATAAAATTATTCTAAAAGATTTTCAACTATTGATTGTAGATCTCATACTCTATGTGGATACACATAGTTGACGATGCTAAGGTCAAGAGGTATGTTTGTGATACTAAATTCATGCAATTGTTTTCAGTTGTTTGCTTTGTATATCAGACTACTTTTGAATCATGTTACGTATACCACTTGCACCTCGCAACAAAACTCTTCTAAATCAATTTGGATTGGTGGAGTTTATATCAAGAATTGTTTTTGAGTCCTCAGCTGTTTTAGCAAACTATCAACACTATGTGCCTCGTAATTGCAATGTCGAAGACTACATCCGGTTTAGATTTTAATGTTGAAGTATATTTTTTTATGTTGTAAATTTGAATAAAATGTTTTTACTTTTATTTTTGTTAGACGTAGATCAGATAATTATTAATTGAATGGAGTTCTTTGTTCATGTTCGTTCATTTATTAGACGAACGAAGTGAATGTTTAGTTCGCTTACAACCCTATTTTCAAGTGTACAAATAAAGTCACTCAAGTTTTCTTGTTCCTCAAATTCAATTATATATACATATATATATATATTCACTTAATATAACATGCTAGAAAATATCACAATATATATAAATAGGAATTAATATAACATGGTAGAAAATATCAAAATATATATAAATAGGAAAATATTTATAAATTGTGGAAAAGAGAGTTTTTCACTAAGTCTAAATGTGTATCTTTTGATAACTTAGAAATATTTATATTATGCTTTTGTTACTATAAGTACTTCTTACTATAAGTACATCTTATTTGTGTTATTCTATGTGAGAGTTTCACAAAGAATTAAACCGCGTCTAAATCAGAGAGTTAAGATAAACAAGATATTGATGTTCGAAGTTGGAACTTGAAGATGTGAAAGATGGGAAAAAGAATGTGAAAAGTAGGAAGTTGTCTCACATAGGAATAAGGTTTGGGCATATGCCCTCCACCTCTTTGGGTCAGTGTGATTCCTCATTGCCACATTGTCATTTCATTGCCAATCATGTAGGCTTGTTATATGGGCTGATCAATCCATTAAGAAGATCTTGTTGAAATTTTAAGCAGGTCGATAAAGTTCGAATTAAAATCGAGACGATCGCTTGAAAATGATGAAATGAAATGAATATGTATAAGATAATTCAAAATTATCATTGAAATAGGGAATTACAATAGGGACTTTTTTTAAAGAAATTACAATACTGGTCCACATAGGGACTTTTGAAATAAATTACAATGTTTGTCCTCATAGGGACTTTTGAAAAGAAATACAATGACATGTCCAACATGGACTTTTGGAATTTAAAATAAATTACAATCAAAGATAAAATACAATTCTTCATTCATCCTTCTTTCCTTTGATAATCTTGGAAAGTTTCTTGAAGATCTTGCTCGTTCTTCTCTCATTCTTTTCAGCCTGACGCTGAATCTGCTCTGCTCGCTCCAAGGCTTGATTAATAGCCTCGAGTTGTTGCGGTGGTTATAGTTGTGGCACAACAGGATACTGGTACCCATAATTGGAATATCCAGTATTTGGATAAGCAGGAGGATATGGTGATGGATAAAGTGCATTATGAACAACCACCTGAAGATAGGGGTCGTATGATGGAGCTAGATAATTATAATCCATATGGGCTGCTGAAAAGAAGTATCATATCCGGTCACATCTAGATATGTAAGAATAAGGTTATCAAAACCCAAAGGTGTTTGTTGAGGTGGCTCAGCAACTGGTTCAGTGTTAGAGGGTCCACCCATTTGTGGGTCCTCTGGGATAGTAGTATAAGTTGGAGGCAAAGGTGGAAGCGATCCCAACCATTGCCTTGGACGCACCGACATACGTGCACCACGAGGTTTCCTCGGTTGTTGTAACAACCCTCGGTAAAACCAACACCCTCATAATTTTCTGACACCTTAGTATATTTAAAAATATCCCAATATATCTTTATATACACCCCGTATGTGAAAACCGAGCCCGAAATATATAAAATAGTATTTAAAATAAATAAAAGTTTAAATCTAGGGCTGAGGCGGGCCGCGTAGACCCATCCCAATCCTTACGCGGGCAGTATCAAGGTTAGAACCTGATTTCGTTAGTTTCCTTAAGTTCAAACGGGCCGTGTAAGACCCCCGTTTAGTTAACGCGGGCCGCGTGAGATCAAAATAGTGGCGCAGCCCGGTGATGACACGTGTCATCATCGTGGCAAGTCTAGGCAATGACCCAGATCACCTAAACCCTACCCGGGCTACGACGCGGGCCGCGTAAGCCTTCACTTACCTTTACGCGGGCCGCGAGAAGACCAGATATCAGCACTATAAATAGAACACATCGGATTTCATTTCAATTCGTTCACTTTCTTTCTGTATCTCGAATTTATGAAGTTATAAGCATTATACTCGGGTATTATACCCCTAATTAGCAAGGTTCTGCTCCGTTGTAAGTATTATAACCCCAGTTTCGTAATAGATACGCTGCCCGATTGATTTAGGGTTCCGTAACAATTGTCGTGGTTCTGCCCGACGTAGTTGTTGGAATACCGTCTCGGGGAGGGTATCATTAATATTTTCAAAGGGTTATGATACTAATATATGTACATTTGTGTAAATTATAGATTATTCCCAGGAAACCCTTACGCGAAGTCTAAGATAGCAAAGTGAGTTTATCCTCTTTTTGTTAACCTTTTTGGAATGTTTTACAAAACCTTAATTGTTTTACAATATGATTAAGCGGTGATTGAGTCTTTGTAGTTCTTCAATTACTGCCGGTATGTTGGGGTTTTGTATACAAAATATACTACTGTGTGTAGTAAGTCGGGGATGACAGTACATTACCATTGAACAATGAGTTAGCCAATGTGTAATATGACCCACAAGTCAGGATTGACAGTACTGAATGAGTAATTGTGTAGAAATAAACAATGTGATCGCTCTCAATACTGTTTTAATTAATAAAATGTTTCTTGATTAAATTGGGATTCACTCACTAGTATTTCCCACTGACAAATGTTTTTAAAAGGCATTTCAGGTAACAAAATGTGACAGCCAATTAGTAAAAAGCCAGCTGGAGAGCACAGAAGGCTTGGGAAAAATGTGGCTATATTATTTACCTAAAAAAGGATGTTTTAAATTCAATAAGATAGGGTTTATCCCTATAAATGTATTGTAATAAGAAACTTGGGTTTTGCCCATGTGATTATTAATATTAAATATGGTGGTTTTACTCTGATAAACATTTCCTAACTACGGTCCTGATGTAATTTCCGCTGCCAAATTAACACAAACGGATACCACCGAAACTCTGAGTTCGCGTCCGCCCGTTCCCGGGACAGATAAGGGATCGGGGGTTGCGACAGAAGGTGGTATCAGAGCCTAGCCACTGGTCTAAGCCAAAGAAGTGTTCCGCTGACACTTAAATTCTAAATTTTGTGTTAGGAAATAAATTACGGAAATACGTGCATAACTGTATTTATTTGTTATGTGTTATTTGATTATTTGTTAGTTTACAGTATGAGTGATCAAGGACCCTCAAACATGAGTCGTCAATTGTCTGATTCACCTAGGAGTGAAGGTACCTCTTCACAATCTGCCCTTTCTGGGTATTCTACTGATCAGGAAGAAGGAATGTTTGTTTTTAAAGACCAGTCAGAAGAGCCATTCCCTCATAAGAAACGAGGATGGTTCAGTAAGGAAGCTTTTGCACGTAGGAAAAGAATGCGAAAGTTGCAACAGCAAAGAGTTTTAGCAGCCGCTAAGCGAAAGTCAGATGCCCATACACAGGATATGCTTAATAGAAGCCAAGCTAATTTCCATATCCTAGCTACAACTGCTGCTGACCCAAGTCTGGAACAACTAGGGGCCCCACAACCACAAAACCCAAACCAACCCATGGAGATAGAAAACCCTGAAAACCAAGTGGAGATGCATGACTTCAACCCAGAGGAAATCCCTAGGGTACCTGCACCAAACCCCCTAAACCCAAATTACGACCCCTGGAAAATTCACGTCCTATAATTCACGTCCTATAATGAGTTGACACGTGTCATATGTTTGAACGTGTGAAAGAATGTTATAGAAGGACTAAAGTTGACAATCATGGAAGGTATGTGAATATACGAGTTCTAAATGTCAACAGTGAATAAATGTATTGTACATTAACCCCACATGATGCTCATACCTTCAAACGAATAAATCATGGATCATACGAAGCTAAATATGAAAGAAAGTGAGAGATTACAAACCACAGGGGTTAAATGTGTCAACATGTTTAAGTTATACCTCTGAGTGACCTTTTGATGAACCCGAAGCTTTGTAACGGTTAATTATGCTCACTAGAATGCACGATATAAATTTCATAAAGTTTTGTTATCGTATGAGAAAGTTATGATCAAATTCGTATACAAGGGGTTAAAGCGTCAACGTTGAAAGTTAGGACCTTTCGGGTAACAATAAAGTTAACCGAGGACTTAACAAAGTGGGTAAATATCTTGAAGCCCTTATATGTCAAATTAGAGGGTTCAAATTGCAAGAAATAAATTAGTTGACCTTTCGGAAGGGCCAAGAGACGAGATGCAACAACTTGAAAACGTTTTTGCCTGATCAGAAGGCCCAAGCGGGCCGCGTAGACTTCATCAACATCTTACGCGGGCCGCCTGGCCCGCCCAGATACAGAAAGTTCAGACAGAAGCCTGATTTCGTGCTATAACCGACTTTAATCAATTGTTTCACAACATGGGCGACCCCTAAGTGCCTCCTAGAACCTTAGGGACATGTGTTGATGATCAGGAACCATTGGTAGTGTTGTGTGTCAACAATCCATGGTGATTAAAGCACTATAAAAGGGCCAAGGTTGCAACCATTTTTCTCACACCTTCCATCTGCACATTGGATCATTTCTGGAGCTCAAGACTTCTCTCTAAGCTTCACATTTCGTGCATAGGACTTCAGTAAGTTTGCTTATCCTTCCTTAGTTGAGTTTTTGCTTAGTTTTAGCTTAAAAGTCAAACCGTCGTAATTAACGGTTGACTTAACGATTAATCATTGATGGTCCAGTGATTAGCCGAATTGAAAGTAGTTATAAGTTGGTAATTATGTGGGCATTAAACCCTTAAAAGGGTTCCCCCTGATTCCCACTCTAACTAGGTCAAATGTCGGGTCAAACTTGTTATTAAAAAGTCAACAGGATGCTAAATTTCAAATTTATACATAATTAGCAATGTAGAACACATACAACCTGTTTGATCATTAATATAACTTGGTAATTAGTGTAAGAACATGTCTAAACATGTTCAACCCGACAATTTTATGTTTAGACCCGGTTCGGAACCGAAAGTCGCAAAGCTTTGACTTTTGCTTTGACTTCAGTTCTGACCCGTTTTGGTATGTTTTAGAAATAACTTAGAGCTTAAATTGGACTAGGTTACATGCTAGTATAACCCTCTGTGATTATACACCTTGGTTCATTAGTTATCCAATTAATATGCATGTTTCCGTTAGTTGCTCATATGTTGACCATTATGCCCTTTTCACCTTAAAACGTGATTTTTAAAAATGTAAAATTGTAGAAACCTTAGTTACTGATATATAAACATGTACCCAAAGTTTGACATCAGTTTGAGGTGTAGTTTGAGAGTTATGCTCATTAGCGTAAATTGAAAGCTTTGTGTTAATTAAACGGCGTAATTAGCGTATAGCCTATTTAAACTCACTTTTTGATATCAAAATCTTTACCCACTGATGTAATATATTATTTTGGGATTTTTAAAGATTTTTAATTAATTTTAGGCTGAGCATAACTTATAGTCATAGGCTTAATCCGGTAATTGTCGGTTTTGCCCTTACGGGCCATAAAATGAGTTTTACATATCTAATCGACTCCAAACCTTTTGCTACTGATCTTAAATGATAAATAAATTATTTTAAGCCTTCTAGAATAATAAAAATACCAGCTTTATGTATCGAACCCGGAAATGGCTTCTAATCGCCTTATTAAGCTTTTTAACGCATGGTATGTACTAAAACTATTTTAAACATACAAGGGTTGATACCTACTGATATTTTAGGTAAATTATAATATTTTAATAGTAAGCAAAAGTTGTTAAACTCAGAATTCTGTTTTGAGCTTTTCGGCTTATGTGAAATTACCAAAATGCCCCTACGGTGCATAGTTTGGTTATAATTGATAAATTTCACATATATACTTTACCCTACTATTATAACTTATCAAATTAAGTATTTTTTCTGATTACATCAGACCTGTAACTCAGGTTAATTCTTAAACTCTTTTATAACCTTATAAATGACCAACCTACCCCTATGGGGCATAGTTTGTGTTTAAATTCGTTTCGGGCATAATAAAAGAGATCTTACTGATGTCACAACATATTTGAAGCATATTAACTTAGGAAACCTGTATATGGCTCTTACGTTCACCCGTTACGCTTATTACGCGTTCGGTTCGGTTTATGTAACTAGTTTGCATAAATTAGCCGAAACGGGTCAAACCTTATCGGTTTTATCTCAAAATCCAGAATGTGTATAAAATACCCATATTAAGCAAGTCTTCAAACTTGTCGGGTCTAAATCACATTCTATCCGGTCTTCGCTTAATCGTGCGTACGAACCGTATCTTTGAAACTAACCGGTCTAAGCTTAAGCTTAATTAAAAGACCCGTTAGGATTCTAATAGGTTATTATAAACCTTCGTTCCAGATTAGGAGGACCAGTAAAAGCTACTTGCATTTGCTTATTGTGATTATTACTTTGCTCAGGTAAATACTTTTAACTTATTTTCCCTTATAAGGGTTTGGGTTACGGTATATAAAATACCGCTTGGTCGGACATTAAATCTTCCATCGTTTGGTGGTTAATTGAATAATTTAATCGGCCCATTTAACTATGTTTTGTTTACTTAAAGCCTTTGGGGGGTTAATGACCATGTCCCGGATATCCCTGGCATCATTTTACGAAATGGCCACGACTTAAGCGCGGGGTGTGGGCGTACACCCGTCAGTGCATAAAAGAATAATGTGATGTGTCTATTGATCTTTAACCCGGACACGATCCGGGCTACTAAACGCATAAGGAACATGTAATTCTTTTACAAGATTATATATTTAAATAATTATCCCAAGTTATAAATTGTTTATGCCATGTGCATTCAAATAAATTTTTAATCATTTTTAAAATGAGTCAGTTGATTGTATTTACCAGTGTAAACTGACGTATTTTCCCAAAAGATTAAATGTAGGTACTAAGCATAATAGGCTGGATTCTCTCCTTAGCATCAATAAAGAGTCTCGCAAGCTTAAGATGCCTATCGTCTGTTGAACTACTGTTTACTATTTATTTCGATCCGTCTGTGGATAAACTTTCAACTGTTTGTGATACACAATATTACAATATTATATTCGGTTGAATTATATCTTCCATTTGCTTCCGCTGTGCATATTAAATATTTTGTTGTTTGACTATCATGTTGCCAACCACGTCACGATACTCCCCACCGGGCCCACCGGTGACACGTGGAATTCGGGGTGTGACAGGTTAGTATCAGAGCCAACATTGAGTGAATTAAACACTAGCCTTTTGTGCTTAATCTCAATAACACAATTGCACATATCTAAACTTTAGAGTCTAGACAAATAACATAGGACAAATTCTACTTTGTTTGATTTTGTTGTCCTTTATTTTATTTTATATATTCTTGTCGTTATCTTATGTTGTATTGACAGGATTAATTATGCCGCCAAGATTCTTTAGACGTAGAGGACGAGGCAAGGGGCCAATCACCGCCCCCAATGACGACGAGGCAGGACCTTCGCATATGCGAGCTCCTTCTACCACCGAGAGTGACGATCCTCGACAGAACCGGAGGAACCTTTTTGAACCTGCGAGGCAATCTGTTTCGCACAGTTCGACACCTCCCATCCATAACTCTTATGGGCCACAGTCAGAAAATGAGCCCGATAACCCTCAACCCTCCTATATACCCCTTCAGCGGTCTTTATCGCACCATTCTTTTGGAGACCCTATACCTGTCTTCAGGGGCCGGTTTAACCCGGCCAACTACATACAAGAGCCAGTGGGTTTTAACCCATTGGGGCCAGAGGATCATTTCTCTGGAGATCATGCGGAGGATATGGACGAGGACACGGATCCCGTCGAACCTGCCAGTGGTACACCGAACCATCCCATTGAGATTTCGAATGGATCTTCTTTTCACGGATCACCCTACGGTGGTCCAGACAGCTTTCAGGCGAGGTTTACTCAGCACGAGTGGTACTTCACACCCTCGCATCATTCGTCGCCTCATCAGCAGCAACAACAGCAGGATCCCTCTGTGGATTCTCGATTCGTGGCAGTCACGCCACCACCTCCGCCACCACCAGTTCAGCCGGCACCTCCACAACCGCCGAGGCGTAGGAGAACCGGAGCGCGGATGTCCGCGCGAGGAGGAGACTTTCATTTTAGCTCTCCTCGACAATCAAGTGGCAGTCATTATCCGCCACATCAAGAAGATCCACAAATTGGTGGACCTTCGAACCCAGTTGCACCGCAACCACCACCAATGGGTTTTGATAACCCGATTCCAGCATACACGGGTTCTATGGCGTATAACCCGTTTGAGCAGCCGGCTCACACCAACTACGGTTACGCTGAAGCCGACCCCTACATGGTAGCGACCAATTACAACGCCGTTAACCCGGAAGGACCCTATGGAGCTCCTTGGGGAGTAGGGTACCCAACTCATGGGTACCAGATACCTGCCAGACCAATAATACGGACACAATCGCAGCCGCCACGGTTTTCTCCCCCTGAACGGGAGGAAATTCTTCAGAGACTAGACCAGGCTGAGCGAGACTTCCACCGAGATCGCAGGGAGCGACAGACTTTCTTCCAAGGATTGACAAGCCTAATAAAAGGGAAGAGCAAGAAGGACCATTGAATCCTTCCACTGTTGTTGTAATTTCCTTGTATCATTTGAGCCCCTGCGTGGGCCTGTCTTACTGTATTAGCCCTTGCGTGGGTATGTATGTATGTTTGTTTGTTTTGACCCCTGCCTGGGTCTATCTTTCTATTAACCCCTACGAGGGTATGATGTTTGTTTAAGTCCCTGCGTGGACTAGTATGTTGTTTGACCCCTGCGTGGGTATATTGCTTTGTTAAAAAGTCCTGTTTAGGGCAACGTGTAACCTATTAATAATTAATGGAATGTTAAATTTATAAATTTCATTTTTGCCATTATATGCATAAATGTTATATATGAAATAAATAAATCAAAATCATTCCTTTTAATAATGATCTGCCTATTTAAATATTGAATAAGAATCTTAAGAGTGAAACCTAGCCTGAGTGTCATTGTAAAGACCTGGCCATGATGGTAAGACCTGTTTAAAAGATTCAAATCCCTGTTAACATCTGAAAACGTGTTAACACTCCTGGCAGATGTGATTCGTTAAAATCACACACGTCATTTATATAAGGATTCTTTGAAAAGATTCCTAACCCAACTAAATGATCTCTAAATCATGGGTTTAAATCATCAATTAAGATGATCGTATTTTGACCATACGTGGTAATATGGTGCCTACGGGCCCTGCTCATTTCCATATGAGCCAAAAGACAGTGGTAGCGATGACTCCCTGTCAGAAAAAGGTAATGAACTATGTTCAAACCTTCATGCCTTGATTCTTTGAAATTATGGCTTATAATTTAAATTGTCCTTGTGACTAGGCCTTATGTGCTAAATATATATTGTTATTGTTTATAATTAGGATAAATTATAATAGAAATCCTAAATAAATGTGATTAATAAATTAACCAAACATGGTCTCTGTTACCATGGTTAAAGAATTGCCATAAAAGACAATTCCATAATAAACTCCCAAATAAACTATTGTCCTTGTTTTCTGTAACAGTTCAATTAAAATGGCTGACTCGAATGAAATAAATAGTCACCCAGTGGAGAATAATGATAACACCCGAGTTAATTTAACGGGTGCTGAATTGAAAGCGTTGGTAGACGACGCAGTTACAAAGGCCTTAGAGCGGCAGTACGAAGAGTATAGTGGGACTCGAAGTAGGACCCTATCTACACCGCATTCGAAGCCACCTTCCAAGAAGGAAGAACTGAAGAAAGATGATGATCGACTCTCTTCAAACCACCACAGTGCTCCATCTCAACAGATTATACTAAATCAAGAACCCCGTACTAAGGGTTGCTCCTATAAATACTTTGTTTCATGCAAGCCCATGGATTTCACTGGGGAAAAGGGAGCCATTGACTGCATGACGTGGTTAGATGAGATGGATACAGTAGTGGATATCAGCGGGTGCGCTGAGAGGGATTAGTCAAGTTTGTGTCGCAATCTTTTAAAGGCGAAGCCTTAGCCTGGTGGAGATCACTGATTCAAGCCACCGGGAAAATCCCATTGTACAACATGTCTTGGGAACAATTCGTTGCCCTCATCAGGGAGAATTACTGCCCCCAGCATGAGGTTGAAAAGATAGAGTCTGATTTTCTATCGTTGGTAATGACAAACCTTGACTGTCAAGCTTACCTCACGAGCTTCAACACAATGTCCTGGTTGGTTCCGTATCTGGTAACCCCGGAACCAAAAAGAATAGCTCGTTTTATCGGTGGTTTAGCCCCGGAAATTAAGGCAAGCGTGAAGGCCTCTCGGCCAGCTACTTTTAGATCTGTAGCTGACATATCTCTGTCCCTCACTCTGGACGCGGTCAGACAAAGATCGCTGAGGAACAAAGACGCTGAGAAAAGAAAACGTGAAGATGACAGTTCACGGAGGTCGAGCAAGAAGCACCGTGGAAACGGTGACAACAAGAGGGGGTTTGAGTCAAGGAAAGATGGGCATCAGTCTGGTGAGAAGCCCAAATGCAAAGTCTGCAAGAAACAACACTTTGGAAAGTGCAGACTCGAATCGAACTCGCAGACTCAGTCAAGAACTTTTGCTTGCGGGATATGCAAGTCCAAGGAACACAAGACCTTGGATTGCAAAAAGCTGAAGGATGCAACTTGCTACAGCTGTAATGAGAAAGGGCACATTAAAACCAACTGCCCTAAATACACCAAGAAGCCTGAAGAGGCCAAGAAGACAAATGCTAGAGTCTTCAGAATGGATGCAAAGGAAGCGGTTCTAGACGAAAATGTGATTACAGGTACTTTCCTTGTAAATGATGTCTATGCAAGAGTACTTTTTGATTCAGGCGCTGATAAGTCTTTCGTAGATCATAAGTTTTGCAAATTGCTGAATTTACCTGTCAAAACCTTGAGTATAAATTATGAGGTAGAGTTAGCAGATGGCACCATAGAAACCGTCTCAACTGTGTTAGATGGATGTGTTATATCAATTAAGAACCACTCTTTTCCTCTGTCTCTACTTCCCTTTAAGTTGGCCGGTTTTGACATAGTTTTGGGTATGGACTGGTTATCTCATAACCAGGCCCAAATTATCTGCAACAAAAAGCAAGTGGTGATAAAGACTCAGTCTGGTGAATCACTTACCATTTGAGGAGATACCCAATATGGACTGCCTAAGCAAGTGACTATGCTCAAGGCTTCCAAGTGTTTAAAGAAGGGTTGTGTCATCTACATGGCACAAGTGATTATTGATGAGCCTAAACCGAAGATCGAAGACATCCCCGTCATTTCTGAATACCCTGAAGTGTTTCCTGAAGATCTACCTGGCTTACCACCAGATAGGCAAGTAGAATTCAGAATTGACATCATCCCTGGAGCAGCACCTGTTGCTAGAGCACCTTACAGGTTGGCGCCCACAGAAATGAAGGAATTGAGGACACAACTGGATGAACTGCTAGCTAAAGGTTTCATTAAACCTAGTTCATCTCCTTGGGGAGCACCAGTCTTGTTTGTCAAGAAGAAGGATGGATCGATGCGTCTGTGCATCGATTATCATGAGCTTAATAAGGTCACAATAAAGAATAGGTATCCTTTGCCCAGAATCGACGATTTGTTCGATCAATTGCAAGGAGCAAGTTATTTCTCGAAGATTGACTTGAGATCAGGCTACCACCAACTGAAGGTTAGAGATGAAGACGTACATAAAACTGCATTTAGGACTCGTTATGGTCATTACGAGTTCTTAGTGATGCCTTTTGGGCTCACTAATGCACCTGCCGCGTTCATGGATCTCATGAATCGCGTTTGCAAGTCTTACTTAGATAAATTCGTCATCGTTTTCATCGACGACATTCTTATCTACTCGAAGAACCAAGCTGACCATGAGAAACACCTTCGCTGTATTCTTAAACTTCTACATCAGGAGAAACTCTATGCCAAATTCTCTAAATGTGAATTCTGGCTTCGTGAAGTCCAATTTCTTGGACATGTGGTTAGCGAACACGGAATCCAAGTGGATCCCGCTAAGGTGGAAGCAGTTATGAACTGGCAAGAGCCAAAGACGCCTACAGAGATTCGTAGCTTCCTGGGATTGGCAGGATATTACAGGCGTTTCATTGAAAAATTTTCAAGGATTGCTGCACCCCTAACTTCCTTGACTAAGAAGAAAGCAAAGATCGTTTGGGGCCCTAAGCAGCAAGAGTCCTTTGATATCCTTAAACAGAAGTTGAGCAATGCTCCTGTATTGACGTTACTTGATGGAATCGAAGAATTCGTAGTTTACTGCGATGCATCTCACACCGGCATGGGGTGTGTGCTTATGCAAAAAGGCAAGGCTATTGCCTACTCTTCAAGACAGTTAAAGGTGCATGAAAAGAATTACACCACCCATGACTTGGAGTTGGGTGCCGTTGTATTCGCACTAAAACTGTGGAGGCATTATTTGTATGGTATCAAGTGTGTGATCTATTCTGATCACAAGATCCTTCAACATCTATTTAATCAGAAGGATTTAAACATGAGGCAGCGCCGATGGATGGAGACTTTAAATGATTATGATTGTGAAATCAGATATCATCCCGGCAAGGCGAATGTAGTCGCTAATGCCTTAAGCAGAAAGGAAAGGGTGAAACCCATCCGAATCAATGCCAAGAGCATTGAAATAAAGAACAGTTTGACTGAAAGGTTGTTAGCTGCACAGAAGGAAGCTGTGTTGGAAGCTAACTATCCTAATGAAAAGCTAGGGGTAACTGAGGAGCAGTTATCACTTGGCAAGGACGGAATTCTTAGATTGAATGGACGAATATGGGTTCCAATCTATGGAGGACTTCGAGATGTTATCCTCCAGGAAGCCCATAGTTCCAAATATTCTGTTCATCTTGGAGCTGATAAGATGTACCAGGATCTAAGGGCAAACTATTGGTGGATAGGCTTGAAAAAGTTTGTAGCAGCCTATGTAGCTAAGTGCTTGACTTGTGCGCAAGTCAAAGCAGAACATCAAAAGTCGTCAGGCTTGCTACAACAGCCTGAACTTCCCACTTGGAAATGGGAAATGGTAACTATGGATTTTATCACCAAGTTACCTAAGACAAGGAAAGGAAATGATACCATTTGGGTGATCGTAGACAGACTGACTAAGTCAGCACATTTCCTACCCATTAAGGAGACTTATAGCTCCGACATGTTAGCCCAGTTGTATGTGGATAAGATTGTAGCTTTACATGGCATACCTGTGTCTATTATCTCTGACAGAGATACTAGATACACGTCACATTTTTGGAAAAGTTTCCAGCAATCTTTGGGCACGCGTTTGAATTTTAGTACGGCTTACCACCCTCAGACTGACGGACAGAGTGAGCGTACCATCCAAACATTGGAAGACATGCTACGTGCATGTGTAATTGATTTAGGTGGTAGTTGGGATAACCACCAACCCTTGATCGAGTTCTCCTACAACAATAGCTACCATACCAGCATTAAGGCTGCGCCTTTTGAGGCCTTATACGGCAGAAAGTGTAGAACGCCTGTTTGTTGGGCGGAAGTTGGAGATGTCCAATTATCAGGACCAGAGATAGTCTTTGAAACGACGGACAAGATTGTCCAGATTCGTGACCGTCTCAAAGCTGCCTGAGATAGGCAGAAGAGCTACGCAGATCCAAAGCATAAATCTTTTCACTTCGAAGTATGTGACAAGGTGTTGCTTAAAGTATCACCCTGGAAGGGAGTGATGCGATTTGGTAAGAAAGGCAAGCTATGCCCGAGATACATAGGACCTTTCAAGGTTATCGAACGTGTCGGGTCAGTTGCCTATAAGTTAAACTTACCTGAAGAACTCAGTAGTATACATAATGTATTCCACATCTGCAATCTGAAGTAGTGTTTCGCGGATGAATCACTGGTTATACCACATATAGATGTGCATATAGATGAGAGCTTGAAATTTGTGGAAAAACCATTGTCGATTGAAGATCGACAGGTTAAGAAGCTTCGAAGGAAGCATGTGCCTATTGTAAAGGTAAAATGGGATGCCCGTAGAGGTCCCGAATATACGTGGGAGGTTGAGTCCACGATGAAAGAAAAGTACCCTTATCTATTTCAGTAAATCTCGAGGTCGAGATTTCTTTTAAGGGGGTGAGGATGTAACACCTCAAAAATTCACGTCCTATAATGAGTTGACACGTGTCATATGTTTGAACGTGTGAAAGAATGTTATAGAAGGACTAAAGTTGACAATCATGGAAGGTATGTGAATATACGAGTTCTAAATGTCAACAGTGAATAAATGTATTGTACATTAACCCCACATGATGCTCATACCTTCAAACGAATAAATCATGGATCATACGAAGCTAAATATGAAAGAAAGTGAGAGATTACAAACCACAGGGGTTAAATGTGTCAACATGTTTAAGTTATACCTCTGAGTGACCTTTTGACGAACCCGAAGCTTTGTAACGGTTAATTATGCTCACTAGAGTGCACGATATAAATTTCATAAAGTTTCGTTATCGTATGAGAAAGTTATGATCAAATTCGTATACAAGGGGTTAAAGCGTCAACGTTGAAAGTTAGGACCTTTCGGGTAACAATAAAGTTAACCGAGGACTTAACAAAGTGGGTAAATATCTTGAAGCCCTTATATGTCAAATTAGAGGGTTCAAATTGCAAGAAATAAATTAGTTGACCTTTCGGAAGGGCCAAGAGACGAGATGCAACAACTTGAAAACGTTTTTGCCTGATCAGAAGGCTTGGGAAAAATGTGGCTATAAAAGTTACCTAAAAGAGGATGTTTTAAATTCAATAAGATAGGGTTTATCCCTATAAATGTATTGTAATAAGAAACTTGGGTTTTGCCCATGTGATTATTAATATTAAATATGGTGGTTTTACTCTGATAAACATTTCCTAACTACGGTCCTGATGTAATTTCCGCTGCCAAATTAACGCAAACGGATACCACCGAAACTCTGAGTTCGCGTCCGCCCGTTCCCGGGACAGATAAGGGATCGGGGGTTGCGACAGAAGGTGGTATCAGAGCCTAGCCACTGGTCTAAGCCAAAGAAGTGTTCCGCTGACACTTAAATTCTAAATTTTGTGTTAGGAAATAAATTACGGAAATACGTGCATAACTGTATTTATTTGTTATGTGTTATTTGATTATTTGTTAGTTTACAGTATGAGTGATCAAGAACCCTCAGACATGAGTCGTCAGTTGTCTGATTTACCTAGGAGTGAAGGTACCTCTTCACAGCCTGCCCTTTCTGGGTATTCTACTGATCAGGAAGAAGGAATGTTTGTTTTTAAAGCTCAGTCAGAAGAGCCATTCCCTCATAAGAAACGAGGATGGTTCAGTAAGGAAGCTTTTGCACGTAGGAAAAGAATGCGAAAGTTGCAACAGCAAAGAGTTTTAGCAGCCGCTAAGTGAAAGTCAGATGCCCATACACAGGATATGCTTAATAGAAGCCAAGCTAATTTCCATATCCTAGCTACAACTGCTGCTGACCCAAGTCTGGAACAACTAGGGGCCCCATAACCACAAAACCCAAACCAACCCATGGAGATAGAAAACCCTGAAAACCAAGTGGAGATGCATGACTTCAACCCAGAGGAAATCCCTAGGGTACCTGCACCAAACCCCCTAAACCCACATTACGACCCCTGGAAAATTCACGTCCTATAATGAGTTGACACGTGTCATATGTTTGAACGTGTGAAAGAATGTTATAGAAGGACTAAAGTTGACAATCATGGAAGGTATGTGAATATACGAGTTCTAAATGTCAACGGTGAATAAATGTATTGTACATTAACCCCACATGATGCTCATACCTTCAAACGAATAAATCATGGATCATACGAAGCTAAATATGAAAGAAAGTGAGAGATTACAAACCACAGGGGTTAAATGTGTCAACATGTTTAAGTTATACCTCTGAGTGACCTTTTGATGAACCCGAAGCTTTGTAACGGTTAATTATGCTCACTAGAATGCACGATATAAATTTCATAAAGTTTTGTTATCGTATGAGAAAGTTATGATCAAATTCGTATACAAGGGGTTAAAGCGTCAACGTTGAAAGTTAGGACCTTTCGGGTAACAATAAAGTTAACCGAGGACTTAACAAAGTGGGTAAATATCTTGAAGCCCTTATATGTCAAATTAGAGGGTTCAAATTGCAAGAAATAAATTAGTTGACCTTTCGGAAGGGCCAAGAGACGAGATGCAACAACTTGAAAACGTTTTTGCCTGATCAGAAGGCCCAAGCGGGCCGCGTAGACTTCATCAACATCTTACGCGGGCCGCCTGGCCCGCCCAGATACAGAAAGTTCAGACAGAAGCCTGATTTCGTGCTATAACCGACTTTAATCAATTGTTTCACAACATGGGCGACCCCTAAGTGCCTCCTAGAACCTTAGGGACATGTGTTGATGATCAGGAACCATTGGTAGTGTTGTGTGTCAACAATCCATGGTGATTAAAGCACTATAAAAGGGCCAAGGTTGCAACCATTTTTCTCACACCTTCCATCTGCACATTGGATCATTTCTGGAGCTCAAGACTTCTCTCTAAGCTTCACATTTCGTGCATAGGACTTCAGTAAGTTTGCTTATCCTTCCTTAGTTGAGTTTTTGCTTAGTTTTAGCTTAAAAGTCAAACCGTCGTAATTAACGGTTGACTTAACGATTAATCATTGATGGTCCAGTGATTAGCTGAATTGAAAGTAGTTATAAGTTGGTAATTATGTGGGCATTAAACCCTTAAAAGGGTTCCCCCTGATTCCCACTCTAACTAGGTCAAATGTCGGGTCAAACTTGTTATTAAAAAGTCAACAGGATGCTAAATTTCAAATTTATACATAATTAGCAATGTAGAACACATACAACCTGTTTGATCATTAATATAACTTGGTAATTAGTGTAAGAACATGTCTAAACATGTTCAACCCGACAATTTTATGTTTAGACCCGGTTCGGAACCGAAAGTCGCAAAGCTTTGACTTTTGCTTTGACTTCAGTTCTGACCCGTTTTGGTATGTTTTAGAAATACCTTAGAGCTTAAATTGGACTAGGTTACATGCTAGTATAACCCTCTGTGATTATACACCTTGGTTCATTAGTTATCCAATTAATATGCATGTTTCCGTTAGTTGCTCATATGTTGACCATTATGCCCTTTTCACCTTAAAACGTGATTTTTAAAAATGTAAAATTGTAGAAACCTTAGTTACTGATATATAAACTTGTACCCAAAGTTTGACATCAGTTTGAGGTGTAGTTTGAGAGTTATGCTCATTAGCGTAAATTGAAAGCTTTGTGTTAATTAAACGGCGTAATTAGCGTATAGCCTATTTAAACTCACTTTTTGATATCAAACTCTTTACCCACTGATGTAATATATTATTTTGGGATTTTTAAAGATTTTTAATTAATTTTAGGCTGAGCATAACTTATAGTCATAGGCTTAATCCGGTAATTGTCGGTTTTGCCCTTACGGGCCATAAAATGAGTTTTACATATCTAATCGAATCCAAACCTTTTGCTACTGATCTTAAATGATAAATAAATTATTTTAAGCCTTCTGGAATAATAAAAATATCAGCTTTATGTATCGAACCCGGAAATGGTTTCTAATCGCCTTATTAAGCTTTTTAACGCATAGTATGTACTAAAACTATTTTAAACATACAAGGGTTGATACCTACTGATATTTTAGGTAAATTATAATATTTTAATAGTAAGCAAAAGTTGTTAAACTCAGACTTCTGTTTTGAGCTTTTCGGCTTATGTGAAATTACCAAAATGCCCCTACGGTGCATAGTTTGGTTATAATTGATAAATTTCACATATATACTTTACCCTACTATTATAACTTATCAAATTAAGTATTTTTTCTGATTACATCAGACCTGTAACTCAGGTTAATACTTAAACTCTTTTATAACCTTATAAATGACCAAACTACCCCTACGGGGCATAGTTTGTGTTTAAATTCGTTTCGGGCATAATAAAAGAGATCTTACTGATGTCACAACATATTTGAAGCATATTAACTTAGGAAACCTGTATATGGCTCTTACGTTCACCCGTTACGCTTATTACGCGTTCGGTTCAGTTTATGTAACTAGTTTGCATAAATTAGCCGAAACGGGTCAAACCTTATCGGTTTTATCTCAAAATCCAGAATGTGTATAAAATACCCATATTAAGCAAGTCTTCAAACTTGTCGGGTCTAAATCACATTCTATCCAGTCTTCGCTTAATCGTGCGTACGAACCGTATCTTTGAAACTAACCGGTCTAAGCTTAAGCTTAATTAAAAGACCCGTTAGGATTCTAATAGGTTATTATAAACCTTCGTTCCAGATTAGGAGGACCAGTAAAAGCTACTTGCATTTGCTTATTGTGATTATTACTTTGCTCAGGTGAATACTTTTAACTTATTTTCCCTTATAAGGGCTTGGGCTACGGTATATAAAATACCGCTTGGTCGGGCATTAAATCTTCCATCGTTTGGTGGTTAATTGAATAATTTAATATGCCCGTTTAAATATGTTTTGTTTACTTAAAGCCTTTGGGGGGTTAATGACCATGTCCCGGATATCCCTGGCATCATTTTACGAAATGGCCACAACTTAAGCGCGGGGTGTAGGCGTACACCCGTCAGTGCATAAAAGAATAATGTGGTGTGTCTATTGATCTTTAACCCGGACACGATCCGGGCTACTAAACGCATAAGGAACATGTAATTCTTTTACAAGATTATATATTTAAATAATTATCCCAAGTTATAAATTGTTTATGCCATGTGCATTCAAATAAATTTTTAATCATTTTTAAAATGAGTCAGTTGATTGTATTTACCAGTGTAAACTGGCGTATTTTCCCAAAAGATTAAATGCAGGTACTAAGCGTAATAGGCTGGATTCTCTCCTTAGCATCAATAAAGAGTCTCGCAAGCTTAAGATGCCTATCGTCTGTTGAACTACCGTTTCCTATTTATTTCGATCCGTCTGTGGATAAACTTTCAACTGTTTGTGATACACAATATTACAATATTATATTCGGTTGAATTATATCTTCCATTTGCTTCCGCTGTGCATATTAAATATTGTGTTGTTTGACTATTATGTTGCCAACCACGTCACGATACTCCCCACCGGGCCCACCGGTGACATGTGGAATTCGGGGTGTGACATCCAAGAACTTAGGACTTTTGGGGAGGAAATTTTAGAAAGCAGTGAGAGAATGCGTCAGGTGGGAGAGCGTCTCGTATGGAAATACGATGAGCGCAATATGGATTTTTGGATAAATCCATATCCGTGATGTGATAGAGGAGTTGGTAATAGTAAAATAAAATAATATAATATAATATAATATAATAAAATAAAATAAAATAAAATAAAAATAAAATAAAATAAAATATGTGTGTACGGATGCATATTACTATTAGTGTGATTCTATTTCTGTTGGTATTGTAATTTTTATTTCAGTACTAGTGTGTAATGGATGCATAATAGTATATGGAAATAGAGTAAAAGTCGCAATGATCGACGTTTTTGGCTAGATTGCGTGTCATGTGATTCACTATATTAAATATTATCTTGTGATATTAATATGGGGTAAATGTTTAAAATTCAGATGGCCGATGAAGGAAATCAAGGAAATATGAATAATGATAACCAGAGTAACGTTAACGTGGTGGTTAATGAGAATCCAAGCATCAATAACAATGGAAATCAAATGGATAATAGTGTTGTTCAACATATAGTGGCACAAGGAATCATAGATGCAATGCCATTTATTATTCAAACTATACAAGAAGCGAATAATAAAAGTAAGCATAGCAGTAAGCGACCAATTGAACCAGAACACAGCGTGAACAATGGACCTGTACTTCAAATGCCTATTCCCAAAAGGAGAAGAACCGTGTCTTACGGTTGTTCTTATAAAGAATTATGGTCTTGTAAACCAATGGAATTCTCGGGCAACGAATGGGCCATTGCAACTCTACGCTGGATAGAGGAGACTGAGGCAGTCTTAAGAATAAGCAAGTGTGCTGAAGAAGATAAGATATTGTTTGCTTCTAATCTGTTTAAAAATTCAGCACTAGAATGGTGGAACTCTATCCTCCAATCAAGAGTAAGTGATAGAACCTACAATATGGAATAGGAAGAATTTAAAAACAAGGTAGAAAGGAAATTCTGCCCACCCAATGAAAAGGAACAGACAGCAAACAAATTCTTAAACCTTAGGATGACCGGTGTGGATAGTAAGGGATACACTAAAATATTCTTCGAATATGCTAGAATAGTGCCAACTCTTGCTTCACCAGAACCAGTATTAATCTCCCGATATATCTGGGGATTAATTGGGGAGATAAGACACGTAGTCAAGGCAGCTAGACCTCAAACTATAGAAGAAGCTGTAGAACTAGCAAATACCTTGACAGATGAATTAATTCGTACCCGAGAAGAAGATCAAAGAAGGAACCTAACCCAGAAGCTCACACAAGAATTTCGTTCTGGAAATTCTAATCGTAGGAAAAATATAGGTTCTACCTCTACACCCTACTATAGGTATTGCAAAAGAAAGCATTCAGGAAGATGCTCTATATACTGTAACTTTTGCAAAATATCGGGACACAAGGAAGAAAACTGCAGGAAGAAAGTTAACAACAGGATATGTTACAACTGCGGAGAACAAGGCCATATCAAGCTTAATTGCCCAAAATTAGCTCCAGCTACAAACAACAAGAATACTCAAAATGCTAGAGCATTTGTTCTAACTGCAGATGAAGCCAATATGATTCCAGATGTCATAGCTGGTACGTTTTTAGTTAATGATATTTTTGCTAAAGTATTATTTGACTCTGGTGCAAACCAAAGTTTTATTAATACATCATTTTTCAAATTTCTAAATCAGTCATTAACTAAACTACCACAAGAATGTCTAGTAGAGACAGCCAATGGAGAAACCGTTAGGATTTCTGAAATCTTGCAGGGAGCAAGAATAGAAATTTTAAATCAGAAATTTATTGCAAACCTTTATCCCATGAATCTGGCAGGATTTGATGTTGTTTTAGAAATGGATTGGTTAATAGCTAATAAAGCTAGTATTTTATGTGATCAAAAGTCAATTCAAGTAAATTCAACAAAAGGTAAAACGATCACAATTAAAGGAGATAAATCATCTAGAACCACAAAATTTATCTCTGTAATGAAAACTGAAAGTTATATAAGAAAAGGATCATTAGTGTATTTGATTTCTATAATCACTAACACTAAAGGAAAGGATTTAAAAGATATTCCAGTAGTATCTCAGTTTTCAGATGTATATCCAGAAGAATTGCCAGGACAACCTCCAGATAGGGAAGTTGAATTCAGAATCCATTTAATACCAGGAACATCACCGATTGCCAAAGCACCCTATCGTTTGGCACCTGCTGAAATGCAGGAACTGAAGAAACAATTGGACGAATTGTTAGAGAAAGGATTCATACAACCTAGTTCGTCGCCATGGGGAGTGCCAATACTGTTTGTTAAAAAGAAGGACAGATCAATGCGTTTGTGCATTGACTACCGTGAATTAAACAGGGTTACGATTAAGAATCGGTACCCATTACCAAGAATCGATGATCTGTTTGATCAACTACAAGGAGCTCGATTTTTCTCTAAAATCGATTTAAGGTCAGGATATCATCAATTAAAGGTACAGGAAGAGGACATACCTAAGACCGCCTTCAGAACAAGGTATGGCCATTATGAATTTACTGTCATGCCATTTGGTTTAACCAATGCCCCAGCCGCATTTATGGACATGATGAACCGAATATGTAAGCCATATTTGGATAAATTCATAATTGTCTTCATAGATGATATTCTCATCTACTCTAAGAATAAAGAGGATCATGCAAAGCATTTGCACGCACTTTTAAATTTATTAAGAAAGGAAAAGCTTTACGCTAAATTTTCAAAGTGCGAGTTTTGGTTAGAACAGGTACAATTTCTTGGACATTTAGTTAATCATGAAGGAATTCATGTGGATCCAACAAAGATCGAGGCAATTACTAAATGGAAAACCCCTGAGTCACCAACCGAGGTTAGAAGTTTCTTAGGATTGGCCGGTTATTATAGAAGATTTATTCAAGATTTTTCTAGAATAGTCATTCCCTTAACCAAGCTAACCTGTAAATCTGTTAAGTTTGAATGGGGACTAAAACAAGAAGAAGCATTTAGAATCCTTAAGCAAAGATTAAACCATACACCCATACTAGAATTACCAAAAGGAACTGAAGACTTTGTAGTCTATTGTGACGCTTTTAAATTGGGTTATGGATGTGTACTAATGCAATGACAAAAGGTTATAGCTTACGCATCTAGACAACTTAAGAATCATGAAGAGAATTATTCAACACATGATTTAGAATTTGGAGCTATAATTTTTGCTCTTAAGATTTGGAGATATTACCTTTATGGTAATAAGTTTACCATATTCACTGATCATAAGAGTTTAAGGTATATTTTCAAGCAAAAAAAGTTGAATATGAGACAAAGACGCTGGATGGAGATGCTTAGTGATTATGAATATGATATCCAGTATCATGAAGGAAAAGCAAATGTAGTGGCAGATGTCTTAAGCCGAAAATATCATGAAAAGCCAAAAAGGGTACGTTCTCTTAAATTAAATCTGCAAGTAGATTTAAATGACCAGATAAGAGAAGCACAAGAATCAGTAATCAAGGATGATACTGAAAAATTAAAAGGTATGCTAAAAGAATTAGAACAAGGAACAGATGGAATTTGGAGATTCCATAAAAAGAGAATGTGGATACTTAAATTAGGAAACCTACGTCATCATATATTAGAAGAAGCCCATAAATCTAAGTATACGATGCACCCAGGAAATGATAAAATGTATCAGGATTTAAGGAAGAATTTCTGGTGGATGGGAATGAAAAAGGATATAGCAGCCTATGTTTCTAAATGTCTAACTTGTTCACAAGTCAAAGCTGAACACCAGAAACCCTCAGGATTTCTACAACAATTAGAAATGCCAGTGTGGAAATGGGAATTGATAACAATGGATTTTGTTACTAAATTACCCAAAACAAAGAAAGGAAATGATACAATCTGGGTGATTGTAGATAGGCTAACCAAGTCAGCTCATTTCCTACCAATGAAGGAAGCATTCAGTATGGAACAGTTAGCTAAATTATATGTAAATGAAATTGTTTCTTTACATGGCATTCCTTTATCAATTATTTCTGATAGAGATAGTCGATTTACCTCTCATTTTTGGTCAAGTTTCCAAAAGGCAATGGGAACCAAATTACTGTTGAGCACAGCTTATCACCCTCAAATGGATGGGCAAAGCGAAAGAATAATTCAGACAATGGAGGACATGCTTAGAGCTTGTGTAATTGATTTCGGAGGTAATTGGGACGATCACTTGCCTTTAATAGAATTTTCTTATAATAATAGCTATCACACAAGTATCAATGCTGCACCATTCGAAGCACTTTATGGACGAAAGTGTCGAACCCCAGTCTGTTGGGCAGAAATTGGGGAAAAGCAACTATCTGGACCTGAGATAGTGCTGGAAACAACTGACAAAATTATTCAAGTCAAGGAACGACTGAAAGCAGCACGTGATCGACATAAGAGTTATGTTGATAACCGACGGAAGCCATTGGAATTTCAAGTAGGAGATAAAGTATTGTTAAAAGTCTCTCCTTGGAAAGGAGTAGTAAGATTCATCAAACGGGGAAAGCTAAGTCCCAGGTATATTGGACCTTTTGAGATTATTAGAAAAATAGGATCTGTAGCCTTTCAGCTACAATTGCCAGAGGAAATAGCAGGAATACATGATGTATTTCATGTATCTAATCTCAAGAAATGCTTAGCTGATGAATCGTTAATGATACCTCTTAAGGATATAGAGGTAAATGAACAACTCAAGTTTGTAAAAAGGCCTCTACAAATTGAAGACAGGAAAGTCAAGAATCTCAAGCATAAGAGACTAGTTCTGGTCAAAGTAAAGTGGGACTCCAAAAGAGGACCTGAGTACACATGGGAGCTTGAATCTGAAATGCAAAGGAAATATCCGCATTTATTCCAGTAGATCCCGAGGACGAGCTCTAAAACAAGGTGGGGAGAATGTAACAACCCTCGGTAAAACCAACACCCTCATAATTTTCCGACACCTTAGTATATTTTAAAATATCCCAATATGTCTTTATATACACCCCGTATGTGAAACCGAGCCCGAAATATATAAAATAGTATTTAAAATAAATAAAAGTTTAAATCTAGGGCTGAGGCGGGCCGCGTAGACCCACCCCAATCCTTACGCGGGCAGTATCAAGGTTAGAACCTGATTTCGTTAGTTTCCTTAAGTTCAAACGGGCCGCGTAAGACCCTCGTTTAGTTAAAGCGGGCCGCTTGAGATCAAAATAGTGGCGCAGCCCGGTGATGACACGTGTCATCATCGTGGCAAGTCTAGGCAATGACCCGGATCACCTAAACCCTACCCGGGCTACGACGCGGGTCGCGTAAGCCTTCACTTACCTTTACGCAGGCCGCGAGAAGACCAGATATCAACACTATAAATAGAACGCATCGGATTTCATTTCAATTCGTTCACTTTCTTTCTGTATCTCGAATTTATGAAGTTATAAGCATTATACTCGGGTATTATACCCCTAATTAACAAGGTTCTGCTCCGTTGTAAGTATTATAACCCCAGTTTCGTAATAGATACGCTGCCCGATTGATTTAGGGTTCCGTAACAACTGTCGTGGTTCTGCCCGACGTAGTTGTTGGAATACCGTCTCAGGGAGGGTATCATTAATATTTTTAAAGGGTTATGATACTAATATATGTGCATTTGTGTAAATTATAGATTATTCCCAGGAAACCCTTACGCGAAGTCTAAGATAGCAAAGTGAGTTTATCCTCTTTTTGTTAACCTTTTTGGAATGTTTTACAAAACCTTAATTGTTTTACAATATGATTAAGCGGTGATTGAGTCTTTGTAGTTATTCAATTACTGTTGGTATGTTGGGGTTTTGTATACAAAATATACTACTGCGTGTAGTAAGTCGGGGATGACAGTACATTACCATTGGACAATGAGTTAGCTAATGTTTAATATGACCCACAAGTCAGAATTGACAATACTGAATGATTAATTGTGTAGAAATAAACAATGTGATCGCTCTCAATACTGTTTAAATTAATAAAATGTTTCTTGATTAAATTGGGATTCACTCACCAGTATTTCCCACTGACAAATGTTTTTAAAATGCATTTCAGGTAACAAAATGTGACAGCCAATTAGTAAAAAGCCAGCTGGAGAGCACAGAAAGCTTGGGAAAAATGTGGCTATAAAAGTTACCTAAAAGACGATGTTTTAAATTCAATAAGATAGGGTTTATCCCTATAAATGTATTGTAATAAGAAACTTGGGTATTGCCCATGTGATTATTAATATTAAATATGGTGGTTTTACTCTGATAAACATTTCCTAACTACGGTCCTGATGTAATTTCCGCTGCCAAATTAACGCAAACTGATACCACCGAAACTCTGAGTTCGCGTCCGCCCGTTCCCGGAACAGATAAGGGATCGGGGGTTGCGACAGTTGTGGTGGTGGTTGAGGCTGCTGTTCCGCAAGCTCTATTGGTTCATCCTCCTGTGGAAGTTTGCGACGTTTGCGGATGAGGATAGGGAGGTGTGTTAAAAAAAGTAACTGATTAAAATATTGGTCCCATTCATCGGGACCCTGATAAGGAGATCCTGTATAAGATTCAGTATCGCTTGATAGTTCAATTGGATGCATGTTGGATACAGATGGCGGCATCTCCGGATCAGAATCATCGTCCTGCTGGTTTTGGCTAACAGGTGGTGTGTTTATAAACTGGTTAGGGTCAAAAGAGTCATGGTGAGAATGTGAACGGGAATGGTGAGAATGGTGTGAGTGATGAGAGTGAGAGGAATGTTGTGAGACAGAATGTCTCGTTTGCTGCGACGAGTGAGACTCGTTCGAGTACTACGGGTGGTCCGGACTATGGGACTATGATAGTATTTGCTTTGATGGTCCTCCCCTCATGGGACATTTTCCTTGTCCTATAATTCTTGGCGGCATATTACCTGTTAAATATCAAAAACAATAAATACATAACTTAAACAAATATAAGCACAACCGTTCAAACAAAATAACAAGGTTGCAATTTACTGGACGCCCTTAGTCTCGAATGAAATGGAATTATTATCCATTAGAATGTTAACGGGTCTTATTCAAGTCATATGGCTTGGACAGGTTAACTATAATATAAAGAAAACGGTACGGTTCGCTAGATTAAGCGATGACCGGATAGAATGCAGTTTGAATCCTCACCAGTATTATGACTTGTATAATATGGGTCAAACAATATTACATTATGATCATGAATGAATTTAAAGGGAATTGACCCAATTCGACTAACTTATATAGACTAAGATATACAAGTCAACCGTACATGCACAGGCGGCATCGGGTGATCGGATGAGTCAATGTCAAGTTTTGTTATGCCAAAACATGATTATTAAGTTACCACATCAGTAGGTATTACGTTTTATGTGTTCATTCTGGTTTAAAACCATTTTATGCTCAAAAAGGGCATTTTCGGTATTTTTAAGGCATAACGTATGAACTTGGATGCAACCCGACAACTGATTATGATCAAATGGTATAAGCTCAGAGGGTTATTCCATACATTAATATATTAATATGATCATAATGCAACTTAAATCAGTATGTAACTAAACTAAAATGGGTCAGAATCGAAAGTCAAAGTAGAAGTCAAACTGTTTGACTTTCGGCTACGAACCGAACTATAAACTGGAATGACGGGTTGAACATGCTTTAACATGTTCTAATATATTATACTAACTGATATAATGTCAAAAATTGGTGTTTATAAGTTCATTTTATACATTTTTCGAAAAACTACGTTTTGACTTTCATTTTAACATAACTTTGACCCGTCATTTGACCAACTTAATGTGATCTTCGGGAGGTGCCCTCATAGGGGATTATCACCTACCTTATTACGATCACGTAGCCATGTTCAATTCGAACATTGGCTTGACCATAATGGTCATAAGCGAAAGTCAAAGCAAAAGTCAATTTGCTTAACTTTCGGCTAATTACTTAGCCTAGAAAAGAAAGGAGCTATGAAAGAACACTTACAAGTGTTCTAGGAAAAGTTTGGACTCAGTAAGAGGCCTCTATGAAGAAGCAAACTCCAGATGAGGGATTAGAGGGAAGAATTTAGAAATGAGCAAGGAAATTGGTTCATCCTTGGTTGCTATTTATACTTGATCCAAGCTCCTAGGATGATGCCATGTGTTACCAGGGCTCTCCTAATGTTGATTAGTGTCCAAAGACGTGAGGAAGCAGAGAAATGGTTCAAGTTCACGAGCAAGGCGGCACAACATGCAGGCTGCCATGGCAGTTTACCAAAACTACCAGCTGCAACCCCTTACGGACCGTAAGGGGTTAAGGCTTACGGTTCGTAACCGATTGCCAGTAACAATATTATATTTACCTTACGGTCCGTAAGGATTTAGGCCTTGCGGTTCGTAAGGGTCACTCAGATGCCAAAACTTTCGCATGTTGACATATTTAGTCCCTCCACATCCAATCTTCCACTATTTTACAAATATGGTCCCTCTCGTCCAATATTGTGGCATATTTTAGAGTTGATTGGACATGTGTTGCCATATTATTCGATGCAAATTTTCTGAGGTGTTACATATATAGAACCTAGTTCCATCTACATGTGACGTATAAGGTGTGTATAATACCTACACACCCATTCAAAGTCAAAATACAAAAAATCATTTATCTTATATTCATAAAGAAAAGGCGATTAGTCAAATCCTAAAAATATTAAATTTCAATCTTATATAATAAATAATAAACCTAATGATTTCTATTGTTAATCAAGTAATAAATAATTAGTTACTGCAAATCCTCAAAAGCTCAAAAGTTAAGCCTATACTTGTAGAAGGGAACATCAAATGGTAGCTACTGCTGTAACACCCCGAAAATATAAACCTTTTATTATAAATATGATGTCGGTAAATAAACAAAATGAACTAACTAGGAATAAAAATAACCTAGTTAGATAAAAGTCTTGTAGTGACTTATAAGTGGGTTAAAACACTTGAAATATGAACTAAACGATTTTAGAGGGACCAAAGTTGTTAAAATTGAAACTTAAAATATTAAAACAAAATTAAAAACCCAAACACACACAAAAGTGTGTGTCTGGTTCGATTGAAACACAGGGGCGACCAGGAGAACTCCCTCAAACCCTAGTTCATGTTAATTTCCCCAAATTGATGGTCAAATTCAGTTCCAAATCAAAGTCCGAGTATAGAATAGTGATCTCCTCTGAAAAGGGGTCATAAGGTATGTAAATTTCATAGAAAATTTCCATCTAAATTTCTGGATGAACATAATAAATTCGAAATTTATGTTGCATGATTGTTGTGTGAATGAATTGGAAGTGAAATAGTGCCTAGGAACAAACCCTAGCCATTAGATTGTTGAAATTATGTTCAATACTTGTGAATTCCATAATCACTAATGTAGGTGATTAGTGGGTTTTGTAGAAACATGATAAACACTAGGATTATGATGGTTATTCTAGTGTAAATTGAGTTTTATAAAGTGATTTCAGAATAAGATATGAAAATTTTACATAAACATGCTTAATTGATGTTAATCTTGGCTAAAAGGACAAGTTATGAACTTGATTGTGAATTGTGTGAAATTCTGCCCTTAAGGTGTTTGTAAAAATGCCCAAAAGAAGGCTTAAAACTGGAAATTTGAACTAAAACGCATATTTGTAAATTATGGCGAACTATGCGTTATATGTTAAGAAAAGAGTTCTAAACGAATTGCGGTTGAACTCTATAGGAAAGGAAACCGAAACGTCAAGTGGACAAGCCGGTGGTGATGCGCTTTTGAAGGGTGTGCTTTGAAGGTAAGTAACCATAATCCTGTTACATCATGTTATTTGAATAATTATGGATACTTGAAATTGTGTTTATTAGAAATGGTAGCGTTTACAAAAGTGACGTAGATCACTACTAGTTTAATGAGTCGAAAACTTGAATAGATAATGTTTGGTAGTCATTAGAAATGGAGGATTCCATAAATGAGCCGAACGGGTCGAATAATTGTTTAGTAAGTAGTAAAAGTGTGTTTTGAATGGCATTTGGCGATGACGGATCACAAGAGCGTGAAACCATAGATTTGGTAACGAAACGTCGGTGATAGTAAGCCCTGGACGTTAGGTATATACGCCTTGTGATCATAAAATTTGTTAGTGGTTGAATTAGTGCAAAACAATACGGGTTAAATAAATACATTAGGCATTTATAGACTTTCAGCCCGTACATTCTATTTTTTACACTGTGATCATGATAGACGCGTTGGTAATTTAATTATGGACGCATAGGAAAAAGAATCACCTAAAATGGACACTTAGATAAAAAGTTATGAATGTTTTAAGTTGAGTTTTGGAAAAATTTCGGAGCTGGGCCACTGCAGCTATGAAAAAACGCAACATTCTGTGAAAAAAGGGCTTCTGGCGCCCCGCGACAGAATAAGTAAACAAGGTCGCGCCCCGCCAGAGGCTCTGGCGGCCCGCGAGAGAAGGGCTCAAGTCTGTCGCGCCCCGCGGCAGACTGAAATGCTGAAAATTTTGTTTGTTTTGCTGTTTTTGCAACTTCGAAGCTGTTTTAACCATTTTAATGTTTATCAAAACCAACATTTGACGTGGTTTCGGCATTAGGTGATGTTGATCATACTCCGGATGGCGATCAAGCAACAATTCAGGAACCGAAAACTATATTTTGAAGCTTCCGTGTCTAATTAACTTTGTTGAAAACAATGTTTATGATGTAAACACTTAACTTGTCATTTTGGGATGTTAAAACTAGTTAGTAGTTAACTCGAATGCTGTTATTATGGATACTTCCGTTTTATCTAACTTTAGGAAATGTTGTATTTTCTTTTGAAAATGCGTATTTTATATTAAAAATCCTAACTAAATGAGACGGGTGTTACAAGTTGGTAATCAGAGCTCAAGGTTGTTAACAAAGTGTGTTCGGTTCAAGCTTGATCAAACATTCGGTAAGAATTAGCTATTTTGGTAGATTTTATTAAATGTAAGAAAAAGGAATGTAAATTGACGTGCGTGGGAAGGGCGTGTTAACACACTCAAACCCGGAAAGTGCATTAAATGAGAACGGTTAAAGCAAGTTATGAACCTGACTAAACCAAAGTGACTAAAGTATATGTTATAAATGAAATGTTTAACAATTGGTATAAACATTTCAGTTTCAAAGATGACAGAAAAAGGTAACAACGATGCGATGCCGATAGTCACCGAACAAGTAAAAGAAGTGATTGCCGAAGAGGTAGGAAAGGCAATCGAAAATAGTCTATCCGGTTTTATAGACAAGATTCAAAATACGGTGCTTTCAGTAGTTGAAGAGCGGATTAAAAGGTTGGAAGGCAATGTCAACCTAGTGAAGGAAAAGTCCGGAGATCGGAAAGGGTGCTCATACAAAGAATTCATCTAAGGACTCTCAAAATTTTCCTAAAACTACCCGTACCGTAAGTAAAAACCCTGACCTCTGAAGCCATACTCTACATGAAAAATTAAGAAATCAAAATTCTTGGGTTTCAGGCGGGCCGCATAAAAGTTAACTTAGTCTTACGCGGGCCGCGTTAAACTTGGGTTGACCGGATAAGTGTTCCGGATCCATGTGTTGTCCACCTGGCATACCTACATGTGACACATCAAACCTACACGTAGACTAGGTGGCTACGTGGGCCGTGTAAAGATTGGCCGGGAGTTCACGCGGGCCGCGACAAACCTGAATTTCACCTATAAATAGCCTAGCTCAGGAGCTTTCATTCTGTGTCGACGAAAACTTTCAAAAAAGAATTTCTACTGCTCTAAAGTCAAAAATTCAATTATTATAGCGAGGCGCTGCTACGATACAGGGTATTAACTCAATCGCTGCTACGATTCAATGTCCGATCGATTGAAACTATCCGATGGATGTTTAAGTGTTGCCTACATTAGGGTTATGCTTTGTCATTCATCGTGAATTCGATGGATGTTTAAGTATCGCACTTTGCCATTCGTTGTGAGGGTTTAATCTCGTGAGTTATCGTAAATGCTGTATTAGTTACTGACCTAGTTCGTGTTCATGTTATTTAAATTAGGTTACAAGGCTAATCAGTAGGCTAAACTCTGCCCGTATAAATCTGCAATGTGAGTCATTCTCTTTTATCAAATATTTTACAATACTCCATTTTCAAGTGTTATAATTACAGGGATTAAGTCGTGGTTATCTTAAATCACTGGCTAGGGGGGTATTGTGCACATTACTAATTTCTCACAGTTAGGCTAATAAATCCAAACAGTGATAAACGTCACTACTTGGGGAAAGACCCAATAGTGGTATGACCATCGTCACCAGGTGACACAGCGCCAGATAAAAATAAGATAGAAGCCATTGTAATCGCTCTTATGCTGTAATTGATAACTAATGTGTCGTTTTACATACTTGAATGACTCGCCAGCATTTCCCCGCTGATAAAATATTTTTAAAACATGTTTCAGGCGACCTGCTGTAAATCAAGGAAAACGTGCTAATGAGCACTAACAAGCTTGAAGAGGTGGCTTAGTTAAAATGAATAAACATGTTTTAAATAAATCAGGGAATTTCCTAGTTAAATTCCTCTATTGTAAATTACGGGGTTTATCCCGCATTATTAAATAAAATAATCGGGCATTTTGAGTTTTAAAAAGATCCTGTTATAACACATGCTTTACTTGTTTTGATTTCTGAAATGTTTACATAGATTGTTAAACATTCCATTTATAACACATGCTTTACTTGTTTTGATTTAATCAAGTTCATAACTCGATTTAATCATTCTTGTTTCAATTCAATCAAGTTCGTAACTTGATTTAGTCATTCTTGTTTCAATTCAATCAAGTTCGTAACTTGATTTAATAATTCTTGTTTCATGCATTTCTTGTTTTTGAGTGAGCTTATACACACTCTTTTCATTTTCATGCATATTTATTCATTTCTCATTCTATACGTAATACATAATTTATTAACAGAATAAGTTAACACTTACCGGACGATCGATCAAGCTTGAACCGAACACTTTGTTAACAACCTTAGGCTCTGATTACCAACTTGTAACACCCTAAATTTTTACTAAAATTAATCACTAGATTTATACATTTTTATACCAAAAGATAATAAAATTTGCATAAGTTTTAGAAGTATCATAAACCATAGTCAACACGTGACTATGTTAAAACATACAAAAGTTGTTTGAGAATTTGTTTACAACCCAAGACCAAAGTTTAAGTAAGATTAAAACATAGCGGAAGCATTCGAAAATTTCGTGTTCAGTTCTTTGACGTTGCTTGATCTCCGTCCGTAAAGTCCACCACGTCACCTAGGGTCAAAACCAATCACATTAGTTTTGGCTTAGAAACATAAGACTTAGACGTATAATCCATCATCAATAAATAAAATGGAAAATTTTAAACAATTTAAAGGTTTCTGGATCCACCGTAAATTACGGTGTTACCGTAATTTACGGTGAGTTCTGGGAATCCTTGGTCACCGTAAATCAGTAGTGATCTACCGTAACATGTCTGACCTCTACCGTAAATTACGGTATTACCGTAATTTACGGTAGGTCCTGGAAAACCATGTGTTGTTTGGCTTGTTCATTACACTTGAACCCAACTCTCGAAATTCGCCTTTCTAACAACCCACCACATCAAATTCTAGTATTTCTAACATGATATATATATATATATTAACCAATATCAAAGAACAATCCAACAAATCCCGGAGCGTTAATCATGTTTTACTTGTTTATTCGACCCGTTTGGCTCGTCTAAGGAATCCTCCTATATAACGACTACCAACGAGTACCTACCAAATTTAATCAATTAATCAATATAACGTCTTCATCACTTAATTCAAAACAACTCTTATTCAAAGATTCAATTTACACATTAGAATCATCCAATCTACTAAATGTAACGGGTCAAGTTACATACCTTAGCGCACGCCCTTCAACCGCGAATCACTACCGGCTTGTCCACTCGACGTTCCGGTATCTTGTCCTATAGACTTCAATTCAAGACATGTTTAGAACTCTCTTTAGACTTCACTTCGTATTTTATACCGAAACATCATAATTACGCGTTAACGCTTTAGATTTCTATTTTTAAGCCTTCTTTGAGGCATTTCTACAAACACTATGAGGGCAGAATTTCTACATCTTTTGCATTTAAGTTTATAGTTTGCTAGCTAGTTAACTTAACATCAATAAAGCCCTCATATAGCATTTTAATCATCATACCTTTCTTAAATCACTTTTCTATAATCAGTTTACACTAGGATAATCATCTAAACCCTAGTGTTCATCATCATCATGTAAAACCCACAACCCACCTTCAAGGTGTTCATGGAATTTCCTGAATTTGGTCATGATTTCACATAAAATTAGCTAGGTTTCACTTCTAAACACCTTATCAATTCAAATCAAACCAAATAACACATATGCAACATCGATTTTCAGATTTTCCAAAATCATGAGAAATTCAAGTTATGAGATTTCATTAGATTTTACATACCTTACAATCCTCTCGTGATGAGGATTACGATTCTAGGCTCAATTCTCGATTTCTACTTGGATTAATCCTTCAATTTGCAAGATTATGAGATTTTTAGGGTTTTGGAGAAGTGGATGTCGCCCCCTGTGATGTTCTGGTCGACCAGACCCCCACAATGGGGTGTTTGGTTTGTGTTTTATTTGTTTAACATAACCAAACTTTCAATTTTGAACAATCTACACCCCTCCACTATGATAAATATGTAAATTGGTTGCTTTTTAACCTATTTTAGATTATTTCTAGAAGTTTAGTCAACTAGGTTAAAATTCCTAGTTAGTATTCTCTTCTTTATTTATACTTTAAAGTTCCAATATAAAGTTTTGCATTTTCGGGGTGTTACAAGTCCACCCCCCTTAAAAAGGGTTTCGTCCCCGAAACCGAAGTACGTACCAAATAATGTAGGGTGAAGATGTCGCATCTCCTCTTCGGACTCCCACGTAGTGTCCGAACCTTTCCTATGCTCCCATTTGACTTTGACTTGATCAATTTGTCTATTTCGTAAGTGTTTGACTTTTCGATCTAAAATCTCCAACGGTCTCACAACGTAATTCAGACTATTATCCACTTCGATATCATCGTAATGGATATAGGTCGTTTCGTCTGCTAGGCACTTTCTTAATTGTGACACATGGAACGTGCCATGGATTCCACTTAGCTCCTCCGGTAATTCAAGGCGGTAAGCTACCTTGCCAACTCTCCCGATAATTTTAAATGGTCCAATAAACCTTGGGCTTAGCTTCCCCCTTTTTCTGAATCTAATAACACCTTTCCACGGGGAGACTTTTAGCATGACCATGTCACCAACTTGGAATTCAATCGGTCTTTTCCTTTTATCAACATACGCCTTTTGCCTGTCTTGAGCCGCTTTCAAATGTGCCCGAACTTTATCGATCTTTTCATTCGTGGCTCGTACTATATCTTGGTGGGCGAGTTCACGTGGACCCACTTCACCCCAACATACCGGGGTTCGACACTTCCTACCGTAAAGCATTTCGTATGGTGCCATTTTAATACTAGATTGGTAACTGTTGTTATACGAAAACTCGACTAACGGTAGGTGAACATCCCAACTGCCTCCAAAGTCGATTATACACGCCCGTAGCATGTCTCCCAATATTTGTATCGTTCTTTCACTTTGTCCATCCGTTTGAGGATGGTACGCAGTGCTAATGAACAATTTGGTCCCCATTTGTTCTTGGAAATCACACCAGAAATTTGAGGTAAACCGGGTATCCCTATCGGACACGATGGACACCGGCACTCCATGACGTGCTATGATTTCATTGGTATAGACTTCTGACATCTTTTCTGACGTATAAGTCTCACGAATCGGAATGAAGTGAGCACTTTTCGTCAATCTATCCACCACTACCCATATGGCATCAAAACCACGATTCGTCTTAGGCAACTTGGTTAACAGGTCCATTGTAATATGTTCCCATTTCCAAACCGGAATTTCTAACGGTTGGAGTTTGCCGTATGGTTTCTGGTGCTCCGCCTTGACTTGTAAACATGTCAAGCATTTTTCCACATATTTCGCCACGTCCCTCTTCATTCCGGGCCACCAATAATTTTTTTTCAAATCATTGTACATCTTGGTTGCACCCGGATGAATTGAATAACGGGATTTATGAGCTTCATCAAGTAGAAGCGCCTTTACTCCACAGGTATGTGGGACCCATATCCTTCCGGATCGAGTCTTTAACCCGTGATTCCCATCCGACAAATCTTTCAACTGACCAATTATTCTTTCTTTCTTCCAATTCTCTTCTTTTACTGCTTCTAATTGCGCCTCTCGAATACGTTCAAGTATACCCGAGGTTACCACAAGTTGCATCGATCTTACTCGTATCGGGACATAATCCGCTTTTCTGCTCAAAGCGTCCGCTACCACATTTGCTTTTCCGGGGTGATAATGTATCTCACAATCATAGTCTTTCACCGTTTCCAACCAACGCCTCTGTCGCATATTTAACTCCTTCTGATCGAAGAAGTATTTCAAGCTCTTGTGGTCGGTGAATATGGTGCATTTTACCCCATACAAGTAATGCCTCCATATTTTTAATGCAAATACCACCGCTGCCAATTCGAGATCGTGCGTGGGATATTTCTTCTCGTGTATCTTCAATTGTCTCGAGGCATAGGCTATTACCTTGCCCCGTTGCATCAACACGCAACCGAGCCCCGATAATGAAGCATCCGAATAAACCACCATGTCTTCGACTCCGTCCGGCAATGTCAGTACCGGAGCTTGAGTTAGCTTTTCTTTTAGCGTTTGAAACGCTTTTTCTTGATCGATTCCCCAAATAAACTTTGTTTTCTTTTGGGTTAGCTTTGTTAGCGGCGACGCAATCTTGGAGAAATCTTGAATGAATCTCCTATAGTACCCTGCAAGCCCCAAAAAGCTTCTAATTTCTGAAGGGTTCTTCGGGGGTTTCCATTTTGACACAGCCTCTATCTTTGACGGATCCACCAATACTCCGTCAGCATTTATGACATGGCCTAAAAATTGAACCTCTCGTAACCAAAAGGCACATTTAGAGAATTTTGCATATAACTTCTCTCGCCTAAGTGTCTCTAACACTTCTTGTAAGTGGTGTGCGTGTTCAGCTTCACTTCTCGAGTACACCAAGATATCATCGATAAACACGATGACCGACTTATCCAACATTGGCTTGCAAACCCGGTTCATGAGGTCCATGAAAGCAGCGGGTGCATTTGTTAGCCCAAATGACATCACGAGGAATTCGTAATGTCCGTATCTCGTGCGGAAAGCCGTCTTCGGCACATCTTCTTCTTTGACCTTTAGTTGATGATACCCCGATCTAAGGTCAATTTTGGAAAACCAATTCGCACCTTGTAGTTGGTCGAATAAATCATCTATCCTCGGGAGCGGGTATCGGTTCTTTACCGTGAGTTTGTTTAACTCCCGGTAATCAATACACATACGCATGCTCCCGTCTTTCTTCCTCACGAACAATACCGGTGCGCCCCAAGGAGACACACTCGGCCTTATAAATCCCTTGTCAAGCAAGTCTTGGATTTGAGACATCAACTCTTGTAGTTCCGACGGTGCAAGTCGGTACGGGGCTTTTGCTACGGGTTTCGCGCCCGGAATCAATTCGATCCCGAACTCTACTTCCCGTTCAGGCGGTATCCCCGATAAATCTTCCGGAAAAACATCTTCATAATCTCGTACTACTGGTACATCTCCAATCTTTCGTGATTCTTTCTCGGGCTCATTAGCGTATATTATGAATGCCTTGCATCCTCGCTTCATTAGCTTGTGACCTTTCAACATCGAACATACTCTGGGGTTGCCTCCTTTTTCGCCATAAATGGTGACGTGTTTTCCGCTCGGAGATGTTAGTTTTATCTCTTTGCGAAAACACACGACCTTTGCATGGTATTGAGATAGCCAATCCATCCCCACGACTACTTGGAATTCCCCCATCGACATCGGGATTAGATTTATCAGATATTCTTCATCATCGATGCTCAATTTACAATTTTCACATACATCACAAACAATAAAGCTTTTGTTATTACCTATCTCTACTTCTAAAGGCACAGGTAATTTGGTTAGAACAAATGAAGGATGTCGAATAAACCCATATGAAACAAAGGATTTATTCGCACCCGTATCAAATAACACGTGTGCGGGAATTGAATTTACAGCAAATATACCTGAGACCACGTCAGGTTCAATCTTCGCTTCTGCGGCGGTTAGTTGAAAAGATCTTGCCTTTGCTTTTGGGGCTTCACCTTTCGGTTCCTGCCCATCTTTCTTTCCAACCAGTTCCGGGCATTCCGACTTTTTGTGACCCGTTCGATAACAATTGTAACAAACCGTCACTTTCTCCGGGCACGACATAGCCATATGTCCCGTTTTCTTGCATATGGGACAAGGCTTATCCTTGTAACGACATTCGCCTTTATGATTTTTCCCACAAATTTTGCAACTAGATGTACTACCTTTAGCATCTGATTTCTTTGCTGATTCATTCGTTCTTTCTTTCTTGGCAGGGCTTGGATTCACATCTTGTGCCCTTCGGTCACCCCATTCTATACTCTTTTTCAATTCAATCTCCCTTTCCCGAGCAGCATTGACAATCTCGGTAAGGGTCTCGTACTTTGAAGGGGTTATGAACTCTCTATACTCCGCGCTTAGCATGTTATGATAATAATAGACCTTTTGCTCTTCATTCGTTATCAAATCATCACAGAACTTCATCTTGTCCATAAACATCCCCGTGATCTTGTCTATGGATTCACCTTTGTGTCTGAGTTGCATGAACTCTTCCTTGATTTTATTTATGACCGCCTTGGGACTATGGTGTTTAAGAAACGGCGTCTTAAACTCCTCCCATGTCATGGCCTTAGCTACTTCACTTCCAATCTCCTTCTTTTTGTTATCCCACCAGTCTTTCGCTTGGCCTCTTAATTGACCCGTACCATAAGCTACGTAGTCATTTTCATCACAATGAGTTCTCTCGAATACTCCTTCGATATCACTTAGCCATCGTTGGCACACGATTGGATCAACCTCCCCATTATATATTGGTGGTTTGCATGCCATGAATTCCTTGTATGAACAAGGCTTTCGTCCACCATGCTTTTCCTTCGTTGAATTGGAATCATCTTCCAATTTCTTGATTCTCCCTTCCACTATTGATAAAACTGTGTTTTGAATTTTATCAATAAAGCCCGACAAACTGTTTTCGATCGCCTTTCCAACCTCTTCGGCAATCACTTCTCTCATTTGTTCGGTGACTCTTGGTACCGCATTATCATTACCTCCATCAGCCATCTCGATTTCTGAAATGTTTACATAGATTGTTAAACATTCCATTTATAACACATGCTTTACTTGTTTTGATTTAATCAAGTTCATAACTCGATTTAATCATTCTTGTTTCAATTCAATCAAGTTCGTAACTTGATTTAGTCATTCTTGTTTCAATTCAATCAAGTTCGTAACTTGATTTAATAATTCTTGTTTCATGCATTTCTTGTTTTTGAGTGAGCTTATACACACTCTTTTCATTTTCATGCATATTTATTCATTTCTCATTCTATACGTAATACATAATTTATTAACAGAATAAGTTAACACTTACCGGACGATCGATCAAGCTTGAACCGAACACTTTGTTAACAACCTTAGGCTCTGATTACCAACTTGTAACACCCTAAATTTTTACTAAAATTAATCACTAGATTTATACATTTTTATACCAAAAGATAATAAAATTTGCATAAGTTTTAGAAGTATCATAAACCATAGTCAACACGTGACTATGTTAAAACATACAAAAGTTGTTTGAGAATTTGTTTACAACCCAAGACCAAAGTTTAAGTAAGATTAAAACATAGCGGAAGCATTCGAAAATTTCGTGTTCAGTTCTTTGACGTTGCTTGATCTCCGTCCGTAAAGTCCACCACGTCACCTAGGGTCAAAACCAATCACATTAGTTTTGGCTTAGAAACATAAGACTTAGACGTATAATCCATCATCAATAAATAAAATGGAAAATTTTAAACAATTTAAAGGTTTCTGGATCCACCGTAAATTACGGTGTTACCGTAATTTACGGTGAGTTCTGGGAATCCTTGGTCACCGTAAATCAGTAGTGATCTACCGTAACATGTCTGACCTCTACCGTAAATTACGGTATTACCGTAATTTACGGTAGGTCCTGGAAAACCATGTGTTGTTTGGCTTGTTCATTACACTTGAACCCAACTCTCGAAATTCGCCTTTCTAACAACCCACCACATCAAATTCTAGTATTTCTAACATGATATATATATATATATTAACCAATATCAAAGAACAATCCAACAAATCCCGGAGCGTTAATCATGTTTTACTTGTTTATTCGACCCGTTTGGCTCGTCTAAGGAATCCTCCTATATAACGACTACCAACGAGTACCTACCAAATTTAATCAATTAATCAATATAACGTCTTCATCACTTAATTCAAAACAACTCTTATTCAAAGATTCAATTTACACATTAGAATCATCCAATCTACTAAATGTAACGGGTCAAGTTACATACCTTAGCGCACGCCCTTCAACCGCGAATCACTACCGGCTTGTCCACTCGACGTTCCGGTATCTTGTCCTATAGACTTCAATTCAAGACATGTTTAGAACTCTCTTTAGACTTCACTTCGTATTTTATACCGAAACATCATAATTACGCGTTAACGCTTTAGATTTCTATTTTTAAGCCTTCTTTGAGGCATTTCTACAAACACTATGAGGGCATAATTTCTACATCTTTTGCATTTAAGTTTATAGTTTGCTAGCTAGTTAACTTAACATCAATAAAGCCCTCATATAGCATTTTAATCATCATACCTTTCTTAAATCACTTTTCTATAATCAGTTTACACTAGGATAATCATCTAAACCCTAGTGTTCATCATCATCATGTAAAACCCACAACCCACCTTCAAGGTGTTCATGGAATTTCCTGAATTTGGTCATGATTTCACATAAAATTAGCTAGGTTTCACTTCTAAACACCTTATCAATTCAAATCAAACCAAATAACACACATGCAACATCGATTTTCAGATTTTCCAAAATCATGAGAAATTCAAGTTATGAGATTTCATTAGATTTTACATACCTTACAATCCTCTCGTGATGAGGATTACGATTCTAGGCTCAATTCTTGATTTCTACTTGGATTAATCCTTAAATTTGCAAGATTATGAGATTTTTAGGGTTTCGGAGAAGTGGATGTCGCCCCCTGTGATGTTCTGGTCGACCAGACCCCCACAATGGGGTGTTTGGTTTGTGTTTTATTTGTTTAACATAACCAAACTTTCAATTTTGAACAATCTACACCCCTCCACTATGATAAATATGTAAATTGGTTGCTTTTTAACCTATTTTAGATTATTTCTAGAAGTTTAGTCAACTAGGTTAAAATTCCTAGTTAGTATTCTCTTCTTTATTTATACTTTAAAGTTCCAATATAAAGTTTTGCATTTTCGGGGTGTTACAGCTAGTGACTACCGAGGAGCAGAAAATATATTATTATTATTATTATAATCTGTTAAGTGCTGAATATCGGGAGTTTATGACTCCTTCTAAGTATGAGACGCTCACCGAGATCATAAATACGGCTCGGGAAAGAGAGATTGAACTCAAAAAGAAAATTGAAAGGGGCGAACGAAGGGCAATAGATGTTAACCCGAGCCCTACAAAGAAGGCCCGAACAACTGAGTCGGTAAAGAAGACAGACGCAAAGGGTGGATCACCGAGTTGTAAAGTTTGTGGGAAAGGGCACAAGGGTGAGTGCCGCTTCAAAGACAAACCGTGTCCTATATGCGGGAAGACAGGGCATATGGCCTCGCTATGTCCGGGGAAAGTTTCGGTGTGCTACAAGTGCTATCAGCCAGGTCACAAAAAGTCTGAATGTCCGGAGTTGGTCGGGAAAAAGAACGAGAAAGACGTTCAAGTGGAGACCCAAAAGGCGAAGGCTAGATCCTTCCAATTAACTGCAGCTGAAGCAAAGACAGAACCCGATGTGGTGTCAGGTATATTCGCAATAAAATTGATCCCTGCACGTGTATTATTTGATACAGGTACGAATAAATCCTTTATTTAGCATGGATCCATTCGGCATCCTTCATTTGTATTGACGAAATTTTTTGTGCCCTTAGAAGTTGAAATAGGGGATAACAAGAGTTTCATAGTGTGTGATGTTTGTCAAAATTGTAAATTGAGTATCGATGACGAAGAATACTCAGTATATCTAATCCCGATGTCGATGGGAGAATTCCAAGTGGTTGTCGGGATGGATTGGTTATCCCGACACCACACAAAAGTCGTGTGCTTCCGTAAAGAGATAAAGTTAACATCTTCGAGCGGAAAACACATCACCATCTATGGCGAGAAAGGAGGTAATCCTATGATATGTTCGACATTAAAAGTTCACAAGCTGATGAAGCACGGATGTAAAGCGTTTATGATATACGCGAATGAACCAGGGAAGGAATTACCGAAGATTGGGGACGTACCGGTGGTACGTGATTTCGAAGATGTGTTTCCGGAAGATTCACCGGGAATACCGCCCGAACGGGAAGTAGAGTTCGGAATCAAATTGGTTCTGGGCGCGAAACCCGTAGCCAAGGCGCCGTACCGACTCGCGCCATCGGAGTTATAAGAACTAATGTCGCAGATTCAAGACTTGCTCGATAAAGGATTTATAAGGCCGAGTGTGTCTCCTTGGGCGCACCGGTATTGTTCGTGAAAAAGAAAGACGGGAGCATGCGAATGTGTATCGATTACCGGGAGTTAAATAAACTCACGGTGAAGAATCGATACCCGCTTCCGATAATAGATGATTTATTCGACCAACTACAAGGTGCGAATTGGTTCTCGAAAATTGACCTTAGGTCGGGATACCATCAGTTAAAAGTCAAAGAAGAGGATGTACCGAAGACGGCCTTCCGTACGCGGTACGAACATTACGAGTTCCTCGTGATGTCTTTCAGATTGACGAATGCGTTCGCGGCCTTCATGGACCTCATGAACCGGGTTTGCAAGCCTATGTTGGACAAGTCAGTAATTGTGTTTATCGACGACATTCTAGTGTATTTGAAAAGTGAGGCGGATCACGCGCATCATTTACAGGAGGTGTTAGAGACACTTAGACGAGAAAGATTGTATGCGAAATTTTCGAAGTGTGCCTTTTGGTTACGAGAGGTACAATTCCTCGGCCACATCAAAAGTGCCGATGGAATATTAGTAGATCCGTTAAAGATAAAAGCCGTCTCAAAATGGAGCCCTCCGAAGAATCCTTCGGAAATTAGAAGTTTCTTAGGGCTTGCGGGATACTACAGGAGATTCATTCAAGATTTCTTCAAGATTGCTTCGCCGTTAACTAAATTAACTCGGAAAGAGGAAAGATTCATATGGGGTGTTGAACAGGAAAAGGCGTTCCAAACGCTAAAAGAGAAATTAACTCACTCCCCGGTATTAACGTTGTCGGACGGAGTCGAAGATTTGGTAGTCTACTGGATGCGTCACATTCAGGGCTCGGGTGTGTTTTCATGCAACGAGGCAACTAAAGGTGCACGAAAAGAAATACCTCACGCACGATCTTGAATTAGCGGCGGTGGTATTTGCGCTAAAAATATGGAGACACTATTTATACGGAGTAAAGTGCACTATATTCACTGATCACAAAAGTTTGAAATACTTCTTCGACCAGAAGGAGTTGAATATGAGACAGAGGCGGTGGTTAGAAACGGTGAAAGACTATGACTGCGAGATACATTATCACCCCGGGAAAGCCAATGTTGTGGCGGATGCTTTGAGCAGGAAAACAGATTATGTTCCAATACGAGTGCGGTCGATACAGCTTGTTGTAACCTTGGGTTTGCTTGAACGAATCTGAGAAGCACAAGCCGAGGCGATAAAAGAGGAAAATTGGAAAAGAGAAAGAATCATTGGCCAGTTGAAAGAGTTAACAGATGATAACAATGGGTTGAAAACCCGGTTTGGCAGAATATGGATTCCTAATTCGTGTGGAGTCAAAAAGCTTCTAATCGACGAAGCACACAAAAGCCGTTACTCTATCCATCCGGGAGCGACCAAGATGTATAATGACCTGAAACAAAATTACTGGTGGCCCGGAATGAAAAGGGAAGTGGCCAAGTATGTTGAGAAATGCTTGACTTATTTACAAGTCAAAGCGGAACACCAAAGACCTTACGGTAAACTTCAGCCATTGGATATTCCAGTTTGTAAATGGGAACATATCACCATGGACCTATTGACCAAACTACCAAAGATGAACCGAGGGTTTGATGCTATATGGGTGGTAGTTGATAAACTGATGAAAAGTGCTCACTTTATCCCTATACGTGAGACTTATACGTCAGAAAAGATGTCGGAGGTATATACCAATGAAATTGTTGCACGCCATGGGGTACCGGTATCCATCGTGTCCGACAGGGATACCCGGTTTACTTCAAAATTCTGGCGAGATTTCCAAGAACAGATGGGAACGAACTTTTTATCAGCACAGCATACCATCCTCAGACGGACGGACATAGTGAAAGAACGATACAGACACTAGAGGACATGCTGAGGGCGTGTATTATCGATTTCGGGGGCAGTTGGGACGTGTATTTACCGTTAGCAGAATTTTCTTACAACAACAGTTATCATGCCAGTATCGGCATGGCCCCACAAAGACGTAGTTCAAGCCACTAACGAGAAAATTGACGTGGTACGAGCTCATTTGAAAGCTGCCCAAGATAGACAAAAGTCTTATGCCGACAAAAGACGGAAACCGATTGAATTTCAGGTGGGCGACATGGTTATGCTAAAAGTTTCCCCATGGAAGGGCGTTATCCGATTCAAAAAAAGAGGGAAACTAAGCCCGAGGTTTATCGAGCCATTTAAAATCATCGAACGGGTTGGCAAGGTAGCATATCGCCTTGAATTACCGGACGAATTGAGTGGAATCCATGGCACGTTTCATGTCTCACAACTCCAAAAGTGCTTAGCTGAGGAAACGACTTATATCCACTACGATGATATCGAGGTGGACAATAGCCTTAATTATGCGGTAAGGCCAATTGAGATTCTAGATCGGAAGGTTAAAGATTTACGGAATTAGAAAATTGATCAAGTTAAGATCAAGTGGGAGCATAAAAAGAGTTCGGATACTACATGGGAGTCCGAAGAGGAGAGGCGACGTCTCTACCCGACATTATTTGGTACGTATTCCGGTTTCGAGGACGAAACCCTTTTAAAGGGGGTGGACTTGTAACACCCCGAAAATATAAATCTTTTATTATAAATATGATGTCGGTAAATAAACAAAATGAACTAACTAGGAATAAAAATAACCTAGTTAGATAAAAGTCTTGTAGTGACTTATAAGTGGGTTAAAACACTTGAAATATGAACTAAACGATTTTAGAGGGACCAAAGTTGTTAAAATTGAAACTTAAAATATTAAAACAAAATTAAAAACCCAAACACACACGAAAGTGTGTGTCTGGTTCGATTGAAACACAGGGGCGACCAGGAGAACTCCCTCAAACCCTAGTTCATGTTAATTTCCTCAAATTGAAGGTCAAATTCTGTTCCAAATCAAGGTCCGAGTATAGAATAGTGATCTCCTCTGAAAAGGGGTCATAAGGTATGTAAATTTCATAGAAAATTTCCATCTAAATTTCTGGATGAACATAATAAATTCAAAATTTATGTTGCATGAATGTTGTGTGAATGAATTTGAAGTGAAATAGTGCCTAGGAACAAACCCTAGCCATTAGATTGTTGAAATTATGTTCAATACTTGTGAATTCCATAATCACTAATGTAGGTGATTAGTGGGTTTTGTAGAAACATGATAAACACTAGGATTATGATTGTTATTATAGTGTAAATTGAGTTTTATAAAGTGATTTCAGAATAAGATATGAAAAATTTACATAAACATGCTTAATTGATGTTAATCTTGGCTAAAAGGACAAGCTATGAACTTGATTGTGAATTGTGTGAAATTCTGCCTTTAAGGTGTTTGTAAAAATGCCCAAAAGAAGGCTTAAAACTGGAAATTTGAACTAAAACGCATATTTGTAAATTATGGCGAACTATGCGTTATATGTTAAGAAAAGAGTCCTAAACGAATTGCGGTTGAACTCTATAGGAAAGGAAACCGGAACGTCAAGTGGACAAGCCGGTGGTGATGCGTGTTTGAAGGGTGTGCTTTGAAGGTATGTAACCGTGATCCCGTTACATCATGTTATTTGAATAATTATGGATACTTGAAATTGTGTTTATTAGAAATGGTAGCGTTAGCAAAAGTGACGTAGATCACTATTAGTTAAATGAGTAGACAACTTGAATAGATAATGTTTGGTAGTCATTAGAAGTGGAGGATTCCATAAATAAGCCAAACGGGTCGAATAATTGTTTAGTAAGTAGTAAAAGTGTGTTTTGAGTGGCATTTGGCGACGATGGATCACAAGAGCGTGAAACCATAGATTTGGTAATGAAACGCCGGTGATCGTAAGCCCCGGACGTTGGGTATATACGCCTTGTGATCATAAAATTTGTTAGTGGTTGAATTAGTGCAAAACAATACGGGTCAAATAAATACATTAGGCATTTATAGACTTCCAACCCGTACATTCTATTTTTGACACTATGATCATGATAGACGCGTTGGTAATTTAATTATGGACGCATAGAAAAAAAGAATCACCTAAAACGGACGCTTAGATAAAAAGTTATGAATGTTTTAAGTTGAGTTTTGGAAAAATTTCAGAGCTGGGCAACTGCAGCTATGAAAAAACGCAACATTTTGTGAAAAAGGGCTTCTGGCTCCCCGCGACAGAATAAGTAAACAAGGTTGCGCCCCGCCAGAGGCTCTGGCGGCCCGCGAGAGAAGGGCTCAAGTCTGTCGCGCCCCATGACAGACTGAAATGCTGAAAATTTTGTTTGTTTTGCTGTTTTTGCAACTTCGAACATGTTTTAACCGTTTTAATGTTTGTCAAAACTAATATTTGATGTGGTTTTGGCATTAGGTGATGTTGATCATACTCCGAATGGCGATCAAGCAACAATTCAGGAACCGAACACTATATTTTGAAGCTTCCGCGTCTAATTAACTTTGTTGAAAACAATGTTTATGATGTAAACACTTAACTTGTCATTTTGGGATGTTAAAACTAGTTAGTAGTTAGCTCGAATGCTGTTATTATGGATACTTACGTTTTATCTAACTTTAGGAAGTGAAGTATTTTCTTTTGAAAATGCGTATTTTATATTAAAAATGCTAATTAAATGAGACGGGTGTTACAACTGCTCAACAATTATAAAGAACTAGTAGGGTGCCCGCACGATGCGTCGGGGACTATACTTTTTCATTGTGACGTTGTGCAATGCATGGAGGCGACACAGTTGCAACACGATGTTCGTTTATGTTAATTTATCAAAGCTCCCATGATAGATTGTATAATACTTTGGTTAAATTTCTTATACGTGTAATTTTTTTACAAACTTTATTACGTTTATTGTTTTATTTTTCTTATAGCTTTTGAGTTAGTAGTATCGATGGGTATCTTTATCATACTTTATATCAAAATTAAATGGTTGGAAGCAATTGGGGACAACTCCACTTTTTGAAACCGAGAAAATGCTTATTCACGTGAGCTAGGATTTCATTTAATTCAGCAATTAGCTGTTGCACATGTAATTGATATCCCCGTTTTGCATCATAAAAATGATAGAATGAAATAATAAGTCCAACTTCTATGAAAAGTATTAAAGTAATTACAAATTTATAATGGGGGTGTAATTGCTTAAAAAAAATAAGATTATTATTAATATAAACCTCACTCATCAAAATGAAATCTGCCCAACAAGGAGTTATACAGATTATATCCATCAAAAAGAAACAAGCAGAAGACAAAAAAAAAAAAAAATCCCCACGACAAGATAAAAATCCACATCACCGCATACTCTTTGATATCTTGAACCAACTTAAGATTAAAAGTATTGTAGCCTTTAAACACCATATCATTTCTCGTCTAACACAAATCCCACATGGTTATCATGGTAGCTGCGTGGATTAAATTCTTCAAGTTTTTAGTCATCCCATGGTTTCCCAAAAAGCAAGCATACCTCTCACCAAGTATAAAAACACAAATATATGTATAAGGACAATAGTTTTATCTCTAATGTGAATGTCACCTATATTAAACTAAGTATAAAAAACACCAAGAAATTATCTGCAATGAATTAATGATACGAAAAAAAAATCAGGTACATGACAATATAGGTATAAGGGCATTTGAAATGACTCACCTGCCATTAGCCCTTTTAGGTCACACAGACATATATGTACTTACACTTGAAATATTTCAGATTAACCCAACCAAACACAAGTTCTCCCCCTTCTTCCTTATCAGCGTGGCGATTGGACCAAAAGAAAACTTGAAAGTGTTTTGGGCTTCTCCTATGATTAAATGACATGCAGCATCAATTATCATCTTGACCAGTTAACATTTCCCTGGTATTTATGTTCAACTAAATACATTATAGATAATTAATAATATATTTTAAATATTGACTATTTATGGAACCGATGAAAGAAAAAAAAAAGTGTCTACGGGTTGGGCTAACCCGTTTTAATCGAAAAACTAACCTAGTTGCAATCTCAATTGTGTAAAAAGATTAATCATAGCAGAAGTAACGTAGTTGTAATCACAATTGTGTTTTTATCTTAAATAGGTCGGCCGAAAATTTTAAAAAGTCGCCACAAGTCTGTATAGTGCATTTCCTAGTTCTGCAGCATCAACTTTTCCACTTTTATGCGCTATCAAAACTCTTGAAGATAGCCAAAAGCCCTGAGCAATATATGAAATAAACGAATCAAGGAAAATATTAATATTGGATAAATAGATTCAAAAGGGACATACACAAACGAAAAGAAACAAACCCTGAACATTGAGTAATAGTCGCCTGTATTGAGGTATAAGATGAACATAGGGCATAGTTGATGCCTAGTGAATAATGTAACATATCTGTCAAAGCGAGATATATTAAAAGACTTGATGAGAGCATATGACAGTCTCTAGACACTATGAAATATTATTGTTACCTCAAAGACAAAACAATGGTTGCGAGCATTAATAAATTTCATCCTCACCAGATCCCACATAAGTTAGGGCTCAAGAAATACACATGGTTAGAGCTCAACAAACTCACCTATACTTTTAATCTTCACAAATCCTTCTTAATTGATGAATCCAAAGGCATGAATTGAATTCCCTAGTTAGAAAGAAAGGGAGAGATCAACGTTTATAAGGTTTGGTGAGAATAAGAGGTACGGAGGAATTTTAAAATGCACAAAGAAGTAGGTACATTGAACTGAATTGGGTGGGAGAACATGATTTACGGATATACAAGCTGCTGGTGATTCAAATTTCAAAAGCCCTGCCACTCATCTCAAATTTTCGATTGCCACCCAGTTTAAACCAATTTTATACTTATGCTTTAGTTATAACTTGTTTATCAAGTGTAGTAGATATTTTAAAATTTACTAATTGTTTTTATGAATTATGCAATTCTTTGTTTCATATTGAGCAATGCTCTTTTTTCCTTTTTGTATCTAGTTTATGTTTTTATAACGTGTGGCTATTTCTATTTACACATTATTGTATGAAAAAAGGTTATTAGTTGTTATTTTCTTCTTTAATCACTTGTACATTAAAGCATTATCTATTTTTACCTTTTAATCCGTGCGTCGATATCGAACAAGACAACTACCGAAACGTCGACAAAAATGTGTAGGTCGTCATGCTATATTTGGATTTTTTTTAAACAATATAGTTTGTAAGATATGTCAAGAATAAGTAAAAAAAAGTTATAAGTTTGTTGTGGAGGGGTGAATTGTAACTAATTATCTATAATTTTGTTAAAACCTTAGGGATTTAAGTGTAATAAGTTTAGGGGCTAAAAGTAAATACTGTTTAAAAGACCAAACTACCCTCATTTTAGGGGTCTTTCTATAAATAACGGGAGGAAAAGTTCTTATTTTTTGTGTATCTTAAAATGTCCTTGCCTCATGCATTATAATATAGTATAGATGATATATAACAAAGAAGTGTTATCTTTACCAACAAATCCTCAACACAAAGATGTGTTATCTCTACCATAGATGATCTATGTCACACCCCAACCGATGGCGAATCATCGGGGCGTGGCACTGAGCGAAACAGATTGTCCAGAAGTTTCCATAACAACTATCATTACCATTTAATTAAAGCAATACGTCCCATACCGTATCATAAATAGTCAAACAAGTTATTACAGACAACATCAAAACAAATATTCTGTTCCGACAACTCAGATTTAACATAACTAGTTTATTTGTTGGTTTCTAGACTCCAGTTCCTAGCTTCAAGTTCATCACAGCCCGAGAAGCATATAAACAACCTAGGCACCTGTCACATACGTTAAAATAAAGTCAATACATAAAATGTAAAGGTGAGCATACAAGTTTGATAATAGCATATAGAGTTCGAATTCGTTTACGCATAACCAGCATGTACACATAGTGAAATGAAGCACGTTAGTTATCGACATAGATCCATCGATACCAATGACTGCGGGTTGACTGCCCGAGGCAGTTCGCAATACATGATTACCATCGTAATCCATGCAAGTAAAAGATCCTTAACAACCCCCGTGTGAACGGGTGCTAAGTCCAAACTATAGTACTATCATTGCTAAGGCAGGTAGACAGCATTCCATGTGTAAACATAACAAACAAGCATTCATAAGCCACGTATAAGATGCATTAATGGTTTAGCGTTAAAATAGCTTGAGTAGTGTGATAGTTGTAGTTTTGAATAGTCGTAACGTATGTAACACCCAAAAGTGCTAAAGCAAAAAGGGTTCGAGTATACTCACAGCGATTATGGATTGAAGGGAGCGATTTTACAGCGAGTACGGTTAGCCTGAATAGATTCGATAACGTAACGTTAAGTGGCGCGTAAAACAGTACAAAGTGAGAGTGGGTAGGATAACTGATCGTGCGGATCAGTTATCCGTGAGAGGAAGTCATCCGTGCGCATGACTTATCTGTGCGGATGGTGATGCGTGCGGATGGTGATGCGTGCGGATGGTGATCCATCCGGATAAGCTATCCGTGCGTGCAAGCTGTCCGTGCGGATGGTAATCCGTGCGGATTAGTTGTGCGTGCGGATGGCTTATTCGTACGGACAAGTCGTTTATGCGGATAAACGTTCAAGTGGATTGTTTCTTCCTACGGATGTGTTTGTGTATGATGGCTTGCGCTTTGGAGTTTTCGTTGTAGCATTTAGAAAACACATAAGTGTTTCTACCTTTCAAGCCGGTCGCGCGGACGACAATCCGTGCGTATGGTAGTCCGTGCGGACAGTGGTGATCCGTGCGGACAGTCTGTGCGCGCGGGCACAGACAATCCGTCCGGATAGCCTGTCCGTGCGGGCGACTTGACCGTGCGGATGAACACTGTTTGAATTTGTTTTAAGGCCTTAGTATCTCATGATCCGAAGAGTAATCCATTCAGAGGCCGTCCGTCCGGATTGCTCATTCGTCGATACTCAAACCTTGTTTTGGAAAGTGGGTCCCAAGGGTAGCTCGCACGGGTGACAATCCGTCCGGATGACCTGTGCGTGCAGACCGCTAGTCCGTGCGGACAGCCTCTGGTCTGATTGTTCCGTTCGTCTACTCTGGGTTCTGTTGTCGTTTATCGAGATGTTCTGATTACGTGGCAACCACTTGGAATTGTATTCTCACCCGCGTGACTAGACCGGTCAGGAACCACCCTAACTCGGCCTGTCGGCGACTCAGAACGGTCATTCCGGTTGACCCCGAATCAAGTGTCTGTGGGTAGAATCCAGATCCAGGACTAGTGCTTCACTTTTATCGAGTAGAAGACTAGAACCGACCAGATTCGTACCGATTCTAAGGGAAAAAGAAGGAGAGAGCTTAGGTTTATTTCTTTCAACTCTTTTATCCTTAGAAAAGTTTAGATCTAGGTGAAGTTATTGTGAAATCTTGTTGAAATCGTTTAGATCTGAGTTATTCTTGGTGGAATGAGGTCAAGCTTGAAGTTCATAAGAGCTTCATGATGACGTCACCCGAGAATACCTCAAATCCGGATGATTTCATGGTTAAAAGTGAAGATTTGAAAGATGGAAAGGTGTAGAATTGTGTAGTGATCAAGAATGTACAAGAATTAGTGCAAGATCTTACCTGGATTGAGAGAAATCTGAGAAAAAGTGAAGAATGCGTGCGGTTCGGACGTCACTTGCCAAAAGTGGAAAAGTTGGAGAGTGACACGTGTATTTATAGGATGCCAAAAAGGGAAAGGGTGAGCCGTGCGCATGGCACGTACCCGGATAGGCTATCCGCGCGGATGGGTCACGGATTAGCAATCCGTGCGGATTGGCAATCCGTGCGGATTGGCCATCCGAGCGGATGCCGCCTGCTTTGGTGCGTTCGGTGCGATGTTGCTTCAGTTTCGATTTGCGAGCGATTCGATAGAGTTTCCTAGTTAAATTACTTTCAGTCCCAACTACTTCTTATATGGTTCGACTCGGAATTCGGGTTCGGGTTCGTTTACATTCGAGTTAAACTTCGAGTGTGATTGAGTTCGCTTGATTATCACAACATAAAATAAACATGCACAGGTAACACGTAAAGCACACACACACACGTATAAACAACAAATAAAATACACAGCTCGAGTTACGGTTCGATGTCGATTTGATTAACTTTATCGCATTGTTACTTCCTATCATTCATAGTCGTAGGTCGATTGGAATACGGTAAACACGATTCGATTACTGTAATGAACGATACTTACTCCACATAATATAAATAAAATAAAAACATTTCTACGAGTCAAGTCGCGCGAAATCGGTTGTTGACTTTGACCTTGACTTTGACTTTCACTCGTGAAAACACGGGTGTTACAGCCTCCCCTTGTTTAGGGAATTTCGTCCCGAAATTAAGCTGAAAGCTGTAACTAGGTCGTGAATCGTGAGAGTTCTTCGTTTGGACCACTGAAAGTTGTCAAATTAATCGGTTTTTTTACGGTTAAAAATTGATGATTTTTGGATATGATATGCGAAATTATCTGATCTAAAAGCCTATAAAGTTTCAGATCTAATTTCGAAGCCGTTTGGGAGAAATTTGAATTTTTGTTAGAAAAAGGTCGAATGTTGCTGTTGATGTTCACCGTACGGATAACAAATCCGCGTTGACTATCGTTGACTCTGAATCGTGTGGAATCCGTGAACGTGCTTGACTAAACATAATCGTAACGAAGTCAAGACCGATCCTACAAGTGGTATCTGAGTAGGTGATCGTTTGTGAGGATCAAACACACATCAGATTCGATTAATTTTTCACTTTTACATCTTTTCACGTTTTCAACAGATAATCGACAAATTAAACAAGATTTTACGGGTAAAATTGTTAAGACTTGGATATGTTGTGCGAAAATACTTGATCTATAAGCCTACAAAATTTCTTAATTAAACAACTGTGGATACTTTGCCTTCATGTCGCCTTCGAGTTCCCAAGTAAACTCCGCGCCTCGTTTGCCTTCCCATCGGACCTTCACAATAGGAATGCGTGAGCGCCTGAGTTCTTTGGTTTGGCGATCCATGATTTCAACAAGCTTTTCCACGAAGTGTAATGTTTCGTTCACTTGTAGATCATCGAGAGGAACATGCAAGTCGTGGTCGGCGATGCACTTTCGGAGGTTTGACACGTGGAAAGTCGGATGGACATTGCTAAGTTCCTCCGGTAATTCGAGTCTGTAGGCGACTTTCCCGATCCTTTCCAGGATCTTAAAAGGTCCAACATATCGAGGCGCGAGTTTCCCCTTCTTGCCGAATCGGACTACACCCTTCCAAGGTGATACCTTTAGGAGTACGTAGTCACCAACGCCATATTCCCGGGGCTTGCGCTTTTTATCGGTGTAAACTTTCTGTCGATCCCGAGCTTTCGCTAGGTTGTCCCGAATTTGGAAGATTTTGTCTGTCGTTTCTTGTAGCAGCTCCGGACCGGTTAGTTGTGAGTGACCGATCTCGTGCCACACAATAGGCGATCGACATCTTCTTCCGTATAAGGCCTCGAAAGGTGCCATCTGGATGCTAGCCTGGTAGCTGTTGTTATACGAGAATTCAACTAACGGAAGGTGTCTATCCCAATTACCACCGAAGTCTAGAACACACGAACGGAGCATGTCTTCAAGCGTACGAATCGTTCTTTCAGTCTGACCGTCGGTTTGTGGGTGGAACGCAGTACTTAGATTAAGCGTTGTACCGAGTGCCGTTTGAAACGTTTCCCACAATCGTGAAGTGAACCGAGCATCACGATCAGAGATGATGTCACGAGGCGTCCCATGATGACAAATGATCTCGTCGATGTAGATTCGGGCTAATCGTTCTACCTTGTAGTCTTCTCGTATTGGCAGAAAGTGAGCTGATTTAGTCAAACGGTCAATAACAACCCAAATGCTGTCGTGACCTGATGACGTGGTTGGAAGCTTGGTTACGAAATCCATAGCTATGCTCTCCCACTTCCACATGGGAATTGGTGGTTGCTCGAGCAAGCCAGAGGGTCTTTGATGTTCAGCCTTGATTCTAGCACAGGTTAGGCATTTTCCGACGTAGAGTGCGATATCCCGTTTCATACCCGGCCACCAGTACCTGTAGCGAAGATCGTGGTACATTTTGTCAGCACCGGGATGGATGGAGTATCGAGATTTGTGGGCTTCATCCATGATAATCTGTCGCAGGTTGGTTCGCTTGGGAATCCAAATTCGGTCTAAGAAGTGGAATATCCCATTTGATTTGCTCACAAGTTGGGCTCCATCGTGGTAGATTCTCTCTTTCTTCAAAGTGCGTTCGTTGAAACATGCATGCTGGGCGTCGCGAATGAGAGCTTCGAGGTTGTGCTGGGCTTGAACATTACGAATGCTAAGCAGATAGCTCCGTCTGCTAAGTGCGTCGGCAACAACATTTGCCTTGCCTGGGTGATAACGAATCTCACAGTCGTAATCGTTGAGAAGTTCTACCCATCGGCGTTGACGCATATTTAGTTCCTTCTGATTAAAGATGTGTTGTAGGCTCTTGTGATCGGTGAAGATCGTACACTTTGTACCATACAGGTAGTGTCGCCAAATCTTTAATGCAAAAACAACTGCGCCTAGCTCGAGATCATGGGTTGTATAGTTCTTCTCGTGGACTTTGAGCTGACGAGATGCGTAAGCTATGACCTTGTCCCGTTGCATTAGGACACAACCGAGACCAAGGTTGGAAGCATCACAGTAGACAATGAAATTATCGTTCCCGTCGGGTAGTGTGAGAACAGGAGCATTGCAAAGCATGTGTTTGAGGGTTCGAAAGGCAGACTCTTGTTTGGTTCCCCAGACAAAAGGTTGGTCGTTATGCGTGAGAGAGGTAAGTGGTACAGCAATCTTCGAGAATCCTTCGATAAATCGTCGATAATAGCCCGCTAGCCCGAGAAATTGAACCTCCCCCAACCAAAACTCGCACTTGGAGAACTTGGCGTAGAGTTGGTTCCCCTGGAGTAACTCGAGAACCAAACGTAGATGTTGCGCGTGTTTGGCTCTCGTTTTGGAGTAGATCAAGACATCGTCGATGAATACGATGACGAAACGGTCGAGATATGGTTTACACACTCGATTCATCAGATCCATGAAAACTGCTGGTGCGTTTGTTAGGCCAAAGGGCATGACAACGAATTCGTAATGGCCGTAACGAGTACAAAACGCGGTTTTGGGTATATCCTCCTTTTGTATACGCAGCTGATGGTATCCTGAACGTAGATAGATCTTCGAGAAACACGTAGCGCCTTGTAGTTGGTCAAACAAATCGTCGATTCGAGGCAGAGGATAGCGGTTCTTGATAGTCAACTTATTCAATTCCCGGTAGTCGATGCACATCCGGAACGACCCGTCCTTCTTTTTGACGAAAAGGACTGGTGCGCCCCAAGGAGAGGTGCTCGGGCGAATAAAGCCTTTTTCAAGCAATTCCTGGAGTTGGGTTGAGAGTTCGCACATTTCGGACGGCGCGAGTCGATAAGGAGCTCTGGCGATAGGATTTGCTCCAGGAATGAGATCAATGCGAAAATCAATATCGCGCTTTGGAGGTAGTCCGGGAAGATCCTCTGGAAAAACTCGAGGAAATTCTCGAACCACAGGAACGTCTTTCACTTCCTTCTTCTCTTTCTTTTCCTTCTCCGCTGCTACAATGTTAGCCAAGAAAGCTCTGTATTCCTTGCGGAGATACTTGCTAGCTTGGAGACACGACATAAGCTTGAGACCCTTCGAAGTAGTATCTCCATAAACACACAACGAATCCCCGTTTGCGAGCGAAAAGCGAATCATCTTATCGAAGCACACAACTTCGGCATGGTTTTCGTGAAGAAAGTCCATGCCTACAATGACGTCAAAACTTCCGAGTTGCATCGGAATGAGATCGATTGAGAAGATGTGATTGTTGAGCTCGAGAGTGCAATCACGAATAACAGAGCTCACAGCGACGGTTCTTCCGGTAGCGACTTCAACATCGAATGCAGAGGAGAGTCGGGAACGTTTACGACTAAGGAGTTTCTCAAATTCGAGTGACACAAAGCAATTATCGGCTCCAGTATCAAACAAACAGGATGCATAAATACCATTCACAAGGAACGTACCATTGACCACGTTGTTGTCGGCCTGGGCTTGACGCACATTGAGATTGAAAGTTCTGGCGCGTGCGGCCTGTTGTTGCTGCTGCTGTTGTTGTTGTGGTGGTTGCTGCTGCTGCGGTTCTTGTTTCACCACCCTGTTCGGGCACATGTTGGCGAAATGATTCGGGTCGCCACACGTGAAGCATGCTCTGGCTTTGACTGCGGGTGCCGGAGGAGCTTGTTGACCCTGTGGGGCAGCGAGTAGAGCTTGATTGGCAGGAGCTTGACGAATACGGCAGTTGGCAGTAAAGTGGCCGTAGACGTTGCAATGAGCACAGAAGCGGCATTGAATAGCTGTCGGGTGATGATAGGTGCAAGTAGGGCAGAGTGGGTGTGGTCCAGTATATGCACGCTTTGCAGGCAGTGCATTGGCCACAGGCGCCGCTACTTGACGCTGTTGGGCAGGTACAACTTGGATCGGTGCAACAGTAATCGCGCAGTTCTTGTTGGTGGAGTTGTTCTTTCTCTTGTTCTTTCGCTTGTTGCTCAACGAGGTGGTTTCAGCAGTTGGTGCAGCAGTAGTGGCTTGATGCAGATGCTTGGAGGTCTTATCCCACATCCCAGCCTTAACCCTTTTGTCATTGATTTCAGCGGCCAGTAGATAGGTTTCCTCGATCGTGGTAGTCTTAGCCGCTTGCACGAAATCAGCAACGCAGTCGGGCAAAGCTCGGATGTACTTCTTGATGGTCATCTCAGGAGTCTTGACCTGGTCAGGACAGATAATGCTGAGCTGTTTGAAGCGAGCAGTAAGACCAGCATTATCTCCATCCTTCTGATGTATGTGCCAAAATTCATCTTCAAGCTTTTGTCGCTCGTGAGGAGGGCAGAATTCCTCTAGCATGACTTCCTTGAGCTCGTCCCACGACAAACCGTAAGCTGCATCATTCCCTCTCTTGTTCCTCTCAGCCGTCCACCAGTCCAAAGCACGGGACTGAAAGACGCTAGTAGCGTTCAGAGTTCGAAGGTCATCAGGGCAACCACTTTGTCGCAGAGTAACCTCGATAGAGTCAAACCAGTGGAATAGAGCAGTAGGACCTCCTTTGCCTGTGAATTCTTTCGGCCCACATGACTTGAATTGTTTGAAACTGAAAGGTCTTGCGACAGCTCTAGGACCTTCAGTCCTCGATTTTTCGGATGATTTGCTGGCATTCTCATAGGCATCGCTCACCGCCTTTGCTACGGCTTTCGCGACGATGGAAGCAAGACGTCTGTCCTTCTTTTCCTGGCGAGAGAGCGGATGACGGGATCCAGACGACATTGTCTGCAATGGACATCGCCATGGAACTCAACACATGTATTCGAATCTCACCTCACACGTCTACTACTACTAAAGCTCAGTAACACGTACCATGTAAACGCATATAGTCACAAAATCACAGAATTGTACAGAATCACATAAACATATAGAGCACATAATCACAATATTCCTAAACAGATAGGCACAATAGCAAAACACACATAACTTAATTACTAAAAGCAGTCAGAAAACAGAAACCTAGTATTCAGAGTTTGCGAGTGTTCGAAAGCAGTGTAGCGCGAGCGATTTGTTAATGTTGTGCCATGTGAGTTTTGTGTTTTAGCAGAAGCAATAGTGTTGGGTCGAAACCAATAGTACCTCAAAACGTTAACAAATAACAGAAAATGCATAAAGTTTTTTTTCATAAAGATCGATAAATCGAAGGTAGATTGTCTGCGGCTAATAGACTTCGACTAACCAAAGTGGCTCGACTATTCGCAAGGATCCTGTGTGCACAATTACCTCCAGGACTATGCCTTTGCCTCGATTCTTGGGCGTTGGCGCAATTCCCATTGGTTATATTGTGTCTTTAGATCGTTGGAGTCCATCGAACTTTGGCGGGAGTTTTTGTATAAAAGCAGGACGAGTCGTCAAGGTTAGGGTTTCACCCCTATCTTGCAACTTCCGTCCTCGTTTTTGGTAAAAATTGAGGAGATTATTCATCAAAATATGGATTTCACTCCTGATTTGGTATGATTCTCCTCGTTGTAGCTAAAACGCAAGCTGGTTAGGCAACTTTAGTCGAGAGTTTGCGGTTTTCACACCTATTCTCGGCCTCATTACCTGTTCACAACTTGAAAATTCGAGTGCAGTGATAGAAAAGAGTGAGTGATAGTGGCGAGTTTACGCATACGCGTGAGTTGGTCTGTTGGTTCTTAACTATAGACTAGGTCTCTAAGACTTTGACCCGGACTAGGTCGAGTCTTGCCTAATTCCCTATAGTTATGGCTCTGATACCAATCTGTCACACACCAACCGATGGCGGAATCATCGGGGCGTGGCACTGAGCGAAACAGATTGTCCAGAAGTTTCCATAACAACTATCATTACCATTTAATTAAAGCAATACGTCCCATACCGTATCATAAATAGTCAAACAAGTTATTACAGACAACATCAAAACAAATATTCTGTTCCGACAACTCAGATTTAACATAACTAGTTTATTTGTTGGTTTCTAGACTCCAGTTCCTAGCTTCAAGTTCATCACAGCCCGAGAAGCATATAAACAACCTAGGCACCTGTCACATACGTTAAAATAAAGTCAATACATAAAATGTAAAGGTGAGCATACAAGTTTGATAATAGCATATAGAGTTCGAATTCGTTTACGCATAACCAGCACGTACACATAGTGAAATGAAGCACGTTAGTTATCGACATAGATCCATCGATACCAATGACTGCGGGTTGACTGCCCGAGGCAGTTCGCAATACATGATTACCACCGTAATCCATGCAAGTAAAAGATCCTTAACAACCCCCGTGTGAACGGGTGCTGAGTCCAAACTATAGTACTATCGTTGCTAAAGCAGGTAGACAGCATTCCATGTGTAAACATAACAAACAAGCATTCATAAGCCACGTATAACATGCATTAATGGTTTAGCGTTAAAATAGCTTGAGTAGTGCGATAGTTATAGTTTTGAATAGTCGTAACGTATGTAACACCCAAAAGTGCTAAAGCAAAAAGGGTTCGAGTATACTCACAACGATTATGGATTGAAGGGAGCGCTTTTACAGCAAGTACGGTTAGCCTGAATAGATTCGATAACGTAACGTTAAGTGGCGCGTAAAACAGTACAAAGTGAGAGTGGGTAGGATAACTGATCGTGCGGATCAGTTATCCGTGAGAGGAAGTCATCCGTGCGCATGACTTATCCGTGCGGATGGTGATGCGTGCGGATGGTGATGCGTGCGGATGGTGATCCATCCGGATAAGCTATCCGTGCGTGCAAGCTGTCCGTGCGGATGGTAATCCGTGCGGATTAGTTGTGCGTGCGGATGGCTTATCCGTACGGACAAGTCGTTTGTGCGGATAAACGTTCAAGTGGATTGTTTCTTCCTACGGATGTGTTTGTGTATGATGGCTTGCGCTTTGGAGTTTTCGTTGTAGCATTTAGAAAACACATAAGTGTTTCTACCTTTCAAGCCGGTCGCGCGGACGACAATCCGTGCGTATGGTAGTCCGTGCGGACAGTGGTGATCCGTGCGGACAGTCTGTGCGCGCGGGCAGAGACAATCCGTCCGGATAGCCTGTCCGTGCGGGCGACTTGACCGTGCGGATGAACACTGTTTGAATTTGTTTTAAGGCCTTAGTATCTCATGATCCGAAGAGTAATCCATTCAAAGGCCGTCCGTCCGGATTGCTCATTCGTCGATACTCAAACCTTGTTTTGGAAAGTGGGTCCCAAGGGTAGCTCGCACGGGTGACAATCCGTCCGGATGACCTGTGCGTGCGGACCGCTAGTCCGTGCGGACAGCCTCTGGTCTGATTGTTCCGTTCGTCTACTCTGGGTTCTGTTGTCGTTTATCGAGATGTTCTGATTACGTGGCAACCACTTGGAATTGTATTCTCACCCGCGTGACTAGACCGGTCAGGAACCACCCTAACTCGGCCTGTCGGCGACTCAGAACGGTCATTCCGGTTGACCCCGAATCAGGTGTTTGTGGGTAGAATCCAGATCCAGGACTAGTGCTTCACTTTTATCGAGTAGAAGACTAGAACCGACCAGATTCGTACCGATTCTAAGGGAAAAAGAAGGAGGGAGCTTAGGTTCATTTCTTTCAACTCTTTTATCCTTAGAAAAGTTTAGATCTAGGTGAAGTTATTGTGAAATCTTGTAGAAATCGTTTAGATCTGAGTTATTCTTGGTGGAATGAGGTCAAGCTTGAAGTTCATAAGAGCTTCATGATGACGTCACCCGAGAATACCTCAAATCCGGATGATTTCATGGTTAAAAGTGAAGATTTGAAAGATGGAAATGTGTAGAATTGGGTAGTGATCAAGAATGTACAAGAATTAGTGCAAGATCTTACCTGGATTGAGAGAAATCTGAGAAAAAGTGAAGAATGCGTGCGGTTCGGACGTCACTTGCCAAAAGTGGAAAAGTTGGAGAGTGACCCGTGTATTTATAGGATGCCAAAAAGGGAAAGGGTGAGCCGTGCGCATGGCACGTACCCGGATAGGCTATCCGCGCGGATTGGCAATCCGTGCGGATTGGCAATCCGTGCGGATTGGCAATCCGTGCGGATTGGCCATCCGAGCGGATGCCGCCTGCTTTGGTGCGTTTGGTGCGATGTTGCTTCGGTTTCGATTTGCGAGCGATTCGATAGGGTTTCCTAGTCAAATTACTTTCAGTCCCAACTACTTGACTCGGAATTCGGGTTCGGGTTCGTTTACATTCGAGTTAAACTTCGAGTTCGATTGAGTTCGCTTGATTATCACAACATAAAATAAACATGCACAGGTAACACGTAAAGCACACACACACGTATAAACAACAAATAAAATACACAGCTCGAGTTACGGTTCGATGTCGATTTGATTAGCATAGCTTGATTAACTTTATCGCATTGTTACTTCCTATCATTCACAGTCGTAGGTCGATTGGAATACGGTAAACACGATTCGATTACTGTAATGAACGACACTTACTCCACATAATATAAATAAAATAAAAACATTTCTACGAGTCAAGTCGCGCGAAATCGGTTGTTGACTTTGACCTTGACTTTGACTTTCACTCGTGAAAACACGGGGTGTTACAATCTACACCTAAAAATAATCAACTTTCCTCACATATCTAAACCAAACCTCGGACGAAACCTAAAATTTGATAACCCTAAAAAACCATGAAAACTCTATAACAAAAAGTACTTCATCCTACACAACAATTAACTAAACAATGAACATTGGCGAAAAATTTACCAACTTAAGAGTAGGAAAACCCGTTTAGAAATAAGATTAACATAAATCAGAAGGACATACCTTCGTTCAACAGCTGTGTGAGTGGAAGAAACGAACCAGAGAGATTAGGGCCTTGATTCTGTTCTGAGCGAAAAGTAAATTGCATGTGTCTGTGTGTGTGTGTGTGAGGGGGGGGGGGGGTAAACCCTAAGTCGTCATAAAGAGGACACGTATTAGGACACTTGGCAATTTCTAATCAAGTTTATAACTAAAATCATCATCAGAGAGACGTTTTAGAACAACTTGGGATTTGTAGACGACAGCTGGCAATCCCTTCTTAATTTACAACTAATACAAGTGGTACTACATATATATACACAAATTAACAACATTGCAAGCAGTACAATCACATAATGCACAATGTTATAAATTCATATTCATAATATATAAATATTAAATATAAATATGTGTAGAAAAGCAACAAGACACAAATCTCTCTAAAATTTCACAAAAACAAACCCTCACGCCAAAAGACCGAGCAACTTCAATTCCAAAACCAACAACACCCAACAACAAAAAACTTCTTCTTCACAAGCCAACCCAACCCAACCCAACCCCTCTTGCACACACACACACACACTGAGATCAAAATTCTTCTTCACACGGCGCAATCACACCCACTTCCCTGTGTTTTTCTCATACCCATACACATACACACACATACTTAATTTCACAATCTAATTCACACCCACCAATTCCTCTCTTACAATCCAATCAGCCGAATAAGGTAACACAAGCGGCAAATTAGGGTTTTTTCGAATCCAACGCTTGAGGCTTGGAGTAAAATATCACGAATTACAATACCTTTTCTCCAATATTTAGGGATTTTTATTGGATGAATACAAGTTAGGGTTTCAATTTTGTGTTTTTGCCTATTTGGGAATTTTTTATATTTAGGGTTTGATGCTTGTATGTAATGGGCTTGAAGGATTCATCTAGAAGGGATATATTTTGTGTTTCTGGATGATATAAGACGGTTTACTTTTGTTATACTGCTGATTGAAGTTATTTATGAGATGAGGGTCTGTTAAGTTGGTGAAGTATTGATGCGTTTTGAACTCTGTTTTGATTGGAATTGAATTTACAAAGGGTAGAGGGGAACAATGACCAGTGCCTAACAACTTAGTATAGTATTCAAAGCTTTGGGTTTTTTTCATACGGGCTTTTGTCGATGCGCATTGGTTCTATGTTATTCGGTTTTTATAATGTTCAGCATTAAGTATGGAGAGAAGTGAGCCAACGTTCGTACCCGAATGGTTAAAGAGCAGTGGAAGCTTAAGCACTACATCTCACCACTCTGGTAATTCTGTTATATTTTATCTCATGTATTATTTTCATAGTTTTGGTTGTGTCTATACTGTATTGTATATGTATATGACAATGTTGTTTTGTAGATGATCAAGGTGTGTCAAAGGCCTCACGAAATAAGTCACTTGTTAACATAAGTGATAACGAGTTAGGACGCCCATCTGTTTCAGAAAGGACGACTTCTTCATACTTCAGACGTGCATCTAGTAGTAACGGATCACCTTATTTGAGGTCTTACGGTAGTTTTGATCGGTATTCTGATAAAGAAAAATCAGAAAGTAGGCATCGTGATTATTCTGATCCTTTGGGTAGTATTTTACCAAGTAGGTTTGAGAAAGAAGGGTTAAGACGTTCGCACTCAAGCGTATCTACAAAGCGTGGCGACTCGTGGCCTAGGAAAGTAGTAGCTGACTCGACCGGTGTTAACAAAACCAGCCATGGGCATAGCAATGGCGGTGCGTTACGGTCTGGTGGCGGCATTAGCGGTGTAAAGACTGCGTTTGAGAGGGATTTTCCGTCCCTTGGAGCAGAAGAAAAACAAGATTCTGAGATCGGTAGAGTACCGTCTCCTGGATTGAGTAGTGCTATTCAGAGCTTGCCGATTGGTAGCGCGGCGGTGATTGGCGGTGATGGGTGGACATCTGCACTGGCTGAGGTGCCGGTGATAGTCGGGAGTAATGGAAGCAACACATCTGTTGTGCAACCTGTACAACCGACAACGGGTAGGAACATGGCTGAAACTTTGGCACAGGGTCCACCTAGGGCTCAGACTGCTCCTCAGGTAGTTGAAGCATGTTTTACATACGCGTCGTATGTTATTATGTATCGTGTACTTATGTGCATTCATGTTTGTGTAGTTGTCTGTTGGAACTCAAAGGCTTGAAGAGCTTGCGGTTAAGCAATCGAGGCAGTTGATTCCCGTGACTCCTTCCATGCCTAAAGCTTTGGTAAGACTGTTTTCAAACTTTTTGTTGTTACTTGCGTAACGTATGAATGGTTTATATATGTGGTCTTTAATCATTTTAAGTTATGGTTTCATGGCTTTCAATATTTGGTGCAAATGTGCACTTATTAGCCGTCATTGTTTATAATTGAACTAATTGTTATTGTTATATATATGTGTGTGTGTGTACACACACACACCCGCACCTGTAAATGCATACGTTAGTGAACAGGCTTTTATAAATTGCTCCTATTTTACGAGTTTTGATATTTTTATTCAAATGCTTATAAGTATTTACTTGTTGTGGACTAGTGTTACTGTTCTTTTACCCATGGGAGCATGTATTGGTATGAAAGTTCTCATATGTATCCATTTATATGTGTAGCCAAAAAAGTCATATTAATGCAGATACAATAAATTTCAGTATGGTTTATACTAACATCTATAGTTCTTCGTGTCGAGCACCAAATTCGTAATCAATTATCTGCAGAACAAATGTTTATTCATATTTTTCTTCATTATTTTTTAGGCGTTAAACTCTTCTGATAAACCAAAGCCAAAGGCGGCTCAGGTACAGCTTCAGAGTTCTCACCTCGTCAACTCTCCCCGACTCGTCAATACAAAGTTCGACTCTACAAAGACATCTACAGTAGGAAAACTTCACGTACTCAAACCATCACGTGAAAGGAACGGTGTCACTCCAGTTGCAAAGGACACCTTGAGCCCAACAGCTGGTGCGAAATTACCAAACAGCCCTCTTGCCGTACCCTCTGTCGTGGGACCCGTTCCATTAAGAAACAACAACTCACCCGTTTCCGTTCCAGAGCGCAAGCCTGGTGCAGTGACACTGGAAAAGAGACCTTCATCTCAAGCTCAAAGCCGAAGTGACTTTTTTAACCTTATGAGGAAGAAATCTATGACACCTATTACCACCGATAATACTGGTTCATCGATCTCTGCTAGTGACAGGCCCGGTGAAGCTGTAATCGAGGGGGAGTCTGGTGGGGCCCAACGGACGAATAACGAGAATAAAGATGATTCGGCATGCAATGGTGATGCTGATGTGGCGAGTGAGACGTCTAGTGATAATGGGAGGAAAAATTTAAACTCTGATGCCTTTCTTTACTCTGAGGAAGAAGAAGCTAGATTACTACGCTTAATGGGCTGGGAAGAAACTGCTGACGAGGATGAAGGCCTAACGGAAGAGGAGATAAATTCTTTCTACCGAGATGCAAGTAAGGTAAAAGAATTACTTTTAATAGGAAGCATTGATCCTTCCTTTTGTGCATGGTTTCAGTTAGGGGGTGCAAACGAGCCGAGCCCGAGCTCGACCAGGCTCGAGCTCGAGCTTTGTTTTCAATGCTCGAACTCGGCTCGGGCTTGGCTCGTTTATTATCTATTAATAATATATTAGATAAAAATAATAGACTCGTTTAGGTTTGCGAGCTTGATAAGTGAAGCTCATGCTCAGGTTCGTTTACTAAACAAGCTTATTTTTAGGTTCGGGCTTGACTCATAAACAAGTTTAAATAAGCTCAGCTTGGTTCGTTTCGAGCTTTTTCTCGAGCAGCTCGCGAACCGCTCGGCTGGTTTGCTCCATAGTTTCAGTTAAACCTGGCAAAACGGGCCGGTCGGGTGGGCTAACGGGTCAAAACTGGATTTGGGTAAAAACGGGGTTTGACCAAAATGGGTCGGGCTGAAACGGGTCATTTTAGAAAGATTATCAAAATGGGCCTGCTTGCCCACTATATTTGATGACTGATCTTGAATTCTGAATGGAATTTGTTATTATTTTTCTGTGTGCAGTATCTGAATATGCAGGCTGCCTCCAAGATCTTTAAAGGAACGCAACCAAAGCTACTGATACCGCTCCACTCACAAATCAGTGAAATTTCGTCCGACTCTAAGCTGGAATCTTAAGTTTGCTGGGAAAAAAGGTGTTTTTTGGGTTATCTTTTAATATTGTTTGATCAAGATGATGAGGATGGTGGTAGTGAGAGAGGAAGTGATTTGGAAGTTTTGAAATCCTTGCAGTGAGGGAGGGGGGATATGAGTGAATAGGAATAAGTACATACATATGGGTCTTTAATAGCTTACTGTAAACCCGTGTTTACCCCTCTCGATCGATGGCTGAGATTTTTCTGACTTTTTAAGGTTGAGATAAAAAAAAAAAAAAAGAAAAGAAAAAAGAGGATAGGAAATTTGCTTGGTTTATTATTAATTTTAAATTTTAAGAAAGAAAAAAATGAAGAAGTTTAGTTAACTTTTACTTTTGTTCTTACATTGTTCTTTTAGCCTATTTTGTGTTCTTTTAACATATTTGATCGCAAGTGATAACCAACATTTTGGGCTTAATCAATGGTTATGGTTTTGGAAAACGGCGAACCAAACTGGCTGGACTGGTAGTTCGGTTAGACACTTAAACTTGCGGTTCAACTGTTTTTCATAAATGAAAAAAAAAACAATAAATAATCCAAGTGATTAGGCCGGTGGGTGTGGCTTAACGCCACCCCGCCATCTCATCCACTATAGCACCCCGGGGCTCCATCGACCACACCGCCGGATTGAGAGGGGGGGGGGGGGGGGGGGGGGCATTGTCCTTCCAGCAGCACGTTAACGAGCAAATTTGGCATTTTCAAAGGTGATGGTCTTTAAAGGGGGGCGTTATAGTGTAAAAGGGAGCTTTATATCACACCTTGCAAGTTAAAGTAAGTGACTTTAAAGCCCCCTGTGTGACATGGCGTTGACGTGACGCTGAGGTGACGTGATAAAGCCTCTAGAGGTTTTATACCACACCCTCCCATTCAGCCTTAGCCCATTTAGTTTCAAGTTTCAAACCGTCAAAAAAAAAGAAGAAAAACCTGTTTCTTCTGCTCTTTAAAGCATTAATGAATCGAATAAATCTTAAAGTGGTTGATTTGGATGTTTGATCAGTTGTAGGAGTTTTATTACACGAATTAAAAAAAAGGTAGAAAATGAGGCTGCAACTGTTTTGACGATTTTAAAATGCTTTCTTTAAAGTAAAAGTGAATTATGGGCCGAAACTATAATGAAGCCTACTCTGTAATAGGGAGGTCATCTAGTTTCTTATTCCCTAGAAATGGCCCATTTAACTGGTCCTTTGTATAGGTGCACAAATACTAACCTGGTTGCTGGTATGGAATTGGTTCTGAGTATGATTGAGTATTAAAATAAGGTACTGAGAGAATTCGGGTACGTGAGGAGAAAAATCATACCCTATGTACTCGGGTAGGATTTGATTGGGTTTGGGTATTACCAGATATGGGTTTAGGTATTAATGTCCGGTTTTAAAAAATAAGTTTCTTTTTTGATTATTTTACACAAAAATAAATTCGTTTGATAGTTAAATTTGGTTTGTAATTTGTAAAAATAATTAAAATATTTTATAATAACATAAATTCACTCAAGTACAAATTATTTGCTTTATAATATGCATTTTTAAAACTTAAATATAAAAATTGTAAAATAAACATAAAATATACTTTAAAAATTCGTGTATTTTATCAGCCATTAAAAAAACTGGTATCGGGTATAGGGTAGAATCGGGTTCAGGTATATGGTATGACCGGTTTTAGGTATATTCGGGTATAAATCCGGGTACAATTGCATAAATATTATACATAAAAACATCATACATATGCATAATTGCATATTTTAAAAATGAAATGAAATTACCCATCAAAAAATAAACGGACACTTTCAAGTTTCAAATCATCAAGCAGGCTTCATGTTTCAAATCGTCAAAGCAGGCTAATCTAGTTGAATGGTTTAATCGGTTTTAACTACATTTCTTTTGCTTATGACCTTCACACCCTGGAAAAAAAAAGTTGAATATAGTGGACCTTCATTTATACAATTTTGGTCATCGACATTGACATATTGAAAGACACAAGTTGTATTTTCTTCACTTCTTCTCCTTTTCTTTCTTAAACACTCAGAATTTTATTGTTTTGTATGGAACTGACAAAAATTAAAACAGAACCAAGTCGCAAGTTTGTAAGAACTTAATTCATCTTGATTGCCGAAGTTTTTTGATAAGTGCGGAACCTCTCGATTGGAGGGTTGACTTAAAACTTTGTTTACACAAAAAAGTCCTATATTTTCTTGCTAGAAATGTGGAAATTAAATTTTATGTGTATATGCGGAACCTCTCGATTGGAGGGTTGACTTAAAACTTTGTTTACACAAAAAAGTCCTATATTTTCTTGCTAGAAATGTGGAAATTAAATTTTATGTGTATAAGGTTTATCTTTTCATCTAAAAAAATAATGTTCTCTGGAAAAAGTGTATGTTTTTACGGGCTTTTTTCTCATCATGTGTATAAGGTCATCTTTTCGTCTAAAAAATAATGTTCTCTGAAAAAAGTGTACGTTTTACGGGCTTTTTTCTCATCATAATACAACGAGGTGGGTCCAACTCATGCTTTTATAAAGAAAAACTTAATTTTCTGCCAAACGAATTTTGGCAACCGAGGGTTTGTGGACCTTCTCAACCCTCCCTTGGTTCTGCCTTGGTTGATAGTCTTGTGAAATGAAATCAAATTAAAGAGGTGACAATACAAACATAACAATGAATAGGAAGATTTGTTTGAAAGATATCGGTATATATAAAACCTTCCAACAGGCCATTTTCTTTATATTTTTTATATGTTGAGGGTTGATACTTGCAAAGATGGAAGTGTAACGTTGAAAACACTTTGTTAGACCATCCGTAATGGGGCGTGATCTTTCAAAAATTCTCGAAAAAAACGCCGCATAACGCCGACACCGCCATTACATCCGGCGTGTTCGGGCGTTTTTTTTTGGCAAAATTCGATTTAGCGTTTTTTAAATAACGCTTCAAGGGTGTTTGACTGGCCAATCAAATGAGGACAAGGGGGTTTGCAGGTCACAGGCACGAAGAAGAAGAAGGGCCTTTGTTTTAAAACTTTGATATTGACACATTAGGCCCCTATAGTTTTAAACTTTAATATTTTCTGTTTTGACACATTAGGCCCCAAAGTAATTTTTTAGTATTGTATTTTTTTAATTTAATGAATTATTTCAAGTTTTTTTTCGGTTTTTTTATTTTCTGTTTTTTTTCGGTTTTTTTTTTTAATTTCAAGTAGTGTAATTTTTATTTTAAATTAATGAAGATTTTTGAAATGATTGCATGGGCGTTATTGGAATAATGCCCCACTACGCCACTTTTGCAATAATGGCCCATGCTGACTGGACTGCCACGTGTCGAATAATGACCTATGGTGGGGGCATTATTTTGTTTAACCACTACACATGGTCTTAGGATGGTATTGAGATTGGAACACGACTCTTATCTAGACTTTTGTATATTCAAATTGAATAAAAGGTAATATAATTTATTTTAAACCAACTTCAATTAAAGTAATCTTACAAGTGAATCTATTCCACGTAACAAAATAAAAACATGGCGTTGCACCCATTCTTTGGATAATCCAATTACTTATCTTAAATAGGTTTATTAGTGGACCTTTTAACAAGGGATTAAAAATTAAAAATATTACTATTGTCCCAAAAGATAGATGTTTACACTATACCATTTCCTCCCTAACTCATCCATGGGAAACTAAATTCTCAAACATTGAGATATTTGCTGAAAATATAACGAGAAAACTTTTTTTTTTTTTTTTTTGAGAAAATCAAAAGTGAGAAAATTTAAAAAAACTTCAAACCGCTTGCTGCATATATGTAGTATATTATATAAGTATAACTAATTGGTAGTTAGCTTTTCTAGTATTAAAAATGGGGTTTCCAATATAAATTTACGTAACTAATCACCAGTTTGTATAAAAACTAACTTTATGTTGGTTTATGTTTATTTTATTTTCTATGTATTATTATGTATGATGTCATGGATGATATAATCAAGCTTTTCCTTATCTTCTGATTACGAGGCCTCCAGTATTCTTCAGGGAGAATAGCGGGGTTCAGAATGGAGGCCGCCGATCCTGTATCAAAAAATGCAATGACCGGGATGGGCTTTGCATATGTGCTTGTAAGGAGATGAACCTTTGCAATTGGTGCGGGCGCCTTCCTACGTCCTCCTTGACAGGAGGAGGTTTTTACCATGCAGATTTGCTGGAGCTTGGTACGTAGTCTGGGCATTTTTATCTTTCTTTTCAGGGCCTTTCGGTGGCGAACTCTTTTCTTTTGTATTTTCTCCGTATCACACCGTTTTATTTTCTTCAGAATTATCTCTTGATTCATTTATGGATTTACCAAATCCTCATCTTTTATGCCAACTTTGTTTTCTTGACCCAAAGATTTTGGAAAAGAGGAGGTGTAATTTTCTTTTATGATTGGGAGATCTTCTGGAGCCTCTGATGAGACCATGATGGGGCAATCATCAAGGCTTTGTTTTCTTTTTGTTCTGGTGGGTATGTTTATTTCCAAGCTCGTACTCTTCACAACTTTTCTGGCTTTAATCTCTGCTTGTTCTTTTGACCAGAGATTTAAGGATGGGGAGGTTTGTAGGAACGGTGAAGCTGGTAATGATACTTGTGCAAATGGTGTTGTTGGCAGCCTCCATGGGTCATCAGCATAGGTGGAGACCCTTTGCTGCTTAAGTTGTCTCTCAAGGTCTGTGAGCTGTGCTTTGAGAAATTTCATTTCAGCTTCTTTTTGCTGGAGACCTTGTAGACTCTGCGGCCCTAGGGAGTTGTGTACTAGCTGGAGGAGCTCATGGTGCAGTTCAAGGATTTTGGCCTTGATCTGATAGATGATACCTTCTAGGCCTTGAACTATGCTTGTTAGATCTTCATGGGCTTTTGTGATATTGTCTTGTTGAGCTAGTATTGTGTTGAGAGCTCTGTTTTGTGCAACAGCATTTTCACTTTGCCAGTTTAGGGTGGCTTCAGCAGCTGTTACTGATTCAGGAATACCGGTTGCACTGAGGGATGTTGGGTTCTTGATAGAATGAGCTTGAGGGAGTATACTAATATAAATCAGTGCACAGTCAAACACAGATTCTTAAGAGTTGAACCAGTAATACCGGCTTCTAACAAGTATCAGATGAGGGGGGGGGGGGTGTATGACTGATTTATATAAAACCAGTAAAAGCTTGGGGGAGGACTAGGGTGATAAACATAAAAGACATATACCAGATGAGAGGGGGGGGGGGGGGTGTATGACTGATTTATATAAAACCGGTAAAAGCTTGGGGGAGGACTAGGGTGATAAACATAAAAAACTCAAAGGTTTGGACTCAGAAAGACTAAGAAGGACTCAGAAAGACTCAAGACTCTTTACTAGACTCTAGAATTTTAGAGTGAGAAAGTAGAGAGAAGGTAGAGAGAAATATAGAAGAATATTTTATTTCTTTCCAAGGATGATTTACAAATGAGGGGACGCCTTCCTTTTATAGGCCAAGGAAAGGCTTGATTACATCATCCATGACATCACACATAATAATACATAGAAAATATCTAGGAAAATAACAAAAAAAAATGACATAAGTGCATACATCACTTTAAGAGTGATTAAATCTTTATTTAATTCTAAGCACACCATTAGTAGAAAACGAAAGATAATTAATCTTCTTCTGAGTCCGGATCCTCTGCTGGGTCTAAACCTGATTCTTTGTCATAGTCCCACACAGCTAGTTCGTCATTTGTGAGCATGGTGACCCCTTTTGTAATATGTGTTATGATATATTCTATGTGAGCATCATTCCATATTATCGAGTGTGGGTCTGCGTTTTCCATATTGGGGAATTGATGTAGGCGTAAGGTAACATCTGGGTCTCCTAAACATGACGACGCAATACTTTTTGCTGGCTGCAGTAATTTGTCCAGTCCATTGATGGGGTGGGAGGAACCATTGTAGTAGGGTGAGCGTATGCTTTTGTTCTTTGGATAATTGACCGAACTGGCAGTCAATCAGGTATTGCATTAATTTGGTGGTGTTGAAGGACATTGCAATGGTAAAAGCTTCAAAGAGGTACCAGAAGAAACATAGTGCTTCTTTTGGTAATCTGTACAAATCCCGTATATGAAAGACATTCATGAAAGGATAATTTGGGTGGAAGACCAGACCTTTCATAAACAGGCCATGGTGTTTCAAGGTGATAGTGAGGAAAGTCTTGTAGTTCAAGACTGACCGGTCTTTCAGGGCTTGGTCTGCTATTACTTCAACGATCTCTTCTGGGATTTCTTTTTCTTTAAACTGTTGACCAAATGGAATGGCTTCACCTGGGTTTTGGGAGCTAACGGCTTCCATCATGAAAACTGCTGGTAAGATGTCTTTGTGGTGAGGGAGGTGATGCTGAATCTTGGTAGAGCTCTTGCATTTATAGGCCTTTGGTCTGGACAAAAAATCTGCAAGGATATTGTCCTTGCTTTTGATGTGCTTAACATTAAATTTCCACTAGGAGAACCAATTTGCCCATCGTAATAATTGTGGTTCTGGCAGCATCTTTCTTTTGAATTCAAGCATTTTTGGGAAAGCGGACATGTCCATTTCAATCAAGAAACTGTAGCCGACTAGATGGAATTGGAATTTTTCGATTCCCTTCTTTACCGCTAAGATTTCTTTGTAAGTGGAGTGATAATGTTTTTCTGATTCTTTAAACATGCCGCTTTTGTATCCACTTATTGTTCTGACACCTTTTTCATCTTCTGTGATAAGAACTGACGCCCAATGTTCATCGCCGGCATCTGTCTGTAAGATTCGTTTGTCGGTTGTTGCAGGAATCTTTAAAGGAGGCATCACATCAGCAAGTTGCTTTATTTCTTTAATAGCTTGTGTTTGCTTTTCTGACCATGCTGGCAGATTCTTTTTTAACATGGGGAACAAGTGTACTGTGTGATTTGACAATCTTGGCTGGAAATCAGCCATATAATTGACTAAGCCAAGAAACTGTTGTACTTCTTTTTGTGACGTCAGCTTATCTGGGAAACGATGGAGTTCTTGGGAGATGTGTGGTTGTGGTTGGTACATGCCATCGATGATTTTCATGCCTAAAAAATCAATGGATGTGACTCCTACTTCCATTTTCTTTTCTGAAAGCATGATTCCATATTGTTTTACTATGTCATGAAATTTTTGGAGTAACTCTATATGCGAGTCTTCATCTTCAAAAAACAAGAGGATATCATCGATGTATATCAGGGCATTTTCAAGGATTGGTGCAAAAATTCGCAACATTGCCTTTTGGAAAACGGACGAAGCGTTCTTTAAACCAAAGGGTATCACCTTCCTTTGATAATGATGGTTTGGGATGCAAAAGGATGTCTTTGGTCTGTCTTCTGGTTTGATCCCTAATTGCCAAAAACCCGCCTTTAAATCAAATTTTGATAAAATTTTGGCGTTTACTAGTGATTGGAAAAAGGGATTTCTTTTGAGGTAGGGGAAATTTATCATCGGCCAAGAAATGGTTTAGTGGTTGGTAGTTTATCACCAGCCGTAGTTTTCCCCGGACCTGTTCACTCCGTTTATTTACATAAAATGCTTCACATGCCCATTGAGACATTGTTGCCTCGATTAAATCTTGTTTTACCAACTCTTGACATTCTTGAATGGCGAGTTGGGTATGATCAGGATTCATTCCTGGGTGACTGGCCTTTGTCGGATTTATGTCTTCATTTTGTTTGAACGGTAATGAGACAAAGAATGATGGATTTAGCCATAATGGTGATCTGTGTTTTGTGAGAAATTTTGTATGGCTTGAGGCACAAGATGATTTGATTATTTGCTTCTTTATGGCATCAAGCGAGACCGGCGAGACCATGTAGAGTCTCGGGAAAGAAACCCATGGATTTGAGAATTTTTTGTATCTAAGACCTTCTTCTCCATATCTTAAGTCTCTTAGTCGATATAGGATATCGAAACCAAGTAGTAGATCTTTTCCATGAGAGTCTGATCCTAAGAATCTGTGTTTGACTGTGCACGATGGAAATAGCCTTAAGTGTATTGGAGTGCTTATTTTCTCTATCATGAAGGATTCTCCATTGGCTGTATAGAACTTCTGACTATGAGGCCTCCAGTATTCTTCAGGGAGAATAGCGGGGTTCAGAATGGAGGCCGCTGATCCTGTATCAAAAAATGCAATGACCGGGATGGGCTTTGCATATGTGCTTGTAAGGAGATGAACCGTGCGGGCGCCTTCCTACGTCCTCGTTGACAGGAGGAGGCTTTTACCATGCAAATTTGCTGGAGATTGGTACGCAGTCTGGGCATTTTTATCTCTCTTTTCAGGGCCTTTCGGTGGCGAACTCTTTTCTTTTGCATTTTCTCCGTATCACACCGTTTTCTTTTCTTCAGAATTATCTCTTGATTCATTTCTAGATTTACTAAATCCTCATCTTTTATGCCAACTTTGTTTTCTTGACCCAAAGATTTTGGAAAAGAGGAGGTGTAATTTTCTTTTATGATTGGGAGATCTTCTAGAGCCTCTAATGAGACCATGATGGGGCAATCATCAAGGCTTTGTTTTCTTTTTGTTCTGGTGGGTATGTTTATTTCCAAGCTCGTACTCTTCACAACTTTTCTGGCTTTAATCTCTGCTTGTTCTTTTGACCAGAGATTTAAGGATGGGGAGGTTTGTAGGAATGGTGAAGCCGGTAATGATACTTGTGCAAATGGTGTTGTTGGCAGCCTCCATGGGTCATCAGCATAGGTGGAGACCCTTTGCTGCTTATGTTGTCTCTCAAGGTCTGTGAGCTGTGCTTTGAGGAATTTCATTTCAGCTTCTTTTTTCTGGAGACCTTGTGGACTCTACGGCCCTGGGGAGTTGTGTACTAGCTGGAGGAGGTCATGGTGCAGTTCAAGGATTTTGGCCTTGATCTCATAGATGATACCTTCTAGGCCTTGAACTCTGTTTGTTAGATCTTCATGGGCTTTTGTGATATTGTCTTGTTGAGCTAGTATTCTGTTGAGAGCTCTGTTTTGTGCAACAACATTTTCACTTTGCCAGTTTAGGGTGGCTTCAGCAGCTGTTACTGATTCAGGAATACCGGTTGCACTGAGGGATGTTGGGTTCTTGATTTTCCAGCTATGTTTGGTTTTTTGTTGGGTATGTTCGAACGAGGTTAGGGGTGGAAATTCAATTTGGTAATTTGGGGAGGTGGGGGCGGGAGGTGTTGTTTCGAGCATAAAGCATTCGTCTGGCTGGGTAGGCGGATGCCTCGATAGTTTTGGTTGTTTGGGTTTTGGTTATGGTTTTGATTTTGAATATCGTGTCCAAAACCACTCTTTGGACATCATGGTTCCTGGATCGTAGGATAACTCTGGTGATGCTCTACTCATAGACATCGACTCCAACGCTACACCAACCTGCATATACGTTCCCAAATAGTTATCCAGAGAAGGGCTTACAAAGCTTTTACCTGAAAAATGGATAACCAACTACGAACAGATCCACCAAGCACCAGTTCAAACAACCACAACCCCTGATTTTGTCCACCATCAGGATGGACAAGTTGAGGTTCGGTTTGCAAAACAAGACCGAAGATAAATTTTCTCTACAATAAGCATGATCCAACCGGCAGAAGAACCGCATTTCCCGTTCGACGTCTGCAACTGTCAGGAATGCCTGGACGACGCATACGAACTCGAATACAAGGAGGAAACCAAAAACAAAAAGAAAAAAGAATCCCAATATGCCTTAAAGAAAAGATATGAGGCCGGAGATCCAAGTGTTGGTTTGCTTGGGGAGCCATCGGGAAAATTTGACTATTATGTCCTGTATGGTGATTCAAAATCAAAACCAAAACCCAAACAACCAAAACTATCGAGGCATCCGCCTACCCAGCCAGAGGAATGCTTTATGCTTGGAACAACACCTCCAGCCCCCACTTCCCTAAATTACCAAATTGAATTTCCACCCCTAACCTCGTTCGAACATACCCAACAAAAAACCAAACATAGCTGGAAAATCAAGAACCCAACATCCATCCGTGCAACCGGTATTCCTGAATCAGTAACAGCTGCTGAAGCCACCCGAAACTGGCAAAGTGAAAATGCTGTTGCACAAAACAGAGCTCTCAACACAATACTAGCTCAACAAGACAATATCACAAAAGCCCATGAAGATCTAATAAGCAGAGTTCAAGGCCTAGAAGTTATCATCTATGAGATCAAGGCCAAAATCCTTGAGCTGCACCATGAGCTCCTCCAGCTAGTACACAACTCCCCAGGGCCGCAGAGTCCACAAGGTCTCCAGCAAAAAGAAGCTGAAATGAAATTCCTCAAAGCACAGCTCACAGACCTTGAGAGACAACATAAGCAGCAAAGGGTCTCCACCTATGCTGATGACCCATGGAGGCTGCCAACAACACCATTCACACAAGTATGATTACCAGCTTCACCATTCCTACAAACCTCCCCATCCTTAAATCTCTGGTCAAAAGAACAAGCAGAGATTAAAGCCATAAAAGTTGTGAAGAGTACGAGCTTGGAAATAAACATACCCACCAGAACAAAAAGAAAATAAAGCCTTGATGATTGCCCCATCATGGTCTCATCAGAGGCTCCAGAAGATCTCCCAATCATAAAAGAAAATTACACCTCCTCTTTTCCAAAATCTTTGGGTCAAGAAAACAAAGTTGGCATAAAAGATGAGGATTTAGTAAATCCAGAAATGAATCAAGAGATAATTCTGAAGAAAAGAAAACGGTGTGATACGGAGAAAATGCAAAAGAAAAGAGTTCGCCACCGAAAGGCCCTGAAAAGAGAGATAAAAATGCCCAGACTGTGTACCAATCTCCAGCAAATCTGCATGGTAAAAGCCTCCTCCTGTCAACGAGGACGTAGGAAGGCGCCCGCACGGTTCATCTCCTTACAAGCACATATGCAAAGCCCATCCCGGTCATTGCATTTTTTGATACAGGATCAGCGGCCTCCATTCTGAACCCTGCTATTCTCCCTGAAGAATACTGGAGGCCTCATAGTCAGAAGTTCTATACAGCCAATGGAGAATCCTTCATGATAGAGAAAATAAGAACTCCAATACACTTAAGGCTATTTCCTTCGTGCACAGTCAAACACAGGTTCTTAGGATCAAACTCTCATGGAAAAGATCTACTACTTGGTTTCGATATCCTATATCGATTAAGAGACTTAAGATATGGAGAAGAAGGTCTTAGATATAAAAAATTCACAAATCCATGGGTTTCTTTCCCGAGACTCTACATGGTCTCGCCGGTCTCGCTTGATGCCATAAAGAAGCAAATAATCAAATCATCTTGTGCCTCATGCCATACAGAATTTCTCACAAAACACAGATCACCGTTATGGCTAAATCCATCATTCTTTGTCTCATTACCGTTCAAACAAAATGAAGACACAAATCCGACAAAAGCCAGTCACCCAGGAATGAATCCTGATCATACCCAACTCGCCATTCAAGAATGTCAAGAATTGGTAAAACAAGATTTAATCGAGGCAACAACGTCTCAATGGGCATGTGAAGCATTTTATGTAAATAAACGGAGTGAACAGGTCCGGGGAAAACTACGGCTGGTGATAAACTACCAACCACTAAACCATTTCTTGGCCGATGATAAATTTCCCCTACCTCAAAAGAAATCCCTTTTTCCAATCACTAGTAAACGCCAAAATTTTATCAAAATTTGATTTAAAGGCGGGTTTTTGGCAATTAGGGATCAAACCAGAAGACAGACCAAAGACAGCCTTTTGCATCCCAAACCATCATTATCATTGGAAGGTAATACCCTTTGGTTTAAAGAACGCTCCGTCCGTTTTCCAAAAGGCAATGGTGCGAATTTTTGCACCAATCCTTGAAAATGCCCTGATATACATCGATGATATCCTCTTGTTTTCTGAAGATGAAGACTCGCATATATAGTTACTCGGAAAATTTCACGACATAGTAAAACAATATGGAATCATGCTTTCAGAAAAGAAAATGGAAGTAGGAGTCACATCCACTGATTTTTTAGGCATGAAAATCACCGATGGCATGTACAAACCACAACCACACATCTCCCAAGAACTCCATCGTTTCCCATATAAGCTGACGTCACAAAAAGAAGTACAACAGTTTCTTGGCTTAGTCAATTATATGGCTGATTTCCTACCAAGATTGTCAAATCACACAGTACACTTGTTCCCCATGTTAAAAAAAGAATCCGCCAGCATGGTCAGAAAAGCAAACACAAGCTGTTAAAGAAATAAAGCAACTTGCTGATGTGATGCCTCCTTTAAAGATTCCTGCAACAACCGACAAACGAATCTTACAGACAGATGCCAATGATGAACATTGGGCGGCGGTTCTTATCACAGAAGATGAAAAAGGTGTCAAAACAATAAGTGGATACAAAAGCATCACCTTTAAAGAATCAGAAAAACATTATCACTCCACTTACAAAGAAATCTTAGCGGTAAAGAAGGGAATCGAAAAATTCCAATTCCATCTAGTCGGCTACAGTTTCTTGATTGAAATGGACATGTCTGCTTTCCCAAAAATGGTTGAATTCAAAAGAAAGATGCTGCCAGAACCACAATTATTACGATGGGAAAATGGGTTCTCCCAGTGGACATTTACTGTTAAGCACATCAAAGGCAAGGACAATATCCTTGTAGACTTTTTGTCCAGACCAAAGGCCTATAAATGCAAGAGCTCTAACAAGATTCAGCATCACCTCCCTCACCACAAAGACATCTTACCAGCAGTTTTCATGATGGAAGCCGCTAGCTCCCAAAACCCAGGTGAAGCCATTCCATTTGGTCAACAGTTCAAAGAAAAAGAAATCCCAGAAGAGATCGTTGAAGTAATAACAGACCAAGCCCTGAAAGACCGGTCAGTCTTGAACTACAAGACTTTCCTCACTATCACCTTGAAACACCATGGCCTATTTATGAAAGGTCTGGTCTTCCACCCAAATTATCCTTTCATGAATGTCTTTCATATACGGGATTTGTACAGATTACCAACAGAAGCACTATGTTTCTTCTGGTACCTCTTTGAAGCTTTTACCATTGCCATGTCCTTCAACACCACCAAATTAATGCAATACCTGATTGACTGCCAGTTCGGTCAATTATCCAAAGAACAAAAGCATACCCTCACCCTACTACAATAGTTCCTCCCACCCCATCAATGGACTGGACAAATGACTGCAACCAGCAAAAAGTATTGCGTCGTCATGTTTAGGAGACCCAGATGTTACCTTACGCCTACATCAATTCCCCAAGACGGAAAGGCCGCCATTTACCATGCCCCTTTTTGCTTCATCCATGCCTGGGTCAACTATAAACCCGCAACCTTTTCTTTCAAACACTGTAGAGAACAAGAATGGATGAATATCCGCAAATGCTTAGCTGCCGCAAACGGTTTCAAAACAGAAGAGATATCTAAAGACGTCCTAGATGGCGTAAATGCATGGGAAAATGCAGACCCACACTCGATAATATGGAATGATGCTCACAGAAAATATATCAGAACACATATTACAAAAGGGGCCACCATGCTCACAAATGACGAACTAGCTGTGTGTGACTATGGCAAAGAATCAGGTTTAGACCCAGCAGAGGATCCGGAGTCAGAAGAAGATTAATTACGCTTTCGTTTTCTACTAATTGTGTGCTTAGGATTAAATTAAGTTTTAATCACTCTTAAAGTGATGTAAGCACTTATGTCATGTTTTTTTTGTTATTTTTCTATGTATTATTATGTGTGATGTCATAGATGATGTAATTAAGCCTTTCCTTGGCCTATAAAAGGAAGGCGTCCCCTCATTTGTAAATCATCATTGGAAAGAAATAAAATCTTCTTCTATATTTCTCTCTATCTTCTCTCTACTTTCTCACTCTAAAATTCTCGAGTCTAGTAAAGAGTCTTGAGTCTTTCTGAGTCCTTCTTAGTCTTTCTAAGTCCAAATCTTTGAGTCTTTTATGTTTATCACCCTAGTCCGCCCCCAAGCTTTTACTGGTTTTATATAAATCAGTCATACCCCCCCCCCCACCTGGTATATGTCTTTTATGTTTATCACCCTAGTCCTCCCCCAAGCTTTTACTGGTTTTATATAAATGAGTCATACTTGTTCAATTATGTTCATTTGTGTGTTTATTGTTTGTTAAATATGTCCATTTAAGTTTGTTTGTTAGTGTTCATTTATGTTCGTGAACTGTTTATTTAGGTTTTAAACGAACGAACATAAACGAACACGATCATGACCATTTTTTTGAATAAACGAACATGAACTAAAAATCTATTTGAGTATATTCGGGTTTGTTCGATTCATTTAAAGGCTTATGCATATATATGATACATGTAGAATAATATATGTATATATAGACTTTTTTTAATTTTGTCACGAAAAAAGGTTTTCTCATAAACTACGTTTTATATGTATGAAAGAGAGAAATTTGGATGATAGTGTGAGACGAGGAATAGGTCAAGCTTGCATTTTGATTAATACCAATGTTTCAACTCAAAAATAATATAATATGGTATATAATTTTGTTAGCATCTACAAAAACCCGATTGATTGGACCTCGATGATCGCAAATAATATCATGTTATGCGTGTCTTCTCTATATAATTTAAAATCTTAAACTCATAAAATATAGACTTAACTGCTAGGTGTAGCCCATAGTATGGATGATCTAATGTGTCAACAATATATACTGATTGCTATTATTTTGTTTTCCAGTCAGTCAATTGGATGGGATTAAATAAGGGATCGGGTTTGGGATTAGTGGGTTTTTTTTTTTTTTATTTAGGATTTGATGATATATCTGTTTATCTAACCCGATTGTCCGATAAAATGTACCGTTTATCCGATATAATTTCTTTTATTTTTTTAAGTATGTGTATAGATGATATATCAATTATTGTCGTAGACTATTTTTTTCATCTATGCATCTTAGTATATTTTTAATATACACTTTGGTATTTTAGTTAGAGAAAATGTCACGGAATAGTAACCAAGTTTTAAAAGTGTTTTAATTAGGTCACTCATATCGTTTTTGTCCCAATTAGATAACTTAACATTCAAATCGAACCATGACATTTTTTCCATGTGCAAAAAATGGAGCATAAGATGTTGGGCTCGGATTATTTTAATATATGAAATTATAAATATTAAAAATAAAAACACTTTAATAACATTAAAAAAAAAAAAAACAAGTTACAATCCACGTCATCACTCGACGTTAACATAAAATAAAAGGGAAAAAAGAAACAAAATCCACATCGTCACGGTTACATATGAAATGGATGAAAACCCCTTAATTCTAATGAAAAATGAATGTTGAGTGACCTGATTGGAACACTTTTGAAACTTGAGTGACTTAACTGAAACACTTTTAAAACTTGGTTACTATTCTACAAAGTTACTCCTTTATTTATATACATTGTAATTGCTGGATATATTTTTATAGTAATAATCTTAAATTTAATTGATTAGTAGTTAGCGGATAGATACCTGATGAGTTTGAGTCAGGTATACCCAACGAGTAACTTTCTTAAATTAACGGGTTTACCCGAAACTCGTGGGTATACCCGATATCTGATAGGTAATTATGTGATAGAAATCTGATGGGTTTGGGACAAGCTTTTGTGTTTGGGTTTGGGGTTGGAATTACCTAGACCCGTCCCAAACCCGACCCATTGCCATCCCTACGAGTTAAGTAGTAGCCAATGAACTTGATAAAGAAACGGTTCTCTAATATTTGGAACCTCCACGAAATAACTTGGTCCATTTTGTTTGATTTTTGTATAGTGTTTAATGTTCTTTTTGGCGTTTTTTAGTTATAATGATGACCTTAGTGTTGTGGTGTTTCTACTTATAATAATAATATTTTTTGGCGCGATATAGATTAGCAACAAATGTTTTCTTTAATAATCTGACTGTACATATGTTTTTGGCGCCAAAACGAAAATAGTTGCAACATACCTTCTTAATTCTTTTGATAATAGTACCGTATGCTACGAAGTTTCCTTTTTCATAGCTGTCACACTGAAAAGCAGAAGATATGATTATCTTTTTTTAATCATGGCGTTTTAGTAATACAATGCTTTTTCAGACTTTGGCGCTTTATGTGACAGGCTTGATAGGGTCTGACATTTATGTAACATATAAACACAATTTGGTGTTAAAAAAAAATATGGCGTTTTGAAACATGCATATGAACATAAATAATTACAATTGTTTCAATCAATACAAACATACCAAGTATAACCCAAATATCTAAAATATGGCGTTTAAAAAGTAGTCTACTCTATAGAGTGTAATAAAAAACAACATGCAAACTATGGCATTTTAACAAACTAGTCTACTTCAGTAGCCATCCTTTCTTGGATCCTTCCCATTCCTGATTTGTAAAGTTCAAGAATCTGTTTAACGATTTTACCAATGGTTTTCTGGCTTCATTGATGCTATAGAGGAGTATTTTTGCTTTGTACTTACGCTGAGGTCATTGAGCTGTTTGTTTTGTGGGTTATATGGGGCATTTTCCTTTGCCAAACCACATGCCCAACCAGACAACTGCTTTATATATGTTTTCACATGCCTCATTGTTAATATTCCATAGTCGACGCCATTTGACTTTGTTATCCACTCCATCTTCTTCCTCACAATCTTTGCCCTTTTTATCCTGGCTTCACTTGGGTGTCTTTTATCTTTTAAGTAATTTTAAAAAGCATCTCGCTACCAGTTCGACATTTTTGCAATTTTAGTATGACGTTGCACATAAAAGTTGTAACACAATAAGAAGTTTTCAAGGGAGTTACCGTTTTTATCACACCCCAACCGATGGTGGAAACATCGGAGTGAGACGAAAACAAGATTGCTCGAGAAATCATAACACTAATTGTGACAATAATTAAATAAATTCCAATTGCATAAATACTAAGATGAAATACATTGTTTCAAACCAAATACGTCAATTGTATCAAACTCGAATCATGAAACAAATAAAAGTTTATTCTTATGGTGTGTGATATACGTTAAATTATACATGTTTTTATCCCACAAATCACTTCCGTTTTAAGCGTTTTTGACCGAAACTGCGATGTCTAGGTACCAAATTAGGTAGTTTTCTATTTCCAGGTCTTAAACAATGTGCAAAAGACAATTCTGATGAAAACGAGGAGATTCTGATACAAATCTGATGAAATTGGCAAAATTCTAGTAAACTGCCAGATCACGCACGACCGTGCGAATCACATGCACGCCCGTGCAAGAGCCCCGACCCCGAAAGCACTGCAAGTGTAAGGGGAGTGCCGATGATTACTCGGAATGCACTACCGTGCGACCCAGTGCACGACCGTGCACCACCTGGACCACAATTTCTGATGACCCTTCTGATGACTTCGCACTACCGTGCGACCTGAAGCATGAGCGTGCCGATATGGTGACCGAGACAACTTGTCCACTAGTCCACTTGTCTGAACTCGAAACGGATAAATGACGTCACCAGACAAGTGCTAATGCACAACCATGCGGCCAACTGCACGGCCGTGCGGATCAGAATTTTCACTATAAATAGCAGCATTCGCTACTGGTTAGAGTGTTGGGTTTTTCTCCATGTTTCTGGGCAATTTATGGGTTCCGAAGCAGCCTTGATCAGACCAATTTGAAGCCTCAAGATCGAGTGGAAGCTTACTAGGCCTGTAAAAGAACCGAACGTTCATGAACTGTTCATGAACTTGTTCGGCGGGAAGTTCGTTTATGTTCGTTTATTTAATAAATGAATGAACACGAACAAAAAAATTGTTCGTTTAATTAAATGAACGAACATGAATACACCTTGTGTTCGTTCATTTATGTTCGTGAACATTCTTTTATGTTCGCGAACGTTCGTTTAAATTTTAATAAATATATAAATAGTTATATTTATATAAATATTAGGTTTTCTAACTATTTATATAAATATAACTAATTAGTATATCTATGAACACTTATTTAGATGTGTTTTCGGATGAAATGTAATATATTAGACTTGTTTCTTCAATCATGTTAATTTATGTTTATTCAAATATGTTCAGTTAATTCTTTTTTATGTTCGTTTATGTTCGTGAACTGTTCGTTTAGGCTTTAAACGAATGAACATAAACGAACACGAACATGCCTTATTTCTTAATGAACGAACACGAACAAAAAAATGTGTTCGACTATATGTTCGTGTTCGGTTAAAGTTAAATGAACGAACACGCACATGCCTATGTTCGTGTTCGTTCGGTTCGTTTACAGGCCTAGATCCAACCCATCAATTCCTTGCTTGTTTATGGTTCGATTCCTTGTTCTTAAACATGTATTCTGATCATTATTCAAGTATTGAGCTGATGTTAGTTATGTTTATGTAGTATTATGTAATAGTAGTAATGAACTTGTTTTATGAATGATCTTTATGTTGTAATCTTATTTGTATGAATCTTTAGTACTTTTTTATGTTTGAATCTTCAAGATTATATAATGAATGTTTCATTGATGTTGAGTTCTTGATTATGTTTAGTTTTCTTGGATAATGAATCTATGTTTAGTGAAGATTGTTAACAATTGCTTGAGTAATCACTTGTTTGTAAACTTGTTTACACCATGAGACTTGAGAGGGGTATTGGTTTTATCAAAGATATATCGAATTTTGATTGAGAATGCTTTCTTGCACGTAAGGGTTCTAACGAATTATATGGTGCTGTTACATGTTCTTGACGCGGTTTATGATCTTTGTTTAGTAGTTTTGGTCTGAAATTGCTATCTTGGTAGATTTGTGATCAAGGCTTGTAAGATGAAATATTTTGTTATATAATCTACTTAAATGCTTATCCTCGTGGCTGTATTGTGACCATAGGTATTGCTTTCTTTGATAAGTGAGGTTAGAAAACTCCTAGCGGATGACTAATCTATCTTTAAAGGTTCACATAAATACATATCAATAGCTCGCTAAAGAATGAGTTTAGGTGGTTAACGTGTGTTTATCGCATTAACTTTTCGAAGAATCATCATGTTAGAAAACTCCTAGCGGATGACTAACTGTCTTGCAATTGGAAAATTGATCAAGTGCTTTTGTGACATATCTGATGTAGATAACATGTTTAGGTTGTTTGTGAAACAAGATAATATATATTTTTCATATTTGGAGTCTATTATGTTTTATATACAGTTTTAGATAATTTTAGTTAAATACCCATTCACTTATCTTTTTATCCGGTAAATCAATGATAAAGATTTAGTACTCTACTCCGCCCGTGTTCCATGGATCGATATCTGGTTCTTACCAATACTTTACTACATATATGACATGATACACTTGTCCTTTTGTGTGTGTTTTAATGTTAAGGTATAAATCATTTTTATAAATATTAAAACAAAGTTCGTGTGTAAATTCACTGTAAAAACCTTTGTACATAGACCACCCACAAGTTTTTGGCGCCGTTGCCGGGGACACGGCGAATTTTCAGAACAATCCGAGTCATTATTTTACCGGTGTACATACTGTGAATACTTGTGAATACCTGTGAATTTTTGCTTTATTATTTACTAACTTGTACATTTTTGTATTTATTTGTTTTGATATTTACTAACTTGTTAATATTTAACTGTTCGACTAATTATTCTTTTTCTGTTTAATTAACCAACTAACTGACTAACCAACTAACAGACTAACCTTTAACTGACTAACCTTTTATTTAATTCATTTTTTGTTCAACTAACATTTTCTTTTTGTCATTTATTTATTTAATTCAGTTACGTGTTTAGAATCGAACCGATTATTTATTTATTTCATTTATTTATTTATTTCATTTTAGTTATTTCATTCCTGTTTGTATTTAAATTACTTGTTCGGGATCGAACCGATTGCCTATATATTTATTTATGTTTTTTCATTTATTTACTTATGCTTATTTATTCATTTATTTATTTATTTACGTGTTCGGAATCGAACCGATTGTCTAATTATTTATTCATTTATTTCACGAAAATAAAATAAAATTTTCTGATAAAATTACCAGATCTTCTGGTATTTTCTGATGAATTTATTATATTTTCTGGTAAAAGAAAAATTTCATCAGATTATCAAAATTTTTCAGATTTTTTGATGCGATCATCAGATTCCATCAGATTTTATCAGATTTTCTGATTAAGAAAAATGTTATATATTATTTTCGGATGTAAATAAACAAATAAATAAATAAATAGATAAGTATAATTTGTATATATTTGTGTATATAAAATAATAGTATAATAATTATTATTACTTATAATATTATTATATTATATTATATTCTTTTTCCGTATAATGCTTTCCTTATTATTTGTAGGTTAATGTCCTCAACCCTCATACCCGCTATTGCTGAGCTAGCCAACGAACGAGAACATAACCTAAGGAGAAGTAGGCGGCTTCGCGAAAGATCACTTGTCATTGCAAAAAGAATTGCGGCCGCGATCGACGAACCAGTGATACTTTCTGACAGCGAGAGTTCAGAGGACGACAGAGAAAGCATCATGGCGGAAGACGATCAGCCTTTGAATGAGACCGGCCGTCCAGGAGGAGAGGGCTTGCTACTAAGCATCGCCAGACCTACAATAGCAGCACTGAGTTTTGAAATAAAATCTAGTATAATTAACATGTTACAAAATTCTATGCAGTTCGATGGAAAGGATCACGAGGATCCGGGTCAACACATCGCTTCATTTCTCGAGGTGTGCTCGACTTTCAAAATTCAAGACGTTTCTAAAAACGCAATCCGTTTGCGACTCTTTCCATTTTCTTTGGGAGACAAAGCCCAATCTTGTCTTTTGTCACTTCCAACAGGATCCATCACGACTTGGAAGGAGATGGCAGATCTTTTTAGGCAAAAATACTTCCCTCTGGAAAAGACAGCTAAGATGAAGAACCGTATAATGACATTCAAGCAGGACGAAGGAGAATCTCTACACACAGCTTGGGAGAGGTTCAAAGATCTTTTGATCGATGTCCCACATCATGGGTTGTCCAAAAGACAACTTGTGTTCAACTTCTACCAAGGACTCAACTACGACTCACAAGAGCGCATAGACGTATATGCAGGAGGCGATCTTGGAACTAAGACACCAACTGAAGCCCACAAAATTATAGAGAAAGCTACCTTGAAGTCGAGTTCTCATCACAGTGGAGTGCGAAATAAAGCATCATCTATTCCTGGAGTTTATCAGGTAGATACATATACGTCTCTTGCTGCGCAGATTGGAGCTTTGGCAGCAAGGTTTGATCAAGCTTAGAATGTTTTGTAGGTACAATCATCATGTGAGCAGTGTGGAGTATCACACGAGCTAGGTACTTGTGAGCAGGGTGTTATGTTAAAGGCCACGAAGAGGTGGACTATTTGGGCAATCAAATTAGGCCCCAAAATAACCCCTATAGCAACACGTACAATATGTGATGGAGGAATCACCCAAACTTTGGGTGGAAATCTAATTTTAATAATCAAAACCCACTCGGATATGCTCAACGCGCTCCCGCACCACAACAGCCTCAGGGGCAATCCTTTCAGCCCCAGGGGCAATCTTTTCAACCTCAAGGGTAATCCTTTCAACCACGTTAGACTAATCAGGGTTCAGGAAGCACTTCGCAGCCACAAGCCTCTCAAAGTAATTCAAAATTAGAGGAGATGATGGCGCAGCTGTTAAACAACTCCAATAATGCCAATCAAATATTTGAAACACGATACCAGCGGCATGAGGAGCATTTCATGGCACAAGAAGGGGAATGCGGAGTCAGAAGGCTTCAATACAAACCATTGAGAATCAAATCGGCCAGTTGGCCAAGATGTTGTCTGAAAGACCCCAAGGTGGTCTTCCAGGAAACACGGAACCAAACCCGCGAGGGCATGTTAATGTACTAATGACGAGGAGTGGTAAAACCACGAGACCCAACAAATCGGACTCACCACCGATCACTGAGAGGGCAGGCTGTGAAGAGGTGCCTTCGCTCCTAGGTGAGCTGGACAACTGACGGTAGGCGTCGGAAGGTCCTTGGTCGCTCATACTGTAAACTAACAAATAGTCAAATAACACACAACAATAATATACAATTATGCACGTATTTCTGTAATTTATTTCCTAACACTTTGAATAATATCTTGGTGTCAGCAGAACACTTCTGTGGCTGAATCAGTGGCTTATCTCTGATACCACCTTCTGTCGCAACCCCCGCCCCCTATCTGTCCCAGGAACGGGCGGCCGTGAGAATCAGTATTTGTGGTATCGGTGTTTATCAATTTGGCAGCGGAAATTACATCAGGACCGTAGTTAGGAAATATTTTATCAGAGTAAAACACCACATTTTATATAAATAAATATATTGGGATAAAATCCAAGTTTTCATTACAAACCGATTTATAGGGGTAAACCCCATTTTATTGAAATAAAACATCTTCTTTTATTTAGGTAACTTTTATAGCCACTTTTCCAAGCCTTCGGTGCTGTCCAGCTGGCTTCTAGTTGGCTTTCACATTTTGTTACCTGAAACACGTTTAAAAACATTTTGTCAGTGGGAAATACTGGTGAGTGAATCCCAGTTTAATCAAGAAGAGTTTTATCTTTTTCCACAATATTGAGAGCGATTACAATGTTTACATCTATACAATTACTCATTCAGTACTGTCAATCCTGACTGGTGGGTCATATTACCCATTGGCTAACTCTTTGTCCAATGGTAACGTGTTCCACATTTTGTATACAAAACCCCAACATACCGACAGTAATTGAAGAATTACAAAGACTCAATCACTGCTTAATAACATTGTAAAATATTTAAGGTTTTGTAAAAACAGTTTACAAAAAGGAGATTACTCACATTGCTGTCTTAGGGTTTCCTTTAAGGGTTTTCTGGTGATTATCTATAATTTACACAAATGCACACGTGTTAGTATAATAACCCAATATTTACATTAGCAATACCCTCCCCGAGACGGCATTCCAACGACCACGTCAGGCAAAACCACGACAGCCGTTACGGAACCCTGGATCAATCTGTGACAACTGGCACCAAACCGGTAATTTCCGTACACTTTAATTATTATTTAATGACTGCAATTATGTGCTTAATTGTCAGCAATGTCTGACCACATACTAAACAAGTGAATTCATGCACGTTGTATACTACAAAAATATTGCTTTATGCATAAACGAGAGCGTTGCGTCAAAAATAATAGTAAACTCACCGGTAAGACACTATGTGTCAACGGAACTGCAGAAAGCAGTCAGACATTAGAATTGAGGCCTAGGTGTAGGTCCGACAACAAGAATGCATTAAAACCCAAGAGTACATACAAGGGTTAATATATATGCAATACGAAAGCAAAAATAAGCACTAAAAAGCACCCGAAACGCACTTTAAGTGCAGAATTTATATAATTCAGCAATAATTCAGCATTTAAACATATGAATATTATGCAGAAATTTCGTTTTATCATCCAGAATATTTCCCTAAGTGTTGGGAATTGAATGGGTACAAGAAGGGTACTTAAAAGACACTAAAAAGTGTAATTTAGCACTTTAACGAATCGGTATCTAACCGAACAACCGGACAATACCCGGAACACCAAAATAATGCTAGAAGCATTGTTTTTATTTTTCTGAGCTAGTTAGGGTCCCCGTACACCCTAACACACTATATATTTCATAATACACTTAAACACCTAAATCTAGTGCTTAACATGTAACTAGATACTTAACTATACATTTGGAATCCAACCAATATACCCCCCCCCCCCCCATAACCGGCCCTAGACAAAGGGTACACCCACTTTGATTTCTTTGAGTTAAATATAAGATCATGCTTGAAGATTTAGGGACACATAACACAAAGGATATTAGAATGTTGGAGGATCTTTATTTAAACCATTAGACTACCATCATTCTTATTATCACAACTCATCACACACACACACCTCTCCTCCTCTCCACACCCTCGGCCGAGAACCACCAAGGCACCACCACCACCTTCAATCCAAGTTCATCCATTCCAAGTCCACTTGAAGGTGTAAGAAGGCGATTCACGAGGCGCGGTGCGTTCGGAAGTTGAAGAACCTCAACCGTTTGCTTTTATCCACCACTTTTACGCCTTGTTTCTTCCCTAGCCTCGAGCTAGTAGTAAGTGACTCTAAACACCTTCTTGATCTTGTCTAGAGTGGTTAATAAGAGTTTTGTCGGATGAAAATCATGAACACTAAAGATCACCAACTAAAAGTCTTGTAAAATGATGAACTTGATGGATAAAAGGAAAGTGATGGTATAAACCTTGTTTAACTTGTTTTGTTATGATTATTTAGTGTTGTTTTATGCTAGTAGTAGCTCGGATCGTCATCTAACCCGGCTAGGTCATGTTCATAGAACATGAACTAGTGTATGTTTAAATATGAAAAGGACTAGATGATGAACACTACTACATAATAACATGAACTTGTGTAAAGGTAATTTTTCTTGTAAAATGAAGTTCTAAACAAGTAGATCTAAAGATCTACAAGTGGTATTTTCGAAGAACCAACTGTAAGACGAAACCATGTTTTAAAACCGGATCTTTCATGAACTAGAGGTGTTTTTGTGAACAAACAAGTGTGTGGACACTTGTGTAACAAAAGTTTTAACAAAGAAATAATTTTCGTAAAAACCGACTAGAAGTTGTGAAACTTCATATTCTTTAAAAATAAAGTTTTTAAGAAATTAAACTTATTTTTAAAGATAACAAGACTTACTAAATGTGCTAGTAAGTTACTACATATTTTTGTAAATATTCAAGTTCATGAAATGGAGAAACTAGTGATTATTGTTGATGATTATTGTTGATAATTGTTGTTGATGATTGTTGACGATTTAAAAGAAAATAAACACATGTTTTGAAAACATGGGAAACCTCCATTTTTAGGGGAAACTCTGTCAAAATTTTTATAAATTTAGACACTTAGAAAATATAAGTTTTTGAGAAACTTATTCCCTAAAAATGTATTTAAAAGTATTACCAAGGTTTCCCTAATTTTTGGTGATAAGAAATGAGGATTTCTTCAAGAATGAAAATGGATATAAATATGTATATTTTTGAGAGAAAAATATATATTATTTTATCACCAACTTTTGTGCTAAGTGTATAAAGTATGTGTTATACGTGCTAGTGTATTAAGACTTAAAAATACACTAAATACTCATGAGGAGTATAAATATAAAAATACGCATACAACATACAAGATACATAATTCGGGTGCAAAGTGCAAAATACAAAAAACTTATATTTATTTTAGAGAAAATAATATAAGTAAGATACGTAGTTAAAAATATAGAATATTTTTAACACAAGAAAATATACACAAAAGAGAGTGACTGTACTTGTGCGACACAAGTCTAGTGACTAACGTTAAGAAAACGCGTATAGGTTACGACGTTAATTAAGCAAATCCGGTGAAGTTTACGACGCGCAGGAACGCAAAGTTGTGAGTTCATGCTCCCCCTTTTCTCTTTAACTGTTTTCAGTTTTTATAACTTCGGGGGTGAAATACATGTACAAATGTACAATATTTATAATTGGTATGATATAAATATAAGAAGCACACTTGGTGAGAACGAGAATCAAGTGTGATGAAATATAAATACAAGAAGTACACTTGGTGAGAACGAGAACCAAGTGTGACGAAATATAAGAATACAAGAAGTACACTTGGTGAGAACGAGAACCAAGTGTGACGAAATATAAGAATATGAGAAGCGCACTTGGTGAGAACGAGAACCAAGTATGAGGCGCTATGAGAAATGATAACAAGAAACGCGCTTGGTGAGGACGAGAACCAAGTAGGATGCGTTATGAGAAATAGTGTCACGAATAGGGTACAGAAGCACCATTAATCAACAATATACTTAGACCGCAGAACAAAAGGTTAGATCTAACGGGTGCCTAGCAGCCACACTCTCGGTGAGGGCGAGAATCGAGTAGTGCTTTTGTGTCTCAGAATATACCAATTAAATGCCTTAGGTTTGGTGACTTCCTATGTCGTGTCACATGTTAATGGCTTTGCAACCCATTAACAATCCTGATATTTACAGAAATACTGTATTTATATAAAATTCATACCATACTAGAATTGATATATAACTTGAAGTACGTGGGGTACTCAAGAAAATTGATATATAACTTGAAGTACGTGGGGTACTCAAGAAAATTGATATATAACTTGAAGTACGTGGGGTACTCAAGAAAATTGATATATAACTTGAAGTACGTGGGGTACTTAAGAAGATTGATATATAACTTGAAGTACGTGGAGTACTCAAGAAAAACTTGATTTATTCACAACTATGTTTTTATACAAAGTATACAAACGTGAAATACAAAACTGCATGAGTTCACACCAACATTTTGTTGACGTTTTTCCAAAAACTCACATGTATTTCAGGTAACTAGGATGGATGTGTGCGCGGTCTTGCTTATGCTCGTGGATGTCGCTTGTGTTTAACTTTAAATAAAGTTGTAAACTTTTAAGACAATGTTTTAAGCTGTCTAGCGATGTAAACGCTAAACTTATGTTTTCAAATCATGGTATTTGATGTTATTTTACGAGCATGTAGCATGTTTACTCTTCGTATGCAATGAGAACCTTTCATGATCACACCTCGTGCTTCTGCCGCAGAAAGGGGTGTGACAGATTGGTATCAGAGCTGCGATTGTAGTGAACCAGGATTCCTTCTCGAGTCTAGTCTACAATCTCTAGGATCCATTCACGAAAACAATTTTCAAAGAGTTTTCATTGCATAAAACGTCCCGCGACATCCACTGCCTGAAACTGTCTACATGAGTCTAGAAAAGACACTACGAGACTTAGAGTGCACTTGAGTAGCACTTGTCGTCGACTAGAAATTACTTGCAATTATATGTGATAATTAGCATGTACTAGAAGTAGAATGTCACAAGTATACGTGACTTTACCTGTAAGCGATGGCCCATATGAAGGAAGAAATACGAGGATGAAATGAACTGAGCGGACTGTGCAAGGAGTTACGTAATTATGGATGCATACATAATTATGGGATTCAGTGCACAGAAACCACAGCAAGTCTTATCACGTATAGATTCCCTCAGTGCAAGCCTATTAAGTACTCTGCTAGAGTAATAATTGTTTGATGTCACTTATGTGGTATATATACCTATGAATATATATGATACTATTGTCTAGTGTGACGATATCAAACAAATGCCTAACCCTGCTGTGTTATGTTCTGTCAGAACATGGCACCCAGGAAAGCTGTGAATGCTCGCAATGATGATCAACCTCCTCCTCCCCCACTGCCGAGAACTGCTGAAGAGCTGAACGCTCTACTGGAAGAAAGGATCTCTGCTGCTATCGCCCAGTACGAGGCGAACCGTACTCAAGACAGTGGTGGACCAAGCAACGCTAGGCGTAATGGGAATGGAGATTCGTCTGGAGGCAATGCAGCTCAAGGTAACCTTAAGACGATTTGCTAAGCATGGAGAAATTTGTGAACGATCCTTGTTTCATTATTTCTTCGATTGCTCACATGTGAATTGGTTGAATCAATTCCAGGCTGCACTTTCAAGCAGTTCCTCGACTGCAAGCCGATGAACTATGATGGCACAGGAGGTGCAGTAGCATTTGTGCGCTGGACGGAGAAGACTGAAGCTACTATCCGCATGAGCAAGTGTACCGCGGATCAGCAAGTCACCTTTGCTACGGGGTTATTCGTCGATGAAGCTCTGACTTGGTGGAACCTGCAAGCCCAAACCTTGGGAGATGATGCCGCTTATGGCTTAACTTGGGAGGAACTGAAGGAAAGAATGAGAGAGAAGTATTGCTCTCGCGCTGAACTCCAAAGGCTGGAAACGGAGTTCTGGCACTTGACCATGGTAGGTGCTGACATTAATGGTTATACTCGAAGGTTCCATGATCTGTCAAGAGTGCTTCCCTACATGGTGACTCTCGAATTCAAGCGCGTTGAACGCTACATTTGGGGACTGGCCCCAGAGTTTCGTGGCATGGTGACGTCGGCCAAACCACAAACAATCACCGAGGCTGTAACTCTGGCTGTCAGCCTAACTGAAGATTGTGTTCGTATGAAGAAGTTATCATTGAACCCAACAGAGAAGACCGAGACGCATGCTGAGTCGTCCGGCGACAAAAAGAGAAAGCATGCCAGTTTGAACCAAGCAACTCGTAACAACAAGGGTTTCAGCAAGAAGCGTGACGCTAACCCGTCCCAGGAGGCGAAAACCCATGCAACCAAAGCATACCAAGGCTCCATATCTAGATGCCAAAAATGTAAGTATCGTCATGAAGGAGCTTGTCGCATTCCTAGGTGCGACAAATGTGGTAAATTGGGTCATCAAACAGAAGACTGTTGGGGAAAAGGAAAGAACCGAAATGGGAACGGTGCTGGTAACAAGAATGGTAACGGGAAAGGGCAGAACCAAGGATGCTTCAAGTGTGGAAGCAATGATCATTTCATGAAGGACTGCCCAGAGAGAAACAATGCTCAGGCTATAGCATTTGTGATTGGAGCAAAGAACGCACGTGAGGACCCTAACGTGGTCACCGGTACGTTTCTCATTAACAATCACTTTGCATCCATATTATTTGACACTGGCGCCGATTATAGCTTCATGTCTGTGGAATTTAAACGCATACTCGGAATAGAATCTAGTAGATTAGAAATTCCTTATTCCATAGAACTAGCCAATGGTAAACTTGTTGAATCGAGCGAAGTTGTTAGAGGCTGCACACTGGAACTTGGCGAACGAAATTTTAGCATCGATCTCTTACCTATTCAATTGGGTAGCTTCGATGTAGTAGTCGGAATGGACTGGTTGTCCAAGAACAAAGCTGAAGTTATTTGTCATGAGAAAATCATTCGCATCCCTTTAGCGAATGGTGAAACTCTCATCGTGCATGGAGAAAAACGAGACGCACCTCTTCGAATCATCAGTTGTATGAAGGCACAGAAGTGCTTAAGGAAAGGATGTGTTGCCTTCCTAGCACACGTTGTAGATAAGAAGGCTGAGGAGCCAAAACTCGAAGACATTCCTGTGGTGAAGGAATTCCCTGATGTTTTTCCTGAAGATCTGCCAGGACTACCTCCGCAACGACAAGTCGAATTTCATATAGACTTGGTTCCAGGAGCCGCTCCTGTAGCCAAGGCACCTTATCGACTTGCACCATCCGAAATGCAAGAATTATCGACACAGCTCCAGGTGTTGTTGGATAAAGGATTCATAAGGCCAAGCTTCTCACCCTGGGGAGCTCCAGTATTGTTCGTGAAGAAGAAGGATGGAACACTGCGGATGTGTATCGATTACAGGGAACTGAACAAGCTCACTATCAAGAATCGGTACCCGCTACCAAGGATTGATGACTTATTTGATCAACTGCAAGGATCAAGCTACTATTCCAAGATCGACCTTCGATCTGGATACCATCAGCTGAGAATCCAAGAGGAAAGCGTACCAAGGACTGCATTCAGAACGCGATATGGGCACTACGAATTTCTTGTGATGCCGTTTGGGCTGACGAATGCACCAGCGGTCTTTATGGATCTGATGAACCGAGTGTGCAAACCATATCTCGATAAATTCGTGATTGTATTTATCGATGATATCCTGATTTATTCGCGAATGAAAGAAGAACATGAGCAACATCTCAGAACTATTCTGGAACTACTGAAGAAAGATAAACTTTATGCAAAGTTCTCGAAATGTGAATTCTGGATTCGCGAAGTACAATTTCTTGGTCACGTTGTGAATGAGAAGGGCATTCATGTAGACCCGTCCAAGATAGAAGCAATAAAGAACTGGGAAGCTCCCAAGATCCCAACTGAAGTTCGACAATTTTTGGGCTTAGCGGGCTATTATCGGCGATTCATCGAGAATTTCTCAAAGATAGCTCAACCGCTAACAACCCTTACTCAGAAAGACAAGAAATACAACTGGGGTCACAAACAGGAAAAAAGCCTTTCAGCTACTTAAGAACAAGCTCTGCGATGCACCGATACTATTATTACCCGAAGGCACTGAAGACTTCGTGGTATACTGCGACGCCTCACGACAAGGCTTGGGTTGCGTGCTTATGCAGCGCCAAAAAGTCATCGCTTACGCTTCAAGACAACTGAAGGATCACGAGAGAAATTATACCACTCACGACCTGGAGCTGGGTGCAGTGGTATTCGCCTTGAAGATTTGGCGACATTATTTATATGGTACTCGATGTACAATCTTCACAGATCACAAAAGCTTACAACACATATTTGATCAGAAGGAATTGAATATGCGCCAGCGATGTTGGGTTGAGCTGCTGAACGATTATGACTGTGAGATTAAGTACCATCCTGGAAAGGCAAACGTTGTAGCGGACGCGTTGAGCCGAAAAGAAAGGGTTAAGACCCTAAGGGTTCGAGCATTGGAAATGACGATTCGAACGAACCTCACTGCACGCATTCGTGATGCACAACAAGAAGCTCTTAAAGAAGAGAACCGTAAAGCTGAATACCTACGGGGTATGCTGAAATACATGGTGCCAAACGAAGAGGGGGCCTTATACTTCAAGAAGCGTATTTGGGTTCCACTCTATGGTGGCATACGAGAAGTCATCCTTAATGAAGCCCACAAATCGAGATATTCGATCCATCCAGGATCGGACAAAATGTATCAAGACTTGAAAGAATACTATTGGTGGCCGAGACTCAAAAGCGACGTTGCTGTTTATGTTGGAAAATGCCTAACCTGTGCCAAGGTTAAGGCAGAATATCAGAAACCGTCCGGCCTACTACAACAACCAGAGATTCCCGTGTGGAAGTGGGAACAAATCTCGATGGACTTCATAACGAAATTACCCAGGACCCCGAGAGGGCACGATATGATATGGGTAATAGTTGATCGATTAACGAAGTCTGCGCACTTCCTACCGATCCGAGAAAAAGACAGCACTGGAAAGCTGGCAGAGATATACTTAAGAGAAATTGTGGCACGACATGGAGTGCCAATCTCAATCATTTCAGACAGAGATGGACGCTTTGTCTCAAGAATCTGGCAATCATTTCAGGAAGCCTTTGGATCTCAGTTAGATCTGAGCACGGCATTCCACCCGCAAACAGACGGCCAGAGCGAACGGACTATACAAACGTTAGAAGATATGCTTCGCGCATGTGTCATGGATCTAGGCGGCAGCTGGGATACTCATCTACCTTTAGTCGAGTTTTCCTACAATAACAGTTATCATACGAGCATAAAAGCCGCGCCGTTCGAAGCTTTGTATGGCCGCAAGTGCCGATCGCCCTTATGTTGGGCAGATGCCGGAGATAAACGTATGGTTGGTCCTGAACTTGTACAAGAGACAACCGACAAGATTGCGCAGATCCGAGAGCGCATTAAGGCGGCTCGAGATCGACAAAAGAGCTACGCCGATCCGAAAAGAAAATCAGTAGAATTCAAGGTGGGAGACAAAGTGCTGTTAAAAGTCTCACCATGGAAGGGCGTAGTCAGATTTGGAAAGCGTGGAAAGCTGAATCCGCGATACATCGGACCATTCAGAATATTGAAAAGAATTGGTACCGTGGCATACAAGTTGGAGTTACCGGAAGAACTTAATGGAGTGCATGATACGTTTCATGTATCCAACCTGAAGAAGAGTCCAACACAAGAAAACGTGATCATCCCGATGGATGAAGTGCATATTGATGAAGCCCTCCGATTTACAGAACAACCCGTTGAGGTTACCGACTGGAAAGTCAACAAGACCAGGAGGAGCAGCGTAAAACTTGTCAAAGTACGTTGGAGCTCTAAGCACGGACCCGAGTACACATGGGAACGTGAAGACCGGTTCAAGGAAAAGTATCCCCACTTATTCAAGAAGACTCCAGCGAGAGTTAGTTCAGCCTGAATTTCGGGACGAAATTCTTTTAACGGGGGGAGACTGTGACAACTGGCACCAAACCGGTAATTTCCGTACACTTTAATTATTATTTAATGACTGCAATTATGTGCTTAATTGTCAGCAATGTCTGAACACATACTAAACAAGTGAATTCATGCACGTTGTATACTACAAAAATATTGCTTTATGCATAAACGAGAGCGTTGCGTCAAAAATAATAGTAAACTCACCGGTAAGACACTATGTGTCAACGGAACTGCAGAAAGCAGTTAGACATTAGAATTGAGGCCTAGGTGTAGGTCCGACAACAAGAATGCATTAAAACCCAAGAGTACATACAAGGGTTAATATATATGCAATACGAAAGCAAAAATAAGCACTAAAAAGCACCCGAAACGCACTTTAAGTGCAGAATTTATATAATTCAGCAATAATTCAGCATTTAAACATATGAATATTATGCAGAAATTTCGTTTTATCATCCAGAATATTTCCCTAAGTGTTGGGAATTGAATGGGTACAAGAAGGGTACTTAAAAGACACTAAAAAGTGTAATTTAGCACTTTAACGAATCGGTATCTAACCGAACAACCGGACAATACCCGGAACACCAAAATAATGCTAGAAGCATTGTTTTTATTTTTCTGAGCTAGTTAGGGTCCCCGTACACCCTAACACACTATATATTTCATAATACACTTAAACACCTAAATCTAGTGCTTAACATGTAACTAGATACTTAACTATACATTTGGAATCCAACCAATATACCCCCCCCCCCCCCATAACCGGCCCTAGACAAAGGGTACACCCACTTTGATTTCTTTGAGTTAAATATAAGATCATGCTTGAAGATTTAGGGACACATAACACAAAGGATATTAGAATGTTGGAGGATCTTTATTTAAACCATTAGACTACCATCATTCTTATTATCACAACTCATCACACACACACACCTCTCCTCCTCTCCACACCCTCGGCCGAGAACCACCAAGGCACCACCACCACCTTCAATCCAAGTTCATCCATTCCAAGTCCACTTGAAGGTGTAAGAAGGCGATTCACGAGGCGCGGTGCGTTCGGAAGTTGAAGAACCTCAACCGTTTGCTTTTATCCACCACTTTTACGCCTTGTTTCTTCCCTAGCCTCGAGCTAGTAGTAAGTGACTCTAAACACCTTCTTGATCTTGTCTAGAGTGGTTAATAAGAGTTTTGTCGGATGAAAATCATGAACACTAAAGATCACCAACTAAAAGTCTTGTAAAATGATGAACTTGATGGATAAAAGGAAAGTGATGGTATAAACCTTGTTTAACTTGTTTTGTTATGATTATTTAGTGTTGTTTTATGCTAGTAGTAGCTCGGATCGTCATCTAACCCGGCTAGGTCATGTTCATAGAACATGAACTAGTGTATGTTTAAATATGAAAAGGACTAGATGATGAACACTACTACATAATAACATGAACTTGTGTAAAGGTAATTTTTCTTGTAAAATGAAGTTCTAAACTAGTAGATCTAAAGATCTACAAGTGGTATTTTCAAAGAACCAACAGTAAGACGAAACCATGTTTTAAAACCGGATCTTTCATGAACTAGAGGTGTTTTTGTGAACAAACAAGTGTGTGGACACTTGTGTAACAAAAGTTTTAACAAAGAAATAATTTTCGTAAAAACCGACTAGAAGTTGTGAAACTTCATATTCTTTAAAAATAAAGTTTTTAAGAAATTAAACTTATTTTTAAAGATAACAAGACTTACTAAATGTGCTAGTAAGTTACTACACATTTTTGTAAATATTCAAGTTCATGAAATGGAGAAACTAGTGATTATTGTTGATGATTATTGTTGATAATTGTTGTTGACGATTGTTGACGATTTAAAAGAAAATAAACACATGTTTTGAAAACATGGGAAACCTCCATTTTTAGGGGAAACTCTGTCAAAATTTTTATAAATTTAGACACTTAGAAAATATAAGTTTTTGAGAAACTTATTCCCTAAAAATGTATTTAAAAGTATTACCAAGGTTTCCCTAATTTTTGGTGATAAGAAATGAGGATTTCTTCAAGAATGAAAATGGATATAAATATGTATATTTTTGAGAGAAAAATATATATATTATTTTATCACCAACTTTTGTGCTAAGTGTATAAAGTATGTGTTATACGTGCTAGTGTATTAAGACTTAAAAATACACTAAATACTCATGAGGAGTATAAATATAAAAATACGCATACAACATACAAGATACATAATTCGGGTGCAAAGTGCAAAATACAAAAAGCTTATATTTATTTTAGAGAAAATAATATAAGTAAGATACTTAGTTAAAAATATAAAATACTTTTAACACAAGAAAATATACACAAAAGAGAGTGACTGTACTTGTGCGACACAGGTCTAGTGACTAACGTTAAGAAAACGCGTATAGGTTACGACGTTAATTAAGCAAATCCGGTGAAGTTTACGACGCGCAGGAACGCAAAGTTGTGAGTTCATGCTCCCCCTTTTCTCTTTAACTGTTTTCAGTTTTTATAACTTCGGGGGTGAAATACATGTACAAATGTACAATATTTATAATTGGTATGATATAAATATAAGAAGCACACTTGGTGAGAACGAGAATCAAGTGTGATGAAATATAAATACAAGAAGTACACTTGGTGAGAACGAGAACCAAGTGTGACGAAATATAAGAATACAAGAAGTACACTTGGTGAGAACGAGAACCAAGTGTGACGAAATATAAGAATATGAGAAGCGCACTTGGTGAGAACGAGAACCAAGTATGAGGCGCTATGAGAAATGATAACAAGAAACGCGCTTGGTGAGGACGAGAACCAAGTAGGATGCGTTATGAGAAATAGTGTCACGAATAGGGTACAGAAGCACCATTAATCAACAATATACTTAGACCGCAGAACAAAAGGTTAGATCTAACGGGTGCCTAGCAGCCACACTCTCGGTGAGGGCGAGAATCGAGTAGTGCTTTTGTGTCTCAGAATATACCAATTAAATGCCTTAGGTTTGGTGACTTCCTATGTCGTGTCACATGTTAATGGCTTTGCAACCCATTAACAATCCTGATATTTACAGAAATACTGTATTTATATAAAATTCATACCATACTAGAATTGATATATAACTTGAAGTACGTGGGGTACTCAAGAAAATTGATATATAACTTGAAGTACGTGGGGTACTCAAGAAAATTGATATATAACTTGAAGTACGTGGGGTACTCAAGAAAATTGATATATAACTTGAAGTACGTGGGGTACTCAAGAAAATTGATATATAACTTGAAGTACGTGGGGTACTCAAGAAGATTGATATATAACTTGAAGTACGTGGAGTACTCAAGAAAAACTTGATTTATTCACAACTATTTTTTTATACAAAGTATACAAACGTGAAATACAAAACTGCATGAATTCACACCAACATTATGTTGACGTTTTTCCAAAAACTCACATGTATTTCAGGTAACTAGGATGGATGTGTGCGCGGTCTTGCTTATGCTCGTGGATGTCGCTTGTGTTTAACTTTAAATAAAGTTGTAAACTTTTAAGACAATGTTTTAAGCTGTCTAGCGATGTAAACGCTAAACTTATGTTTTCAAATCACGGTATTTGATGTTATTTTACGAGCATGTAGCATGTTTACTCTTCGTATGCAATGAGAACCTTTCATGATCACACCTCGTGCTTCCGCCGCAGAAAGGGGTGTGACACAATCGGGCAGCGTATCTAATACGTAACCGGGGTTATGATACTTACAACGAGGCAGAACTTCGTTATTTACGGGGGTATTATACCCGAAAATTACTTCAACTATGTGAGAATTCGAGAGAAAGAAAGAAAATTGAGCGATTTGACTGAACTGCCGAAGGTTGCTATTTATAGGGTTGTTTTGGACTTTGTCGCGCCCCGCGTAAACCTCCCCCAGGGCCTTCGCGGCCCTCGAGGCCAGCTAGGGTAGGCCCTTGCTTGGCTGAGTCGACTAGTAGCCCCCACACTGTAACACCCCGAAAACAAGTTTGGTAATCAAACCACGTTAATATTTATGAACGGGTAAAATACCGTTAGTGGTGAAATTAACCCGATAAATATTAGGATTTAAATAAATAAACCTAATATTAAATTAAAAAAGGGAATAAAAGCTTTAGAGGAAATAAAATTCATAAGGAGCCCGACTTAACGTGACTTAAAATAAAACGGGTTTTTTTTAACTCCCGGAATCCAATAAGTTAACTAGGAATAATAATAACCTAGTTAGATAAAAGTCTTGTAGTAACTCATAAGTGGGTTGAAACACTAAAAATAAGAACTAAATGATACTCGAGGGGACAAAAGCGTTTAAAACGAAACTAATTAAATAAAAACATAAAAATTGAAACTCAAACACACACTTGTGTGTGTTGAGATCGATAGAAACACAGGGGGCGACCTAGGGCTCCCCTTCAAACTCTAACTCCTCACAAATCTCTCAAATTGGAGGTCCAAATCAAGTCTAAATCAAAATCCGAGTACGAATTAGTGATCTCAACTGAAAAAGGAGTCACAAGGTATGTAAATTTCATAAGAAATCTGTAGTTGAATTTCTGAGTAAACCTAGAGAATTCAAAAATTGTTGATGCATGATTGTTATATGGATGAAATAGGAACATTGTAGTGTTTAGGAGTAAACCCTAGACAAGTATATGTTGAAATCATGCTTAATTCAAGTAAATTCAGATTTGTTGATGCTAAATTCATGTATGTGATGTTTTTAGGGTTTTGATTGCTAAAAAATAGTGTTATGATGTCATGAACATGCTTTAATTGAAAGCTGAATCCAAACAGCTTCTGATCAGAATTTACAGCCGAATTGTATTGGCTGTAACATGGACAAAACATGACAAAAGCATGTGTTTCTTGAGTCTAAAATTTAATTCCGGGAAATATCTTTAAAACCCCATTGGAATCACATTTTTTCGACGAAAATTGAGCGTTTTATGAATTTTTCCGTATCGAAGGTTCAAGCTGCGTTTTCTGGCAGAATTTGCAGCCCATTACGAATGCCATAACTCAATTTAGGAATTCAGTTATGATTTCAAATTTTTACTGTAGATATTTTTAAGTGATTAAAAGAATCTCCAATTGGAATTTCGTTAATCGGATAAACGAGGAATTTTAAATGAAATTTTCCGTAATCTGCGGTCAGAAGTGATGAATCTGATTGCAGCTTAGTAGATGAATTTTTATAAATTTTTGGTAGAGAGTTAGACTCTAAAAATTTAACACAAGGATAAGCCCTCCGAGGTACTTCACATAAAAAGATTGTAATTTTTTTAAGCTCATAAGTACAGTAAACGACCGTCCCAAAACAACATATTTTCAGTGAATTGAGCTATACATGTTAGTGAATGATTGGTTAATGAAAGTAATGTGACTAAGTGGTTATATGTTTACCGGATTGGAAATGTGTATGATTGACAGTTGACTTTTTAGAAAGTCAACAAGTTATGAATAATAAGGTTAGACTTCCTAACACTATTGCGAGAATAAGGAGATCATGTGAATATTTGGTAGATTATTATATGACGTACATGACGGTAAGTTGAATTGATTATGTTATGAATGATGTGATAATGGATCTATGCCATATGTATGTTAGTATTTGCCCAATAAAAATCAATGAGACATAGGAACGGAATGATTGATAAGATGAATGATCACGTATACTAACAATGTTGTAATAAAATGGAATGAAATGATATGCATCGTGTTAGCAAGGAATCAAGTGAAGAAAGCTAACGAGTCAAGAGGAGACAAGGAAGTGAAAGCGAGAACGGGCGCTCAAGGTAAGTGAATTTCGATTCACCTTTTAGTAGGTTTAATAAATTTAATACGTATGTTTATGAAATATCATGAAAGTGCATGTATTAATCAGGAGCATGAAGCTAATAATGCTTTATTAGGTTGAAGGCTGTTATTTAAGCTGAAAGAAAATTGGTAAGTTCAAATGGGTCGAATTTATGTGTATAAGTCGTGTAATGTAACGTAATTCGTTATGGTTAGGACCCCCGGGTAAGGGTTTTTAGTCATTTATGCAAAGGAAACATTTTACGGATAATTAGAAGCAAGCCTCAAGTGTTTCGGATGTAAATTGGTCAAGATATGCTAGTTTTAGTATTTAAAATGGGTTTTGAGCTGGGCACTACCGTAGCTTACGGTGGAGCTGTCGCGCCCCGCGAAGAAGTAAGCCAAGGCTTACGCGGCCCGCGAGGGACCGTGCTGCAGGCTATTTGTTGGATTTTATTGTTTTATACATTGGACTTGTCTAAATGGTGTTCCAAGGTCTCATAACCTATGTTAAGGATTTTGGTTTTGGATATAAGAGGTGTTAAGGGTCGTTGGTTAGTGAAAGAATGGATTTGTTTTCGTATTAGTGTAAGAAATTGTTAAGTAAATATATATAGGAATCTAGTAGGCACATAGGTCGTTGTGCATCGCCTATATTATGCTAAGTTGTGAATATGTTGTTTCGGCATACGTGTACGTGTATGAAGTGGTAAGCATGAGCTAGTGTATATAAATTCGTAAATGATTGTTTGTGCGTAGATAGGGTCGTAGACATGTATGAAGGTACGCTTGCATATAGGCGTATATGATAATATGCGCGTAAGTGTGAATGCATGTGGGTATGAATATATGATGCTAAAGATATATGTATGAACGTTATCAAGGCGTCGGAGTACTTACGATTACTAATGATGTGCTTTGAGTTTTGATTGTAATGCAGGTATGAGATTGTTGGGTTCATGAAGAACTGAAAAAGGATTTGGGTTAAGGATATTTAAGATATACACTTGGACAATTCCAAGTTACTTCATGGAATGATTTATGAACTTCTATTACATAGTTTGATTTTATGCGATGTATTAAAGTCTAATGGTTAAGTTGTATGTGGTGTCCTCAGGTATCGTACGGGTATTCTCTACCGCTAGCGAAGTGAAGAAGACATAGATCGAGTTGAGAGCAAGGATTGTACGGGAAAGAAAAGTCACATAGTTTGTTTTAAATAGGTCATGAAGCCTTGATATAATGTAACATTGTGAATCCTTTCTAATGAATGAATTACAATTTGTAATTGGGTCTTCATGTAGTTAATATGACTTTTTAAGAACAAAATTTTGGGTTCATATTTTCCGCTGTGTCGTATTTAAGTTTTTACATGTTGGTCATACAGGGAATTGTTCATAATACGAACGGGTCATTCCCGAATTTTGTTAAATAATAGTGTGATAATATTACTTTTCAGATTAGGAAATCTGGGCGTTATAAGTTGGTATCAGAGCCCTGGTTTGAGAGAAATCAAGTATGAGGAGGTAAATACTTGAACTCAAACCCGTGTGCTCTTGTGACAAGGAACCCGTACAATCCGAGACTCGATCAAGATCAAAGGGTAGAAGCTAAGGTAAGCATGTACTTAAGTATGCAATTGAAGGAAACTAACAGTATGTTATGTGTTAGATAAGCATAACTGCTTGGAGAGGATAATTCGTGAATGCGGTCTAGGACCGGCACCAAGGCATGCAATAAGGCAAATTGACCCAGGTACGCAAAATTTAACATGTGGGTGTATGTAATGGTAAAATCTATCAAGTGAATGAAAGATTTAAAATGAAATATAATACTAGAATGGTAAGGAAGTTTTGAAAATGTTACACGTGCTTAAACCTGATTCTTTGGGCATAAGGTGACGTTTACACGAAGACACGAAACTAGTATGTGGATTGTGTACCGGGCCAGTACACAAGAAACATATGACGTTCGTGAGACCGTGATAATTGTTACAGGTATGTCCTTTAGAATTAGGTATTAAGTGGACGTGAGGGTGAAGGGAAATGTAAGACTTTCATAATTTTGAAAGTACCAAATACACCTGAGAAGTAAGAATAATATGTTAGAATCCGCAAGACGGATTCGAAACATGAAAGGAATGAAAGTATGAATGATATGTTAGAATCCGCGCGACGGATTCGAAACATGAAAGGAATGGAAGTATGAATGATATGTTAGAATTCGCGAGACGGATTCGAAATATGAAAAGAATGAAAAAAATGAATGATATGCTAGAAACCGCGCGACGGATTCGAAGCATAGAAGGGAATGAATGATAAGAATAAAAAGTTTGAACGTGTAAGTAATTACAGATTAACAAGTAAATGTTCTTTAAAAATCTGATATTATCCAGGTTACGTCTCAAATTTATATATATATGTATATGTGTGAATATGTATATGTACAAATATGTTTGTATGCAAGAATGGTTAAAGGGACGAATGAGTCATGCGGGTCAATTGGTAATCGCCATTTAAACCTTGTAATTAATGTTTTGTTTTGACAAGCTTTATGCTTATAGGTAAGCGTAATGAATGGGCATGCATTGCCACAATTGAAAAGGGATAACCATCGTAAGTTATGAATAACGAGTCAAAGGTTTTGATTCGCGCAAGGTATGTACAAAGGTTTTGTTTTCTTTTAAGAAAGGGCTTATAGCTCAACTAGAGAGGGATGTGCCAGAAATGGGTAGTTGGTAGACATATGGTCAGAATGTATGATTTTCGAATAAGTTAAACAAAGTAAGCAATAGTTGCTAAGCAGGATTTAGTAAAATTTAGTACGAAGTAATTGATTTGCCAAGTAGATAAAACCGAGGAAAGCTTTTGTAGTGGCAAGGAACCTTAGTTGAAAGAGGTAAGCCTTGAAATGAGTTGCATGTTAGACATGTTATTAAATTGACTTTTGGGAGTTAGAATGAATGACTGTTATGACCCAAGTGAATAGCTCGGGTATGGACGAGGATGAAGGGTTTTTGCAAGAAAATGTTAAAATAATGAAATAATTTTGTAAGAATGTTCGAACAGAGAGTGAGTACAACGTGTACTATGATACTTGTATACATTACATGCTGAGTGGCAGTTTAACTTGAAGAATCAAATTGCAGCTATCGGTAAATAATTATTTATGAAAGTTGAAAAGTATTACGTAAGAAAAGCAATGTGTAAAGTGAAATACTAGTAGTAAGGGTTTTGAAAGAACACAGGTGATTTAATTAACGCCATACTCGAAGGAATGTGAATGAAATGTGCTAACCTTCCTTTTTATAGATAAGAACGATAGAACTCTTGGTGAGTAAAACTGGTGGATTTGGAAAAGTATGTGCACGAGCGGGAGTTCGTCTAATGGATGGGCGAAGTTAGTTCAGTCCAGTTATGGAATTGTGAAAGACGTGGGTCGAACCGTTATATGCGGCTCAATGCATTGTGCTAGATTACGCGGTTAGTAAATTTCTAAATTCCGATAGCAGGATAGAAATATGTAAATTAAATAGCATTCATATGAATTATGGTAGCTCAAGTATAACATGGTATTGAAGGTTTGACCTATAAGGTCAACAAAGGAATGAAATTTAGATTCAGATTAACGTCAATAAGCCATGCATATATGTGGATATAGAGAGTGGTACATAGGAACCAATGAATGGATAAGTTGAGAGTATATGAACTAAATGAATCAGAAATTTAACCTAAGGGTGTATGTAGTTCCATGTAGCGGAAGAGTTAAAAATAATAACCGGAAGGTGAAGGTGGTATTATCTAGTAGGAATGAACAAGGTTTCGAGGACGAAACCTCTTTAAAGGGGGTAGACTTGTAACACCCCGAAAACAGGTTTGGTAATCAAACCACGTTAATATTTATGAACGGGTAAAATACCGTTAGTGGTGAAATTAACCCGATAAATATTAGGATTTAAATAAATAAACCTAATATTAAATTAAAAAGGAAATAAAAGCTTTAGAGGAAATAAAGTTCACAAGGAGCCCGAGTTAACGTGACTTAAAATAAAACGGGTTTTTTTAACTCCCGGAATCCAATAAGTTAACTAGGAATAATAATAACCTAGTTAGACAAAAGTCTTGTAGTAACACATAAGTGGGTTAAAACACTAAAAATAAGAACTAAATGATACTCGAGGGGCCAAAAGCGTTTAAAACGAAACTAATTAAATAAAAACATAAAAATTGAAACTCAAACACACACTTGTGTGTGTTGAGATCGACAGAAACACAGGGGGCGACCTAGGGCTCCCCTTCAAACTCTAACTCCTCACAAATCTCTCAAATTGGAGGTCCAAATCAAGTCTAAATCAAAATCCGAGTACAAATTAGTGTTCTCCACTGAAAAAGGAGTCACAAGGTATGTAAATTTCATGAGAAATCTCTAGTTGAATTTCTGAGTAAACCTAGAGAATTAAAAAATTGTTGATGCATGCTTGTTATATGGATGAAATAGGAACATTGTAGTGTTTAGGAGTAAACCCTAGACAAATATATGTTGAAATCATGCTTAATTCAAGTAAATTCAGATTTGTTGATGCTAAATTCATGTATGTGATGTTTTTAGGGTTTTGATTGCCAAAAAATAGTGTTATGATGTCATGAACATGCTTTAATTGAAAGCTGAATCCAAACAACTTCTGATCAGAATTTACAGCCGACTTGTATTCGCTGTAACATGGATAAAACGTGACAAAAGCATGTGTTTCTTGAGTCTAAAATGTAATTCCAGGAAATATCTTTAAAACCCCACTGGAATCGCATTTTTTCAACGAAAATTGAGCGTTTTATGAATTTTTCCGTATCGAAGGTTCAAGCTGCGTTTTCTGGCAGAATTTGTAGCCCATTACGAATGTCATAACTCAATTTAGGAATTCAGTTTTCATCTCAAATTTTTACTATAGATATTTTTAAGTGATTAAAAGAATTTTCAATTGGAATTTCGTCAATCGGATAAACGAGGAATTTTAAATGAATTTTTCCGTAAGCTGCAGTCAGAAGTGACGAATCTGATTGCACCTTAGTAGATGAATTTTTATAAATTTTTGGTAGAGAGTTAGACTCTAAAAATTTAACACAAGTATAAGCCCTCCGAGGGGTACTTCACATAAAAAGGTTGTAATTTTTGCAAGCTCATAAGTACAGTAAACGACCGTCCCAAAATAGCCTATTTTCAGTGAATTGAGCTATACATGTTAGTGAATGATTGGTTAATGAAAGTAATGTGACTAAGTGGTTATATGTTTACCGGATTGGAAATGTGTATGATTGACAGTTGACTTTTTAGAAAGTCAACAAAGTATGAATAATAAGGTTAGACTTCCTAACACTATTGCGAGAATAAGGAGATCATGTGAATATTTGCTAGATTATTATACGACGTACATGACGGTAAGTTGAATTGATTATGTTATGAATGATGTGATAATGGATCTATGCCATATGTATGTTAGTATTTGCCCAATAAAAATCAATGAGACATAGGAACGGAAAGATTGATAAGATGAATGATCACGTATACTAACAATGTTGTAATAAAATGGAATGAAAGGATATGCATCGTGTTAGCAAGGAATCAAGTGAAGAAAGCTAACGAGTCAAGAGGAGACAAGGAAGTGAAAGCGAGAACGGGCGCTCAAGGTAAGTGAATTTCGATTCACCTTTTAGTAGGTTTAATAAATTTAATACGTATATTTATAAAATATCATGAAAGTGCATGTATTAATCAGGAGCATGAAGCTAATAATGCTTTATTAGGTTGAAGGCTGTTATTTAAGCTGAAAGAAAATTGGTAAGTTCAAATGGGTCGAATTTATGTGTATAAGTCGTGTAATGTAACGTAATTCGTTATGGTTAGGACCCCCGGGTAAGGGTTTTTAGTCATTTATGCAAGGGAAACGTTTTACAGATAATTAGAAGCAAGCCTCAAGTGTTTCAGATGTAAATTGGTCAAGATATACTTTTTTTTGTAATTAAAATGGGTTTTGAGCTGGGCACTACCGTAGCTTACGGTGGAGCTGTCGCTGCCCGCGAGGGACCCTGCTGCAGGCTATTTGTTGGATTTTATTGTTTTATACATTGGACTTGTCTAAATGGTGTTCCAAAGTCTCATAACCTATGTTAAGGATTTTGGTTTTGGATATAAGAGCTGTTAAGGGCCGTTGGTTAGTGAAAGAATGGATTTGTTTTCGTATTAGTGTAAGAAATTGTTAAGTAAATATATATAGGAATCTAGTAGGCACGTAGGTCGTTGTGCATCGCCTATATTATGCTAAGTTGTGAATATGTTGTTTCGGCATAAGTGTACGTGTATGAAGTGGTTAGCATGAGCTAGTGTATATAAATTTGTAAATGATTGTTTGTGCGTAGATAGGGTCGTAGCCATGTATGAAGGTACGTTTGCATATAGGCGTATATGATAATATGCGTGTAAGTGTGAATGCATCTGGGTATGAATATATGATGCTAAAGATATATGTATGAACGTTATCAAGGCGTCGGAGTACTTACGATTACTAATGATGTGCTTTGAGTTTTGAATGTAATGCAAGTATGAGATTGTTGGGTTCATGAAGAACTGAAAAAGGATTTGGGTTAAGGATATTTAAGATATACACTTGGACAATTCCAAGTTACTTCATGGAATGATTTATGAACTTCTATTACATAGTTTGATTTTATGCGATGTATTAAAGTCTAATGGTTAAGTTGTATGTGGTGTCCTCAGGTATCGTACGGGTATTCTCTACCGCTAGCGAAGTGAAGAAGACATAGATCGAGTTGAGAGCAAGGATTGTACGGGAAAGAAAGGTCACGTAGTTTGTTTTAAATAGGTCATGAAGCCTTGATATAATGTAACATTGTGAATCCTTTCTAATGAATGAATTACAATTTGTAATTGGGTCTTCATGTAGTTAATATGACTTTTTAAGAACAAAATTTTTGGGTTCATATTTTTCGCTGTGTCGTATTTAAGTTTTTACATGTTGGTCATACAGGGAATTGTTCATAATACGAACGGGTCATGCCCGAATTTTGTTAAATAATAGTATGATAATATTACTTTTCGGATTAGGAAATCTGGGCGTTACACACACGCGTCGTGACACGTGACAGCTCTGGGTTTCTCCTGGTGGCCCATCTGTCGCAGCCCGCGTATCTTTCTTCCAATACGTTCGCGGCCCGCAAGTGACCATATTTCTTTGTTTTTATTTAATTTAAATAGAAATAAAGGTATTCGGGTCCTGTTTTCGTATACGGGGTGTATTTTAGGACATATTGGCATATTCTAATTATTTTTAGGGTGTGTGATTATTTAGGAGGGTTGTTATATCCTCCCCACCTTGTTTTAGAACTCGTCCTCGAGATCTACTGGAACAGGTGTGGATATTTTCTTTGCATTTCTGATTCAAGTTCCTAAGTGTACTCTGGTCCTCTCTTGGAGTTCCATTTTACTTTGACCAAAACTAATCTCTTGTGCTTGAGGTTCTTAACTTTCATGTCTTCAATCTGTAGAGGCCTCTCTACAAACTTTAATTGCTCATTTACCTCTATGTCCTTAAGAGGTACTATAAGTGATTCATCAGCTAAGCACTTTTTGAGATTGCATACATGAAATACATCATGTATTCCAGCCATTTCCTCTAGCAGTTGTAGCTGATAGGCTACAGGTCCTATTCTTCTAATAATCTCAAAAGGTCCAACATACCTGGGGCTTAGCTTTCCCCTTTTTATGAATCTTACCACTCCTTTCCAAGGAGAGACTTTCAATAATACTTTATCTCCTACTTGAAATTCCAAGGGTTTTCGTCTGTTATCAGCATAACTCTTTTGTCGATCACTTGCTGCTTTAAGTTGTTCCTTGACTTGAATGATCTTGTCGGTTGTTTCTTGCACTATTTCAGGTCCGGATAGTTGCTTTTCCCCAATTTCTGCCCAACAGACTGGGGTTCGGCACTTTCGTCCATACAGTGCTTCAAATGGTGCAGCATTGATACTCGTGTGATAGCTGTTATTGTAAGAAAATTCGATTAATGGTAAGTGGTCATCCCAATTGCCTCCAAAATCAATTACACAAGCTCTAAGCATGTCTTCCATTGTCTAAATTATCCTTTCGCTTTGTCCGTCTGTTTGAGGATGATAGGCTGTGCTTAGATTTAACTTGGTTCCCATTGCTTTTTGGAAACTTGCCAAAAAATGAGTGGTAAAACGGCTATCTCTATCAGAAACAATTGATAAAGGAATTCCATGTAATGAAACTATTTCATTTACATACAACTTAGCTAATTGTTCCATACTGAAAGTTTCCTTCATTGGTAGGAAATGAGCTGACTTAGGTAGCTTGTCTACAATCACCCAGATTACCCATTCTTGTTTTAGGTAACTTGGTAACAAAATCCATTGTTATCAATTCCCATTTCCATAGTGGCATTTCTAACTGCTGCAATAAACCTGAGGGTTTCTGATATTCAGCTTTAACTTGTGAACAGGTTAATGATGTGTGCAAAATGCAACATATAAATTACATCAATTGTGGCATAAAACTAACCCTTTTTTAGTACTAATGTTGGAAAGAGTGTGTTTTTGTCTTCCTTTTGTATTTTCAGGATTAAATGAGCTCAAATGAACAAAAGAAGCAAAAAGCAGCTAAATCTAACATAAATACAAGAAGAGGAACAAACGTGGCATGCCCGACCCCCCGACAACATCTTCCCAAGCAAAAACAAGAGAACAGAAGTCTGAACACGCCCCGTGCTCAATGAGCACGGGGGCGTGCCCAAGTGTCTACAGAAAAGACAAAGTTGTAGAAGCTTCTATCACCCACCACGGGGGCATGGTCAACTAATGCAGACAAACTGCAATTAATGAAGAAAGAGAAGGAGGGTGGACACGGGGCCGTGCCCAATGGACACTGGGCCGTGCCCGAGCTGTTGTTCAGGCTATAAATAGGGGTGCTTGGCTCATTTGCAAACCATCCATTGGCGCACCACCTCTCTCACACTTCACCCACACTCCACCACCACCACCACAACACCATCATCCACCACCATTATCCATTATCCATTATCCATCATCCATCATAAAGTGTGTGAGTCGTCTCGGGATCCAAGATTGAGCGTAAGAGTTCTTGACAATCAAAGGCCATGTTTGCCTAAGTCTCTTACATCACTTGGTGAAGACAAGTGTCTAGTGTAATACTTTTTATTTTTAATCTTTTCGCACTTTTTATTTGGTTATGTATTAATGACTTTAATAACTAGTTTCTTATGTTGAAGGTGATTCTTCCTTATCGTTTGTCCGTGGTGTCTTGGCATTATTTTACTGTTTATATAAAATTAAAGATTTTCACCATTCATATCTCCACGATATATATGGAGGTATGTTTGCTACCTGGTCGGGGGTTAAGGGAACGGTTTGGTAAGAGTCTTGCCTTATTCAGTGTATAGATCCTGCAAGGACCTGGGTCAAATTTAGTAGGACCTCCTTCAATACCCACCGGTATTGGATGGCGGGGGTCCAAACTCTTTGATCCCCTCATATGTAAGCTACTATTAAAACTTTAACCCGGCTACTTAGGACTGTATCCCTGCTGACTCAGACTACTTAGACGAGGGTAACGTCACCTTCAAAAGAGGGGCCTACCACCTTATGCATTAATAACTTAATTAATTATCTTTCAATATTCCGACCCTTTAGGATTGTATCCTTACTGACTCAAACTACTGGGTTGAGGGTAATGTCACCTTCAAAAGAGGGGCCTACTACAATAACTAAGATAATCTCTTAAAAAGTGCAAAAGTGCGGAAATAATCAAAGGTTACACTAAACACGAGTCGGATCCAAGTGATTCATCTTGTCTATATGTTTTTATTTTATTTTATTTTTCAGCATTTAGTTAGTTTTATTTTTCTTGTTTAAAAACCTTTTTTCTAACTTTTGATTTGATTAGACGTTGAGGATAAACCGGTACTAAAACTCTTGTCCTTGGATGACCTCGGTATCTTACCAACACTATACTATGCTCACGATGGATGCACTTGCCCATATGTGTGTTTAGTGTTAGTAAATATCGTGTTTTATAAATTTAAAACTTGGCTAAAAAGTGTAAAAGGGCTTAAATTATACGTTAAAAACCTATCACACTCGACACGCATCAGTTAAACACTTAGAAACATAAGTTGCTATATCCTTTTTCATTCCTATCCACCAGAAATTATTTCTTAAATCCTGATACATTTTATCATTTCCAGGATGCATCGTATACTTAGACTTATAGGCTTCTTCTAATATACGGTGGCATAGGTTTCCTGGTTTAGGTATCCACATTCTTTTCTTAAGGAATCTCCAAATTCCATCTGTTCCTTGTTCTAATTCCTTAATCATTCCTTTTAATTTCTCAGTAACATCCTTGATTACTGATTCTTGTGCTTTCCTAATCTGCTCATTTAAATCTACTTGTAGATTTAATCTAAGAGAACGTACTGTTTTTGGCTTTTCTTGATACTTTCGACTTAAAGCATCGGCTACTACATTAGCCTTTCCTGCATGATACTGGATATTACAATCATAATCACTAAGAATTTCCATCCAACGTCTTTGTCTCATATTCAACTCCTTTTGCCCAAAAACATACCTTAAACTCTTATGATCTATAAAAATGGTAAACTTACTACCGTAAAGGTAATGTCTACAAATCTTAAGAGCAAAAATTATTGCTCCTAACTCTAAATCATGGGTTGAATAATTCTCTTCATGATTCTTAAGTTGTCTTGATGCATAAGCTATAACCTTTTGGCGTTTCATTAACACACATCCATAACCTAACTTAGAAGCGTCACAGTAGATTACAAAATCTTCAGTTCCTTCTGGTAACGCTAGTATGGGTGCGTTGGTTAATATTTGCTTAAGAATTCTAAAGGCTTCTTCCTGTTTTACTGCCCATTCAAACTTAACAGATTTACAGGTTAACTTAGTTAAAGGAATGGCTATTCTAGAAAAATCTCGAATAAATCTTTTATAATAACCGGCCAATCCTAAGAAACTTCTAATCTCGGTTGGTGACTCAGGGGTTTTCCATTTGGTAATTGCCTCGATCTTGGTGGGATCTACATGAATTCCTTCATGATTAACTAGATGTCCAAGAAACTGTACCTGTTCTAACCAAAATTCGCACTTTGAAAACTTAGCATAAAACTTTTATTTTCTCGATAAACTTAGGAGTGCGTGCGAATGCTTTGCATGTTCCTCTTTACTCTTAGAGTAAATGAGAATATCATCTATAAAGACAATTATGAATTTATCCAAATATGGCTTACATATTCGGTTTATCATGTCCATAAATGCAACTGGGGCATTGGTTAAACCAAATGGCATGACCGTAAATTCATAATGGCCATACCTTGTTCTAAACGCGGTCTTAGGAATGTCCTCTTCCTGTACCTTTAATTGATGATATCCTGAGCGTAAATCGATCTTAGAGAAAAATCGAGCTCCTTGCAACTGATCGAATAGGTCATCAATTTTCGGTAATGGGTACCGATCCTTAATTGTGACCTTGTTCAATTCACGGTAGTCAATACATATACGCATTGATCCGTCTTTCTTCTTAATGAATAAAATTGGTGCTCCCCACGACGATGAACTTGGCTGTATGAATCCTTTCTCTAATAATTCGTCTAACTGTTTCTTCAGTTCCTACATTTCTGCAGGTGCCAAACGATACGACACCTTGGCAATTGGTGCTGTTCGTGGTAGTAGATGAATTCTGAATTCAACTTCTCTATCTGGCGGTAGTCCTGATAATTCTTCTGGAAACACATCTGGAAACCGAGACACTACTGGAATATCTTTTAATTCTTTTCCTTTAGTGTTAGTGATTATAGAAATCAAATACACTAATGATCATTTTCTTATATAACTTGCCATTTTCATCACAAAGATGAATTTTGTGGATCTAGACGGTTTATCCCCTGTAATTGTGATCTTTTCACCTTTTGGTGAATTTACTTGAATTGCCTTCTGATCACATAAAATACTGGCTTTATTGGTTACTAACTAATCCATTCCTAACACAACATCAAATCCTGCCAGATTCATCGGATAAATGTTTGCAATAAACTTTTGATTTAGAAATTCTATTCTTGCTCCCTGTAAGATCTCAGAAATCTTAATGTTTTCTCCATTTGTTGTCTCTACTAGACATTCTTGTGGGAGTTTAGTTAATGATTGATTAAAAAGTTTGTAAAATGAAGTATTAATAAAACTTTGGTTCGCACCAGAGTCAAATAATACTTTAGCAAAAACATCATTAACTAAAAACGTACAGGCTATCACATCCGGAATCATCTTGGCCTCTTCTACACTCAGAACAAATGCTCTAGCATTTTTAGTATTCTTGTTGTTCATGGCTGGAGCTAGTTTCGGACAGTTCGGCTTGATGTGGCCTTGTTCTCCACAGTTGTAGCATATCCTGTTGTTAGGTTTCTTCCTGCAGTCTTCTTCCTTGTGTCCAGATATTTTGCAGAAGTTGCAATATATGGAGCATCTTCTAGAATGCTTCCTTTTGCAATACTTGCAATAAGGTGCAGAGGTAGAACCTATATTTTTCCCACGGTTGGAATTTCCAGAGCGAAATTCTTGGGTAAGCCTTTGAGCTAGGTTCCTTCTCTGGTCCTCCTCTCGTGTACGTACTAATTCATCAGTCAAGATATTTGCTAGTTCTACAGCTTCTTCTATAGTTTCAGGTCTAGCCGCCTTGACTACATGCCTAATCTCACTGATTAATCTCCAGACGTAACGGGAGATTAATACTGGTTCAGGTGATGCAAGGGTTGGTACTATTCTAGCATATTCAAAGAATAACGTAGTGTATCCCTTACTATCTACTCCAATCATTCTAAGGTTTAGGAATTTATTTGCTATCTGTTCTTTTTCATTGGGAGGACATAATTTCCTTTCTACAATGTTCTTAAATTCCTCCCATTCCATACTGTAAACCCTGTCATTTCCCCTAGATTGGAGGATAGTGTTCCAGCATTCTAAGGCTGAGTTCTTAAATAGATTGGAAGCAAACATTATCTTATCCTCTTCCGCACACTTGCTTATTTTTAAGACTGCCTCAGTCTTTTCTATCCAGCGTAGAACTGCAACGGACCCTTCATTGCCCGAGAATTCCATTGGTTTACAAGACCAGAATTCCTTATAAGAACAACCATACGGCATGGTTCTTCTTCTTTTGGGAATGGGCGCTTGAAGTATGGGTCCATTGTTTATGCTGTTTTCTGGTTTAGTGGGTCGTTTACTGCTATGATTACTTTTATTATCAGCTTCCCTAACTGTTTGAATAATATATGGCATCGCATCTATTATTCCTTGTGCCACTATGTGTTGGATGGCACTGTTATCCACTTGGTTTCCATTGTTATCATTGTTCGGGTTATCGTTATTCTGGTTTTCCGAGTTATTATCCGGATTCTCTTGATTCACTTGGTCAGCCATTTGGATTTTAAACATTTATCACATATTAATATCACAAGATAATATCTTAATATAATCAATCACATAACACGCATATTGATAAAAAAACGTCGAGCATTGCGACTTACTCTTTCTTATATATAATATGCATATAATACAAGCTAAAACTGGAATTTAAAATTACAATACTAGTAGGCATCTATAGCTATTGTCTAGATTTTTTTTTCAAACATACACACATATTATATATTATTATTATTATTATTATTATTATTATTATTATTACCACCATTACTGATATGGGTTCATCCAGAACTCCATATTGCGCTCGTCGTACTTCCAGACGAGTCGCTCTCCGACCTGCCTCATCCTCTCGCTACTTTCTAAAATCTCTTCTCCAAAGGTTCAGAGTTCTTGCACATTTTCTACACTCATTGGGGGTGCAGGTGCTGGGACTGGGTTTGGAAATTGGGGCATGGGTTCCTGGTACGGGTATGGATTCTCTAAAATTTCCCTGATGTACTGATCACTATCAAAGTAGGGATCTAGAGGGTCCAAACCTGGATAGGCTGCTAGGTTCGGCATAGGTATGTCTTCTGGTATTGGGTAGCGTTGCACATAATCCCTATTGTCATCCAACCACGGGTCATAATCTAGGTCTAAGCGATTGGGTGCTGGTACCCTAGGTATCTCTTCTGGGTTAAAATCATGCATTTGGATTTGATTTTCTGGGTTGTTCTTGATTTCCATTGGCTATGTGGGGAATAGTGGTAATGGTTGGGGTGCTACGAGTTGCTCCAGGTTAGGGTCTGCAGCTGTGGTTGCTAGGATATGGAAATTTACTAAACTCCTATTGAGCATATCCTGTGTGTGGGCGTCTGTTTCTTTTTTAGCGGCTACTAAAGCTCGCTGGTTTTGAAACTTTTTCATCCTCTTCCTACGTTCATGTGCTCCTCTACTGAACCATCCTCTCTTTTTAGGAGGGAATGGCTCTTCAGACTGAGCCTTAAACACGAATATCCCATCTTCATTGTCAGCTGAATACCCTGAGAGGGCAGGCTGTGAAGAGGTACCTTCGCTCCTAGGTGAGCTGGACAACTGACGGTAGGCGTCGGAAGGTCCTTGGTCGCTCATACTGTAAACTAACAAATAGTCAAATTACACACAACAATAATATACAATTATGCACGTATTTCCGTAATTTATTTCCTAACACTTTGAATAATATCTTAGTGTCAGCAGAACACTTCTGTGGCTGAATCAGTGGCTTATCTCTGATACCACCCTCTGTCGCAACCCCCGCCCCCTATCTGTCCCGGGAACGGGCGGCCGTGAGAATCAGTATTGGTGGTATCGGTGTTTATCAATTTGGCAGCGGCAATTACATCAGGACCGTAGTTAGGAAATATTTTATCAGAGTAAAACACTACATTTTATATAAATAAATATCTTGGGATAAAATCCAAGTTTTCATTACAAACTGATTTATATGGGTAAACTCCATTTTATTGAAATAAAACATCTTCTTTTATTTAGGTAACTTTTATAGCCACTTTTCCAAGCCTTCAGTGCTGTCCGCCTGGCTTCTAGTTGGCTTTCACATTTTGTTACCTAAAACGCGTTTAAAAACATTTTGTCAGTGGGAAATACTGGTGAGTGAATCCCAGTTTAATCAAGAAGAGTTTTATCTTTTTCCACAGTATTGAGAGCGATTACAATGTTTACATCTACACAATTACTCATTCAGTACTGTCAATCCTGACTGGTGGGTCATATTACCCATTGGCTAACTCTTTGTCCAATGGTAACGTGTTCCACATTTTGTATACAAAACCCCAACATACCGACAGTTTACAAAAAGGAGATTACTCACATTGCTGTCTTAGGGTTTCCTTTAAGGGTTTCCTGGTGATTATCTATAATTTACACAAATGCACACGTGTTAGTATAATAACCCAATATTTACATTAGCAATACCCTCCCCGAGACGGCATTCATACGACTACGTCGGGCAGAACCACGACAGCCGTTACGGAACCCTGGATCAATCGGGCAGCGCATCTAATACGTAACCAGGGTTATGATTCTTACAACGAGGTAGAACTTCGTTATTTAGGGGGTATTATACCCGAAAATTACTTCAACTATGTGAGAATTCGAGAGAAAGAAAGAAAATTGAGCGATTTGACTGAACTGCCGAAGGTTGCTATTTATAGGGTTGTTTCTGGACTTTGTCGCACCCCGCGTAAACCTCCCCCTGGGCCTTCACAGCCCGCGAGGACAGCTAGGGTAGGCCCTAGCTTGGCTGAGTCGACTAGTAGCCCCCACACGCGTCGTGACACGTCCGTGTTTCTCCTGGTGGCCCATCTGTCGCGGCCCGCGAATCTTTCTTCCAATACGTTCGCGGCCCGCGAGCGACCCTATTTCTTTTTTTTATTTAATTTAAATAGAAATAAAGGTATTCGGGTCCTGTTTTCGCATACGGGGTGTATTTTAGGACATATTGGCATATTCTAATTCTTTTTAGGGTGTCGGATTTTATAGGAGGGTTGTTATAGTTCAGCCCTTCTCCAAAATCGTTTACCTGAAAAGATGGGAGATCTAGGTAGTTTTACTCTTCCCTGCCTCATTGGCAGCATGTCTGCCAGTCACGCATTAGCTGATTTAGGAGCAAGCATAAATCTTATGCCTTATAAGGTTTTTGCTAAATTAGATCTGGGTGAACCTTCACCCACTAGAATGAGAATTCGACTAGCAGATCATTCAATCAAGTATCCACGTGGATTCGTTGAAAATATGCTTTTTAAAATCGACAAGTTCGTGTTTCCCGTGGACATTGTTATTCTTGACATGGACGAAGACCAAAACTGCCATTAATACTTGGACGCCCGTTCCTCAATACTGCAAGGACGATTGTTGATGTGGCGGCTGGCCAAATCACGCTCCGAGTAGATGACGAGCACGTGACTTTTGATATTAAAAGATCAATGCAGGATCTGCAAAGTCACGATGACATGCTTTACTATTTCGACATTGTCGACACTTGTGTAAGCTCTCATTTCCAAGGCACGATTGAGGAAATCAACACGGCCACACACCTGTTGTGTGGGAACCACGATGGCATTTCGCAGGAAGGCCACGGAGCTGAGCAGCCGGTTTACCAAATTGGTGATGATGGTTCCCAAAGTCCAGATTGATTTGTGGAGATTAATTGGGAGTGATGCGTGTGTAGCGCTATATAATTTTAGTTATATTTTTAGCCCTTTTTAACACTTTAGTCAAGTTTTAAATTTATAAAACACGATATTTTACTAACACTAAACACACATATGGGCAAGTGCACCCATCGTGAGCGTAGTATAGCGTTGGTAAGATACCGAGGTTGTCCAAGGACACAAGAGCTTTTAGTACCGGTTTATCCTCAACGTCTAATCAAATAAAAAGTTTTAGAAAAAGATTTAAACAAGAAAATAAAAACTAAAAATGCTAAAAAATAAAAAATAAAAACAGATAGACAAGATGAATCACTTGGATCCGACTCGCCTTTAGTGTAACCTTTGATGATTTCCGCACTTTTGCACTTTTTAAGAGATTATCTTTGTTATAGTAGTAGGCCTCTCTTTTGAAGGTGACGTTACCCTCAACCCAGTAGTTTGAGTCAGCAAGGATACAATCCTAAAGGGTCGGAATATTGAAAGATAATTAATTAAGTTATTAATGCGTAATGTGGTAGGCCCCTCTTTTGAAGGTGACGTTACCCTCGGCTAAGTGGTTTGAGTCAGCAGGGATACAATCCTAGGTAGCCGGGTTAATGAATTAATAGTAGTTTACATATGAGGGAATCAAGCCATTCGCACCCCACCATCCAATACCAGTGGGTATTGAAGGAGGTCCTAGTAAGCTTGACCCAGGTCCTTGCAGGATCTATACACTGAACAAGGCAAGAACCTTACCAAACCATTCCCTTAACCCCCGACCAGGTAGCCAACATATATCTCTATAGACCGTAGAGATATTAATGGTGTAAATCTTTTATTTTATATAGACAGTAAAATAGCGCCAAGACACCACGGAAAAATGATAAGGAAGTTTCACCTTCAATATAAGAAACTAGTTATTAAAGTCATTAATACAAAACCAAATAAAAAGTGCGAAAAGATTAAAAAAAACAAAAGTATTACACTAAATGCTTGTCTTCACCAAGTGATGTAAGAGACTTAGGCAAACATGGCCTTTGATTGTCAAGAACTGTTACTATCAATCTTGGATCCCGAGACTACTACACACACTCTATGATGGATGATGGATGATGGTGGTGGATGTGGGTGTTGTGATGGTGGTGGAGTGTGGGTGAAGTGGAAGAGAGGTGGTTTGTCAAGGGATGCCCTTGAAGTGAACCAAGCACCTCTATTTATAGCCTGTACAGAAGCTCGGACACGGCCCCGTGTCCATTGAGCACGGCCCCGTGTCCATCCACTTTCTCTTTCTTCATTAATTGCAATTTGTCTGCATTTGCTCCACATGCCCCGTGTCCACTGGGCACGACCCCGTGTGCAGAAGCGTATCTGTACTATCAAGATTTGCTTGGATTCTACGAATCTTAGCATTGACCACGGCCGTGTTGAGCTGGGCACGCCCCCCGTGTTGGGAAATAGAACCTTCTATAGCTTTGTCTTTTCTGCAGACATCTGGCCATGCCCCCGTGTCCACAGGGCACAGGGCCGTGGTCAGCCTTCTGTCTTCTTGTTTTTGCTTGGGAAGATGCTGTTGAGGGGTCGGGCATGCTATATTTATTCCTTTTCTTGTAATTATGTTAGATTTTGCTGCATATTTTCTTCTTTTGTTCATTTACGCTCATTTAATCCTGAAAATACAAAAGGAAGATAAAAGCACACTTTTTCCAACATTAGTAATAAAAAAGGGTTAGTTTTATGCCTCATTTGATGTAATTTATATGTTGCATTTTACACACATCAGGGAGGTTGAAGAAAAATCAAAGCCCTCGGTTGAAGATCTACCGTCTTTGGAGTTAAAAGAACTCCCATCGCATCTCGAGTATGCATTTCTAGATGAGGAGTGTTGCTTGCCAGTCATCATTTCAGCATCTTTAGCAAAAGAGGAAAAGAGACAGTTTCTCGAGGTTCTAAAGCTTCATAAGAAAGCCATGGCGTGGAAGATTATGGATATCAAAGGCATTAATCCTTCTTTTTGTACTCATAAGATTCTAATGGAGGACGATTACAAGCCTAGTGCACAGCATCAAAGACGTTTGAATCCGAATATGCAAGACGTGGTAAAGAAAGAAGTAATTAAGTTGTTAGATGCAGGGCTGATTTATCCTATATCTGATTCAGTTTGGGTAAGTCCAGTGCAAGTAGTACCCAAGAAAGATGGTATTACTGTAATCCCAAACGATAGAAATGAACTTATTCCTACCCGTACTGTCACTGGATGGCGGGTTTGCATCGATTATCACAAACTTAACGATGCCACCCGTAAGGACCACTTCCTGCTTCCACTCATCGATCAGATGTTGGAACGTCTGTCGGGGAAGTAATTTTTCTGTTTTCTGGATGGGTTCTCTGGATATTTTCAAATTCCTATCGCTCCTGAGGACCGGGAAAAGACTACTTTCACATGTCCTTTCGGCATATTCGTCTATCGGCGTATGCCTTTTTGGGCTGTGTAATGCACCAGCCACATTTCAGCGCTGCATGGTAGCCATTTTCCATGATATGATTGAAGACTCCATGGAAGTATTCATGGACGATTTCTCTGTTTTCGGGAGTTCTTTCAATCAATGTCTTGGAAATCTGAAAAGAATGTTAATGAGATGTGAGGAAACTAATCTTGTGCTAAACTGGGAGAAATGCCAATTCATGGTGAAGGAAGGGGTAGTTCTCGGGCACAAAATCTCTGAAGCCGGGTTGGAAGTTGATCCAGCGAAGATGGACATCATTTCTAAACTTACTCCTCCTATCTCGGTTAGAGCGATTAGAAGTTTCCTGGGTCATGCAGGGTTCTATAGGCGATTCATAAAATATTTTTCAAAGATTGCAAGACCTATGACCCGTTTGTTAGAAAAAAGACACTCCATTTGTTTTCTCAGATGAATGCAATAAGGCATTCAAACAGCTGAAGCAGAGACTTATCGAAGCCCCTATTTTGATTGCACCAGACTTGGCGTTGCCATTTGAGATAATATGCGACACGAGTGATTTCGCAATAGGAGCAGTCTTAGGACAGCGAAGGGAGAAGTATTTCCATCCTATCTACTACGCCAGCAAAACTCTACATGATGCTCAAGAACATTACACGACTACAGGGAAAGAACTTTTGGCCATAGTTTATGCTTTCGACAAATTCAGGTCGTACCTGTTGTTGTCCAAAACAATTGTATACATGGATCACGCAACTATCAGGTACCTTTTCAGCAAACAGGACGCAAAACCATGTCTTATCAGATGGATCTTGTTATTACAAGAATTTGACATTGAGATCCAAGAAAAAAGGGTGCTCTGAACGTAGCAGCCGACCATCTCTCAAGACTCGAGCATGGTAATTCTGAAAATTCGCTGGAGGAACCAATCAATGACAATTTCCCCCATGAATTTCTTTTGAGTGTCGAGATGAATGACGAGTCTCCTTGGTGCGCCGACTTCGCAAACTACCACGCATGTGGAATCTTTATCAAAGGATTATCATATCAGCAAAAGAGGTAGTTTTTCGCTGATTTAAAATATTAAATCTGGGGCGAACCATTCTTGTTTAGAGTCAGAGCCGATCAGGTGATCCGTAGGTGTGTATTTGGAGTGGAGGCAGGCAGCATTTTGCGCCACTGTCATGAGGGGCCCACCGGAGGCCATCATGGAGCAAATTACACTGCAAAGAAAGTGTTAGACTCCGGATTCTACTGGCCCACTAACTTTCATGACGCGCATAAATGGGTTAGAGCGTGCGATGCTTTCCAGAGGGCAACAAATCTCTTTGCATGTAATGAAATGCCTCAAAACCCAATGCAAGTATGTGAAGTCTTCGATATATGGGGTATCGACTTTATGGGTCCATTTTCAGCCCCACGAGGTAACAAGTACATCCTAGTTGCAGTAGACTACATGTCATAATGGGCCGAAGCACAAGCTTTGCCTACAAACGATGCCAGGGTGGTTGTGAAGTTCTTAAAAATTTTGTTTGCCCGATTTGGTGCTCCAAAAGCACTAATCAGTGACCGAGGAATGCATTTTTTTTAATGCACAGTTGGAACGAGCCTTGTCCCGTTATCGTGTTCATCATAGATTAGCTACGCCACACCATTCTTAAACGAGCGGGCAAGTGGAGGTCACGAATCGGGGTTTAAAAAGAATCCTTGAACGGTCCGTTAGTCGGAACCGCAAGGATTGGTTAGAAAAGTTAGATGATGCTCTGTGTGTCACACCCCAACCGATGGCGGAAACATCGAGGCGCGGCATTGAGCGAAACAGATTGTCCAGGAGAAATCCATAACAACTAATTTACTAGATAATTAACATTATGTCCCATACCATAACTCATCAAATAAAGTAGTTATTACAGACATAGATATCTCATAGAAAAATCATAGTTCCGACAACTCAAATATTAATTGTTTGTTTCTAGACTCTCCTAACTTGGTTCCACATAGCAAGCATCCTAGCATCTCACACACCTGTCACATACGTTAAAATAGATGTCAATACACATAGTGTAAAGGTGAGCATACAAGTTTAATAGTATAATAGTAGTGAAAGAGAGTTTACGCATAACCAGTGTGTAACATGTATAATGCGAATCAAGTAGGTTATCGACAATGAAATATGCACAGACGTAACTGCGAGTTGTAGAATGCGCAACATATATCACCACTGTGACATGTGAAAAAAATCCCTTAACAACCCCCGTCCATGATAGGTGCTGAGTCCAAACTATTGTACTATCGTTGCTAAGGTGTCAGGCAACAATCACTGTGTAAACATAACATACTAGCATTCATCGAGTAACACGTATAACATGCAGAACAGTTAGCGCATAAAAGTGCGTTTGCGTTGTGTGTTTGATGTGATTTGATATAAGTAACTTATGTAACACCCAAAAGTGCTTAAAGCAAAAAGGGATCGAGTATACTCACGGAGATGGTAGCTACTAAACACAATCTGTGATTGGATTGAAGGGAGCGCTAGAGTAAGTCTGATTACAGATGAGCGGTGTGTTAAATGATGCGAGTGACTGAGTGACGAAGGGTCATCCGATCGGATGACAATCCGAATGGATGGTCATCCGGTCGGATGGCCATTCGGTAGGACTGTCACTCATTTGGGATGGATGTGTTTGTGTATGACGTGACTTTGAAGTTTTCATTGTAGCATTTTCAAAATAAAGAAATGTTTCTACCATTCAAGTCATCCATCCGGATGGTCATCCAGACGGATGGCCGTCCGTTCAGATGACGGTTCGCTGAAACTGATTTTTCTTATGTTTTTGTGAAAATTGCTAAGTGTTGAAAACCACAAGTCGTCCGATCGGATTGTCGTCCGATTGGATATCCGCTCGAACGACAATCCGTTTGGTAACTTGTTCGTTTTGAAATCTATGAAGTTTGCTAAGTTTAGAAAGTTTTGTGTTTGTAGCGAGACGGTATGACAACGTGTTAAACAATGGAACCCCATCAAGTCCAGGTCATTCGATTGGATGGGAATCACCCCGTCTGATTAGTTAACTCTTCTTGACAGTCATTCATGTTCAACCCGTGAATCGGTGGTCTCTTTGATAGAAGTCCGTTCTTGGACCGACACTTCACCAGAGAAAGAGTAGAAGGTCTGAACAAGCTCAAATTCTATCGGTTTTATGTGAAAAGTTGAGATTATTGAAGAAAAAGTTTGAAACACTTTGATTGTGTTTAGATTTAAGACGAAATCAGTGTTTAAACATGTTGAAATCTCTTAGATCTGAGTTGTTCTTGGTGGAATGATATCACACTTTGAAGTTCATGAGAACTCATGATGACATCACCCTAGAACATCCCAAATCCACCAATTTCACGGTGAAAAGTTAAGATTTGATGGTGGAAATGATGAAGAAGTGTGTGTAGATGATAGAAGTACAAGATTTGAGTGGAAAACTTACAAGAATTGCGAGAAATCGGGAGAAAATAGGGCTGGAACGAGCTGGTCGGAGGAGGAGCTGTCACATCACATGAACAGTGATGTGACAAGTGCTATTTATAGGCAAGAGAGGAGAGGAGGTGGTGTGCAGCGATGGGTCGAATGGCGGTTCGATCGGATGGCCATCTGATCGGATGGTCATCCAGACGGATGACCATTCGCTCGAATGGTCATTCGATCGGATGGGTTTAGTGAGTTGGTTTTCGACGTTTCGTTTCATGCCTTAAGCGTTGCGATACGTTTCGAGTGAGCGATGCGATAGTATTACCCATTAATTACACAAATAACATAACTACTTGTAACACCCCGAAAACGGGTTTGGTAATTAAACCCCGTTAATACTAAAGACGGGGAAAGTACCGTTAGTGGTAAAAGTAAACCGACAAGTATTAGGAATTAATTGAATAATCCTAATATTTATTTAAAGTAAATAAGAGCTTTAACGGGACTTAAAGTAACACGGGTTACGGTTTCCCGAACCTACTAAGCTAACTAGGAATAATTCTAACCTAGTTAGAAAGTGACTTATGAGTAGGTTAAAACACTTAAATTATGAACTAAGGAAAATGGAGGGGCTAAACTAGTTAAACTTGAAACTTGTTTTATTAAAAACAAGAATTAAAACAAACCAAACACCCACTTTAGGGGTGTCTGGTCGAACAAGAACACAGGGGCGACACAAGCTCCCCACCAAGCCCTAGTGCATGCCAAACTTGATCAAATTAAGGGTTCAAATCAGCTCCAAATCTAATTTCAAGCACAAATTCGTGAACACCTAGTTGAAAGGATCACAAGGTATGTAAAATTGTGATGTTTTGATCCATCTTAAATTCTAGGTTAGTTGTAAGAAACTGAAATTGAGCTTGATTGTGTCATGCATGAGTGAATCTTGAAGTAATATGATGTCTAGGAGTAAACCCTAGTCAATAACATGTTAGATTGTTGGATAATCTATGAAATTCATAATGATCCATTGATAAGCTAAGTGGGTTTTATGTTAATATGATGAACACTCATATTAGAATGTAAGATTGATGAATATTGAGGTTATGATATAAGTTCTTGATGTAGTTCATGAACACTAGACTTAGAGGTTTGAAGGTGTTGATGCAAATCTTGGTAAAGATAACTAGTTAAGAACTAGTTAGTAAATAAGTAATATTATGCACATTAGGTGTTTGTTAAAATGCCCGAATGAATGTTGACATAATGAAATTATGAAAGAAACGCGTAATTGGCTAACTCAACTAACTACGTGTAATACGGAATAATATGGGTTCTAAACGTAATGTTGATTGAACTTATTGTGTGTATAATATGATTGAAGTTAGTTGACTATCGAAAGTCAAATAAACCAACATTGAAGTCGAATAGTAGTCTCGACATACAAACCGTAGGACGAAATAGTCATAATAACGATGACTAATCTAACCGTCTTACGAATCATGATGATAGTTTGACTCTTGACAAGGTAGATGGAGACTTGGGCAAGGAACGGGTCAAACGGTTCGTGTATGGGAAAAAGAGCATAACCGGATGCAAGGTAAGCGACGCTTACATCCTTTTTCTAGAATATGCATTATTTTGTAAACTACAAATGCGATTAGTGTAATATCCGAATTAAGGGTTCCGACGCTATTAACATGAGTCGGAACAAACATAAATGATAAAATCTATGTGTTATGGTGAAAAGAGGCGAAACGGTAATTTAGTCATGTAATGACTAATAACTAAGGAGTTTTCGTTAAGATCATTTTAGAATGTAACTAATAACAAGAAGATGAGTAAAAATGGAAATTTAGTCAAGTATAGACTAAAGTAAATCGTAGTTAAAAAGGGGCACTCGTAGCATAAACCAAATGGGTAAAAATATAAGAAAGACTTTAAGAGAAAAAGGGGGTCTAGTGGCAAAAAAATCCGAAATGGGTCGGATGAACAAATTGGTAACTAATAACCATGTTTTGCTACTCACGAAAATACTTGGTCTTATAGGCCAAACGGGTCAAATGGTGGTGATAACACCATTTGTCAATATTGACTAATGTGGTTGTCAAGTTTTATGTTAACAGGACCGATTAGCAAATCGGATAATTGCGTTACCATTGATGGGGTAATAATGAAAATGAGGTATAATTCGGGTCTACTTGTTGATCCGGGCCAGGTACGCATAATTATGTTGTAGTTAAAAATGCTATTTTGGTCGAATAATTTGAGAGAGAGTCTTTCGTCATAAAAGGACTAAAATCGACCAAAACGCCCTTGTAGGCTAAATAGAACAAACGACCCTTAAAGGTTGTTTGGAAACGAGTTTTATGACTAGGTAAATACTTAGAATAAGTATAGAAGCTGAAAGAGGTATTATATTAGCCAAATGGCACTAATTGAGTTTTTGCCGTAAAATGATGATTCGAGAGATAAAATTGGTTTATATAGATCACCACATTAAACCTACCTTAAATACAGTTGTGGTGGGAAATTATAGGATAAGAAATGTGGTGATGAAATGCTAGAAGTAATTGAAAGCGATTTTAGGCTCGAAAGCGCTTAAATACCCTTAACGGGTCAAAATAAACATACAAGTGAAAAAGGGTTTAAATCGTGTAATAAACCGGTGTTTAGAATCCAATACGGTAGATAACATTTATTGAAGAAGTGTATGTGATAAAAGGATCAAATAAACACGTTTGATGATGAAATCACGAACGGGTCAAAGGTTTGGTAAAAAAGATAATAAGCCGAAGAGCTAAAAGTCTGAAATTTTATTATGTAGGATGTCAGATTTTAACTTCATTAGATGGAGAATTAAATTACGGACGCGTAGGAAAAAGAATCGCGTAAAACGGATCTATAACGAAGAAGTTATGGCTAATTCCGTAAAACTTATCATTGCTGAAAATGTAGGACACAGCTCTGAACTTGCTGGAAAAGAGTATCTCCCGCGCCACGCGACGGAGGGAGTGAAACCTGTCGCGACACGCGACGGAGGGTCACGGCCCGCGTAAAAACTCTCGCGCCCCGCGAGAGAGCCAGAAGCTGGCAAATTGTTTAATTTTATTCGTTTGACCCATATTTCTTGTTTAAACTTGCTAATTAACTATCAAAACTAACTTTTATGTTGGTTTTGATGATAGGTGAATGTCAAGCATACCCGGATGTAGATCAAGCAGCGTACAAGAACCGAACACAAAAGATAAAAGCTTCCGCACGTTGTTTTCGTCGTCATCTTAAACGGCAATTCCGTAGTTATCAATTTGTATTATTTTCAAATTGTAAAAGTTTTAATTCACCCGTATTGTTCAACAGTATTTACATAAAATTCCAAGTTTATTTTCGTATTTTAAACGAAAATCTTTAATTAAATAGACGGGTGTTACACTACTAAATAAAAATAATCCTTAAATCTCGAGTTTGCGATGACATTGCGGTTCGATAGAGTTGCGATTGCATTTGCGATTAATCTCCACAAAACATATAAACATGCACAAGTAGCACATAATAGCACACACACATAAAACAATATCCATAACCTGTAAATTCGAGTTGCAATGTGATAGCGAAATGATTAGCGATAAGTCGATTAATGATGAAATAGCGATTTATTGCATATACTCCACATAATACAACTAAAGTAACTTAAATTAGAGTGTCAGTTATCAGTCAAAGAGTACAATCAATGATTAATCAAGGAATAACGGATTCCAATTAACAATATTTTCTTCCTTTGACTTGACTTTCACTTTGACTTCGAAACACGGGTTGTTACTGCCTCCCATATTTTAGGAAATTTCGTCTCGAAATTTAAGGCGCAGGTGTAACAAACAGTTGTGGATAATTAGCCTTCATGTAACTTTCGAGTTCCCAGGTGAACTCGGGGCTGCGTCTGCCTTCCCAATGGGAATGCGTGAGCGTCGGAGTACCTTGGTTTCTCGGCCCATGATCTCGACAGGATTTTCCACGAAGTGTAATGTTTCATCCATTTGTAGATCCTCAAGAGGGACATGTAAATCCTGGTCGGCTAGACACTTTTTGAGGTTCGAAACGTGGAAAGTCGGGTGGACGTTACTAAGTTCCTCCGGTAGTTCGAGTCTGTAGGCCACCTTGCCTATTCTTTCCAGAAATTAAAGGGTCCAACATATCGAGGCGCGAGCTTTCCTTTCTTGCCGAATCTGATCACCCGCTTCCAAGGTGCAAACTTTAGGAGTACGTGATCGCCAACGTCAAATTCAAGGGGCTTGCGGTGTCTATCAGCGTAACTCTTTTGTCGACTCCGAGCTTTCAGCAGATTGTCTCGAATTTGGAGGATTTTTTCAGTCGTTTCTTGCAATAACTCAGGACCGGTAATTTGCGCATCCTCGATCTCGTGCCATACAATAGGCGATCAACATTTTCTTCCGTATAATGCCTCAAATGGTGCCATTTGGATGCTAGAGTGATAACTGCTATTGTACGAGAACTCGACTAAAGGTAAATGCGAATCCCAATTACCACCGAAATCTATGACACATGAGCAAAGCATGTCTTCTAGGGTGCGAATCGTGCGTTCCGTCTGACCGTCGGTCTGGGGGTGGAATGCGGTACTAAGATTGAGAGTAGTACCGTGAGCAGATTGAAATGTTTCCCAGAGACACTAAGTGAATCGACCATCGCAGTCAGAGATGATGTCACGAGGTGTCCCGTGTCGACAAATGACTTCGTCGGTGTAGATTCGTGCTAATCGTTCTACCTTATAGTTTTCCCATATCGGTAGAAAGTGAGCGGATTTGGTAAGACGGTCAACGATAACCCAGGTGCTTTCATGACTTGATGGCGTGCGCGGGAGTATCGTTATAAAATCCATGGCTATACTCTCCCATTTCCACATCGGGATTTCGGGTTGGAAGAGTGAGCCAGAGGGGCTTTGATGCTCATCCTTGACTTTCGAACAAGTTAGGCATTTCGAAATGTAGGTAGCGATATCTCTCTTCATACCCGGCTACCAGTACTTGTAGCGCAGGTCCTGGTACATCTTATCAGCACTGGGATGAATGGAGTATCGAGACTTGTGGGCTTCGTCTAGCAGAATCTGTCGTAAGTTGGTGCGCTTGGGAATCCAAATTCGGTCTAGATAATGGAATATACCATTGGATTTATTCACCAGTTGTTCGCCATTATTAATAATCCTTTACTTCTTCAAAGTGCGTTCGGTAAAACAAGCATGTTGGGCATCACGGATAAGAGCTTCAAGGTTGTGCTGGGCTTGAGTATTACGGACGCTATGTAAATAGCTTCATCGACTGAGAGCATCGGCAATGACGTTTGCTTTGCCTGGGTGGTAGCGAATCTCACAGTCGTAATCATTGAGGAGTTCAACCCACCGGCGTTGGCGCATATTCAGTTCTTTCTGGTTAAAGATGTGTTGTAGGCTATTGTGGTCGGTGAAGACCGTACACTTGGTACCGTAAAGGTAGTGTCGCCAAATCTTCAACATAAAAACAACTGCACCAAGCTCGAGATCGTGGGTTGTATAGTTCTTCTCGTGGATCTTGAGTTACCGAGAGGCGTACGCGATAACCTTGTCCCGTTGCATAAGAACACAACCGAGACCGAGGTTAGAGGCATCGCAGTAGACTACGAAGTCGTCGTTTCTGTCGGGCAAGGAGAGCACGGGAGCATTACAAAGCATATCTTTGAGAGTTTGAAAGGCCTCCTCTTGTTCGGTTCCCCAAACAAAAGGTTTGTCCTTGTGCGTAAGCGAGGTAAGCGGAACAGCGATTTTCGAGAAATCAGCGATGAATCGGCGATAGTAACCAGCCAATCCGAGAAAAGAATGAACTTCGGACGGATTCTTTGGTGTAACCCAACTCTTAACAGCTTCGATCTTCGTAGGATCGACATGAATTCCTTAACTATTGACGATGTGTCCGAGGAATTGAACCTCCTCAAGCTAGAATTCACACTTGGAGAACTTGGCATAGAGACGGTTTTCCTGGAGTAACTCAAGAACCAAATGGAGATGTTGCGCGTGATCGGTTTTTGACTTGGAATAGATCAGGATATCATCGATGAACACGATGATGAAGTGGTCGAGAAAGGGTTTACACACGCGATTCATTAGATCCATGAAAACTGCGGGGGCGTTAGTTAATCCAAAGGGCATAACAACAAAGTCGTAGTGACCGTATCGGGTTCGGAAAGCGGTTTTGGGTATATCTTCCTCTTGAATTCGTAACTGGTGATAGCCTGAGCGTAAATCAATCTTTGAAAAACACGTAGCACCTTGTAGATGATCAAACAAATCATCAATTCGAGGTAAGGGGTAATGGTTCTTGATGGTAAGCTTATTCAATTCCCTGTAGTCGCTGCACATCCGGAATGATCCATCCTTCTTTTTAACGAAAAGGACAGGAACGCCCCACAGAGAGGTGCTAGGGCGAATGAAGCCTTTATCAAGCAGTTCCTAGAGCTGACTTGAGAGTTCACGCATTTTAGAGGGAGCGAAATGATAAGGCGCTTTAGCAACAGGATTTGCTCCAGGAATGAGGTCGATTCGAAAATCGATATCACGAGTGGGAGGTAAACCGGTAAATCGTCGGGAAATACACGAGGAAAATCACGAACCACAGGCACCTTGTCTATTTCCTTAACTTTCTTTTTCTCCGCTACTACGATGTGCGCCAAGAAAGCTTGGTATTCCTTGCAGAGATACTTGCTAGCTTGGACACACGACATGAGTTGTAACTTCTTCACAGCAACTTCGCCATAAACACACAATTGATCACCATTCGCGAGAGAGAAGTGAATCATTTTATCGAAGCAAACAATTTCAGCATGATTCTCCCGAAGGAAATCCATACCTACTATGACATCAAAGCTACCAAACTGCATCAGGATGAGGTTGATCAAAAAAACGTGACTGTTGAGTTCAAGAGTACAGTCACGCAGAACGGTACTAACATTGATGGTTCTTCCAGTGGCAACTTTTACATCGAATGTTGATGGGAGATTAACGTGTTTATAGTTTAGGAGCCTTTCAAATTCGAACGATACAAAACAGTTATCGGCTCCAGTAACAAACAAACGCGAAGCATATATACCATTTACAAGAAACATACCATTAACCACGTTGTTGTCTGCCTGAGCCTAGCGGGCGTTGATGTTGAAGACTCGCCCACGGAATTCTTGCTGAGCTGGCTGTTGGTGCTGTTGCTGCGCTGGCTGTTGCTGCTGCTGTGGCTCTTGCTTCACCACTCTGTTTGGACAGACATTTGCGAAGTGGTTGGGATCACCACACACAAAGCAGGCTCTTGCGTGAGCAGGAGCTGCTTGCTGGCCCTGCGGAGCTGGTGGAGCAGGAGCTTGAACTTGAGCTGGGGCTTGGCGAGGACCGGTACGGCAGTTGGCAGTGAAGTGGCCGTACAGGTTGCAGTGAACACAAAACCGGCATGCGATTCCAACCGGATGATGATAGGTACAAGTAGGGCAGAGCGGGTGTGGACCAGTATATGCACGCTTGGCCGGTGGTGCATTGGTTACTGGCACTGCTACTTAGCGGTTTTGAGGTTGCGGTTGAGTAGGTACAGCTTGGAGTGGAATGGCAGTTACTGCACAGTTCTTATTGCTGGAGTTGTTCTTTCTCTTATGGCGGGAGGACTTTGAAACTTGCGGTGAGGTAGTCTCAGCGGTGGGAGCAGCGGTGACATGATGTCGTAGTACATGCAAATTTAATCCAAATTATAACTAGTAGATAGCAGTAAATGGGTATCGAACACAGGGAGTTTGCGGAAAATGTGTTGATTTTATAGTCTTGCAAATTAACTACAATTAACCTAATGTGCAAAAATTAAAGATCAAGAGTTTGGATTGTTTGATTTAAAAACTAAATTATCAACTAATTGCTAATCAAAATTGGATTTTTAATTCAGATTATGAGAACAATGACCATTTTAGGTTTCAGTTTCTTTTAACACTTGTGCAAAATTCCAACTAGAAGGAGTTACATAGACATAACTCGTGCATAAATAATTGTTGTGATAAAAGGGAACAAAGTACTCGGATTATATCAATGCGAGGTTGTTACCCGATGATCAATCAATCAATATCCAACCCTAACCCTTCCCGTGATATCTCGATTGTCAACGACACCAAGAACATATGATTTAGACTAGAATTGCAATACCATTTAACAAGCTACAATCAAATATTCATACACCATGATAATCAAAGCAAACACACAAAGTTATCATTCTAGAAATTAAGGAAAATCACACAGGAGTTGTAGAGAAACCTTCACCTAAGATGATCACCACAAATTTAGTCGGACATTGTTAGGTTGATCATCATAACATCAAAGTTCAAGTTCATATGAATCAAAAACCAAAACGAAATGTTTAGAATTGTTCCCAAATGATATCCAAAGCTAAAATTCACCCACAAAGTGCAGATAAATGTTCCCAATCATGAATGACTTGAAAAGACACAAGAAAACCGTTTTTAATGAGCAGTTACGTTTTACCTCGTCGCCTCTACCGTAACTTACGGTAGCTACCGTAAGTTACGGTAGCCTTCAAACTGTTACGATCAGACTCTCCTGTATTACGGTGGAATTCTGGGCTTTTCAGGGCTACCGTAATTTACGGTAGAGCCCTGAGTTCTTTGTTTTTTTTCTTCTTTCCTTCCATGCTTGACCCGTTCCACTCCAGTCCTTCCGAAACAGCGTTTTCTCCATTTTAAGCTCCAAAACGTACCTGAAACATAAGCAACTGTAGTCATCTAATTCAAGATAATTACGCGATCAAGTGAGGGATAAACTCGTCTTTTAACACCCTTAAGGGTTGTCCTATGGACCACCCGTCACATCCCCACACTTAACCATTGCTTGTCCCAAGCAACTCATCAAAACCATTTTCAAAACAAGCGATCAACATAAATCAAGCAATAACATGTTGTCATTTTACTAACCCGTTCTTAACACCCAAAACAATACACCCCTCACTATATCTCTCCTCTCGGCAACAAGTAAGCACTAGCAATTATGAGCTAGACACACAAAAGGCAAACGGGTGGTTGCACAACTATAGGCTTGTACCTAAATCGGTCCTCCTCCTAACAAGTGCCAAACATGAATGCAAATCAAAGGGGCTTTAAGGTTGTAACGAGGCTAGGCGAATGGGTAGGAAATGGAATATATATGTAGTAGCGGAAGACTTTACCCGGTATTTTATTACACAATAAAACAACAAACAAACACCAAACTTAAACTTCTATATACAAGAAAACTCAACATCATTTTTTTCTTTTTTTCTTTGCTTTTTCTTTTTTTTTTCTTTTTCTGTTTTTTTTTTCTTTTTATATCTCTTGTTTCTCTCGTTTTTTTCTTTTCTGAACAAAGAAACATTCAACATAACATCATAACAAATCTACACACTACTAAAACACTACTAACACTATAAGACCGGGTCAAGTCGGGTAAATTTTTGGAAAACTAGCTAAGGGGTAACAAATGATAGGCTTTAGGCACAAAATTGGGCAACTAAATGTCCAAACCCCCGCCCCTCTCACTACCAATCTCATATATATAATTAATGAGGTCCAACCCCCTTAATCCCACACTCGCACTCACCAAGACGAGGCTACCTAATTTCCCTTATCCTTTTTACATTCACATTCAACTAAGGACTCGAACCAGGTTCAAGCACAAGTTCTAATGCACCCCCACCCGTTGCCACTCTCATCAAAGACAAGTATTATTTATTTACAAGTGTGGCTTCAACTCTCACCAAGAACAAAGGGTATCAAGGGTTGCCGGTGTGTCACTTGGGGTTAGTCCAAGGTGTTCAAATTCTCACAATGTTTTGCTTGATTTAGAATTTTTTCAAAAACCTCAAAATTTTTCCCCATCCCCACACTTGGGATACATTGACCCCAATGTATGGTTTTGGGAAGATTTGATCGCTAAAACTCTTTAACATCAACCAAAATTTCATCATCTCAAACCACAACTTTCTTTTTGGTATTTTTCATTTTATATTTTTTTTCTTAAAAAAAACCATCACACCACCAACTCGCACAACCCAAAACATAACATCACAAACTAACACCACCCATCCACCCGACCATAAACATAACAAACCAACAAATATTCACAAAATATACAAGAAGGAGCATGACCTGACTAATAGTAGCGTGGCTGAGGAGGCCCGAAAATGGAAGACATCATCTCATTCCATTCTCCGAAAGCAAATGCGCCGCTACCACTTCCACTTTGTTGCGAAGCTCCTTGTTGTTGTTGATGCGGGTCCATCCACTGTGAATGATGGAGTGGCGGGGTCAGATACGATACACTACCATCGTAAGGTGGTAGAGACGCATAATCCACCGGAGGTGGATCCACAACCACGGGCCGCCCCGCATGCCAATCCGCATGCATCCTTCAGGCTTGATCATCTTCGTATCGGTTATTCATCTCTAACTCACGGGAATAAGCATGTGCACGATTCCACGGCTCGGTTCGGTCAAAGTTGTGCTTTAACGCTCACTCCATACTAGCACTCATCATCGTTTGGTGATCAAAGAAAGTACGCTCCGACCCCGACCATGTATCAAAAACGGATGCCGGAGGACGTTGGTTCTCAATGACCTCTTGCATAGTACCATCGTATGCCCAATTCGGCTCGTATGAGCGCTCCGTATAGTCAAAGAAAGCACCACCATATCCCCTACATGGGCCCCCTTGGCCCACATCAACATTCTCACCGTGAGGCTCATCCGCGTAGTCCTCATCCCCACTCGGGGGTCTTCTGCTTCACTCTCTGGTTCATCCTCTTCACCCGGTAAGAGTGGTCTTGCATCAACTTTCAACGCTCTCCATCTTTGACCCTCTGATTTGAGCTTGTGATATCTTTTCGATTGATTGTTGGTCCATCCAATACCCATCCTTTGTATATCAAAAGGCTTGTGCCTTTTTGGTGCTCCTCTATCCTCCGATGTGATCGCCTTGAATTATTTCAACAGCCCCGTAATAATCCGGCAATACGGGATGATGCTCCTCCCCACTTTGTTTCGGCATATCCAAAGATGGTTCATAATCAAATACCGTATCGGAAAGTGAGGAGACCCATGGATCAACGAATAAAGAACTGGTATCTCCGGAAACCTTACCTCTTGCTTATCTCCTCTTCGTGGAATGACATTCAAGATGCAAATAGTTAGCAGCAATTTTGCTTCAATCTTCAAGTTTCTTCGGTACAATATGCCACTATAAGTATCCAGCAAGAACAAGGCCGCTAGCATGTCATTCCACCTCGGATGTTTCTCCGGTTTAATCAATAAATCATCAAGACTAGGGATTGTATAGTCACGAGCAGGTAGATTGTCATATTTCGCCAATTTCCGTAGTGTTTCGAACGACATTTCCACCTTTATCCCATTAACCGTGCCCGTCAACTTCATCTGCGACGGATTGTCGTACCTATTGCATGTCAACGTAGCCATCCATTCTTGAATCTCATCCATAAACAAATTCTTGTTGTCCTTGTCATAACAACTGAGCGTCGCTTCCCATCCTAAGGCACAAAACTGAGCAAAAACATTGAATGGCACGAACTCTACCTCTCTTACTTCTCTTTCACAGATAAACGCAACAGCCTTATTCTTTAAATAGTTCATTCGATCATGAAACTATGTCGGCTGCCACTCCTCAGGCTGATCATCTAAAGGACCCGATTCCCACCTTGGCTTGTCAGCCGGGTCCAACTCTACCATTTCTTCCTCATCACTCTCACTATTATCATCCTTACCCAAATACCTCCTCTTCTTTGGTTGTTGTTCCGGCTGTTTGCCTTTTCCTTTAGACGAAGAACTAGCTCCGGCTTGTTCCTTAGTTCTCACCATTTTCCTACACACATTGCAAAACAAACAACACAACCAAACACAAAAAGTCAGCCCCTTTTTTCCAAAACATCCCCACACTTGCTTGTTACTATGATTGTAGGTGCTTGTGAACACAAAATTTCATAAGTCATTTTCAAAAATTGGGCATGGTGCCTCTACAATGTAGAGGTTCCCAAAAGTTCACAACTTTAACATCAATCCTACATCTACAACCATAACAATGTTCAAGTAACAATTTTTCATGATGAAAATATGATCAAGCAAGTGTGTATGAACAAGTAGCAAAAATAACCTTCATCTTCACAATGCATCATCAAAAGTAACAAATAAACATCACATACCTTGGATTGAAGATGCTAGAACACAAGAAACTCAAGAACTTCAAAACCCCCCCAAAAAAAATTTGGTTCTAGGGTTTGTAGATCGGACCAGAACATGATGTTTTCTCACAAATCTCTTCTCAAAATCGGCAAATACTTGAAATTTCAGTCAAGATAGACCCAAATTTCATAAGATTTGACCAAGAATTGAAGAAGATATGAAGAATTGAAGGTTGGAGAGTTATGGAGTTTTCTTAGATTTTGTGGGACTTGTGAAAGAGATAGGTGAGATGTATGGATAGGAATAATAGCAGAATTCGTGTGGTTTGGGGTTACTTTCACGTGAACTATTATTTTGTTTTATATAACTGTTGTCACGAAACGCCCCTTTTTCTCGCCAGGGCTACCGTAAATTACGGTAGCCACCGTAATTTATGGTGGCACCTGGCAACAAAACCCCACCGTAATCCAGTAGCTTTCTACCGTAACACCAAATTTTTTTTTAAAGCCACCGTAACTTACGGTAGGCACTGGGCATTCCCATTTCGCCAAAAATTTCAATTTTTAAGTGTTTTCTTTTATTTTTTCACTTTTTTGAATTTTTTTGTGTTTTTATAATTTTTCAAAAACATGGAAAAATTACCCTACCCCCTCGAAAGTCCCGAGTTGTCCTCAACACAATGCTAGAACTATTCGTGACCCGAACGTCCCCACACTTGTTTCAAACACTAGCTTCCAGCGAATACGGTAATGTGAAACTAAACAAAATAAACAAAATAAAACAAATACTAACTATGCACACTACCAAACCTGGGCCTCTCATGGTTGTTCATCATCTACCAGGCGTAGGATGTAGCCCGCTTTGTCAAGCTCCAAGTTGTTGATGTCGTTTCCTTCCAAGTATGGCTTTAACCGATGTCCATTCACTGTTTGTTGTTTGTTGGTTTGCTCATCTTGGATACCACATCACCAAATCTACCAACTCGCCGAACAACATATGGCCCCATCCATTTGCTTTTAAGTTTGCCCGCAAACATGTTTAGCCTTGAGTTGTACAACCATACCTTTTGACCCACTTCAAAGGTTTTCTTCCTCAACTTTGCATCATGGACCTTCTTGAGCTTGTCTTTGTAAGCCGATGCACACTCGTACGCTTCGTCTCTAATTTCTTCTATTTCACTCAATTGCAACTTCCGCATCTTCCCTGCTTCATCATAGTCTGCATTCACCGTCTTGATTGCCCAATGCGCCCAATGAGCTAACACCATTGGCAAGTGACAACCCTTTCCATACACCATCCGGTAAGGTGTTGTGCCAATTGGAGTTTTGTAGGCCGTCCGGTATGCCCACAACGCATCGTCTAACTTGCTCGACCAATCCTTCCGATCCGTTCTAACTGTCTTCATGAGGAGTTCTTTAATTTGACGATTGGACACTTCAACTTGCCCACTAGTTTGTGGAAGGTAAGGTGTGGCAACCCGGTGATTCACGCTATACCGCTTCAACAATTTTCCGAAATTAAAGTTCTTGAAATGCGAACTGCTGTCACTAATAATAACTTGTGGAATACCAAAACGGGAAAAGATGTTGGATTGAACAAATTTATAAACAACTGAATGGTCATTTGTTCTTGTTGCAATAGCTTCAATCCACATAGAGACGTAGTCCACCGCCACCAAGATGTATAAAAACCCATTGGAATTCGGAAAGGGACCCATAAAGTCAATGCCCCATACATCAAATATTTCCACAACCAAAATTGGTTGTAATGGCATCTCGTCCCTCTTTGAAATGCTTCCCATCCTTTGACAATTTACACAATTTCTTGCAAATTCACACGCATCCTTGAAAATTGTGGGCCAATAAAACCCACACGACAAAACTCGATAACCCGTTTTATGCCCGCTAAAGTGACCTCCACATGCGGATGAGTGGGCATGAGTAAAGATTTCCAATATCTCCGTTTCGGGCACACACCTCCGAATGACTTGATCGTGCCCGATCTTGAAAAGATCCTGTTCATCCCAAATATATTGCTTCACTTGGACCATAAATTGTTGCCTTCGCTTCTTGGTCCAATGATTTGGGATGGCACTCGTGGCTAAATAATTTACATAGTGTGCATACCACGGTGCAACAAAAGTGGACACGGCTAGTAGTTGCTTATCGGGAAACCTTTCATTTATTTTGCTCAAATCATCCACCCCTTCCACCGGGATCCGAGACAAGTGATCCGCCCCTACGTTCTCACATCCCTTTTTGTCTCGGATCTCTAAATCAAACTCTTGTAACAACAACACCCACCGGATTAAACGGGGCTTCGCATCTTTTTTCTCCATCAAATACTAGACTGCACTATGATCCGAGTATACCACCACTTTGCTCCCCCAAATGTACGAACGAAACTTATCCAAAGCATACACCACCGCTAATAACTCCTTTTCGGTTGTGGTGTAATTCAGTTGCGCTTCAGATAAAGTCTTACTTGCATTGTAAATCACCACCGGCTTTTTGTCAACTCGTTGACCCAAAACTGCACCAATTGTAGTGTCGCTTGCGTCACACATGATTTCGAATGGCTTTGACCAATCCGGCGGTTGCAAGATGGGAGCTTTGACTAAGTGTTCCTTCAAAACAGTAAATGCTTGCAAACATTCGTCAGTAAAGTCAAATGGAACATCCTTTAACAACAAATTACATAAAGGTTTAGTGATAACACTAAAGCCTTTTATGAAACGTCTATAAAAACCCGCGTGTCCCAAAAATGACCTTACACCCTTAACATTTTTTGGTGGAGGCAAAGATGATATTACCCGTATTTTTGCCTTATCCACCTCCATACCCCTTTCGGAAATCACATGGCCTAACACAATTCCTTCTTGCACCATGAAATGACTTTTCTCCCAACTAAGCACTAAATTTTTCTCAACAAATATTTTTAAAACTTTTTGTAATTCGTTGAGACACGATTCAAAACTAGTGCCAAAAATCGAAAAGTCATCCATAAACACTTCAAGCGACTCCCCAACCATGTCCGAGAAGATACTCATCATACATCGTTGGAAAGTTGCCGGTGCATTACACAAGCCAAATGGCATTCGCCGAAAGGCAAAGGTACCATATGGAAAAGTGAAGGTGGTCTTGTGTTGGTCATCCGGGTGTATTGCTATTTGATTATAACCCGAGTACCCGTCCAAAAAGCAGTAATATTTTTGTCCCGACAATTTTTCAATGATTTGATCAATAAAAATTAGCGGGAAATGATCCTTAGAAGTGGCGGCATTCAATTTGCGGTAATCAATACAAACACGCCACCCGGTAACCGGTCGGGTCGCGACTTGTTCACCATTTTCATCCTTGACTACTTGAATGCCGGCCTTCTTAGGCACAACTTGGGTAGGACTTACCCAAGCACTATCTGAAATCGGATATATAATTCCTACATCCAACCATTTAATTACCTCTTTGTTTACTATCTCCCTTAGGTTCGGATTCAATCGTCGTTGAGCTTCTCTTGTCGGTTTTGCATCTTCGGTGGTGATGATCTTGTGCATGACGATTGATGGACTAATTCCTTTGAGATCGGCAATCGTCCATCCGATAGCTCCCTTATTCTCTTTCAAGATTTCTAATAAGGCTTGTTCTTGCACCATCTCTAAATTAGAGGCAATAATGACCGGTAAAGTGTCATTATCCCTTAGAAAAGCATACTTCAAATGGCTTGGCAAGTCTTTGAGTTCCAACTTTGGTGGTTCTTCTAGTGATGGTTTAGTACCCGAGCTTACTTCCACCTGCAAGCTTTCAAATTGGTGAGTCCATGGCGGCCTACCTTCCTTCAATGCCATAGCATCTTGTTTCTCCTCTTCAACCCTTAACGTACAAGCATGTACCTGTTCAGAAAAATCACAAAGACAAACATCCATACTATCCTCCTCATACTCGTGCGGGTTGCATCCGTCGACTAAGTCTGCCATAAAACACTCATCAACACCAACAGCATTAGAATTGTTAGTAAAAACATTCAAGCGCATTTTTCGAATCCCAAAAGTCATATTGACCGTACCAAATCTACAATCGATCACAGCATGTGCGGTGCTAAAAAATGGTCGACCCAAAATAACAGTTTGTTGTTGTTTTGGGTCCGCGGACGAGTAGTCCAAAACTAAAAAGTCAACCGGGTAATAGAACTCATCAATTTTCACAATCACATTTTGAACCATCCCCCGAGGTAGCTTATGAGACAAATCGGCCAAAACAACCATTGTCTCAACCCTTGCTAATGGACCGAAGTCGTATTGGTCATATAATTCCCCCGGTAAATTGCTCACTCCGGCTCCAAGATCTAATAACGCCTTTTCCATTTGAAAATTACCAACTTGTATATTTATCAAAGGCGTGCCCGGATCTTGGAGCTTAGGAGGAAGCTTCCCATTCAACACCGCACTTACTTGCCCGGTTAAATCTACCCACTTAGGCATTTTCTTCTTTTGTTGCCTTTTTTGTGTGCATAAATCTTTTAAAAATTTAGTGTATGCGGGTACTTGTTTTATTGCATCAAGTAATGGAAGGTTAATTTTTACTTGTTTGAACATGTCCCACAATTCTTCTTTTTGGGGACCTCTTGATGCAATAAAATTTTTCCTACCCGGGTCAAGTAAGGCCGATGGGAACGGGACTTGACTCGGTTCACCTTCCTCTTTTTCACTTTTTTCATTTTCACCCAACCCCGGTTTTTTAACATTTGATTCTTTAAGTATAACCGGTGAAAATTCATCATCACTTTCATTACCTGTGACATCCTCAACTACCCCCTCAACCAAACCCGGTGACAAATTGGCTTTAAATTCTTTGCCACTTCTCAACACACTAACATGACTAATATTAACATTGTTACCTCGTGACGAACCATGGGAAGGATTTACCTTGGTGTCGCTAGGAAGTTGACCTTTGTTCCTCTTCAACTCCACCACATTGGTTGCTAATTGACCCATTTGGGTTGTTAGTGATTGAATGCTCTTGTCACGAACCTAATCCTTTTGCATCTGGACTTCATTAAGTTGATTCTGTTTTTGCATATCTTGTTGCATAGCCCGAAGCATATCCATAACTTCATTCCCGCTTGACGAATTTTGACCCGAACCACTTTGACCTGTTTGTTGAAATTGCCCTTGGTAGCCATAATTGTTTCCACCTCTATAGTTGCCTTGATTGTATTGTTGGCGAGGTGCAAAGTTACCTTGAGCTCCTTGAAAGTTTGGGTTAGCTTGGTTTGCCGCGATCCCGTAGTGAAAATTTGGATGGTTTCATAACCCGGGGTGGTATGTGTTGGAGTTCATATTGAAATTTCGACCACCCCCTTGAATAGCATTCACTTCCTCTACTTGCTCATCAACCACTCCTACTACACAAACTTCCGCCGTGTGGCCTATTTCATTGCAATTAGTGCACACGTTGTACACTTGATTCGTGGTTTGCACATTGCCACTCTCTACTCCATGCACTTGTTGCCTTTGTATCACATGCCTTGCCCGTCTTGAGGATTGGGCCTTCCTTTTGGAAGTCATGGCCATTTGTTCTAAAAATGCCCAATCGTCTTGTTCAAAGTTTGTACCGAACGTACCATTAGTAATCGACATAAAGTCACGTGCATCCTCCAAACTCAACCCTTCATGAAACGCGTTCAACAATTCCCAATGTTGGATACCGTGATGAGGGCAATTCCGTAGCATCATATTGAACCTCTCAAACGCTTCGTGAAACAGTTCCCCCGACTGTTGTTGGAAACTTCTCAAACCTCTCCTTGCATCATTAGTCTTTTGGGAAGTGTAAAACTCATCCAAGAAAATCTGTTGCATATCAGCCCATGTAAAAATCGATGCGGAAGGTAAAGTGTGAAACCATCTCTTCGCTTTGTCTTCCAAAGAAAATTGGAAGAGAACCAACTTGACATCATCTGAAGAGAAACCTTGACCTCCAATAGTGTTGCAAATAGAGTCGTACGTCTCCAAATGGAAATAAGGTTCTTCCGTTGCTAACCCCTTAAATTTTGGTAGACTTTGGAGGGCGGTTCTAACTTCAAAAGTTCTTCCGTCCGCATGATGAGGAATCACAACTGGCAAAGGATTGTTAGTGATAATAGGCCGGAAGTGAGCTTCGATTCCCCGTACTACTTCCCGATGATGTCTTCGAGGGGCACCCAATGGTGCTCTTGGTTGACCCATTTGCCCTTGCATAGGCCCTTGAGGAGCAAATGGTGGTTGGTATTGATATTGATGCATTGGTGGTTGTTGAATCGGCCTTTGAAATTGCGGTTGTGTATTTTGTGGACGCACTTGATGTAGCGGTGTAGGGTGTTGCATTTGTGGCCCTTGTGGTCTAATATGTTGCACCCCGACCGGTAATCTACACGTGTCTTGAAATTGTTGGATCGGTTGACTTTGTTGACCCGCTCCTCCTTGAGGTCCCAAATATCCTCCATCACCCCATAATAAAAACCTTCCTCTTCGTACCGTCCAAATTCGTCGTCATATCCCCCGTCATAACCATCTCCTCCTATTCCCGAAGATTGCCCACAGGGAAGAGACGAATATTGAAAACCCGATTGGTTCGATGGTCTAAATGATGAAGTAGCATGAACAATGGTTGAATTGGGTAGTATTGGATGAGTAGAGGATGATTGACCCGTAGTTGGGGGAAAGAAGTGTGACAATGGTGGAATTGTGGTAGAAGGGCTAAAGGTAAGATTGGGTTCAACTTGAGTAGTAATCGGTTGTGTGGTGTTGGTTAGTGTAACGTCATGAGGTGGAGTAGGATTGGTAGTGGTATTAGGTATGGTGGTGTTTGGTGATGGTTGTGTGGAGGTAGGTATGAATGATGAGGTCGTTTGACCCGTTGTGGGTGGTACTTGAGATTCTTGCATGATGTTTCTTGGTGTAATGGGTGAGTAGGTGAACCAATAATTCTGTTTTCTCGTACCAAAACTCGGTTTTGCCTTAGCGTTCTTTCAATTTCTGGATCAAACGATAGTGGTGACGACTTATGAGAGCCTCTAGTATGCATACACCTGAAGTACCTACACACTAAACACAACCAGCGTAAACCCGAAAATAACAAAACAAAACTATTAAACTAACACACGTTGCGCACTACTCCCCGGCAACGGCGCCAAAATTTGACCTGTCGTAGTACACGCAAATTTAATCCAAATTACAACTAGTAGATAGCAGTAAATGGGTATCGAACACAGGGAGTTTGTGGAAAATGTGTTGATTCTATAGTCTTGCAAATTAACTACAATTAACCTAATGTGCAAAAATTAAAGATCAAGAGTTTGGATTGTTTGATTTAAAAACTAAATTATCAACTAATTGCTAATCAAGATTGGATTTTTAATTCAGATTATGAGAACAATGACCATCTTAGGTTTCAGTTTCTTTTAACACTTGTGCAAAATTCCAACTAGAAGGAGTTACATAGACATAACTCTTGCATAAATAATTGTTGTGACAAAAGGGAACAAAGTCCTCGGATTATATCAATGCGAGGTTGTTTCCCGATGATCAATCAATCAATATCCAACCCTAACCCTTCCCGTGATATCTCGATTGTCAACGACACCAAGAACGTACGATTTAGACTAGAATTGCAATACCAATTAACAAGTTACAATCAAATATTCATACACCATGATAATCAAAGCAAACACACAAAGTTATCATTCTAGAAATTAAGGAAAATCACACAAGAGTTGTAGAGAAACCTTCACCTAAGATGATCACCACAAATTTAGCCGGGCATTGTTCGGTTGATCATCATAACATCAAAGTTCAAGTTCATATGAATAAAAAACCAAAACGAAATGTTTAGAATTGTTCCCAAATGATATCCAAAGCTAAAATTCGCCCACAAAGTGCAGAGAAACGTTTCCAAGTCATGAATGACTTGAAAAGACACAAGAAAACCATTTTTAATGAGCACTTACGTTTTTCCTCACCGCCTCTACCGTAACTTACGGTAGCTACCGTAAGTTACGGTAGCCTTCAAACTATTACGGTGAGTCTCTCCTGTATTACGGTGGAATTCTGGGCTTTTCAGGGCTACCGTAATTTACGGTGCCCACCGTAAATTACGGTAGATCCCTGAGTTCTTTGTTTTGTTTCTTCTTTCCTTCCATGCTTGACCCGTTCCACTCCAGTCCTTCCAAAACAACGTTTTCTCCATTTTAAGCTCCAAAACGTACCTGAAACATAAGAAACTGTAGTCATCTAATTCAAGATAATTACGCGATCAAGTGAGGGATAAACTCGTCTTTTAACACCCTTAAGGGTTGTCCTATGGACCACCCATCAAGCGGTAACTTGGTGAAGACTTTTGGTGGTTTTATCAAAGTAACCAGCCCTAACTCGCTTGTCATTGATCTCGGCAGCGAGTAGGTAAGTCTCTTCGATAGTTGTCGTCTTGGCGGCTTGCACAAAGTCAGCAACACAATCCGGTAAAGCACAGATGTATTTATTGATAGTAATCTCGGGAGTGGTAACTTAGCCCGGACAAATGATACTCAGCTGCTTACAGCGGGCAGTTAAACCAGCGTTGTCGCCACCCTCCTGCTTGATGTGCCAGAACTCGTCCTCCAGCTTCCGAAGCTCGTGGAGAGGGCAGAACTCTTTCATCATGATGTCCTTCAACTCATCCCACGTAAGCCCATAGGCTGCATCATTCCCTCGCTTGTTTCTCTCGGTAGTCCACCAATCCAGAGCCCTGGACTGGAGAACGCCAGTGGCGTTAACAGTGCGAAGGTTTTCGAGACAGCCGCTTTGGCGCAGGGTGACTTCAATTGAATCGAACCATTGAAACATGGCAGTAGGCCAGTCTTCTCCGGTGAATTCTTTGGGACCGCAGGCTTTGAACTGCTTGAAGCTAAAAGTAGCTCTCGGAGAATCCGTCCTTGGTTCCTCAGAGGACTTGCTAGCATTTTCATTAAGCTCGCTGACAATTTGCGGAATGACTTTCGCCATCTTCTTTGCGACTAGAGCAGCGATGCGTTTGTCCTCATGGTTTCAGCGAGCAGAGCGAGTAGTGTGAGATCTGAATGATGACATTGTCTGCAACAGACATCGCCATAAGGCTCAAACACAAGTCTATTAATCTAGTATAGCCTAGCGGATTCACCCAAGTCTACTTTATAAATCACAGGAACACATCAATCACTAGACACGTAATCATATATTCACACAAGCACATAGTAGCACATAAACACATAAGCACGTAATCCACGTAAGCACGTATTTTGCACGTATTCACCTTCCTATTTTGCACGTATTTACCTATATGTGCTGAACGTGTTCCCTTATCTCTCAAAGTTGCGATTGCGATCGAGAATTACGAATGCAAATAGCGAGTAGCGATTGCGAGTAACATAAGCGATTTGTTAACGTTTTGGGGTAAATGTGTAGTGCGAGTTGTGTGTGTTGATCAAAGCAAACAGCGAAAAGCGAGTAGATCACCAAAAATCGAAACACATAAACATATAATCACATAACATACATTAAATCCACATAAAAATCGATAAATCACAGAGTCAGCGGTGGCGAAATCCAGAATCGAAACACATAAAATCAAAAAGAGATTGTCTGGGTGTGAGAAATTGGCTGCCCAAAGTGATTTGACCATTCTCAAGGACTTTGAGTACACATTTTGGCCTAATAGACTGTGCTCTATCACCAGAATGCAGTGAATGGTAAGCATCCCTTCGGTTATTTACTCGACTCGAGTCGTTGGAATCCATCGAGACTTTGGTGGGAGCTTTGTAAAACCAAAAATAGAGAAAGGAAACAAGTCATCAAGGTTCGGGTTTCACCCTTGACTTAATGAATGCATTCCTGTTTGAGTAATAGAGTCATGAGATAAAGAGGCAGAATTGCGTCGAAGTATGGATTTCACTCCTAATTCAACGCAAATCCTCATGTTTATAGTAAAAAGTCATGTCGGCGAGCGATCTTATCCAGAGTTTGCAGTTTTTATACCTAATCTTGACCAGATCACTTGTCTACATGAGATACTTTCAAAAATTGTGCGAGTTGCCAGCCTTAGGAAAGGCAGACCTTGCGCAAAGCGGTAGTATGCGGTGTCTGCGCAAGTGTGTAGCGTTTAGCGAGTTCGAGTGAGAATATCGAGCAAGCTTGTGCAAAACCCCTACCGGGTATGCTCAAGTCGGTCTGTTGGTACTTTGACTATAGACTAGGTCGATTCTAAGACATCGCCCCGGACTAGGTCGAGTCTTGCCTAATTCCCTATAGCTATGGCTCTGATACCAATCTGTCACACCCCAACCGATGGCGGAAACATAGGGGTGAGACACTGAGCGAAACAGATTGTCCAGGAGAAATCCATAACAACTAATTTACCAGATAATTAACATTATGTCCCACACCATAACTCATCAAATAAAGTAGTTATTACAGACATAAATATCTCATAGACAAATCATAGTTCCGACAACACAAATATTAATTGTTTGTTTCTAGACTCTCCTAACTTGGTTCCACATAGCAAGCATCCTAGCATCTCACACACCTATCACATACGTTAAAATAGAGGTCAATACACATAGTGTAAAGGTGAGCATACAAGTTTAACAGTATAATAGTAGTGAAAGCGAGTTTATGCATAACCAGCATGTAACATGTATAATGCGAAGCAAGTAGGTTATCGACAATGAAATATGCACAGACGTGACTGCGAGTTGTAGAATGCGCAACGCATATCACCACTGTGACATGTGAAGAAAAGCCCTTAAAAACCCCTGTCCACGACAAGTGCTGAGTCCAAAATATAGTACTATCGTTGCTAAGGTGTCAGGAAACAATCACTGTGTAAACATAACATACTAGCATTCAGTGAGTAACACATATAACATGCAGAACGGTTAGCGTATAAAAGTGCGTTTGCGTTGTGTGTTCCATGTGATTTGATATAAGTAACGTATGTGTCACACCTCGATATTTCCACGTATTACCGATGGGCTCGGTGGGGAGTATCGTGACGTAGTTGATATCATCATAGTCAAATAATCACAGTTTAATACACAGCGGAAGTCTTGGAAGTAAATAATAATACAAACCGAATTTCAAAGTATAATAAAATATTATACAAACGGTTGTGAGTGGAATCCACAAGCCGATCTTAAAACATAAAGTAAATATTGTTCGACAGACTTCAAGTATAAGGAGCTTGCAAGACTCTTTAACTAATACTCAGGAGCTTCCAGCCCATTTCGCGTAGTACCTGCAACTTAATCTTTTTGAAAATACGTCAGTTTACACTGGTAAATACAATTAACCGACTCTTTTGAAAAGTGTTTATAAAATTGGTTTGGACGCACAAGGCATAAAATCTTTTATAACTTGGGACAATTATTTAAAATAATCTTGTATACAGATTTACATGTTTGTCGTACGTTCAGACCCAGAATAGAAGAGCCGGGACAAGATTAATAGACACACCACAAGTATAGGTCCATTTTTACATACGCAACTGTCAGGTGTATGCATACACCCCGTACTTAAGCCGTGGACATTTCAAATGAATGAGCCGAGGATATCCAGGACACGGTCATATTAACCCCCAAATGCTTTGTATCAAACAAGACAGATTAAAACAGGTTATCTCAATGATTTAACCACTAATCAATTAAATATTCAATACCCGACCAAGCGGTAATAATTTACTGTATCCCAATCCCATATAAGGGAAATAAGTTAAAAGTATTTAACTGAGCTTAAAATGTAAAATTTGTATTCTCAGCTGTATATTCTATTCAGCAAGTGTAGGTAGATTTTACTCGGCTCCTAATCTGGAACGAATGTTTTAATATCCTATTAGATTTCCTAACGGGTCTTATTTAAGTTGTAACTTAGACCGATTAGTTTTAAAGAAAAGTTTACGGCACGAAACGCTAGATTAAGCGATGACCAGATTGGAATGTGATTTAGACCCAACAAGTATGAAGACTTGTATAAAATGGGTAAACTAAATACATTCTGGATTTTGAAGTGAAAATGATAAGGTTTGACCCGTTTCGGCTAATTTATGTAAACTAATTACACAAACCGTACCGGACGCGTATACGCATAATGGGTAACCGGATGAGTTATGTACAAGTTTCACAAATTAATATACTTTTAATATGATATGATATCAGTAGGATATCTTCAATTTTGCCCAAAACGAATTTAAAACCAATTTAAGCCCCGAAAGGGTAATTTGGTCATTTTAAAATTTATAAAAGAGGTTAAATAGCAAACTGAGGTTCTGGTCTAAAGTATTTAGTAAAAATATTTATTTTATCAAGTTATATCAGTAAGATATCGTACATATGTGAGGTTTATCAATTATGGCCAAACTATGCACCATAGGGGCATTTTGGTCATTTCACATATGCTTTTAAGGTCAAATTTGGAAATCTGAGTTCAAGACTTATACTTACTATTAAAGTATTAAAATTTATTTTTAAAATAAGTAGGTAACAAGTCTTAGGCGTTAAATATGGTTTTAAACCATACTATGCGCCTAATTAGAGTAAAAGTCGGTAATTGACGATATTCAAAGTGTTTATAGAATTCTGAAGTTTTGATCAGTCTCTAATGCTTAAAATATTTTATTTAATATATAACATCAGTAGGAAAATTTTTGGCATGTAAATGATATGTAAAACTCATTTTATTAATGAAAAGGACATTATCGTCAATTACCGAATTTACACAAGAACTCTATGTTATGGTCAGTATAAAATTTGACAAAAATATCCAAAAATCCCTGAATATTATATCATAACACTGGGTAGCTAGTTTGGTGCCAAAATTTGGGTTTAACTATGATTTATACCAAAAATGCTATTTAATTAACAAAAAGTTATTGTTTTACGATATCTTGCTTAACTTTTATTTGAGACCAGAAAATGATGTCAAATTGAACATGTCTAGGCATGTTCACCCTGACAATTCTGAGTATTAGGCTCGGTTCGCAAGCGAAAGTCACAAAAGTAGACTTTTGTAACTTTCGCTTGCCAAGTTATTAAAGTGACAAAACTGATTTTATAGCTTCTATATTATCAGTTTTAATTATACTTCAAAAAATTGACTGTTTTGACTAGTTGCATTGACCCGACAATTGACTAAGATAACGTGATAATTAGGAGGTGCCCTTTTAAGGGTTTAACACCTACCTAATTACGATCACGTAGCCATGTTCGTTGCAAACAATGGCTTGATCGTTTATGGTCTAGCTAAAAGTCAAAGCATTTATCGTAACGCTTGACTTTTCGGCTTTAAAAGCTGAATAAAATAAACTAGTCACGAAAGGACACTTACATATGATCCTTAGGACTGAATTAAACTCAAAAGAGGTTCCAAAATAATCAGGATCCCCTAGGATTGAGAGATATATGCAGATTGGAGAATTGGTGCAATGAAATAGATGAAAGAAACCACCTATTTATAGTTTTTGAAGAGTTTTGGATGATTGACAAGTGTTCCAAGGGGTTTGTGAGATCTTAACAAGTGTGAAACCATTTTCTAAATCAGTTAACATGTCCATGGTTTTATAAAAATGGTTTGGTGGTGAGTAGAAAACAATTAAACATAAAAAATAATCAAAAATGAATCTCGCTGCTGCTGTTACTATTCCGGCGGCCCGCGAAGGGGCAGGCCCATTGGGCTCGTGGCCCGCGAGGTTATCCAGACCAACTTTTAAGTTTGGCAGCTTGTCACTTTCGGTCCCTGTTATTTCATATTTTTAGCTTTTAATGTTGTAGATCATGGAGAGTTTAAAACAACCACTTATAGTACTGATTATGTTGCTGCTGATATGCAGCTTGGTGGCCTGAGAGAGCAGGCCCGGACCTAGGTCATGACCCGTGACCTGGGTCGTGACCTGGGTAAGCCCAATCAACAATTTGACAGTTTGGCAGAATGTGCAGATTCGGTCCCTGTATTCATGTTTCAGCATTCTTAACCTTATATATTTTTATAAAAAGACAATATTGGTCTCTCTGACTTCTGAATCAGTTGTAAACAGGATCAAAAACAACTTTTGAAGGTTCGACACGAACAGTCCCTCACACCAATACTTATTATTCAACTTTCATATATTAGCGCTTTTAGCTCGAAAGTTTCTAAATTCTCATAACATTTTAATACAAGGTTCAAAACTTCTAACAGTCAACCTTAGGTACACTCAGGAGTGCGACTGAGTAATACGGAGTTCCTGGTTTGTTCAAAAAGCATCTCAAAGGCGTAGTTTCGTTAGTCGTCGCTTTTAGTCCATTTGTCGCACAAAGTAGCGCGTAACATCGTTTAACGATATCTAAAACTTTCATGGCCCATATTGAGTATTCCCTAACATGTGCTAAAATATTACGATGCTCCCGTTCACTTAAATGGTCACCCAAAGGCGTAGATTTGAAAGTTGACGCTTTTGGTCCATCTAACGCGTAAACTTGCGCGTATCATTGTTTAATAGCATCAAAGCCCTATGTAATCCATATTAGGCATTCTCGAGAGTATTATCAAACATTACGATGCTTCGGGTTTGTTAAAAGGTCATTCAGAGGTATAATTAAACATGTTGACGCTTTTAACCCCTCTAACTTGCAAACTTGCGCGTAACATCACTTATCGGCATAAAAGCCTTAGATGGCCAATATTAGGCATTCCTGAGAGTGTAATCAATTATCATGAAGCTCTCGGTTTGTTAAAAGGTCACTCAGAGGTAAGAATTAAAATGTTGACGCTTTTAACCCTTCGACGCGCAAACTTTCAAATAATTATGCAAACGGCTCCTCTTGACCAACGAGTGGTTTAATTCTAAATATGAATACCGTATATTGTTATTCAGAGGCTTAGTTTAAGCATGATAACACTTTTAGTCCTTCTATATTCAATTTTTTTGATTTTTCACAAAATTAGTCACCTCATAGTCAACGTTTGACTTCATTAGGGTTTAGTACACGTGTCAACACATCATTGGTCGCGATTTTACGAGGTGTTACATCCTCACCCCCTTAAAAGAAATGTCAACCTCGGATTTTCTCAAAAAGATGGAAGTACTTTCTGTCGTATAATGGACTTAACTTCCCCAACATATTTGTGCCTCTAAGGGCACCCCAATTGATCTTTATAATATGTACATGTTTTCTTTCGGAGCTTCTAATCATGTCGATCCTTATTCGATACTGGTTTCTCATCAAACCATAAGTTTTCAGTAATCTGTATATCATTATATGATAATGCTATTGACTTATCTGCGAGACATATCCTTAAATTACCAGTGTGGAACACATTGTGAATATCATCAAGTTCCTTAGGTAAGTTTTAGCTTATAGGCTACCAATCTTGATATACTTGATTTTCTCGAATGGTCCTATATATATTCAGATTTAATTTACCCATTACATCAAAATGCAGTACACCTCTCTAGGGTGGTACTTTCCGTTGAATCTTGTTCCTCATTGAGAACTTAAGATGTTTGTGACTCTCATCAATATTGATTTTCTGCCGATTACCGGAAACTTTCAGATGACTACGGGTTCATATGATCTTATCCATTGTCTCCAGGGTAACTTTAGATCCTGATAATTGGATTTACCAAACTTCTGTCCATCAAACAGACGTTTGACATTCCATCTATACAAGGTCTCCAAAGGAGCAACCTTAATACTTATATAGCAACTATTATTCGTAGGAGAACTTTATTATAGTGAGATAGTCACTCTAATTATCACCTAATTCAATCTTAAAGAATTGCTATCCTCACGGTTAGTCGAACAAATCGACGATCCTGGGTAGCTGATGGCGATTCTTAATTGTTGTCTAAATAGGGTTGCGGTAGTCAATGCATAAGCATAATGAACTGTCTTTCTTAAATTATAACACCGAAGCTCTCAGAATGATGAGCTAGGCTTTATGAACCTTTATCTTAAATCTTATTTAATTAGGGTTTCAATCTTCCTATTACTGTCGGTACTAGCCAATATGAATCTTTTACAATAATGCAGCCCTCAGCGGGATATTAATCTTAACTCTACTTGCCTCTCAGGATGTAAACAGGGTAGTTCCTTGGAGAAGATAATCAAGACAGACGGAGATTACAGAGATGACAGAGATATTCTGAATCTCAGGCTTCAGTTCATCTATCGTTACCTATGTCATATAAATGACACATTTTCCTTACGAATGCATGGATGCCTTAATTAGTGAGACTTACTTGGACATTTCTATACTGGATATCTTCTTTGAATACCATTAGCCGACTCTAGTACAATATGACCATTGGGATATCTCAGTGGTTCCATGCATTAAACCTCCATACTGATCAGGCATGGAAGCAATCTATGGGACACACTAGGATACGCCAATCCTCATATGGCTCTTTTATCAAGCATAGTCTAGCATTCGCAGTTGATAGAAATTAATGAGATAACTAAATAAAATAACATATATTATCGTACTCTATCTGAAGATAGAGCACTCCAGATCTTAGGAATGAAGATTATTCGACGAGAATAGAAGAAATGGTTTCTATGATTTTTGTCGGTAAGCTTTACCTTATACTTAATATCTGGAGTTCTTATGGAAAAATTCAAAAATTTTGCTAAGCTTATGACATATGGAAGACTTAGTAGTACCTGAATTAAAACGGAATTCTTAGCAATTGAGTCACGATAAGGGACGTACCTGGTGTCTATATTGATATGAACCGCCTCTGGCATTTATCAGGAGGGTTTAAGCGCCTCCATTCTTAGTCTCTATATACTTAGCTGTACCATATTTGACAGTTTTAGGGCAGGTAGTCCTTATGTGGCCCTTCTCACCACAGCCGAAACATACTGCATTCTCTAAGTTTCTACATTCATGGGACTGATGACCAGTTCTCTTACAGACGTCACACTGCTTTGGCCTTTGTTCCATTCGACACTGTCCCCGGTGTCTTTTATAGTAGGTCTTGTATACAGGTTTCTAATTGGACTTTTGTTGGCTCTTATTGAGCTCAAGCTTACCCTTTTTCTCAGAAATATGGGAGTTATCTTCCTCCCTTTTCCTTTTTGGTTCATTCTTTGCATTCGAGGTATGAACAAAATCCTTCTCATGAGTGAAGAAGTGTGGTTTTAAATAGGATTTGGAGCAAGTAGCATCGGGCTCTTTGAACTTTTTCATGACCTTTCTCATAGCTTTTCCAAAAGCTGCCTCAATCATAGCTTGGAGATCATCTCTGTTAATATTGAGGTTCACAATTCTAGCATCATTAGCATGTGTCGCATCATCAATGACGCGATTGTTGGTTGTCTTATCCGAGTTTGCCATACTCGAGACTTGGTTCCTAACACCAAATGAAACAATTTCTTAGTTGCATCTCATCTGTTAGTCATCATTCTGATGACCTAACATACACTGGCCATGGTATCCTTAAACCATATAGGCTAATAGGTTATGAACATTCCTAATGAATGTTATTTGGATGTATCTCAATTACATTTAGCCTAGGTCACAAAAGGACCATCAATGGCATTTAGGGTTTGGACTGAGTCCATTACCTTTTAGATAGGGGATCACAATGTCACAATTGTCTTTGTCATATTGAAGATTTTGTATAGCTCGAAAGCTCGCCACACGAACTTTTAAATATGGGACATAAGTCCGTCATGAAGGACATGAAAATATAGTACATAGGCTTGTCTCAAAGGGCATATAATAGCCATATGGCACTAAGTCCTTGTCGCAAAGGACATATAGGATATGGCACAAAAGGCCTGTCATAGAGGACATAATTATATAAGTCGCAATCTTATTTGATCAGGGATTTTAAGGTTTGAACATAGTTCTTCACCCTTGGGCAGAGAGTCAAAGACTACATTTGTCATTGCTTGAAGGAAAATTTATTTTGCCACATAGGCCCATCAATGGATATCACAAATGGATGTTTATACATATATATAATTATCGTAAATTTAGGATATTAGTCATGAGCTTTTCGATCTCATAGACTATAAGGCTTGGACATTGCCCATCACCTTTGACGGTGAACCATAACGGTAGCAAACTGAGGTTCTGGTCTAAAATATTTAGTAAAATTACTTATTTTATCAAGTTACATCAGTAAGATATCGTACATATGTGAGGTTTATCAATTATGGCCAAACTATGCACCGTAGGGGCATTTTGGTCATTTCACATATGCTTTTAAGGTCAAATTTGGAAATCTGAGTTCAAGACTTATACTTACTGTTAAAGTATTAAAATTTATTTTTAAAATCAGTAGGTAACAAGTCTTAGGCGTTAAATATGGTTTTAAACCATACTATGCGCCTAATTAGCGTAAAAGTCGGTAATTGACGATATTCAAGATGCTTATAGAATTCTGAAGTTTTGATCAGTCTCTAATGCTTAAAATATTTTATTTAATATATAACATCAGTAGGAAAAGGTTTGGCATGTAAATGATATGTAAAACTCATTTTATTAATGAAAAGGGCATTATTGTCAATTACGGAATTTACACAAGAACTCTATGTTATGGTCAGTATAAAATTTGACAAAAATTTCCAAAAACCCCTGAATATTATATCATAACACTGGGTAGCAAGTTTGGTGCCAAAATTTTTGTTTAAATATGATTTATGCCAAAAATGCTATTTAATTAACAAAAAGTTCTTGTTTTACGATATCTTGCATAACTTTTATTTGAGACCAGAAACTGATGTCAAATTTTTAGGACATACTTATATATCAATAATAAACCTTTTTGTCCACTCACATTTTCAAAAATCTCGTTTTTACAACATAAGGGCATAATGGTCCAATTTAAGCATATTAACGGAATCATGCAAATAACTCAGATTTCTTATGGGACCATGTAGTATAACATCAGAGGGTTATACTAACATATAATATGGTCACAAAGGAACCCTAAGGCATAACTAAACTAAGCTAATTTGGGTCAGAACTGAAAGTCAAAGCAAAAGTCTACTTTTGCGACATTCGGTTGCGAACCGAGCCTAATACTCAGAATTGTCGGGTTGAACATGCTTAGAAATGTTCAATTAATATTTACCAAGTTATTAAAGTGACAAAACTTATTTTATAGCTTCTATATTATCAGTTTTAATTATACTTCGAAAAATTGTCTGTTTTGACTAGTTGCATTGACCCGACAATTGACTGAGATAACGTGATAATTAGGAGGTGCCCTTTTAAGGGTTTAACACCTACCTAATTACGATCACGTAGCCATGTTCGTTGCAAACAATGGCTTGACCTTTTATGGTCTAGGTAAAAGTCAAAGCGTTTATCGTAACGCTTGACTTTTCGGCTTTAAAAGCCAAATAAAATAAGCTAGTCGCGAAAGGACACTTACATATGGTCCTTAGGACTGTATTAAACTCAAAAAAGGTTCCAAAATAATCAGGATCCCCTAGGATTGAGAGATATATGCAGATTGGAGAATTGGTGCAATGAAATGGATGAAAGAAACCACCTATTTATAGTTTTTGAAGAGTTTTGGATGATTGACAAGTGTTCCAAGGGGTTTGTGAGATCTTAACAGGTGTAAAACCAGTTTCTAAATCAGTTAACATGTCCATGGTTTTATAAAAATGGTTTGGTGGTGAGTAGAAAACAATTAAACATAAAAAACCATCAAAAATAAATCTGGTTACTGCTGTTACTGTTCTGGAGGCCCGTGAAGGGGCAGGCCCATTGGGCTCGCGGCCCGCGAGGTTATTCAACCCAGCTTTTAAGTTTGGCATCTTGCCACTTTCAGTCTCGGTTATTTCATATTTTCAGCTTTTAATGTTGTAGATCATGGAGAGTTTAAAACAATGACTTATAGTACTGATTATGTTGTTGCTAATATGCAGCTTGGTGACCCGAGAGAGCAGGCCGGGACCTAGGTCACGACCCGTGACCAGGGTTAGCCCAGTCAACAATTTGACAGTTTGGCAGAATGTGCAGATTCGGTCCCTGTATTCATGTTTCAGCATTCTTAACCTTATATATTTTATAAAAAGACAATATTGGTCTCTCTGACTTCTGAATCAGTTATAAACAGGTTCAAAAAAAACTTTTGAAGGTTCGACACGAACAGTCCCTCACACCAATACTTATTATTCAACTTTCATATATTAGCGCTTTTGGTTCGAAAGTTTCAAAATTCTCATAACATTTTAATACAAGGTTCAAAACTTCTAATGCTCAACCTTAGGTACACTCAGGAGTGTGACTGAGTAATACGGAGTTCCCGGTTTGTTCAAAAAGCCTCTCAAAGGCGTAGTTTCGTTAGTCGTCGCTTTTAGTCCCTTTGTCACACAAAGTAGCGTGTAACATCGTTTAACGATATCTAAACCTTTCGTGGCCCATATTGAGTATTCCCTAACATGTGCTAAAATATTATGATGCTCCCGTTCACTTAAATGGTCACCCAAAGGCATAGATTTGAAAGTTGACGCTTTTGGTCCCTCTAACACGCAAACTTGCGCGTATCAATGTTTAATAGCATCAAAGCCCTATGTAATCCATATTAGGCATTCTTGAGAGTATTATCAAACATTACGATGCTTTGGGTTTGTTAAAAGGTCATTCAGAGGTATAATTAAACATGTTGACGCTTTTAACCCCTCTAACTTGCAAACTTGCGCGTAACATCCCTTATCTGCAAAAAAGCCTTAGATGGCCAATATTAGGCATTCCTGAGAGTGTAATCAATTATAATGAAGCTCTCGGTTTGTTAAAAGATTACTCAGAGGTAAGAATTAACATGTTGACGCTTTTAACCCTTCAACGCACAAACTTTCAAATAATTATGCAAACGGCTCCTCTTGACCAACGAGTGGCTTAATTCTAAATATGAATACCATATATTGTTATTCAGAGGCTTAGTTTAAGCATGATAACACTTTTAGTCCTTCTATATTCAAAGTTTTTGATTTTTCGCAAAATTAGTCCCTCATAGTCAACGTTTGACTTCATTAGGGTTTAGTACACGTGTCAACACATCATTGGTCACGATTTTGTGAGGTGTTACAGTATGTAACAACCAAAAGTGCTTAAAGAAAAAAGGGATCGAGTATACTCATGGAGATGGTAGCTACTAAACACAATCTGTGATTGGATTGAAGGGAGCGCAAGAGTAAGCCTGATTACAGAACGATAGCATAAGCGATGAGCGGTACGTTAAACGATGCGAGTGACTGGGTGACGAAGGGTCATCCGATCGGATGACAATCCGGACGGATGGTCATCCGGTCGGATGACCATGTGGTCGAACTGTCATTCGTTTTGGATGGATGTGTTTGTGTATGACGTGACTTTGAAGTTTTCATTGTAGCATTTTCAAAATAAAGAAATGTTTCTACCATTCAGGTCATCCGGCCAGATGGTCATTCGGACGGATGGCCCTCCGTTCGGATGGCGGTTCGCTGAAACTGACCTTCCTTATGTTTTTGTGAAAATTGCTAAGTGTTGAAAACTACAAGTCGTCCGATCGGATTGTCGTTCGATCGGATGGCTATCCGATCAGACGGCAAACCATTTGGTAACTTGTTCGTTTTGAAATCTGTGAAGTTTGCTAAGTTTAGAAAGTTTTATGTTTGTATCGAGACGGTATGACAACGTGTTAAACAACGGAACCCCATCAAGTCCAAGTCATCCTATTGGATGGGAATCACCCCGTCTGATCAGTTAACTGTTCTTGACGGTCATTCATGTTCAACCCGTGAATCGATTGTCTCTTTGATAGAAGTCCGTTCTTGGACCGACACTTCACCAGAGAAAGAGTAGAAGGCCTGAACAAGCTCAGATTCTATCTGTTTTATGTGAAAAGTTAAGATTATTGAAGAAAAAGTTTGAAACACTTTGATTATGTTTAGATTTAAGACGAAATCAATGTTTAAACATGTTGAAATCTCTTAGATCTGAGTTGTTCTTGGTGGAATGATATCACACTTTGAAGTTCATGAGAACTCATGATGACATCACCCTAGAACATCCCAAATCCATCGATTTCACGGTAAAAAGTTAAGATTTGATGGTGGAAATGATGAAGAAGTGTGTGTAGATGATAGAAGTACAAGATTTGAGTGAAAAACTTAAAAGAATTGCGAGAAATCGGGAGAAACTAGGGTTGGAACGAGCTAGTTGGAGTAGGAGCTGTCACATCATATGAACAGTGATGTGACAGGTGCTATTTATAGGCAAGAGAGGAGAGGAGGTGGTGTGCAGCGATGGGTCGAATGGCGGTTCGATCGGATGGCCCTCCGATCGGATGGTCATCTGGACGGATGACCATCCGATCGAATGGTCATTCGATCGGATGGGTTTGGTGAGTTGGTTTTTGACGCTTCGTTTCATGCGTTAAGCGTTGCGATGTGTTTCGAGTGAGCGATGCGATAGTATTACCCATTAATTACACAAATAACATAACTACTAAATAAAAATAATCCTTAAATCTCGAGTTTGCGATGAGATTGCGGTGCGATATAGTTGCGATTGCATTTGCGATTAATCTCCACAAAACATATAAACATGCACAAGTAACACATAATAGCACACTCACGTAAAACAATATCCATAACCTGTAAATTTGAGTTGCGATGCGATAGCGATTCGATTAGCGATAAGTCGATTAATGATTAAATAGAGATTTATTGCATATACTCCACATAATACAACTAAAGTAACTTAAATTAGAGTGTGGGTTATCAGTCAAAGAGTACAATCAATGATTAATCAAGGAATAACGAATTCCAATTAGCAATTTTTCTTCCTTTGACTTGACTTTGACTTTGACTTGTACTTTGACTTTGACTTCGAAACGCGGGTTGTTACACTGTGGGATTTTCGAACAACATTTAAAACACCTATCGGGACCACTCCCTTTAGGTTGGTTTATGAAAAAGCCTGTCATCTACCAGTCGAGCTAGAATACAAGGCATTCTGGGCTTTGAAAACGACAAACATGGATTTAAAAAGCGGAGGTGAAGCCCGTTTTCAGCAGATCCACGAGCTTGAGGAACTAAGAAACCATGCCTATGAGAGTTCTAGCAGGTACAAAGAACGAGTTAAAAGGTTTCATGACAAGAGATTGAGAGAACATAAAGATTTCCGCGTTGGAGATCTTGTCTTGTTATACTCCTCACGGCTGCGTTTATTCACCGGGAAGTTTAGATCCCGATAGATGGGTCCATACACGGTCAAAGAAGTATTTCCGTACGGAGCCGTGGTCATCGAAAACTTAAACGGGGAGACTTTTAAAGTCAACGATCATAGACTCAAAATTTACATCAACGGACCGGTTGACTCAGTGGAGGAAATACTCGAACTCCACATCCTGCGCGCTTAAAACAAGTGTGGGGAAAATGAGTCCAGCTATCGACCCATTGACAAATTTAGCGAGCGTATTTTCACAAGCTAGAGGTAATTTTATACATATTAGTTTATCATATTTATTTACTAGTTCGTAAGTTTTTCTGTTTAAACGTAGGTACGAACGAGTTTGATCCATAAATTTTGAAGTTTTGAAGTTGGTTTACTGTTAAAAATATACAAAGCCTTGCAAAAATTGAAAAATTGGGCAAAAATACGAAGTTAAATGCTTGATGTTAATTATGTCTAGAAAACACACAGATAACGCACGACCGTGCACTTGGTCGCACGGTCGTGCACTTCGTAGGCACACCAGACCAGAACCATCGTGCACCTGGTAGTCGTCGGACACGCACTCCCGTGCGAGCCGACTGCACTACCGTGCACAGCGGCACAACCTTCCAAACCAGAGTGCAACACCAATCCGCACGCCCGTGTGAGACGCTGCACGACCGTGCGAGTAAATTTTGCAACAGTAAATCTAGGGTATTTAAGTGAATTTGTAGTAAAAATTTCTCTTAATTTCGAAACCCTAGCAGCCGCACGTCAGTTCCTGATCTCCCACTGTAACAACCCGACTTTCCGGGTCATTACTTGTATCTGTCATTTCTTGCTTAATTTCTTGTACTCTCAAGATTCCTTTAAACTATATTTTACAACGCATTATTTTTAAACGCATATTACAACGCTTATTCAAAACGTAATTATCGCATTTGACTCTATTCATAACGCTTACTATTTGAACGCGTTTTATCGCATATTACATCGCTTGCTTAGACTAAACGCTATCGCAACGCAAACTCAACGCAATCTCAAACGCAACTCAAAATGCGGATTTATTTTGATGCATTCTAGCTATTTGTGTGATTATTTGTTTAATGTTATGTGGTTATCTCAACGCAACACTTACATGCTTACACACTTACTCGCAACTCACTTAAACGCAATGCAACGCTTAACACATGAAACGAAAGTTGGAAAACTAACTCGCACAACTCGGCCGATCGAATGGATAACCGATCAAATGGACATCCGCTTGGATGACCATCCGACCGGATGACCATCCGACCGGATGGCCATCCGACCGGAACGCCATCCGACCTAAACGCCATTTCATGCACCGACTTAACTCACTCCCTCACACTATAAATACTGCCCGTACGCCCTCACTCCACTGATTTGACACCTCCATCCGACCGTCTGCACTCAAGTCACTCTCAGTCACTTTTTATCAAGATTCAAGGCTATTTCGTAAGTGTTTCTCCTCAAATCTTGTACAATCAGCATCACTATTCACTTCTCATCATCTTCTCCATCAAAATCACACACAAACACTCACTTTTTCTCTGAAATCGCTGATTTAGACCTCTTGAAGGTGGGTTCCACCGATTTGCTCAAGCAAACGGTTAAGGAACACCATTTGATCGAGAATGGTTCTAGATATGAAAGACTTCACACGTTTTAACACGAATCTCAAAAAGATCTCAACACTTTTCAACTGTTTTCAACTGTTTTCTTCAATTTTTCTACTCAAACCCGATGGAATCTGGACTCATTCAGACTCTCTACTCATTTTCTAGTTGAGAGCCAGCTTGAAAAATTATTTCCACCGGAGAGATGACCGATTAACTGGTTGAACATGAAACTCCATCAAGAACAGTAAGTTCGATCGGAAGGGCTGAGACCACTCGATCGAATGAGCTGGACTTGGTGTGTTTTCTGTTGTTTGATACGTCGTCATTCCGTCTCGGTTAAACTTCAAATTTTTATTTGGAAACTTGTAAAATTTTCATATAATAGATCGCCCACTCGAGTGGCCATCTGATCGGATGACCATCCGATCGAATGACCATTCGACCAAGTGATCTGTCCCTTTGTAACTTTTAGTGTTTAAACGATTTGATTAAACTTCGAACTTTAACATTTTTCCAAACACCACACATCTCATTCGAATGGCCATCCGTTCGAATGGTCATCCGCTCGGATGACCATCCGTCCGGATGACCATCCGCTCGAATGAAGGGTCATCCGTTCAGATCATCATCCGAACACCCTACCATTCGACACTCTGTTTACACGCTGTTCAACGCTTACGCTACTGTTCTATGCTCAGGCTAAATCCAACACGCTCCCTTCAATCCAATCAAGTCTATGTTTACTAAGCTAAACACGAACGGTGAGTATACTCGAACCCACTTTCTTTTAACGCACTTTGGGTGTTACATACGTTCTCTATCAAAACATATCAACACACAATGCAAACACTTTATGAACGCTAACCGCCCCCGCATGTTATACGTGATCTATGAATGCTTGTTACTATATTTATACAATGTTACACTATACCGCCTCTAGCAACGATAGTACTATAGTTTGGACTCAGCACCTGTCGTGGACAAGGGTTGCTAGGGTTCACATCACTTTACTTCACGTGTTTGCCGAACATGTGTCGCGCATACTCTACAATGCATTCTCGTGGTTAATTTGTATACATTGTTTGGTAGGTACTTGCTTTCGCCCGTTACGTGATACATGCTGGTTATGCGTAAACGGTTTTCTCTACTATATGTTATGCAAACTTGTGTACTCACCTTTACATTCTTATGTATTGACTTTATTTTAACGTATGTGACAGGTTGATAGGATGCTTTACTATGCTGTGATGAATCAAGTAGGACGTCTAGAAACTCCACTTTATTTTAGGAGTTATCGATTTTATGTGGTTATATGTTTTGTGTTTTAGATTGTGGAAGCTACGCTTTACACTGATGGTTTCGGTTTGACTCTTCTCGCTCTGCAAAACACGCACAACTAATACCGCTGTCGAAATCTAAAATGCTAACTAAACGCAACTCAAACTAAGAACCCTCGCTACACTCGACGCTATACTACTCGCAACGCTACTCGCTTACGCAACTCGTTAACTCACGCAACACTCACACGCGCTATACGAAATTTAAAGAAAGGAGCTTTTAGAAGAGAAGGTGAATACGTGCAAAATATGTGCTTACGCGGATTATGTGCTCCTATGTGTTTATGTGCCTACGTGATTATATGCCTTTGTATTTATGTGCCGACGTGTTCCTGTGCTTTATCTAATAATAATAAAGGATGATTTACGAACGCTAAACTTTTCAACACCCGATATAATCGAATCTCGTCTGAATCCTATGACGATGTCTGCTGCAGACAATGTCGTCATTTGGATCGCACACCCAACGCGCCGCTCGACGCAACCATGCTGACAAGTGCATCGCTTCACTGGTGGCCAAGGAAATGGCTAAGGTCATACCTCAGATCGTCAGTGAGATCAACGATGTTAGCAATAAGTCCTCTGTTGAATCAAAGAGCGACTCTCCGAAAACGCCTTTCAGCTTTAAACAATTCAAGGCTTGCGGTCCTACTAACTTCACAGGTGAAGATGGACCCAGCGCTATGTTCCAGTGGTTTGACTCGATCGAAGTCACCTTCAGGCAAAGCGGATGGCTAGAAAATCTACGTACTGTTAATGCTACTGGAGTTTTTCAGTCCAGGGCTCTGGACTGGTGGACTGCTGAGCGCAACAGGTGCGGTAATGATTCAGCTTATGGTCTTTCTTGGGAGGAACTCAGAGAGCTCATGATGAAGGAGTTCTACCCTGCTCATGAAGTGCAAAAGTTGAAGAATGAATTCTGGCATATCAAATAAGATGGAGGTGACAACGCTGGTCTCACCGCTCACTTCAAGCAGCTCAGTATCATCTGTCCTGGTCAGGTGATAGCACCTGAGATAACAATCAAGAAGTACATCCGTGCTCTACCAGACTGTGTAGCTGACTTTGTTCAGGCAGCTAACCTGCTACTATTGAGGAGACTTACCAACTCGCAGCTGAGATCAACGACAAACGAGTCTTAGCTGGGTATTTCAAGACCTCAACCAAGAGCCTCAATCAAGCTACTGCTACTCCCACTACCGAAACTGCAGCATCACAAGTTTCAAAGTCTTCACGTCAGAATCGCAAGCGCAAGGGTAACAACAACAAGAACTATGCTACTATCGCCGCTCCTCTCAACGTTGTTCCCGTACAACCCAACAACCAGAACCGACAAGTTGCAGCTCCTAACACCAACACACCGCCTGCTAAGCGTGCGTATGCTGGTGTTCACCCTCTCTGCCCTACTTACACCTACCACCACCCTACAGGGTTGAACTGTCGTTTCTGTGCCAACGGCAACATCTATGGGCACTTTACTTCTCACTATCGTTCAGGCACACGTCAACAAGCTCAAGCTCTGCCAGCTCCACCAGATCAACCTCTTACTATTCAGGATTACCAAGCAGCTCCTGCACCTGTTGTTCACGTACGAGCTTGCTACTCTTGTGGTGACCTGAACCACTTTGCTAACGTCTGCCCGAATTGAGTTGTGAAACAAGAACCGTAGCAGCAACCACCGCAGCAGCAGAAGCAACAGCAACAACAGCAGCAGCAGCTGCAGCAACCACAACAAGCAGCCCGCTGAAGAACTTTTAATATCAAGGCCCGTAAGGCTCAGACTAACAACAATGTTGTCAATGGTACGTTCCTTGTTAATGGTATTTATGCTTCGTGTTTATTTGATATTGGAGCCGATAACTGTTTTGTGTCATTTGAATTCGAAAAGCTCCTAAACCGTAATGCGCTAACCTCCCAATGACGTTCGACGTAGAAATTACCACCGGAAGAACCGTCACTGTTAGTTCTGTTCTCCGTGATTGTACTCTCGAACTCAATAATCATGTTTTCCCGATTGATCTCATTCCAATGCAACTTGGTAGCTTCGATATCATAGTAGGCATGGATTTTCTTCTTGAAAATCGTGCTGAAGTTGTTTGTTTGAAAAGATGATTCGCTTCTCTCTTTCTAATGGCGACCAACTATGTGTTTATGGCGAAGTATCCTTGAAAGAACTGAAACTTATGTCATGCATTCAAGCAAGCAAGTATCTCTGAAAGGAAAACATGGCTTTCTTGGCTCACATTATAGTAGCGGAGAAGGAAAAGAAGCCAATGGAAAAGGTATTCGTGGTTCGCGATTTTCCTAATGTCTTTCCTGACGATTTACCCGGTCTACCCCTGACTCGTGCTATTGATTTTCATATCGACCTCATTCCTGGAGCTAACCCTGTTGCTAAAGCACCTTATCGCCTCGCACCGTCCGAAATGCGTGAACTCTCTAGTCAACTCCAGGAATTACTTGATAAAGGCTTCATACGCCCTATCACATCGCCATGCGACGCGCCTGTCCTTTTCGTGAAAAAGAAGGATGGATCGTTCCGAATGTGCCTCGATTATAGGGAGCTCAACAAGCTTACTATCAAGAATCATTACCCTCTACCCCGAATCAACGACTTATATGATCAATTGCAAGGCGCCATGTGTTTTTCTAAGATCAATTTACGTTCTGGCTACTATCAACTGCGAATTCAGGAGGAAGATATCCCCAAAACCGCTTTTTGTACCCGCTATGCCCATTACTAATTCGTGGTCATGCCCTTTGGTCTTACAAACGCACCCGCAGTCTTCATGGATTTGATGAACAGTGTGTGTAAACCCTTTCTTGATCGCTTCGTCATCGTTTATCGATGATATCCTTATCTATTCGAAGTCAAAAACCAAACATGCACAACATCTTCGTTTGGTTCTCGAGCTTCTCCATGGAAATCGCCTCTACGCTAAGTTCTCCAAATGTGAATTTTGGCTCGAGGAGGTTCAATTCCTCGGTTACATCGTCAATAGTCAAGGTATTCATGTCGACCCCGCGAAGATTGAAGCAGATAAGAGTTGGATTACACCGAAAACTCCGTCCAAAGTTCGTTTTTTTCTCGGATTGGCGGGTTATTACCGTCGATTTATCACTGATTTCTCTAAATTCGCCGTTCCTCTTACCTCTCTGACGCATAAAGACAAGCTTTTCGTTTGGGAAACTGAATAAGAGGATGCCTTTCAAACTCTTAAGCGTATGCTTTGCAACGCTCCCGTACTCGTGCTACCTGATGGAAACGATGACTTTGTTGTTTATTGCGATGCCTCTAACCTAGGTCTTGGTTGTGTTCTTATGCAACGAGACAAGGTTATCGCGTACGCGTCTTGTCAACTCAAGGTCCATGAGAAGAACTACATAACCCACGATCTCGAACTCGGTGCAGTTGTTTTTGCATTAAAGATTTGGCGACACTAGCTTTATGGTACTAAGTGTACGGTCTTCACCGACTATAAGAGCCTACAACACATCTTGAACCAGAAAGAGCTGAATATACGCCAATGCAGATGGGTTGAACTTCTCAACGACTACGACTGTGAGATACGCTACCACCCAGTCAAAGCAAATGTCGTTGCCGACGCTCTTAGCCGACGAAGCTATTTACATAGTGTTCGTAATGTTCAAGCCCAGCACGACCTCAAAGCCCTCATTCGCGACGCTCAACACGCTTGTTTTCTCGAGAACACTTTGATGGAAGAAAGAATACTCGGAACCGAAAATCAACTAGCGAATAAACTGAATAGTATTTTTCACTATCTCGATCGCATATGGATTCCCAGTCACAATAATCTCTGAGAGATTTAGTTGACTGAAGCCCACAAGTTCCGATATTCCATTCATCCAGGTGTCGAAAAAATGTACCAAGACCTTCGTGCCAGGTATTGGTGGCCAGGAATGAAGAAGGATATCGCTCTCTATGTTTCAAAATGCCTGACTTGTTCGAAAGTTAAGGCTGAACATCAACGACCCTCTGGCTTACTCGAACAACCCAAGATCCCGATGTGGAAATGGGAGAGTATAGCTATGGACCTCATTACGAAACTCCCCCGCACGCCATCGGGTCACGATAGCATTTGGGTTATCGTTGATCGTCTTACGAAATCCGTGCACTTCTTACCAATACGAGAAGACTATAAGTTTGAACAATTAGCACAAATCTATACCGACGAAGTCATTTGTCGACATGGGACACCTCGTGACATCATCTCTGACCGCGATGGTCGATTTACCTCACGTCTCTGGGAGACATTCCAATCCGCTCCCAGTACTACTCTTAATCTCAGTAACGCATTCCATCCCCAGACCGACGGTCAGACTGAGCGCACGATTCGCACCCTTGAAGACATGCTTCATTCGTGCGTTATAGATTTTGGTGGTAATTGGGATTCGCATTTACCTTTAGTCAAATTCTCGCACAACAATAGTTATCACGCTAATATTCAAATGACACCCTTTGAGGCATTATATGGAAGAAAATGTCGATCGCCTATCGTATGGCACGAGCTCGGAGACGCGCAAATTACCGGTCTTGAGTTATTAGAAGAAACGACTGACAAGATCCTCCAGATACGAGACAATATCTTGAAAGCTCAGAGTTGTCAAAAGAGTTATGCCGATAAACGCCGCAAGCCCCTTGAATTTGAAGATGGTTATCACGTACTCCTAAAGGTTTCACCTTGGAAGGGGGTGATCCGATTCGGCAAGAAAGGAAAGCTAGCGCCACGATACGCCGGTCCCTTTAAGATTCTGTAAAGAATTGGCAAAGTGGCCTACCGACTCGAATTACCGAAGGAACTCAACAACGTACATCCGACCTTACACGTCTCAAACCTCAAGAAGTGCCTAGCCGAAGAAAACCTGCATGTCCCTCTCGAGGATTTGCAAGTGAACGAAACTATACACTTCGTGGAAAAACCAATAGAAATCATGGATTGAGAGACCAAGAAACTTCGACGCTCTCACATTCCTATAGTGAAGGTTCGCTGGGAAGGAAAACATGGCTCTGAGTTCACTTGGGAACTCGAAAGTGATATGAAAGCTAAATACCTACAACTCTTCGTTACGCCTGTGCCTTAATTTCGGGACGAAAATCCCTAAAGTAGGGGATGCTGTAACAACCCGACTTTCTGGGTCATTACTTGTATCTGTCATTTCTTGCTTAATTGCTTGTACTCTTGAGATTCCGATTATCGCTATGGTTAACTATTTTAAACTATATTTTACAACGCATTATTTTTAAATGCATATTACAATGCTTATTCAAAACACAAATATCGCATTTAACGCTATTCATAACGCTTACTATTTAAACGCGTTTTATCGCATATTACATCGCTTGCTTAGACTAAACGTTATCGCAACGCAAACTCAAACGCAACTCGAAACACGGATTTACTATTATACATTCTAGCTATTTGTGTGATTATTTGTTCAATGTTATGTGGTTATCTCGATGCAACTCTTACACGCTTACTCGCAACTCGCTTAAACGCAACACAACGCTTAACACATGAAACGAAAGTTGGAAAACGAACTCGCACAACTCGGCCGATCGAATGGACATCCGCTCGGATGACCATCCGACCCAAACGCCATTTCATGCACCGACTTAACTCACTCCCTCACACTATAAATACTGCCCGTACTCCCTCACTCCACTGATTTGACACCTCCATCCGACCGCCTGCACTAAAGTCACTCCCAGTCACTGTTTATCAAGATTCAAGGCTATTTCGTAAGTGTTTCTCCTCAAATCTTGTACAATCATCATCACTAATCACTTCTACATCATCTTCTCCATCAAAATCACACACAAACACTCATTTTTTCTCTGACATCGCTGATTTAGACCTCTTGAAGGTGGTTTCCACTATTTTGCTCCGGAAAACGGTTAAGGAACACCATTTGATCAAGAATGGTTCTAGATCTGAAAGATTTCACATGTTTTAACACGAATCTTAACAAGATCTCAACACTTTTCAACTGTTTTCAACTTTTTCTTCAACTTTTCATCACTTTTCTACTCAAACCCGATGGAATCTGGACTCATTCAGACTCTCTACTCATTTTCTAGTTGAGAGCCGACTTGAAAAAGGATTTCCTCTGGAGAGATGACCGATTAACGGGTTGAACATGAAACTTCATCAAGAACAGTAAGTCTGATCGAATGGGCTGATACCACTCGATCGAATAAGCTGGACTTGGTGTGTTTTCCGTTGTTTGGCACGTCGTCACGCTGTCTCCGTTAAACTTCAAATTTTTATTTGGAAACTTGTAAAATTTTCAAACAATAGATCGCCCACTCGAGTGGCCGTCCGATCGGATGACCAACCGATCGGATGACCATCCGATCGAATGACCATTCGACCAAGTGATCTGTCCCTTTGTAACTTTCATTGTTTAAATGAGTTGATTAAACTTCAAACTTTAACAATTTTCCAAACACCACACATCTCATTCGAATGGCCATCCGTTCGAATGGTCATCCGCTCGGATGACCATCCGTCCGGATGACCATCCGTTCGAATGAAGGGTCATCCGTTCGGATCACCATCCGAACACCCTACCATCCGACACTCTGTTTACACGCTGTTCAACGCTTACACTACTGTTCTATGCTCAGGCTAACTCCAACGCGCTCCCTTCAATCCAATCAAGTCTGTGTTTACTAAGCTAAACACGAACTATGAGTATACTCGAACCCACTTTCTTTTAATGCACTTTGGGTGTTACATACGTTCTCTATCAAAACACATCAACACACAATGCAAACACTTTATGAACGCTAACCGCCCCCACATGTTATACGTGATCTATGAATGCTTGTTACTATGCTTATACGGTGTTACACTATACCGCGTCTAGCAACGATAGTACTATAGTTTGGACTCAGCACCTGTCGTGGACAGGGGTTGCTTGGGATCACATCATTTTACTTCACTTGTTCGCTGAACATGTGTCGCGCATACTCTACAACGCAGTCTCGTGGTTAAGTTGTATACATTGTTTGGTAGTTACTTGCTTTCGTCCGTTACGTGATACATGCTTGTTATGCATAAAGGCTTTTCTCTACTATATGCTATGCAAACTTGTGTACTCACCTTTACATTCTTATGTATTGACTTTATTTTAACGTATTGGACAGGTTGATAGGATGCTATGCTATGCTGTGATGAATCATGTAGGACGTCTAGAAACTCCACTAAATAAATCTGAGTTGTCAGAATAGTATTTGTTTTTGAGACACGCTATCTGTAATGACAGTTATTACTTTATATGTTATTAGTATGGGATATTAGCGATAAATATATTGTCATTAATAGTTGTTATGGATTCTCTTGGACAATCTGTTTCGCTCAGTGCCACGCCTCGATGTTTCCTCCATCGGTTGGGGTGTGACACCCACATCCTAAAACCAACTAATTTTTGCTTAGATTTCGCCCCAATCTCCATCCAAGGTATATTTCCTACTTGTTTTTCAGTTTTAATTTAATCTCTAGTGTAGATTTAGGGTTGTGTACATAGACCACCCACCAGTGTGTATCTAAATCCACCCTAGTTGTATTTCTTCGCCATATCATCTAGCGACCTGCAACATGTATAAAATAATGATCAACATAAAGTTGGCGAGTATAAAAGTTTTAATACATAGCATAATAGTGAAAAAGTTCATCTGTATTCATATCCAACATGATAAAATGTATATCCTGTTACTAACATACTACACAAGTGAAAGCTATATGACAAACCAGAGTTTAACGCAATCGTGATTACCAAACAACGTCGAAACGAAGATGGTGTAACATAGTTTACTTAACAATACCACTAGAATACGAGCAGGGCGTTAGTCCTATAACGCTATAATTGTTAAGGTAGGCTTGCAAAGTTAATGAGCATATAGACACGTGTAAACATAGCATGCGAGATTAACAAGTATAACCAAGTCCCATGTTATATAGTGGATAGATTGTGATTTGTAACAAGTTTAATCGTGTTGCGAGTTTTTGTATAATTGTACATGTTGCACCCAAAGTGTATAAAATAGAAAACAGGATCGAGTATACTCACAGTTTTGCGTAGGTTTCCATGAAAACCGAGAGCTGATTAGTTGAGGGTTGTACACCGAGGTTACCCTACAATGGGTAAACGAAGGTGTGAGTGTGTTAAAGGTTTAGGCCAGACTTTGAAATACGAAAAGTATGAAATAAAACAAGTTACAGACCCTTCGTGCGAATGGGAGTCCCTTCGTGCGAAGGGTATACCCCTTCGCGCGAATGGCAGTAGCCATTTGTGTGAATGGGAGTCAATTCGTGCAACTGGTCTTATTTAAACGAGGATTTGTGCGTAAAGTTTAATTGTAAACTGATTTGACTTTGTACAGTAATAGTAATTATTATATGAAGTGAAAACAGTAAATAAAATTGCCAAACAACCAAATAAGAGCAACCCAGGCGTGTCATACCCAACATGGAAAATGTTGGAGGCGAGGCGGGGTTAACTTACTTTGTGACTAGTAAACTCTTTGGTGTTCATCTATGTGGCACGCAAAGGAGGTAGTGGAACTGGGTTGGAAAGCCAAGGCTACCACTGCTCACACTTTTGTCATAACTCAGATTCATCCATATTGAAAATAGTGAATCTGAGATGACTTCAACCTCTGCAGTACTGATGAACTCGAATCGAACAGAAAAGAAATCAAAACGAAAACATGTGAAAACAGACCCTTCGTGTGAAGGGGATTGCCCATTCGCACGAAGGGTGTTTCCATTCGTGCGAAAGGTGCAAGATCCGTAAAAATGATTGTTTGATCCATCCAAAACAGATTATTTCTTTCTGGAAATTAACCCTAACGCAAACCCACAACTATGAACTGAGTTGTGAACCTGGTGGGTACCAGATTCCACCAAGTTTCGTAACAGAAAGTAGATCAAGTGCAAGAACAAAATCAAAGTTTGCTAGATCTTAGTTTGAACCTCATAAGTGGTGAGGTTTCACCATGAGTTTGCGCAGGCAGACTCATGAAGACCATCCAAGAGGCATATCAAACAAGATTAGTTGAAAGAAAGTTTTAAGGAAATGAAATGAAAATGCAAGAAATGTAAAGGAAAATGAAAGAAATGAAAGGAAATATTTAGTGAAAGCTTCTAGTCGCAAGAGGGGATTTCAGAGCGTTTGAGAGTGTATGGGTGACTGAGCAAGTGAAATGAGTGAGGTTAGGCGCTTATTTATAGGCTGAATGGTGCACTGGAACGAATGGGATCCTCAGGAGATAGGTGTTTGGAGCGAGAGGGACTTGGGGAGAATGGGCCATTCGCACTAAAGGGCCCTTCGTGCGAAGGGTGTCTTCCCTTCTCTCGAAGATTCAAGTTTCATGAATTCGCGTATTTTAGCCGGTTTTCGATGTAACAAGCATAATCGTGTAATGTATGAGTATCAAACATGCATAATGGTGTATAAAACATCGATTTTGAGTATGAACATGTAAACAAGTCTAAATTGTGTAACATAAATGTGAATAAACATTCGAGTTTTCATTATGATCAATAGTCTTGGATTACAAAGTTAAAATAAAACCGAATACAATACAAGTACAAGTTTCCAAAAAATAGAATTACAACAATACTTTCTAAACAAGGAAAGTACAGAAATGCGAAGCGTTACAGTCTCCCTACTTTAGAAAATTTCGTCCTTGAAATTTGTTCAAAAGGAAGACTGAAGGAAGAGGTGTGGATGTTTGGTCTTCATATCACTCTCGAGTTCCCAAGTGAATTCAGTGCCACGTTTTCCTTCCCATCGAAGCTTGACTATGAGAGTGCGACTGCGCCGTAGTTGTTTGGGTCCTTGGTCCATGATTTCGTCTGGTTTTTCCAAAAAAAATGCAGAGTCTTGTTGATTTGGAAGTCATCGATCGGACTTGAAGTCCTTCATCAGCTAAACACTTCTTAAGGTTCGAGACATGGAACGTTGGATGTACTCTGCTGAGTTCTTGAGGTAAGTCGAGTCGGTATGCCACTTTGTCAATCCTTTCGAGTATCTTGAAAGGACCTACAAAGCGTGGAGCAAGACAGAATGTAAATAAGCCAAACAACCGAACAATGTATAACCCAGGTGTGCCAATGATGTGTGTAAAATGCAACATATAAATTACATCAAATGAGGTATAAAACTAACCCTTTTTTAGTACTAATGTTGGAAAAAGTGTGCTTTTGTCTTCCTTTTGTATTTTCAGGACTAAATGAGCGTAAATGAATAAAAGGAACAAATATGCAGCAAAATCTAACATAATTACAAGGAAAGGAACAAACATGGCATGCCCGACCCCTCGACAGCATCTTCCCAAGCAAAAACAAGCAAACAGAAGACTGAACACGCCCAGTGCCCAGCGGACACGGGGGCGTGGCCAGTTGTCTGCAGAAAGGACAAAGCTATAGAAGCTTCTATCTCCGACACGAGGGCGTGCCCAGCTCAACACGGTCGTGGTCAACACTAAGATTCGCAGAATCCAAGCAAATCTTGATAGTACAGATACGCTTCTGCACACGGGGCCGTGCCCAGCGGACACGGGGGTGTGTGGAGCTAATGCAGACCAATTGCAATTAATGAAGAAAGAGAATATGGATGGACACGGGCTGTGCCCAGCGGACACGGGGCTGTGTCTGGGCTTCTGTACAGGCTATAAATAGAGGTGCTTGGTTCACTTCAAAGGCATCCCTTGGCAAACCACCTCTCTACTACTTCACCCACACTCCACCACCATCACAACACCCACATCCACCACCATAATCCATCATCCATCTAGAGTGTGTGTAGTAGTCTCGGGATCCAAGATTGATAGTAAGAGTTCTTGACAATCAAAGGCCATGTTTGCCTAAGTCTCTTACATCACTTGGTGAAGACAAGCATTTAGTGTAATACTTTTGATTTTTAATCTTTTTGCACTTTTTATTTGGTTTTGTATTAATGACTTTAATAACTAGTTTCTTATGTTGAAGGTGAAACTTCCTTATCATTTGTCCGTGGTGTCTTGGCATTATTTTACTGTCTATATAAAATAAAAGATTTACACCATTCATATCTCTACGGTCTATATAGAAATATGTTGGCTACCTGGTCGGGGGTTAAGGGAATGGTTTGGTAAGGTTCTTGCCTTGTTCAGTATATAGATCTTACAAAGACCTGGGTCAAGCTTGGGATTGTATCCCTGCTGAGTCAAACCACTTAGCCGAGGGTAACGTCACCTTCAAAAGAGGGGCCTACCACATTACGCATTAATAACTTAATGAATTATCTTTCAATATTCCAACCCTTTAGGATTGTATCCTTGCTGACTCAAACTACTGGGTTGAGGGTAACGTCACCTTCAAAAGAGGGGCCTACTACTATAATTAAGATAATCTCTTAAAAAGTGCAAAAGTGCGGAAATCATCAAAGGTTACACAAAAGGCGAGTCGGATCCAAGTGATTCATCTTGTCTATCTGTTTTTTATTTTATTTTTATTTTCAGCATTTTTTGTTTTTATTTTCATATTTAAAACCTTTTTCTAAATTTTTGATTTGATTTGATTAGACGTTGAGGATAAACCGGTACTAAAAGCTCTTGTGTCCTTGGACGACCTCGGTATCTTACCAACGCTATACTATGCTCACGATGGGTACACTTGCCCATATGTGTGTTTAGTGTTAGTAGAATATCGTGTTTTATAAATTTAAAACTTGACTAAAGTGTTAAAAAGGGCTAAAAATATATATAAAAATATATCACACTACACGCACATCAGCCAACACGACAGAAATAATTAACTAAGTGTCGGGGGCTGGACGGGGTTCACTTGTTCTAGGTCTAGGAGATTGTTTGGGTGTTCGTTTTACGAGTTTAAGTGAGATGGTGGATCTAGATTGGAAACCAAGGTTCCCACAGAACACATGCTGACATTCCAGAATCATCTATATTGAAGATAGTGATCTGGGCAGTTATTCAACACTTGAAAATCATCGGAACTTAGTGAACAGGCTCCTTCGTACGAATGTGAGTTCCCTTTCGTACGAGAGGGAAGTCCCTCTTGGACGAGTGGGTCTATCATTCGGACGAATGGGACTCTTTCTTAGGTAAAATCAGTCTGGTTTTGTTTGAACTGATTACCTACTCAACTGGAATTGGCTCAAACTTGAATCCACAGCTATTGACTTAGCTTGTGAGCTCATAGAACCTCAGATCCGGCTGAGTTCGAAGTCAGAAAGTTTGTGAAAAGGTTTTTGAAAGATTTACTTCACTTCTATCTTGGTCCTCAACTGAGTTAAGTGTTTACATCAGATTGCTATTGCAATTCTAAGAAACCAGTAGATGATAGTGAAGGGTCTTGATAAAAGTATATAAAATCAAAAGAAAATAGAAGAAGATAGACGAACTCAGATGTTCATGAGCTCAATACTCACTTAGAGGTGACTGAGATGAGTTCTAAGTGAATTGCTCGAAGTTGGCTTGAGAGAGAATTCGGAAGTTGAAGGTTTGAAATGAAGGAAAAGGACTTGTATTTATAGGCTGATGGGACATTTGGGACAGATGTGTACTCGGACGAATGGACAGGCCCATTCACATGAGAGTGTCAGGCCCAAAAGCCCAATTTCCAAATTTGCTTGATTTTGTCGATTTTAAGCTTTTTAAACGTATAAGTGCAATGTATAAGTGTTGTGCATAATAAAGGAATGTATAAACGTATTTTACATGTATAATAAGTATGAATACAAATGAATTTGCATATAAATGGTATCAAGTATGTATATATCATGAATAATCACACGTATTTATGAATAATGAATAACACAAGTATATAAAAGATAGAATTGTCATTATGATTCAAGTCTCGGATTACAATGTTTGGAATGAAATACAATACAAAGGAATACAAGTTTCCATAAATGGAAAGTATAATAAACTTTCAAAATAAGGAAAGTTGCAAAAAAGAGAGGTGTTACACTTATTTATAGGCTGAATGGTGTACTGGAACGAATGGGATCTTCAGGAGAAAGGTGTTTGGAGCGAGAGGGACTTGGGGCGAACGGGCCATTCACACAAAAGGGCCATTCGTGCGAAGGGTGTCTTCCCTTCTCTCGAAGATTAAAGTTTCATGAATTCGCGTATTTTAGCCGGTTTTCGATGTAACAAGCATAATCGTGTAATGTATGAGTATAAAACATGCATAATGGTGTATAAAACATCGATTTTGAGTATGAACATGCAAACAAGTCTAAATTGTGTAACATAAATGTGAATAAACATTCGAGTTTGCATTATGATCAATAGTCTCGGATTACAAAGTTGAAATGAAACAGAATACAACACAAGTACAAGTTTCCAAAAAATAGAATTACAACAATACTTTCTAAATAAGGAAAATACAGAAAAATGCGAAGCGTTACAGTTTTGCCAACCCATCCGTCATATTTTTCTTCTATGCTCATATCATCATTGTATGAAGCACTATTTTTCCAAAAAAAAAAACTTTATATGATATTAGATTGACACATATATCATAGAAATGTTGTGACCATATTATCGGAATGAAGACGAGATCATAATCTACTATTGTTTTATCTTTCCAATCCTTGTTGTAATGAGCGTTTTTCAAAACAGTTATTGAATTCACTGTTTCGTTGATCTTCTGGGTACTCATATGTGGGCCTATTCTGTAATTTGTTTTGCGAACTTATATTAACAAAACATTGTGATAATATAACGACATTGTTTTAATTAAGAAAAACACATACCAACCTTATTTGAGTGCAAAATAATCTTAATGGTGATTCTGAGGCGTTAAATCGTTCTTCATAATTCCGGATGTGCCCCCAAGCTTGAACACAACTGTTGTGCGCGTATAATCATGGCCGCATGCTTTCGAATATCACCATTGGGAGTTCTTGCACTGCTATTATTTTGAAGACTACACTCCTAAAAATAATAGAATCATTTTTCAGATGCAACATTTGTAACGCATCGCTTTTTGTAACTTTTCTTATTTAGCAAGTTTGTTGTACTTTCCATTTATGGAAACTTGTATACCTTTGCATTCGTAATTCATTTCAAACGTTGTAATCCGAGACTTGAATCATAATGAAAATTCGACATCAATCTTTTATATACTTGTGTTATTCATTATTCGTAAATACTTGTTAAAATTCGTGATACATACATACTTGATACAATTTATACATGCAAAAACTATAGTCACACTACTTTATTTTGATAATATACATGCCGGAAATACTAGTCTATATATCACTAAAGATCAATAAAACTACACCATTTTTTTTTCTAATCTTTACACCAAATAAAATTTTAAACAGTCATATCTTTGAACACTTGTTTTGTTGACTATTTCAAGTATCCGATTACACAATAACTTATTTTGTACCGTGAAAACGTGGTTTCTATGTAAGATTACGCATGGATGAGACTTGAGACCCATGAACCGACGATTGATCTGAACCAAGACCCGCCCGAAGATGAAGTTATAGTCATACGGAACCCTATATTTGTTTTCCTAGTTTCTTTCCTTCTATGATACAGAATCAATAAAAGATAAAAAATAATATGAAGTATCAAAGTAAGATACAGAACCCTAATTATTTTTTTCTTTCCTTGTGCAATTAATAGAGAAATAATAAAGATAAGAAAAATGTTGCATCGGGATCAAACAAAGAGTATGAAACCTTGGTCAATGCTGCATTACATAAACATCTACCCAAATCACATCGGGCTGATCAAACAATAATCACACTTTATTTATTTACAATACGGCGTCAGAGCTTGCTGCGGCGACGCTTGCTCCTTCCACCATCCCCCTCCCAGTGTGTACATAATTATATATGATTATTTACGTATAAATCAATTAATGACATATCATGTTGTATGTGTGAGAGAGATCAAGTTGTACAAAAGTCCTTACAAATATAAAAATAAAATGATAGGGTGTCACTGGTAGAATATTTCTTTCCCACTGTTTTGGTCAACTCAGTTTTTTATACATAGACTGTATTACTGTAGACATGTAAATTAGTTTTAGTATATAATTTAGGGTTATTATATCTGGAATGGTGATCTATATTGAAGTTAAGAACTATCCAAGAGAGGTTATAACAGAAATCTAGCTTTTTTACTAGAGATTAAAGAGTAACTTTCAGTTACATTCGTAAACAAAAATAGTCATGGATCATATACACTACAAAGAATTGGAGCTTTAGTGGCGTCACGTGTCACCGCTATTCGTTAATACTTTGTCGCTTTGGTATATATGCAATGGCGTAGCTTTGTCGGGGCGGGAGGGGGCGGCCGCCCCCCCCCCCCCCGAACTTTTCGCTCGTCAGTGGAGAGTATGTAGTTTTCGTATAGAAATTTTTGGGTATATACGTTTTTGACCCCCTGGTTTTATAGAAATTTTTGGTATATATGTTTTCGACCCCCCCCCCCCGGTCGGAAATCTCAATATTCGCCACTGTATATATGATTTTGTAATCATATCAGTTATGACATCGTTTATTTTTGTTAAATTTTATTTAAACTAAATATTATAAACAAGTCATTAGTAAGGGTATATTAACATTGTTACATTGTTCATGTGAACTTTATTCTAGTCATTGTCCTCTTTTCATGACCTACTCTTTAGATGACTTAACTAATCAATATCTCGTAGACAATGAACTTTAAGTAAGTCACTCTTTAACATGCATGAAGAGGAATAAAACACCTTTAACTATTAATAATAAAAGAAAAGATAAAAGGTGATTGGTGGAAAGAAAGTGACCCCTAAATCAAGTTGTTGGCGCCGCTCATTAGTGTAGTGGCGAAGGGGTCAATAGCGCCCTCCTTGGCCCCTGTCCATCGGTGTTGAGAGTGCCATTCGTGCTATGTGAGTGGGGACGTCACTCCAAACTAGCCAACCTTATAATTAGTTAGTGTATTATTTCTTTTTTAAAGAAAATGATCATAAACATATCGAGGCATATATGAGTCATATAAGTAGCAAACTTTTTATTAACTAAATAATACATGTTTGAAACAATACAAGTATCTTATCTTTCTCTTCCTTTAATTATTTAAACTAGATAAAAATCGTGGGTAGTATAATTTCACGTGAGAACTTTAAATCCAAGAAGGTGGTGGGTGAGTTAGGGGCAAAGTTACCTTAAGATATTCTATTCCAATTCTTTTTGGCTTTCTACAAATTAAGTAGGTGCCTTATGAGTTCGTCATGCTAACATTTAATTTTTTTTTTTCGGTTTATGACTTTGAATTTGCATTCTTTTTTTTTAATCTTATATTGATCACACCAGTATTAATAATCCACTGTATAATATAATAACTGGATTGTACACCAGAAGTCTACAATACATAAGAAACAAAGATATGATATTAAAACCAAGACAATTAGACATGTTATTATAAAGATCGAATTCACGGGGTGACAATATAATAAGAAAAATAAAATTATTGTGAAAACAAGATTTAGGGGTGTGAGAATAGTGAAAGGCTTGGACTATCCGGACACCCTCTGCGTCTATTTTCACACTTTTTGTGCCCTAGACGCCTCGTATAGGGCTATACGAGTCGTCTAAGCACTGAATTCAAGGGAGTCTCAGGCACAAAGTTTAAGAAAACCTATACGAAGAGTACAGCCCTATACGAGGGTTTTTTTTTTGGCTGAAATAAGGGGTGTTTTGGTGGGTTTTGGTATGATTTTTTTGATAGTTTTTGAAGATGTGTTTTTTGGTTGAAAATTTTTTTGGTTTTAAAAAAAGTTTTGTTTTTTTTTTGTTTGTTTTTTACACTATAAAAAAGTTTTTGTTTTTTAAAAATCAACTATTTTAAAAATCGGCTCTTTAAATATATTATATCGATTAAATATTATAATGTTTTTAACATTTTACTTTTTAAATATTATTCTTCCGATTAAAATTTTATCTCGTTCAAATATTGTTTCCGTATTATATTCAGGGGATATATTGTTTCCGTATTATATTCAAAACATATTTTGTTTCCGTATTATCTCAATTTAAGACAACAATCATTAAGTAACCGAATAACTGAAAACAAACATGAATATGACATATATAAGATAACTTTGTACATCCATAACAAAAATATATTAGATAAGTTTGTACATCCATAATAAAATAAAAACAACAACAGGTCTATGCATCCAAATCCAAATCTGAATCTGGATCTGGCTGCTGCGGCTGCTGCTGCGACTGCTGCTGCTGATGTGGTGCTCGAGCCGGTCGAAGCGGTATCGGGGGTAATCCCTCTCTCTCTCTCGTCTATCTTGCTCGGCCCGTACCAGCCAACCTACCAAATCGTTGAGCCTGTCAAGCTCGGCTCGTACATCCGGATGTAGCGCAGCTCCTGGGGCATGACCTGGAATAACGTGACGTGGAAACTGAGGCGTCCCGGGAGGTGGCGGTGGCTGTGGCACCGCTGCACCGTCTACATCCTCCGGAGGGTCCTCCACGAGCACTGCATCAGCAGGATCTGGCGGAGGATAGACGGGCTCGAACTGCTCTGGTAGGGGCTCCTCTCTTGAGCAGCTTTTAAACCGCGGGCCAATGGGGAACCTCTTGAGCAGCTTTTAAACCGCGGGCCAATGGGGAACCTCTTGAGCAGCTTCATCCCCCACAGCGACTGAAAACCCATCCGCGTCGGCATGACTGGCGGCGTCCGTAGATGTGGGTCCTGGTGCAGTACGAGGCCCAATGAACGGGCAATGACGGTCACGTACGCCCCGTCATACAAAAATCCGCGCTCCTGCCGGTGATGGGCGGAGGCGTAATACTGGGCTAGACCGTGTGCTAGTGCGCACGGCCTCCCGTACAACAAACAATAAAAGAAAAAAAGATCTGTGGACGTACACCACCCACGGCTGTAGCTGCGCGCTGCAATAGAAGTAGCGAGCATATGGTGCATATACCTGCAGATAGTGTTAGCGAAATACAGAAACAGAGATTAATAAACAATGCATATAATCACAATAATTTCCGTAATAAACGTACATACCTGTACAGTGGGTCCCTAATAAACGACACCCCCCCTTTCGACTTGTCGTGCTCCCAATGATTTTCCACCGCAATCACCTGCCAAAACCCTAAAAGAGTGGGTTTGTCAACCACCACTAGCCCCGCTGTGTAAACCTCAGTCTCGATCTCCCCCTGCATGTATAAACCACAATGCACCGCAAACTCTGCTAGCGTTATCGAACGCAAAGCGCCAGCGAGCCTGAAAGAAACCTCAGGCGGATGGGGAGCATCTGGGTGCGGAAGCGGCACTGGGACCCCAGGAGGGTGAAATGTGAATGACGAAAGGAACTCGACCAGCAGCTCCCTGTAGCTCGGCGTGTGCGCCAAATCAAAAAGACGATGCCACAGCGAATCGATAGGCATAAACCGCCGCACTCTAGCCGTCTCAGCAATCGCATCTATCGCATCCTAGTCGATCACTGCATGCGATCCAATGTGCATCCTCCTAAGCTTCTGGCAATGACGGGCGGCATCGGTGCCGTCGGGAAACTCTAGATACGGGTGACCCTGCAGCGTATCCAGAGGCGGTAGCCATCTCCGTCGTGGACCCCGTTGAACCGGCTGACCCCCCGGCGGTGCCCTATTAAGCTCTACCTAAATGTCATCGCCCTGAATCGGATCGTCCTCCATAATCAATCTGCAAATAAATACCGTATACGTATAAAAACAATAATAATAAATAATAATAATAATAATAATAATAATAATAACAATAATAATAATAATAATAATACATAATATTAATAATAATAATAATATTAATAATAATAATAATTAATAAATAATAATAATATTAATAATAATAATAATTAGTAAATAATAATAATAATATTAACAATAATAATAATAATAAATAATAATAACAATAACAATAATAATAATAATAATAACAATAATAATAATAATAATAAATAATATTAATACTAATAATATTAATAATAATAATAATTAATAAATAATATTAATAATAATAACAATATTAATAATAACAATAATAATAAATGATAATAATAATAACATTAATGATAATAATAATAACATTAATAATAATAATAATAAGAAAAATATTAATAATAACCCTAATAAAAATAATAATAATAATAATAAAAACAATAATAATAACATTAATAACAAAAAAAAAATCAGAGCCTCGTATCTGCCTCGTATAGAGGTATACTGGGCGTCCTGTTCTACGGCTTCATCTTCAACCTCAGATTCAAACCCCCAAACCCAACAAAAACCAAATTTCAGGGCAAACCTACGGTCTAAAGGCAAAAACGAGGCAAAAATACTAAACTACGGGATGAAATACGTACCAGTGATGCTTCAAATCTTTGAAAATACGGCCCAAATACTAATCTGGTGCGTATACAGGTGTGTGCTCTGTATATGTGTGTGTTTTTTTGTTTGGGGTGATAAACAGGGTCGTCTAGGCCCCCCTCCCCTTTATACGAGGCATAGACACCTCATATAGACCTATACGCGTCGTCTGTTCTTTTTATTAAATGACCATTTTGCCCCTGTAAAGCCCCCAGTATAGGCATTATTCAGGGGACTTTCAGGGGTATATTAGTAATTAAAATAAAATATTTTCAAAATTCAAATTAAAAAAAAAAAAGAAATGTTGCCGCCCCTATAGACTACCCGTACAGGTCTATACGAGGCGTCATTTTTTAATAAATTCAAATTTTGATATTCAAATTTTCAAAATTCAAATTTTCAAAAACCCGCTCTCACAGACGACCAATCTAGATCTACACGAGGCGTCTGGTGTTGGTAGAATGACCTTTTAGCCCCTGAAATAAGCCTAGATTGGGGGCATATCAGGGGCAAAATGGTCTTTTGACCAATCATATACGACACGTCTAGCTCTATACGAGTCGTATATTTGTAATTTTTTTTATAAAAATGTTATTAACCTGTTTTAATCAATTCTTATTATAGAAAAATGATAGAAATTATAAAAAAAATTATAGAAATTGTAGAAAATTATAGGAATTAATACAAAAAAAATACTATTAATTACAAAAAATACTATTAATTACAAAAATCATTCTTCCGTATCACTGTCGATGTAATTAAGACTGGGGTTTGATCTTGGCGGAGGATTCATTATCGATGTATACCATTCTAGACGTGGCAAGTACATATCTTCCAATTGTTCCGTATGGGGTCTTTGGTGGGTCAACCATAGCCCGTGTGCTGGTGGCATTAGATAATCCCCTTCCAACTTAACATGTATGAAGTGGTTCTCGTTAACATGTGTAAGCGTTATGAATAATGGTTGTTGATTAGCCGGAGGACTTAGTATCGGGAAGAAAGTGGAACTCGCACCCATGGTTGTCGTTAACAGGTGCACCCCGATACCGTACGTTTGTGCAATAAGAAGTCCTGCTAAGGGGAAGTCCATCCAGTGATCATCCCAAGGGGAAGTCCATCCAGTGATCATCCCCACAACCGGACACTGAATCCCAAATTAGGCCCTGACGATGCATGTAAAAATAACCTTCATCCCATGCTTCAAATATTGGGAACCAGATTGATTCGTTCTGATCCATTTCTTGGATAAGGTCCCTTCGAATGAGCCCCCATGAACTCTGATCCATACCTAAGCCCACAGCCACAGACCGAAACCCACAATGACCGTCCGGCATCACATCTCGTATGCACGAGACGTACGGATGGAACACTGGCGGAATGGCATACTTAAACTGTTTGATGATTCCCACGTACTCGTCCCCAATGATTAAAGGAAAACCGTGAGCATCTCGTGTCTCTTTCTTCTTAGAACTCTTTGAACGGCTTAGGCTCGCTTTGGGTTTTTGGGACCTTATAACCGACTGTTGAGAGGCCTGTGACGGAACGTACGAGTTGTGGCAAGGTTTATCGTACTTGTTTGTCGGGAACCTTTAAAGCACGTGTTTGCATCACCGAATGAGCTTCTCCTCAATTCTTCATCTATACGAGAGGCCTCGTCCAACCTTTGTTGTACCTACTTTGTTGTTGGTCGGCCACGAGTATTTTGTTGGACAACCGGTGGTTTCTTGGTAGTTTTATTTGGAGTCAACACCGCTTTAATCTTTGACATCAGGCTTTTTTGCTGAGCTGGGGGTGCGACTCTAATTGTTGTCTAACAATATTTAGCTCTTCGACCACGTCAACGTCATCGTCTATCAATTTACAACTTTGGAAGTTAAGTTTCCGCCATAAGACGTCTATGTCTTCGAGTTGAATCGGACGCTCTACATGGTTAAAAACAGCATTGTTTAAGTCACATGATTAACGGAAATATATCACACAAGTGTTGTACGTTTAACAATTATTAACTTCACGCATGTACTTTTCTATCCTACAAGCACAGGGCAACCCACAGCTGTACCACATTTGGCAACCACATGATGAATGAAAGCGCTCCAAGACATCTAGCTTCCTAATTGCCTCTCCCCTCAACAAGTCAAGGGCTGTATGGGATACTTTTCCAAGTAGGTGTTGAAACATTGGGTGTTTGTGGTGGTTCATTCTTTTTTCGATGCTTTCTCGAAAAGTCTTTCTAATTTCACCGAACTGTGTCTCAACTATTTCCCGGACACAACCAACTACACGGTCCAGCGAGCTCCTATCTAGGACGTATCTCTTTAAGTTGGCGTGTTGGCTCTCAACTCTGTTTGTGGTACGATTACCAAAGTTGCGCCTCTTATCAGTCCACGCAAAGACGAACATCTCCTTATAGTCTTTTAGCCAGTTATCGTACACGTAATTGAAGACTCCTAAAAAGTAAAAATAATTTAATAAAATTTGCATAGGTGAGTCGTATGTTATTAGAAAAACTTACTAGAACGTTTGCACTCCACAAGTCGCTTTCGCATGTTGCGCAAGTGGTACTCGTAGATGAGTATGGATGGAGACTCAATCAATGTCCCCCAGAATGACAAAAATTTATCCCAGTCTTCGTCTGTGAAGGCACCCTTGCAGTGCTTCATAACATTCTGTTGTATGTGCCACCTGCACAGAAGCCTGGAGGCGTCTGGAAATACTTTAGCACACGCGCCCATAAGGGCTAGGTCTCTATCCGTTAAAATCACACGTGGCTCCATACATTCATCCAACATTGACTTGACCCTCTCAAGCACCCACACAAAGTTATTACCCCGTTCTTTACTAACAACGGCATGCGCGATAATAAACGATTTGTTGGTAGGCGTCACACCAACAATCTGGATAAATGGCATATTGTATATGTTTGTCTTGTACTTCGCATCGATCAGCATGACGTGGGGGAATGCACGCCACATGTCTCTCGAGTACCGATGAAGAAAGAGGATCTCTGTTACGATCTCTGTTCCGGGTTCCTCCTGTGTCTCGTAAATAAAGTCGTTGTTTATCAACATGCTTTTTAGTGACTGCATGAGAGTCAATCCTTGTCTTTGTTCGGCTCTAATCTTCGCCACAACGTTTTGAACGTCTTTCTGAACATGAAACCTGTCGGGGTCCTGCTTCCTTATCGTTTGAAATATTTTGCGCGGCTCCATGTTTTGAGCTGTCAGCTGTCGGCTCCATGTTTTGAGCTGTCAGTTGCTCGATCAGTTTCATACCGACAGGTCCTCACAAAGTTCGTGGTTATGTTCAATTGTTCCGTCTTTTATCTCCCAGGTTTCATACGGGTGGTTTCGCACAGCCAGCAGGTAAAATGGGCAACCGGTTTTTTTGCTTCCGGCTTTTCTAAGTGTTGCTGTAGTCTGGTGCTCACCACCACGATCACATTCAAGCCATACCCTCCCGGTTCTTCCCCCGATTTTCTTTGATCGATGGGTGACAATAACGAAACCATCCGCGTTTGCTATTTCTTGTATCCGATTCTAAGTGTTGCTGTAGTCTGGTGCTCACCACCACGATCACATTCAAGCCATACCCTCCCGGTTCTTCCCCCGATTTTCTTTGATCGATGGGTGACAATAACGAAACCATCCGCGTTTGCTATTTCTTGTATCCGATTCTTTAGTTCATCTAAAGAGTTGAAAACCTGTAACATCGACAATAATAATAAATAATAATAATAATAATAAATAAATAATAATAATAAATAATAATAATAAATAAATAAATAATAATAATAATAATAATAATTAAATAATAATAAAAAAATAGTAATTAATACCTGCTTTTTTTAAGTACGGACTGTCCGGGATGGGAGGTGTCTCACCACCATATCTACCATATCCACCATAACCACCATATCCACCATATACTCCAACGTCCGGATTGTTTTGATGAACGTAAGGAGTGCCCGGGGAAATGAATTGCTGATGACCACCGTATCCACCGTCTCCTCCTTATCCACCGTCTCCTCCGTATCCACCGTCTCTTCCGTAAGAATATTCACACCCGTATCTATAATCCGGATACCCTTGTTGCGTCGGATAACTTGGTTGACCAGCATGGTATGAGTCATCTACAGGGGCTGTTTCATCAACAGGGGGATGCTTGTTCAAATCTAGAAACGGTCTGTTTTGTTCTCCTTGTATACTAGACACAACCTCCTCTTGCTCATTAGAATCGGGAACGCCAGACTCCTCCAAAATAAACAACCGTATCATCATTAGTAAATAATAAACTAAAACAACAACTAATTAAAACATTTAAGCTAATAACTGTTACCGGAACGCTTTCGGGCACCCAGTTGTCTCTAGAATACTGCCCGAAGACATAGTTGCCGTCCCAGTATGATGACATTTCAACACTTCGGGATGATAAGAACACAAATGCAAACAACAATTCTTTCGAAGAAATACAAGAAGAAGCAGAATGAAAGAAATGTTGAATGATCGGGTGGACAAAGAATGCACTGTATGTTGCACTTTATGTGAGACATAGACGCCTCGTATAGCTCTAGACTACCCGTATAGCTTTAAGTCACATGTCAAACGTATAGTCAAATCAGTCACTAAGACGCCTCGTATAGGCCTATACGAGGCATCTTAGAACCCTCGTATCTGTCCCTCGTACAGGCCTAGACTCCCCGTCTGATGTGACTGATGTGACGTTGTACTTGGTGCAGAAGCTGGTCGGAAAAGCAACCCTATACGCCTCGTATAGCTCTATATGAGGCATCTTGAAAGGTGTGGAAATAGGCATTAAGGTGTGTAAATATGTAGACCCTAGTGAAAACCTTTTAAAACCCTAAATTTACTTATGACTAGTGAATTAGTTGTGTGGTGCAAAAGTGTAGTGTGTTCAAATTAATGCAAGTGTGAGGTTAATTAGTTGATATATAAGTGTAAAGATTATTGCTAAAAAAGAACCCTAAATCTATATAATGTTAAATACATATTGAAAAGAAAAAAAATCCTAAATATATAAAGCATCACAACTCATAAAAAGATCCCAATGAATCAGTTATATTCCAATCGAAGTCAATAAGTGTTCATAATAACATGTATTTTGTTACAATTGCCAATGTTTTTTTCTTTCACCAAAAGTTACTAAAATTCTGTTTGAAGTTAATATTATTACAAAATGTTTAAATAGCAGATTGAATATAATAACATGTATTTTGTTACAATTGACAATGTTTTTTTCTTTCACCAAAAGTTACTAAAATTCTGTTTGAAGTTAATATTATTACAAAATGTTTAAACAGATTGAATATATTTTGGAAGATACATAAAAAACAAATTTAATAGAAAATGTACATAAATAGAAATTAAAAATATGTTTTTTTATCGTTATAATTATAAGATTTAATTTTAAAATTCATTATTTTTCATCTTTGGGTATGTCAAGGCTTATCTAATCCGGTAGTTAGCTTTAAAATGAACTATTTGACAAGATTTTTTCACTTAAAATGAACTATTTGACAAGATTTTTTAGTGTCTAGGCTGCTAAGATTGAATTCATGGTATGTTTATATGATAAGATAGTTTAAATCAAAGTTCAAACATTCCGACGCATTTTACATAACTCAAGTCTTTGCTTTTAGATAACCTTTTCTTTTGACAATTTGTATTGTATATCATTATGTAGTTGATCTGAATAAAAGGTTTGACAAATTTTATTGTCTATTATTACATATTAGCAAGGTCGGCTCTGAGAATTCATGTATCATGTTCGAGCTCAAAAACCTGCCCCTAGGCGTTAACGAAATTGGGTATTGTGCTCACTAAAGGTCTAAACCTAATGCCAATGGCCTAATAACTAATCTAAACCATAAAAATAGTTTTGTAAAAGTGGGCCTATGTTGATGTTTGTATGAGTATACCCTATTAATTATTTATTTTTACATATACATATCGGAGTTTTTTTTTTTTAAATAACGTGCCCTTCGAAATATCGGTCACTGGCCGGTGGTCCTCCCTACTTACCTTCAAGGCCGGCAATGCATACTACTTAGTAAAAACTAACCGTGAGCTAAGAGCCGTCCCCGAGAACTCTTAAAAAAATTTAGGCTCCGGTTAACAAAAAGAATAGTGCTTAAAATTGTAGTAATGGGAAATGAATTAAAAAAACAAAACCTTGGTTGTGGGGCAATACCTTGAACTTAAGACCTCTATATTATCTTGAGATAGTTTTTTCTATTTCACCAGCAACATTTTTTTGCAAATAAATGGATGCATATAGTAAATATATATATACACACATACATACATATAAAAGCTTATGAAAACCTTTCGAGCTTTTTGAAAATTTGGGCCTTGGACGACGGCATGAGTTGGCCGGCCAAAGAGGGGGCCCCGCATGAGCTTTTTTCTGCGTTTGTTAAATAAATTGGAAAGTGCACCCTGTCGGCATTACCCCTTGAAAGTCGTGAGTAATGCAATTTTTCGACAGATTAACAACAACTGAGAGTTTACGGACGTGACTATCAACGATGGATTACCAACAATTATGCCAGTGTCGCTTTAGACACTTTTTGACATATTAACGACATATGTTTACAGACATGCCTTTTACCATATAATACCGATGATTTCTGAAACTGTACCCTAAATCTTAAACCCCAAACTTTATCGGCATATATCGTATTGATAATCCGTTGGTAATGTTTATTTTTATTAATAAGTTAATATTAAATATATCTGAATTTCTAGAAAATAAAAAGTTCCGGAAATAAAAGCTTACAAAAGTAGAATAATTTCATCAGTAAAAAACAGAATGATGAACTTGCATTGGGCTCGGTTTTAACCAATGTTGTAAAACAAGGTCTCGAAGGCCGAGTACTTGCCAGTAATCGCTACAAGGTAGGTTGTCGAGACGATTTTTTTAAACTCCGCCTAATTACTTAGAATCGATTACATGCATTCAAGCTCGGCCAGAATCAGTCGTAGTTGGTCAACTCGGGCCAAATTTGACTTTAAAATAAAATATAATTCCTATGTCTATCGTATTAAAGAACTAATATCATTTTTAAGGAACAAATATCAAATTTTGAAGTATTTTACCATTTGAACATGCATATTTTTCATTTATATTGATATTCACGTATTTTGTTATAAAATATTTGTAAACTTATAATATTTGACATATATAATTTCCATAAACTAAATTCTTTATAGTTTAAAATGTCCTAGTACTTAACGAGTATTCTTTGCCTAGGCCGAGTACTCTCAACTCCCCAATTGGCCTACCTGAAAGTACCTAATGATTTCTACAACCACGGTTTTAACATCCGTCTTAATATGTAACTAGCCAATTCAATTTTATGGTTTAACAAAGAAATAAGGAATTAACTCATCTATAGAAATTGTGTTATTATAATGATTGTAAATCAAAGATTTCTGTTACTTGTTCTAAACAATTATAATTTTATGAATAAAATTTTATTCACAATTTCTACCAGTCTTATCTATTATACCACCTCATGCAAAAAAATCAAGTTGCAACCCAATGAAACATTACAATTAACAAATGTACTTCAATAAGATATATAACTTGGAGAACATACTGTCTCTCTCCTTAACTTTGGAGAAATAAACAACACCTATCACAAAATGACACTATAAGTCAATACAAAAACAAATTTACAAAATATATTGCAAATACGCAAAAGTGCCACGTACTAAGGGTGTTAGGATACGAGTTTGAATTGTTGTGAATATTTAAGATGAATAATGAAAGAAGATAAACAAATATGGAAAGATTGCAGCGGAAGAATAAACTTTAAATCACAACAATGGAAGATTTGCTTTCATTATCATGCTTTTCATTGAAAGATTGTAATTACAATGATTCACGTATGCATGAGAACTACAAACTCCCCATCAGCCTGATCACTCTAATTTGTTCCTACAAAATGTCAAGAAGAAGTGATAATAGAATAGCATGCACTGTTCTATTTATAGTACAAATCAAACATATGAAGAATCTAAGCTGACGTTACCTAGACAGTGACATCTAACAACCTCTAACAAACGCTAACATCCGCTAACACTAAACACTATTACTTTGAAAACTCTGATGAGCAGCATCTGTTGAGTAATCCGCTGTTGAGCTTTAACCTCTGTTGAGCTTCAACAGACCTTGCTTCTTCAGACCTTGTCTTCATCAGCAATAGATGATCAGACCTTTGCTTTCAGTAGACTTTGTCTTCCAGCAGAGGTTCACTATAGCAGACCTTTGTGTTTAGCAGACTTTATCTTCAACAGACTTTCGCTTTGGCAGACTTTAGCTTTAGCAGACTTTAGGTGTAGCAGATGTTGATGCCTTTGTCATTGGGAGGAGTATGTCTGTCGCAACCCCCGATCCCTAATTCCTGGGAACGGGCGGACGCGATCTCAGAGTTTCGGTGGTATCAGGTTATTAAATCTCGCAGTGGAATTTACATCAGGACCGTAGTTAGGAAATGTTTATTAGAGTAAAACCACCGTATTTACTATTAATATCCACATGGGTAAAATCCAAGTTTCTTGTTACAATACATTTATAGGGACAAACCCTATTTTATTGAATTTAAAACATCGTTTATTAGGTAACTTTTATAGCCACATTTTTCCCAAGCCTTCAGTGCTCTCTAGCTGGCTTTCATTAATTGGCTGTTCACATTGTGTTACCTGTAGCGCGTTTTAAAAACATTTGTCAGTCGGAAATACTGGTGAGTGAATCCCAGTTTAATCAAGAAACATTTTATCAATTAAAACAGTATTGAGAGCAATCACATTGTTTATTTCTACACAATTACTCATTCAGTATTTGCCACTCGACCGGATATGTGGCTATGGTCAAATTACCCATTGGCTAACTCGTCGTCCAATGGTAATGCATTGTCATTCCGACATACTACTACTACTCGTAGTAATAAATTTTGTATACAAAACCCCATAATACCGGCAGTAATTGAAGAACTACAAAGACTCAATCACCGCTTAATCATATTGTAAAACACTTAAGGTTTTGTAAAATATTCCAAAAAGGTTAACAAAAAGAGGATAAACTCACATTGTTGTCTTAGGCTTTTCGTAAGGGTTTCCTGGATATAATCTATAATTTATACAAATGTACATTGGTTAGTACCATAACCCTTTGAAAATATTAATAATACCCTCCCCGAGACGGCATTCCAACAACTACGTCGGGCATAACCACGACAGTTGTTACGGAACCCTAAATCAATCGGGCAACGTAACTGTTATGAAACTAGGGTTATAATACTTACAACGGAGCAGAACCTCGCTAATTAGGGGGTATTATACTTGAAAATTATGCCTAATATCAGAGAATTCGAGATTGAGAATTAAGAATGAGCAACGGAAAACAAAAACTGATGCCTGCTATTTATAGTTCTGATTCTAGTCCTGTCGTGGCCCGCATAAAACACAGGCCAAGGTTACGCGGCCCGCGTCAACCTTGGTCAACATAATAGCTTAGCCCGGTCACCCAGTAGACTCGACACGATGACGACACGTGTCAGCTCAGGATGTATCCGCGTTTGATGTTCTCTAGTTAGCTTAAGCTTACGCGTCCCGTATCAACTTCAGAAGTCAACGAAGTCAGATCTCAGCCCTTATACCGCCCGCGTGAATGGTTGGGGTGGGTCTATGCGGCCCGCCTCAACTCAATATTTCATGTTTTTAATTTATTTTATATGTTATAACATAATTCGGGCTCGGTTTTCACATACGGGGTATAATATAAAACATATTGGGACATTTTAAGATATAATAGAGTCTTAGACATGTTATGAGAGTGTTGGTTTTACCGAGGGTTGTTACAATGTCTTCTAAGCACTATTTATTGTTGATCAGATAATGTAGATTATTTTAGCTTTCAATCATCTGTTCTTTTAGCAGGGTCCACATAATCCAACAATCTCCCCCTAGAACAGATGATGCCAAAACCTCTCTTTATTGCTGATCTTTATTCCTCATCAACGTCTCCCAGATTTGCCCTTTAAATTGCAATTCAAAGTTCATGGAGATCACGTCTTCAAAATCCTTTTCAAGGTCGAGGTTCAAAAGATCTTGAAGATCACATGCATCCATACCATATGCATTCTCCATTTTCAGCTTCTCAACACTACCATCTGATCTGAGTAGCGTCAATTCGTGGGTGTCTGAGGATGACTTCCACTTTAGAATTTTTGGATCAGTTGGTTTTCTGGGTTGAAGACTTATTATTGATGAATTGGGTGAATGTTGCCTGTTGACAATTTTTGCCACAGTTTCTATTAGTTTGTCAGCTGCAGGATCTGTGTGATAATACAGCTGGCATCTTTTTTTTTGAACGGCTTATTTTCCCCCTTAAATACTTATTCCTCTTGACCACTAGGCTATAACCTAAGTGGCTCAATACAGCTGGCATCTAATTCCTTCTTTTCTGATGTTTTCAAACATCTACTGATCAGCCTTATCAGTTTGCTTTTGCCTTTTTTACTTGTTTTAAGGCAGCTATGGATAAAGCAGATGTTGAGGGCAACTTTTTAGATGTCTGGGTCTGTTGAGGGATAATAGCTGGTGGAGGATATGCTGGCTTTTGTGGAACTGAAGGATCTTTTGCTCTAAGTTGTTCCAGTGTTTTGTAGGTCTCAACAATCTTTGGTTCAAACCATCTGGAAATTGATCTAGCAATACCATAACTTGCAGCAACAAGCTCTGGTCTCATTCTTTTCAGCTCCAATGCCTTGTCTGGATTAATTTTTTTGCCTTTCTTCCAATCTGGCGGAGTAGGCTTTACTGAAGGATAATTGAGCATCTTTGTTATTCTTTCAATCTCTTCTTTGAGAACATGTGATGACCGGTCTTTAAATTGAGCTCTGGTTGTCTTATATGGTTTGTGAATCATGATATGTTCAATGTAATCCTCCCTTAGTTCCTTGTCAAGCTCAGCATTGATTGGCTTCTCTAACATGGTTTTGCTCAGGTCCTTAGCAAAGTCTTCAATCTTGCTAACTTTGCTAAGTTCATGTGATAAGATACCCTGAACTTTCCTGTCATCCATCCCTTTACTCTTCTCTTTTCCAATTTACTCAGCCTGTTGTGCTTTCAACTTTAGATATTCATCTAAGTTTTTAGGATTTCTATAACCATAGAGAGATGGGAAAGATCATTGTGATGCATCCTCTGTTGTAAAGAATGATTCAATTTCACCTTTGAGTGTGTGAATTTCAAGAGGATACTGAGCAGCCAAAGGAATGACTGGTGGCTGTGGAGCCGGTGGTAGAGGCGCAGTGGATTTGAATGGAAATGATGAGAATGGTGTGGCTTGAATGGGAACAGATGATAAGGGGATTGGTGATTTAATCTCCTCATCATCTTCTTGCACGATAAAAGTTTTTCTTTTGCGTGTGAATTTGAGTTTTGGTAAAGGCGGACATATTGGTTGTCACACCCCGATATTTACAGCTCAACCCGGTGGGGAGTATCGTCACGTAAGATTGATATCCTCATAGTCAAACATACACAAAATAGCACAGCGGAAGTCTTGGAATATAAAATATTATTACAAATTCAAATGTCGGAAAATACTGAAATGGTGAATATATACGAGATTTGTAATATTAAATCCACAGGAGGATCTAAATCAAATATACAACATGTTCAACAGACATAAGGCATTACGGACTTGCAAGATCCTCTACTTAACGCCCAGAAGCTTCCAGCCAATTTGTGTATAGTACCTGTCACTTAGTCTTTTGAAAATACGTCAGTTTACACTGGTAAATATAACTAACCGACACATTTGAAAATGTTTATGAAAATTGGTTTAGGTGCACAAGGCACGAAAATATTTTATGAAAATTGATTTAAATGCACAAGGCACAAATATTCTTTTATAACTTGGGACAATTATATTAATAACAATCTTGTATCAGATTTACATGTTTGTCCAACATTTAGGGCTGGTATAAATAAACCGAACAAGATTAAACAACACACCACAAATATAAACTCATTGCGAGTCACCCCAGCAAATGAGTATATCTTTTACATACGCAACGGACAGGTGTTATGCCTACACCCCGTCCTTAAGTCGTGGCCATTTACAATTCTTAAATGAGCCAAGGATATCCAGGATACGGTCGTTAACCCCCAATGTTATTTGTTATCAAGCAACACTGATTAAAAACGAGATTTTTTTCATTTAACCATCTTCAATTAAAATGTTTCTACACCCGACCAAGCGGTAATATTTAACGTATCCATGCTCGTATAATGGAAAATAAGTTAAAAGTATTTACCTGAGTTTAAAATGCAAGATTTGTATACTCAGCCATATAATCTACTCATACAAGTGCAAGTATCTTTTACCGTGGCTCCTAATCTGGAACGAAGGTTATATTAACCTATTTGATTACTAACGGGTCTTATTTAGGTTGTAAACTTAGACCGGTTAGTTTAAAGAAAAGTTTACGGTACGAAACGCTAGATTAAGAGATAACCGGATTGGAATGTAATTTAGACCCAACAAGTATGAAGACTTGTATATAATGGGTAAACTAAATACGTTCTGGATTTTGAAGTTAAAACGATAAGGTTTGACCCATTTCGGCTAATTTATGCAAACTAGTTACATAAACCGTACCGAACGCGTATATGCATAACGTGTAGCCGGATGAGTCATGTACAAGTTCCATAAGTTATTATGCTTTAAATATGTTATGATATCAGTAGGATATCAACAATTATGCCCCAAAAGAATTTAAAACCAATTTAAGTCCCGTAAGGGTATTTTAGTCATTTTAAGATTTATAAAGGAGGTTTTAAAGTAAACTGATGTTCTGGTCTATAATATTCTGTAAAAATATTTATTTTATGATGTTATAACAGTAGGATATCATACATATATGTGGTTTACCATTTATGGCCAAACTATGCACCGTATGGGCATTTTGGTCATTTAACATATGTTTTTAAGGATAGAATTAAAAGTCTGAGTTCATGACTTATACCTACTATAATAATACTAAAAATTATTTATAATTTCAGTAGGTAACAAGTCTTGGGTGCTAAGTATGGTTTTAAACCATACTATGCACCTAATTAGCGTAAAAATCGATAATTGACGATATTTGCGATGTTTATGTGCTTCTGAGATTTTGACCAGCCTTTAATGATTAAAATATTTTATTTTACGTATTAAATCAGTAGGAAAAGGTTTGGCATGTTAATCATATGTGAATCTCATTTTATTAACAAAAAGGGCATTATCGTCATTTATCAAATTTATACAAGAACTCAATGATATGGTCAGTTTATAATTTGACCCAACATTCCAAAAATCCCTAAAAATAATATCATAATAGTAGGTAATGAATTTGGTGCCAAAATTAGGGTTTAAACATGATTTATGCACAAAAGCGTAATTTAATTAATAAAAATTTTCATTTTACGATATCTTGCTTAACTTTAGTTTGAGATCAGAAACTGATGTCAAATTTATTTGACATGCTTATATATCAGTAACAAAGATATTTGTATACTCATATATCCAAAAATCTTGTTTTTAGACCATAAGGGCATAATAGTCAAAATTAAGCATAATAACGGAACATGCGCAAAAACTCAGATTTCTAGTATGATCGTGTAATATAACCTTATAGGTTTATGCTACATATATTACAATCATAACGGAACCTAAAATCAGTAATGAACTAATATAATTCGGTTCATAATCGAAAGTCAACGCAGAAGTCAAACTTCGCGACTTTCGGTTGCGAACCAACCCTAAAACTGGAATTGATAAGCCGAACATGTTTACACATGTTCTAATAATTATTACCAAGTTGTTTTAGTGATAAAACGTATTTTTGAACATTTCTAAACTCATATCGCAATTATTTCGAAAACTCACCCGTTGACTTTTTAAAACAATTTTACGTTGACTCGTCAATTGACCAAGCAAACGTGATTCTTAGTAAATGCCCTTTTAAGGGTTTAACACCTACCTAATTACGATCATGTAGCCATGTTCGTTGCGAACAATGGCTTGACCGTTTACGGTCTAACTAAAAGTCAAAGCGTTTATTGTAAATGCTTGACTTTTCGGCCTTTAAAGCCAAATAAAACGAACTAGCCACGAAAGGACACTTACAAATGGTCCAAGGGACTGAAAATAACTCAGAGGATGCTCCTAATTAATCCAGGAACTTCCATGTTTGAAAGATAGCAAGATTTGAGATGAGAGGTGCAAGTTGAATGAATGAAGGATTACACCTATATATAGTTTTTGGGATGGAATAGGATCTTGACAAGTGTTTAGGGACATCATGAGATGATCCCAAGTGTACCAACAGCTGTAATAATTCAGTTTGCAGCCCCAGGTTTGGATTTAAGTGGTTTTAGAATAGATTTGGGAGCAAGAAATTATCAAAACAGCAGCTTAAAAACATTTTGCTGCTGCTGTTTAAGTGGTGGCGGCCCGCGACCTTATCCAGCCCAGATTCCAACTTTGCTGCATTAGCACTTCAGGCCCCTGTCAAGTTTTATGTACTTTTAACTTTCAAAAGTTATATTTTAAGCACATAACTTTCAAGTTTCGTAATATAATGTTGTTGTTGCTGCTGCACGTTCACAGCCCGCGTAAGATCATCCCAAGAGGGCTTCGCGGCCAGCCTGGGCATCTGGCCCAGCTTAAATGTTTGGCAGTTTGGCTGATCTGGTCCCTGAAATGTTTAAACTATCAAAATTTACATTTTTAGCACAATACTTTATGTATCCATCATATTATGCTAACATAAGGTGCATGAACTTCTAATGGCTCATCTGGCACACCTGGTAGTATAACTGGCATCACGGAGTTCCCGTTTCTTATAAAGGATCATCCGAAAGTGTAGTTTCGCGCGTTGACGCTTATAACCCTTTTAATTGCGAACTTGCGCGCATCATCGCGAAATGGCATAAAAATCTCATATGGCCAGTATTAAATACTTCCGAGGGTATGAACGAACATCGCGGAGTTTCTAGTTTGCTTAAATGATCATTCTAAGGTGTAGTTTTAGATGTTGACGCTTTTGGTCCCTCTGACGCGCAAATTTGCGCGCATTATCATTTTATTGCGTCAAGGCCTATGTTATCCATATTATGCATTCTCGAGAGTATTATCAAACATCACGATGCTTTGGGTTCGTTAATAGGCCACTCAGAGGTATAATTAAACATGTTGACGCTTTTAACCCCTTTAACTTGCAAACTTGCGCGTAATTTCACTTATTGGCGTAAAAGCCTTAAATGGCCAATATTAGGCATTCCCGAGAGTGTAATTAATTATCATGAAGCTCTCGGTTTGTTAAAGGTCACTCTAATGTAAGAATTAACATGTTGATGGTTTTAACCCTTCGACGCGCAAACTTTAAAAAAATTTTGTAAACGGCTCCTCTCGACCAACAAGTGGCTCATTTGTGAATATGAATACCGTAACGTCATTCAGAGGCTTAGTTTAAGCATGTTGACACTTTTACTCCTCTCGCATTCAAAGTTTTTTGTTTTTCGCAAAATTAGTCCCTCATAGTCAACGTTTGCCTTAATTATGGTTTTTAGTACACGTGTCAACACATCATTGGACGTGATTTTTACGAGGTGTTACATCCTCACCCCCTTAAAAGAAATCTCAGCCTTGAGATTTTCTTAAAAATGGAAGTACTTTCTGTCGTATAATGGACTTAACCTCCACAGTATATTAGGGGCCTCTACGGCATCCCGGTTGACCTATACAATAGGTACATACTTTCTTTTCGGGGCTTCTTAACCTGTGGATTCTCAATCGATACTGGTTTCTCCACAAACTATAAGTTTTCATTAATTTGCACATCATTATGTGACAATGCTATCGACTTATTGTCTAGCCATATCTTTAAATCACAAGTGTGGACACATTGTGAATTCCACCAAGCTCCTTGATAAGTTTTAGCTTATAAGCTACTGATCTTGACGTATTTGATTTTCTCGAAAGGTCCTATTTATCTAGAGCTTAACTTGCTCGCTACTTTAAAATACAGCATACCTTTCTAGGGTGATACTTTCCGTTTAATCTTGTTTCTTATTGAGAACTTAAAAGGTTTGCGACTCTCATCAGTATTGATTTTTCTGCCGATTACTGGCAGCTTTCAGACGATCATAGATTTGTATAATCTTATCCATGGTCTTCTAGGTAACTTTAGATCCTGATAATTGGACTTACCAAACTTCTGTCCATCAAACGGACGTTTGACATTCCATCTATACAAGGTCTCCAAAGGAGCATCCTTGATGCTTATATACTAACTATTAGTTATAGGAGAGCTTATTTAAGGTGAGATAGTCATTCCAACTACTGGTTAAACCAATCTTAAAGAATAGCTAACCTCATGGTTAGTCGAACAAGTCGACGATCATGGGTAGCTGATAGCGATTCTTAATTGTTACCTAAGTAGGGTTGCGGTAATCAATGCATAAGCATAATAAATCATCTTTCTTAATTAATAATATCGGAGCTCTCAGAATTTTGAATTAGGCTTTATGAAACCTTCTCTAAAAGCTTATCTAATTGGCTCTTAGTTCTTCCATTTCCATCGGTACTAACCGATATGGAGATTTTTCAATAGATGCAACCCTAAGTGGGATATTAATCTTAACTCTACTTGCCTCCCAAGAGGTAAACAAGGTAGTTCTACTAAGAGGACAATCGAGATTCACAGAGATGACAGAGATATTCTGAATCTCAGGTTTCAGTTCATTTATCGTTATCCGTGCCTTATAAATGACACATTTTCTTTATGAATGACTAGATGCCTTAACTAGTGACACTTATTTGGACATTTCTATACTGGATATCTTCTTTGAATACCATTAGTTGACTTTAGTACAATATTACCATTGGGATATCTTAGTGGTTCCATGCATTAAACCTCCATACTGATCAGGCATGGAAGTAATCTATGGGACACACTAGGATAAGCCAATACTCATATGGCGCTTTTATCATACAGTCTGGCATTCGTAGTTGATAGAAATCAATGAGATAACAAAATAAAATAACATATATTGTCGCACTCTATCTGAAGATAGAGTACTCCAGATCTTATGAATGAAGATTTCCGACAGGAATAGAAGAAATGGTTCCTATGATTTCATCGTTACATTCTACCTTATACTTAATATCTGGAGTTCTTTGTGGGAAATTTTAAAAGTTTGCTAAGCTTACAATTTATGAAAGACTTATTTGGTACCTGAATCAAAACAGAACTCTTAGCATTAATATCATTGATAAACGATAAGGTATGTACTTAGTGTCATTATTGATATGAACCGCCTCTTGGCATTCATCAGGAGGGCTTAAGCGCCTCCATCCTTAGTCTCTCTATACTTAGCTATACTATCTTTGACAGTTTTAGGGCAGTCTCAGCTTTGACTGGTTTATTTCTTAACCCATATAACATGAGTGGCTGAGACAGATCCATAATGGATTTATAAGAAGCAGGCTTTTAAGCCTTAATATGCCCTCTTATTCTGATGCTAAACCACCAATATTTAATGTATTCAGCTTAGATTCTGGGTTAACTTAATAGGACACTATCTCAGATAATGAATCAAAGTCTGTAACATACTGTTGACAGTCTAGATCCTTCATGGTGAGAGTCAGAAAATTTTTATTCCACCTTTTCCATTCCGTGTCGCAGACAACCAGTTTTTCTGATAAGTCCATAAACTTGGACCATCCTAAATTGTGTAAGAGTATCTTTCCTGTGGACTTTATTAATATCCTCACCAACTAAGGGAATCACCATTGAATGACTGTGATACATACTTCACAATGTCCTTCCCAGCATAACCGCTGATGCACATAATGGTTTCCATTTCATCCAACAATTTCATGCAATCAATGGCCCTTTTTTCACCATTTAAGTCTCTTTACTTGCAAGAGACAAAGTACTTTTAAGTACATCCGTTAGAGGAACGGGGCTCCTTGCTATATATCGTCTTATTTGGTTTATTCTTCGCATTCGAAGTATGAATAAAGCTCTTTTCATGAGCAGAGGAATGTGTTTTAGAGCAAGTAGCATTCGGTTCTTTGAACCTTTTCATGACCTTTCTCATAGCCTTTCTAACAGTCGCGTTAATCACAGCTTGGAGATTAACTCCATTAACATTGAGGTTCACATTGGTTGCATCATTAGTATCGCGACTGTTGTTTGTCTGGTCCGAGTTTGCCATACTCGAAGCTTGGTACTAAACATCAAATTAAGCAATTGCTTAGTTGCATATCAATAGCTAGTCATCATCCTGACGACCAAACATACACTAGCCATGGTATCATTAAACCATATAGGCTAATAGGTTATGAACATTCCTAATGAATGTTATTTGTATGTATATCAATTACATTTAGCCTAGGTCACTAGAGGACCATCAATGTCATTTAGGGTTTGGGTCGAGTCCATTACCTTTTAGACAAGGATCAAAGTTAAAACTGTACTTGTCATATTGACAATTTTGTATAGCTCTGCGGCTCGTCATAAGGACTTTTTAAAATATGAAACATAATTTCGTCATGAAGGACATATAAATGTAGTACATAGGCTTGTCACGAAGGACATTAATAGCCATAAGGCACGAATGCCTTGTCGCAAAGGACATATAAGATATGGCACAAAAGGCCTGTCACAGAGAACATTAAAATATAAGCCGCAATCTTATTTGATCACGGATTTTAAGGTTTGAACATAGTTCTTCACCTTTGGGCAGAGAGTCATAAACTACATCTGTTATTGCTTAAAAGACAATTTATTTTGCCACATAGGCCAATCAATGGACATCACTAACGGATGTTTATATATATATATATATATATATATATATATATAATTATCGTAATTGAGGATATTATTCATGATCTTATCGATCTTATAGACTATAAGGCTTGGGCATTGCCCATCACCTTTGACGGTGAACCATAACGGTCACATTTATCAATGTCACTAATGGACAATATAGTATATAGCCCGTAGGGGAAACATCACTAAAGGATGTTAAATAATATGATCATCGTATCAGATGATATTAGTCATGATTGCATTGATCATATATAGACTATTAGGCTTGAGCATAGCTCACTACCTTGGATAGGGGATCATAATGATCAGAATGTCGATGTCTCAAATGGGCAATATGATATAGCCCGTAGGCAAAACATCATTAAAGATGTTAAATAATATGATCACCGTATCAGATGATATTAGTCATGATCGCATTGATCATATAGACTATTATGCTTGGACATAGTCCAATATCTTTAGGCAGGGGGTCATAGACCACAACTGTCGTTGTCTTATTGGACAACAAGTTTAGCTCGTAGGTACTTCATCACTAACGGATGTTTATATTTTGATCATCACATTGATGATACTTGCCAGGATCTAATTCGATCATATAGGCTTTAAGGCTTGGACATATTCCAACACCTTGACGCCTGGTGTGGTTTCTCAAGTCACACTGCCAGGAGTGTTAACATATTCTTAGATGTTAACAAGGATTAATTGTCTTAAGAGGGTTTTACCATCATAGCATGCATGTACTGACATATTGGCTAGGTTACACCATTAAGAAGATCTTTTGAAAAATATTTAGCAGATCGATAAAGTTCGAATAAAATTTACACTATTGTTTGATAAAGGACGAAATGAATACCTATATAAAATTTTCAAAGCTTCCCATAAATTATTAGGAATTTACAATAGTGCCTTAATCAGGACTTTTAGTATCATATTTGTCTACAGAGGACTTAAAAGGAAATTATAAGTCTGTATGGGGACTATAAAATATTATAAGTCCGTATAGGGACTATAAAATATTATAAGTCTGTATAGGGACTATATTAAAACAGTTTGCCCATGAAGGGGCTATAATGAAACTTCATGCCCGCTGAGGGACTATAATGAATTCTTGTGTCCATGGAGGGACTATTTCGAAATAGTTTATCCATAACGGAATTTTAATGAAATAACGCGTCCATGAAAGGACTGTATTAAAATTTCATGTCCACAAATGGGACCTTGCTGAACAGATGTCCTCTCCGGGACTCAAGTCGAAAAATATGTCCATTAAGGATTATGATAAACAATTGTCCATACTGGGTCTATATAGAAGAGATAGGCCCTTATAGGGACTTTGAAGCAACACCTGTTCACGCGGGGACGAAAGGGAAAAATATAAGTCCGTTTAGGGTCTATATTGTAATATAATGCTCACGAAGAGACTATTTTGAAACATAATGTCCTCAAAGGGACTTTATTGAAATATAATGTCCTCGAAGGGACTATAATAATTAAATGCCTATACAAGGATTTAGAGGAAAAACGAAATATAATGAAAGATCGATTTTCTAATGCCTTCCTTGCTTCATTCCGATTGTTTCTCTTCTTTGTTTGTTGTATGCTATAGCGACACTGAAGATTTCAGTGAATTTAAATAAGCATTCCAGTTCAGGATTTGTTGCTAGGAGTAGGATCCAAGGATTAATGATTTGAAAATTTTTAAATTGGATCACGGGTTTGTAGTTTAATAAGCATAGTCCAAGTTTGGAATTTCAAAACTTGGAGATAGAAATTAGGGATTAATAGCATCCACATGCATCAACTTCAATATGGGAGCCTCAGGGACCTTCTGATATGGACTCCGAAGTCTGGTTAAGAGTTTAAATAGGTTTGATTTTGGGAATAGGTCCATAAAGGTCTTTCCTTCAACCGATCGCACGCTTATCCTAGTCGTGGTATGAAGCTTAGCATTTCTTGGCTTCGGACGGGAATAATCTCCATCAACGGCTTCTTTGCTTGGCGACACGTTCAAAATACATAAAATCGAAAACAATGTTTACTTAATAGGGATGAGAGCATTCCTATGTTAAGTCTAGACTCAGAAGGTCTAAGGAATATGCTATTGTGTCATTTGAGATTAAACATACACAGAATAGCACAGCGGAAGTCTTGGAATATAAAATATTATTACAAATTCAAATGTCGGAAAATACTGAAATGGTAAATACATACGAGATTTGTAATATTAAATCCACAGGCGGATCTAAATCAAATATACAACATGTTCAACAGACATAAGGCATTACGGACTTGCAAGATCCTCTACTCAACGCCCAGAAGCTTCCAGCCAATTTGCTTATAGTACCTGTCACTAAGTCTTTTGAAAATACGTCAGTTTACACTGGTAAATACAATTAACGACACATTTGAAAATGTTTATGAAAATTGGTTTAGGTGCACAAGGCACGAAAATATTTTATGAAAATTGATTTAAATGCACAAGGCAAAAATATTCTTTTATAACTTTGGACAATTATATTAATAACAATCTTATATCAGATTTACATGTTTGTCCAACATTTAGGGCCGGTATAAATAAACCAAACAAGTATGAAGACTTGTATATAATGGGTAAACTAAATACATTCTGGATTTTGAAGTTAAAACGATAAGGTTTGACCCGTTTTGGCTAATTTACGCAAACAAGTTACATAAACCGTACCGAACGCGTATATGCATAACGGGTAGCCGGATGAGTCATGTACAAGTTCCATAAGTTATTATGCTTTAAATATGTTATGATACCAGTAGGATATCAACAATTATGCCCCAAAAGAATTTAAAACCAATTTAAGTCCCGTAAGGGTATTTTAGTCATTTTAAGATTTATAAAGGAGGTTTTAAAGTAAACTGATGTTCTGGTCTATAATATTCTGTAAAAATATTTATTTTATGATGTTATAACAGTAGGATATCATACATATATGTGGTTTACCATTTATGGCCAAACATTTGCACCGTAGGGGCATTTTGGTCATTTCACATATGTTTTTAAGGATAAAATTGGATGTCTGAGTTCATGAGTTATACCTACTGTAAAAGTATTAAAAATTATTTATAATTTCAGTAGGTAACAAGTCTTGGGTGCTAAGTATGGTTTTAAACCATACTATGCACCTAATTAGCGTAAAAATCGATAATTGACGATATTTGCGATGTTTATGTGATTCTGAGATTTTGACCAGCCTTTAATGATTAAAATATTTTATTTTAAGTATTAAATCAGTAGAAAAAGGTTTGGCATGTTAATCATATGTGAATCTCATTTTATTAACAAGAAGGGCATTATCGTCATTTATCGAATTTATACAAGAACTCAATGATATGGTCAGATTATAATTTGATACAACATTCCAAAAATCCCTAAAAATAATATCATAATAGTGGATAATGAGTTTCGTGCCAAAATTTGGGTTTAAACATGATTTATGCACAAAATGTAATTTAATTAATAAAAAGTTTCATTTTACGATATCTTGCATAACTTTAGTTTGAGACCAGAAACTGATGTCAAATTTATTTGACATGCTTATATATCAGTAACAAAGATATTTGTATACTCATATATCCAAAATTCTTGTTTTAAGACCATAAGGGCATAATAGTCAAAATTAAGCATAATAACGGAACATGCGCAAAAACTCGGATTTCTAGTATGATCTTGTAATATAACCTTATAGGGTTATGCTACATTATATTACGATCATAACGGAACCTAAAATCAGTAATAAACTAATCTAATTCGGTTCATAATCGAAAGTCAACGCAGAAGTCAAACTTCGCGACTTTCAGTTGCGAACCGACCCTAAAACTGGAATAGACGAGCCGAACATGTTTACACATGTGCTAATAATTATTACCATGTTTTTTAAGTGAAAAAACGTATTTTAGAACATTTCTAAACTCATATCGCAATTATTTCGAAAACTGACCCGTTGACTTTTTAAAACAATATTACGTTGACTCGTCAATTGACCAAGCAAACGTGATTCTTAGGAGGTGCCCCTTTGAGGGTTTAACACCTACCTAATTACGATCATGTAGCCATGTTCTTTGAGAACAATGGCTTGACTGTTTACGGTCTAACTAAAAGTCAAAGTGTTTATCGTAAACGCTTGACTTTTCGGCCTTTTAAGCCAAATAAAATGAACTAGCCACGAAAGGATGCTTACAAATGGTCCAAGGGACTGAAAGTAACTCAAAGGATGCTCCTAATTAATCCAGGAACTTCCATGATTGAAAGATAGGAAGATTTGAGATGAGAGGTGCAAGTTGAATGAATGAAGGATTACACTTATATATAGTTTTTGGGATGGAATAGGATCTTGACAAGTGTTTAGGGACATCATGAGATAATCCCAAGTGTACCAACAGCTGTAATAATTTAGTTTGCAGCCCCAGGTTTTGATTTAAGTGGTTTTAGAATGGATTTGGGAGCAAGAAATAATCAAAACAGCAGCTTAAAAACATGTTTCTGCTACTGTTTAAGAGGTGGCAGCCCGCGAAGGCCAACAAGCCCATCGGTCGCGGCCCACGACCTTGTCCAGCCCAGATTCCAACTTTACTGCATTGGCAGTTCAGGCCCCTGTCAAGTTTTATGTACTTTTAACTTTCAAAAGTTATATTTTAAGCACATAACCTTCATGTTTCGTAATATAATGTTGTTGTTGCTGCTGCACGTTCACAGTCTGCGTAAGGGCAGCCCAAGAGGGCTTCGCGGCCAGCCAAGGCATCTGGCCCAGCTTAAATGTTTGGTAGTTTGGCTAATCTGGTCCCTGAAATGTTTAAACTATCAAAATTTACATTTTTAGCACAATACTTTATGTATCCATCATATTATGCTAACATAAGGTGCATGAACTTCTAATGGCTCATCTGGCACACCCAGTAGTATGACCGAACATCATGGAGTTCCCATTTCTTATAAAGGATCATCCAAAAGTGTAGTTTCGCGCGTTGACGCTTATAACCCTTTTAATTGCGAACGTGCGCGCATCATCGCGAAATGGCATAAAAATATCATAAGGCCAGTATTAAATACTTCCGAGGGTATGATTGAACATCGCGGAGTTTCTAGTTCGCTTAATTGATCATTCTAAGGTGTAGTTTTAGAAGTTGACGCTTTTGGTCCCTCTAACGCGCAAATTTGCGCGCATTATCAATTTATTGCGTCAAGGGCCTATGTTATCCATATTTGGCATTCTCGAGAGTATTATCAAACATCACGATGCTTCGGGTTCGTTAAAAGGTCACTCAGAGGTATAATTAAACATGTTGACGCTTTTAACCCCTTTAACTTGCAAACTTGCGCGTAATTTTACTTATTGGCGTAAAAGCCTTAAATGGCCAATATTAGGCATTCCCGAGAGTGTAATTAATTATCATGAAGCTCTCGTTTTGTTAAAGGTCACTCAGAGGTAAGAATTAACATGTTGACGCTTTTAACCCTTTGACGCGCAAACTTTCAAATAATTATGTAAACGGCTCCTCTCGACCAACAAATGGCTCATTTGTGAATATGAATACTGTGTAACGTCATTCAGAGGCTTAGTTTAATAATGTTGACACTTTTAGTCCTCTCGCATTCAAAGTTTTTGATTTTTTGCAAAATTAGTCCCTCATAGTCAACGTTTGACTTTATTAGGGTTTTGTACACGTGTCAACACATCATTGGATGTGATTTTTACGAGGTGTTACATTGGTGAGGGTGGATATGTAGGAATTCTTTGTGGTGTGTGAGGTGGTTGAGTTGTTGGTGGTGTTGGTGTTGGGAAAAATGATCATGGCAGTGGTTTGGCTAACAGCTGCTGAAACAACTGGTGTATCAGCATTGGTTTGGGTAACATATGCTGATACATTTGTTTTAGCATCATCTGTTGAGTGAATTGGTGATGGTGGTGGTGAAGCTTTCTTTTGCTTCTTTAGAGGTGGTTTTTGTAGTGAAGGTTTTTGTGGTGAAGGTTTGGTTTTAGGTTCAGCAAAGGTTTTAGGTTCAGCAGAAGATACATTTTTGGTAGGTTTAGCAGATGTTTTAGGAGGGGTGATGATTTGGTTGTCTGAAATTTCTTGTAGACTTCCTCCTTTTTGAAGTGCCAATATTATCCTTTTTCATCTGCTAAGCCTGTTCTTGCTCTATTAAGCTGGAAGCTTTGGCTTCTATTGTATCTTGCTTCTTCTGCTTTTCTTAGGTAATCTCTTCAGCCTTCTTGCTAAGGGTCTCATCAATCCCTTTTTGTTTTCCAGTCTCTGATGCCTTTGCAGAAGATTTTGTTGAAGCAGACTCTAGCTTTTGCTGCACCTTTAGTTTTTCTTGTGAAGAAGGTGGCAACTTTCTCAACTTATCATTCTACCCATTTTTTACATGATCATCATCTTCATCTTGGATGACTGTTGCAGGGGTAGAGCCAGTGATTTTGACCAAATGTTCCCTTATGGCCTTTATGTCTGCTTGGGTCACCTTGTATCTCGCCTCAACCATATTCCTGATCAGTTCCATGTGGGTATTATGGTTGATGTTAGCCAAATTCCTTTGAGCTTGGATGATAGGTTGCACAGATTTCCATAGCTCATTGGCAATTTGCTGAGTGGTAGGTTGATTTTGAGAGTGCTCCATCATCTGCTTCATCATATCTTTTATTTCAGCCATAGATGATTCCATTGAAGACATTCTTTCCGTCAACTCTTTATATATTAATTCATGACCTAATTTAATAGGATCATCTGATTCCCTACCTGAGGTAGTTGTATTTGGTTTTATAATAGGAGAATTCTCCAAATCATCAAAACCAAATGCCCCTTTGTCTTGGTACTAGGGACTTCCAACTGGAACAGAGGATACAATTGTAGCCTCAATAGCAGTTGCCTCCAAGGGAGTCTTAAAGATGTAACCACTGTCCAAATGAAAACCAATTGGTTCACCAGTTGTAGTGGCTGCTCCACTTGAACTACCACCAAGAGTTTCTTGAAACTCAAGGGGTGTAGCCTCCTCAGTTGCTTGTGGGTTAGTAAATCAATATTGTTCGGACTCAGTCACTTGTGGGAGTGTACTCTCAATAATGGGTGGTTGAGAGGAACTAAGTTGGATCTGAGTCTCAATTGCATTAAGCAAAGGTATAAACTATGCAGTTAATGCGGAAAAATATCGGTTATCGGTCAAGGACTGATATCTGAGATATCGTTTATTGCGGTGAGATATCGGTGGGATATCGGTAATTTATAATATCATGCATAAAAATATACATATATTCATATCTAGAAGTCTAGAACCTATATAATATTAATAGCAAAATAAAGAAATGTTCATCAAGATCAACCAAGGCACCCGATTCTTCATTTGTTCATCATAACTTAAAACACTAAAATCTGATTGAAGCACAGGAGCTTGGGAGGGACGATTAGGGTTCAGCAGACATCATAAGTTGTCGTGTTAGGTGTTCGAAGTGTGATAAAGGTTATAATATATGGTCCAAAAAAGCATAAAAGAACTGGGAAAGAACTAGGCTTTGTATTTTGTTGGCAGCCCATAAAGAAAAACATAAAAATCTAGCCTACCGATTTTCTCACCGATATGAACGAGATAAAAATATCGGCGATATCTCGGTAAATATTGCCGATATTCTTGCTACCGAGATTTCTACCGATATTCTAAACCGATATTATGTGCCAAGACAAATAACCGATATAGCACCGCTATATCACCGAGATAGCACCGATATTAACTGCCCAGGGTATAAATGTGGGTGGAATTAATGAAGAGGTTTGTGGAGTGGAAAGAGACATCACCCTAGGAGAGGGGCTTCGAATCAGACTTTCAATTGAAATGTCAGTTTCATGATCTGGTGTCCCTGTGCTTAAAACATGATCCTTTTGTGAGGATTCATGAGGAGTTTGTTTGGGTGGAGATCTTACCAACTGTTGTGAGGAAGTAGCAACAGTGGTTTCAAGTGACTTTTGTGTTGTCACAGGGTTAACCTCTGGGATCTCATCTTCCAGAGGTCCCTTTTTTATTTTGTTTTGTTTTGGTGGGCTTTTTGGAAGTGGGGGTTGCTTTTTGGGTTGTGCTGGTGTGGGTTTCACAATACTGGTTATGGTGTCATGATCACCAGGAGTAGTGGGCTCAACAACAGAGGTTTGAGCAGCAGATGTGGACGCATCTACTTCAGGCTCATCCCCCTTTGTATGTGTTTTGGAAACTTTTGACTCTTTATCCATCAGTCTAGTAAAAGTTTCACTTGTAAGACTATTTATTTGAAAGGCTACACCTTGTTGAAAATCTTTTTGTGACACTTACTTTTGAAGGTAATAGCTTAAAAGTCTTGGGTACATAAGAAAAACATTATTAGAACCCTTTTTAACATTCTTCACATTTGCCACCAAATCCAAAAACAGTGCCTGGGATAAATTGTAATCAGATTTTGTTAAATTGGCATATCCCAAGTACTGAATTTTTAGTGGTATCTCATTAAATGAGGTGGTTTTGGCAAAAAGACAAATCAAGAGGGTATGTAAAAAATATTTCATCTCAGCAGGTAAGTTTGGTTTACAAATAGTAACTCCCTTCAATTGACCATAATACCCCCTCTCAATGAACTCTATGTGAAGTTCATGGTTTTCAAAAGATGTTTTACCTGCCTGGTTGTCCAATGCAAACGTTGTAGATATGGAGGATGGGGAAATTTAAACAAGGGCTCTCCGACCATAGACGTGATAGCATGGGGCTGTTTATTTTGTGAGTGAATTTCAACATTAGCCCAAAATTGTCGGAGTGTTTCCGTGTGAATTAGAGCATAAGCAGTGAGGATTGTTTTGTATTTTGATGACGTTAAAAAGTCAATTATTGAGTGAAAGGAGGGATTTTTGTCAGTTTTCTCGAAGATAGGAAGGTAGTTATGGGGTTTTTTTTATTATCAAAGCGATGATCGGAGAAAAAGGTGAGTATGGTTAAAGAAAATGATAATGGAAACAGCTTTTGAGAATTTTGAATTCGAGACGGTAGTGTAAGCTCTGTTTGGATGAAACAGGGTTTATATAGGGTGAAAAAGTGAAAGCTAACATGGCAGCTGTTATAAAGATCTGATGGCTAACATCTATCCACGTGGCAACCGTTGTTGGAGATAATGGATCAGAGTTGTTTGGAAACCTCTCTTGGGCAACAACAGAGGTTGAGACCAGTGAATGGAACAGTGGCTGATGTTAGTCTATTAGTGGATAGACATCAGAGGTTTGGACCAGCAGTTGTTTGATCAATAGTGGTTAATGGAAACAGAGGATACCTTTCAATAGTGGATGAATTTTTAGCCAAACAGAGGTTGTAACAACAGTGGTTATGGAAACAGACTTTTAAGGATTCTTGAAAATTTCTTCAATCAAAGCCATTTTTAAGGATGAATTTTTTATTTTCTGAAAACATTTTAATGCCTTTTATTCATGGAAAACAAAGTTTTGCTTTTTAATCCATGTTTAGCATGCCAATCATAGAGATCAAGCTTTCAAAGGTGGATGTGTCTAAAGCTTTTGTCAACACATCTGCCTACTGATCCTTAGTTGGAACATGATGCAGAGAAATCAAACATTTTTCATAGCTATCCCTCACAAAGTGATGTTTGATGTTAATGTGTTTGGTGGTGGAATGAGAGACTGGTTTTTAATGATGTTTTCAGCTGCTTGACTATCCAACATGAGTGGAGTCTTTATAGCAGTTACACCAAAATCCAACAATTGATTTTGAAACCACAGAAGTTAGGTTGTACAGCTTGTAGCAACAATGTATCCTGCCTCTACTGTGGATGTTGAAACAGCTGTTTGCTTTTCGCTTTGCCAAGACACTAAGCAATTGCCTAGAAATTGGCACCCTCCTGATGTGGACTTCCTTGTTGCATTGCAACCAGCAAAATCACTGTCTAAAAAACCTGAAAGCTCAATATTCCCATTAGTAGGATACCAGATACCAAGTGTGGGAGCACCTTTTATATATCTTAATATTCTTTTCACAGCTATAAGATTTGACTTCCTAGGTGCTGACTGGGATCTTGCACAAACACATGTTGCAAACATGATATCTGGCATAGATGCAGTTAGGTACAATTAAGACCCAATCATGCTTCTATAAAGTGTTTGATCAACCAAGTCATCTTTCTCATCTACAGTGACCAGCTTTGTGGTTGCCATGGGTGTACTACATAGTTTACAATCATTCATATCAAATTTTGTTAAAAGTTCTTTGACATATTTGTTTTGATGAATGAATGTGCCATTTTGCAATTGCTTAACTTGGAGACCAAGAAAGCATTGAAGTTCATCCATGGCACTCATCTCAAACTCTACTGTCATGAGTTTTCTGAACTCTTCACACATGGAATTGCATGTGGATCCAAAAATGATGTCATCCACATAAATTTGGACAATCATCAAATCCTTTCCTTTCCATTTTAAAAACAGTGTTTTATCAATTTTACCTCTTGTAAAGCCTATGGAAATGAGAAAGGTGGAAAGAGTTTCATACAAGGCTCTTGGTGCCTGTTTCCAGCCATACAAAGTTTTATTGAGCTTGTATACATGGTCAGAATAAATGGCATCTTCAAAACCAGGAGGTTGGCACACATACACCTCTTCCTGAATCTCACCATAAAGAAATGCACATTTGATATCCATTTGATACACCTTGATGTTGTGGTTGACAGCAAAGGCTAAGAACAATCTGATAGCTTCCAATCTTGCTACAGGGGTGAAAGTTTCATCATAATCAATGCCCTCTTCTTGCCTAAAGCCTTGAACCACAAGCCTGGTTTTTTTTTTACAACAATGCCCCTTTCATCAGTTTTATTTTTGAAGACCCATTTTGTGCCAATTGGACATACATCCTTTGGCAATGATACAAGTTCCCATACTTATTGTCTTCTGAACTATTGGAGCTCTTCTTGCATGGCTTCTACCAATTGTTGTCTTTTAGTGCATCTTGGTACTTGACTGGTTAAATGAGTGATAGAAAACTACCAAAAATACAAATATTTTGGGATTGTCATCTTGTGAGCAGCCCTTCATTGATGTTGGAGACTTTTAAGGTAGATTAGATCTCCCTTGTATGGAACAATGGCATTGTGAGGTGAAGGCTGCAAATGTGAATCATCTGAGCTAACATCTATTGGCAATTTTAAAGAGCCAACATTTGTTGGAGATGGAGGAATAGGAGGAATGGGTGTGAAACTGTGTTGACTTTTATCCACAAATGATTTACTTTTGTCAATAGAGGTATGACTTGATGAAATGGCAGGGGTTTGATCAACAACTGTTGATGCAGCAGTGGCAGAGTTTTGGCAACTGTTTTGAACATCTGCTTCTCTGGTGGTGGAAGTGGCTTTCTATTGTGGAATCACAATGTCAAATCCATGATCATGATGGAAAGATTGTGGTATACCCGCAGGGTTAGTCTTAACAAACATATCTTCAAATGTGAATTTATCTAAGTCAAACAATTCAGCAGGATTTGCTGGGATTTTTAATGAAGAAAGTTCATTGAACTTTACATTCAAGGTCTCTTCCACACACCTAGTCCTTGTGTTAAACACTTTGTAGGCCTTGGCAGTGGTTGAGTATCCTAGAAAATAACCACAATCTACTTTGGCTGCAAATTTTGAAATTGAAGCTTTTAAGTTTAAAATGAAGCATGGGCAGCCAAAGATTTTGAAGTATGAGATCAGTGGTTTGATCTTGAACTGAGTTTCATAGGCAGTCTTTTGATGTCTGGGTTTGATTAAAACTCTGTTCTGCACATAGCAAGCAGTGTTTACAGCCTCTGCCCAAAAGGTTAAGGGTAAACCAAAATCTACAAGCATTGTTCTGGCATCTTCAATCAATGTTCTGTTTTTCCTTTCAACCACCCCATTTTATTCTAGTGTTGTTGGGATGCTATACTGTCTTACAATCCCTTTTGACACACAGAAGTCATCCAACTCCTTGTTTCTAAACTCTGTTCCATTGTCACTCCTAAAGACTTTTACTGGTAGATCAAATTGCTTTTCAACTTGTTTTACAAAGTCCTGCAAAATACCTGCAGTCTCATCTTTGAAGTGCAAAAAGTAAGTCCATGTAAACCTTGAAAAATCATCAACAATGACAAGACAATATCTCTTCATTTTCAGACTCATGATTTTTACAGGGCCAAACAAATCCATGTGCAACAATTGTAAACACTGGCTTGTTTTCGACTCATCAATTGATTTGAATGAACTATTATGTTTTTTACCTTTTAAACAGGAAACACAATGTTCATCACAGGTGAAAAGTTTTGGTGGAAGGCCTCTTACAAGGCCTTGTTTTGAGAGTGTGGTGATTGTTTTAAGATTTGTATGTCCAAGTCTCCAGTGCCATAGTTCCGTCTCTTTGGTAGAGGCAGCTAAGATCAGACAGGCATCAGACATTGGATTATCCTTCAACATATCAACCACATACACATTGGCACTCCTTTGAGCAACAAATTGTGTATTACTCCCGGCTATGATTTCCTCAATCTTTTAAACCACTTCTGGCCGAACAATCTTACAAGTTTCCTTAGTAAAAAATGACCCATAGCCCTTGTCACTCATTTGAGACACACTAAGAAGATTAAATTTAAGATTGTCAATAAGATTGACATTTTCATACTTGAGTTTCCCAGCCTGAACAGTTCCTGACCCCAACACATTCCCTTTTGAATTGTTACCAAAAGATATATCACCCCCTCCATGTTTATGAAATCTTTGAGAAGGGCTCTACATCATGTTATGTGCCTGGAGCCTCCACTATCTACATACCATAAACTATCTAAGCATACAGAAGCTCCCTTAGCAGCAGCCATCATGGCACAATCACATTATCCTTCACATACACTGGAATCCCATGGGTCAGACAGAGGTTCCAACAGATTTTCACCAACCTTTTCTTCTGAAAAGATGTTTCATCATCATCACATACCACCTCAGATTTGGACTCCACTTCCTCAGATTCAACCCTTTCTTGTGTTGTCTCTAGTGCCATAAAACAAAATTCATCAGGTTTCTTATCAGAATTAGCAACTAAAGAAAAGTTTTCATCTGTTAGATCCTCAGGTAAGCTGCTCCAAACAAAAAAAACCCTTGTGTGAAGAAGCTCTGTTGACTGGTTTCTGCCTGAGCAGATGCTTGTGCAGCTTGTTGTGCAGGTTGCACTTGGACCTGAGGGGCTGGGGCTTGAACATATTGGATTTGATGAACAGTGGTTTGGACATACTGAACAGGAACAGTGTTTATAGGGTGTGCAAAGTGAGTAATGCTTTGCATGTGTGGTGCAGGGGTATATTGGGAATAATAGATAGTGTTTTGAGGTCTAGGACTTGGGTGTGTAACTATAGGTCTACTGGTTTGGCTCATACATTCTCTTGCAAAATGACCTAGCTTATTACACTTATAACACTTTATCTTTGATTTATCCAACCCAACTTTTAAATTCCCATGCAACCCTAGAAATATCCTGCCAGTTCTCTTGTAGAATTTGCTAGTTCTAACACTTGGCAATGCAAGTTGATGTAAAATGTCCACTTCTTCCAGATCTGTGGGGTCAAAATGTTGAAGGTCATTTAACTCAAAGGATAAGTTGTCAGAAAATTGGTTTTCCCCATTTGCTGCAAAAGCATAATTGGGTGAGTAAGAATCAGAGTTGAATGCTCCACCAGATGTTATGTCAATAAAATGATCGTAACTCTAATCCTTACTACCACCAGAGGTTTCTTCTTGATCAAAAAGTGTTATGCTACCAAAAACATAGTCATCAGCAACTTTTCCTGACTCTTGTAGCTTATTTTTCTGGTTAAGCTCTTTCTCATAAGTGAGGAGCCTACAATGAAGCTGAGTCAAGCTCATCTCCTTGAAACGAACAGAGTTTCTGGTTACAAAGGCTATAGTGTCCCATTTTTCTAGTAGTGATAAAAGAAATATGCTATTCAAGGTTGAATTAACATACTCAACATTTACCATTTTTAACTCACTTATCAGACAACTAAACCTCTCAAACTGTTGGGTTAATGACTCTCTTTTAACATGACAAAATGTTTCATACTATTGGTTCAAAACTTCTCTATTGTTTTCAATGACCTCCTCTGTACCACCAAATTTCTCTTTTAATGCATCACATAACTCCTTTGCACTGTTACAATGTAACAGGCCAACATAGATATCATTGGGTAGTGTCGTAGCAATGATGCTAAATGCTTTGGCATCTAATTCAGTTTTCTAAAAATCCTACTCTGAGTAATTTTCTAGTTTCTTAGGTACTTAGACCTTGGGATCTTCAGCACTCGGCACCATTGGAAGATGTTGTCTGATGATAATCGATTTCTAGCAACCAGTGTTTTGCTGTGCAAGTACATGACCCATCTGACATTGCCAGATATTATACTCCGATCTGACAAGCATCGGTGGTTTGTACAAGGCATAAGTGTTGTGTGGATCTTGTGTGTTTTGAGACATTTTGATTTTTACAAACAAAGTTTTTGTCTAAACTACTTTGAACGTGAATAAACTTTTACTCTGTTTTTCAATCCTACGAATAAACGATATCAGTAGAAGGAGCTGATCTTTTATATCAAATTGATTGTTAAATCGAATTTGATTGACCAAGATCTGATACAAATTGTTAGGGTCCGATTTTGAATTGTTATGAATGTTTAAGACGAATAATGAAAGAAGATAAACAAATATGGAAAGATTGCAGTGGAAGAATAAACTTTAAATCACAACAATGGAAGATATACTTTCATCATCATGCTTTTCATTGAAAGATTGTAATTACAATGATTCACGTATGTGATGGAGAGGGTGAAACCCAAGCCTTAAAGTGTTTAAATATTGTGTTTTATGTGCGTTTTATGTGTTTACTTGCTTAGAATGAGATAACTACGAGAAATTGGTGATTCGCAGGTAGGACACGTAATTTAGTGCAATTACAATGGTTAAAGATGAAATGAAAGCATTGGATTGGATATTGCAGCTCGAGAATGGAATTTGGAGCTTGTTTAGTTAATATAAAGGTTTACGAGTGCAAGAATCAAGAAAGAGCGAAGTTCAGGGGTTGTTTGGTATTTAGTTGAAAGTTATTTTGTGCTCACATGTGCAAGGAAATATGAGATTATTAGTTGAGGGACTAAAATGTCATTAGTTGAAAGTTGTTGTGAAGAGAAGAAAAGAACAATAGCAGCGACCGTAGCTTACGATTATAGAACTGTGGCTTACGGTTGATGATGCCCAATGAAGAATTGATCAGAAGTTAGGAACCGTAGCTTACGGTTCCTAACCGTAGCTTACGGATGATATGTTAAGGCAAAGAAACAATCAGGAAATGGCGACCGTAGCCTATGGTTTCTTAACCATAGGTTACGGTTGGGTGCAGATGTGAAACAGAGTTCCAGAACCGTAAACTACGGTTTCTGGCCGTAGCCTACGGTCTGTAGAGGTAAAAAACGCGCGGATTGGGCTTTATGAGGATATTAGGGTTTATTATTGGAGTCAACCATTATCTCATCATCTAAGGACGATCTTAGGCATTCTCGGGGCTCCAAGTTCAAGGCTTTTCACCACAATCCATCAAGATCCTTCACCGAATCATTCATCTGATCATGAATTCATCATCAATTCAAGCTTTTGTTGACTTTGTGAGCGAGATGAGCGGCTAAACTTTCTTGGTTTCCTCCGGATGGAGGGTTTTTGTAAGTTAAAGATTTTATGTGTTTGGTGACAATCGTTTGACTCAGTGATCTAAGCATTCGATGCTTTTCACTTATGATTTAGTTAATTAATTATAATCGATTGCATTTGTTTAACCTTATTCTTTGATCATTCAATTCCCGAGAGTTCTAGTAATTGGGATATATTTGTTATGGGATTAGGGTTGGTAATTGTGATTGGTAACCACTAGATAACCTCTTGTTATGTATTGACAAGAGTACTTAGTCTTTGGTTATCACAATTAGTTGATTAGGTTAGTCCACTTATGTCTATGTACGTGTTCGATTAAACATATAGGTGTCTAAGGATGACTTCCACTTTAGAATTTTTGGATCAGTTGGTTTTCTGGGTTGAAGACTTATTATTGATGAATTGGGTGAATGTGGCATGCTGACAATTTTTACCACAGTTTCTATTAGTTTGTCAGCTGCAGGATCTGTGTGATAATACAGCTGGCATCTAATTCCCTCTTTTCTGATATTTTCAAACATCTGCTCATCAGCCTCATCAGTTTGCTTTTGCCTTTTTACTTGTTACAAGGCAGCTATGGATAAAGCAGATGCTGAGGGCAGCTTTTTGGATGTCTGGGTCTGTTGAGGGATAACAACTGTTGAAGGATATACTGGATTTTGTGGAACTGGAGGATCTTTTGCTCTATGTTGTTCCAATATTTTGTAGGTCTCAAAATCTTTGCTTCAGACCATCTGGCAATTGATCTAGCACTACCATAACTTGCAGCAACAAGCTCTACTCTCATTCTTTTCAGCTTCAATGCTTGTCTGGATTAATTTGTTTGCCTTTCTTCCAATCTAGTGGAGTAGGCTTTACTGAAGGATCATTGAGCATCTTTGTTATTCTTTCAATCTCTTCTTTGATGACCTGTCTTTAAATTGAGCTCTCGGTGTCTTGTATAGTTTATGAGTCATGATATGTTCAATGTAATCCTCTCTTAGTCCCTTGTCAAGCTCAACATTGATTGGCTTCTTTGACATGGTTTTGCTCAGGTCATTAGAAAAGTTTCCAATCTTGCTGACATCACCTAAACAGTGACATCTAACAACCTCTAACAAACTCTAACATCTACTAAGACTAAACACTGTTACCTTGAAAACTCTGATGAGCAACATCTGTTGAGTAATTCGCTGTTGAGCTTTAACCTCTTTTGAGCTTCAGCAGACCTTGCTTCTTTAGACTTTCTCTTCATCAGCAATGGATGATCAGACCTTTGCTTTCAGCAGACTTTGTCTTTCAGCAAAGGTTCACTATAGCAGACCTTTGTGTTTAGCAGACTTTGTCTTCAACAGACTTTCTCTTTGGCAGACTTTAGCTTTAGCAGACTTTAGTTATAGCAGATGTTGATGCCTTTGTCGTTGGCGGGAGTATGTCTTCTAAGCACTGTTTATTGTTGATCAGATGATGTAGATTATTTTGGCTTTCAACCATATGTTCTTTTGGCGGGGTCCACATGATCCAACAAAGGGACTGTTTGTTTACCTTAGTGGTTCAGACCTCTTACTGGTTCAACACTTAATGAGACTCATGCTTCATTATCATTATCATCATTAAGTTTTATAATTTTACAAACAATCTTCTGGGAACTGCGATTAAAACACAATGACGATGAAGAATAATGATTACTTTTGTAAAATATGCCAAACTTCTTTTCCTGAACCATTATCTCCTATAAAAAGGAAAGAGAAACGGATTAAGGAGTGATGATCGTAGGTTATTAAATGAAATATACGGTTTTTATCTTTAAATCGCGATGAAATGACACTATTACCCCTATCAAGTCAAATTAGTCATTAAAAATAAAACACAATTTACAATTTTTTGATTGTTGATCTCAGCCATTAAAATCTAGATCTAATGGTCTAAAGCACTTCTTAGATAAAAAAAAACCCCTTTATAGGATAACCTCACCATATATATATATATATATATATATATATATAGAGGGTGGAGTTCCTCTACAAAGTGTATTTTTTCTAAAAAGTGTAAAAAGTAATCATGACTATTAAATTAGGTAATTGATGGATGAGATTAATTGAGTGGTAAATTTGTAATATTTGTTTTAATTAAATTGATTGATTTATTTGATTAAGGGTGTAAAAGTAATTTTGTGTACCTTAAATTTAGGAATCACTTATAACTCACATGCGACTTCTCCCCGTCTTTTTGAAACCTCAATAACTTTTTATGCATAGTTTGTTTTTAAAAAAAAATTATACCATAATAACAAGCGTTTTTTATCTTTAATATGAGTACCATATTGTTATATATCTACAAAATTACGATTCAAGTAATTCAGACACTAGTGTGTTTTATATAATGCCTGCGTGTTTTATATTGTGTATTTCAGACACTATTGTGTTTTATATTGTGCATTTCAGACACTATTGTGTTTTATGTGTGAAAGGTGTGTTTAATTGTGAAAACTGATGTAACACAATGTGAAGAAATCAGAAACTGATAAAAAACAACGTCAAGAAATAATGAATGTGTTTAATGTTTTGAAATATATGAGGGGTGTGTTTAATTATGAATATTGATATAACACGGTGTGAAGAAACCGTAAACTGATAAAACACAATGTCAAGAAATGATGAATTTGTTTTATGTTTCGAATTCGGATGAATTAATCGTGTATACGAAAGATGTAACTGCGTATTTTGAATAATTAATAGACATATAATTTCCATAAAAATAGTCTTTTATTTTTATGATATAAAATCTTCTATAAATAATATAATTATTCAATTACCTTAATGCAATTTAGTAAAAAAACACTAGATGCCACATGACATAAGGAGATTGCTTCCTACACTTTGTAGGATAAGTAGGCTTTGTAGCCAACTCCTACCCTATATATATATATATATATAGGGTAGGGTTATATAGAAAACCCTAAAAATTTGAGAAAACTCTGGAAACTCAAAGCTCCCGACATTTTTTTTTTTTGAAAAAAATAACACATGTAATATACATGTTTTTAAGAGTTTTGGGCAAAAAAAAAAACAAAAAAGCGCCGAGTACTTTTAAAAAAAAAAATAAACAAGTTCTAGCAACTTCGGTGACTAACAAGTGTTAGACAAAAAATGCTGAAAGTTGCTGAAATTTGTTTTTTTTTTTAAATTCCTTCGGCGCTTTTTTTATTTTTTTGGCCCAGAACTCTTAAAAACATGTATATTACATGTGTTATTTTTTTCAAAAAAAAAAATGTCGGGAGGTTGGGTTTTCTAAGGTTTTCTCAAAATGGAGGGTTTTTTGTATAGCCTTAGCCTATATATATATATATATATATATATATATATATATATGACAAAGATCCGTTAGGAACCACCATTTATTGCGAGAACCAATGTGAACATAACAAAAAATGCCTAAAAATAGCTAAAAAACACACAATTTTTTTTTAATATTTTTTATAAAAAAATCGCTTTTAACATAAAAAATATTAAAAAAAATTTAGATTTTTTTAGGTTTTTTGGGGGTTTAGTTTTTAGCATATTAGCTTGGGGGGGGGGGGGGGGTTAGATTTTTTTAGATTTTTTGGGAGTTTTAGTTTTTAGCATTTAGCTTGGGGGGGGGGGGTTAGTGTCACACCCCCAAAAATCCACACGCGGAGTATCACCGCTTGGAGGCGTGACATGACCAGGATCAAGCCACCAATCACATTGAACAATAAAGTAAAGTGATCAAAAGTTCAACCACACAATATAATTGGTGTCCAAAAACAATTTAATAAGTCTAAGTTATCAGCGGAAGCAAATAGTTCAAAACCCAAATCGTAAATTCAGAGTATTTAAGTTTATCATGAACACTCAATGTCCATGCTCCACAACGACTCTTCCCCATGCAAGCTCCTTCAAAACCTAGTGACCTGCAAAGCATGTAGTAACGAGTCAACAACAAAGTTGAGCGAGTTCACAGTTGGGTGTTTGTTTAAATTATTCCAAAAACATAGTTTCCTTTAACTGGCACCTTTGCCGTGGGGGATACCCCATAGTTGAAAGGCGTGATTTGTTTATCCCATTTACTCTGGCAATCCAGCCGTGGGGGCTACCCCATGTTTACACTACTAGACTCGTTACCATATCAACCACTGACTTTAGTCATGTTTATGTGCCCTTAGCGTCAATGTCTATCATCATTGACGTGCCCAGATCCATTAGTTCACGCCCGTCCTCTGCGGCACGGTGTGAGGCTTGTCAGACCTAAATAGCGGTATCTAACTAATGACCCGCTCGCCATTGGCCCGGCGATTAAGTCGATATAAAAGGAGGGACTTCGTGATAGAGTTTTGGTCTAGTGAAGTTTAAACTGTCCAAGAGGACGAGGAATTACCTTCCTTAACCCGTACTGTCCTACCCAAGAAGGACGAGGAATCCATATTCCTTAACCCATTCCCATCCCACCGGGAATTACCATGCTTTGTAGAAAGTGTGAACTTACCTTAGGTTAGCTCGGCAGATAAACAAAAGGTCAATTGGGCTGCTAGGGGTCAACCACGTCCTATCATGGTTACCATACAAGTCAGGTCTAGGTTCAAGTAGTGCACATAAGTTTACACATAGCTTAACAGGTTTCAACACGTAATGATCATGGCAACACATAAACAGTCCAGTACATAACATATCAGGACTTGTGCGAGTCAAAAGATTGGGCTTGCACAAGTCTAACAGCCTTGTGCGACCCACCCGTTGAAGCCCAAGATACCCGGCCCAAAAATCACAAGCAGTCCAACTTGTATACGGCCCAACAATTTAAACATGAGTCTTGTGCGGTCCGGATGATCTTGAGCGACTGACCAGTCCTTGTGCGATCCGGACAACTTGTGCGGTCCAATTAAATTGTGTGACAGGGTTGGGCCATTCGGCCCAACAACATATATTAAGTCCAAACAGTGTGTGTAGCCCAAGCCTTGTGCGATCGGCACTGTGTTGTACGATCCACAAGGTCTTGTGCGATCATGCAATGTGGTGCTGTACCCAGTGTTTAATCGGTTGCACTCTATGACTTGTGCGAATGTGTTGTGCGATTCAAGAGCTTGTGCGTTTGGCTCTTGTGCGATCAGATCAGGTCTTGTGTGACCTGATCTTGTGCGACCAGTTAACTAATTCCTTAAATCATGCAAGTCAGTTACTAATTTCAATCAATTCGTTTGACCAATTTACTGTTTCCATATTTGCATACAATCAATCAACACAATCAACAGTTTCTAATCAAACCATATATCGATCAACACAAGGTTTTTATCTCAAATTTCATATGAACCCGAATCATATTTAAAACATAGCAACAACCTATACATTAACTATTAGATCATTGGATTCAAATCGTGCAATACTTCATACTTGATCATGCCTTTAATCCGAGCACACAACACACAGTCGATTATATTGTATCCAATCGGTTCTTAGATCAATATTATGAAATCCGATTCACACAATATCATTATTCATCATACATGCAACCCTAATCATTATATCAAAATCATGGAATCATAACATCATTTAATAAATCATGAAACACTAACTGATTAAAGATAGGATTAGGGTGATCCGAATCAAAAGCTTCGAAGGAGATGGGGTGTTGTTGCCGTCGGCTTCGAGAGAGAGAGGAAGAGAGTAGAGAATTAGGGTTTTTTGTGGTGTTGTGTGTTAGCAAATAATGGGGAAGCAAAACCTCACAAAGGTTTTGTATCGGCTTATATAGGGGAGTGGTCGAACCCTCCTAATGGGCTGCCCATTTGGTTCAATTACAAAAGAGTGTGGGCCGAGAGTGGTAAGGAACCAAACCCAAAGGCTTGTGCGATCGGGTTGTTGTTGTGCGACCCAAGTTATTTATATACATACATTCGTTACACATAATCACATATCAAACATAACATTTCATTAATCTTCAAAGTTCACATAATCACATAAGGTCCATAGACGTTACATTAAACACATAGATAGGTTCTGAGATACGAGTTGTCACATTATCCCCAACTTGAAAGAAATTTCGTCCCGAAATTTGGTACGTACTCACTGAGGAAGCTAGTTGAGTTGCATGGTTTCCTGGTTTTCCTGGGGTGTCACATCCTTCCGCCGTTGGTTTGGAATTTCGCCCCGAAATTCCGCAGTAGCTTCAGCCTTAGTAGTGGTTGTACTGTTCTCGAACAATTGGGGATACTTTTGTTTCATTTGGTCTTCGCGTTCCCAGGTGAACTCTGGGCCACGACGGGAGTTCCAACGAACTCGAACGAGAGGTATTCTGGTGTGCTTGAGGACCTTAACGTCTCGGTCCGTGATTTCAACTGGTTCCTCGATGAATCGCAACTGATCGTCGATAGTGAGCTCCTTCAAAGGAACTATGAGGGTCTCATCTGACAAACACTTCTTCAGGTTCGACACGTGGAAAACGTTGTGAACTCCACTGAGTTCTGCTGGTAGGTTTAGTTTGTAGGCCACTTTGCCTATTATCTCTATGATTTCGATAGGTCCAACGTATCGTGGGTTAAGTTTGCCTCGTTTTCCAAAACGAACAACACCCTTCCAAGGTGAGACTTTGAGTAGCACCTCGATCCCCAATCTGGAACTCGAGTGGTTTCTTGCGCTTATTAGCGTAGCTTTTCTGACGGTCACGAGCTGCCGCCATTCGTTGTCGTATCTGATCAATTCTTTCCGTTGCGTCTACTACCAGTTCTGGACCCGTGATCTGACTATCACCCACCTCTGCCCAACAAAGAGGTGATCGGCATTTACGCCCATACAATGCCTCAAATGGAGCGGCCTGTATACTGGTGTGGTAACTGTTATTATACGAGAACTCCACTAACGGGAGATGTTTTTCCCAGCCATTGCCAAAATCGATTACGCATGCTCGAAGCATGTCTTCTAGAGTTTGGATGGTGCGTTCAGACTGCCCATCCGTTTGCAGGTGATAAGCTGTGCTCATGTCTATTCGAGAGCCAAAAGATTTGTGCATCGCTTGCCACAGTTCAAAAGTAAAACGTGCATCACGATCGGAAATAATAGAGGTTGGCACCCCGTGCCTCGAAACCACTTCCTTTAAATAAATGTCTGCTAGAGTAGAGAACATGTCTGTTTCTTTGATAGCCAAGAAGTGTGCAGACTTTGTGAGTCGATCCATGATCACCCAAATAGTATCATTTCCACGTTGAGATCTGGGCAGGCCAGTAACGAAATCCATGGAAATTTGTTCCCATTTCCATTGTGGTATTTCTGGTTGTTGGAGTAGGCCCGATGGTTTCTGATATTTAGTCTTGACTCTCGCACAAGTCAAACATTTGCTAACGTAAGTCGCTATGTGGGCTTTCATGCTAGGCCACCAATACGTAGTTCTGAGATCGTGGTACATCTTATCCGAACCAGGATGTACCAAGTAACGAGACTTATGTGCTTCATCCATCACAAGTTCGCGTAAGTTGCCATAAAGTGGGACCCAGATGCGTCCTATTATGTAGCAGGCGCCGTCTTCCTTTTGTTCTAACCGTTGCCTTGAGTTGCGTAGGGCTTCAGCCCGGACGTTTTCTGGTTTCAATGCTTCTACCTGAGCATCTCGTATCTGTGCAAGAAGACTAGACTGGATGGTAAGTTGTAGTGCTCGCACACGCTTAGGTGCAGTATCTTTTCGGCTGAGAGCGTCGGCCACGACATTGGCCTTGCTCGGATGGTACTTGATGGCACATTCGTAGTCATTCAAAAGCTCAACCCATTGTCGTTAACGCATGTTTAACTCCTTTTGCTTAAAGATATGCTCGAGACTCCTGTGATCGGTGTAAATGGTGCACCTGGTACCGTATAGGTAATGTCTCCATATCTTAAGAGCAAAAACCACTGCTCCCACTTCCAAGTCATGCGTAGTGTAGTTCTTTTCGTGAACCTTAAGTTGACGTGACGCATAAGCAATGACCTTGTCACGTTGCATCAACACACATCCAAGTCCTTGGATGGATGCGTCGCAATAAACCACAAAATCGTTTGTGCCTTCAGGCAATGAGAGGATAGGTGCGCTACAAAGTCTATCCTTTAAGTGCTGAAACGCGGACTCTTGTGCATCCCCCCAATGATAGGTGACACCCTTCTGAGTCAGTGAAGTGAGAGGTTGGGCAATCTTTGAGAAATCTTTGATAAACCTTCTGTAATAACCTGCCAAACCCAAGAATTGGCGGATTTCTGTTGGTGTACGGGGTGCAGGCCAGTTCTTGATCGAGTCTACCTTGGATGGATCAACGTGGATCCCGTCCTTGTTTACCACGTGGCCTAGGAAATGGACTTCGCGAAGCCAGAAGTCGCATTTCGAAAACTTAGCATAAAGCTGTTCTGTTCGAAGGAGTTCCAAAATAAGTCGTAGATGCTGCTCGTGTTCCTCCTGACTCTTAGAATAGATCAGGATGTCGTCGATGAAAACTATAACGAACTTATCCAGGTAAGGTTTACACACTCGGTTCATAAGGTCCATGAAGACCGCTGGTGCGTTTGTTAGCCCAAAAGGCATAACCAGGAACTCGTAGTGGCCGTAGCGAGTTCTGAATGCTGTTTTGGAGACGTCCTCGTCCCGGACTCTCAGTTGATGGTAGCCCGACCTCAGATCAATCTTCGAATAGTAGCTCGACCCTTGCAGCTGGTCGAACAGGTCATCAATACGTGGAAGAGGATAACGATTCTTCACCGTCACCTTGTTGAGTTCGCGGTAGTCAATACACATTCTGAAGGTACCATCTTTCTTCTTCACAAATAGCACTGGAGCTCCCCTGGGCGAAGAACTAGGATGAATGAAACCCTTGTCCAAGAGTTCTTGTAGCTGTGCAGATAGTTCTTCTAATTCAGATGGAGCTAGGCGATAGGGTGCTCGAGCTATTGGCGCTGCTCCAGGAGCTAGCTCGATTTGAAACTCGACTTGACGATGAGGCGGAAGACCAGGTAGGTCCTCAGGGAATACCTCAGGAAAGTCACGTACAATTGGAAAATCTTCTATCTTCTTCTCCTTCATCGAGGTATCAGTAACGAGAGCCAAAATGGCAGTGTGACCCTTTCGTAAACACTTCTGGGCCTTAAGGAAAGAGATGATGCTCACAACAGCACCACTCTTGTTGCCACGAATCATGAGAGGTTCATCACTTGAACGGAGAATACGAACAATCTTCTCGTTGCAAAGAATATCTGCTTGGTGTTGGGATAACCAATCCATCCCAATGACAACGTCGAAACTACCCAGAACGATAGGAATGAGGTCGATAGAGAAAGTCTGATTAGCAAGAACAAGATTACAACCCTTGACTACGTGTGTGGTCTCTACACTCTTACCGTTAGCTAGCTCTACAGTGTGCTTAGTGTTCAAAGGTGTTGGGGTACGCTTAAGCATTTGTCTAACTTTTAAGGACACGTAGCTAGTATCGGCACCCGAATCAAATAAAACAGTAACATAAAAGTCGTCCAGTAGGAACTTACCCGTCACAACATTGGGGTCATTCCTTGCTTCACCCTGGCCAATAACAAATACACGACCCCTGGCACCATTGCCATTGTTACCCCCGTTGTTTCCATTCCCCTGATTGTTATTATTGTTGTTGTTCTGATTCTGGTTCAGTTGGGGACAGTCTCTCTTGAAGTGACCTTCAGCTCCACACTGAAAGCACCCTCTGTTGATACCTTGCTGCTGCTGCTGGCGTTGATTTTGTGGGGCTTGCTGTTGCTGACGATTCTGATTTGCGGGGCGTAAACTCCTGCAATCTTTTGCGGCGTGGCCTGGCTTGTTGCACCGATGACAGTTACTCCTGGTACATGGCCCGCTGTGGTGTAGGTTACAGCGATTGCATTTGGGGTGAGTTCCCCTGTACCCACCTTGACTTTGGTTACCAGTTGATTGCTGACTAGGGCTCTTGTAGTCGTCAGTCCTTCTCTGCTGAGACTGGGACTGAACAGAAGTTGAACCTTTGCTTGAAGTTCCATCCCATTTACGCTTGTTGTCGCTGGGAGTATCAGAAGTAGTAGCACTAATACGCTTTGGTAACCTGTTCTGCTCCACCGCCTGATCCGTGAGACGATGAGCCAACTTGATGATCTGCTGAATGGTGCCAAGATTTGCTGAGGTCATGTGACTTTGAATCTCTGGCACTAAACCCTTGAGATACAGTTCGATACGTTTGATGGGAGGGTCTACCATAGCAGAACACAGGATAGCCAACTCGTTCGATCTTTTCGTGTACGCTTCAATTTCTGACCCCGTCATCTTCAAGTTGAAAAACTCTACCTGCAGCTTGTGAATATCATCACGACTACAGTATTCTTCCTTGATCAGTTCCTTGAAATCGTTCCATGGGGTGGCGTTAGCAGCAACTAACCCCAGCATTTGGACCTGAGCGTTCCACCACGTGAGCGCTACACCCTCGAGAGTACCAGTAGCATACTTCACCCTGCGAGCCTCAGGGCATTCACACATTTTGAAGACAGATTCGAGCTTCTCGAACCAATGGAGGAGGCCTACAGCTCCTTCAGTGCCGCTGAAAGAAGTAGGTCGGCAGTCCATAAAAGTTTTGAAGGTGTACACAGTAGGTTGAGCATGCTGACCTGTCGTGGTTGTAAGAAGGGACAAGGTCAAGCACAAGTGTTGGTTTACGAGAGTAGGACCTAAAGATCCTAGAGTAAGTTGTAATGGCAGGTTATACCTCCTGCCTGGGCGGCTGCAAGTACCGCAGCAACTTGTTCATTGATCAAAGCCGTTAGCTGGGCTTGAGTTAGGTTGATTCGTCCACTCATGATCTTCACATCGAAGAAAACACAAGTAAGAAAAGTGTCGCGCATGTGTGTAAATGTGGAGTGACAGAAGAGAGTTAGCACACAGAGTCCAAACAACTGTGGTTATACTAACTGAGCATACTAAAAAAAAAAGGATATGTGCAGGGTATCCCTAACCCCGGGAGCGTGCTCCCCAGCTTGCAACCCGGCAATGCGCCCTGGCGGTAAATCATCCTCTAAATCAACTTGCTCGGGATCGAACCCAAGACCTTCCACGTATGGGAGGCCACAAGAGACCTCAACGAGGTGGCCGGTGGCCAACTGGGCTAGCCAGTTGGTTAACTGAGCATACTATGAGCAATGTACTATGTAACTAGCAAGTAGGCAATATAAACATAAATCATATCACCAATAGTGTTGAGCCTTGCACGTGGAGTGAAGCGTCGTTGTGGGTCGTCGAGCACTGTACAGGTTATAGTCTGGTTTTCAATAAAAACTTTTTCCCTTATTAAAACCAAGTTCACTATAACCAATGGCTCTGATACCAATCTGTCACACCCCCAAAAATCCACACGCGGAGTATCACCGCTTGGAGGCGTGACATGACCAGGATCAAGCCACCAATCACATTGAACAATAAAGTAAAGTAATCAAAAGTTCAACCACACAATATAATTGGTGTCCAAAAACAATTTAATAAGTCTAAGTTATCAGCGGAAGCAAATAGTTCAAAACCCAAATCGTAAATTCAGAGTATTTAAGTTTATCATGAACACTCAATGTCCATGCTCCACAACGACTCTTCCCCATGCAAGCTCCTTCAAAACCTAGTGACCTGCAAAGCATGTAGTAACGAGTCAACAACAAAGTTGAGCGAGTTCACAGTTGGGTGTTTGTTTAAATTATTCCAAAAACATAGTTTCCTTTAACTGGCACCTTTGCCGTGGGGGATACCCCATACTTGAAAGACGTGATTTGTTTATCCCATTTACTCTGGCAATCCAGCCGTGGGGGCTACCCCATGTTTACACTACTAGACTAGTTACCATATCGACCACTGACTTTTGTCATGTTTATGTGCCCATAGCGTCAATGTCTATCATCATTGACATGCCCAGATCCATTAGTTCACGCCCGTCCTCTGCGGCACGGTGTGAGGCTTGTCAGACCTAAATAGCGCTATCTAACTAATGACCCGCTCGCCATTGGCCCGGCAATTAAGTCGATATAAAAGGAGGGACTTCGTGATAGAGTTTTGGTCTAGTGAAGTTTAAACTGTCCAAGAGGACGAGGAATCCATATTCCTTAACCCATTCCCATCCCACCGGGAATTACCATGCTTTGTAGAAAGTGTGAACTCACCTTAGGTTAGCTCGGCAGATAAACAAAAGGTCAATTGGGCTGCTAGGGGTCAACCACGTCCTATCATGGTTACCATACAAGCCAGGTCTAGGTTCAAGTAGTGCACATAAGTTTACACATAGCTGAACATGTTTCAACACGTAATGATCATGGCAACACATAAACAGTCCAGTACATAACATATCCGGATTTGTGCGAGTCAAAAGATTGGGCTCGCACAAGTCTAACAGCCTTGTGCGACCCACCCGTTGAAGCCCAAGATACCTGGCCCAAAAATCATAAGCAGTCCAACTTGTATACGGCCCAACAATTTAAACATGAGTCTTGTGCGGTTCGGATGGTCTTGAGCGACTGACCAGTCCTTGTGCGATCCGGACAACTTGTGCGGTCCAATTAAATTGTGTGACGGGGTTGGGCCATTCGGCCCAACAACATATATTAAGTCCAAACAGTGTGTGTAGCCCAAGCCTTGTGCGATCGACACTGTCTTGTGCGATCCACAAGGTCTTGTGCGATCATGCAATGTGGTGCTGTACCTAGTGTTTAATCGGTTGCACTCTATGACTTGTGCGATTGTGTTGTGCGATTCAAGAGCTTGTGCGTTTGGCTCTTGTGCGATCAGATCAGGTCTTGTGTGACCTGATCTTGTGCGACCTAGAGGGCTTGTGCGACCAGTTAACTAATTCCTTAAATCATGCAAGTCAGTTACTAATTTCAATCAATTCGTTTGACCAATTTACTGTTTCCATATTTACATACAATCAATCAACACAATCAACAGTTTCTAATCAAACCATATATCGATCAATACAAGGTTTTTATCTCAAATTTCATACGAACACGAATCATATTTAAAACATAGCAACAACCTATACATTAACTATTAGATCATTGGATTCAAATCGTGCAATACTTCATACTTGATCATGCCTTTAATCCGAGCACACAACACACAGCCGATTATATTGTATCCAATTGGTTCTTAGATCAATATTATGAAATCCGATTCACACAATATCATTATTCATCATACATGCAACCCTAATCATTATATCAAAATCATGGAATCATAATATCATTTAATAAACCATGAAACACTAACCGATTAAAGATAGGATTAGGGTGATCCGAATCAAAAGCTTCAAAGGAGATGGGGTGTTGTTGCCGTCGGCTTCGAGAGAGAGGAAGAGAGTAGAGAATTAGGGTTTTGTGTGGTGTTGTGTGTTAGCAAATAATGGGGAAGCAAAACCTCACAAAGGTTTTGTGTCGGCTTATATAGGGGAGTGGTCGAACCCTCCTAATGGGCTGCCTATTCGGTTCAATTACAAAAGTGTGTGGGCCGAGAGTGGTAAGGAACCAAAGCCCAAAAGCTTGTGCGATCGGGTTGTTGTTGTGCGACCCGAGTTATTTATATACATACATTCGTTACACATAATCACATATCAAACATAACATTTCATTAATTATCAAAGTTCACATAATCACATAAGGTCCATATACGTTACATTAAACACATAGATAGGTTCTGAGATACGAGTTGTCACATTTAGGTTTGGGGGGGTGGGGGTTAGGTTTTTTTTAGGTTTTTTTTAGCTATTTTAGGTTGTGTTCACATTGGTTCTCGTGGTTCTCGCAATAAAGGTAGTTCTCGCATGAACCTTACCATATATATATATATATATATATATATATATATAGTGGAGGGTTCAAATGAGAAGAAATTCTTTATAAGAAGAAAAAAGAAGAAATTTCAACCAATAGGAATGCTTCATTAGACTTCATTTAATATTTGTACTTAATGTAACTATAAGGGTATATTAGTAAACTTACATACATCATTAATTGGTAGTTTCATCTTTAATAACTAACTATATTAAATTTGTAACTTATTTTTAAGATATATATTTTTCACAAAAAATAAAAATAAAAATTCATTTAAAGTGTAGGATAAATACGAGGCGTGTAGGATAAATTACGAGTTGTGTAGGATAAATTTCAATATGTGTAAGATAAATTTCGAAATGTGTAGGATAACTTTTGATGTGTGTAGGTAAAAATATTTAGTGTGGAGGATTATAGTCTTAATGACTAATTAATTAGTCAAACATAATAATAAATGAGATGAGAAAAAAAAAACTATTTAATGTTTTACAATTATACCCTTTTATTCTTTTTCTTCTCAATAAAATTTTCTTCTCAAATGAACTTTCCCCTATATATATATATATATATATATATATATATATATATATATATATAGGATTAGGATCAAATGAGAATCAAAGGGAGATTTACGAACCGAGAGAACCATTATCAACCAAGCAAATATTTTAATTCTTTTATTACTTTTATTTATATGTTACTAATTTGTAACTTAAATAAAAAAACTGGAAAAAAAAATATATGTAGATAGACGGATTACATACATGTACCTCGTAAACTACACACACATACACAAACACATATAGAACATGTATAAAGAGAAATCCCTATTGAGCCAAGAAAACCAAACGAACTCAAATGTGTGAATCACAACTTGTCACGTGTTACATATTTTTCAGATCTGACAGTTGTACTTTTTGTGTAAGGAGAGAGGAGAGAGAATATATTACATCTTTTCATCTACTTACATTATATATGAACTTCATTTGTTACATATTTTTTTGAGTTTTCAACAGCGGGGTTTTCAGATTTATGAAGTGTAACGTATTAGAACTTAAAATTTATGAGTTTTTTAATTAGTAGTGTATATAAAAAATATGTTATATGTTTTTTATAGAAAGCTTTTAGTGTAACATATTTAGTTATTACACATTTTTGTGTCAAACATGAGAGAGAAACTAGAAAAAGCTGGTCATACCTTTTTGCAGTCTGTTACACTTTTCTAAAAAATAACTTTTTTGAATTTGGTCAATCTCAACCATTCATTAGTTGGATGGATGGTGAAGATGAGGTTTCCTTGGTTTCCATAACTCACTGATGTTCTCTCTCTCTCTCTCTCTCTCTCTATATATATATATATATATATATATATATGGGAAGGTTCATTTGAGAAGAAATTTAATGTGAGAAGAAAAAGAAGAAAGGGCATAATGGTAAAATATTAAATAGTTTATAACTCCTCCCATTAATTATGTTATCTCTCATTAATAAAGTAAAAAACATTTTATTCTACACATTTCAAAATTTATCCTACATATATCTTAAATTTACCGAAATTTACCCTACGCATATATAAATTTATCGTACACATTTAAGAATTTATCCTACACATGTCGAAAATTGTCCTTAACCCTAAATTATTTTTTCTTGAGAGTATATTTAAAAGTGAGTTACAAATTTAATTAGTTAGCTAATTAATTACAATTAGAAATTTACCTATATGCCCTTATTAATAACATTAAATACACATATTAAATGAAGTAAAATGGAGCATTTCTATTGGTTTAAAACTTATTCTTTTTATTCTTACAAAATTTGTCTTCTCATTTGAACCCTCCACTATATATATATATTGTGTGAGTTTAATTGGGGAACACTAAAACAGTGGGGAACAGTGGGGAACCGACTCAAACGAACTCCGATTGGACTCATTCCAGCGGCGTTGGAACAAACTCGTCGAACCCTAACTAGGATCTCTTAGCCCTACACCCTAAATCATAAGCCCTAAACCCTAAATATATTAGGGTTTGGCTTTTAAGGTTTAGCTTTAGGATTTAGGGTTTAGCTTTAGGGTTTAGCTTTAGTGTTTAGGGTTTAGCTTTACGGTTTAGCCTTTAGGGTTTAGCTTTTAAGGTTTATAGTTTAGATTTTACGGTTTAGCTTAGGTTTTAGCCTTATTTTTTAGCTTTTGGGTTTAGAGTTTAGGAGTTAGGGTTTAGGATTAAGAGTTCATAGTTAGGGTTCGACAAGCCGGTTCCAACGCCGCTGGAATGAGTCCAATCGGAGTTCGTTTGAGTCGGTTCCCCGCTATTCCCCACTTTTTTAGTGTTCCCAATGAACCTTCATATATATATATATATATATATATATAGGGTTAGGTTCATGAGTGAACAACATCCTTGTTTGTGAACAAAGTGAACTAATCTCAACCATCTATTTGTTTTTTTTTTTTTTATTAAAAGGATAGGATTGTAACTTTACCTTTAATTTTCATTAATTATATTTAAATTTGTTTTAATTCTTGATTTCAGTTACATGTTTCCTATTTTGTAGAGATTATACATTTTCTAATGACATATTTACATTTTCTCATTTTCCAACTTCCTTGGATGATGATTCTATTATTAATAAAAGCAACGAATTTTTTATATTTTGTCCCAATGGCCTCTCAAGTAAATATGTGGAGTAAGGTAACCTAATCTTTAACACCAGATCTTCTCTTCTAATAAGAATATAAAAAAATTTCGCATCAATAGCATTCGTAATTTTTTTATTATATAGTTTATAATACTAGGGGTATAAATTTAACTTTAAGTTTATTTAAAATGAAGAAATCATCAATAAGATTTTAAATTGAGTTCAGTTTACTAATAAGATTGTAAATAGTTTGTCATCCATTTCTTTTTAATAAAAAAGATAAATGTCATACAGTATACAAGCATCATCTGGTAATACACTAAAACTTGTTTCTTTTTAATAAGACTGTTTTTTTAATTTGTTTATCATCAATAAATACTAATTCTCACTTTTTAATTCTTTTTGTATAAATAGTTCTAATATTTAACATCAAGTATGAAGATGGTTATATGTAATAATGTGTCTTTTCCCAAAAAAAAAAAAATCCTCTTTTGTTCAATACATTCCATTCATAGTGTTGTTACACATATATGTACTTTTTAGTTTACATGTGTATGTATGTGTATAAAAAAGATATACATATTTGTATAAAACAATTTGGCTGAATAGAAACTGTGTATAAAATATACACAAACAGAACTAATAAATGGTTTATACACATATGTACTTGTATTGGATACTCAAGGTACACATATGTATTATTCAAATTACATATGTACGCATGTGTATAAAACGGATATACATATGTGTATAAAACAGGTTGGCTGAATAGTAATTGCGTTTACTTTTAAATTAATAAATTGGTTAATTGGTGAGATAAATGAAGAGAGAGAATGTAATTAAATATTTAATTGGAAAGAGAACTAGTTAACAATTTACCCTTATGCCCTTTTCATCTATTTTCTACACATAAATAATTAGAAAATTATCATTATTATAAATCTCAAGATCTCCTAAATCAATGGACAAGATTTGTTCATTTTGTTCACAAAAACAATATGGTTCACTCTTGAACCCTACCCTATATATATATCGGGGAAGAATCAAATATAAAACAACCTTAACCTCAGAACTATGGGATCGGGTCAAACGAACTCCGATTGACCCCATTCCAGTGGCGTTGGAACCGTCTCGTCGAATCCTATTAAAAATATAAAAAGGTTTAGCTTTTAAGGTTTAGAGTTTAACTTTTAGGGATTAGTTTTAGATTTTAGCTTTAGGGTTTAGTTTTAGGGTTTAGTATTAGTATTTAGGATTTAGCCTTAGGGTTTAGCTTTAAGGGTTTATAGTTTAGTTTGAGGGTTTAGGGGTTAGGGTTGCTTGTTAGGCTTCGGCGAGCTGGTTCCAACGCCGCTAGAATGAGCTCAATCGGAGTTTGTTTGACCCAATTTCCAACACTTCCTAGTTTAAGAACATTTTGTACAGGATGTGTCACACCGACCCGCAGCGGAATAGGTGATCGGGGCATGATTGGGTTAACTCGAGAGCATATGGCTTGCTATTACTTGTTTTAAATAATCATTAATTCATAACAATTGTTTCACAAAACAAATAATTGAAATAAACAATTACGCAAAAGGGGAGTTGTAATCAACAAAAAAATGGTGAAGTATCCTGGACTACACTGAGTTTTGTGTTGAAACTCTTATATGTATTATACTTGAACTGAAGTTAGTTTGTTTTATATAAGGGTTTTATAATCAACAAAAAAATGGTGCAGCGATAACCTCGGGAGTCCGGGTTTGAACCCGTGACCTCCCGGTGTTACAACTCAATCCCCACCACTATGCTGCTTGAATTGTTTTGAAAAGTTTATGTTTTTATTTCTTTTGAACACAAACTGGAAATCGTCGCTTTCATTTTAAAACAGTGACAGATGAACATGACATCAAAACCAAGAATTCTGATATGGTTTGCTTTCATTATTCATGTGCACAATATTATGGTGTGCCAATGAATGAATTTATGTTTAACGGTATTATGGTGTATTGCAAGGTCTAAGCTCAATCAAACGGAGCTGACCTCGTATGGTTGGCAACGTCAAGTTCCGCTCATAGGTAATGAGGAACAGAATATATATATATATATATATATATATATATATATATATATATATATATATATAGGATTGAGTTAAAATGAGAACCACCTCGAGTTGTAAGAACCGCGAGAACCGCGACCCGCCACGGGGCGTCGGCGACCATTTTTTTTTTACAACTAGATGTGTATATTTTAACAACGTACGTAAAGTTTGGGTTCAAACGGCGCGCCCGAGGGGGTAGTTTTTTACACCCAAAGTTTGGTTAAAAAAAAGGAAAAATTAAAAAAATTAAAAAAACCCAAACTTTGGGCGTAAAAAACTACCCCCTCGGGCGCGCCGTTTGAACCCAAACTTTACGTACGTTGTTAAAATATACACATCTAGTTGTAAAAAAAAATGGTCGCCGACGCCCCGTGGCGGGTCGCGGTTCTCGCGGTTCTTACAACTCGAGGTGGTTCTCATTTTAACTCAATCCTATATATATATATACAGGTGAAGATTTATTTGAGAAGAAATTTAATATGAGAAGAAAAATAAGAAATGACATATCAGTAAAATACTATTTCATTTATAACTCATATCATTAAATCTAACTCTTTAATTTATTGGTCAACTAATCATTAATCATCCTACACATAATCTACAAAACATACACATATCAAAATTTTCCTGCATATACCCTACACATTATAGAATTTTATCCTACACAGTCGAAATTTATCCTACACACCTCGAAATACATCCTACACAACTCGTAATTTATCCTACACAACTAGTAATTCATTCTACACTTTAAATTAAGTTGTTTTTTAATTTGGAAAAAAAATATTTTAAAAAGGAGTTACAAATTTAATTTAGTTAGTTATTAAAGGAGAATAATACAAATTAATGATTATTGTAAGTTTACCAATATACCCTTATATTAAAATTAAATATAAATATTAAATGAAGTAAAATAAAGGATTCTTATTTGTTGAAACTTCTTCTTTTTTCTTCTTACAAAAAAATCTTCTTATTTGAACCATCCACTATATATATATATATATTTTTTCCATCAAAATTAAATTAGTGTTTTAAAACTGCACAACCACCCATTGACCCTCTAATTTGCTTATTTAAAATGATAAATTGAATGTCGATTTTATTTAGCAATTGATTACCAAATAAAACTTCCAACATATATTGTAGTGGTTTTATGTCCACTAAATGCTTCTACATTATTTCCTAGCCCCGACCCGACTACGATGAGTGGCCCGAAAATTTTAATGTTTGATTGTGAAAAATCCTTATATAAAAAATGGACCCCAATAAAAAAAAATTGGGTACGCCACTGTATACACACACGTATATGTACATTTGAATGCTACATATATTTATATCATCAATCTACAAGCATTCTTTTCGGGTTTTTTTTTATTTTGTAATAAAAAATTATTTTTTTAATTTACTTAGTTGATATTGGTTCTCTCAAGTTCTAAATAACTTTTCTTTTAATTAAAAGAATCGAAATGTTTGAAAAAAGCCTATAGTTTTAATTAATATATATATAGTAGTGTGAGGTTTATTGGGGAATACTAAAAAAGTGGGGAACCGGAGAACACTCTTAAAAATTTAACTTAACATGTTAAAAATTAATTTTCCTAATTTTTTTTCGGCGCTTTTGCTTATCAATACTTGTGGAAGCATTTTTAATAAAAAAAAAATCAAAACTAAAAATACAAAAAAAAACAGTTAATAAAAAGGCTTAATTTTTTTTACAAAAATGATTTTTTATTAGAATAGTTTCTACCCATTTTTATAAGGAAAAACGCTGAAAAAAATTTACAAAAAAATTAATTTTTAACATGTTAAGTTAATTTTATAAGATATATTTTTAACTGTTTTTTTAACTTTTTTTAAATATTTTTAGTTTTTGATTTTTTTTATTAAAAATGTTTCTAAATGTATTTATAAGAAAAAACGTCCAAAAAAATTAGAAAAAAAAATGATTTTTAACATGTTAATTTGAATTTTTAAGAGTGTCCGATTCTCTACTTTTTTAGTGTTCCACAATAAACCCTACCCTATAATCTAAAAAGTACATAAATAAACATTGGGTATACCATGTAGTTTATTTGCCTAAAAAACTCTAAAACTTATGTGTTGAGGGCTATTTTCAAGTGGCTTATGTTTTAAAACATATTGTTGAAAATAATCAAAAATATTTTTTTTTTTTCTAATAAAAACTTTTATTTCATTACAATAAAAGTTTAAACTCATACATTTTTAAATCATTGCGTGCCAAAGTAACTATAGTATATTTAATAACCGAACCCACAACTTATATATCAATATAACCAACCTTGAATGTCAATCAATCTAAACCTATTTTTCTATGAACTGTAGGCATTTAAAAAAAGACAGAAGGGGAATTAATTAATAAGTAAAATATAGTTTGGGAAAATATGGAGGACCTAATGAAAGTCAAAACTTAGATGCGTCCTTGTGTGTCTAAGAAAACCTCCCTTGAGACGAGGGAATTGACTTTGGTGTCTAAAAAGCAGCATTCTAGAGAGAGAAAGATTAAGAGAGAGCATTTGAGAGGTTCCCATTGATGTAAGTATGGCAAGAGAAGAAAGGGATAATACAGAAATGGAGATAGATTTGACTCTCAAGCTTGATGCTCAAGATCTAGAACCTGCTGCTAAAGATTCATCAAAATCAGATCATCATGATCATGTTGATCAAGATGATGCTCATGATGATGATGATGATGTTGTTGCTGACACAAAAGTAGAATCACATGAGCATGAAGTACAAGAATCAGAAAGTGATGTACAAACTGCCACCAATCCAACTGATGCACCAGAAAGGCAAGACCATAATAATCACCATGAAGAAAAGGTACATGCTTTATAAACCCTACATATCCATACTTACAAACAAACAAACAAACAAGCAAGCAAGCGTATCCCTATAAAATCTCACTCGTAACGAGCTATTAGTAGCGTACGAGAAGGGTGAGATAAGGGTAAAATTTCCCTTTATCCCAGGACATAGAGAGGCTGCTGTTGAGACCTAAATATACAGACTTAATTATCCTTTATTTTTTCTCATTTTAGAGCCAAATTCATTGCTAAAAAACTAATACTTTGCATATTTTTATGCAAGTTATCGATGTTACATACGGAGATGAATCGAATGAAAGAGGAGAACAAGGTGTTGAGACAAGTAGTAGAGCAAACCATGAAAGATTACTACGATCTACAAATGAAATTTTCGCTTATCCAACAATCGTCTAACCAAATCAAGGTATGTTAAGATTAATATTTTAGCTAATTACGACGTTAAAATATGCTCTTTTGCATATATTATATAGTGTTAGCACCATATATACAGGATCCAAAAGCGTTTCTGTCTCTTAATGGGCACGATGGAAATCAAGAAACCAAGAAAAGTAGCCCAAGATCTCCTCAATTGCAAGAAAGTGAAAATGAGGAGTTAGGTTTATCATTGAGGATTCAAAGCAATACAACAACATCCCAACACGCAAGAGATCATCATGAAGGGAATCATAAGGATTTATCCGAGAGCACAACGAGGTTTTTCCCGATGCAACAAAGCAATTTGATCAATTCGGGCAATTTTGGTGGTGACAATATTAAAGCTGTTAATGTTACTAATGATCAGATCACCTCTTTGCCAAACAGAAAAGCTAGGGTTTCAGTAAGGGCAAGATGTGAAGCTGCCACTGTAAGTAACTTGTTGCATCTAAATAGGTCTACTTAATTTCTCAAAAAAATCATTAAACTTTTTATTCATTACAAAGAAGCTATTGTTGTTAAATTACCAATTAAAAAAACTATTTTTGAAAGATGAAAGACTTTAAGCAAATTCTTCTTAATTATAATGGTTTTCTTTTGTATTTTACATATTAGTGATTTCTCCAAATTGCCTAGATATTCTGGAAAACTGTAGTGACGCCTTTATAAGAAAATAATTAATTTGTAGTGAAGGTTAAGTTGAGTCTAGTAGTTAATAATCAGTCACTCTTAGATTGAGAATTTTACAATCTAAGTGCTATATTTTTTATAGATGAATGATGGATGTCAATGGCGAAAATATGGACAAAAGATTGCCAAGGGAAATCCTTGCCCACGAGCATACTATCGTTGTACCGTTGCTCCTGGTTGTCCAGTTAGAAAACAGGTTTGTCCAATCGCATATACAAGTGTGTTTTACGATTATCACTAGAAATTGATTTATTTTATGTAATCCTTATGTTTTGCAAAATAAATCACTTTCATTTGTGAGATATAATGAACACTACATATATTTCAAGACTAGCTATATCTCATGGTTTCCTTGTGATACATGTATAACTATATAGGTGCAAAGATGTTTAGAGGACATGTCGATATTAATCACAACGTATGAGGGGAATCACAACCATCCACTACCCGTAGGCGCCACTGCAATGGCTTCAACTACATCAGCGGCAGCGGGATCTTTCATGCTACTAGATTCAAACAATCATCTTTCATCTGAACCAGGAGCTATGAACCAGTCACCTTTCATTAATAACTACATGTCTTTAGGCACTATGAACACTAATTCTTCTCCATATTCATCAACACATGCTAGAACAATGAACCTTAATGACCCTTCAAAAGGCATTGTCTTTGATCTCACCAACAATCCCATAAATCCTCACCATGTTCCAATTTCAAATCTCTCACCTCAATTAGGATTTCCTTGGATGTCTAATAAGTTCCCTAATGGAAACCATCTTTCAAGATCAAAGCAAGTAGATGGGATTAATGGGATTCGGGAAGGTGACGAATATAACAACAACAATAATAACAATAACACTAAGTCAGTTCTGGCTGAGAACATGAGTGCTATTGCTTCACATCCCAATTTTAGAGTTGCTGTTGCGGCAGCAATCTCTTCCATTATTAATAAAGAGAGTCAAATAACTAACAACATTCATGCCGATGGTCCCAATGATAGAGCGAGTGATGGAAGTAGCTCCGGTGGCAAAACATGGGTTCTCGAATCACTCTCTAGAAGCGGCTAGCTTCATTACATAATCAGAGAAATCTTGTCAAGGCCCGGATCTTCAAGAGTTTATTCATAAGTTTTTATAGTTTGGGTTTGATAGTAATTTATGTTTTTGATTTTGTAATTTATGTGGGAAAAGGTATAAACGATGACTGCATTCGACAACAAACATATTATATACATGTTATAGATCATATTTATATGTTATATAGTTTGCGTATATGAATTTTATACAATTTTAAATAGAAATTTATGAAGCTTTGTTTATTAATACCTTTAAAAAGTGTTTAATTTATCTTGTCTATTAAGAATGGGGGTGGTTCCACGCATGTGAGCTCTTCAATGCTGTAAACTGATCAAGAACCTAATAATAGATTACTTTAAGTTCACTAGCCATTAATGAAGTACATGTCCTGCATTAATATCGTAACCAGTACTGGACACTAACAGAAATTGATTTTTTTTTGGTTAGTAAACATATTATATATGGAGTTTAGTTAATAACTAAAAGCTGTTTTTGGGAGGACTGGAAAATTTTTGATATTTTAAAAATGTTGTAATTCGTTTTCTCTGTTTCGCTTTTGTTGTTTCCAGCCGCTTGCTGGCTCTTTATATTTATATATAAAGTGGTTTGCTGTTCAAAAAAAAAAAAAAAAAAAAAAAGCTGTGTTAAGAATCATGATAATTAAATAAACAGAGTGATTCAGATTTAGCTCTTTAATTCGTTAAATTTTTTTTCTGATTAAACCTTTAAGAATATAATTAGTTTTGCCTGTCTTCTATCTCTCATTACATTGTCCTGTACGGCTGTACCTGTTTTTCTCATGTAATTTCGTGAAATATCTGTCACATCTTTCTACTAACGTTTTTTTACAGCATACTGCATACATATATAAATGTAAAAATAAAAGAAACATGCGGCAGCTTGTAATATTCAACAAATTAAAGCACAAATTGAACTTGTATATAGGATGTAAACTAGTGTATATATATTACTAAGGCTCAAACTAAATTTAAATACAAAATATTTTGTTCACAATATGCATATATATGCATGTACCAGTACAACAATTATTTTGAAAAACATTTATTAAAAGAACAATCATATTAACTAGTGATTTTCCCCTCGCGCTTCGCGGCGAAAATTCGGTTGGTATCTGTTTAGTTCGTTATGGTACCTACACTCGCTATAGTAATCGAAAGAGAAAACCTTACATCGATCGAAAACAATAAAAACGAATATCTATACCAGTACCGATGTTGTTCATTTTTTTTTTTTGAATGACAACGCCTGGTCTGCTCTATTCACCAATCATTCTAATATTTATCACCCTTGCCCAGGATTGAACCTTGAACATCTCCCTTATGAGGCATATGTCTCCACTAAGTGGGCTAGCCCCACATTGGCAAAACATAGAATCGGACACAACAACAATCGAACTTGCGTCAGCTGCTTGCAATACAACACACAACCCTCACAACACATCATTTGGTTTGTATGTTGTTCAGTTGATATCGGTACGTTGGTTTGCATTCTATGTTTATTTTTTTCAATGTTGTCATATAAATATTATGGAAAACGGCTATTGTGCCGCTATCGTACCAACCCAAGCCGAAACCGACTGAACAACATTTGTATCATTATCGGGATTAATTTTTATTTTTTTTCTTTCATAAACTAAGATTGTATTGCTATGACACCGTACCGAATTGAACAACATCTGGACCGGTATGTATTAATTTTTATAGTTTTTTGTTTGATAACATATATCGTGTCGCGATATGTTAAACAAAATGCTAATAATAAAAAGAACAAATACCTAATAATTATCAATTAAATGAGTAATTAATAAAATAATACTAAATAAAAACAAAACACTGTTCATGACCACTTTGAATTGATATGTATAATATGATGCGTATCTGTACATGGAATGTGAATGTAGTCTATATTTTTTTTTAACGGCCAACAAACTCAATCCCGAGCGCTCTCGGGGCACCCACTGGACAAACGGAGTACTCCAAAAGTAACCCGAGTCCACCACCAATTCTGGGGAAAACCCGGTAACCCACTCGCCCGTAGGCACGACAGTGAAATTACCGGTAAAACCCATTTGGCTCAAGGATCCAACCCAGGTTCCCCTGGGTCTCCTATCATTGCCCACCAGTGCCTCACTTTGCACCAAATGAGAGTCGAACCTGCATCTCTCAAGAGAAATAAAAGCCCTCCACCACTTGATCTAGAGATCATTGGCAAATGTAGTCTATATTGACAACAAATCGACACATAAGAAAATGATACGTGTAAAAAAACTTGTATTTACAATGTTCTAAAAAGACTGTTATACATAATAATGCCAATGTGCATGAAATTTAAATTAATATATTTACACATTTTTGACATGTTTCTACCACGTTCAAAATAAACAATCATACATAACGATATCGGCATATGTGTTTGAAATTCAAATTAATTTATTTACTCAATAAATCTAGATAAAAAATATTAAGGAAACACTACTTAATAAGTTTTTTTTGAAAATAACACTACTTAATAAGTAACCAAGTTTTTAGGTGTTCCATTAAAGTTACTTCTTTTGTATAAAAAAATCATTCAATATGTGTAATATTTTAAAAATATTATCTAAATGTTAAAAAGTATGTGTATAAAACTATATCAATGAAAAAGTATACATATATAACTTTCAACATATACACATGGGGTAAAAAAATTCAATAAGAAAAGATTCTAAGACCATGTGTAGTGGTTTGGGTGAATAATGCCCTTACCCTAGAGCGCCTTCCGTCATGTGGCAGTACAGTCAGCAAGGGGCATTATTGGGTGTTTTTTTTAAAATGGGTGTAGTGGGGATGTGGGCATTATGTTAAATGGTGTAAATAATTAAATAAAAATAAAAAAATCAACAAAAAAACCTATTGGATTAAAAAAGGGAAGAGTTAATGCTGATTGGTTGGTCAACATGTACAAAGCGTTGTTTTAACAACGCCAAACCAATTTTTTTTCAAAAATAATGCCCAAAAACGCCCTATGTAATGGGGGGGGGGGGCGTTTTTTTTTTTTTTAAATAATGCCTAAATTTCAGGTTGCTAATTAATTTTTACATAAAGAAGAAAGGAAAACATTCTACAACAAACAGTATTATCTTGTGTTATGAAAAGAAAATAAGTACAAAACTAACTAGGGTTGCATGTGAGTGGTGATTGCTTTCATGGAGGTAAACCAAAATTCCTTATTACAACAAAAACTCGATAAGAGATAAAAGCGCCCTAGCTAGCTATAGGTTACAATTTCATAGTTTCTTGGTAAATAAAGGTTACTCGATTGATGTTAAGATGTTATTAATTAGACTCGGTATACGGTTTGTTTTATTTTTTTTGGAGGGGACCTGTACAATGTTCTCATAGTCTAAAAGAGACCTATGATGATGAAGTTGTACATTGCATAGGTGACAATGGATCAATGTTATTGGCTCTCAAGAGAAACATATATAGTAGCAAGTTCGTTATTTCCTAGGTTTTTATTAAAATATAATATCTGATCTTGAATATATAACCTTCTGTATCATGAACCATTCATAGAATCGATGAATCCAATTTACAAAATTCTAGTCTTCATGTTTATGATATTTAAAAGAAAAAGGTTTAGATCGTGTTAAAGTAAGTGTATCTAAATTCTATATTATTACTAGACATTTATAGAAGGTTAAACTGTTAAAGCAAGCTAAATGGGTTATTATTTGTCACTAATTATGCAAAGCTAGAATTGATTCGTTGTGTTGTGTTGCGGGGTCCGTTTTTTAATGTGATTTGTGCGTATTGATTTTTTTTTTTTTTTTTTTTTTTTGCAATTGTTTTTTAAGAGAAAAATAACGAGGGAATACATTTCCAACACTTTAGCTACTTTCAAAGTTGTTTGAGAAATTAATTGTAGTTGGATCTCATGGTGTACTAATATAGTTGAACCCACATCTTACCGCAATTTTGTATTTATTAATCGTAGTTGGATTTCATGAATCGTTTCAAGCCGAATTTTTCAATTAATTATAGACTTTTAGTAAAAAAAAATACACACAACACAAATACAAAACCTATATGACTTCATAAAAATTAATTCTATTTAGTAAATTACGTTTTTGGCCCCTGTGGTTATATCACTTTTACTATATTAGCCCAAAATAAGAATTTTTAACATATTTGCCCCCATTGTCTCTATAACTAACCATTTTGGCCCCTAAGTCTAACTATTTTGGCCCCCATGGTCTCTATAACTAACCATTTTGGCCCCCATGATCTCTAGACTTAGGGGCCAAAATGGTTAGTTATAGAGACCATGGGGGCAGATATGTTAAAAATTCTTATTTTAGGCTAATATATTAAAAGTGATATAACTACAGGGGCCAAAAACGTAATTTACTCTTCTATTTATTATTCATTTGAGTTAAATGCCCGAATAGTTCTTGTGGTTTGCCATTTTTTCACCTTTAGTCCCTAACTTTCTAAAATTACAGGTATAGTCCCCAACTTTTCAATTTTCATTCCCGGATAGTCCTTGGGCCTAACATCAGTTAGTTTTCTCAGTTAAGAGAATGTGGAATGACATAAATACCCTTTCTATACTCTTTCTCCTTTAAAAAACCACCACCACAACCACCTCCACCATCAGTACTCAGCCACCACTGCCACAACCACCGCCACCATCATCACCACTACCACTACCACAACCACCCTCCGCCACAACCACCACAGCCTCCATCATCACTACCCCCGCCATTACCACCAGCGACGCCATCATCATCACCACCGCCATCACCACTCTGTCTAACCAAAAGAAAATTTCAGCACCTGGTTGTAGAAATAATGACAATTTGTCAACCATGAAGTCAATAAAACCAATTTTCTTTTGGCTAAAAGTCAAGTGAAAAGTGACAACGATGTGTCATTGCTTGTAAAATCATCAACTGTTCTGCATTCTAGCAATGAAAAATTGGGTAAAAGTGAAAAGAAGTTAAGCACTTAAGCCCGCAAGCCAAGAATGTCGCTCCGGTTAAAGGTAAGGAAACCAAGGTTAAGCGTGGTAGTTTGCATACAAAACTAGTGTTAAATGAGTAAAATCTAGTTCAGCATGCCGTTTAATTCAATTAACAGAAAATTAATAATTAACAGAAGATTAAAAACAATATTATTCAAAATAGACATCTTACTTGAACATAGATCGTTGATTGACAACAAAAAAGGTTGAATTGCAGAGGGAGTTTGTTGAAATGGCAGCAACAGTGGTCCAACATATTAAACCAAGAATGTCGTGTCGGGTGGACCATCGATTATAGACCAAGAAAGAGATTACCTCGATGCCGTTTATATTAATCCTTCCGAAACCGCTTATTGGTCTATAATCAAAGCTTACGAGGCACTTCAAAAGGAAGTGAGTCCAGAATCTCCGGCGATTTCAGCAACAGCTACGGCTACGGTGGTTGTGGCAGGGGTGATTGTGGCAGTGGTGATGGTGGTGGTGGCTGAGCACTGATGGTGGAGGTGGTTGTGGTGGTGGTTTTTTAAAGGAGAAAGAGTAGAGAGAGGGTATTTATGTCATTTCACACTCTCTTAACTGATAAAACAAACTGATGTTAGGCCTAGGGACTATACGAGAAAGAAAATTGAAAACTTGGGGACTATACCTGTAATTTTATAAAGTTAGGGACTAAAAGTGAAAAAAGTGCAAACCACATGGACTATCCGGGCATTTAACTCTATTCATTTTAGTTAGACTTCATAAAATTGAAATTAACTAAGAGCTTTCTTGGCATATTGTGTGTGTGGTGGTGGGTGAGGGGGGGGGGGGGGGGTTAATCTGTTGAAAGGTGTATTTCAAATAAATAGAGAAGATATGAAGTTTACAACAATATTAAATTATATTTTTAATGCTAAAATTATGTATGAATTTAAAAATGACATCATATTCCACATGGTTGAACATGATAGTGTTATTAAGTCACCTACATGTCAATATAGCAGATGTTGTAGCTAAAAACTTCTTCAATTATATATATATATATATATATATATATATATATATATATATAGTGCAAGTATATGGAGAAAACCAATTTTATTGAGAAAACTTAGCAAACTAGAATATGTGGACCACATTCATCCACATCACCTCATCCAAACCCATGTTTTAAGGGTATTTTGGTCTTTTTGTTCTTTTCTTTGAAGATTGTGCTTTCTACTTTTCACCAACCAACACATTTCCCCACCATCCCCACTCGATTATACCCCAACCCATCATCCATCACCTTTTTGTACTTCTTTATCTTCTTAGAAACTCCATTGTTCTTTCTTCAATTTTCTCTGCGTGAATGGGAGATCCACACCAAATAATGGAAGATCTTCCTGCATACTCTCCCACCAATGTTATCCCGAACAGCTTTATCCTTGATGAATCTTCGACTCATGGTGGTTCATCTTCTTCAGGTGTATGGTGTGTGTTTTCTTTGTGTGTAATGTGTTTTAATGGTTTACTTAGTCTGTTTCTTTGTTTTGTTTCAAGCATAAACATATATAAAGGTTTCCTTAGTTTGTTTCTTTTTTTTGTTCAAGCATAAACATGTTCAAGCATAGTCTGTTTTAATGGTTTACTTACTTAGTTTTTTTTTCCATCGGTGTTTATATGGTTTCCTTAGTTTGTTTCTTTGTTTGTTATCTCCAAGCATAACAGTTACAATTTTTTGATCTTTTTCTCATTTGAACTTTATGTTTTGACTTTTTGAATAGGTTTTATGTTGATTTGTTTTTGAATATGTGTTTAGGGACACTATGTGTTTATATGATTTTGTTTTTGTTGTTTCTTTCACTGTTTATATGAATTTGTTCCCCCCTGGTTGAATTGTTGATTTGTTTGAACATGTGGTACCTCCCTAACTTTCATCTTATTATTTTTCTAATCCTAACCAGGTGTTAGATCTGTAGGAGGTAAAAACATCCGATCAGACGTAGCTGCATCACCCACACACTTTCAGATCTATTCACCAACTGAAGAAGCTTCTACAGTCACCCATAAATGTTTGTTGATCTATTCACCAACTGAGCTGGGTTTTTTTTAGGGTTTATGAATTGGATTTGGTTTAATTTGTTTTCTGGTTTTGTTTAAATTCAGCATCACCATTGATGGTAGATAATTAGTTTGAAAATCCATAATTTTTACGATGTATGTTTCAAATTTCTTTGTTGTTTAGTTGTTTTTTGAATAAATTCACTCCGATATTACATTTTCATTACCTTTAGAAAGTTCATAATTTAATCGGATATCGGTTTTGTTTTACAAATAGAAATTCGTGTTTTTTACTGGCATAATTTGCTACATATGTTACATTTCTATCAGCTACATATATGCGAAGAGTATATTGATATTTTTTACGAAGATTAATGTTGACTTTCTAAATTATTTGTAGCACGTGTTTTTAACTGAGCCACCTCTTCAAGCTTGTTAGTGCTCCGTAGCACGTTTTCCTTGATTTACAGCAGGTCGCCTGAAACATGTTTTAAAAATATTTTATCAGCGGGGAAATGCTTGCGAGTTATTCAAATTTGATAAAATGACACATGGTTATAAATTACAGCATAAGAGCGATTACAATGGCTTCTATCTTATTTTTATCTAGCGCCGTGTCACCTGGTGACGATGGTCATACCACTATTGGGTCTTTCCCCAAGTAGTGACGTTTATCACTGTTAGGATTTATTAGCCTAACCCGTGAGAAATTAGTAATGTGCACAATACCCCACTAGCCAGTGATTCAAGATAACCACGACTTACTCCCTGTAATTATAACTTTTGAAAATGGAGTATTGTAAAATGCTTTTGATAAAAGAGAATAACTCACATTGCAGATTTATACGAGCAGAGTTTAGCCTACTGATTAGCCTTTGTAACCTAATTTAAATAACATGCACACGAACTAGGTCAGTAACTAGTACAGCATTTACGATAACTCACGAGATTAAACCCTCACAACGAATGACAAAGTGCGATACTTAAACATCCATCGAATTCACGACGAATGACAAAGCATAACCCTAATGTGGGCAGCACTTAAACATCCATTGGATAGTTTTAATCGATCGGACATTGAATCGTAGCAGCGATCGAGTTATTACCCTGTTATTGCGGCAGCGTTTCGTGAATTGTGTGTGTTTTATAGTGAACAGATGATATCTCGAAGTATAAAGCGAATTTTAACGTCGAACGAACGCAGAAATCTAAGTCCCACACCCCTCTATTTATATCTGGAAAACAGCCCCCTCGCGTGGCGCGAGGGGCTGTCGCGTGGCGCGAGGGGTACCACCCTACCATAGGGTAGCCCCGTGTCCCAGTAGCTCAGGTGAGTTGGTCGCTCGTTCAAATTCGAATTACACGTAAAACTGTGTTGATAATATCAACTAGGAAACACCCCCCTTGAGTTTTAGGGGCCCTGATCCTGATTCCGTTTGTTCTGAAAATTTTAGGGGTTATGCAGGATCACTTGGGGGGTCTTAATTAGGGTTTCCTATTGGACAAAATATAATAAGAAATAATAGTTTTTGTGAGAGTTGTTACAACGGATTTTAGTATTAGTTTACGTGTGTTATGAACGTTGTAATACGTTTAGCACCCTAGGGTAACAAAAAAGATCACACACGACACGTGTCGTCATGTTACACATGTTAATTGTGTGTGCACATGTAACATCTTCTCTACAATGTATGTAACATCCTTAAAAGTTGTGTTCCTACTCTGCTTTATATTTTGTAAGTACTTATAGGTAAACATGTTTTAAAGATACAACCTGTAACACGTGTTACACCGAAATGTTACACAAGTGTTTCCAGTTTTACACATGTTACATCTTGTGTAACTCTGCTTTATACTTTGTAAGTGTTTCCAGTTTCCAGTTTAAACATGTTTTAAAGATACAACCTATAACATGTAAGTACTTATAGGTAAACATGTTTTAAAGATACAGTCGTATCACCTTACAAGTTATATGTTTTGCTGACAAACGCCATGTCACACATGTTACACACTATAGAGTGAAACAACAGTATTGAACGTTGCTACACATTTCCCATTCTGTCGTAACATGTATAACCTTTTTGGGGGAATCGATGTTGTAGGTTTATACAAACTTAAATATATACAAATGATCCAAAAATGATCATACATGTGTTACCCTCTAGTGTAACATAAGTTACAAACATGTCTTACATATGTGCGGCCCCGATTTTTGGTAACAAAGGGGTTGAACATATGTAACACATGTTTGTAAAATGTGTTACACTAGAGAGTAACTTATGTACAACGTCAAAGGTACCCACCACCTGCCCTTCATCGACTTCTTGTTCCCCTTCTTCATCGGTTTCTCCATCTACCTTCTTTTGCTTTATGGCCACCTTTTGTCGTATCTGATATTGTGGTTATCTTTCTTCCTGCCAAGATCCCTTCTCGTTTGGTTGCAACTGCTATGGTCAAGTCGTAATAACACAAGTTACAGTCCAGTATTTTTAATCTACTAATTAAAAAATAGTAGTAACATAACTAACACTAGTTACCTTCTACCCAATTATGCCCTGAACTTGAAGACTCCCCAAATTTTGAGTTATTATCTGCATCATTTCACACATAAAAAAACTAAGTAAAACCACCCAAAAAAGGTTACCAAGTAAAACCTCCAGTGTAACACACGTTACAAACATGTGTTACATATGTGTAGCCCCTTTTGTGTCCAAGAAAGGGCTGGTTTTAACATAAGTAACACGTGTAACATTGTTACAACATATGTAGCAGCAAAAAGAACAACTTTTTATATATAAAATGAACGAGATCATCAACTATTAAATTATGGACTTTCTAAAAGGTAATGAAAATGTGATATCCGAGTGAAGTTTATACAAGATAACTAACAACTCATCTAAAATAACATTTCAACATTTAAAAAGATATAGATTTTTAAGTTAATAACAAATGATAATATCAAAAAATAAAAATCATTTTAATACAAAAACAAAAACATGTAACTACATAAACATTTACCATTACTAGACCACTTTGAGCACACAAAAACATATTAACAACAGCCTTAACAAAAAAAAATCAAGGTAAATTAGTTCAAACCTGCTTCTCTCTCACACACTTGTGTGTGTGTGTTCTTGGTGTTCGAGAACACGATGAAGATTGTTTTCTCTCTATCTAAAATCAAGGTAAATTAGGTTCAAACATGCTTCTCTCTCACATACTTGTGCGTGTGTTCTTGGTGTTCGAGATGAACACGATGAAGATTGTTGTTCCTCTCTCTAAATCTGCTTCTCTCTCATGTTCATCTTCAAATCTGCTTCTCTCTCATGTTCATCTTCAAATCTACTTCTGCACTTGGTTCTTGTTTTCTTCCATTTTCCGGTGACTTTCTTCTCCGGTGAGATTATCTTTTTCGGTGCCCCTTTTCTTCTTCTCCGGCGAGACTTTCTTCTCCAGTGAGATTATCTTCTTCTCCGGCGAGACTTTCTTCTCCGGTGATATTATCTTTTCCGGTGCCCCTTTTCTTCTCCGCTGGGTTTTGGAAAGATCGGAGAAGAAACCTTCATCCCCATTCTTTGATATTTTGAATTCTCAAAGAAGAAGAAAGAAAGAGAGAGAATGAGATATGAATGATGATGGTTTGATGGTGATGGTGACAATTATACAGAAGAGAGAGAATGAGATATGGTATTTTTGACACAAATACCCTCCTGGCCCACTCATCAACATAAGTTATGTATTAAATTTAAATCAATAAACCATCAAATTTCCCTAACCCTTAGATGATCAAGATCAATGGTCACAATTGGGTTTCCTTAGTTTTCTCACTAAAAAATGGTTTCCTATATATCCTTGCCCTATATATATATATATATATATATATATATATATATATATAATGATTCATCTTAGCACTCCTAAACACTATTTGAAACAGAAAAATTTCAAAATAGAACTACTAAAATACGGGATAAAATTATTATACAAAAGCTCTTAAAAATAAGAAGTATAAAAAGACACAATAGATCGCAAAATATAACACAATGCCGAAAAATATAACACAATATCGAGGAAAAAAGACAAAATGAGTCACAAAAAGACACTATGACGCAAATATAGAAAAGACACAATGATAAATAAAAAGACACAATGGTGTAAACAAAAAGTCTAAAATCTACAAGATAAACATCTAAAAACAAAAACCTAAAATCTCACATTATAGAGTTCGATGAGACGGTTACAATGCCGTTTGAGTGAGTTCAATTGAAGTCCGTTCGATACCCTTCTTACGTCTTCTTATTTTTAGAAGAATTTATAATTTAATAAATATTAAATTAGACTAATTAAGTGTAGTACTTTTAGTTAAAAAAAAGTTTGTTAAAGTATCACATCATTGAATTATGTCGCTACAAGACCTTTGTAGGAATGGGCGGAAAAAAATGTCGCTATAAGCACTGACGCTAAAACCTTTTAGACTTTTTCGATGTGTCGCACAAAGTTTTGGGGCTTTTGTGACAATTTATTTTGCCACAATATAAAATAAGACTTTTGTGGCACAATTTTTATGCCTTTAAAAAGTAATCCTAGTTATTATCTATCTTTTATTTTATTAGTATTAATATTTTTTAATATAATAGATTTCTTATATTTTTAAATAAAATATATATATATAAAGTGTATGTCACGTGTCACACCACGCCCCATCTCACCCCGTCCTTTTCGGCACCACGCTACTTTTTTTACAGTTGCTGACGTGGCTGCCACATGGCGCTTCAGGCTCTCTTTTCATGTCCTTCCACTCCGTATAGTCTTGTGTAGTGGTTTTTTTAGTAAAATAATTAAAAAATATATGATTGGTTGAAAAAAATCAAGGACCCACTTCTTCTCGTCTCACGCCCACCGTTGCAGTGGTGGAGATACCCTCGGTGCCACCCTTGATTTGGCATTAATTGTTTCACGAGAATCCTTCACAACAACTAATCTTACTTCATTACACTACTAGGTTATAATAAACTAATGTTTTACATAGTTGAATAAAAGAAATATTAAATAGTGAGTAATGATGATTTGAGAAATATTTGATGGGATTAGTATTTTTTTTTTTTTTACAGGAATCCCGAAATATTAATCATCTCTTTCAAAGTATCCTTGATATCCCAATGATCTCTAGACCGAAATATTAATCATCTCTTTCAAAGTATCCTTGATATGCCAATGATCTTTAGATCAAGTGGTGGAGGGCTTGCATTTCTCTTGAGAGATGCAAGTTCGACTCCCACTTGGTGCAGAGTGAGGCACTGGTGGGCAATGATATGAGACCCAGGGAAACCTGGGTTGGATCCTTGAGTCAAACGGGTTTTACCGGTAATTTCACCGTCGTGCCTACGGGCGGGTGGGTTACCGGGTTTTCCCCGGAATTGGTGGTGGACTCAGGTTACTCTCGGAGTACTCCGTTTGTCCAGTGGGTGCCCCGAGAGTGCTCAAGATTGAGTTTGTTGGCCGTTAAAAAAAAGTATCCTTGATATATTGGTCGCTTTCTTCGAAAAAAAAAGGGAGAAGAGTGGGAAAAATGTTAGGGTTATAGAAATGTTGGATCTGAGTTTGGTTTTGATTGTATTTTACGTTTGAATTAGAATGAAGATGGATGAGTTGTGCAGCGGAATTAAGATGGAAACAAACTTTGCATACAATCAAACGAGAGTATTGCTTTGATCAAACACTTTTCACAAAGAACCGAAAGATTGAATTTATTTCAATTACGATTACAATGCAATGTTGAATACAAACTCCCCCTCAGCCAGAGCTCAGTGTTTGTTCGTGCAGAGAAGACAATTTTGCAAAGAGCTAATAGAACAGTATAGAGCACTGTTCTATTTATAGGCACTAGCAAACCACTGATTATCTAAGCTGACGTCACCATGAAAGTGACATCTAACCTCCTAACAAACTCTAACCTCTGATCAATACAAACACTGCTATGCTAACTACTGCTATTACATTACATTACATAAAGACATAATAAACTACTGCTGCATCCTTCCACTGATGTGAACCCAGCAGTACTTGTCCGGATCAGCAGAGCTTGACTCAAGGCAGTAGATTGAACAGCAGAGCTTTAGTCTTCCATCAGGCCTTTACTAGATCAGCAGTTTGTAAGTCAGCAGTTTGCATGATCAGTAGATAGGAGGTCAGCAGATGTTGAAACCACTTTCAAGGGGAGAGACTTGTATGTAACATCTGCTTATTCTGGATCCACTGCTCTGATCCAGTTTTGGCTTTAATTATCTGTTCCTCTGGTAGGGTTCAATCCCAACAATCTCCCCCTGGAACAGATAAAGCCAAAACTCTTCATTATTGTGGAACTTTATTGCCTCATCAATAGTTCCCTTATCTGACCTTTAAGTTGTAACTCAAAGTCTAGGGCATCTGTGTCATCTTCATCCCTACCAAGTGGAAGATCAAGGAGATCCTGCATATCTTCAAGACTCAGGCCAAGTGCTTGTTCCCTTGTTATTTTCTTCACTTCTCCACCAGACCTGAACATAGTCAATACATGGGTCTGTTTGTCAGTTTCCCACTTTAGTACTTTTAAGCCTGGTGGGTTTCTTGGGAGGTTTTTATTTGAAGAGGTATTTGGTGATGCGGGCCTATTCATGACTGGCTGAGCAGTACTTGCAGATTGTTCCAATTCAGGATCTTCTTTCATCATTAATCTAATGCCCTCTTTTACAAGGTCATTTCCAGCATTTAGATCTTGAACTGTTTTAGCACCAAACTGGTTTTGACTCCTTCTTTTGTAGATGGCAGCACCAGCTGGAGCAGTGGTTCTTTTGACTTGCAGCTTTGGTGGTCTTTTTGAGACCTCTGCTTTGGAGTAGTCAGGCTTTTGTGGAACTGTTGGATCTTTCTTCCTAAGTTCCTCCAACTTTTTGTAGGAAGCCCTGACCCTATCTTCTCCCCACTTTGTCACAGAATTCTTTGACCCATATTCAGCTGCTATCAGCTCCTCTTTCATTCTTTTCAACTCTAAGGCCTTATCAGCTTCAAACTATTTGAATTTTTCAGGAGGAGTCTGCTTGACCTTATTTTTGATCATTTCTTGAATCCTGGCTGCCTCTTTTTCAAGCTCAGGAATGGTCCAGTTTTTGTACATGTGTTTCTCCCCCTTGTATTTCTTGTAGGTCATGATGTTATCAATGTAGTCTTTTCTCAAGGACTCGTCTGCCCTTTCTGAGATTTGCTGATATACATTTTTGGCAAATTGCTCCATAGATCTGACCTGTGTGAGCAAAAACTGATAGTTTTGCTGAAATTCTCTATCAGATTTCCCTTGTTTATTTTTGATTGAGATATCCTCTGCTTGCTTGGCCTTGATTTTCAAATATTCTTCAATATTGTTTGGCCTGGGATATCCTTCAACTGATGGCAAACTCCTTTTAGCTGGGTCATCCTCATAGTAGAAGGATTTGATTTCTTCCCTAACTGCTATGAGTTCCAGAGGAAATGAGACACCAGCAGGAGGTAATGTCTTTAGAATTTGAGCTGAAGAGAAAGGCATGGGTTTTGGAATTGTGACAAGTGACAGAGATTTTGAAGATGTTGGTGGTGGAGATGTGTCATCATCTTTTAGGATTAGCCTTCTCCTTTTTGTTTGAGGAGGGACTGGTGATGCTTTGGGTGGAACAGTGGAGGTAGTTTGAGTGGCAGTGGTTTGTGGTTGACTAACAGCTGTTCAAACAACTGGTGCTTCAACCACTGTTGTCATTACAGCAGATGTTGTAACATCTGCTGTCTTCTGCTTTTTGGCAGGAGGCGATGGTGGTGATTTTGTTTTTGGTGGTGATTGTGATGATAAGACAGTGATTGTGGTGTGTGTTGAAGTGGTGTGTGTTGAAGTGATAACAGCTGTTGAAACCTCTGAAGTACCAGCAGTAGTTGATACAGCAGGAGTTACAACAGCAGTTTGGATGGAGGTTTGATGTTGAAGGCTTTTGGATGGTGGTTTTGGAGTATGCTTTGTGAGTCTGGATGGGATGGACTTGGGTTCCCTCACTTTTGTAGTGGGATTTCTTTTTGGCTTAGGATTTTTAGCATCCTTTGGCTCAGAACAACCATGCGCATTCAGCTCCATGTAAGCTCTTTTCTCCTCATTCCACCTTGACATATCCTTTGCCTCTCTGTCCCTTTTTACACTTGCTATAGCTTCATCAAGTGCATTTTGGGTAACATCAACCTTTTTGCTACCATCTGGCAAGGGAATATTTCTGGTCATAGCATCCTTTTCTGGTTCAATGTAAAGACCATCATCTATTCCCTTCTTCTTCCACTCCTGAATTTTCTCCCCCTTTTTGGCATTATCTGGGGGAAGTTAATCAATAAAGAGAACTGTTGGAGGAGTAGTGCCAGTGGTATTGAATAAATGGGCCTTGAGAGCATTGATGTCTGCTTGTGTGTTCTTGAACCTAGACTCCATAATGTTTCTCAGCTTTTGTACATGTATTTCATGTTGCTGATCAGCCATTTGTTTTTGTTGTTGGAGAAAAGGTTGAAATAGATTCCAGAGCTCATTTGTAGCAGGTGCTTGTGATGGAGCAGGTGCTTGAGGTGGAATAGCAGTGGATTGCACCTTTTGTACTTTCAACAACTGTTGTAGCATGTCTTTGATATCTGCAACAGCTGTATCCAGTTTGTCAACTCGTTCTGTCAAATCCATATATTTTAAACCATCACCCAATTTAATGGGATCATCTGATTTCCCACTAACAGTGGTTTTATCAGTGGTTGAGGTAGGGAGTGTACTCCAAACATTAACCATTGATGCCCCTTTGTCTTGGTACTGGGGTCTTCTTCCTTCAACACTTGACAACCTTTTGATGTTGCCGGTGGTTAAAACAAATCCACTGGTGGTTGGCAGAGGTGCTATGTAAGGAATTGCCTCCAAGGAAGTCTTATTGATGTAACCACTGTCCAAATGTAAACCAGTGGGTTCAACATTTGTAGTGGCTGCTTCACTTGGAATACCACCAAGAGTTACTTGTAACTCAAGGGGTGTAACCTCCTCAGGTTGTGTTGGTGGGTTAACAAAGATTGATACATCAGACCCAGTTATTTGTTGAGGCATATTCTCACTGATAGGTTATTGAGAAGGGCTGGTTAGTGCCTAGTTCAAATCAATTGCATCCAACAGAAGTTTTGTTGGTGGGGGAATTGTGGATGTGAAGTTTGGTGTAAAAAGAGAATTTTCCCCGGGCATTGGGTTGTGGATGATGGAAGCGAGTGATTCCAGAGCATCATATTGTGGAGTCCCTATGTGTACAACCTGTTCTTTTTTAGAAGAAGCAGGAGGAGTTTCGGTTATGGGTTGAGATATTTATACCAACTGCTGTGAGGAAGAAGCAGCAGTGGTTTCTTGTGACTTTTGTGTTGTCACTGGCAGTAGCTCTGGTATCTCATCCTCCAGAGTTGCCTTTTGATGGGTTTGGGGGGTTTTTGATTTTTCTTTTTCTGTGGCTTTTTGGTGATTTTAGGTGTGGGTTTCAAAGCAGTTGTGTTGCTACTTTGATCACCTTGAGCAGTGGGCTCAGCAGCAGATGCCTGAGGAGCAGTGGTAGCTGCTAAATTCTGCTCAGGCACCTCTGCTTGTGTTTTGCAAGGTGTTGACATTCTTGTAAAAGTTTCAGCAGTTAAGTTGTGCATTTGTAAAGAGTCACCTTGGTTTATTTCAGAAATATCATTCTTACTGAATTTCTTTTCAAAATAATAACTTAGAAATCTTGGAAACAGTAAGAATGATTTTGTTTCAACATTTCTAACCAGATCATTAAAAATTTCCCGGGAATAATTAAAATTTTCTTCTTGAAGAATAGCATATCCCAGATTTTGAATTTTTAATGGTATTTCATTAAAAGCAGTGGTTTTGTTTGAAACACACATTAGAAGGGTATGAAATAAAAACCTTGTTGCAGAAGGGAAGTAACCTTTTTGTAAGGTGTCCTTTTTCACTTCTGCATTATACCCTCTTTCCAGAAAATCATTTTTTAACTCGTTTTTGGGAAAAGTAATTTTACCTTCCTGATCATCGAGTTGAAAGACCTCTGAGATGGATTGTGTTGTAATCTTGACGGCTTTACCCTTTAGAGAAGAGTTGATGGCTATTACTGTGTCTCCTTGTTTTTCAAGGGTTGCATTCTTCCAAAACTCTCTTTGGGTTGTCAAGTAAATTGGTGCATCCGCTGTTAACAAAGTTTTGTACTTTGATGCGGAGATGGTAGCAAGGATGGAATCGAAAGCATCTGTAGTGCCGGGTTTTGTGAGGAGACCCAGAAGATTGTGAGATGGTTTGTGTGGAATTTAAGTGGGTTTAACCTTTTGAGAGGCTTCTTTTGAAGATGGTTTGGAAGTGGGTTTTGCAGATGATTTCGATTTTGTCATTTTGAAGATGATGATCGAAGAGGATGTGAAGGAATTTGAAGAAAAAAACTGCTTTGAGAAGAGAAATTTTTAGAATTCAATTCGACAGTAAAACCCTGTTTTAGTGTGAAGTGGGGGTTTTATGGGGAAAAAGTGAATGCTGACGTGGCAGCGGTTACAAAAGGTCTGACCACAATGTACTGCCCACATGCCAACCTCTGAGGAAATGAAGGACAGTACTTTTATGAAAGTTACTGATAAAGGCAGTGGTTACAACGGTAAAATGGAAGCAGTGGATGATTTTCACTATCAGTGGATAAGACACTGCTTTTGAACAACAGAGTTTATCCAGGAAATGAGAGGACAGGGGATGGCTTTCAGCAGTGGACAGACATTTTGAAGTAGAGCAGACTTTTGAACAAGCAGTGGATATGGCAGACTTTTAGGATTTTAATGAAAACTTCATTTTTAACTATTTTTAAGGATGGATTTTTTATTTTCTGAAAACATTTTAATGCCTTTATTCATAGAGAAACAAGATGTTGCCTGTTACTCCATGTTTAGCATGCCAATTCTAGAGACCAAGCTTTCAAAGGTGGCAATATCTAATGCTTTTGTGAACACATCTGCCAGCTGGTCTTTAGTTGGAACATGATGCAGAGAAATCAAACCTTTTTCATAGCAATCCCTCTCAAAGTGATGTCTGATGTCGATGTGTTTGGTGGTTGAATGGGAGACTGGATTTTTGATGATTTTTTCTGCTGCCTGGCTATCCAACATGAGTGGTGTCTTTAAGGCAGTGATACCAAAATCGAGCAACTGATTTTGAAGCCACAGGAGTTGGGCTGTACAGCTTGCAGCATCAATGTATTCAGCTTCAGCAGTGGATGTTGAAACAGCTGCTTGCTTTTTGCTTTGCCAAGAGACGAAGCAATCACCTAGAAACTGGCACCCTCCTGAAGTGGACTTCCTTGTGGTGTTACATCCAGCAAAGTCACTGTCTGAGAAACCTGAAAGCTTGATATTCCCATTAGCTGGATACCAGATACCAAGTGTGGGAGCACCTTTTATGTATCTGAAGATCCTTTTTACAGCAATGAGGTTTGATTTTCTGGGAGCTGATTGACTTCTTGCACAGACACATGTTGCAAACATGATGTCTAGTCTAGATGCAGTTAGGTATAATAAAGACCCAATCATGCTTCTATAAAGTGTTTGGTCAATCAGCTCATCCTTTTCATCAGACATGACAAGCTTATTTGTTGCCATGGGTGTGCTGCATGGTTTACAATCATTCATATCAAATTTGTTTAAAAGTTCTTTAGCATATTTGCTTTGATGAATGAAAGTTCCATTTTGCATTTGCTGAACTTGGAGACCAAGAAAGCATTGCAGTTCACCCATTGCACTCATTTCAAACTCAGCTGTCATGAGTTCCCTAAACTCTTCACACATTTTATTGCATGTGCTTCCAAAAATAATGCCATCCACATAAATTTGGACAATCATTAAATCCTTTCCTCTCCATTTTAGAAACAGTGTTTTATCAATGGTACCTCTTTTGAAACCATTTGAGAGTAGAAAGGTGGAAAGAGTTTCATACCAGGCCCTTGGTGCTTGTTTCAGGCCATACAAGGCTTTGTTCAGCCTGTAGACATGATCTGGATAAAATGGATCCTCAAAACCTGGAGGTTGACAGGCATACACCCCTTCTTGAATTGTGCCATAGAGGAAAGCACTTTTGATATCCATTTGAAACACCTTCATGTTGTGGTTGACAACAAAGGCCAGGAACAGTCTTATAGCTTCCAATCTTGCTACTGGGGCAAATGTTTCATCATAATAAATCCCCTCTTCTTGTCTGTAACCTTGAACCACAAGCCTGGCTTTATTCTTGACAACAATGCCCCTTTCATCAGTTTTGTTTTTAAAGACCCACTTTGTGCCGATGGGACTGACATCTTTTGGCAGTGGTACAAGCTCCCATACTTGTTGTCTTTTGAATTGTTGGATCTCTTCTTGCATAGCTTCTACCCAGCTGTTGTCTTTCAGTGCCTCTTGGTACTTGACTGGCTGATGGAGTGATAGAAAACCAGCAAAAAGATAAATGTTTTGGGTTTAGCTTCTTGTGAGCACCCCTTCATTTATGTTGCCAATGATTTAATCAGGTGGATGGGATCTCAAGTAGATTAAATCTCCTTGGTATGGAATGATGGCATTTGTTGGTGAGGGCTGCAAATGTGTATCATCTGAGCTAACCACTGCTGGTGACTTTGATGACCCAGCAGTGGCTTCAAAAGGTGGTGGAATAGGAGGTAATGGTGAGGACACATGTTGACTTTTATCCACTGTTTGGGGACTTTTGTCAGCAGTGTTTGTTGATTTGGAAGCAGTGGTTGATGGGCTACTTTGGTCAACAACTATTGAGGTAGCAGTGGTTGAGCTTTGACAGCTGTTTTGAACATCTGTTGCTCTACCCATTGAAATAGACTTTTGTTGAGGAATGATGATCACATACCCATAGTCTGGTGATGAATCCTCTGATGGACCTGCACTGTTAGTCTTGACAGCAGTATTTTCAAAAGTGAATTTATCAAGATCAAACAGATCTGCAGGATTTGCTGGGATTTTCATTGATGAAAGTTCATTGAACTTTACATTCAAGGTCTCCTCCACTGCCTTGGTCCGTGTATTAAACACTTTGTAGGCCTTGGCAGTAGTTGAGTATCCCAGATGATAACCACAGTCAATTTTGGCTGCAAATTTTGAAATGGAATCTTTTAAGTTCAAAATAAAGCATGGGCAGCCAAATACCTTGAAGTATGAGATCAATGGTTTGATTTTATACAGAATTTCATAAGCAGTCTTTTTGTGCCTGGGGTTTATTAAAACTCTGTTTTGGAAATAGCAAGCAGTGTTTACTGCCTCTACCCAAAAAGTTAATGGCAAACCTGAATCAGCAAGCATGGTTCTGGAAGCTTCAATCAAAGTTCTGTTCTTTCTTTCAACTACCCCATTTTGCTCTGGTGTTCTAGGGATGCTGTACTGCCTTACAATCCCTTTCTTCACACAGAAGGCATCCAACTCCTTATTGTTGAATTATGTGCCATTGTCACTCCTGAAGACTTTTACTGGAAGGTCAAATTGCTTTTCAACCTGTGTCACAAAGTCTTGCAAAATGCCTGCAGTCTCATCTTTTGAGTGTAAAAAGAAAGTCCATGTAAACCTAGAGAAGTCATCAATAATAACCAAACAATATTTCTTTTTCTTGAGACTCATGACTTGAACTGGGCCAAACAAATCCATGTGCAGCATTTGCAAACACTGGGTTGTTTTGGACTCTTCAATGGACTTGAAGAAGCTTTTATGTTGCTTTCCTTTTAAACAGGAAACACAATGCTCAGGACATGAAAACAATTTTTGTGGTAGGCCTCTTACCAAACCATATTTTGAAATTTCAGTGATTGTCTTAAGATTTGTGTGCCCCAGTCTTCTGTGCCAAAGTTATGTCTCTTTGTTAGAGGCAGCTGAGAACAGACAGGCATCAGCTCTGGGACACTCTTTTGACATATCAACAACATAAACATTGCCACTTCTTTGAGCAACAAGTTTTGTTTGACCAGTTTTTATTATTGCTTCAATCTTTTTGACCATTTCTGGTCCAACAATCCTACAACACTCCTTTGTGAAGAATGACCCATACCCCTTGTCACTCATTTGTGAAACACTCAGGAGGTTGAATTTTAGACTGTCTATCAGATTGACATTTTCAAATTTTACATTGCCAGACTGTACTGTACCAGACCCCGGAACTTTCCCTTTACTGTTATTCCCAAAGGATACATCACCCCCTCCATGAATTTTGAAATCTTTGAGTAGGGCTTTACATCCGGTCATGTGCCTGGAGCCTCCACTATCAACATACCAGAGGCTATCTAAGCAGGCAGAAGCTCCCTGCACATGAAGTAAAAGGATTAGTTCATTAGGGTTTCCAAAGCCAATAAGGCTTTGGATGGGGTCTCAACAATGTCTAGGATGGATGCAGATTGATGGACAGTGGTTAGGTCAGAGGTTTGGATAGTTTTAGGACTGTTTCTTTCTAACCACTGTTGGGGGTCTTGACCAATCACCTGTTGATAACCAAAAGGATGCCTATTCACTTTAGGTTTAGAGGGCCTTTTGTAGGTCTCATAAACGTGTGGAATCCTTTGGTAAGATGGTTGTTCCTTGCCTCTTCTGAACTGGTTGGCAGGGGGTGCATCAGTAACCTGAACATCTCTTTTGACAGATGTTTGGTTCAGCTGTTTTGTGACAGCTGTTTGAACTGGCACAAACAGTGGTTGGTTTTTGGTAAATTTGACAGATGATGTTAATGGACTCAAGGATGTTTTAGCAGTGTATTCATTCTTTTTCACATCAAAGTTTTTGAGATACACACATGCTTGAGTTTTGTGGTTTGATTTACCACAAACAATGCAGCTTTCAGCAGAAACAATGACACTTGTTTTGTTCGAATCATATGCTTTTAAATGGAAACAATCTTTTGTTAGATGATTCCTTTTCTCACAAAATTCACAAAACAGGTTATTGATCTTTTCTCTCTTCTTTCTCTTTTCAGACTCCTTTGCAACAGAGTTTTTAACCTCTGTTGGGATGTCCTTGAGAGGAATGATTTTAGCTTTTGGAGCTTTAACACCATCAGTGGTTGTAAAGTCCATGGGCTTGAAATTTTCAAGAATATCACACTCATCAGACCATGTGGGTTTAAATTGGTATTTCTCAATCTCCTCAAAAGTAGAGGATCCCATTGGTCTGTCAAGTGTGATTTTGTTACCAAGTGTATCAGTGATTTTCACTTCTTGGCCATTCTTGTTTATAGGAATGTACTCAGTTGTTTCATCAGTGGTTTGAATAGATTTTTCAAAAGCAGTATTTTCATCATCATGTTTTCTATAACCAACACCAAATTTTACATTGCTTTTAATCTGTTTCTCAAGCATAACCTCATACCCTTTGCATGATTCCACCCATTTTTCACAGGTGAACTGGGTGGACTCCAACTCCTTTTTGCAAACTTGGTATTTTTCTACCATAGTTTGGAGTTGGGTTTTGGTTATGCTCTGCTCTTCTTTCAGACTGCTGATCTCTTTCTCTTTTTCAGTCAATTTGTTTTTAAGTTCTTTTAAAGACCTTTCAAATTTGACTTCATCAGTTAAGATTTTATCCCTAAGGTTTTCATTTACCTCTTTGATGTTAGCAAATGCAATAATGCAATTGTCTGAACACAGTTTTTCAAGAACTTGAGGTGATACCTTGGCAGCAGCCATCATGGCACAATCACATTGATGATTTTCTTCATCATCAACTCTTACTTCTTTCTCACCTGCTTTCTTCTCTTCCACTTCTTCTTTGTCCTCTTTGGACCAGGGGTCTGTCAGTGGTTCAATCAGGGTTTTTGAACTTTCTCCCAGCAGCAGTTCACCAGCAACTGCATTAACAACTGCTTCAGTCACCTCATCCACTGTTTCAGCACTTAGCTGTTCACCTTCAGTTTCTACCCCCTCTGGTATTGACTCTAATGCCATCAAACAAAATTCATCATTAGAAGGTTCATTAAAGGCATAGAGTGCAAAATTTTCATCACCAAGCTCATCAGGCATGCTGCTCCAGTCAACAAAGCCTTGAGTGAAAAAGCTTTGCTGATCTGGTTGTACCACTGCTGGAGTAGCTGTTTGAGGTGCAACAGGTTGCACTTGTGCCTGGGGGACAGGGGTTTGAACATACTGAATTTGTGGAACAGTGGTTTGGACATAATGCACAGGCACAGGGGTTGCAGCATAGTGAGCAGTGTTAACATGGGCTGCAGGGGTATAGTGGACAGTGCTTTGATTTTGTGGTCTAGGGTTTGAGCTGGGATGAGTAATTATAGGACCAGTAGTTTGACTCCTGCATTCCCTAGCAAAATGACCTAGCCTATTGCACTTGTAACACTTGATTTTAGATTTATCCAACCCCACCCTTAAATTCCCATGTAACCCTGGGAATTTTCTCCCTGTTCTTTTGTTGAATTTGCTTGTTCTTACACTAAGCAAAGCCAATTGATGCAAAATGTCCATCTCTTCTAAGTCAGTGGGATCAAAGTGTTGCAAATCATTGAGTTCAAAGCACAAGTTATCTGACATCTGGTTATCACAATTTACAGTAAAAGCATAATTTGCAGAGTGAGGATCAGGGTTGTTAAAATTTCCACCAGCAGTTATATCAATGAAGTGATCATAACCCTGATCCTTACCACTGCTACCAGATTCTTCCTGACCCAAAAGAGCTGTGCTACTGAATGAATAATCATCAGCAACTTTGCCAGACTCTTGCAACTTTTTTTTCTGGTTTAACTCCCTTTCATAGGTCAGGAGTCTACCATGAAGTTGGGTCAGGGTCAGATCTTTGAACTCAGCTGAGTTTCTTGTCACAAATGCAACTGTGTCCCATTTATCAGGTAGTGATCTAAGAAACCTGCTATTTTGTGTTGATTTTGGAATTTCAACTTTAACAAGCCTTAGCTCACTGATGAGACAGCTAAAACGTTCAAACTTTTGGGTCAATGATTCACCCTTAATGTGACAGAAGGTTTCATACTGCTGATTCAGAATTTCCCTATTGTTTTCAATAACTTCTTCAGTTCCCCCAAACTGTTCCTTCAATGCATCCCATAGCTCTTTGGCACTGTTACAATGTAACAGTCCAGCATAGATCTCATTTGGTAATGCAGATGCTATGATGCTAAATGCTTTGGCATCGAGTTCGAACTTTTGAAAATCAATTTCAGTATAGTTTTCAGTTGGTTTAGGAATGAACTTCTTTGCATCCTCAGCACTTGGCACCATAGGAACATGAGGACCAAAAACAACAGACCTCCAACATCCAGTGTTCTGTTGAGCAAGGATGTGACCCATCCTTCTCTCCCAGATGTTGTATTCATTACGTTTAAGCATGGGTGGTTTAAAAAGCGAGCCAATGTTATTCTTATCATCTTGTGATTGTGACGTCATCCTGGTTGTTTTACAGGCACTGATCAATCAACTTTGATGGTGATTAAACCTTGCTCTGTTTTTCAACACAAACGAACAAACTATCAGTATCAACGATTATGAGCCGAACTATTTATGTCAAAATGATTGTTAAATCAAATTTGACTGTCCAGGCTCTGATACCAATTGTTGGATCTGAGTTTGGTTTTGATTGTATTTTACGTTTGAATTAGAATGAAGATGGATGAGTTGTGCAGCGGAATTAAGATGGAAACAAACTTTGCATACAATCAAACGAGAGTATTGCTTTGATCAAACACTTTTCACAAAGAACCAAAAGATTGAATTTATTTCAATTACGATTACAATGCAATGTTGAATACAAACTCCCCCTCAGCCAGAGCTCAGTGTTTGTTCGTGCAGAGAAGACGATTTTGCAAAGAGCTAATAGAACAGTACAGAGCAATGTTCTATTTATAGGCACTAGCAAACCACTGAGCATCTAAGCTGACGTCACCATGAAAGTGACATCTAACCTCCTAACAAACTCTAACCTCTGATCAATACAAACACTGCTATGCTAACTACTGCTATTACATTGCATTACATAAAGACATAATAAACTACTGCTGCATCCTTCCACTGATGTGAACCCAGCAGTACTTGTCCGGATCAGCAGAGCTTAACTCAAGGCAGTAGATTGAACGGCAGAGCTTTAGTCTTTCATCAGGCCTTTACTAGATCAGCAGTTTGTAAGTCAGCAGTTTGCATGATCAGTAGATAGGAGGTCAGCAGATGTTGAAACCACTTTCAAGGGGAGAGACTTGTATGTAACATCTGCTTATTCTGGATCCACTGCTCTGATCCAGTTTTGGCTTTAATTATCTGTTCCTCTGGTAGGGTTCAATCCCAACAAGAAATATGTCAGATAACACCACATTAACTTATTTATTAGAGTACTAAAGTGGTCCTACTAATAGCTCTCTAGGTTTTCCTCCGGCGGCTGCACATGCGGTGTATAACAGCCTGTGATTGATCATCGGATTCCCCTCCGGCCGATCATAACGAGATTGTTAGCACAGTCCTGTGTCTTTACGGTGGTTTTTTTCTTTCCTTTCAGCTCTCGTGCCCCGTTGTTCTTTTTTCCGGCAGTATTCTTAGGCTTTGTGTAGCGATCCTGTTATCACGAGGCGTCTTTTGGCTTCAGCGTAGTTGTACGAGCACTGTTAGCAGAGCTGCGGGAGTTCTGTCTTTGGAAGCTTCGTTTTCTTGGTTTTTGTTTTTTTCAGCCAGTTGGTTCCCCCAGTTTTACGTTTGTTTAATAGGTCAGTGATTGGTCGCGACTGCCTTTACAGTTTAGCTAGATTGGTACGACCTATTAACCTTACAGTAATCTGTGTGGGCTGCCAAATGGTTGGACCGGTACGGTCTGGTCCCGATTCTCGTTCAGGCGACGGATGGAATCTAACAAAATTTTTTGTCACCAATCTTCCGGAAGGGTGTACTCCTTGGGAGCTTAGGCATTGTTTGGAGGGTTTTGGCGAGCTGTCTGGGACGTACGTGGCTAAGAAATAGGATAAAACGGGGTGTAGATTTGGTTTTGCCAGTTTTAAGAACGTTAAGGATAAGTCCGAGTTGGAGAAGGATCTAAGGGGAGTTAGGATGGGTGACTGCAAGTTAAAGATTAACATCGCAAAGTTTGCTGTTGAGAATTCTGGTTCTGCCAATGTGCACTCGGGGGAGCAGCAGGTGCCTAAGCCAGTTTACGACGGTGGGGTTTCCAAGGAGTTTAAGTTCAGGGATGCTAGGTCTTATTGTGATGTTCTGGGGGTTGATAAGGGGGTGGGGAGTTCTAGTAGGGAGGCTGGGGATGTGTCTAAGGTGTTGAATGAAGTGATTCAAAAGTCGATTGTGGTTCCAGACTCGACTGCTGCGTTCCAGGAGCTGCATGGGAAAGCTGTGGTGGGGAGGACAGTTGACCTTGAGACCCTGGTGGATTTTGATCGCCTTCTTCGTATTGCCAAGGTTAAGTTCTGCAATATTCAGTACCTGGGTGGGTTATCTATCCTAGTTACTTTTGAGGACGTTTCTGCGGCTAGGAAGTTTGTGGACTCTCGGGAAGTCTGGGAGCCATGGATGTCTAGGATCAGTGTTTGGGAAGGACAGTCGTTGTCGCTTGAAAGGGTTGCGTGGTTGAAGGTGTTTGGGTTACCTTTGCATCTTCTAGACATTGATGTGCTTAAGACGGTTGGAGGCCTTTTCGGAAAAGTGTTGCACACCGATTCGGCTGGAGTGGATGACAAGGTTCTTTCGGTTAACAGGGTGGGTGTGCTAGTTGGTGAGAATTTGAGAATTAGAGAAGAGGTGAAGATTGTGTGGAAGAACAGGAATTTTAGGGTTTGGGTCGAAGAGGAGCAGGAAGAATGGATTCCGGATTATGTGGGGATGGTGGAGGAGGAGGAGGAGGAGAATACTCGTTCATCTCCGATGGCGTCTTCTCCGGTGGGTTGGATGCCGGATCCCGGGAATCAAGGAGGTGGGCCTGAGGTAAACGAAGGGACGTGCATGGGAAAGGAGGATTCGGTGGAAGTGGAACCATCTGTCGCGGTTCACGAGGAAGGCGGCGGCGGTTTAGGAAATGCTTTTAATTATGATGCTTTCTTCGATCACGGAGATAATGGCAGCAAAAGTAGGGATAGAGATCAAGGAGTGTTTGTCTTCAAGTCTCGTAAGAAGTCAAAAAGGCTCAGAAAGAGTTCGGGTGTGGGCCATAATGTGAATAATGTTGGGAGCCCATCTTTGGTGGGAGATTCATGTGAACGGGCCAGGCCTATAAAAAGAAATAGAGCCCAGATAGAAGTGGATAGTGATCCATTTTCTCTTGATCAGTTGTTGGGCCTTAAAAAGGATAAGGAGGTTAGTGGTTCTGTTGGTTCAGTGTTGGGTAAGAGTAGGGCAGACACACAGGAGATAAACAACGGTGGAATTCCTATCGATCTAAATCATAAGGCGAGCTCAGAGGATTCTTCTTCTTCCTTTGTCCAGGGTTCGGCTGGGTCAGTGGGGTGTGTGGATGAGTTACCTAGTGGGGAGATGGCGGCGGATTCGGCTTCGGATCTGGAAGCCAGGGCTACGGTTCAGTTAGGTGTCCGAGTGGGTATGGAGTTGGAGAATCATGAAAATCTGGTAAAGAAGGTCATCATGGGCATAGGTATTAATGATTTCCAGTCATGAATTTCCTTTCTTTAAATGTTAGAGGGTTAGGGGGTGATGAGAAAGCGAGGTGGATCAGAGGGATTATATGTAAATTCGGTATTAGCTTTGTGGGTATTCAGGAATCAAAATGCTCTTCTATTGATGGATTGGCTGTTTCGAAGTTATGGGGAGGAAAAGATTGCGGTTTTGAGTGGGTGGAGTCTACTGGCATGTCAGGGGGGTTAGTCAGTATGTGGGATAAAAGGTTATTCGACTTGGAAGGAGTGGTGAAGGATAGGAATTTTCTTATTATCAGAGGAAAAATGAAGGGAGGTGGGCAGTTTGTGAATGTTGTAAACGTGTATGCTCTGCAGGATCTTCAAGCTAAAAGAGTGTTTTGGGATCGGCTGTTAGGTGAGATCGGTGGGGCTCCGGGCTTGTAGATTTTACTTGGTGATTTTAACGCTGTTCGGGCTCCGGAGGAAAGGATTAATTCCCGTTTCAATCATGCTTGTGCTAGGCTGGTCAACTCGTTCATCTTCGATGCGGGGTTATTGGAATATAATATGAGAGATAGGAAGTTTACGAGGTCGGCAGATAAGGGTAGAAAGCTGAGTAAAATTGATAGGATGCTCGTGTGTTCCGAGTTTTTCAGTCTTTGGCCTGGAGCTTGTTTGCGTGTTCTTCCTAAGGATTTATCGGATCATTGCCCTCTTGTGCTTCTTACTAAGGAATCCAACTTTGGGCCTAAACCTTTCAGGGTTTTTGATTCTTGGATTGGTCGCCCGGGGTATGAGGAGACTGTTAGATCGGCGGCTAGTTTGTTTCGGTGGGATGGGCCGGCGGATATACGGTTATTAAAAAAGTTTGAATTCATTCGGAACCGGGTTAAGGTTTGGAGGGATGAGATGATTAAGCAGGAAGGAGAGGTGGAAGCTAAAGCGAGAGCGAAATTAGAGGAGTTGGAGGTTTTTTTGGAGTATAGAGAGTTAGGGGAGGAGGAGGAGTGGATTATGGCAGAAAACAAACGGCTGATTAGTGAAATAGAAACCCATAAATCCAAAGATCTAAAATAGCGTTCGCGAGTTAAATGGGCTAAAGCGGGGGACGAAAATACCAAGTTTTTTCATTCTATGATTAATTGCAGGAAAGCTAGCAATAGGATTCCCGGGTTACAAGTCAATGGTTCGTGGTGCACTAAGCCTTCGATTGTTAAAAAGAATGTTTTTCAATTTTTTTCGTGAGAAGTTTAAAGAAGATTTGGATATTCGGCCGTCTTTGCTTTGTGATAATATTCAGAAGCTCAGTACGCAGGAAGCTGACTCTTTGGTTGGTTGCTTCTCGGTGGACGAGATTAGGGCAGCTGTGTCTGACTGTGGTGGGGATCGGGCTCCGGGCCCGGATGGGCTGAATTTTAAGTTTATTAAACATTTTTGGGAGATTTTTGAGTCCGATTTTGTGGAGGTGTTAAATGATTTTTATACTTCGGGGTCGGTTAGTAGAGGCTGTGCTTCGTCTTTTATCGCTCTCATCCCGAAAGTTAAGGACCCGACAAGTCTGAGTGAATACCGGCCTATCAGTTTGGTTGGGGCTATTAATAAAGTTATCTCCAAAGTGCTAGCTAATCGTCTTAAAAGGGTCTTGCCATCGGTTATTTCGACAAATCAGTCTGCTTTTTTGAAAGGTAAATTTATTCAGGACGGGCCTCTCATTATCAACGAATCTGTTAATTGGATTAAGAAAAGCAAAAAGCAAGCGTTTTTGTTTAAACTGGACTTTGAGAAGGCTTATGATAACGTCAACTGGAGGTTCGTCATCTTGGCTATGTCTCAGATGGGGTTTCCTCCGATATGGTGTCAGTGGGTTCAGGGGATCCTTGCTTCGGCTAGGGCGGCTGTGTTGGTCAATGGTTCACCTACTTTTGACTTCCAATGCTTTAAAGGGATGAGGCAAGGGGATCCCTTATCACCGTTTCTTTTCCTTATTGTCATGGAGGTTTTATTGTGTTGTCATAAAAAGGCTGTGGCGATTGGTGCTATTTCTGGGATAAAGCTTCCCCAAAATGGTCTGACTCTTTCTCATCTGCTCTACGCGGATGATGCTTTGGTTATCGGGGAGTGGTCTGAAAGTAGTATTGTCACACCCCAACCGATGGCGGAATCATCGGGGCGCGGCACTAGGCGAATCAGATTGCTCAAGAGAATCCATAACAACTATATTGTGATAATATTTAATACATTCGTTATTCCATACTAACAAATAATACAATCACATAAGTTATCACAGATTTCTTGTCCTCTCGAACAATACAAATCCGACAACCTAGATTTTTGTTGAGTTTCTAGACTCCCTAGCTTGGTTTGATATAGTCTGCGATCTAACCTGCAACATACGTTAAAATAGTTTGTCAATACAAAAGTATTGGCGAGTATACAGGTTTGATAAGTATGGCATAATAGATTAAGAGTGCTGCGAATTTCCGCATGCATAAACGTAATACACGACATATATACTCACAAAACTGATACTACCAACTAAGTCCTCGATGCTCGAGTGTACGATGGCATAACTAGACCCCGTCGGGCGCAATAGTACTATACTAGTCGTGGTGGGACGTCGCGAGTATAAGTCCTAGCACATATGCAATTAGCATCACGTATATCTATGCATAACAGTTATTCGCAAGTGATAATTCGATTTATTGAATAATTCGTTTGATAAGTTCGATTTTATAGGAACGTATGTTACACCCAAAATTCGATTAAAAATGGGTCAAGTATACTCACAGTGCGTATTTAGCGAGATTACAACTTGATTGAGTCGGTTGCGAGTATGTCTGTACTGATCCTTGAAGAATAGAGTAAACGATATACGGTTAAGCAAGATTGCCTTGAAAAGTTACTCGTTAGGTCAATTGGTCCTCATCCGTACGGATTGACTTGTTGTCCGTCCGGATGACAAGCCATCCGTGCGGATGATGTGTCATACGTGCGGACAGTGGTCCGTGCGGATGAGCGATGCGTGCGACTGGCAGTGTTGTGCGTGCGGATGAGTGTGCGCGCGGATTGACTTTGTCATCCGTGCGGACTGAGTGTGCGCGCGGGTTGACATTGTCATCCGTGCGGACTGAGTGTGCGTGCGGATTGACTTTGTCATCCGTGCGGGCTGAGTGTGCGTGCGGATTGACATTGTCATCCGTGCGGACTTGTGCCACCCGTGCGGACTGCCCTGTGGTCCGTGCGGACTGACTTGTTGTCCGTGCGGACTGACATGTCTGTTTCGTACCGTTTTCGAGTGCTTAACGGAAGGAATACGTTTGTTTTCACTAGGGTAGTGTAATTTCGCACTAACACTTGAAGTTCCGTCAATTCCGACTCATTCTAACGGCCGGGAATCACCCCGTTCCATCAGATCTGGCCGTTCATGGTGGTTCTTCATGGTTAACTCGAAATCGCACAGATTTAGGTGAGATTTGTCATAAAAACACGTGGAAATCACCCGGATCTGAGTCGTTTGTAGTGAAATGAGACCCCAACTTGAAGTTCATAAGAACTCTTGGTGACATCACCTCAAAAACGCCTCAAATCCGCAGATTTCACGGTTAGAATTTGAGTGTCGAAAGATAGAATGATGTAGAATTGAGTGTAGATTGTAGAAGTACAAGTTTTAGGTTGAAATCTTACCGGAATCGCGAGGAAATCGAGAGAAAAGGGTCTTGGTGCGCGTTTGTTGAACAGGAGCTGTCACATCACTTGAATAGTGGTGTGGCAGGCTATTTATAGGCGAAAGAGGGGAAGAAGGGGGTTTTGGCCCGGGTAGCCCATCCGTGCGGATGGCCATCCGTGCGCATGTCCATCCGTCCGGATAGTTATCCTGACGCGTGGACTTCTCCGTTTTTTTTATCGTTTTGATAGTTTTCGAAGCGCGTACTTTCATAATTAATTTATATTATCAATATATTGTTATTATATATATATATATATATCACTAGGGGTCGTATTTACGTATCCATAATCCAAAGCTTCGATGATCAACAATCGGTTTCCGATTCGAGTATACGATTATTAGCGACGTTTCGCGGCCATCAATGAGGGTAGTGTAGGTCCTTCCTTGATGTCATCGTGAACGTTATATATATATCACTAGGGGTCGTATTTACGTATCCATAATCCAAAGCTTCGATGATCAACAATCGGTTTCCGATTCGAGTATACGATTATTAGCGACGTTTCGCGGCCATCAATGAGGGTAGTGTAGGTCCTTCCTTGATGTCATCGTGAACGTTATTTCGTGTAGTGCCACAAAGACTGACGGGGTACCGTTTACTCGTATTGTCATCATCGTCACGACGACTGGAGCTACAGCACTCACCCGAGGGTCCTTGTTAGCGTTAATTATTTATGTTCGACACATCACGGCCACCGAGGAGGGTAGAATAGGTCCTCACTCAATGCCTCCGTGAGTGTTAGTGTGATAATAGTGTAGTATAGTGATATTGTATTTCGAAAATATGCGATTATCCTTCGAATAGCGATATATATACGATATAGTTACATTATGATCCGAATCTCCGGTGCTAGGCGTAACGAGTAGTAACAACGCACAAAAGTGCGGGTTGTTACAAGTATTCTTAACGTGGTTAGGGTTTTGAGAGGTTTCCATATATGTTCGGGGCTTAGAATTAACCTTGCTAAGTCTAACATTTATGGGATTGGGGTTAGTGCCTCTGAGGTGGATTCGATGGCGTCGTTGGTGGGGTGTAAGCCGGATCAGTTACCTTTCAAGTACTTGGGATTGACAGTGGGTGCCAACATGAATCGAATCAATAATTGGAAACCGGTTGTCGATATCTTCGAGTCTAGGCTTTCGCTTTGGAAGGCTTCGGTTCTCTCGATGGGAGGAAGGATCACTCTTATTAAGGTGGTTCTTGAATGTCTGCCTAATTATTTTTTCTCATTATATAAAGCTCCGGTGGGAGTGGTTAACCAGTTGGAATCGATTATTAGGAGATTCTTGTGGGGAGGATCAGGGTCGGGGAAAAAAATGTGTTGGGTTGCCTGGGATCGGGTGGCGTGCCCGGTAGATAAATGTGGTTTAGGGTTGTGGAGGTTGGGTTCTATTAATAAGTCGTTGATATTAAAGTGGGCGTGGAGGTTTAAAGCCGAGAAGAATAACTTGTGGGTGAAAGTTGTTTCCGCTATTCATGAGTACAATAGGTGCTGGGAGTTCATCCCGGTTAGGCCCTCTTTGGGTGGTGTTTGGGCGAGTATTGCTAAGTTGGCGGTGAGACCGGTCCGGCCTGATGTTCGCTTCTGGCATTTTATGAAAGGGGTAGTTGGCGATGGGAGGGATTTGCATTTTTGGTTGGATCCTTGGTTGGTTGAGGATCCCCTAAGGATTCGTTTCCGGAATCTTTTTGTGCTGGAACTGGATAAAAGATGTAACATTAGGAGTCGGATGGTCTTGCCTATTTCGAACCCAGAGGCGTCGTGGCAGTGGAAGAGACCGCCGTCCAGTAACGTTGAGCTCGCGGAATGGTTGGCCCTGTGTTCTCTCCTCCGTGGTGTTTCGCTCCCCGGTGGCCGAGACAAGTGGCTTTGGGTAGATGACGAATCGGGGGAGTTTAGTGTTAGCTCCCTTAAACGTCTTTTGGATCCAGATTTTTTCTCGAAGGATAGGTTTGTTTGGGAGTGGTGTAGATGGATCCCGTTGAAATGTAATGTGTTCACATGAAGGGCTGAGTTGGAAAGGTTGCCTACTAGGGTGGAGTTGGCGAAAAGAAATATTCAGGTTTCGGATGTGTGCTGTCCGTTGTGTGAAGTAGGGGATGAAACGGCCTTGCATTTGTTCACGGCTTGTGGTTTCGCCACGGCGATTTGGCTGAAGGAAGGTTTGTAACTGGTGTAAAGTTCCATTTCTCGTGGCTTTCTCCTTTAAAGACATCCTTCAAGCTCACCTGCACTGTGGATTAAAAGGAAAGGAGCAGCTTGCTTTTCAAGGTATTGTCATTATTACTTGTTGGTTGATTTGGAAGGCTAGGAATGAAGTGGTTTTTCGAGGAGGATCGCCGAAGGTTGAAGAGATTTTTTGTTCGATTAAGTCCCTTGGGTACTTATGGTTTAAAAATAGGTCTAAGTGTATAGATGTTTCGTGGGATAGTTGGTGTAAATTTGGTTAGTTGATGTAGTTGTTGGGGTTTGTTGGGTTGGTCGTCCGTTGTTTTTTGTTTCGGGCTGGTCGTTTTTTCGTTTTAGTGAAGTTTTCCTTTAAAAAAAATCAAGTATAAAAATAAAATAAAATAACCAAAATTATCATAATGATGATGTTAAATTTTAATCGTGTACAGACTACAGTTGAAAAGATTGCAATTGGCCCTTCTGGAAAAATATGGCTTTCTCCATTTCCAAGGAAATCCAGAATATATGATTAATATTCTTGAATCTTGAATCCAATTGAAATTGACTAATACTTTTATAGGACTAAAACATTTATATAGATATGTTGTATAACTCATATATGTTATTTTAGTTTTTTTATAGCTAACTAATAAAGCATACAAATAACAGTTATCCACTTTCTAGTTTATTCGTTTACCATAATTTTTCCCTTAGTGTTACCGTAACAGATAATGAATTTAATTATTCGTTTTTACATTTTTTGTAGAGTCTTCTGATATTTCGGGATACTCTGTCTACTAATGTGTTTAGGTCAGTTTGTAGCAAGCAGATGATTTTAGGTCAGTTTGTAGCAAGCAGATGATTCTAGATTGTACATGTTATGAAGTTGAATCTAAGTACATATTATCAAGTTGTATCTAACATTATTACGCCATAACTTCCTTACTCATTGTATCTATCATATATGATCTTTTAGTGTTTAACCATCAATATTCCTTAATTTTCAAGATTATTCACATCAACAAGTTTTGAATTTCAACTTTTCGAACCCTATACTAGAATCATATAATTAATAAGAGATTAAGAGACAACAAACTAATCCTATAAATACTAGAACAACCCAAAAATACCTCAAAACACATAAAAGTTTAAACTTTTTTAAAACATCCTATTATCTCTTGAGTCTTGAACAAAATCACATAAACATCAAAATATCCAAAAAACAAAACATGTACCTGTCTAATATTTGCGATTACAAGCTGTTGGTGGCGGGAATTTTGCAGTCGTCGCTGGCAGTGAGGCAGAGGGAGGGTTGGAGTCGCGCCGGCAGTCGAATTGGGTTTGTTGTCTTGTAAACTGATTTTGTTTAATTAAAGTAGTATTTAGGTTGGGCTTGAATTGATATTAACTTATTGGGCTTGATGTCTGATTACAAGAATGAATACAAGTTTAATTAAAAGGATTAGAGGGCTAATTTGTTTACAGAATTTGGTCATGTTTTAATCTGTGTTCACAAATTTTTATATAAATTCTTATCATTTTTTTCTAAGGGGTGCGGACGAAAATTTCCAAGGGGTGCGGTCAGGATTTTTCACGAAAAATAGCACTAATTTTTTTTTTCAAGAAGTGCGGCCGCCCACCACGCCACAAAATGGGTCCACCCCTATTCGTAACGTAAACCACAAAAGTGCCTTTATTTTAAGAAAAATAACCTATTGTTGAACAAACCTATTTAATTTAGATTAAACTAGGTCTGTCAATAAAAACTCATTTGGGTTATTTTAGGTCATTTTAAAAATGAGGATAGATCAGGATTGGTTGAGAAATAATTAAGGATGAGTTAGTATGGGTTTTAAGATATCTATTTAAAATAATTTATGGGTCAGGATTGATAATACACTGAGTAAGTGGGTAACCTTAAAAAGAGCATCACAATCAGACTATTCATCATGTTCAAGTGTTCGTAGACGTTAGCCTTCAAAGCTGTGACTTCACAAAGGAAAAATAAAAAAAAATCAACAAATCCAAAAAAATAAAAAAATCCCAAAAAATCAAAAAAAGTTCGAAAAAAAAACTTTACAAAAATTTAAAAAAAAATAAAAATATGAAAAAAAATCAAGAACTTAAAAAAATTAAAAATCAAAATATCCAAAAAAACAAATAAATTTTTAAACAAATTAAAAAATCCAAAAAATTAAGGAAAAAAACTTAAAATCAATAAATTTAGAAAACCAAAAAATTAAAAAATTAAAAATTGTAAATTAAAAAAAAACACATTTGAACACACTTTCCCCAACATTGCCACTCTTGAAACACATGTGTTTAGTTTTATTTTTTAATTTATTATTTTATTTATTTTTTGTTTTTTTTAATTTGTTGATTTTTTTTATTTTTAATTTTTTAAATATATGAATTTTTAAATTTTTTTTTGTTTTTTACCTTTTCTTTTAGTTTATAGATTTTTTTTTTAAATTTTTATTATTTTTTGACTTTTTTTTATTTTTTATGTTATATTTTTTGGGTTTTTTTTTTATTTTTGATTATTTTTTATTTTATTTTTTTATTTGTAAAGTCACAGTTGTAAACACTAACGTCTGCGAACACTTTAACAGGATGAAGATTTTGACTGTAATGTGCTTTTAGTTTTTTAATTTTTTCAAAACAATTTGACTTTTTTTAATTTTCTAACACTTTTGGGCTCTGATGCGCTTTTTTTGTTTTTGGATATTCTTTATTTTTAGTGTTTTTTTTTTTTAATATTTCTAGCTTATTATGACTTAAACCCATCTTGACTCAAACTCATTTTAACCCAAACTCGTTCTGATCTTTTTCTTAAAAAGATCCATCTTAATCCAAATCCATTTTAACCAAAACACATCCTAACCCATTACCCAAACATGTCCAACCCACCTATTTTGCCATCCACAGATAAAACTTCAATCATTAATGCTTCATCTATTTTCTTTTTACTTTTTTCTTCCCACTCTTACACCCGTTAATTCTATTCTTAAATCTATACTTTTTTCCCCACCTTGTGACTTAAACCCTCAACATATAGGGAGTGACACATTATCTTCACAACTTGATACCGCTAGACTATAACTATATTTTTTTTTCCTGTGTGAAACTACTTTCATGAATCTAAGTCAACTCTACTCCATTGTTTATTGATTGATTGCTGAAATATTATGCATTGAGTATTGGTACATTCTCTCATTGCATAGAATTCATTTCTTTAGGATTTTTAACTTTTTAGCTAGTTGAACAATTATATTATTGACTATATATGCCATTCAGTTTCTATATGGGCTTTAGTGTCAGCAAAGTAATTGGGCTTGATGTGTGGCTATCACTTTTAAAGTCTAAAAGTGTGTTATTTTATTCAGATGTATCCTGGTTTTCATCTTCTTCAAAGCCTAGCATTAGTTTAATAGACTAACACCTCACAACTGGACGATCAGTCCACATATCAAATATAAATTAACTTTTGTGGTTTAGAGAGTTATCAACAGTTATGAAGGGGTAAGGTCCCAAAAACCTCATAAAAAGGATTTGAGACCATACCACAAACCAACCTTTTAGGCCTTTCGACCTTGCGCGGCCGCGCATGGGTCTTACAAAAGGAAGAAAACAATCAGCAATTTATAGTCGCGCGCCCAAAGGAAAACATAAATCCTTGCGCCTTCTCCCATTTAACAAAGGATCAAAACCCTTTGTTTAATACCTCCGCCTAAATATCCAGACTTGGATATTATTTTACCCAGACTTGGGATTTATTCGTCTGTGTCCACACAGCAAGGTGTCACACCAGATTACAGCAGTAAGCTTCTAGAAAGAAATACAATAGTGCACCACCCAGACGGTTATAACCGTCTGGACACGTGTCGTCACCACAAGCAACCCTGGAATCACAACGAAGGCATGCAATTGGAGAGTAATCTCCACTTAATCACTTTCCACGTGGCAATTCCCCAGCCATAGATCAAACCACGATCCGTGTGCATTCACATCGGATCGAGACAACTTAACGAAGGATCAAAGAACTTAACGGAAGAAAATATAACCGCTACGGCGTTAGCATCTTCCGTCATCTTTTCAATAACAGGTTTTCCCTCCCAAAACTCCCGGTTATAAATATGAGAACTGTTCAGGTATAAACTCAGATCACACTCACTTCTCAAATACTTTCTCTTCTCCATTACCAATACTTATTCTCACACCGGAGTCGGGTCAAGGAGAGAACCCTCTTCTCCCCTTGGCGAGGCTAACGGTGTTCTTTTTTGCAGAATCACCGGAGAAGAAGTTCAGCTGCAACTGAATCAACCGAGAGAGAGCTAACCCTTTTATGCGGATTCAAACCCCCTAACTATCTCGGTTCCGACCATTTAGTTAGTGTTTCTTCATTGGCGCCCACCGTTTTCTCAGTTTTTCTAGTTTCTACCTCGTTTCGATTCAGTTCATTCCGTTTTCTGTTTTTTGCACATGGCAGAGAATTCGTCATCTCACCGGCAACCTGGTCCTCGACCAAACGTCGAAAACAATTTACCAGTAGAAGGGATCGTAGAAGAGGCCTCGGACGATAACGAGGTTCAATCTAATCGAGCAAATGATCCTGTTACTCCAGGAATGTTACCAGCAAATCCTGCACAATCAATTTTACCACCAGGAGAAACTCCGATATCATGGTATGTCCGGTCCCAAGGAGCATTAAACGCAGTGTACACACAGTTGTGTGCTCAGACAGCTCCCGTAACCCAATCCCGAAGGCCGGGATCTAGAGCTCATGCCTCTCAGCGAGAAGAATCAACTTATGATGATACAGGCAGTTACCAGAGACAACACCATGGTGAACCACATCCTCGTCGAAGACAATCGGTTCATGACAGGTTGGGTTCCCAACGGGACGCTCATACTGATGAATCCGATCAAACATATCGTGTGAGTGCAAACACCAGCGTATTCAACAGACTGCAGCCAAACTATAACAAATGCAGGCCTCGAGCGGTTTATAACCCCGAGGCCGAGCATAACTATGACTTAGTTTATCGCCCTGCTGAAGCGGCGGAAAACTCGAAGTTCATATTGGAGATAGCTCTGGCTCCATTGGAAAGGGCCAAATTACCATCTAACGTTGGGAAATTCAATGGGTTAACTGACCCTGATGATCATCTAAGAGTATTCACCAGCGCAGGGTTGGTTGGCGGTTGGACTCTTCCGCTATGGTGTCATTTGTTTGTGCAAACACTAACCGGCCCAGCGCGAATCTGGTTTGATAACCTACCAACGGGACAGATCGAGTCGTGGAAAGATCTGCGTAGAAAGTTTTTAACACACTTCAGCCAACAAAGGCGATCAATGCGCGATACATCCGACGTCATGAACATCTGGCGTCGCGATGACGAGAATCTGGAGGATTTTATCACCAGATACAATAAAGAAGTGTTAGAGATTGGAGGTGTTAACGAACAACTAATCCGTGCTCAGTTTAAGTACGCGGTTAGGTGTGACGACATGGTCAAGGTGTTATCGGGAACAGAGGGCCTTCCCACGAGTTGGGAAAAGATAATGGCGGCGGCCAAGGTTTATGCGCAGACCGAGAAAAACCTTACTACAAACAGGCCACCACCACCACACAACAGGCCCGCAGACTTAAGCGCAACTGGTGAAAGAAGGTACAAAAAGTCATGGCGCGAGTCATCAAGTCGATCCTCTGAAGATGCCCGCACAACAACCAACAAGTTCTCTGCACAAAGAGAAAACAAGCACGAAAATAGGGAGAGGCAGTGGACTCCCCTAACAAAGACCCCGGCGGAGGTTCTAAGTACTGAGGACCACCAATTCAAACCTCCGATTTCGATGAAGAGTAAACGTGGTCAAGACCAGACGCAATACTGCGAATATCATAAGGATAACGGGCATACCACGAACAACTGCATATCTCTGCGCATGGAAATAGAGAAGGCCCTCAAAAATGGAGAACTTACGCATTTACTCCAGAATATGCGCAAGGAGATTAAGCAGATTACCCGGGGAGAAGAAAGCTCAAGTAAACGGGCTAAAACTTAAAAGGACTCTATAAGTTTTCCGCAGAAAAGACATGACTTATCAAATGCGGCGGAACTATCAGGGGGTAAGTTAAGTTCCATTTAATTATCAGAAAAACTTTGTAATGCCTCTGAGCACTATCCATGAAATAAAATTACAAAGTTTCTATTATTTTTGTGTTTACAAAGTGCATACAATTTCTTTTTAGTAAGTGCAAAAACATTATGGTAGTATAACACAAAGCTCCATGCGCGGTCAGTGATCACGTCACAAACGACCATAAATTCACACATGAGCTTCATACCAACTTTATTCGCCTTACTCAAAGCAAAAGCAAAAGTAATTGTACTCATGCAAAATATTGTAAAGACATTTAACAAAACAAATAGAAACATACTATTTTTAGCGTACAAATACGCCCTAAAGAGTTTAGACACAGCAGTGTTTAAAATCCTTGCGCAACAGCGCACCGTCAAAACAAGGATCAACATCCTACATAAAAAAAATGTTCAATACAATTTCATCCTACTCTAAATCTTCACCCCCATCCGGAAAGATTTCTTTAAGTTGCGCAACATGATCATCCGATTGCAGCGCCACATTTATCAACTCCATCACTGGAAGTTGCAAGTTATTAAACTCCGTCTTCATAGAAGCAAGCGCGCTGGCAGTATTAACGCCAAAGGTAGCAGACTTGCTATCATCCCAGTTAACCTTTAAAGTGCTATTCACATGTTGGGAACATTCCGCGTAACCTTGCGCGTAACCATCTCGTCGCGCAGCGACCATCAAATTAGCAACAGTTTTATCCAGTTCTTCAGAGTTTAAAACAGATTCAGCAACCTATGAAATCAAGCAAAGATAAAGCATCAAAAAGCATATATGAACAAAAAAGAAGAAAGGAACTTACACAAGCAATCCCGCGATCTTTCAACCAGGCCATATCATTCTTTAAAGGTTCAAGCTCGCTTTCCGCTGAGACTCGCGCCATTTCTGAATTCTCCAGTTTCTCTTCAACCTCAGATAAACGGCGGGAGGTTTCAATATTCTCAGCATGCGCAAGTTCTAGGTCCTTCTTCAATTGTTCCTGGTCAGAAACCAAAGCGGTAAGTTCCTCTAATTCTTTATCTCTAACGGCAAGAGTGGCTAAAGCTTGTACCTCCCGTTGCTCGCTTCGTTCCCTATGAGAACGCGCCTCCACCAACATAGCTTCCATATCAGCTTTTTCTTTCTTCAATCTTTCTACCTCCGCATCTTGGTTCTTCAGATTTTCAACTTCAGCCTTGAGGTTATTTATAATATTGCGAAGGTTTGCTTTCTCAGCATTATCCTTTTCACAAATTCTCCTCCAATTTTTGCGTTCCTCAGATAGAAGCGCAGCTTCAGCCTCAGCTTTTCTTTTCCAACCAGCAACAGACCATTCCTCAGTCTTGCGCTCAGCTTCAAACTTAGCTTGTTCAGCCTCTAATTTAGCCTTCAGCTGAGCCACATGTTTTTCATCTTTAGCAAACTTCCTTTGCGATGCTACAAAAGACGTCCGCTCTTTGTGCATGCTATACCACTCACGCACTATACGGTGAGTAGTAGAAACATGAGAAGCAGTTTCTGCAAGATAAGACTGGTAGGTCTGTTCATAAGGCTGATCTTCCTGAAACTTAATCTCGCCAGGCGGAAGTATCCCCTGCAACCAATCTTGGCATACACGCCAATCCGAAAAGGTATCTCCCTTTTTCACATTCCAAACAGGGACATGAGGATCAGAAGCATCTTTCTCCGTATAAGTCCGGTAATAATATTCTCCCAGAGTTTCTTCTGGGCGAATTGGAGATTGCTTCTCAACACCAGCAGATGAACCTGCCTCCTCAGTGGCAGCTTTCTCAGTATGCTCAGGTATAGTTTCAGAAGGTCTAGGGGGAGAAGATTGAATTTTTTCAGCAGTTTCCTTTTCCGGTATCGGTGGATTATCAACATCATTTACCACACCCGGCTCAACAATCTATTCAGTCTCTGTATTAGCACCAACAGGCTCCTCAGCCTCAATAGTTTTCTCAACACCGTCCCCAGCTATCTCTGAAGACTCTAACGGGTCTTCAACGGCAGCGCGCGGCGGGGAAGGAGGAAGTTCTTTATCAACCACAGATGATACTTCTACAGGAACAGGGGAAACAGGAACTTCTGGACAAATAAAAGTCTGTAAAAATCCTATCCGCTCAAAGAAAACAAAGAAAAGTAATACTTACGAGGAACAGATTCTGAAACAAAAGCATCAAGGTTTCCTTTTCTGGTAATTTTCTTCCTCTGCACTTTCTTGGGAGGTTGACCATCCGCATCAGCATCAGCTTGCTTTCTTTTACCAGCCTACCTATGAACCAAATGTTCGGGACTGGAATCTAGATCAATAGGCTCATTCGGGTTAGAAGGAGGAATATCAGCAGAATCCTTCGGTTCCGGCTTCGGTTCCCGCATAGTCACTACAGGAGTAAGACCCTCCAAAGAGTCAGAAACCACCACATAATCACACCTGGAGACAGAAGAACGGCGCGTACCTTTCTTCTCTCCAACATTTTTCGTCTTCAAAGGATGAGTCTTAACAGTCTCACTTCTTTTCGGCGCGGAAGTAGACGTAGTCGCGCGTTTTTTCTTTTCAGGGCCTACGCCCAAATTCAACAATTCACCTACGAAAGCGCAAGATAAAAAATTACTCAAAGCAAAAAAGAAAGGAAAAACAGATATAAACTCACCAGCACCAACTGCCGGTTGAACAGATAGGTCCGCATCCCGCGGAAGAACAAAATTTCTCACGATACGATGATACCAGAGCTCCTCTTCAGGCTTCTTCTTGATAGTACCTATTCTTCCGCCTTCCCTCTTGAAGGCAACAACATATAGAGAAACAACTACATTTTGAAAAGAGAGCAGGTCAAAAAAAAAAAAAAAAAAAAAAGAGAGAAAAAGAAGAACAGTGAAAAAGCCCCAAACTTACTATGACCATCCTCGGTGTACACGGGCTTATCATCACGTTCCATCTTCCAGTTCAAACTCATGCCGGCTCCGACAAGGGCTTTCTCCGGCAACGCAATATTGGGCACATCCTTCAGATCCTGATACCAGTTTTCATCAACCGGAGTCTGAAGGGTTTCGATCGGAATATTTTCTTTTCCCCTAAGAACCATCCTCACGGGAATTACTCCGGCTTTAATAAAGAAAAATTTTTGCTTCCAATCATGAAACGATTTTGGGGGTTGATGTAAAATCTTCTTTGCAGAAGCCCTCTGAACGAATGAATAAAACCCTTGGGTACAATGCATCTGATAAAAAACCCTAAATCGGGGAACGGTTGGCTCCACATGCATCGTCCGACATACGAATTCGAAATGTCGAACCCTAACCATACCAATAGGGTGAAGTTGGGAGATGTGCAGATTATAGAATCCAAGAATTTCAAGAAAAAATCTGGTAACAGGCAAGCGAAAGTTACCGTCACAGAAAAAATCCCAAAAGAGGGTAATATACCCGGCCGGAGCATCTGCTGCCGTTTGCCCCTCTTCGGGATACAAGGCACCCCAGTTCTCCGGAAATTTAAGATTCTGAATCAAACCCTCAAAAGACGCCCTAGGCCACTTCAATGGTGGAAGATCAGTCGACATATCTTCAACAAGATCCTCTTGACGTTCTCCGGTTGACATAAGCAAAAGAAGGACGGAAAATTTTCTTAAGAACAAGGAATGGGGAAAATTTTCAAACAAAGCAATGATTGCACAGAGGAGGTTACCCAAACGATTATATACCCATCGCAATAAATAAGCATCGGTAACCGTCACAGCACTGTTCCGGGTATCACAGTTCCCCAAGCAACAGAAAAAGAAGATGTCAGAACATACACGCGTTTACACGCGCGCGTGTACAACACGGACAGTAAAAAACAACTGACAATGACAGGTTGTCAAAATCAATTTACTGCACTAGCTTCAAGTCAAAGATTTTTTATAAAAAATCTTTATTCAAATCTTCTCATAGAAGCTTTCTTATCTCTTCGCGCCCAAAAACATTTCTCTCTCATAAGTCCAGTGCTCCACTTATTTGCATAAGTTCAACACTAGACTGGGGGGACTTGAAGGGGTAAGGTCCCAAAAACCTCATAAAAAGGATTTGAGACCATACCACAAACCAACCTTTTAGGCCTTTCGACCTTGCGCGGCCGCGCATGGGTCTTACAAAAGGAAGAAAACAATCAGCAATTTATAGTCGCGCGCCCAAAGGAAAACATAAATCCTTGCGCCTTCTCCCATTTAACAAAGGATCAAAACCCTTTGTTTAATACCTCCGCCTAAATATCCAGACTTGGATATTATTTTACCCAGACTTGGGATTTATTCGTCTGTGTCCACACAGCAAGGTGTCACACCAGATTACAGCAGTAAGCTTCTAGAAAGAAATACAATCGTGCACCACCCAGACGGTTATAACGTGTCGTCACCACAAGCAACCCTGGAATCACAACGAAGGCATGCAATTGGAGAGTAATCTCCACTTAATCACTTTCCACGTGGCAATTCCCCAGCCATAGATCAAACCACGATCCGTGTGCATTCACATCGGATCGAGACAACTTAACGAAGGATCAAAGAACTTAACGGAAGAAAATATAACCGCTACGGCGTTAGCATCTTCCGTCATCTTTTCAATAACAGGTTTTCCCTCCCAAAACTCCCGGTTATAAATATGAGAACTGTTCAGGTATAAACTCAGATCACACTCACTTCTCAAATACTTTCTCTTCTCCATTACCAATACTTATTCTCACACCGGAGTCGGGTCAAGGAGAGAACCCTCTTCTCCCCTTGGCGAGGCTAACGGTGTTCTTTTTTGCAGAATCACCGGAGAAGAAGTTCAGCTGCAACTGAATCAACCGAGAGAGAGCTAACCCTTTTATGCGGATTCAAACCCCCTAACTATCTCGGTTCCGACCATTTAGTTAGTGTTTCTTCAAGTTACTTTTAGATGAGTTAATTATGTCCTTATAAAACAATGCACACTTATCTTGTTTATGATAACTACTTTTTCAACTGATAATACTATTCTCGTTCAAAAGAGATTTGAGGATTTGAAGACTTCTAAAGGCTACTTTGTGTTTTAATACTTGTAATTACTTTAACTCATAATTTATTCTCTTTAATTTGAGTAAGGTGTTACTATAGTTTCTTTTTTAATGTAAAAAAAAGTTAAATATGTTACGTGATAACCAGTGTCGCTGTATCACGTGGGCAGCCCTCTAGTATGTGTGTGTATATATGTATGATTAAATAGTTAATAGGGGAAGGTTCATTTGAAAAGAAAATTTTATTGAGAAAAAAAAGAATAAAAGGGTATAATTGTAAAACATTAAATAGTTTTTTTTTCTCATCTCATTTATTATTATGTTTGACTAATTAATTAGTCATTAAGACTATAATCCTCCACACTAAATATTTTTGCCTACACACATCAAAAGTTATCCTACACATTTCGAAATTTATCCTACACATATTGAAATTTATCCTACACAACTCGTAATTTATCCTACACACCTCGTATTTATCCTACACTTTAAATGAATTTTTATTTTTATTTTTTGTGAAAAATATATATCTTAAAAATAAGTTAAAAATTTAATATAGTTAGTTATTAAAGATGAAACTACCAATTAATGATGTATGTAAGTTTACTAATATACCCTTATAGTTACATTAAGTACAAATATTAAATGAAATCTAATGAAACATTCCTATTGGTTGAAATTTTCTTCTTTTTTCTTCTTACAAAGAATTTCTTCTCATTTGAACCCTCCACATAGTTAATAAACCATAAAAACAAACTGTGTGGATTAGAGAAGGAAAAAGGTCAGGGCCTCAAGAGCAGAGGTACACAAAATAACCGGTTAATTAATCGTAACCGGTTATTAGCCGAAATCGTAACCAGTTAATAACCGCTAACCGGTTATAAATATTTAGTATAGTTACCGGTAGACCGGTTAACCGGAAAAAAAAAACCCAAAAAGGCAAAAAAAAACGGTTATTAACTGAAAATAATCGGTTAACTAACCGGGCCAGCTAAAAAATAACCGGTTAAAGTCAAAAAGTCAAATTAACTGGTATAACCGACCCGGTTATTGAAATTAACCAGTTTGTGTACCTCTACTCAGGAGTCACGGTCGTCACGGGATTAGGATGTTGGATGTTGGATCGCATATCAAAACTTGGCCCCGAAAGTAGCCCAATGGATTCAAACTCTGTATAGTTCTGGGCTTGAGGAATGTTAACATTCAAACATCAATAACATTTTTCATTTAAAACCCAACCAAAATGATCTTTAACGGTTTAGATACGGCCCACGGGTTTACGTTTGTTTGTTTGTTTTAGCGGTTACGAATGCTTATTACCGGGTTGACACAAAACTATTGATTTTCATAAAATAAATAACTAGCCGTGAATTATCAACACGAAGTTATTTTTTCAATAATATTCTAATCGCTATGTTATTTTTTCAATAATATTCTAATCGCTTTTATAAATGACTTAGGAGGTAATATGTCTTTACCATATGATTGTTTTCTTGTTAGCAAATTTTATATTTTTCACGTTGAACCCGTTAAATAATAACATTTAGGGATTACCTAAATGGAGGCATATATTAATAAATGCATTAATATAATACCCGTTAAATAATAACATTGCTTATTACCTAAATGGAGATGGAGGCATATATTAAAAAATGCATTAATATAATACCCGTTAAATAATAACATTACATAAATGGACGCATTTATCAATAAATACATCTATAATGTCTAGTGACGGATTCAAGATTTTTTATTTCTAGAAAAGTCCTTTTGGTAGATGCTTCAATTTCATATGATTAAACATAAATATTCTTGCTAGTCATTCCAAACCGAATAAGTTTCTGAAAACCCAGTTTTTACATACTGATCCGCCCGATAATGCCTATCCAATTGCTTCAAAGTTCATATAAACATTTTTACGCAAAGATAATTGCATGAGCTGGAAAAAGCAGTTGTGGTTTAATATCCTTTTGGAAGACAAATAAGAATATCGGATTGGTTACCGGATTAAGGGGCTGTTTGGTAGCCTCTTAATAACCATTCAGATGCTACCTCTTAATGGTTTAAAACCTCTGAATGAATAAGAGGTAACCTCAAGTCTGAATGGTTAAGAGGCAACCTCTGAATGGTAAATCATCACATGTCACATTCTTCTACCTTCTCATTGGTAAAATTCTTAGTGATTCCATTAAGAGGTAGCCTTTTAATGACCATTCAGAGGCTACCAAACAGTCCCTAAGACAATAAACGGTCAGAACGTATTTTTTTTTTTTTTGAACGCAATTTTTTTTAAATCCTGGGGTCTATGGGACTTGAACCCAAGACCTCTCCCTTCTAAGATGTTTAAAGGTTTTGTCTTTACCAATAAATCATCATCCATGGTTTAGAACGTATTTGACTTCAAACAATTTTTGTTCAGTTGCCACACATGCCTATAAATAGATAGTTTATCTTTTAAACATGATAAAAAGGTGATTTTTTTTAATAAAAATAAGTTTGCTCAGAAGGTTAACAAATTAAATATTGACTTGGTTCTTATCAAAATTGACAAAATCTTTGCTAAAACGGCTAAATTTTAAAACATGTCTTAGACTATGGGGTATGGGGCGTGGGGTGTGGGTTGGGTACAAACGCCCAAGTCACCACCCCAGGTGGGCTTGGGTTTCGGCGTAGCCCCTTGGATGGGGGTTTCGGCCCGGGCGTTGGGCGGGCCTAGCGGTCTTCCTTGGCTGGCTCTCATTGGTTGAGTTTGCTAGGCTATAGGTGGCTAGGATTTTAATAATAATTTTAGGTTTTTTTTTTTAATTTTGTGTGTATTTTTATAATAATTGAAAAAAAAATTATAACACGTGGCCAACCCACGCGGGCTAGCCACGCCACGCCCCGCCATACCGACCCAACATGCAACTGACCAGCGGTGCCCCTCGAAGTCCACGTGTCAACCCATGCCCCAAACCCCCGTCCCACCATACCCCACGGTCTTAAATGTGATCTCTTTTTATTTGTCTTAAAAAATGCCTGTTAAAGCTGAAATATAGCTGACGCTTTTTTTTTTCAAGACTAAAATTTAGCCTACGCATTTTTGGATGACGGCTAAAAATGATACACGTGTATCACTTTGATAAGTTTTTTTCGTGGATCATATCTATTGGCAAAGGTAAAGTTTTTAAACACCTTGGAAAAGAGAGATATTGGGTTTAATTCTCACAGACGACAGGAATAAAAGAAATTTGCCGTTAAAAAAAATATTATACTTATTATTATAAGGTTTATTGTGCCGCCTAAATTTCACTCACATTTTAATATCTTTGGTGGCATGGATACTTGTTCTCTTCTTTCTGATTGGTCACCTTGTCTATTTTGATGGATTATATTTGGAGCTTAATTTGACATGTTTTTTTTTACAATTTTATTTTGTTCTTAAAAATAATTTACTACATAAGTGAGTTAAAATTAAGTAACAATGTAATCTTTTCTTTTGTTCCCTGTCTTTTGGTTTTGGTCTTTTTCTGCTTCTGTTTTCTCGGCTTCTTGCTGGCTCTTTATATATATATATATAAAGTGATTTTGCTGTTAAAAAAAAAAAAAAAAAAAAAAACAAAACAATGTACCTCTAAAGTCTAAAGGGTAAGAGTGTAAAAGTATGACTTTGAGCGCCATGTGATATTCATATATGGTTCTGCAGTCATACGGTACAATGAAGATATCATTTGACTTTTGGTGTTTCAAATTTGCAAATTATAAGATCAATTGTTAAGAGCAATATTGCTTTGGGTCACCAACAGTAGATGTGTTTTGTGTGTATCTGGGAGTAAAATTTTGTTTGCTTTTACTTTAGACAACCACTGGACATGTTAAATTGATAATAGTTTTATATGAACTGATTGTAGGAAATAGGTTCAGTTTTTATTAAAAATATTAATAAAATAAATAATAACGAGACTCTCGTTATTCGTAGGAAATATGATAGTACAATCCGGTTACAAAACTATATGAACAATAAATAAAATACAAATATATTGTACCAATCTTGATTCAAGCCAACGTCTTTGGAAGAACTTCAACCGCACCATCTTGTACGAACCTCCGCTGCAAGAATGAACAAACCATCGTTGACGGTTTTGGTTGAGGATCGTTTTAGACACGGGGCCCTTAAAACAGATTTCGCGCCTCCTCTCAGACGGTCTGTTTCCAGGATACAACAACCGAAGCAGTAGTTGTACTGCCGGAGATGACACTCGCGCCCGAGATTACACCGGATATAAATTGGTGTTTATAGGAAAATAATGAAAAGAAGTTGTAAATATTTTAGAGTACTCCTCTAAAATATGTTGTGAATGTTTCTAATAGTTTTTTGTGAGATCCTCTCATCTCGTATCTTTCGTATGTCAAAATATGAACTCAACGTTCATATATGTACACATTCACAAAAGTTGAAACATTCTTTGCCATTAATTCTCTAATTAACGAGGCAATAAATCTTGTAATAAACAAGATTTAATTATATTAAAATGGAATTCATGTGGTCAACGAAACTGTCATATTCATTCATGACAGAATTAAACGAGTTGAAACAACTGGTTTGACCAAGTCCAACCAGTTGTTTTGTTTCCGCTGCAAACCTGTGCACGTGCTAGAACTGATCCGCCAGTCCACGCGCCATGCTTCAAGGATCTCATGTCGCGCCATATGGAGTCGCGCACCACATGGATGCGACTACGCATACCAGGACGCCACCTGGTCATGTGTCATCTATACTCGCGCGCCACACGGATGCCACTATGTATACCAGGACGCCACCTGGTCATGCGCCATCCAAACTTGTGCGCCACTTGCATTCTTCGCCATAGCCAATGACATGTGCCATGCCATGACATCCGCCTACTCCACCCAAGGGTGCGCCATAAGCGGACCCGCCATGTATCTGACCACGCGCTCATGGACAAAAATACAAAGGCGGTGTGCGAAGTTCAAAGTGCACTACATAGGGCCCATAGCCCATGGCACGCGCACATATGTGCACGAGTAAGGGTGCTCCGCACCCTTTAGAGTCCCCACTAGTGTTTGCCTTTAAGGAAACAATATACAAGGAGTGCTCCTCCTTATAAACCACTTTAAGTTTTGTCATCCCACCTATGTGGGACAAGTTGACAAAACTAATCCATTTTATTTATCTTTGTTTGTTCCAAACATACAACTTCAAGCTTCGATATCTCATTCATCTTAGCTTTATTTGGACATAGTTTGAACACAAACCATAAATAATTATTTATACAACACATATATAAATATTATTGATGTCCAAAATATTTAGTGAAAAACTCATTTTCACTAAAATTTCCAACAATCCCCCACATGAATGGAGATTGATTAAAACACACAAAATTCCCCGATGAAAACTCGACAGTCGAGTATTGCAGGATAGGTAGGTGTAGCCTTTGAACCTTCCTTTGTGAAGCATACTTAGCCTCCTAGGGTTTTGTAGACGTGATGTCCTTGAACAACCCCCCATTTGTGTAAAAGACAATATACATTCACACAATACTTTCCCTAGCCGGGCCATCTCCTCATGTATGTCTCTAATAATGGTCATGGAGCACTTTCCTGGTTCTGCGGGAGCTCTAGGAATTATGCCCTAATTCCATTCGAAGCGACCACACTTCTCTCCAACATAGGTGATTTCCCTTAAAATCATTAAAAGCATTATGGTTTACTATGATTTACACAAATCATAAAACCACATATTATGCTTAACCTCACAACAATGTCACTGAATATTATAGGAATGGACTAGGACGTATTTAAACACCCTTTTATAGTTTTAGGGGGATATATGAAACATATAAACTAGCTTATATATAAACATATATATTAGCTACGCCCCCACAGTGACTACCCTTCGGTTCATGATTAAGTTGGCCTATTGAACCTAGATCTTAGGATCTCCAGTCAACTAGGTTAGGTTTCCCTCATGTCCCTTTATCCATGGCTTTAGTCCCATTCCACAACCTGATCTCTTATCAACCCACTGGTTGTTGGATCCAAAATTATCTTTGACTTCGCTAAGTTAGCAACGACAATTTAAATTGAGATCAGTTGTTCTAACGTGTTCTTGACTCGCTAGTCACCTTTGCCTTTTAGTCGATTCATAAGACTTATAACTCGTGATCTCAACCTGGATCTAGTTATGTACCTTGTCTTAGAATGACATGAAACTCAATTCATGGCCAAACACGTTTTCACCATGCCTTTGGTGTGTCATGACTGACATCTTACTAGATTTTGAATCTAACCAATTGGCATTCAAGTCCAATCTACTCGATTGACTCCATATAACCATTGTGTACTCCACTTGGTCAAGCGTTTGCAATATATGCAAGTCACCCCCACATTTAAGTGTAATTGGATAGCATCCAAATGGGGCGATGAAAGGTTCTCCCTTTCATTTCGAGTTTGAGAAAACTTCTCAACTCCCATTTCCACATTCAAATGCAAGTCACCCCATATTTAAGTGTAATTTGATAACATCCAAATGGGGTGATGAAAGGTTCTCCCTTTCATTTCGAGTTTGAGAAAACTTCTCAACTACCATTTCCACATACCCTAAAGGGTTTGTTTCTTAAATGGACTCCTCCCCCCACATTGCTTGCATTTTAAACAACATGTGCATCCACATAGTTTAAACAACATTGATGGTGGTAGAAGCATCTACAAGTCCATCACTATTGTAAATTTCCATTAATAAATTTCCTAAATTTATTAAAACATTTACAATAATAACATATATTACTTTCATATGTTATATTCTTTGAAAACTTACATGTGCATTTCCATGTTGATGCTCTCAACATTAGATGACATATCTCGTTTTCGTGTATTCCATCTCAAACCATACACCACGTTTCTCACGACGCCGTTATGCATTTGATGTTTGAATTGTGACTTATTACATAAGTCATGATCACAACCCGCTCGTTGTGTTTGTGTAAATTACTTTTTACACTTTGTATCAAAATGTGTATCCTTTTGACAACTTATTAGTAGTCTAAAATAACGGATACACCAATGATATCTAAACATCAAAAAACAAAGTGTTATTATCTTCAACACTTTTTACCGAAATAAACGCAATTATTTCGTTCGGTGTCATGTTTTGAGGTACTCCCTCATCTTGGAACTCTAAACTTGAATAATCACAAGTTGTCCAAAGTATAAAGTTGTTTATAATTAACTACTCGCAAGTAGTTAAGCAACTTATTATGTCTATAACAACATCGAGTTGTTTTTCACAAAATAGTTTCTCCAAGACTATTATATGGTTCAAGACGTTATACTTCTCGTGAAAGTATCGAATCACTTATACTTCGCAAAGACATGTTTTATTCGTTCAAAACATTTCTCGTTTTTGCAAGTGTTTTAATATTAAACTATATATTTACGTTTTGATTACAAATCAAGACAATAAACCTTATAATAGTTTAATAAATAAAACAATTTCAAACTCGCTCGTTTGAAAATAAAACGAATACACATCGTTTTAATAAATGGTTTATCATATTCAAACCATTTCTAACCGCTGTTAGATAATAACGATTATCAATCATTAAAAAGAGTGGTTTGTATGATAACCAATTCTAATATGCAAATTAGAATTTAAATGTTGAACAAACATTCAAAATATTCGGTTTTTTACAAAGTAAACCGCTTCTAACGCGCTCGTTAGAAATAAAACGAATACAATTATTCACTTTTGGTTTAATTGAACGTTTTCTAACACGCTTGTTAGAAATAGACATAAACCTTTTCTAACACGCTCGTTAGAAAATATATATAAACGATTACAAATCATCTTAAATAGTTTATCATAGTTACCCCGGTTCTAACCCGCTCGTTAGAAATTAACGATTGCAAATCGTTAAAATAAATGGTTACAAGATAAACTAATTCTAATACGCCCATTAGAAAATTAGACGATTATTTATTGCCATAAGCCGTTTTTGGTTTATATAAAATAAACGTTTTCTAACCCGCTTGTTAGAAATAAACAATTGACAAAGTCGTTAAATCGTTTCTAACACGCTTGTTCGAAAATAAACAACTCTCAAACTCTTTAAATCGTTTCTAACACGTTCGTTAGAAATAATCGATTACAAAATTTGTTTCGAGGTTTATAAAAAAAATATAAACTATTTCTAATACGCTCATTAGAAATAAACAAATAAAAATCGTTTAAACATATGTGGAAAAATCTGTTTCTAACTCGCTCGTTAGAAATTTAATAGTTTAGACGAAACCGTTACAAGGTTTATTATCCAAAATAATTGTCTCCAACACGCTCGTCGGTAGTTATTTGAAATAATAATATTTTCTAACACGTTCGTTAGAAAATCTAAACGTATATTTTCTAGCACGCTCGTTAGAAAATCTAATCGTTTTTTAACAAGTTAGTTTTACACAATCATCACATCTAACACGCTCATTAGATATAAAGGATGATATTAAAACTTATTATTCTATAAAATTCTAACACGCTCGTTAGAGATATAAAAAGTTTTAATCTTGTTATTCTTTCAACAACGTTTCTAACACGCTCGTTAGAAAATATTAAAACTAGTTATTTTATAAAATAATTACTTTCTAAAATGCTAATTAGAAAATATAAAAATTTAAGACTTTTAAAACCAACATTAATCTCACAATTATGGTTACTAAAAGCTTATTAAAAAATAAATTAAATGTTACAAACATTTAATTTGTAAGGAGTTACAAAATAAAATTTTCTAATACGCTCATTAGAAAATTTAGTATTTCAAAAAACCTATTGAAATACATATTATTTTGTACATGTTCGGTTTTTATCTAAACACGAACAAAAACCATGAACTCCAAAACTTGAATCAAAAAGTCGTTTTGCAACCCCGTATTCGGATTAAAGATTGTACTCCAATCATAAAATTAATCCTACTCATTGTACTAATTAAATATTTCCCAAAAAATATTTTCAAGATTTTAACAAAAATCTCATTAAATATTTTAACTTTCGTGAACCTAAATCCTCGTAGAGAAGGGATTTAAGATTGTAGCAACAATCTTCACGAAAGTCTGTTTTAAGATTGTAGGAAATAGGTTCAGTTTTTATTAATAAATATTAATAAAATAAATAATAACGAGACTCTCGTTATTCGTAGGAAATATGATAGTACAATCCGGTTACAAAACTATATGAACAATAAATAAAATACAAATATATTGTACCAATCTTGATTCAAGCCAACGTCTTTGGAAGAACTTCAACCGCACCATCTTGTACGAACCTCCGCTGCAAGAATGAACAAACCATCGTTGACGGTTTTGGTTGAGGATCGTGTTAGACACGGGACCCTTAAAACAGATTTCGCGCCTCCTCTCAGACGGTCTGTTTCCAGGATACAACAACCGAAGCAGTAGTTGTACTGCCGGAGATGACACTCGCGCCCGAGATTACACCGGATATAAATTGGTGTTTATAGGAAAATAATGAAAAGAAGTTGTAAATATTTTAGAGTACTCCTCTAAAATATGTTGTGAATGTTTCTAATAGTTTTTTGTGAGATCCTCTCATCTCGTATCTTTCGTATGTCAAAATATGAACTCAACGTTCATATATATACACATTCACAAAAGTTGAAACATTCTTTGCCATTAATTCTCTAATTAACGAGGCAATAAATCTTGTAATAAACAAGATTTAATTATATTAAAATGGAATTCATGTGGTCAACGAAACTGTCATATTCATTCATGACAGAATTAAACGAGTTGAAACAACTAGTTTGACCAAGTCCAACTAGTTGTTTTGTTTCCGCTGCAAACCTGTGCACGTGCTAGAACTGATCCGCCAGTCCACGCGCCATGCTTCAAGGATCTCATGTCGCGCCATATGGAGTCGCGCACCACATGGATGCGACTACGCATACCAGGACGCCACCTGGTCATGTGTCATCTATACTCGCGCGCCACACGGATGCCACTATGTATACCAGGACGCCACCTGGTCATGCGCCATCCAAACTTGTGCGCCACTTGCATTCTTCACCATAGCCAATGACATGTGCCATGCCATGGCATCCGCCTACTCCACCTAAGGGTGCGCCATAAGCGGACCCGCCATGTATCTGACCACGCGCTCATGGACAAAAATACAAAGGCAGTGTGCGAAGTTCAAAATGCACTACATAGGGCCCATAGCCCATGGCACGCACGCATATGTGCACGAGTAAGGGTGCTCCGCACCCTTTAGAGTCCCCACTAGTGTTTGCCTTTAAGGAAACAATATACAAGGAGTGCTCCTCCTTATAAACCACTTTAAGTTTTGTCATCCCACCTATGTGGGACAAGTTGACAAAACTAATCCATTTTATTTATCTTTGTTTGTTCCAAACATACAACTTCAAGCTTCGATATCTCATTCATCTTAGCTCTATTTGGACATAGTTTGAACACAAACCATAAATAATTATTTATACAACACATATATAAATATTATTGATGTCCAAAATATTTAGTGAAAAACTCATTTTCACTAAAATTTCCAACACTGATCAAGCTTTCTTCTTTCACAAAGATGAGTGTGATCCAAAACAAATTGAATCCAGGTATTCTTAACTCTAAATTGTGCTCACACAAAAATCCAACAATCTACTAACAAGAAATTAGAAATCATGTGTGTGTGGCTGCGCACGCGCATGGTGTATGCGTATTTTGCATGTGTTATTGTTGACCAGTAACAGAAACAAAGAAGACTTTATTTTTATTGAGATATTGCTTGCTTCATATTTAATACAAAGAGAACAATAACCACATCTACTTATACTAATGAACAAGGATTTAAAAAAGGAAAATATAAGGAAAATATGGCTAATTCTTGGAGAAAGGGAAATACGGCTGTAATACTTGGAGGAAGGGAAAGCATATTTGACCCTATAATCATGGAATATTCTAACACTCCCCCTCAAGTTGAATAGTGGTATTGCCAAAATTCAACTTGAATTGGTTTTGGTTTTGGATTTTGTTTTGAAAAAAGGTTTTGTTTTGATTTGAGAATATGGGTTTTGGGTTTTGTTTTTTTCCTTTTTTTTTTTTTTTTTGGGTTTTTGGTTCCCCTCAAGCTGAAAAACAACTTGGCCATTTGGGTTTTGGCATTTGGTTTTTTTTTTTTTTTTAATTTTGGTTTTGGTAAATTGTTTTGAAAAAAAATTGGGTTTTGGGTTTCGTTTTTTTTTTTTAAGATTTTTTTCCTTTTAAGGCAGTTCACCTCTTAGGGCTTAGTGTCGGGTCCAAAGATTTCCTTCGGAAGCTTCATAACCACCACTCTTCTCGGCGTTGTCGTTGCTAGTAGCACTATTGTTGCCTATGACAATGGCAACCTTACCCTCTTGATTAGGGTTCTTGGTTTTGTGATTGTCACCCCACCAGTCAGGAAATCCCACGATTTTAAAGCACTGCTCTTTGGTATGTCCCCTCATATCACAGTGGGTGCACTTGAGGAGCGATTTATCTTTTTTTATTGGTGCTCCGTTCTTCTTTTCTGTCCTGCAATATCCTTTGGTTGCGAGGCCTAACCCGTCAGATTCGGTGGCTGACAACCCAGCTCCGATGCCTTGTATATCACTATGAGCCGCTCCTAGAATAGTTTGATGGGCGGTTTCTTTCCGAACAGCAGCATAGGCCGTCTCTACAGATGGTAAAGGCTCCCACCGGAGTATTTCGCGCTTTATAGGATCATATTTTTGGTCGAGGGCACTTAGGAATTGAAAAAGTTTGTGTTCAGACCTTATTTTTGCGTAAGCCTTAATGTCATCCGGGCACTTCATGGGGTTAGGATCGATCCTTTCGATTTCTCCCCATATCCCTTGTAAGGAAATCCAGAAACTTTCTAGGGAAGCATCATTTTGTTTAATCTCATTGGCCCTGACATGGAGATTAAAGGCTTGCAATTTATCTTTTCCGCTGCTGTAAGTAACCACCAAGGCATCCCATAGCGATTTCGCCGTGGGAAACTCGGTTAGGTTGCCGGCAATTTGTGGTTCTATATTTTGTATAAGCCACGAGAACACAACCAAGTCGTCTTGTTCCCACTGCTCGAATTCTGCGTCATCTTGATCTGGAGGGTTTGAGGTTAAGTGAGTTAAGAGGGCTTTCGATTTCCCGCCTATGGCAACCCGAATCATTCGGGTCCATAGGGCGTAATTCTGGTTATTGAGTTTGAGATTGATTTGTAAACTGTCTGACAATTTTGGGTTCTGAGGTTGGGAATTTTTTATCAGATTTGCGAGTTGTTTGGACAGGTCCGAACTCGAGCTATCATCGTTGGACATGGTGGTTAAGGTTTGGATGGTAAACAAAGAAAAAGTACGAGGTAAGTGATGAGCAGATTGAGGTTTGAGGACTTTAACACTGCTCTGATACCATGTTGACCAGTAACAGAAACAAAGAAGACTTTATTTTTATTGAGATATTGCTTGCTTCATATTTAATACAAAGAGAACAATAACCACATCTACTTATACTAATGAACAAGGATTTAAAAAAGGAAAATATAAGGAAAATATGGCTAATTCTTGGAGAAAGGGAAATACGGCTGTAATACTTAGAGGAAGGGAAAGCATATTTGACCCTATAATCATGGAATATTCTAACAGTTATACGGTAAGGATGGATGTATAATGTGTTGGTGATTTAGTGTCATCAATGTCGTTTTAGTATAGCTGAATATACATAAGACCAAAGGAGAATTTAGAATAAACATTAATACGAGTTAGGAGGTTTGGAGTAAACACAATACTATTATGATTCCGGGCACCTAGGAACCTCAGAGCGTTCTATGAGGTGAAGCTGATGTGTAACAACTCAATTTCAATAATAAATGGATTAAATATGGTTATGTGATCATTAGGTTAAAAGGCCAAATAATGAAAAGAACATGACAAGGCCCATAAAGGACAAAATGGTAATACGCATATAAAAAACCTAAATGTGGGAAGGAGACTTAACCAACAGTCTAGTCTCCAACAAACCTCACCGCAATGCTTAGTTTTTTTTTTGAACGAAAAAAAAAAAAAAAAAGTGAAACTCGAATTGTTTGTCATCGTTCTCTCTCACAATTAGAGACATAGTAACGAAAGAAAGTGAAACTCGAGTTGTTTGTCATCGTCAGGGCGGCTTAAGTCCAATCAAAATAAAGTCATTGCTTTGGGTCACCAAAATTTTAGGGCCTCAAATTTTATAGGGCGTCATTTAACAAAAATATATATAGGTTAAATGTGTATATTATAATTGCTTTGATCAATGGAGGAGATAACATAATTTTAGTCTAATGGTTAAATTGTTTGGTTTTCCCACTTAGGCTTGGGTTCGAATCCAACAGCCACAACTTTCTTCCATACTTTTTGAATTCTTAGTCATTACTATTTTGACGTTTAAGTCTGTCCTAACTTCTTAGGCTAGAGGGTATGGTGCCCATCCTCAGTGGCGGACCCAGGATTTTTTCCATGGGGGTGCGGAACATTTTTAAAAATTTTAGGCCCCTAGGTATATAAGTAAAAAAATCGGTTCGTATCGGGTCGGGTCAACGAACATCAAACTAAATTTATATAATCATCAAAAACATGTCAAACCTTGTTACAAACATAATTAAAACGTCGACGCCCTACGGGTTTTCATTTTTTGAAATCTATTCAAAACATCATCTAAAACTAATTTTTTAAGCAATTCTTTTCTATATAACATAAGTTTATCGCTCCATAACATAATGTTTCAATTTTAAGTTTAATTTTCAACTATTCAAGCCCTAGAAATCATAACGTAAGTTGTAATCACCCTAAAAATATATAAACAACATAATCACCCTAAAAATATATAAACAACATAATCACCCTAAAAATCATCTAAACAACCATAAACAACGTCAAAACACACAAAATTTCAAACCTATTTAACAACTTTATTACCTTTTTTTCCCCTATAATATCAACCAAAATCATCAAAATAACAAAAAAATTACCCGTGTTCGGATTCCGGTTAGATTTGGTGTCAAACGACGGTGGTATGGTGGCTGATTACGGTGGTCGCCGGCTGCTGGACTGTTGCCGCTGGGTGATGTTGTTCGTTGGCAGTGCAGGGATGCAAGAGAGAGAGAGAGAGCGGGAGAGAATTTCTAAAGGTTTTGGGCTTTAATTATTTTATTATAGTTTGAAATATTGTTAGGTTTAGTTAATGGGCTAAGACTTAGTGGGCTAGCTAGTTAGGAATTATAAGTGGGTAAAGGTATGAGTATTTGGGTTTAGTTAGTTAGGTATTAAAAGTTATATAATTTAGGTAGTATTTTTTTAAATAAGAGTTTACTAAAAAAATTTAAAATATAAATTGATAACACTTTTTACCTAAGGGGTGCGGACGAAAAATTTCAAGGGTGCGGTCGAAAAATTCCAAGGGGTGCGGACGAAAAATTCCAAGGGGTGCGGACGGGATTTTCGACGGAACTTAGCACTAAATTTTTTTCCCCGGGGGTGCGCCCGCCCACCTTGGGCTAGGCTGGGTCCGCCCATGCCCATCCTCCTTTGGAGGATGATCCGCCAGGTAAGCGCCACATCATAGTCCTCCAAAGGATGGTCATTCCCACAAAACTAGAGGGTATGGGAGGATAGTCCTAGATGGATCCTACCCCACCACTTTAATATTTTTTATTTTTTTAATCTTCCACATTTTTTAACTTTTAACAAATAAATTAATAAAAATATTTTCATTAATATTAAAAAACAATACATAAACCCGGTGTGATATCTACATATCGGTGAGTATACACCGAAAAAACACTCTCTCTCCTTCTCCCCACTCCCCATTCAAATACCCGGTGTGATTCACCGATCGGTGAATTCACTCCCCGACCTAAGTCACCGAAAGCATACCGGGATATGTATCAAATATAAATTGTTAAAATATCCTTTTTGAAAATAAAATATAAAAACAAAATAGAAATAAAACCTTGGTGTGTTGATCTCACTAACCTCTAATAGCAGCCAATATTTTGTGCAGAAGTGGATCTTCCTATCTTCATTACATGTTTGACCCATTTGAGCCCTTTAAGATATAAAAAATTATCTGACCCATTATAGATCAAGCACCAGCTTCCTGGTATAGATGTAATCCATTAACTCCTTTGAAAACATAAATGAAACTTCTATCATAAGCAAATTAAGATTTCTTTAGATACAAAAGAGAACATATGCTGACCTATCATACCCCTCGAATCAGTCGAAACAATCAATCAGTTATAACACACTCACACATTGTATGTGCATATGTTTGTCCACAAATTCATACTCATGAGTGGCTATCAACCAAAACAACCAAAGATAAAAGACAATTGAACTACATACACACACATACACAGATGAATATTAATTGCAATTATCAAAAGAATCAATCAATTACAACACGAAATTACTTATATATGCATATATTTGTTCACAAATTCAAACTCATATGAGATTATCAATCGAAACAATCAAACACAACATTCAATCGAACTATATACACACACATACATAGATGAATATCAGTTGCTTAAAACACAAAATTACTTATATGTGCATATGTTTGTTCACAAATTCAAACTCATACACACTTACACAGATGGATATCTACATATATCGAGCTATATACACACTTATACAAAAGAATATCTACATATATCTTTACACAGATGAATATCTACATATATCGAGCTATATACACACTTATAGTGATGAATATCTACATACATCCTTCCTTCTTCAATATCAGTAAATCATTCAAAAAGGGAGAAATTTGTTTTGAGCTTAAGGTCAAAGGGGTATGATAGGGCAACCTTTTATAACAACAATCGGCCAAAGAATCCCAAAATATTCTGTTGAATGCTTGTCGCCGCTGCTACGGGTCATGAGCCGGAGCTCCGGCGGCCGCTGCTGCCGTCGGCTCCACCGCCATCTTCTCAACCACTACCACCCTTCTCCATCACCATCACCATCATCAACTCAGTTGTAACACCCCGAAAACGGGTTTGGTAATCAAACCCCGTTAATACTAAAAGACGGGTAAAGTACCGTTAGTGGTAAAAGTAACCCGGTAAATATTAGAATTTAAATAAATAATCCTAATATTAACTACAACGTGAATAAAAGCTTTTAAGGAAATGAGTTTATAAGAGGCCCGAATTAACGGGACTTAAATTAAATCAAGTCATAATTTTCCCGAATTCACCAAGTAGCTAGGAATATTAACCTAGTTAAAAAGGTGTCTTAAAACAATGAAGAAAACATGGGTAATAATCCTTTTTATAAAGTTACAAACTAGAGGGGCTAAAAATGGAAGATTCGAAACTTATTTATTAAAAACAAAACACTACACACACACACACTAGTGTGTGTGTGCGTGTATACGATCAGGAGCAGAGCTCCCCATGGAGCAAACCCTAGTTCATCACAAAATCAACAAATTGAAGCTCAATTCAAACCCTAAATCAATGCATGAACTCATATAAATAATCACCTAGTCGTGGGGATCACAAGGTATGTTGAATTTTATGATTTGGTGATACTTTGAGATTATGATGAACAATCATAATCGAAATTCTGGAATAAATGTTGAATCTATGAGTGTTATTGTGATGAAAATTTCGTTTAGAAACAAACCCTAGTTGAAAACTTGATGAATTGTTGTCAAAACTAGGAATTTGATAATTACCCTATTATGTGTTAAGTGGGTTTTATGATAATATGATGAACACTCAGATTAAAATGTTAAATTGATGAATGTTGATGTTATGATATAAGTTCTAGATATAGTTCATGAACACTAGACATAGAGGTTTGATTTTTGACGTAAATCTTGGTGAAAATAACTAGTTATGAACTAGTTAGTAAATATGTAAAATTATGCACATTAGGTGTTTGTTAAAATGCCTAAATGAGAACTAAAGTGTTGAAATTTGGGGTGAAACGCTTATTTGAATGATATGGCAACTATGCGTAATATGAAGTGACAAGGGTTCTAAACATCATGTTGAATTAGACTCAATTGTGTAAACCGTGTGATTGAAAGTAATTAACTTTTGATAAGTTAATCTAACCAATGATGAAGACGAATGGTAGTTTCGACATAGAGAATAAGTAGAGTGGAATGGTCACGATTGTTAATGACTAGTCTAACCACCTTGTAAATGTTGACAATAGTTTGACGCCTAACGAGCTAGGTGGAGGCTTGGGAAAGAAACGGTCAAACGAATCAAGCACGAGAAGAAAAGCGTATTCGGGATGTGAGGTAAGTGAAACTTACACACTTATGTAGAATACTTGTTTATTTTATACGTTATAAATGCGATAACAATTGCATCAAAAATACGGATTTCCGTTAAGAATATCTTGTAGTGTAATCTAATAATGAGGAAAAGGGTAAAAATGGAAATTAGTCAAGTGTTGACTAATGTAAATCGAAGTTAAAAGGATACCCATGGCGTAAGCCGAAATGGGTTGAATTTGTGAGAAAAGGATTTAAGAGAGAAAGGATTTGGTAATAAAATCCGGGATGGGATGGATGTATGAATTGGAAATAAAAAACCATGTTTTTGATTAAATAGGTAACGTTCGGCATATAGACCAAACGGGTCGAATGGTGGTGATAACACCATTTGACAATATCGACTAATGTGGTTGTCAAGTCTTATGTTAACAGGAGCGATTAGCAAATCGGATAACTGTGTCGCCATAGATTGTGTGATAATTAAAGAGAGGTATAAATCGGGTCTATTTGTTGACCCAGGCCAGGTACGCTTATATGACTTTATAGTTAAAAGTGCAAGTAAGGTCGAATATTTAGTGAAGTCTTTCATCGCAAAAATGAAGGATTAAAAATGACCATAAAGCCCTTGATGGGTAAACCGGGTAAAACAACCTTTAGAGGTTGTTTAGAAATTATTATTATGATTTTATAATCCTTAGATGCGTATAAAATTTGAATGCATAAACTTTAAGGGTTGAATGCCCTAAATGTGTCTTGCCGTAAAACAACACATTTGAGAGGTAAAAACTCGGAATAAATAGTCTATTACTTTAAATCCACCATAATCTTAGTTGTGGTGGAAGACCAATCAATATGAATGGTTGAAATTATGAGGCATACGAGAAATGGGTGTGATTTATGCTTAAAAGGACATAAATACCCTTAATGGGTCAAAGTAAGATTATAATTAAAATGGGTAAATAATGCGTAGGAACCCGTGACTGGAACCTTATATGATAGACAATGTTGGAGATAAAGGGCTCGTGAAAAATGGGGGTCGAACAAACATGTTTGTTTGATAAACACATAGACGGGTCAAAATTTAGTAAAAAGATAATAAGTCGAAGGCTTAAAAATCTCAAATTTATTTAATCCGGATGTCGGATTTTAACTCCATGTGATAGAGAATTAAATTACGATCACGTAGGAAAAAGAATCGTATAAATCGGATCAATAACGAAAGAGTTATGCTCGTTTTCGTAAAATCAAGCTTGGCTGGGAATATGCAGCAACTGATGCAAACATTCTGTCAAAATGAGGCCGTGTTGCCGTCGCGCGCGGCGACGGACTAAATTCTTGTTTATTTTGATTATTTGACCCAATTACCTTGTAGTACTTGTTATTTAACTATCAAAACTAACTTCTAAGTTGGTTTTGATCATAGGTGAATGTCGAGAGTCCCGGGTGAAGATCAAGCGACGAGCAAGAACCGAACACACGTTAAATGAAGCTTCCGCGTCAAATCTTGATTTGTTTAGTTATAAGTGAATTATGTAAACACTTATAAATATGTTTTTGTAATGTTGTAAACATATGTGAATGTTAGTATGACAAGTTTTTGTAAAGTCACATTTTAGCATTAAAATGTGTATTTTATTTCTTAAAATCTTGATTAATTGAGACGGTCGTTACATCAGTCAATCGGTGCCACCGAGACAAAGCCGCCGCCATCTTCAAAGGGTTTGATTTTGGATTTGGGAGAAGGGTTTGATTTTGGATTTGGGGGTTTATTGGTGTGTGAGAGAGGGGAGGACCGTCCTTGGCGTCGAGAACCCGACGATAGCGACGATGGAGGAACGGCGACGGAGGTCTCGAAATGGAGAACGGGGCGGCGTCTCAAGGTGGACGTTGCTGGACGGTCCCCATACCGTCCAGCCTTAAAAACCATTTTCTCTATATTTTCATTAGCATTTAAGTCGGTCCTAACTTTCTAAAAAACATTTTCTCTAAATTTTGGGTTCAAATCTTAGCTACTGAAGTATGTAACTAAGAAGCATTCATTTTTTTTCATCAATTCAAAAGTTAATTAATCATACTTTAGTTAAAAGCTTTCTTTTTGTCATCTATTTAGTTTCACTACCAAATTCTTGTATATTTAGCTAGTGTATTATTTTTACAAATATTAAAATGTAAATTAAAAGTATTTGAGAATGTTTATGTACAGTCGGTTAAATCTATAATCCTCACTAGTTAAAACATATTTAGGTTAATTGATTTTAATAAAGTAAATTAAAAATCTCTAAATACCTCTAAGCTTATAAATTCACTAGATATTATATAAGATTCATATATAAGTTTATTCTTAGTAATTTCGATGTCAAATAAAAACCGAAAGTTCGAATGAAAAATAAAAATAAAAACAAAAAGGGCCTTGAATTTTTGTATTGCTTTGGGCCTCCAAAATTATTGAGTCGGCCCTGGTCATCGTTCTCCCTCACAATTATAGTAACTTTTAACAAAAAAAAATATTTGTAAAAGATTTTTGGAAAAAAAAAGTTTTTTCTTTATTTAATGTTAATTAGTGTGTTAATTTAATCTATTGAAAGATGGGTAAAAGAAATTAAAAACATAAAAACCGCCAACATTAACGTTTCAACCCACACCTCACAAGTTCACAACTTTGCAAATGTATAAAGTGTTGTGTCAGTGGGCCGAGGCCCCAGTTATGTATTTATTATGATAACGGTGTAAGAGCATTCACATCCAAATAATCAAATTGTGTGTGTGGTGTTTTTAAAATATAAAAAGTATAAAAAGTGGTTGTGAGTGGAGGAGAGAAAAAATGTTACTGTTCATCTGTATATTTGGGGGGACACTGTTCGCCCTCTATAATTTTTTAATATATTTTGAAAGTGGTTGTGAGTGAAGGAGAGAGAAAAGGTAATGATAAATGTATAAAAAATATTATTTAATTGAAAAAGAGAGAGAAATGTAGTGTTTTTTAGTGTAATTTAGAGTGAAAATATGGTGGAATGGATGTGAATGCTCTAAGTTAATACTCACACATCCTTCCCCTTGTTAGGACCGGAGGCTCCTTATGATTGTGTTTGTTTGTATAATTTGAACTAATCAATAGAAATGAACAGAGTTTAAGTGTAGCGGAAATGAACAACAAACTTTGTAAACACAATCATGAAGGGAAATAGATTTGATAAACACATGAATTGCATCAGTCGAAAGATTACAAAGTAAATCAAAAGATTACAAAGCATGCTTACAAACTAAAATCCCCCTCAGCCTGATGCTCCAAGGTTGGTTGCACAAGATGAAAGGATTGAATTGAGGAGAAGAACTCACTCAAAACGATCAAATGTAACACTACAGGGTACTGCTCCATTTATAGACAATCCAAACCACTGAAGCATCTCAGCTGACATCACCATGAAAGCGACGTCTAACAGCCTAACAACCTGTAACTACTGTCCCTATACACACACTGCTAATCTTAACCACTGATTCTACATAAGACAAGTAATACACTAAACTACTGCTATCTTTACATCAGTGCTTTACTCAAGGTTGATCAGTCCTTGATTGGGCAGTGCTTTGTCATCAGTAGATTGAACCAGCAGTGTTTACTTCTTAGCAGTCTTCAGGGCTTTATCAGTAGTTAGAAGATCAGCAGCTGTTGTATACGGACAGTGGATAGAGAACCAACATATGTTATAATCACTTTCAAGGGAGAAGTCTAGTATAAACAGCTGCTTATTATGAATCCACTGTTGTGAACCAGTTTTGGCTTTCATTATCTGTTCCTCTGGTAGGGTTCAATCCCAACAATCTCCCCCTGGAACAGATAATGCCAAAACACTTCATTATTTAGGATCTTTATTCCTCATCAAAAGTTGACTAGCTTGTCTTTTAAATTCTACTTCAAAGTCTTTGGAACTTAAGTCATCCTCATCCCTGCACAATGAAAGTTCAAGGAGATCTTGTAGATCTTCAACACCAAGGCTTAGTGCTTGTTTCCTTGATATGTACTTCATTTCACCATTGGATCTGATCAGGGTCAATACATGGGTCTTTTGATCAAAGAGCCACTTTAGTATTTTTGAACCCAATGGGTTTCTTGGGAGAGATTTATTTACTGATGAGCTTGGAGATTTTGGCCTTGTGAAAATTTGTAAAGCAGTATCCTGAGCTTCAGACATTCGTTTGAAAGCCTTTTCTATGACTTCATTTGCTGCAGCTATGTCTTCTGCAACTTCTTTGTCAATCTGCTCTTGTTTCTTTCGTTAATCTAGCTCATTATCTGAGATATCTTCTGATGTGTTTGGTGATGGTGAATCATCATCTGGTATGAAAATCCTTCTCCTTTTTATTGTAGGAGAGGCAGATGATGTTTTGGGTGGATCAGTGGTGGTGATTTGAGTGGCAGTGGTTTGTGATTGACTAACAGCTGCTGAAACAACTGGTGTTTCAACCATTGTTGTCATTACAACAGATGTTGTAACATCTGTTGTCTTCTGCTTTTTGGCAGGAGGAGATGGTGGTGAGGTTGTTTTTGGTGGTGATGGTGGTGGTGGTAAGGCAGTGGTTGTGGTGTGTGTTGAAGTGGTGTGTGTTGAAGTGATGGCAGCTGTTTGGCTAGCAGTTTTTGAAACCACTGACATATCAACTGTTTGGATGGAAGTTTGAGATTTTGTGATTTGAGGTTTGGAGCCTTTGGGAGGTGGTTTAGATGTCTGTTTTTCTTGTTCTGGTTCAACATACAGGCCATCTTCAATTCCCTTCTTCTTCAACTGCTTGATTTTCTCCCCCTTTTTGGCATTATCTGGAAGGGGGTTATCCATGAAGAGGATAGTGGGAGGAATTTTTCCAGTGGTACTTTGGATATGAGTCTTGATAGCTTTGATGTCTGCTTGAGTATCTTTAAATCTTGACTCCACCATGTTTGTCAGCATTTGTACATGTATTGCATGCTGCTGATCAGCCATTTGTTTTTGTTTTCAAGCAGGGGTTAGAAGAAGTTCCACAACTCATTTGCAGCAGGTGCAGGTTGTGCAGGTGCTTGAGCAGGAACAACAGTGGATTGTGCTTTTTGAGCTTTTAACAACTGGTGCACCATATCCTTTATTTCAGCAACTGATGTTTCAAGTTTTTCAACTCTGCCCGTCAATTCCTGATATTTTAAATCATCACCCATGTTAATGGGATCATCTGATTCCCCACCAGCAGTGGTTGTACCAATGTGTGACTTAGGAACTGAGTCCCAAAAATCACCCATTGATGCCCCTTGTTCTTGGTTCTGGGGTCTTCTCTCTTCAACACTTGATAACCTTTTGAGGGTACCAGTGGTTAAAACAAACTCATTGGTGGTTGCCAGAGGTGCTATAGAAGAGATTGCCTTCAAGGGAGTCTTACTAATGAAACAACTGTCCAAATGTAGATCTGTTGATCCATCACTTGTAGTTGCTGCTCCACTTGAACTACCACCAAGAGTTACTTGTAACTCAAGGGGTGTAACCTCCTCAATTGTTGCTGGGATAGCAGGGGTAGTAGCATCAGACCCAATCACTTGTGGGAGTGTACTCTCAGTGATAGGTGATAGAGAGGAACTGGTTTGTGTCTGAGCTATAGCAACTGCATGCAACAAGGGTATTATGGATTGTGGTAATGTGATTAGTGAGGGTATGGGTGTTGAAAGAGACATGTCCTTGGGATCAGGACTGAGGAAGATGGATCCGATTGGGTCCAGAGCTTCATATTGTGGGGTCCCTGTGCTTACAACCTGATCCTTTTGTGAGGATGCAGGAGGAGTTTAAGGCAATGGTGGAGATCTTTCTTCCATCTGTTGTGAGGAAGTAGCAGCAGTGGTTTGTGGTGACATTGGTGTTGGCACTGGCATTAGCTCTGGGATCTCATCTTCCAGAGTTGCCTTTTTAGAGGGTTTGGTGGGCTTTTTGGATGATTTCTTTTTGGCCTTTTTGGTGATGGCAGGTGTGGGTTTCAAAGCAGTGGTTGTGCTGCTATGATCACCTGGAGCAGTGGGCTCAGCAACAGATGTCTGAGGAGCAGTGGTAGCTGCCAAATTCTGCTCAGGCACCTCTGCTTTTGTTTTTAAAGGTGTTAACATTCTAGTAAATGTTTCAGGTGTTAAACCTTTTATTTGAAAATAAACACCTTGTTCGAGCAAATTTTCATTTTCTTTTCCAAATTTTTGTTTAAAATAGTAGCTTAGAAACCTTGGAAAAAGTAGAAATGCTTTGCTGTCAACATTTTTCACCAAATCATCAAAGATCTCCTGGGAGTAGTTGTAATTTTCATTTTTTAAAATAGCATATCCCAGACATTGGATCTTTAATGGTATTTCGTTAAAAGCAGTTGTTTTATTTGAAACACACATCAAAAGTGTGTGGAATAAAAGTCTAGGTGCAGAAGGAAAGAAACCTTTTTGTAAGGTATCTCTTTTTGTTTGTTCTGCATACCCCTTTTTCAGAAAATCAGTTTTCAACTCGTTTTTGGGAAAAGATGTTTTACCTTTCTGATCATCGAGTTTAAAGACTTCCGAGATGGATTGAGGGGTAATTTGAATCGCTTTACCCTGTATGGAGGAGTTGATGGCTATGACTTTCTCGTCTTGTTTTTCAAGCGTAGCCTTTTTCCAGAACTCTCTCTGGGTTTGTTGATAGATTGGAGCATCTGCTGTAAGCAAAGTTTTGTACTTTGACGCAGACATAATGTCGATGATGGAATCGAAGGTGTGATTGTTGGTGGGTTTTGTGAGTAGACCCAAGTAGTTGTGAGGGGATTTGTATGGGATTTCAATAGGTTCAGCGGCCATTTGTGTGGTTTCTTTGGGAGATGAAGATGAGGATAATTTTGATTTTGATTTCGTCATTTTGATGAAGAAATGCGAAGAATGATTTGTGAAGAAAGGTCGGAAACTGCTTTGAGAAGAGAATTTTTGGAATTCAATTCGACAGTGTAAAACCCTGTTTGGGGGTTTAGGGCAGGGTTTTATTTAGGGAAAAAGTGAATGCTGATGTGGCAGCGGTTACAAAGATCTGATGGCTAAAAACTGACCACGTGCCAACCTCTGATGAAAAGATGAATAATGGAGGACAGTTGTTTTGGAGAACCCTTGATAAAGCAAATATCAGTGGTTACAACGGTAACAATATGAGAGCAGTGGGTGATTTTTACTATCAGTGGATAAGACACTAATTTTGAGCATCAGTGCTTGCCAAGAAAATGAAGGATCAGGGGTTGACTTTCAGCAGTGGACAGTATTTAGGAAACAGATGTTTGAGAAAAACAGTAGTCAGGGGAAATGGTAAAGATTTGAAAGACAAGTATATCAGCAACTTTTACAGAAATTTTCATTCAAGGTTTTGCCACATGTTAATTACACATTTAGAAGCTTTTATAGATTCCTGACAGTGGTTTAGTATCCCAGATGATGAAAAAACCTTTTACTAAGGTTACTCATTTTGTGTCATAATATTTTAATTAGGACATGAGTACCCAAGTATTTTAGGGCTGTTAACAATCAATCTTATGCTCAGTGTTAAAACAAACTTGAGTTTGACATGACCTTGACACTGTACCATTTCCTTTTGATCTGTTTTTAAGGATAATATTACCAACAAAAATAAAGGTTTTATATCCTGACAGGAGAATGAAACTTTTACTATAAAAAACAAGTAAAAGTACAAAATATATCATTCTAAGGAAAAAATAAAGAATAATATATCCTGTTTTTATTGAGAAAAACCTTTTCAAGAAAAAAAATTAAAGGTTAATCTAACAACAACATCAAAACGGATCTGGTATATTTTCCAATTAAAACTCATAGTCACATCATTCTCAAGTTTTAGGAATATGGTCAATGATTTGAAATATATTGTAATAACCACTGTTTGGGACCATTTCCTTGTCAATTGATTGCAAAAATGAGGAGACATGTACACATGTGTTTTCGAAAATCCTGTTATAAACTTTGTTACCATGTGATGATTCTGTAAAACTTGTCTAGTCCTCTTTGTGAGTTTAATCACTGGAGATACTATCGTTACCTGAACTTTCCTGAATCAATGAATGCACACAGTTGCTTGATGACCATTGTTAACCCAATTTTGGACTTTCAAGTGTTTTGTATTTATACTATTTTCTTTTGTCTTCAAAAGTTTTTGAGATAAACACACCTTTGAGTTTATGTAATTTTCTTCTTCCCTTTTTACCCTTCCCATTCATAAGTATAGAAATACTCACTGGGAGGTCTTTATTGAAGGAATACTTATTCCAGAATCATTTTGCAGCAAGAGTTAATTGTCATTTTAGTCCCTGAGTTTTGTCCAAATTTGCCATTTTAGCTCAAATAGTTTTTTTTTTTCGCCTCTAGGTCCCTGACTTTTCCCTTTTTTTGCCATTTTGATCACATACCCTAACTCCATCTAAAAACCTCATTATTAACCAGGGGTATTTTGGGGATTTTCATTTTAAATCTTTTCAATTGCTATTTTGATCCAATTCTAAAAAATCAAAAAAAAAATCAAAAAAATCCAAAAAATTCTAAAAAATAAAAAAAAATCAAAAAAAAATTTCTAAAAAATAAAAAATCTAAAAAATCCAAAAAATTATAAAACATAAAAAAATTCTAAAAAATAAAAAATCTAAAAAATCAAAAAAATCTAAAAAATCAAAAATTTCTAAAAAATAAAAAAAATATCAAAATTCTAAAACAATGACAAGTTACGGCTTTCCCTAACAGACAAGCTTTTGTACCGTTGCACGCTTCACCATCCAATATCCCTGTTCACCACTTTGTCGCTCATTATTATAATATGAACCCAAAACAAGAAATAAAAATAAAAAGGTCACGTTAATATATATGATGAGATAAAATACCTGTACAATACTTGGAATCAGTTTGAATCTTAAATCCCAAAACGCATCACCCCCATCAATAAATTTGCCCAGCAATGAGTTTTTGTTAACAGGCCGATCTGCAGCGTAGTACATGACTAGGAGGTAGTTTGGTTTAACCGGAACCTACGTATATTAAAGAAAATTATATATATGTATATATCGATAGACGTTCAATACAAACCAATTTTAAGTAGAGAACTGCGAGAACAACATATTTACGTGACTTTAAAGGTATGGTCAAAGTTAATACATTGTACAGGTATTTTATCTCATCATATATATTATTGTGACCTTTTTATTTTTTTTTCTTGTTTTGGGTTCATATTATAATAATGAGCGACAAAGTGGTGAATAGGGATACTGGATGGTGAAACGTGCAGTCGGTACAAAAGCTTGTCTGTTAGGGAAAGCCGTAACTTGTCACTATTTTAGAATTTTTATGATTTTTTGTTTTTTTTAAATTATTTTGATTTTTTAGAATTATTTTGATTTTTTAGATTTTTTTTTATTTTTTTTTATTTTTGATTTTTTAGAAATTTTTAGATTTTTTTATCTTTAGAATTTTTTTATTTTTGAGATTTTTTTATTTTTTTGAATTTTTTTATTTTTTAGAATTTTTTTTATTTTTTAGAATTTTTTTATGATTTTTTTTGATTTTTTAGAAATTTTTTTTTGATTTTTTAGAATTTTTTTGATTTTTTAGAATTAGATCAAAATGGCAATTGAAAAGATAAAAAATGAAAATCCCCAAAATACCCCTAGTTAAAAATGAGGTTTTTGGATGGAGTTAGGGTATGTGATCAAAATGGCAACAAAAGGGAAAAGTCAGGGACCCAGAGGCGAAAAAAAAATATTTGGACTAAAATGGCAAATTTGGACAAAACTCAGGGAGTAAAATGGCAATTAACTCTTGCAGCAATGTTTTGAGAGATTTGGTTATTTTTGCATATGCTTATGCCAAATTTCTCATTACACATGATCTTGACATTTTGACTGCTGATTTTCTTAATGTATTCTTAACATAATTGATTTTGGTCCTTTTGAAGGATTCTCAACCTGTTTTTCAATACATAAGATCTAAATGACTAAAGTTTTAATTTCCCTCCTTATATGTAAAAAAACACTAATGTTTTTATTAACATAGGTTTTTGTTGACCTGAGGTTCACACTTTAGTAGCAAACATGATGGAAACAACAAAAACTTCATAACAACAATTGAAATCAATTTTCGTAAGTAATTTTACCATAGTTATCAGACATATTTTCAGATCTGAAAACTATAAGTGGTTTATGTATGACATCACTTGTTATGTGAAGTTTGTGTGTCCTATGACATCTTGGTTGTTTTTACAGAGCTTTTGAGTAGTCACTTTGAACATGATTTCTCGTTACTCTGTTTTTCAACTAAATGCAATCAACCTTAGTATCAATGAATTTTGAGCTGAACTGTTATGTCAAATTGACTGTTAGATCGAATTTGACTGTCCAGGCTCTGATACCAATTGTTAGGACCGGAGGCTCCTTATGATTGTGTTTGTTTGTATAATTTGAACTAATCAATAGAAATGAACAACAAACTTTGTAAACACAATCATGAAGGGAAATAGATTTGATAAACACATGAATTGCATCAGTCGAAAGATTACAAAGTAAATCAAAAGATTACAAAGCATGCTTACAAACTAAACTCCCCCTCAGCCAGATGCTCCAAGGTTGGTTGCACAAGATGAAATGATTGAATTGAGGAGAAGAACTCACTCAAAACGATCAAATGTAACAGTACAGGGTACTGCTCCATTTATAGACAATCCAAACCACTGAAGCATCTTAGCTGACGTCACCATGAAAGCGACGTCTAACAGCCTAACAACCTGTAACTATTGTCCCTATACACACACTGCTAATCTTAACCACTGATTCTACATAAGACAAATAATACACTAAACTACTGCTATCTTTACATCAGTGCTTTACTCAAGGTTGACCAGTCCTTGATTGGGCAGTGCTTTGTCATCAGTAGATTGAACCAGCAGTGTTTACTTCTTAGCAGTCTTCAGGGCTTCATCAGTAGTTAGAAGATCAGCAGCTGTTGTATACGGACTGTGGATAGAGGACCAACAGATGTTAGAATCACTTTCAAGGGAGAAGTCTAGTATAAACAGCTGTTTATTATGAATCCACTGTTGTGAACCAGTTTTGGCTTTCATTATCCGTTCCTCAGGTAGGGTTCAATCCCAACACCCCTCTATCTCTCTCTATGATACCTCAATATAGGGCCTATGATTTCAAGGGACACGTGATTTTAAAAAAACAAATCCGATATATATATATAGAGAGGAGGTTCGTATATGGTAAAATTTTACAAAACATTAAACTGTCAACTTAAATTGGAATTTTACAAAACTTAAACCGTCAAATTAACCAACCTATAAGGCAGATGAGTCCCACAAAACTCCCTTAATCATAAAAACGGGATAAACCTGGACAGTGTCTCCCTTTGGTAATTAATTGCCAGTTTAACATTTGAACCCTGCCAGTTTATGTTTTAACCATTTTAGAAAAACCTTTTTATAATAAAAGTACCATGTTATCAAAGGATGTCACTGAGCCATGCTTCAATACTTTAAGGGCTTTAGCCCATCATGATTTATAATGAAGAAAACAAAATTAAAATTTTTACCTAAGAACACCAAGAGAATCTTCAAGTCGGAAGATTTTATTCAAACTTCACAAAATTTTTACAAGCACAGAATTTTTTAGAGAGAGAAGAAGGCTAAAGAGAAGCATGCCTTCTCCCTTACAAACCACACCTATATATACTAAAAGAGAAAAGAAACAAACAAAACATAAAAAGTAAAGACGACAAAAGAAAAGGCAAAAGCAAAAGAAAAAGGAAAAGAGACTCAATTATTGTCTCTGGTGCCTTCTATAATGACCTTAGTGCCGTGTATGATGGCTCTTCTTTTTCAAAATTCAAAGATGCCCATTATGAGTGGGGCCCTTGTGTCGACTCAATTATTTGTCTTTTTTCTTTTCATCTTCGAGCTCTTCTTTTGGGGTAAATTGATCTACCACCTTCTGAAGATATTCTTCCAAATCATCATCCAGTTTTATTTCTGGAGTTTCTTCTATCGGTTGGGATTCTCCTGCTAGACATGAGAAACGATTGTGCTCATCTTCTTGACTGGTAGATGAAATTGACATCGCTTTAGATGAGCTTTCGGCAGTTGATTCAAAAAACCTTTTCAACTCCATCTTCATTTCTTCTTTGTATAATTCCAGCATTTCAGCCTTTGATGTTATTGTGGCTGCTTGTTTCTCTTGAATCCTCCTTGTCACTTGTTCAAAGGGACTCGGAAGCTGTCTTTGTTGTCTTTTATTAATTTGAGTTCTATAATACTCAGTTTTATTGGTGATCAATTTTATGGTATCTTGACCTTCCAATTCTTTAGTGGAGTTATTAACTCTTATCATTTTGGACCAGAACTTTGTATAACTAGCTCTTTTGAGACAGGGAATATTATCCCTCAGGGTATAACCTGTTGTGGGTTTCCATTTCCAAATCCATGGTATGGAAAACTCTATGAAAAAGTACATCGAGGCTATTCCCTCAAACCAAGTTTTATTATACTCAGCTTCTATAAGGTCTGGAGAAACTGCTACCCATTCTTGGTAGAGACCTTTGAATGGTTCAGGAAGAATTTGAACCGAAGGACCATATAACACAAACCATCTTTGGAACCAACTTGGGATTCCATCTTTATAAATCTTGTCACTCACTTTTATGAACCATGAGTGTTTCTTGCTGGGATTTTGATAAAATAAACATTTTTCAAAACTTTGAATATAATCCCAATAATTGTATTTATAAGTTTGATTGTTATTATTTGTAAGTTCCTTTTCATTTAAAGTACTTAATCCCCATTTTTGTGGAGATAAAAGATGTTTTATAAAAAATTTGCTAAAATTAAATGATCTCTTATTATCTGCTGGATAAAAATGTCTTATTTCAGCAGAATCTGAAACTTGAACAATACTTTCATAGTATTGTCTTGGTTTATAAGAGGCGGCATCATAGGATGCTGGTTCCAAATATTTCTGCATTAAAAACCAAGGATCATCAAAAAACTTATTATCCTCTTGGTTTAGAAGAATTATTTTCTTCTGTCTGTCGGATATAACCCATTCATCATCATCATCTTCTTGTGCTATATTAGCATAAGAGGGAGCTTTTGCAGCTTCCTGGGCTTTTATAATAGCCTGTTCTTCTTCTTGAGCCTTTATTATGGCCATGATCTTGTCATATGAGGGATCATTAGGACTTATTTGAATTCCTCTATTATTATTCGAACTACTGGAAGCAATATCAGAGGCTATAAGCCTTCTACTTCCTTGCTGGACCAAAACTATATCTTGGCCTCTTCCTCTTCCCCCCCTGCCTCTCCCTCTATTATTGGGAGAAGGGTATTTTCCTCTATTGTGAGGAATCATTCTTGAAAATATAAAATCAGGCAGATGAGATTATTTTCTCATTTTCTTCAAGAACCTTTATTCGATTCCTAATATTATTTAGAACAACATATTCATCAGTTAAATCCTTCCACATATTAGGATTACTATAATCATTACTTAAATCATGAATTCTAAAAACTGTCATTCTTTCCATGATATGACAATTATTTTTCTTCAATTGGATATCATCAAAAACTCTTTTTAATGGACCCTTGGCCTTTGTCATTTTGACACCTGCAATTTTAAACAGAAGATATTATCTTCAAATATTCTCTAGTTAAAAAGTCTGGAAGACTATTTTCTTCTCCCTTTTTATATTGTATTTCAAAATCAAAAGGAGCTAATTGAGATTGCCATCTGGCAAACATTTGTTTTGAAACATCATGTTTAAAATCTTTTTGAAACATGAATTTAGCTGCTTGACAATCAGTTTTTATTATAAATTTTTTATTATATAAATCATCTTGAAACTTTAAAACACATTTCAAAATTGCTAAAACTTCTTTTGCAATAGTAGCATATTTTTTCTGGCTTTCAAGCCATTTTCCTGAATAAAACCTGACAAGATATTCTTGTTTCGTTTGAGGAGAAATTTGTTTTAATATTCCCCCATATCCTAATTCTGAGGCATCTGTTTCTATAATCTTAGGCCAATTAGGATTAGCAATAGTCATACATGGAAGGCCTAAAACCTTTTTCTTTATTTTTATAACAGCTTGAGTATGATTATCATCCCATGGTTTCGGATTCTTCTTTAATCTATCATATAATATAGAAGAATCTTTAGCTAAATCCTGGTAATAAGGAGCAATATAATTTAGACTTCCTAAAAACCTTTGAAGTTGTGTTTTATCAGTTATTTTATCAGGGAATTTAGAAGCAAATTCTATACTTCTATTAATAGGAATTATTTTCCCCTTTTCTATAATATGACCTAAAAACCTGATACTTGTTTGGAAAAGCATCATTTTAGGACTAGATATGACTAATCCATTTTTTATAATAATTGTTTTGAATATATCAAGATGTTTAAAATGAGTTTCAATGTCTTTTGAAAACACCAAAATATCATCTATATAAACAATTATAAAACTTGAAAAAGGAATAAATATTTCATTCATAATCTTTTGAAATTCTGAAGGGGCATTCTTCAGACCAAAAGGCATGACATTCCATTCGTATTGCCCAAAAGGGACATTAAAAGCAGTTTTATATCTGTCTTTTTTATCAATTTAAATCTGCCAATATCCAGATTTTAAATCAAATTTTGAGAATATTAAAGCATCATATAATCTGTCTAGTAAATCCTTTTTATTAGGAATTGGATATCTAATCCATTTTAAAACTTTATTCAGAGGTTTATAGTTTATAACTAATCTAGGGACCCCTCTTTCAACCTCAGAGTGTTTGTTAACATAAAATGCAGTGCATGACCATGGAGACTTTGAAGGACATATCAATCCCTTTTGTTGTAAAGACTCAATTTCCTTTTTGCATAACTCTAAATATTCCGAATTCATCTGACAAGGTCTTGCCTTGGTTGGAATATTAGTTTCTATAAAATCTTCTTCATAAGGTAAAGAAACAATATGTTGTTTTCTATTCCAAAAAGCATTTGGAAGATCATTACATATTTCTATATTAAATTGATTTTTTATGTTTTCAATTTTTAATATTAACTTAGGATTTTTTAGTTTTTCCCCAATCATATTAATATTAATTTCTTCTTTTAGAAAATTTATTTGATTGATTTTTGCTTGTATAAGAAATTCATTTAAAAATTTTTCAATTGGCTGAGTTATAAACTCAAAATATAATTCTTTATTGTTATAAAAAGCTTTAAATCCTTTTTTATTAACTTCTTTTAAAGGAAATATTTTTGAAAGAAATGGAGTTCCTAATATAACTTCATTTGTTATATTTTTTACAAGGACAAAAGATAAAGGAATACATTCTCCATTATTGCAAATCTTTGCATTTGGAATTTTATATTCTACTTCCATATCTTGCTTATTAGCTGCTCTAAGAATATGAGTAGTTTTTTTTAAAATATTTTGTAGGAATTAATCCTTCCCTTAAGCAGTTTAAATCTGCTCCAGAATCTATAAGAGCAATAAAATTCTTTTTAAAAGTATTTTTTATTTATAAAGTCACCTTGACAAGCCATTTTTGAGAAATAAATTTTTCAATTTTATTAATATACTCTTCTTCCCCCTTATTTTTAATAATTAAAGGAGGAAAATCCCTATTATAATTTTTAGTAGGACTATCAATAGGAGATGGCTCAGTGACATCCTTTGATAACATGGTACTTTTATTATAAAAAGGTTTTTCTAAAATGGTTAAAACATAAACTGGCAGGGTTAAAATGTTAAACTGGCAATTAATTACCAAAGGGAGACACTGTCCAGGTTTATCCCGTTTTTATGATTAAGGGAGTTTTGTGGGACTCATCTGCCTTATAGGTTGGTTAATTTGACGGTTTAAGTTTTGTAAAATTCCAATTTAAGTTGACAGTTTAATGTTTTGTAAAATTTACCATATACGATCCTCCTCGTTATGGTATCAGAGCCATGGAATCAAAGGAAGTTATTGTATGTCTACCATATACGATCCTCCTCGTTATGGTATCAGAGCCATGGAATCAAAGGAAGTTATTGTATGTCTTGTTTCAATACTTTAATTTTAATCATGTTAAATTTGTTTAGAAAAAAGAGTACTATTAAAAATAGTGCTAATGAGGAATATGATATACCTCAAGATCTTGATCTACTTAACAAGTGGACAATCCCTCATATAAATCCGAGGGTTATATACCAAATGGGGAGTTTTGATAATTTAATAAATAAGCATGTGGTTAAAACCACTGAGGAATCAGTTTCTATAAAAGACGAAGAAATGATAATAAAATTGTTAAATATGTCTGATATAAACAGACATAAAAAAGATTTTAATTTTATGCATATTGGTTTAGTTCAAGTTGCTTTTAAACCCTTAACTTTAAAGGGTTTACCAGAAAGTTTTATAGCTGTTTTACGAGATGCTCGTAATTTAAACTGGACACAATCATTAATGGGTATAATAGAAACCAGCCTGGCACATGGTCCAGTATATTTTAATGTTTATCCTGATGTTCATTTATCTTTAACAGATCAAAATATTGATGATGCTTTAACTTTATATGTTAAAACACATGGTTATAATTATGCTGAAGGATCTGAAGTTATATGTATTTGTTATAGAATATATTATAGATTACTTACCACTATGAATGCTAGATGTAAAAGAATTGATAAATCTAGTGAAGAAACTATTCTGATAGAGACAAACTATGGAAAATCTAATATTTCCATAAGAAGACCAGTTAAATGGGAAGAAATAACATTTCCAGAGAATTGGGTTATTAATAGGGCTGTAAAAATTCCTCCACAGATAAACCATAAGTTAAGGAGATTAATAGAAACTCATGAAGGGAATACAGAGATAGAATTTGAAGAAGAAAGAAAAGATAAAAGGCTTTTGAAATCTATTTCTGCTAGATCATATATTTCACCGCTAGATTATAAAGTTGAATTGCCAGAATCATCTAGAGCCTCTACTTCTCAAATAAGAAATAGTAGAGTAGAAATCTAAATGTTGATAATAATCTAGTTTCAGGTATGTACCAACCTGTTAGTGAGGATGATACTGTCTCACAAATGAGTTTTAATTTATCATGAATAAGGAAAAAATTGATTTTAGTCCTGGATCTGTCATAAGACAGAAAATATGTGAAAAATATAGACATCCTATTTGGCAACCATTTAAAGATTGGTTTTTAGAGTCTTACTCTAGGGAAAAAAGATTTGAAATAGGAAAAGAATTTTATAAAGATTTGGAAGATATCCAGGAAATCATAGAATTTCCTGTTTGGTTTATAAATAAATATTCTTTCAAATATATCTCGGTTATTGAAAAAAATTATAAGCTTATTACAGGAGACATAATAAGATCTGTTTTTCCTCCTCAAAATGATTTTGAAATGACAAAAGAGAATGATATAATTCATTTTGCTGCTTTTAAAAAAGCTTTAAGTAGTGGGTTAATGTCTGTCACTGTTTCTCATGTTAATCATATTATACAACAAAATAATTATACAAATTTATGTCTTAAACATTTGAATGATAACATGCAAGAAATAAATAATAAAATTGAAAAGGTTTTAGAAAATCAAAATAAAGAAATTGGAGAGTCTAGTAATACTAAATCGTCTGAATCAGAATCAATTATATTAGCTAAGGCAACGATTCAACCTCCACCAAAAATAGATAATTATAAAGTAAAACCTGAAGAAGAGCTTAAGTCAATGGATGAATTAATAGAAATCATAAAAGAAAAGTTTTCAAAAGTTCAACTTAATGTTTTGAGTGATACAGAAAACATGGATAATAAAACATATGAAGCTTATGTTACTGATTCTATAAATAAATTTGGTCAAGGGAAAAAATATAAAAGTTATGATAATAAATATTCTGATAAACCAAGACAAAGATTATATTATTATCCTAGGCCTACTCCTCAAGATGTTTTACATGAGGAACAAGAATTAGAAATAAATAATTCTTATAGTGGAAAAGCCATTTATGAATGGAATTTAGATGGTTATACTGATAGGCAAGTTTATACTATGACACACAGAATGTTGATGTATGCCACCATAGCAAAAAATAATAAAAATACTGATGAAGTGGTCTGTCAGATGATAACTGCAGGTTTTACAGGTCAGTTAAAAGGATGGTGGGATAATTATATAGGTGATAAACAAGAACAGATTTATAAACATTCTAGGCAAGAAGGTGATAATAGAATTTCTGATGCTGTTTACACTTTAATTTTAACTATTATAGAACATTTTATAGGAAGATGGTCTGATAATTCTGAAACCATTAGAACTTTGCTTAATGGTCTTAAATGTCATACTTTAACCTCTTTTAGATGGTATAAAGTAGGGGTGTTCAAAATCATCCGAATCCGAATTATCCGAATATCCGAATCCGAATTATCCGAAAATTCGGATATCCGAAAATTTCGGATATCCGAAAATCGGATATCCGAATTTTCGGATTCGGATTCGGATACTGATTTCAGGAAATTTTGGATATTTCGGATATCCGATATCCGAAACATTTTTTTAATATATTTTTATAATATATATAAATACCATTTAAAAATTATAACCTAACCCTAATCGATTCATTCTCCACTCCAGCCGCTACTCGGTCTCTCACTCACACCCGACGCCCTCAATCCTCATCACTCATCAGAATCGAATCGAAGATGATCTGCTGAATCAATACGAAGTCGAATATTAAAGATCGAATCTGAAAGTCGAAGATTCAAGGTTTGTTTCCATATCAAATCTTTATTTTAAGTTTATGATTTGTTCAAATATTAAAGATCGAGTCTGAAAGTCGAATATCAAAGATCGAATCTGAAAGTCGAAGACTCGGTCTCTCACACCCGACGCGGTTTATACTTTATTTTAAGTTTATGATTTGTTCAAATCTGATTCACGGTTCAAATCGAAGATATACATCAGTTTATAAGTTGTTTTGTAACAGATTTGTTCATCAGTTTATAAGCTGTTTTGTTATCTGCTGAATCCTTCAATAGTGTATAATATGATTTGTTCATCAGTTTACAAGCTGTTTTTATACGATTTGTTTGTATAATATACATCAAACTTCAACTTTGAACAGATTTGTTTGTATAATATACATCAGTTTATAAGCTGTTTTGTTACAGATTTGTTAACAGTAGATTAGTTTAGTACTTTTATTAGTTACAGATTTGTTAACAGCTGTTTTGTTTTGTATTTGTTACATACTTACAGGTTGTTCGAAGGATGGATTGGAATCAGATGATTGGATTTGGAAGATTATGTGTTTATTTCGACTTTTAAAACTTTGAATTGTGTTATCAGTTGTGTGTTATTTTGGACATGTTATGTGTTATTTTGGAACTTTGAATTGTGTTGGTTTGTTTCTTTTGAACAACAGATCTTTTTATTATGTTGGGAAAGACAAAGTTTGTATTTTTATTTGATTTTTTTTTTTGGTTTTAGAATTTCGGATATCCGTTTCATTATCCGAATCCGTATCCGAAATTTCGGATATCCGAAAGTCGGATATCCGAAATTTCGGATACGGATTCGGATAGTGAAATCTACTATCCGAAATGTTCGGATATCCGACTTTCGGATATCCGGTTTTGAACACCCCTAGTATAAAGATGTATTTTTAAGCAGAGTTTATGAGCTCCCTGAGAATAATAGTTCTCATTGGAAGTCCAAATTCATTGATGGTCTTCCATCCTTATTTGCTGAAAGAGTTAGAAAAGTTCTTAGGGGAAATAATATTCAAATCCCTTATGATAGTTATACTTATGGCAGACTAATAGGAGTCTGTGTCCAAGAAGGATTAGCTTTGTGTAATGAATTAAAACTAAATCAACAGATTAAAAAACAAAGTCTAACTGAAAAAAGACAGTTAGGAGAATTTTGTGAACAATTTGGTATGGATTGTACCAAAGATAAGAATTTTGATAATGAAAAATATTATAAAAAATATAGAAAAGCTAAAAAGGAGAAATATTTTCAAAAGCGTAGGGAAAAAAGAGAAAGGAGAAAAACCCAAAGAAAAGAAAAATGGGTTCCTACTTGTTATATATGTAAGAAAAAAGGTCATAAGGCTAATGAATGTAGCCAGAGAATTTTTTTTAAAAATAAGGTTAATAATCTTGACATAGATGAAAATGTTAAGAATGAATTATATAAGATTTTTGATACTGAAGATGATGAATCCTCAAATTATAGTTCAGAGGAAAGCTCTTGTTCGGATAATTGTCAAGAAAATTGCTGTAATAAAATTGTTTCTGACAATGAGATGCTTTATAAAGTCATGTCACAATTTCAGGATAATAGTCTTGATGAAAATGAAATAAATGTTATAGATAGTAATATGTTAGAAGATATTTTAGGAAAAATTAAAAGTCCTGAAGAAAAGTTAAAAATCCTCCATATGTTATATAAAAATGGAGAGACTCAAGAAGTCCAAAAGGATATTCGGGTAGAAGAACCCGAGGGTCCCTATTCCATGAAACATGTTCATAATATTTTAAATACTAGGAAAAATTCCTCTACTTCAGAAGATTTAAAAATGGAAATTACTAATTTAAAAAAGGAAATAAGCTATTTAAAAGAGAAAAATTCTAATTTTGAAAATAGAATTATAAATCTTGAAGGAAAAATTATAAATGAAAATTTTTATAGATCTTCTACACATGAAATAGGAGAAACATCTAACAAAACTCCCTTAATCATAAAAACGGGATAAACCTGGACAGTGTCTCCCTTTGGTAATTAATTGCCAGTTTAACATTTTAACCATATATATAGGGAGCCGCTAAAATGAAAACCACCTCCAGTTGTAAGAACCATGAGAACCACTCTCCACCAATCATATTTTGCCAACAAAAAGGGTAGTTTGTCATTTACCCAAAATGTCTAATCTCACCCTCTCTCTTCATTTAAATCACACCCTCTCTCTCTTTATTTAATTCTCACAATCTCTCTCTTCCTTTTAAAACCTCTGTCTTCTTCATTTGTCTCAAACACACCACCTTCATCTTCTTGAGAGAGAAGGGGAACCTCCCCACCGCCGGTCACCCACCCTCATCGTCTCCGGCCAATCGCCATTGAGCCTCTCATTGAAAATCAAACCTGCAACTATAATCGTCTCTCTCTATTGAACCCCTCATCTCTCATCTTCAAAACACAGAATCATCTTCAAGACGGTGGTGGGGAGGTGGTTTGTGGTGAAGACGGTGGTGGGGAGGTGGTGGTCGGTGGCGGATGACGGTGGTGGGAGGTGGTTTGGTCGGAACAAACAACGCCTCACTTTCAGGATTCGGCTAGATCCGACAAATCCTGACCAGATCCTGCTCTCAATCGGTTCACATCATGAAAAGAGTTACAAATCTAGTGTATTCGAATCTCTATAAACCAGTGGCTGGTTTAGTTCCAGCAGACAGTTGTGTTGCTTAGTCGATGTTCTTACCCTTTTATTTTGCTCGGGCGACCACCGTCATCAATCCCCCTTGTCTGTGTATGTTCCTGTACTTGCAATTTTTTTTTGTTAATTTGACTATTTTTTTAAGTTTTATTAACGGTGCTCTATTAATATATTGTTAATTTGACTATTTTTTTTGTTAATTTGACTATTGTTGGGGGGTTTTTTACTGGTGCTTTTTTGTGATGAAGGTGGGCGACGGTTGTTGGTAGTGGTGGCAGTGGCGTTGGGGGGGGGGGGGGTTGTTGATGCTTTTGAATGATTTGAATGTTTTGAAACAGTGAACTATGTGTGGGTTTTTGATCTGTTCGATTGGGCGGCGATGATATGTGTTCTTTGATCTCTGTTTTGATTTGGTATGTTGGAGATTTTGATTTGTGTTCTTTTGAATCTGTGGGTTTTGATATGGTCGATTGTGTTCTTTATTTGTGTTTTTTGATTTAGGTGGTTTTCTGTTTGCATAAAGTGACCATGTTATGCATATGGTGATTCTGGTGGGTTTTGTGTTTGCATAAAGTGACCCTCAATGTTTGATCTTTGTGGTTGAAAACTTGATTTTAGAGAAACTATTGATTTGTGGTGCCGGTGTTGCCCCGTGGTCCCCGCGCGTTGGTGCCCCGTGGTGCCCGCGAGGTGCCGGTGGTGCCCCATGGTGCCGGTGGTCGATTGAAGTGTGGTTTTAGATTTGGGTGGCGATGATGCAAAAAAAAAAACAAAACAAAACGCAGATTTTGATGACGATGACGCGGCAAGGACGGTGGAGGGTTGGTTTTTTGAACCTGCAACCCCACTTTTTGCAGCCTTCTGATTATCGGATAATCTGAGCCGAAACCCGTTTTTTTTTTCGAGATACACTTTGTTTTGATGTTGTTGGTTTTTTATTTTTTCCCCCTAGTCGATGATGATAACAATATATCTGAGACACCTCCCGAGTTTCCGATTTCTGGGTGCGTTCGTTTTTGCGTAAAAAAGTTTTTGTAAAAAAAAAAAGTTAAACCGTAAACTTTTTAACATAAACCGTAAACTTTTTAACGTCAAACGTAAAAAGTTTTACATAAACGTTATAAAAACTTTTATAACGTTTTACGTTAAACGTAAAAAGTAAAAAGTTTTACGTAAAACGTAAAAAATTTAACGTAAAACTTAAAACGTAAAACGTAAAACGTAAAAAGTTTAAAAAGTTTAACGTAAAACGTAAAAAGTGTAAAAAACGGCGCGTTAAAAAACGTGAAAAACGGCGCGTTAAAACGACGAGTAAAAAAAAATGTAAAAAACGACGTGTAAAAAAACGTATAAAAAACGGCGCGTTAAAAAAACGTATAAAAAACGGCGCGTAATAAACAAGGAGCGTGAATGCGGCGCAGCTGCAAAAAAAAAAAAAAAAAAAAACGGGACGTAAAAAACGCCGCGGTAAAACGGGACGCCAAAAACATCGCGTTAAAAAAAACACGCTTGAAAAAGGCGAGCGTAAAAAACGGCGTACAAAAACGACCCGTTAAAAAACGATGCGTGAAAAAGCCAGGCTTAAAAACGGCGTACAAAAACCGGCGCGCAAAAAAAAAATCGTCTTGTTAAAAAAATCTGAATTTAAAAATGCTTTTAATAAAAAAATTCTTTTTAAAAAATAAAAATTAATATAAAAAAACAAAAAAGAAATAAAAAACAATAAAGACAAAATAGAGTAATTTTACGAAACTACCATTTTGAATTAAAATATTAAAAACATAATAAGATAAAATCTATTTAATATTAATTTTAGTTACTTTCAATCTCATCCATCCATCTTCTTGATCTAAAGGTTAGAAAGTGGTTCCCATGGTTCTTACATCTTCTTGATCTAAACGCGCCGTTTTTCACGTTTTTTAACGCGCCGTTTTTTACACTTTTTACGTTTTACGTTAAACTTTTTAAACTTTTTACGTTTTACGTTAAACTTTTTACGTATTACGTTAAACTTTTTACTTTTTACGTTTTACGTAAAACTTTTTACGTTCTACGAATTACGTTTTACGAAAAACTTTTTACGTTTTACGTTTTTACGTAAAACTTTTTACGTTTACGTTTTACTTTAAAAATTTTTACGTTTTACGTGAAAACTTTTTACGTTTTACATAAAACTTTTTACGTTTTACGTTTTTTACGTTTTACGTTAAAAAGTTTACGCGTTAACTTTTTTTTTTTTTTTACAAAAACTTCTTTACGCAAAAACGAACGCACCCAGAAATCGCAAACTTGGGAGATGTCTCAGATATATCGTTATCATCATCGACTAGGGGGGAAATTAAAAACCAACAACATCAAAACAAAGTCTATCTCGAAAAAAAATGGGGTTTGGCTCAGATTAACGGATAATCAAAAGGCTGCAAAAGAGGGGTTGCAGGTTTAAAAAACCTACCCTCCGCCGTCCTTGCCGCACCATCGTCCGTTTTTTTTTTTGATCATCACCGCCGATTCAAAAAGGCACCAGATTCAACCGATTTAAACATTCAAAAGGAACATGAACATCATTCAAACCCAGAAGGAACATGAACATCATTCAAACCCAGAAGGACCTTGAACATCATTCAAAACTGATTTAAACATTCAAAAAGGAACTTGAACATCATTCAAAACCGATTTAAACATTCAAAATCGCAGTAGCAACAAAATGACAGTAACAACAAACCCAAAATGGCTGTAGCAACAAAATGACAGTAACAACAAACCCAAAAAGAACATCATTCAAACACAGATCTAACACCCACATAGTTCACCGGTTCACACCCCTCCCCATCCACCCCTCCACCCATCATTCACCGCCACCACCACCTTCGACCCCTCACCCCCTAACCCACCACAACAACCCCCCTTCACCCATCGTTCACCGCCACCAACATCAAAGATCGGGACCAAAAAGGGGGCATAATTTCCAATTTCAGTCAAAAGGTTTGACCATAATTTACATAAAAAAACCAGAGACACAAGATCCGAACCCAAAAGGGTGTGGTGTTTGGGGGTAGCCGACAACCGAGGGGGCCTAATTTACAAGATCAGAACCATAATTTACAATTCAACAAAACCCCTAAACAAAATGAATGTTCTAGGGCCGTTAGAACACACCGTTAAAACCCGTTTTCCAGATCGACAAAGAGTCTCCGACAAATGAAGCATCTCCGGCCATCACCGGTTTCAACACCCCCTTCATCCATTTTCAGATCGACAAAAGAGTCTCCGACAAATGAAGTGGCCGTCGAGGTGGTCTGCGGTGGTAATCAGTCAGCGGTGGTTTGCGGTGGTTTAACGAAACACAACAGGAGGTGATAAAAGGTGGTTGCCATGGTGGTAGCCAGCGAGGAATATGGTGGTCTGCGGTGGTAATCAGTCAGCGGAGTGGCCGTCGATGGTGAACAACGATGGGTGTGGTGGTTGGTTTGAGTTTGGATTTGGGATTTTCTCCTTATGCAGAAGATTTCGCACAGGATGATGAAGCATTTCAATAGAGAGAGAGATGAGAAATGGTGTCTCAAGAGAGAGAAATGTCTGCAACTATAAAGACAGACAGTAGAGAGAGGAGAGATAAGAGATTGGACATTTAAAGGAAATGACCAAATTACCCTTTATTGTGATTGGTTGAGATTGGTTCTCGCGGTTCTTACAACTGGAGGTGGTTCTTATTTTAGCGGCTCCCTAAATATATATATATATATATATAGGACAAAGATCCGTTATGAACCACCCTTTATTGCGAGAACCGCGAGAATCAGTGTGAACACAAACAGTAATTCCTAAAAAAATCTAAAAAACACCCAAAATTTTTTTTTTTACTATTTTTTTTGAAAAAATCGCTATATTTTGTTAATAAAAAAAATAAAAAAAAATTCAAAAAAAAAAAAAAAAAATTTCGAGTAACAGTTATCCATGCACATGTGCATATGTATCATTTCTTTGTCAAATTCCGTAATTCATTACAAGTAATAGTCAATTACACTTTCATTTACACTACCACGTGTAATACACTACTTTTTACGTTAACAATGTTAGAAATGCACATGTGCATCTATATGTATCAACATGAAATAAGGTGTTTTGGTACACTACTTTCTCTTTTATCTATCATTCCATCCATAATACACAAGCATGCACATGTGCATTTTTTTCATTTTTTTGACAAATTCCGTAATTCATTACACATATTAGACAATTGCACTTTCATTTACACTACCATATGTAATACACTACTTTTTACATTACCAATATTATAAATGCACATGTGCATTTATATGTATCAACATGAAATAAGGTGTTTTGGTACACTACTTTAAATACACTTTCCCTTTCATCTATCATATCATCCATAATACACTACTATTACCTCCTACAATCCATAATACAATATCATTACCTCCTACCATCCATAATACAATACCATTAACAATATTTTCACTTTATTACATGTATGTAAACACCATTTATACCATCCAATCAACATATTACATCAAAAATTGACAACTATAAACCAAACCATCAACCACTAGATATAACTAACTAAAAAACATGTATATGGGCCTACTTCTCCATTCAAAATCACAAACTTTTTGTAACAAAACACGTTATATCATGGTTATACCTAATGATGCACATGTGCATTTTGAATATTGGTAATGTAAAAAGTAGTGTATTACTAATGGTATTGTAAATTAAAGTGCAAATTGTCTATTCCTGATAACGTATTACCGAATTTGTTGAAGTAATGATATATATGCACATGTGCATGGATAACTGTTACTCGAAAAAAAAAAGTTTTTTTTATGGAAACGAAATATAGCGATTTTTAAAAAAAAAATATTAAAAAAAATAAAAAAAAAATTTTGAGTGCTTTTTTTATTTTTTTTTTAGATTTTATTTTGTGTTCACATTGGTTCTCGCGGTTCTCGCAATAAGGGTGGTTCTTGCATGAACCTTACCCTATATATATATATATAGTTAGGATTTAGAGAAAACGGGGGAAAGTGTGAGAACGTTTATGAATCGTCCGATCAAAACAATCTATGGACTAGATTGGCGCGGTGGCGTTTTCGTAAATAACATCAATTTTATTACGTGGACGTGCTTCATTAAGGGTAAAAAAAAGTCTTTTGACTTCTCCACACAAAACGTCATCTCATGAAATAAAACGCCAAACAAATAGCATACACCATTCTAACTAAAAACGCCAAACTTAATTATAATAAAATCCCGCCTAAAAAAACCGCCAAAAAAATCCTATATATACAACATCTCAGACCTTCAATTAAAAAAACACACAAAACCCCAAACGCCATATTTAATATAATACCATTCTTCTTAGAAACGCCAAAAAACCCAAAAATCAAATATCTTCTAAACCAAAACGTTTATTTGAAAGTTTGGTTGTCTGTAAGGTTTCACTCAATGTAATGGACAAAAATCCTTAAGTGAGGATATTGTCCATTTCATTGAGTAAAATCTTATTGACTTTATCCTCAACTGCCATCCAATTTATAACGCCAAAACATACAAAAACATTATTGAGGTTTGTTGTCAATAAAGTTTAGCTGCATGGGGTGGACAAAATTGTCAGATATCTTTCTTAACCGAGGATTAACAATGTTGTCCATCTCATACAGCAAAACATTATTGATTTTAGCATGATCAAATTTTGAGGTTTAAGGTGCTTTTATTTAGTGGCGTTCTTTTTATCGGTAAAACGCCAAAATTAAAAAATCAAACATCATTCATTGGAAAATTCAAGATTGTTGGCTGAAGAGTGTAAACTCAATAACATTTTGCTGCATGAGATGGACAAATCTTCAAGAAAAAAGATGTTGATGTCAGACTTTGTGCTTTCAAACGGCGACAAAAAAACAAAAAAACAAAATGAATCATACGAAAGTCGAAACAGCCAGTTAAGATGATTCAAAAAAGAAGAAAGAGACTGGTGACAGTGAAGATTTGGAAGATCAATTGTTTATATATATTTTTTTTAATTTTCTTTTTCAGTTGATTGTTATATAATAAAAACGCCATATATAATAAAAACACCAGACAGCCAAATGCTTGTTAAAACGCTATCATGCCGTAAAACGCCCCCAAAACTCTCAAACTATAATAAAATTATTTTGGCAAAGTATTATAAAAAACCCAAAAAAAAAAAAAAAAAAAACCAAACTTGAAAATGTAACTAGAAACATTAACTACAAAACAGTAAAAATGAAGAGACGGAAAATTTATTATATTAGAATCTAAAACGCCAAATTTGAAAGACGGGACGTGTTACAGACTTCAGAGATAAAAGCTTATAAAAAACAATAATTACAAACAGTAACTGAAACGACGAATATTTTATTATAATAATGCACCGCCTAACCTACGCCGCCAAAAGAAATCCTAAAAAATAATACCTCTCAGCAACTTCCATTTAATCAAACCAAAAAAACAAACGCCAATACAACTAAATACCACTCACTGTAAAACGCCAAAATTTTAAAAAAATCAAAGATAGCAATATGCTTTCTTGGATATTCAGTATTGTTCTTCGTAAAGTTTCACTGAATAGATTGTTAGGTGAGGGGAGTAACTCAGTAAGATTTTGCTGCATGAGATGGACAAATCTTCAAGAAAAAGATACTGATGACAATCGAATGTTATTTTGTGTTCTTTGTTCTTGAATAAGGCTTGGATGAGGAGAAGAGATCAATGACACTGAAGAGTGGGATGATTATAAAGATGAAGATCAAGATGAAGAAAAAGCGAAAAACACACCCACACGTCATAGATCTATGTCCCCGAACATCCACAAAAAGCCACTTCAACAGACGAGCAGGCAAAATAATCAAACCGATGGGTTTGTTAAGTTTTACATAAAGCGCCATATATTTGGTGACAGTTCTCGTACTATTAAAGAAGAGAGGGACTGATGACAGTTAAGATTGTGAAGAGAGATCCAATTAGGATTTTTAATTTATTTTCTTCGCTTCTATTCTTTTTCCATGTGGTTGTAATATAATTTTACAATTGTAAAACGCCAAGATACCACAAACGCCAAAATGTATATAAAAAATAATAGAACAATGGGCCATCTTGTTTAAAACGCCTTGAAAAACGCTATTCAGATAGATTTCCTGACCCCCTGGGGTTCCAATGGCATACGATTTGAAAAACGCCATAAAGGCCAAAATGTTAATACAATGAAACCATTAAACGCCATTAATTATTGAATTTGGTTAACGCCAAAAATCTTAAACCCCAAAAATAAAACAATATTGTGAAAAGCGGAACTGGAAAAACAGAAGATAAAATGACAAAAATGCCCATACGCCCTAATTATATCGTGCCCCATGTGTTGGGCCAGGATGCGTTCTCACACTTTTGAGCGTTTTCTCCTGATCCCGTTTCTATATATATATATATGTTAAATATTTTTTTTTAAATAGTAAACACATACCAATTCAAATATAGGTCCATTTACAACATTAGGTTTATTGGGCCTAATACTAATTTAATTTAAAAAATAAAAATTATACAATATAATTGTAAAGGCATAGGGCACATTTTTTCGAGCTCGAACAAGGTATATAAATTCTTAGAGACGCCACTGTGTGTGTGTGTGTCTGTGTGTGTATATATACAGGGGAATGTTCAATTAAAAACCACTAGTTAGAGTGAAAACTTGAAAACTAACTAAAAAAATCCTAAAAAACATGCCAATTTTTTTTTTTACAAATTTTCGCTACTTTTATATATGAAAAACTTTTTTTTAAAAAAAACTTGTACTGCATATGTGCATTATATGTATACTACACATGTGTATTATTGCACATGTGCACTACAATTTTTTTTTTGAAAAGAAGTTTTTTTATATATAAAAAGTAGCGAAAATTTATAAAAGAATTGTAAAAAAAAATTGGTATGTTTTTTAGGGTTTTTGAGTTTTCACTCTAACTAGTAGTTTTAGTTGAACCCTCTCATATACATATATATATATACACATATATATATACATATATATATATACATATATATATATATATATAGGGAGCGGTTAACATACAAAAGGCCTTATCCTACTTCACGTACGCGACGCCCTTAACCATCAGATCTGGGATGTAATCACGCATGGGAGCCCTAATCACGCATGGGAGCAGTTAATCACGCATGGGATCAGATTTTGGAAGATAATCACGCATGGGAACATTATTACGCACGTTCAGTTGATCAAAAATTGGTGATAATCACGCATGGATCATAATTACGCACGTTCTATTTTGGTCGCGTACGTTAATGTAGGTTAAGCTGTTTTGTACATTATACTTTCTCTCTCTCTCTCTCTCTATATATATATATATATATATATATATATTAAAGGGGCAAGGTCCCAAATACCTCGTAACAAGTACTTGGGACCTTACCACAACCTCATCTCTTAGCTCTCTCTTAGCCTTGCGCGGCCGTGCAACTGGTCCTACAGAGAGTTTAGAAGAAAGACAGCAAGTAACACCCGCGCGCCAAAAGGAAGACAATAAATCCTTGCGCCTTCCTCCATAACAAATAAAGGATAAGAATCCTAGTTTAACACTTCCGCTTAATAATACCCAGACTTGGATATTATTTACTCAGCTGGTGACACACGATAAGGAGTCACACCGGATTATGGCAATAACCTTCTAGAAGGCTCAATCGTGCACCACCAGACGGTTATAACCGCCTGGGACACGTGTCATCATCTCAGGCCTCCCTGAAATCATGGTGATGGCATGAAATTGGAGAGAAACCTCCACTTTCCCACTTTCCACGTGGCAATTCCCCACCCGTGGATCTGAATAGCGATTCGTGTGCATTCACGTCAGATTAAGAAGATTAATAGAAGGAAAGGTAACCGCTTACGGGGTTAGCATCTTCCGGTAATATTTCATCAACGAGTTTTCCCGCCCAAACCCCCGGTTATAAATAAGAGAATAATTCAGGTATGAACTTCAAGTTACACACACTTCGTCAATACTTCTTCTTCTTCATAAACACATACTTATTCTCAAGCCGGAGTCGGGTCACGGAGAAAACCTCCATTTTCCCCGTGACGAGGCTAACGGTGATCTGTTTTGCAGTGTCCACCGGAGAAGAAGATCTGTTCCATCAAATCAAACGAGTGAGAACCACCCTTTTTATGCAGAACCTAACCCCCTAGATAACTTGATTTCGGTCATTTATCTAGTGTTTCTTCATTGGCGCCCACCGATTTCTCTGTTTCATCCATTTTCTCTCGTTTTTTGATCTACCTTGTTGATTCTATTTGTACATGGAAGAAACTTCGTCTCATCGGCAAACCGGCCCTCGGCCAAATTTCGTTAACAATACCCAGGTTGAAGGTGTTGCAGAAGAAGCCTCGGATGACAACGAGGTACAATCCAATCATCTGAACGAACCTGTCACCCCAGGGGTACAGCCAGAGATCCCTGTACACTCAATTCTGCCCCCAGGAGAAACCCCAATCTCCTGGTACGTCAGATCTCAAGGGGCACTAAATGCAGTATACACACAGCTGTGTGCACAAACTGTTCCCCAAACTCAATCATGAAGGCCAGGATCCCGTGCTCATGCTACTCAACGTGAGAGCCCATCCCACGTCCAGATCGAAGACACGGAGGTTTACTCTAGATCTCCGTCAAGATACGAGTATACCCAATCAGAAAGTCGTCGAAGGGAGCATCGAGATGAATCACACCCTCACCGAAGAGCATCAGTTCACACTAGGTTGGGTTCTCAACGGAACACCCACACCAGTGAATATGATCCAACTTACCGTATAGGTGAAAATGCTAGTGTGTTTAGTCGGTTACAACCGAACTACAACAAGTGTAGACCCCGTGCGGTTTACAATCCCGAAGCTGAGCACAATTATGATCTGATTTACCGTCATGCGGAAGCGCCAGAGAATTCAAAATTTATTACCGAAACAGCTCTGGCTCCGCTAGAAAAAGCAAAGCTACCGTCTAACGTGGGCAAGTTCAACGGATTAACAGACTCTGACGATCATTTGAGAGTTTTCACAAGCTCAAGGTTAGTAGGAGGCTGGACCCTACCATTATGGTGCCACCTTTTCATACAAACCCTTACCGGTGCTGCAAGAATATAGTTCGATAACTTGCCCATTAGGAAAATCACGTCATGGAAAGATCTGCGCGAGAAATTTCTGATTCATTTCAGCCAGCAAAGGCGATCTATCCGCGACACAGCGGATGTGATGAACATTTGGCGCCATGATGATGAAAGTCTGGAAGACTTTATCTCCCGATATAACAAAGAAGTACTTGAGATCGGGGACGTCCATGAGCAGTTGATTTGCGCCCAATTCAAATATGCAGTCAGGTGCGACGATATGATAAAGGTCCTGTCTGGGACAGAAGGACTCCCGAAAAGCTGGGAGAAGGTAATGGCAACGGCTAAGGTTTACGCCCAAACAGAAAAGAATCTCACTACCAACAGGCCCCCACCACCCCACAACCGACCCTCAGATTTAGGCTCAGGTGGTGGGAAGAGATTTAAGAAAGGTTGGCGCGATTCTAGCTCAGGGAACTATTCATCCGTGGATGCTCGAGCCACAATCAATAAACTTGCCGCGCAGAGAGAAGCCAAACAAGAAAACAGGGAGTGACAATGGACTCCCTTAATCAAAACTCCCGCGGAAGTTTTAAGCACCGAAGATTATCAGTTTAAGCCCCCAATACCCATGAAGAACAAACGTGGACAGGACCCAGCTCAGTATTGTGATTACCACAAGGATAGTGGTCATACCCCCAACAATTGCATTTCCTTGCGCACCGAGATAGAAAAGGCCCTTAAAAGTGGTAAGCTCACTCACCTACTACAAAACGTGCGCAAGGAAATAAAACAGATAACTCGAGGCGAAGAAGGCCCGAGCAAGAAAGCGAAACATTAAGAAGTAACTCTATGGTCTCCTCGCGGAACAACATAGTTTATCAAATTAAGGCGGAAAATAAAGTGTAAGTTAAGTCTCGTATATTTATATTAATAGACTTTGTAACGGCCTCTGCGCCTTATCCCGAAATAAACAACAAAGTTTCTATTATTCTTGTGTTTTTTATAAAGTGCATGCAATTTCTTTTGGTAAGCGCAAAACCATTACGGTAAAAATAATACAAGTCTCATGAACGGTCAGTGATTACATCACACAAGACCATACGTTCACACATGAGCTTTATACCAACTTCATTCGCCTTACCTGATCAAAGTAATTGTACCCATGCAAAATATTGTAAACTAAAACACACATCATACTATTCCTGGCGCACAAACACGCCTTAAAAAGCTATCAAACACGACAGTGTTTTAGTGTACGTTACTTGCGCAGCAGCGCATTAACAAAAGAAGGGATACACATCCCAAAGAAACTAAAAAAAAAAGAAAAAATTATTTGATACAATTACAAAAGGAAACCTATGCTGGACCTTCACCTTCGTCTGGGAAGATTTCCTTTAGTTGCGCCACGTGATCGTCAGATTGCAATGCGACATTTATAAGGTCCATGACAGGAAGCTGCAAATTGTTGAATTCTGTTTTTAAAGCTGCAAGCGCAGCGCTTGTATTAACACCATGAGTAGCAGATTTACTAGTATCCCAATCAACTTTCAAGGCATTAGTCACATGGTGGGAACACTCTGCATATCCCTGAGCATACCCGTCACTACGCGCGACAACAACTAAATGCGCAACGGTTTTATCAAGCTCCACAGAGTTCAACACTGATTCAGCAACTTACAAGAACAAGAAAGATAAATAAGAGAAAGACACGAAACATTCCCGTAAAGAATACGAGCAAAGAAGCAACTTACACAAGCAATCACACGCTCTTTCAACCATAACATATCACTTTTTAAAGGTTCCAGCTCGCTCTTTGCAGTGGCCCGCGCCGTCTCAGAATTTTCTAGTTTTTCCTCAGTTTCAGTTAAGCGGCGGGAGGTTTCACTTTTCTCAGAAAGCGCAAGCTCCAGGTCTTTCTTGAGTTGTTCCTGGTCAGAAAGCAAAGCGGCAAGTTCTTCTAACTCTTTATCTCTAAGAGCAAGAGTGGCGCAAGCTTGTACCTCTCGTTGTTCACTTCGCTCCCTGTGCGAACGCGCCTCATCACGCGCAGCCTCAGCATCAACTTTCTCTTTCTTCAACTTTTTCAACCTCCGCATCCTGTTTTTTCAACTTCTCAACCTCAGCCTTGAGATTATTGATAACACTGCGGAGATTCATCTTTTTCACATATTTTCTTCCAATTCTTGCGCTTCTCGGAAAGGAGAGCAGCTTCGGCTTCCGCTTTTCTCTTCTAACCTGCAACGGACCATTCTTCATTTTTCCGATCAGCCTCAAACTTGGCCTGATCAGCTTCCAGCTTAGCCTTCAACTGGGTAATTCGGTTTTCATCATCAGCAAAATTCTTCTTCGACACCTTGAAAGCATCCCACTCCTTGTGCATACTATGCCACTCACGCACTATGCGATGAGTGGTCGATGCATGAGAAGCAGCTTCCTCAAGGTAAGCACGATAAGTTTGCTCGTGAGGTCAACTTTCTTGAAAGTTAATTTCCCCTGGCGGAAATATCCCCTGCAGCCAGTCCCGACACACGCGCCAATCTGAGAAAGTATCACCCTTCTTCAGATTCTAAACAGGGGCATGGATGTCAGAAGCATCTTTCTACGGATAAGTTCTATAATAATAGTCCCCCAGAGTCTCATCTGGGCGGATTGGGGAATTCTTACCAACATCAGAGAATGAGTCATGATCTTCAGCAGAAACCTTCTCGGTATTTTCAGGCATAAAACCAGAAACTTTAGAAGGAGACGCTGTAACACGAATTTCTTCCGCAGTTTTCTCTTTCCCACGGGCAGCAAGTTCAGGGCCCTGGGGGTTGCCAACATCATCTACAACCTCTGGGCTCACAACCTTTTCGGCTTCCACAACAACATCAACGGTCTTGTCAGCCTCAACAGCCTTCTCCACACCACCCTCGGGAACCTCAATAGTCTTTAACTGATCAGCAACAGAAGCACACGGGGGAGAGGGTGGGAGTTCTTCATTAACCACTAGAAGTGGTTCTGTGAAGGAAGAAGTTGGTTTTTCTGAAGATATAAGGTCCTTAAGTCACAAAAGCATTTAACAAGGCATAAGAAGAGAAGAGCAAAGGATAACACTTACCAGGAAGAGTCTCTGAAATAAAGGCGTCCAGATTACCTTTTCTTGTAATTTTCTTCCTTCAAATCTTCTTTGCAGGCTGACCTTCAGCCTCAGCGCCAGCCTGTTTCCGTTTCCCTGTTTTATTCCTCACCAAGTGCTCAGGCTTGATTCCAAATCAATGGGATCATCAGGGTTGGACGGAGGAATATCAGCAGTATCTTTTGGCTCTGGTTTTGGCCGCCTAACAATAACTGCAGGCGCAAGACCCTCCAACGAATCAGAAACCACCACATAATCACACCAGGAGTCAGAGGAACGGCGCATACCTCTCTTCTCTCCACCAACATTTTTGGCTTTAAACGATTGAGTCTTCTCAGCATCATTCTTCTTCGGCGCAGAAGTAGTGGTTGTCGCGCGTTTTTTCTTCTCAGTCAGATAAGTCACCTACTAAAGCGCAGAATAAAACTTGTTCAGATTCGCAAAAGAAGCAAACAATAAACAAATATGAGAAAAGCTTACCAGCACCAGCAGCAGGTTGTGCAAGCAGATCGGCATCTCGTGGAAGAACAAAATTCTTCACGATACGGTGATACCACAGTTCCTCATCTGGTTTTTTTTGCAATCGTAGACATCTTTCCACCTTCCCTCTCAAACGCAACAACGTACAACGAGACAACTACAAAAAAGGAGAAGTAAAGATAAATTTCAAAAAAGGGGGGGGGGGAGAAAAAGAAAGGAGAAAGAAAGAAACAGGGCAAAATTCTTACCCTGGCCATCCTCCATGTACACCGGTTTCTCTTCTCGTTCCATCCTCCAGTTCAGACTCATACCGGCTCCAACAAGGACTTTCTCCGGTAAAGCAATATTTGGAACGTCTTTCAAATCCTGGTACCAATTTTCGTCAACAGGAGTCTGAATAGTTTCGGTGGGGACATCCTCTTTTCCCCTAAAAGTCATCTTCATCGGGAAAACCTCTGCTTTAATATAAAAGAATTTATGTTTCCAGTCGTGGAACGATTTGGGGGGATGAAGCAAAATCTTCTTCGCCGATGCCCTTTGAACAAATGAATAGAACCCTTGGGTACAGTGCATTTGATGAAAAACTCGAAACCGGGGAACTGTCGGCTCAATATGCATCGTACGACACACGAATTCAAAATGCCGAACCCTAACCATGCCAATTGGATGCATTTGGGAGACATGGAATTTGTAGTACTCAAGAATTTCAAGGAAGAATTTTGTTACAGGCAAATGAAAGTTTCCTGCACTGAAGAAATCCCAAAACAAGGTCACATACCCGGCCGGAGCATCCGCCGCCATTTGACCTTCTTCAGGGTACAGGGCACCCTAGTTCTCGGGAATATGAGATTCCGAATCAAACCATCAAAGGTTGCCCTAGGCCACTTTAATGGTGGAAGTTCGACAGACATTTCTTCTGAGACTTCGTGATGATCGCCGGTTGACATAGGAAGATGAAAATGCAATTCTTTCTAAAGAACAGAAAAAGAAGACGAAAATAGGAGGATTTTTCAACAAAAGTAATGATTACTGGAAACGGGAAATCCAAAACACTTATATACCCACCGCCATAAATAGCTTCGGTAACTGCAACAACACCCTTTTCAGGATAGCACAGTTACCCAAGCGACAGGGGCGAGTGGGAAGCAACACAAACGCGAGTTCACGCGCGCGTGTAAAGCACGGTCAGTAATGTGCACCTGACAGTGACAGCCTGTCACATAGTCCTTACTGTACCTTTCTCACCCAAAGTCAAAGATTTTCAAAATCACCATACTAAACAAAGTAAATCTTCTCATAGAAGATTCCCTACTTTCGCGCCAAAAGCATTTCTCTCATATAGTCCAGTGCTCCACTTATTTGCATAAGAACAACACTAGACTGGGGGGACTTGAAGGGGTAAGGTCCCAAAACCTCATAACAAGTACTTGGGACCATACCACAATCTCATCTCTTAGCTCTCTCTTAGCCTCGCGTGGCCGCGCAACTGGTCCTACAGAGAGTTTAGAAGAAAGACAGCAAGTAACACCCGCTCGCCAAAAGGAAGACAATAAATCCTTGCGCCTTCCTCCATAACAAATAAAGGATAAGAATCCTAGTTTAACACTTCCGCTTAATAATACCCAGACTTGGATATTATTTACTCAGCTGGTGACACACGATAAGGAGTCACACCGGATTATGGCAATAACCTTCTTGAAGGCTCAATCGTGCACCACCAGACGGTTATAACCGCCTGGGACACGTGTCATCATCTCAGGCCTCCCTGAAATCACGATGATGGCATGAAATTGGAGAGAAACCTCCACTTGCCCACTTTCCACGTGGCAATTCCCCAGCCGTGGATCTGAATAGCGATCCGTGTGCATTCACGTCAGATTAAGAAGATTAACGGAAGGAAAGGTAACCGCTTACGGGGTTAGCATCTTCCGTTAATATTTCATCAACGAGTTTTCCCGCCCAAACTCCCGGTTATAAATAAGAGAATAATTCAGGTATGAACTTCAAGTTACACACACTTCGTCAATACTTCTTCTTCTTCTTCTTCTTCTTCTTCTTCATAAACACATACTTATTCTCACGCCGGAGTCGGGTCACGGAGAAAACCTCCATTTTCCCTGTGACGAGGCTAACGATGATCTGTTTTGCAGTGTCCACCGGAGAAGAAGATCTGTTCCATCAAATCAAACAAGAGAGAACCACACTTTTTATGCAGAACCTAACCCCTAGATAACTTGATTCTGGTCATTTATCTAGTGTTTCTTCATATATATATATATATATATATATAGAGAGAGAGAGAGAGAGAGAAATAGAGTGAAAATATGTGTGAGAATAAGATTTAAGGTGTGAAAATAGTGAGAGCTTTTTTTATTTTATTTTTTATGAAACACTTATATTCTCCTAAATTACACCAAATAAATATTAATCTACTCCTTGCTCAGGATTGAACTCAAGACCTCCCTCTAAAGCCTCTATTAAGTGAGCTAGCCTCACATTGGCAAAAAAATAAGAACAAAACCCGGATGGTGATTCATTGATAAAGACAAAGTCTTTAAAACACCTTAAAAAGGGAGAATTTGGATTCAAGTCTCACACACATCACAACAACACAACACGGATTAAAATAAATTTGTGGTTAAAAAAAGAACCCGTGTGCTTTCAAGTAGGCATGTTCAGAATTCGTTTCGATTCGAAAAATTCGAAATTCGATTAAATTCGATTCGATTATCAAGAATTCGTTTCGATTATAAGAATTCGAATTCGAATTTGATTCAATTCGAGTCAAGTAAATCGAATACGAATTTATAATTTCAAATTCGATTCGATTCGAAATTCGAATAAAAATTATACATCTTTATTTATTATTTTTATATATAATACACATATAACTTTTATTGGGCTATACTATAAATTATTTTCAAAATTTCTTCCAAGTGTTAAAATTACCCATTACCGAACCCACCACATGGCCATAACTAAAACCTAAGTAACAAATCTATCAATGGATTTTAACCTTATAAATACTAACTTGTAATGTGAAGTGGTTACTCCCGACTTCTGGTTTTGAATTTTAGACTTATGGTACTTTATTTGGAACTTTTTAATGTGATATCATGCTTTCAGGTTTTTTATAAATTTATGTTTCATCTTGATAATTTTTTTACATATGTTAAAATAATCTAAATCAAATTTATTCGAATTCGAATTTTTAATCGAATACGAATCGAATACGAATTGGGTTTTTTATTCGAATACGAATTCGAATCGAATTGAGTAGGTTTTAATCGAATTCGAATTCAAAGAAAAATAAAAATTATTCGAATAATTCGATTCGAATAATTCGAAAATTCGATATTCGATTCGATGAACACCCCTACTTTCAAGGAGTGCATAAGAAACCAACCACTGATCCAACTTCAACTTTTTCAAGGTATGCATAATTTATTTAAATTCTATTATTAAGCAACAAGGCAGATTCGAACCCGGCTAGATGATTGCATGGCATTTTTTTTATCTTGTATCTTTTTCATTTTCTTCCCATTTTTTCTTGTCTTTGTTTTGTCACATTATAGATAGTACACTATTTTTTTAATGTATTGATTAAGTAATAATATATGAGTATATATTCACAGAAATGAAAATGGTTTTAAAAACTTAAAATTATTAACAACACGTTATAATAATTGTTTAAATGTTCAAATTTTAAATCTAACGTGTTAACACATATGATTGGATATTCTTATGAGGATAGATTGTTATTATTTATAGAGAAAAATAATTGTTTCAAACATAATTGGTATTATATTAAATAATTCTATAGAGTATAGACTAGGGCCGTTCAAACCGTTTGGCGCTCGTTGCTCGCTTGACGCTCGTTCGGAAATTGCTCGTTCGATTTGACACTCGGTTGTAAACGAGCCAAGCATGAGCAAAGGTCCGCCGGGCTCGGTTCGGCTCGAATTATTATTATTCATTAGTATACATGTAACAATCTAACCCGATTTATCTAATATTTTAATAAAACGGGGATAATTAGGTCCCAGATTTTTTTCTTATTTTTTTTAGAACTTTTACGTTTGGGTTAACTAATAACTCAAACGAACCGACATAACAGACTATACACTTAATTACAGTTTAAGAACATTAAGGTTTTAAACTTGAACTTTGTTGAGCATGGTCATGCTTCATCCTTCTCATGATTGTTTCCAAAAGATCGCGGTTTCAGAGTGTTTGGTTCTTCGTGTGCTTGGTTGTCCTTCCGTCCGGTTCCAGTCTAGAGAAAACCTATCATAAACACTAAAACTCATTAGTGTTTACCAAACATCATTTATGTAGTAAAACAACTTATAGCCAAATATTGTGTTAAACTAGATGGTTAAGACTTCGAAATAATTTTTGTAAGTAGCGAAACTGTTGCTGTCAACAACTAATTTATTGACAACATATCCGCGAAAACCTCGTCAAACATCTTTAGAAAAATCTATAAAATTACCAAACATCATTTATGTTGTCAACAACTAATTTACTGACAAAACATCTGTGAAAACCTCGTCGAACAACTTTAGAAAAATCTATAAAAATTACCAAACATCATTTATGTTTTTAAACAACTTCTGGCCAAATATCGTGTCAAAACTCGATAGTTAAGACATCGAAATAATTTCTGCAAATAGCGGAATTGTTGTTGTCAACAACTAATTTATTGAGAAAACATCCGCGAAAACCTCGTCAAACAACTTTAGAAACATCTATAAAAATTACCAAACATCATTTATACTTTTAAACAACTTCTGGCCAAATATCGTGATAAAACTCGATGGTTAAGATCTCGTAATAATTTCTGCAAATAGCTGAACTGTTGCTGTCAACGACTAATTGATTGACAAAACATGCGCGAAAGCTCGTCAAAGAACTTTAGAAACATCTAAAAAAATTGCCAAACATTATTTATGTTTTTAAACAACTTCTGGCCAAATATCGTGTCAAAACTCGATGGTTAAGACATCGAAATAATTTCTGCAAATAGCGGAAATGTTACTGTCAACAACTAATTTATTGACAAAACATCCGCAAAAACCTCGACAAACAACTTTAGAAACATCTATAAAAATTACCAAACATCATTTATGTTTTTAAACAACTTCTGTCCAAATATCATGTGAAAAGTCGATGGTTAAGACCTCAAAATAATTTCTACAAATAGCGGAACTGTTGCTGTCAACAACTAATTTATTGATAAAACATCCGCGAAAACCTCGTCAAACAACTTTAGAAACATCTATAAGATTATCAAACATCATTTATGTTGTAATTCTATTCTAAGAGTTGTAAGGTTTACTTACTTTGCGTCCGGTTATGCTTTTTCCCCACGTCTTTGATCCTTTTGACCCGTTCCTTTCCAAGCTTCTGCCTAGCTTGTCAAGTGTCAACTATCATTTAACATTCGCAAGATGGTTAGATTAGTCATCCTTTATCACGGCTGTCCCACCTTATGGACTTTATGTCAAAATTACCATCTGGTCCTATTATAGGCCAGTTTGACTTTTAAAAGTCAAATTGCCTATTAACATATGTAAATGCACTAATAAATTCAACAACTCATTTAGGTATTCTATCAAATACTCGGTAGGCATTATATTTACACCACCATTTTAACTAAGTTACTCAACCAAGTTCATCCCATTTCCTTCACTTAAACAAGTTCATGCAATTATTAATGTCACACCCCCAAAAACCACATGCGATTACATCGCGGGACGTGTGACGTACCAGGATTCAAGCCACCAATCACATTGAACCAATAACAAAACATTGCCAAGTTTATGTTTATTCAGTTAAGTAATAATAATTGTCAAACAAGAGTTATCAGATTCAGCGGAAGCAAATGACATAATAATGTTTAATGTATTCTCAAAACCAAATGTAATAGTGTTTAAATAACATGCAAGTAATCCTCAGCGACATGACCATAACCACTCCAGCCATCCAGATAGCAAGTTCCCATCCAAAGTACCTAACGACCTGCGAGCATGTAACAAGTGTGTCAGACAACGCTGGTGAGTTCACAGCTTTTTGAAAATGTTAATTACCGAGTGTTTAATCCAGTTTGTTAACAAATCCGAAAGTAATGTTGATAATATCTCGATACTGAACAAGACGGCTCCTGATGTATGTTTTGCCCGTTCCCCAGTGCTCCTATCAAAGCACTGGGCATGACTGGGTCATTAGTTCACACCCGTCCTCTCCGGTACGGGGTGAGGGTGCCAAACCTAAGTAGCGCTACCAACTAATACCCAGTTACCTCTCTGGTAACAAAAAGATGAGACTTAAGAGATAGAGAGTGAGAATATTATCCAACATCCCAGTTTTACCCAAAAGACTTATCCCTCCCTGGGATACCCACTGACTGTCCCATCCACAGGGACGCATGCTCAAGAGTAGTGAACTCACCTTAGATTTGCTCGGTATGTTTTAATTACCCGTCTAGTTGGTCAACCCAAACCCTACCGTGGTTACCAAACAGTATCAGTTTCATAAACATTCAAATCACATCACATGTTTGCACACAGTAAGTCACGTGCGATTACACAGTTTGCATCTAGCATCACGATCTTTGTTAACATGCAGCACATACTGAAATATCATAACAGTCCACATTCCATGCATAAATCCCTTAAAGTTGATCAGTAAAGTTATTATATAACTACTGTATTCCATAAACAAGATACTAAACAATGCATACTTTTCAAACTGTCTAGTGTTCCGTCCAACAATCCCTTCGATAAACATTCTAGCGATGAAAGTCTATCTTTCGTCGAAGTCACTTTTGACGAAAGTCCCTACCTTTCGTCGAGTTCACCTTTGACAAAAGTCCCTACCTTTCGTCGAGTTCACACGTGACGAATCACTAATATGATTCATCAGGATCAGTTACGGGACCTTGGTCTCATGATCATCAGTTAGACGTTCAATAACATAAACAATGGATCAAACAAGGTTACATCATACAGTTCTTATCAAACTTAACTACAATTAACAATTCTCGATATTAACATTAACATGGATTTACACATAAGAACAGACTTCGATCAAGATCTATTATCAATTCATATTTGCAGGTTTCCTTGTTAACCCTAAGTCATCAACAACATCAACCATTTAACCATAGTTTCATGTTGCGATCAATCACATATTCTAAACACACCCTCCCATGATCAAAACCCTAGATTCCATGTTACGCATGTCATCCTGTTCGCACAAAACCCTAGTTACAGTGCTATCACTGAATCCCTATTTTCACACAAGATCATAGCAAACATCACAATATCATCATCTCAACAAACAACAACGCTTAGGCACTAACCTTATTACGAGAGGGTTTAGATTAATCGAGATGGAATAAATGCCTTGAAGTTCTTTTCCAATCGCCGTCACACAGAGTTTGAACAAGAAAGACTTTAGGGTTTCTATGCTTTTTACGTAACCTTTTTTAAAGAGGTTATACAAGTCATTAAAACGTGGGCCGCAAACTGCACTGGGCCGAAAGCCCATCCCGGCGAAAGTAGTATTTCGTCGGCTAGAGGTGTGACGAAAGTTTGATGTTTCGTCGGGCAGAGGTGGTGATGAAAGTCTGGTGTTTCGCCAAGCAAGGTTTCGTCGAGGAACATGTAGTTAAACTAATCCTAAGTTTCATAACAACCACACATAATAACAACCACACATAACACTACTTTAACCATGCAGCAATCATTCACAAGCTATAACACAAACAGATTACGAAAACAAGATTGTAAACAAGCAATGTGTAGGGGAAAGACCTTGTGAAAACTAGAGTTGTCACATCATCCCCAACATGAAAGAAATTTCGTCCCGAAATTTGATAAGCAATCCAAAACAACAAGACGTTAACTCAGGATGACTGTGGATTTTCCGCGGGTACCACATTATCCCCAACTTGAATGGGAAATTTCGTCCCGAAATTCACTAGTTGCGCCAGACTTAGACTTGCCTGACTTGGACTTGTCGTCTGGAAATAAATGTGGGTACTTGAGCTTCATCTGGTCTTCGCGCTCCCACGTGAACTCCGGTCCACGTCTTGAGTTCCAACGGACTCTCACAATTGGAATCCGACTATGCTTACGAACCTTAACTTCCCGATCCATAATCTCAATTGGTTCTTCGACAAACTGCAACTTGTCGTCAATCTTCAACTCTTGAAACGGTACCACAAGTGTTTCATCGGACAAGCACTTCTTTAGTTGCGAGACGTGGAAAACATCATGAACGTTACCCAGTTCAGCAGGTAACTCGAGCTTGTAGGCCCCTTTACCAATCTTTTCTAAGACTTTGAATGGCCCAACATAGCGGGGATTAAGCTTGCCGCGCTTCCCAAAGCGCACCACACCCTTCCAGGGTGAGACCTTCAACATAACACGATCATTAACTGCGAACTCCAAAGGTTTTCTACGCCTATCGGCGTAGCTTTTCTGACGATTACGCGCTGCCGCCATACGATTCCTGATCTGAACAATTTTCTTAGAGGTTTCAAGTACAAGCTCTGGACCTGTAATCTGGATGTCACCCACCTCAGCCCAACAGAGAGGTGAACGACATTTTTTTCCGTACAACGCTTCGAATGGAGCTGCCTGAATGCTACTGTGGTAACTGTTGTTGTAGGAGAACTCGATCAACGGCAAATGTTTCTCCCAGCCCTTACCAAAATCGATCACACATGCACGTAGCATGTCTTCAAGTGTCTGGATGGTTCGCTCTCTTTGACCATCCGTCTGTGGGTGATAAGCAGTACTCATGTCGAGACGTGAGCCGAAAGATTTGTGCATCGACTGCCACAATTCCGAAATGAAACGCGGGTCACGGTCAGAGATAATAGAAGTTGGTGCCCTGTGTCTAGAAACCACTTCTTTCAGATACACAGCAGCGAGTTGAGAGAACTTGTCCGTTTCCTTGATCGCGGGGAAGTGCGCAGATTTCGTGAGACGATCAACGATCACCCAGATGGTATCGTTCCCGTTTTAAGTTCTTGGTAATCCAGTGACGAAATCCAAAGCAATCTGCTCCCATTTCCACATGGGTATTTCTGGTTGTTGTAGCAAGCCTGAGGGTTTCTGATACTCCACCTTGAATTTTGCACAAGTCAAACACTACTAACGTACGTCGCGATGTGAGCTTTCATCTTCGGCCACCAATACAAGAATTTAAGATCTTGATACATCTTATCCGAACCTGGGTGAACTGAGTATCGAGACTTGTGCGCTTCATCCATCACAGGATCTCTAAGGTTGCCAAACAACAGAATCCATATCCGCTCCATAAAATAGTAAATGCCATCTGATCTCTCCTCAAGTCGTTTCTCCATGCCTCGTAAATACTCAGCTTCAATGTTTACTTCCTTCAATGCTTCAGTCTGAGCCGAACGAATCTGATCAGGAAGGTTTGAATGAATGGTAAGCTGTAAGGCTCGCACACGCTTCAGTTTCGATTCCTTTCGACTAAGGGCATCAGCTACAATGTTAGCCTTACCGGGGTGATACTTGATGGCGCAATCGTAGTCGTTTAAGAGTTCTACCCGGCGACGCTGTCGCATATTCAAATCCTTCTGGTCTAAAATATGCTGAAGACTCCTTTGGTCGGTATAAATAGTGCATTTAGTACCGTACAGGTAATGCCTCCAGATCTTCAGCGCGAAAACCACCTCCCCCAACTCCAAGTCGTGAGTCGTGTAATTCTTCTCATGAACCTTCCGTTGTCGAGAAGCATAAGCGATCACATTATTGCGTTGCATCAGCACGCAACCAAGTCCCTGAATAGAAGCATCACAGTAAACCACAAAATCCTCGGTGCCTTCTGGTAGAGACAAGATCGCTGCACTGCAGAGTTTCTGTTTCAATAGTTGGAACGCATCCTCCTGCTTGCTTCCCCAAGAATACACAACACCTTTCTGTGTCAATGAGGTGAGAGGTTGAGCGATCTTCGAGAAATCCTTGATAAATCTTCGATAATACCCAGCGAGACCAAGAAATTGTCGCACCTCCGATGGATTCTTTGGTGCCGCCCAATTCCTGATAGCATCCACCTTAGCAGGATCCACGTGTATCCCTGATTTATTGACGATGTGGCCAAGGAAGTGCACTTCTCGTATCCAGAAGTCGCACTTAGAAAACTTCGCGTAGAGCTGATCCTTCCTCAGGAGTTCCAAAATAAGACACAAATGTCACTCGTGATCCTCCTTGCTCTTTGAGTAGATCAGAATGTCGTCGATGAACACAATAACGAAATCATCAAGGTACGGCTTGCAAACATGGTTCATGAGGTCCATGAAGACTGCTGGTGCGTTTGTCAGACTGAACGGCATCACGAAAAACTCATAATGACCATATCGCGTTCTAAAAGACGTTTTAGGAACATCCTCCTCTCGGACTCTCACCTGATGATAGCCCGACTTTAAATCGATATTCGAGTAAAAACTTGACCCTTGGAACTTGTCAAATAAGTCATCAATACGCTAGTAAAGGGTAGCGGTTCTTGACTGTCACCTTCTTGAGCTCTCTATAATCAATACACATACGGAAAGATCCATCCTACTTCTTTACAAACAAAACCGGGGCTCCCCAAGGCGAGGAACTGGGTCGGATGAAACCCCTATCCAATAGTTCTTGAAGTTGATTCGATAGCTCTTGCAATTCTCCTGGTGCAAGACGATGAGGAGCACGAGAAATTGGAGCTGCTCCTGGCATGAGATCAATCCGAAATTCCACCTGATGATGTGGGGGTAAACCAGGTAACTCTTCAGGAAACTCACGAACAACTGGAAGATCCTCGATCTTCCTTTCTTCAGGTTGCGAATCGGTGACGAGAGCTAGAATAGCAGGGTAGCCCTTTCGTAGACACTTCTAGGCTTTCATGACTGAGATGATGCCAACCATGGCACCACTGCGATGCCCCTGTACCGACAAGGATTCTCCACTAGGTAGAGGGATACGCACGATCTTCTCCTTACAGAGAATTTCTGCCTGATGCTTAGACAACCAATCCATGCCAATGACCACATCGAAACTTCCAAAAGTAACAGGGAGTAGGTCAATGTCAAACACTTGACCCATGAGATCAAGTTTACAACCAAACTGAACATGAGAAGCTTCTATTGATTTTCCATCAGCTAGTTCTACTACATGCTTATTTACAAGAGGTGTGAGAGTCAACCCTAACTGACGACTGAACGCCAAAGACACATAACTCCAATCGGCACCAGAGTCGAATAAAACAGAAGCAAATATTTTGTTTACGGAGAACGTACCAGTCACCATGTTTCCGTCATTTCTGGCTTCCCCAGCTCCAATAGTGAACACCCTCCCGTGCGCACCAATTCCACCATTGCCCCCATTGTTGTTGTTTCCGTTGTTATTGTTCCCATTGTTGTTACCACTAGCATTCTGATTTAGCTGAGGGGAGTCTCGCCTGATGTGACCCTCAGCTCCACATTGAAAACATCCCTTACGATTTCTACGGTTTTGCTGGGATTGTTGCCTATCCTGCTGCTGAGGCTGTTGCTGCTGTGGGGTGTGCTGCTGCTGATTCGGGAGTGAAACCCTACAATCCCTGGCCATATGCCCCACTTTGTTGCACCTGTGACATACTCGGGTACACTGTCCCCGATAGTGATAGTTGCACTGTTGGGATTGAACCCTATCAGAGGAACAGATAATTAAAGCCAAAACTGGATTAGGGCAGTGGATCCAAAATAAGCAGATGTTTTGTATACAAGTATCTCCCCTTGAAAGTGGTTTCAACATCTGATGACCTCTAATCCACTGATCGGTACAACTGCTGACCTACAACTGCTGATCAAGTCAAAGACTGATAAAGACTAAAGCCCTGTTGTTCAATCTACTGCTATGGATTAAGCTCTGCTGGTTTACAACAAGTACTGCTGGGTTCACATCAGTGGAAGGATTTAGCAGTAGTTTAGTTTACTTATGGAATATATTGTATAGCAGTTGTTAGCATAGCAGTGTTTGTATTGATCAGTTGTTAGAAGTTGTTAGGAGGTTAGATGTCATTTTCATGGTGACGTCAGCAAAGATGCCACAGTGGTTTGTCCGTGCCTATAAATAGAACAATACCCTGTACTGTTCTATTAGCTCTTCACCATCTTTCTTCCTGTACGGACAAATCATTGTGAGCTCAGGCTGAGGGGGAGTTTGTTACATGCATGCAATTGTAATCGTTGATGAAATAAATTCAATCATTCGGTTCTTTGTTGAAAATGTGTGTTGAAAGCAATTCTCCTATTTGATTGTGTGCAAAGTTTGTTTCCATTTACATTCCGCTGCATTACTTGTTCATCTTCCATTTTAATTCAAACGAAAAACACAATCAAAACCAAACTCAGATCCTAACAATTGGTATCAGAGCTCGGACAGTCAAATTTGATTTAACAATCATTTTGACATAAATAGTTCAGCTCACAATCGTTGATACTGATAGTTTGTTCGTTTTGTTGAAAAACAGAGTAAGGATTAATCACCATCAAAGTTGATTAATCAGTGCCTGTAAAACAACCAGGATGACGTCACAATCACAAGATGATAAGAATAACATCGGCACTCTTTTCAAACCACCCATGCTTAAACATAATGAATACAACATCTGGGAGAGAAGGATGGGTCACATCCTTGCTCAACAGAATACTGGATGTTGGAGATCTGTTGTTTTTGGACCACACGTTCCCATCGTGCCAAGTGCTGAGGATACAAAGAAGTTCGAACCTAAAAAACCTGAAAATTACACTGAAACTGATTTCCAAAAGTTCGAACTCGATGCCAAAGAATTTAGCATCATTGCATCTGCATTACCCAATGAAATTTATGCTGGGCTGTTACATTGTAATAGTTCCAAAGAACTATGGGATGCACTGAAGGAACAGTTTGGGGGAACGAAAGAAGTTATTGAAAATAATAGGGAAATTCTGAATCAGCAGTATGAAACCTTTTGTCACATCAAGGGTGAATCATTGACCCAACAGTTTGAGCGATTTAGTTGTCTCATTAGTGAGCTAAGACTTGTTAAAGTTACATTTCCTAATTCAACACAAAATAGCAGGTTTCTTAGATCACTACCTGAAAAATGGGATACAATTGCTTTTGTAACTAGAAATTCAGCTGAGTTCAAAGATTTGACCCAACTTCATGGTAGACTCCTGACCTATGAGAGGGAGTTAAACCAGAAAAAGAAGTTGCAAGAGTCTGGCAAAGTTGCTGATGATTATTCATTTGGCAGCACAGCTCTTTTTGGTCAGGAAGAATCTGGTAGCAGTAGTAAGGATCAGAGTTATGATCATTTTATTGATATAACTGCTGGTGGAAACTTTAACAACTCTGATTCTCACTCTGCAAATTATGCTTTTACTGCAAATTGTGAAAACCAGATGTCAGATAACTTGTGTTTTGAGCTCAATGACTTACAGCACTTTGATCCCACTGACTTAGAAGAAATGGACATTTTGCATCAATTGGCTTTGCTTAGTGTGAGAACAAGCAAATTCTATAAAAGAACAAGGAGAAAATTCCCAGGGTTACATGGGAATTTAAAAGTGGGGTTGGATAAATCAAAAATCAAGTGTTATAAGTGTAATAGGTTATGTCATTTTTCTAGGGAGTGCAAGAGTCAAACCACTGGTCCTATTATAACCCATCCCAGCTCAAACCCTAGACCACAACACCAAAGCACTGTACACTATACCCAATATACCCCTGCAGCCCATGTTAACACTGCTCATTATGCTGCAACCCCTGTGCCTGTGCATTATGTTCAAACCTCAGGCACAAGTGCAACCTGTTGCACCTCAAGCAACTGCTCCAACAGTGGTTCAACCAGATCAACAAAGTTTCTTCACCCAAGGTTTTGTTGACTGGAGCAGTATGCCTGATGAGCTTGGTGATGAAAATTTTGCACTCAATGCATTTAATGATAATTTTAATGATAAATTTTGTCTGATGGCATTAGAGTTAATACCAGAAGGGGTTGAAGCTGAAGGAGAACATCTAAGTACTGAAACAGTGGATAAAGTGGCTGAAGCAGTGGTCACTGCAGTTGCTGGTGAACTACTGCTGGGAGAAAATTCAGAAAGCCTGATTGAACCTCTGTTTGATCCTTGGTCCAAAGAAGACAAGGAAGAAAAGAAAGAGGGTGAGAAAGAAGAGAGAGCTGATGAAGAAAGTGATCATCAATGTGACTGTGCTATGATGGCTGCTGCCAAGGTATCACCTCAAGTTCTTAAAAACTTGTGTTCAGATAAGTGCATTATTGCATTTGCTAGCATTAAAGAGGTTAATGAAAACCTTAGGGACAAGGTCTTAACTGATGAAGTCAAATTTGAAAAGTCATTAAAAGAACTTAAAATCAAGTTGACTGAAAAAGACAAAGAAATTTGCAGTCTAAAAGAAGAGCAAAGCATAACCAAGAACCAACTCCAAACTATGGTAGAAAAATACCAAGTTTGCAAAAAGGAGTTGGAATCCACCCAAATCACTTGTGAAAGATGGGTGGAATCTTGCAAAGGTTATGAGGTTATCCTTGAGAAACAGCTTGAAAGCAATGTCAAGTTTGGTATAGGATATAGAAAATATGATGATCTTGAAAACATTGCTGTCAAATAAGCTGGTTCATCTGAGATAAAACCAACTAACAAGAGTGGCCAAGAAGTTAAAATAACTGACAAACTTGGTAACAAAATCACTCTGGAAAGATCTGTGGGGTCCTCAACTTTTGAGGAAATTGAGAAATACCAATTTAAACTCACACGGTCTGATGAGTGTGACATTCTTGAAAATTTCAAGCCCATGGACTTCACAACCACTGATGGTGTGCCAGCTCCAAATGCAAAGGTCATTCCTATCAAAGACATCCCAACAGTGGTTCAAAACTCTGTTGCTAAGGAGTCTGAGAAAAGGAAGAAAAGAGAAAAGATCAAAAACCTGTTTTATGATTTTTGTGAAAAGAAGAATCATCTAACAAAAGATTGTTTTCATCTAAAAGCATATGATCTAAACAAAACAAGTGTCATTGTTCCTGCTGAGAGCTGCACCATCTGTGGTAAATCAAACCACAAAACTCAAGAATGTGTGTATCTCAAACCATTTGATGTAAAAAGGAATGAGTACACTGCAAAAACATCCTTGAGTTCATCAAATTCATCTGTCAAGTTTACCAAAAATTAACCACTATTTGTGCCAGTTCAAACGGCTGTCACAAAACAGCTGAACCAAACATCTATCAAAAGAGATGTTCAGGTGACTGATGCACCCCCTGCCAATCAATACAGAAGAGGTAAGGGACAACCATCATACCCTAGGGTCCCACACGTTTATGAGGCCAACAAAAGGTCCTCTAAACCAAGAGTGAACAGGTATCCCTTTGGGTACCAACAGGTAATTGGTCAAGACCCCCAACAATGGTTAGAGAAAAACAGTCCTAAAATTGTCCAAACCCCTGACCTAACCACTGCCCATCCATCTGAACTCATCCCAGACACTGTTGAGACCCCATCCAAAGCCTTATTGGCTTTGGAGACCCTAATGAACTAATCCTTTTACTTTATGTGCAAGGAGCTTCTGCATGCTTAGATAGCCTTTGGTATGTAGATAGTGGAGGCTCCAGGCATATGACAGGATGTAAAGCCCTACTCAAAGATTTCAAAATCCATGGAGGGGGTGATATATCCTTTGGTAATAATAGTAAATGGAAAGTGCTGGGGTCTGGTACAATACAGTCTGGTAATGTAAAATTTGAAAATGTCAATCTGATAGACAATCTAAAATTCAACCTCCTGAGTGTCTCTCAAATGAGTGATAAGGGCTATGGCTCTTTCTTCACAAAGGATTGTTGGACCAGAAATGGTTGAAAAGATTGAAGCAATAATTAAAACTGGAAAAACCAAACTTGTTGCTCAAAGAAGTGGCAATGTTTATGTGGTGGATATGTCAAAAGAGTGCCCCAAGACTGATGCCTGTCTGTTCTCAGCTGCATCAAACAAAGAGACAGAACTATGGCACAGGAGATTGGGGCACACAAATCTAAAGACAATAACTGCCATTTCAAAACAGGGGTTAGTAAGAGGTTTACCTCAAAAACTGTTCACCTGTCCTAAGCATTGTGTTTCCTGCCTAAAAGGAAAACAACATAAAAGCTCATACAAATCAATTGATGAGTCCAAAACAACCAAATGTTTGCAAATGCTTCATATGGATTTGTTTGGCCCAGTTAAAGTCATGAGTCTTAAGAAAAAGAGATATTGTTTGGTTATTGTTGATGACTTCTCTAGGTTTACATGGACTTAGTTTTTACACTCAAAAGATGAGACTGCAGGCATTCTGCAAGACTTTGTGAAACAGGTTGAAAAGCAGTTTGACCTTCCAGTAAAAATCTTCAGAAGTGATAATGGCACAGAGTTCAGGAACAAGGAGTTAGATGATTTCTGTGTGTCAAAAGGAATTGTGAGACAATACAACATTCCACGGACACCAGAACAAAATGGGGTTGTTGAGAGAAAGAACAGAACTTTGATTGAGGCAACCAAAACCATGCTTGCTGATTCAGGTTTGCCATTGACTTTTTAGGCAGAGGCAGTAAATACTGCTTGTTATGTCCAAAACAGAGTTTTAATCAACCCTAGGCATCAAAAGACTGCCTATGAACTGCTGTATAAAATAAAGCCATTGATTTCATATTTCAAGGTTTTTGGCTGCCCATGCTTCATTTTAAACTTAAAAGATTCTATCTCAAAGTTTGCAGCCAAAATTGATTGTGGATATCATCTGGGATACTCAACCACTGCTAAGGCCTACAAAGTGTTTAACACAAGGACTAAGACAGTGGAAGAGACTTTGAATGTGAAGTTCAATGAACTTTCATCAATGAAAATCCCAGCAAATCCTGCAGAATTGTTTGATCTTGATAAATTTACTTTTGAAAATACTGCTGTCAAAACTAACATTGCAGGTCCATCAGAGGATTCATCACCAGACTATGGGTATGAAGTAATCATTCCTCAACAAAACTCTGTCTCAATGAAAAGAGCAGCAGATGTTCAAAACAACTGTCAAAGCTCAACCACTGCTACCTCAACAGTTGTTGACCAAAGTAGCCCTTTAACCTCTGCTTCCACATCATCAAGAACTGTTGACAAAAGTCCTCAAACTGTGGATCAAAGTCAGCATGTGTCCACACCATTACCTCCTATTCCACCACCTTTTGAAGCCACTGCTGGATCATCAAAGTCACCAGCAGTGGTTAGCTCAGATGATTCACATTTGCAGCCCTCCCCATTTAATGCCATTATTCCATACCAAGGAGAGCTTATCTTCTTGAAATCTCATCCACCTGACCAAATCATTGGCAACATTAATGAAGGGGTGCTCACAAGAAGCCAATCCCAAAACATCTGTCTTTTTGCTGGTTTCCTATCACTCCATCAGCCAGTCAAGTACCAAGAGGCACTGAAAGACAACAGCTGGGTAGAAGCCATGCAAGAGGAGCTCCAACAGTTCAAAAGAAAACAAGTATGGGAACTTGTACCACTGCCAGAGGGTGTAAGTCCTATTGGCACAAAGTGGGTCTTCAAAAACAAAACTGATGAAAGGGGCATTGTTGTCAAGAATAAAGCTAGGCTTGTGGTTCAAGGGTTCAGACAGGAAGAGGACATTGACTATGATGAAACATTTGCCCCTGTAGCAAGACTTGAAGCTATCAGATTATTCCTGACCTTTGCTGTCAACAACAACATCAAGGTGTATCAAATGGATATTAAATGTGCTTTCCTCTACGGTAAGATTCAAGAAGAGGTATATGTTTGTCAACCTCCAGGTTTTGAGGATCCATTTAATCCAAATCATGTCTACAAGCTAAATAAAGCTTTGTATGGCTTGAAACAAGCACCTAGAGCCTGGTATGAAACTCTTTCCACCTTCCTACTATCCATTGGTTTCACAAGAGGTAAAATAGATAAAACATTGTTTTTAAAGTGGAGAGGAAAGGATTTGATGATTGTCCAGATTTATGTGGATGACATCATCTTTGGAAGCACATGTAACAAAATGTGTGAAGAGTTTAGGCAACTCATGACAGCTGAGTTTGAAATGAGTGCAATGAGTGAACTCCAGTTCTTTCTTGGTCTCCAAGTAAGGCAACTGCAAAATGGCACTTTTATTCATCAAGGCAAATATGCCAAGGAACTTTTAAAGAAATTTGAGATGGATGATTGTAAGCCATGCAGTACACCTATTGCAACCAATAAAATTGTCATGTCTGATGAAATTGATGATTTGGTTGATCAAACTTTATATAGAAGCATGATTGGGTCTTTATTGTACCTAACTGCATCTAGGCCAGACATCATGTTTGCAACATGTGTTTGTGCAAGATCCCAATAAGCCCCAAGAAAGTCAAATCTTATAGCTGTAAAAAGGATATTCAGATACCTAAAAGGTGCTCCCACACTTGGTATCTGGTATCCAGCTGATGGTAAAATTGAGTTTTCAAGTTTCTCAGATAGTGACTTTGCTGGATGTGACAAGACAAGGAAGTCCACTTCAGGAGGGTGCCAATTCCTAGGCAGTTGCTTAGTGTCTTGGCAAAGCAAAAAGCAAGCAGCTGTTTCCACATCCACTGCTGAGGCAGAGTATATAGCTGCTGCAAGCTGTACAACCCAACTGCTTTGGCTTCAAAATCAATTGCTGGATTTTGGTATCACTTCCTTAAAGACACCACTCATGTTGGACAGCCAGGCAGTAGAAAATATCATCAAAAATCCAGTTTCCCATTCAACCACCAAGCACATTGATATCAGACATCACTTTGTGAGGGATTGCTATGAAAAAGGTTTGATTTCTCTGCACCATGTACCAACTAAAGATCAGCTGGCAGATGTGCTAACAAAAGCATTAGATACATCCACCTTTGAAAGATTGATCTCTAGGATTGGCATGCTAAACATGGAATAACAAGCAAAATCTTGTTTTTCTATGAATAAAAGCATTAAAATGTTTTCAGAAAATCAAAAATCCATCCTTAAAAATAGCTAAAAATGAATTTTTCCTTAAATCCTTAAAAGTCTGCCATAACCACTGATTTGTTCAAACATCTGTTTCCTAAATGCTGTCCACTGCTGAAAGTCACCCTTGTTCTCTCATTTCCTTGATATGCAGTGTTGTTCAAAATCAGTGTTTTATCCACTGATAGTTAAAATCACCCATTGTTCTCATTATGACCGTTGCAACCACTGGTATCTGCTTCATCAGTGGTTTTCAAAACAACTGTCCCCCATTATTTTTCTTCTCATCAGAGGTTGGCACGTGGATAGTACATAGCGGTCAGATTTTTGTAACCGCTGTGTAACACCTCGAAAATTCACGTCCTATAATGAGTTGACACGTGTCATATGATTGAACGTGTGAAAGAATGTTATTGAACGACTTAAGTTGACAATCATGGAAAGTATGTGAATATACGAGTTCTAAATGTCAACAGTGAATAAATATATTGTACATTAACCCTACACGATGATCAAACCTTCAAACGAATAAATCACGGATCATACGAAGCTAAATATGAAAGAAAGTGAGAGATTACAAACTACTGGGGATAGATGTGTCAACATGTTTAAGTTATACCTCTGAGTGACCTTTTGACAAACCTGAAGCTTTATAACGGTTAATTATGCTCACTAGAATGCACGATATAAATTTCATAAAGTTTCGTTATCGTATGAGCAAGTTGTGATCAAATTCGTATGTGAGGGGTTAAAGCGTCAACGTTGAAAGTTAGGACTTTTCGGGTAACAACAAAGTTAACCGGGGACTTAATAAAATGGGTATATGTCTTGAAGCCCCTAAACATCAATAAGAAGGGGTCAAAGTGCAAAATATAAGCTAGTTGACCTTTCGAAGAGCCAAGGGACAATATGCGGAAACTTGAAAAAGAAAATTCTGATTAACGAGGCTGAGGCGGGCCGCGTAAGAGTTGTTATGATCTTACGCGGGCCGCGTCAGACCATCTGATGCAGAAAAAGAAGACAGCAGCCTGTAAACGCGCATAATCGACCCAAAACAGATATTTTCTCATCATGGGCGCCCCCTAAGTGACTCCTAGAACACTAGGGACATGTGTTGATGATTCATGGTCCATGATAGCTTGAGTTGTCAACAATCTATGGTGATTAAGGCACTATAAAAGGCCATGAGTTGCAACCAAGTTCTTCACACCTTCATCTGCACTTTGGAGCATTTCTGGAGCACATGACCTCTCCCAAGGGATCTCTGGTCGTTCATAGGACTCTTGTAAGTTTGCCCAACCTTTCTTAGTTAAGTTTTAGCTTAGTTTTAGCTTAAAAGTCAAACCATCGTAATTAACGGTTGACTTTAAGATTAATCACTAATGGTCCAGTGATTAGTCGAATCAAAAGTAGTTATAAGTTGGTAATTATGTGGGTAATAAACCCTTAAGAGGGTTCCCCCTGATTCCCATTCTAACTAGGTCAAATGTCGGGTCAAACTTACTATTAAAAAGTCAACAGAATGTGTATTTTCTAATTTATGCATAATTAGCAATGAAGAACACATACAACCTATTTGATCATTAATATAACTTGCTAATTAGTGTAAGAACATGTCTAAACATGTTCAACCCGACAATTTTATGTTTAGACCCGGTTCGGAACCGAAAGTCGCAAAGCTTTGACTTTTGCTTTGACTTCAGTTCTGACCCGTTATGGTATGTTTTAGAAATACCTTAGAGCTTCATTTGGACCAGGTTACATGCTAGTATAACCCTCTGTGATTATACACCATGGTTCATTAGTTAAGCAATTAATACGCATGATTCCGTTAATTGCCTATATGTTGACCATTATGCCCTTTTCATTAGTTACTGATATATAAACTTGTATGCAAATTTTGACATCAGTTTGAGGTGTAGATTGAGAGTTATGCTCATTAGCGTAATTAAGAAGCTTTATGTTAATTAAACGGCGTAATTAGCATATAGCCTAATTAAGCCTACTTTTTGATATCAAACTTATTACCCACTGATGTAATATATTATTCTGGGATTTTTGAAGATTTTTAATTAATTTTAGGCTGAGCATAACTAATAGTCGTAGGCTTAATCCGGTAATTGTCGGTTTTGCCCTTACGGGCCATAAAATGAGTTTTACATATCTAATCGACTTCAAACCTTTTGATACTGATCTTAAATGATAAATAAATTATTTTAAACCTTCTGGAATAATAAAAATATCAGCTTTATTTATCGAACCGGAAATGGCTTTTAATCGCCGTATTAAGCGTTTTTAACCCATAGTATGTACTAAAACTATTTTAAACATACAAGGGTTGATACCTACTGATATTTTGGGCAAATAATAATATTTTAACAGTAAGCAAAAGTTGTTTAACTCAGACTTCAGTTTTGAGCTTTACGGCTTATGTGAAATTACCAAAATGCCCCTTCGGTGCATAGTTTAGTTATAATTGATAAATTTCACATATATACTTTACCCTACTGTTATAACTTAGTAAACTAAGTATTTTTTCTGATTATATCAGACCTGTAACTCAGGTTAATACTTAGACTCTTTTATAACCTTGAAAATGACCAAACTACCCCTACGAGGCATAGTTTGTGTTTAAATTCGTTTCGGGCATAATAAAAGACATCTTACTGGTGTCACAACATATTTGAGGCATATTAACTTAGGAAACCTGTATATGGATCTCATGAATACCCGTTATGCTTATTGCGCGTACGGTTCGGCTTATGTGACTAGATTACATAAATTAGCCGAAATGGGTCAAACCTTATCGGTTTTACCCCAAAATTCAGAATGTGCCTAGATTACCCATATAAGGCAAGTATTCAGTCTTGTCGGGTCTAAATCACATTTCTAAAACGGTCTTCGCCCTATCGTGCGTTTGAACCGTATCTTTCTTCAAAACTAACCGGTCTAAGCTTAGGCTTAATTAAAGACCCGTTAGCATTCTAATTGGTTATTTATACCATCATTCCAGACTAGAGCCTTCCGGTAAATTGTACCTACGCTTACTTAAGTGAATACGGCTGAGTTATTATAATTCTTGTTATTTAAGACAGGAGCTAGCTCAGGTAAATACTCTTAACTTATTTTCCCTATTACGGGCTTGGAATACGGTAATATAAATACCGCATGGTCAGGTATGGGATTCAAAGACCAATAAGTCGGGAAATCCAAATAACCTGTTTTAATTCATATTGCTTGACTGAAACATTGGGGATTAATGCGACCGTGTCCTGGATATCCTTGACTCATTAATTGCAATGGCCACGACCTAAGCACGGGGTATAGGCATACACCTGACAGATGCAATATGCTTATTAATTAATTATACCCAATAAGGGATTCCCAATAAGGGAATAGTGGTGTGTCGGTTAATCATGAACCGGCATAGATCCGGGCCCCGTATGTAGAGCAAGTTATGTAAAACTGATAACATGAGATATAGTTTGTCCTAAAGTATAAAAGATTAATTTTGCCTCTGTGCATTTTAATCAAGTTATAAAAGATTAATTTTGCCTTGCGCATTTTAATCAAAGTGTCAAAACATCTTCGTGCCTTGAGCACCTAAACCAATTTTCACAAGACATTTTCAAATGAGTCGGTTGAGTGTATTTACCAGTGAAAACTGCCGTATTTTCAAAAGTCTAAGTGACAGGTACAAGTACGTAATAGGCTGGAAGCTGCTCAGGACGTTAATAAGGAATCTTGCAAGTTCTAGGCGTCTAAAGTCTGTTGAACAATATTTATGTTTTAAGATCCGCCTGTGGATCCTTTACTTTCCGTTGTAATACTGGATATTACTTTATATTCGGATTGTAATATATTTATCGTTTGCTTCCGCTGTGCATTTATATATTGTGTTGTTTGACTATGATGATATCAACTACGTCACGATACTCCCTTACCGGGCCCACCGATGACACGTGGATAGTCGGGGTGTGACAGGTTGGTATCAGAGCCAACACTGAGTGAATTAAACGCTAGCCTTTTGTGTCTAATCTCAGTTACACAGTTGCACATTCTTGAGTCTAGACCAGAACATAGGACATATTCTAAATCGTTTTATTTGTCCTTATTTGGTTCCTTTGTTATTTTCTGATTAGCTCTTGCATGGGCAAGTCATTTTTGTAGAAGTCCCGTTTAGGGCAACCATATACTTGTTTAAATTTTAAAGGAACAATTATATTAAAAATATCATTCCTATATTATAAAAAAAAATCTACCATTATAATAAAATGGAAATATCTAAAAAGGACAAGACCTAGCTCATGTGTCATTTTAAGACAGGGCCAAGACGGTAGTTCCACAATTAGATTCAGATCCTTGTTAACACCTCAATTTAGGTTTGTTCTGCGTTAAAAATTAAAGGAATCTTAAAGGTAAAACCTAGCCTAAATGTCAATGCAGACATGGCCAAGATGGTAAAACCTAGCCTAAATGTCAATACAGACATGGCCAAGATGGTAAAACCTAGCCTAAATGTCGTTGCAGACATGGCCAAGACGGTAAAACCTATCCAAAAGATTCCAATCCCTGTTAACATCTGTAAGTACGTTAACATTTTTGGTAAACTGTGAATCGTTAAAGTCACACAGGCCATCTTTACAAAGGGGGTTAATCTAAATTCCCTTATTTGAAATAATCATCCTTTAGTGATGTTTTGCCTACGGGCTATAATGTATTGTCCATTTGAGACATTGACATTGTAATCTTTATGATTCCTTGTCTATGGTGGTGAGCTATGCTCAAGCCTATTAGTCTATATGATCAATGTGATCATGACTAATATCATCTAATATGATGATCATACTATTAACATCCTCAGTGATGAAGTGCCTACGGGCTATACTTTATTATATTGTCAATACGACAATGACAGTGGTAACCATTATGGTTCCCTGTCTAAGGTGGTGGGCTATGCCCAAGCCTCATAGTCAATATGATCAATACTATCGTGACTACTATCATCAATGCGATGATTATTATTTTCCTCTTAAAACATCGTTTTGTAATGTCAATTGATATGCCTACGGGCCATACTTATTGTCCTAAGGGACAGGAGACAATTGATGTCTTTGACCCTCTGTCAAGAAAAGGTAATGAAATTTGGTTCAAACCTTACTGCCTCGATTCTCTGAAATCATGGCTTATATCATCCTATAAGATGATCGTATTATAAACTTCCCTTAGAAGGGAAGTGCCTACGGGATATAGTTAACGTCCTCTGAGACTAAAGACAGTGGTAGCCTACAACTCCATGTCAAGAAAAGGTAATGAACTATGATTCAAACCTCAATGCTTTGATTCTCTGAAATCATAGCTTATAATTTATAAATGTCCTTGTGACTAGGCCTATTATGCCACTAATAAAACTGTATTGTTTTTATAATTAGGATAAATTATAATAGAAATCCTAAATAAATACGATTAATAAATTAACCAAATATGGTCTCTGTTACCATGGTTAATGAATTGCCATAAAAGGCAATTCCATAATAAACTCCTAAATAAAATATTGTCCTTGTTTTATGTAACAGTTCAATTAAAATGGCTAACTCTGACGAAATTAATAGCCATCCGGTGGAGAATATTGACAACGCCCGGATTAATTTAACGGGTGCTGAGTTGAAAGCGTTGGTAGACGACGCAGTTACAAAAGCCTTAGAGCGCCAGTACGAAGAGTATAGTGGAACTCGAAGTAGGACCCTATCTACGCCACATGCGAAGCCACCTTCCAAGAAGGACGAACCGAAGAAAGATGATGATCGACATTCTTCAAACCACAGTGCTCCATCTCAACAGATTGTACTAAATAAAGGACCCCGTGATAAGGGTTGCTCCTACAAGTACTTTGTTTCATGTAAACCCCAGGATTTCACCGGGGAGGAAGGAGCTGTAGATTGTATGACGTGGTTAGATGAGATGGATACAGTTGTGGATATCAGCGGATGCGCTGAGAGTGATGTGGTCAAGTTTGTGTCGCAATCATTTAAGGGTGAGGCCTTAGCCTGGTGGAGATCGTTGATTCAAGCCACCAGGAAGATCCCTTTGTACAACATGACTTGGGATCAGTTCGTTGCCCTTATCAAAGAAAATTACTGTCCTCAACATGAAGTTGAGAAGATCGATACTGAATTCTTGACATTAGTCATGGAGAACTTAGATTGTCAAGCATACCTTACAAGTTTCAATACCAAGTCTCGATTAGTTCCTTATTTGATCACACCGGAACCAAAGCGAATAGCTCGCTTTATTGGGGGTCTAACCCCAGAAATAAAGGCAAGTGTGAAAGCATCGAGACCTACTACATTCAGGTCAGCGGCAGATCTGTCGCTATCTCTCACACTCGATGTGGTTAGAAACAAGGCTGCCAAGGCCTCTGATGATGGGAAGCGTAAAAGGGAGGAATATAACTCCCAGAATCCTAAGAAGAACAAATCCGAGTTCAACAATAACCAACAGGAAGCCTACATTCAAAACCTGCAAAAGAAGACACTGGGGACAGTGTCGATCAAACCAAGAGATAAAGCAATGTGGTATTTGTAAGAGAACTGGCCACCAGTCCCACGAATGTAGGGACATAACGAATGCAACCTGTTTCAGCTGTGGTGAAAAGGGCCACATCAGTACTAATTGCCCTGAGGCTGCCAAGGAGGGAGCAGCTAAGTTTGGGATGGATAAGAAAGGAAACGCCTAAACTACCGGTTGAATGCCAGAGACAGTGCATATCAATAATAGCATTAGGTACGTCCTTACCTTTTTGCATCGATTTTATATGCTAAGTATTTTACGTTAATGCAAGGGATAATAAACCTTTAGTAAACCATAAGCTTAGCAAACTTTTGATTACATTCATAAGAACTTCAGATAAAAAAAAAATAGGGTATAATTTACCAATGGAATCTTTAATGACTCTCTCTTATCCTCGAAGATAATCCTTTCATAAGAGTCTGGAGTACTCTTCCCCAAAAAGAGTGCGACAATATGTATTACTTATTTTATTATTTTCTCATTATTTTATATCGCCTGCGAATGCCAAACTATGTTTGATAAGAGTACCATATGAGGATTTGGCGTATCCTAGTGTGTCCCATAGATTGCTTCCATGCCTGATCAGTATGGAGGTTTAATGCATGGAACCCCTGAGATATCCCAATGGTCATATCGTACTGAAGTCGACTAGTAGTATTCAGAGAAGATATCCAATATAAAAATGTCCTTATAAGTATCTCTACTTAGGGCATCCTTACATTTGTAAAGAGAATGTGTCATATACCTGACACTGGCATCGGTAGATGAACCAAAGCCTGAGAATACAGACATCTCTAACATCTCTGTGTGTGTCATGATTATCCTCTTTATAAGAATTACCATGTTTACCTTCTGAGAGGCAAGTGAATGTTAGGACGAACCTCCCGCTTAGGGCTACAATTATTGTAAAAAGCCTTATATCTGTTAATATCAACGGAATAAGAAGAACTAGGAGCCAAATCAATAAGCTTCTAGAGAAGATTTCATAAAGCCAAAACTCGAAGTCCTAAGAACTCCGATGTATATAAATAAGAAAGACGGATCATCTTGCTTATGCATTGATTACCGCAACCCTATATAGGCAACCATTAAGAATCGCTATTACCTGCCCAGGACCGTCGACTGGTTCGACTAGCTGTAAGGTTTAGCTACTCTTTGAGATTAGTTAAGCAGTGGTTGGAATAACCATCTCACGATAAATAAGCTTTTCTATAGCAATTATTATATAAGTATCAAGGCTACTCCTTGGGAGACCTTGTATATATGAAATGTTAAACACCTATTGTTAGGACAATAGATTGGTAAGTCCAATTGTCAGAATCTGAAACTTGCATTGGAATCAACAAATAAGAGCACGCAAATTCATAATCATTTGTAAGATGCCAATATTCGGCAGAAAATGAAGAACTAATGAAAATAGCAAATCGCCTAAATTCTTGTTAAGGAATAAGGTTCAACAATAGATATCACCCAGGAAGGGTGTGCCAAATTTGTTAAATTATCAAGCTAGTTAAGCTCTGAATATATGGAGTCATTCGAAGGAAATCGAATGTGTCAAGGTCAAGTAGCTTATAAGCTAAAACCTATTTAAGGAGCTTGGCGGAGCTCGCAATACATTGCACACTAGTGACTGAGGGATGTGTTTCGCCAATAAGTCAAGGAGCACTATCCCATAATGATATGCAGATTTATGATGTGATGAGCAACCTGTGTCGATTAAGGATCGACAGGATTAGAAACTCCAAAAAGATACATGTACCTATTATAAAGGTCGATTGGAGTGCCTTAGAGGCTCAAAGGTACTGAGGAAGATTAAGCCCAATATAAGGCAGAAAATACTTCCTTTACTTTAACAAATCTCGAGGTCGAGATTTATTTTAAGGGGGTAAGGATGTAACACCTCGAAAATTCACGTCCTATAATGAGTTGACACGTGTCATATGATTGAACGTCTGAAAGAATGTTATTGAAGGACTTAAGTTGACAATCATGGAAAGTATGTGAATATACGAGTTCTAAATGTCAACAGTGAATAAATATATTGTACATTAACCCTACACGATGATCAAACCTTCAAACGAATAAATCACGGATCATGCGAAGCTAAATATGAAAGAAAGTGAGAGATTACAAACTACAGGGGATAGATGTGTCAACATGTTTTAGTTATACCTCTGAGTGACCTTTTGACAAACCCGAAGCTTTGTAACGGTTAATTATGCTCACTAGAATGCACGATATAAATTTCATAAAGTTTCATTATCGTATGAGCAAGTTGTGATCAAATTCGTATGTGAGGGGTTAAAGCGTCAACGTTGAAAGTTACGACTATTCGGGTAACAACAAAGTTAACCGGGGACTTAACAAAATGGGTATATGTCTTGAAGCCCCTAAACATCAATAAGAAGGGGTCAAAGTGCAAAATATAAGCTAGTTGACCTTTCGAAGAGCCAAGGGACAATATGCGGAAACTTGAAAACGAAAATTCTGATTAACGAGGCTGAGGCGGGCCGCGTAAGAGTTGTTATGATCTTACGCGGGCCGCGTCAGACCATCAGATGCAGAAAAAGAAGACAGCAGCCTGTAAACGCGCATAATTGACCCAAAACAGATATTTTCTCATCATGGGCGCCCCCTAAGTGACTCCTAGAACACTAGGGACTTGTGTTGATGATTCATGGTCCATGATAGCTTGAGCTGTCAACAATCTATGGTGATTAAGGCACTATAAAAGGCCATGAGTTGCAACCAAGTTCTTCACACCTTCATCTGCACTTTGGAGCATTTCTGGAGCATAAGACCTCTCCCAAGGGATCTCTGTTCGTTCATAGGACTCTTGTAAGTTTGCCCAACCTTTCTTAGTTAAGTTTTAGCTTAGTTTTAGCTTAAAAGTCAAACCGTCGTAATTAACGGTTGACTTTAAGATTAATCACTAATGGTCTAGTGATTAGTCGAATCAAAAGTAGTTATAAGTTGGTAATTATGTGGGTAATAAACCCTTAAGGTTCCCCCTGATTCCCATTCTAACTAGGTCAAATGTCGGGTCAAACTTACTATTAAAAAGTCAACAGAATGTGTATTTTCTAATTTATGCATAATTAGCAATGAAGAACACATACAACCTGTTTGATCATTAATATAACTTGCTAATTAGTGTAAGAACATGTCTAAACATGTTCAACCCGACAATTTTATGTTTATCCCCGGTTCGGAACCAAAAGTCGCAAAGCTTTGACTTTTGCTTTGACTTCAGTTCTGACCCGTTATGGTATGTTTTAGAAATACCTTAGAGCTTCATTTGGACCAGGTTACATGCTAGTATAACCCTCTGTGATTATACACCATGGTTCATTAGTTAACCAATTAATACGCATGATTCCGTTAATTGCCTATATGTTGACCATTATGCCCTTTTCACCTTAAAACGTGATTTTTGAAAATGTAAAAGTGTAGAAACCTTAGTTACTGATATATAAACTTGTATACAAAGTTTGACATCAGTTTGAGGTGTAGATTGAGAGTTATGCTCATTAGCGTAATTAAGAAGCTTTATGTTAATTAAACGACGTAATTAGCATATAGCCTAATTAAGCCTACTTTTTGATATCAAATTTATTACCCACTGATGTAATATATTATTTTGGGATTTTTGAAGATTTTTAATTAATTTTAGGCTGAGCATAACTAATAGTCGTAGGCTTAATCCGGTAATTGTCGGTTTTGCCCTTACGGGCCATAAAATGAGTTTTACATATCTAATCGACTTCAAACCTTTTGATACTGATCTTAAATGATAAATAAATTATTTTAAGCCTTCTGGAATAATAAAAATATCAGCTTTATGTATCGAACCTGGAAATGGCTTTTAATCGCCTTATTAAGCGTTTTTAACGCATAGTATGTACTAAAACTATTTTAAACATACAAGGGTTGATACCTACTGATATTTTGGGCAAATATTAATATTTTAATAGTAAGCAAAAGTTGTTTAACTCAGACTTTAGTTTTGAGCTTTACGGCTTATGTGAAATTACCAAAATGCCCCTACGGTGCATAGTTTGGTTATAATTGATAAATTTCACATATATACTTTACCCTACTGTTATAACTTAGTAAACTAAGTATTTTTGCTGATTATATCAGACCTGTAACTCAGGTTAATACTTAGACTCTTTTATAACCTTGAAAATGACCAAACTACCCCTACGAGGCATAGTTTGTGTTTAAATTCGTTTCGGGCATAATAAAAGACATCTTACTGGTGTCACAACATATTTGAGGCATATTAACTTAGGAAACCTGTATATGGCTCTCATGAATACCCGTTACGCTTATTGCGCGTACGGTTCGGCTTATGTGACTAGATTACATAAATTAGCCGAAACGGGTCAAACCTTATCGGTTTTACCCCAAAATTCAGAATGTGCCTAGATTACCCATATAAGGCAAGTCTTCAGTCTTGTCGGGTCTAAATCACATTTCTAAAACGGTCTTCGCCCTATTGTGCGTTTGAACCGTATCTTTCTTCAAAACTAACCGGTCTAAGCTTAGGCTTAATTAAAGACCCGTTAGCATTCTAATTGGTTATTTATACCATCATTCCAGACTAGAGCCTTCCGGTAAATTGTACCTACGCTTACTTAAGTGAATACGGCTGAGTTATTATAATTCTTGCTATTTAAGACATGAGCTAGCTAAGGTAAATACTCTTAACTTATTTTCCCTATTACGGGCTTGGGATACGGTAATATAAATACCGCATGGTCATGTATGGGATTCAAAGACCAATAAGTCGGGAAATCCAAATAACCTGTTTTAATTCATATTGCTTGACTGAAACATTGGGGATTAATGCGACCGTGTCCTGGAGATCCTTGACTCATTAATAGCAATGGCCACGACCTAAGCACGGGGTGTAGGCATACACCTGACAGATACAATATGCTTATTAATTAATTATACCCAATAAGGGATTCCCAATAAGGGAATAGTGGTGTGTCGGTTAATAATGAACCGGCATAGATCCGGGCCCGTATGTAGAGCAAGTTATGTAAAACTGATAACATGAGATATAGTTTGTCCTAAAGTATAAAAGATTAATTTTGCCTCTGTGCATTTTAATCAAGTTATAAAAGATTAATTTTGCCTTGCGCATTTTAATCAAAGTGTCAAAACATCTTCGTGCCTTGAGCACCTAAACCAATTTTCACAAGACATTTTCAAATGAGTCGGTTGAGTGTAATTACCAGTGAAAACTGACGTATTTTCAAAAGTCTAAGTGACAGGTACAAGTACGTAATAGGCTGAAAGCTGCTCAGGACGTTAATAAGGAATCTTGCAAGTTCTAGGCGTCTAAAGTCTGTTGAACAATATTTATGTTTTAAGATCCGCCTGTGGATCCTTTACTTTCCGTTGTAATACTGGATATTACTTTATATTCGGATTGTAATATATTTATCGTTTGCTTCCGCTGTGCATTTATTGTGTTGTTTGACTATGATGATATCAACTACGTCACGATACTCCCCTACCGGGCCCACCGGTGACACGTGGATAGTCGGGGTGTGACACGCTGCCACGTCAGCATTCACTTTTCCTTTATAAAACCCTTCAAAATCCCCAAACAGGGTTTTACTGTCGAATCGAATTCACAAAAAATCCATTCTCAAAGCAGTTTTCATTTCCCTCTCTTAAATCCTTCAAAACCTTCCTCGATCTTCTTATCCAAAATGACAAAATCAAAGTCATCTGCAAAATCCACCTCAAAATCATCTTCGAAAAAGGCCACTGAAATGGCTACCACACCCATCGAAATACCATACAAAGCACCTCACAATTATCTGGGTCTCCTTACAAAACCAGGCACCACCGATGCTTTCGATTCCATCATTGATATTATGTCTGCATCAAAGTACAAAACTTTGTTAACAGCAGATGCTCCGATTTACTTGACAACCCAAAGAGAGTTTTGGAAAAATATTACCCTTGACAAACAAGGCGAAGATGTCATAGCCATTAACTCTTCTCTAAAGGGAAAAGCTATCATAATCACACCACAATCCATCTCGGAAGTCTTTGAACTCAACGATCAGCAAGGTAAAACTTCTATTCCCAAACACGAGTTAAAAACTGATTTCCTTGAAAGGGGGTATGCAGACACAATAAAAAAGGATACCTTACAAAAAGGTAATTTTCCACCTGCAACAAGATTTTTGTTCCATACCCTGCTTATGTGTGTTTCAAACAAAACCGCTTCTTTTAATGAGATACCATTAAAGATTCAAAACCTGGGATATGCTATTCTTCAAGATGAAAATTTCAATTATTCCCAGGAAATCTTTAATGATTTGGTTAAAAATGTTGATAAAAAGCCATTCTTACTTTTTCCAAGATTTCTAAGTTATTATTTTGAAAATAAATTTGGTAAGAATGATGCTCATGCGATAAAACAAGGTGACTCTTTTCAAATAAACAGCTTAATAGCTGAAACGTTTACAAGAATGTCAACACCTTGCAAAACACAAGCAGAGGTTCCTGAGCAGACTTTAGCAGCTACCACTGCTCCTCAGGTATCTGCTGCTGAGCCCACTGCTCCAGGTGATCATAGTAGCACACCCACTGCTATGAAACCCACACCTGTCATCACCAAAAAGCCTAAAAGAAAATCATCCAAAAATCCCCCCAAACCCACTAAAAAGGCAACTCTGGAAGATGAGATCCCAGAGCCACTGCTAGTGACAATAGAAATGTCACCAATAACCACTGCTGCTACTTCCTCACAGGAGATGGAAGAAAGATCTCCACCCTTGCCCAAAACTCCTATGCATCTTCACAAAAAGATCAGGTTGTAAGCACAGGGACACCAAATTATGATGCTCTGGAATCCCTTGATTCCATCATCCACAGCCCACTTCCCGGGGCAAATTCTCTTTCCACTCCTATCCTCACTTCATAAATTCCACCATCAATAAAACCCTTGTTGGAAGCAGTTGATATTGCCCAGACACAAATCAGTTCTTCTCAATCACCTGTCAATGAGAATATACATCAACAAATGAGGAGGTTACAGTGCTAGAATTGCCTGAAATTCCAGTCAGTAGTTCAAGTGGAGCAGCAACTACAAGTGTTGGATCAACAGATCTACATTTGGCCAGTTGTTTCATCAATTAGACTCCCTTGAAGGCAATTCCTTCCATAGCACCTCTGATATCCACTAGTGAGTTTGTTATGACCACTAGTACCATCAAAAGGCTATCAAGTGTTGAAGGAAGAAGACCCCAGTACCGAGAACAAGGGGCATCAATGGGTGATTTTTGGGATTCGTTCCCTAAGTCACACATTGATACAACCACTGCTGGTGGGGAACCAGATGATCCCATTAAGTTGGGTGATGATTTAAAATATCAGGAATTGATGGGTAGAATTGATAATCTTGATACATCTGTTGTTGAATTAAAAGATATGATGCAACAGTTGTTGAAAACTCAAAAGGTTCCAACCCCTGCTGCTCCATCTCAAGCACCTGCACAACATGCACCTGCTGCAAATGAGTTATGGAACTTATTTCAACCACTGCTCCAACAACAAAGACAAATGGCTGATCAGCAGCATGAGATACATGTTCAAAAGCTGAGAAACATGATGGAGTCAAGGTTCAAAGATACTCAGGCAGATATTAAGGCAACAAAGGCCCATTTGCTAAACACCACTGGCACTGCTCCTGCCACTATTCTCTTTATTGATAACCCCTTCCAGATAATGCCAAAAAGGGGGAGAAAATCAAGCAGTGGAAGAAGAAGGGAATTGAAGATGGTATTTACATTGAGCCTCAACAAGATAGTATGCTCAAAAACATCCCTTTGCCAGATGGATCCAAAAAGATTGATGTTACCACTAATGCTATTGCTGAAGCATTAGCTGAGGTGAAAAGGGATAGAGAGGCTAAGGTTAAAGCCAGGTGGGAACAGGAGAAAAAAGCTTTTATGGAACTGAATGTGCAGGGTCCTTCTGAACCTATAGATGATGAAAATCCTAAGGAAGAAAAGAAGAAGCCCACTAGACAAGTGAGGCAACCTAAACACACACCATCCAGACCCACAAAGCATGCTTCCAAACCATCTTCCAAAGGCTCTAAACCTTAAACCTCCACCCAAACAGCTGTTGTAACTTCTGCTGTATCAACAACTGTTGGTACCTCAGTGGTTTCAGCAGTTGTTAAACCAAAAACCACCACTTCAACACACACCACAACCACTGCCTTACCACCACTATCAAAAATCACTTCACCACCAAAAACAACCACACCACCATCACCTCCTGCTAAAAAGCAGAAGACATCAGATGTTACAACATCTGTTGTAATGACATCAGTGGTTGAAACACCAGTTGTTTCAACAACTGTTTGTCAGCCACCTTCCACCACTCAAACCACCACTACTGATCCACCCAAAACATCATTAGCCTCTCCTATACAAAAAAGGAGAAGGATATTTATACCTGATGATGATTCTCCATCACCACCACCAACATCTTCACAATGTCTTGCACTTATTCCAAACCCTGTTCCTCTCTCATCAGCTCAAGTACAACAACCAATCACTACCATCACTCCTGCAGGTTTCCAATATCCTCTTGAACTTATAGCAGTCAGAGAAGAGATTAAATCCTTCTACTATGAGGATGATCCTGCTAAAAGGAGGTTGCCATCAGTTGAAGGATATCCTAGGCCCAACAACATTGAAGAGTACTTGAAAGTTAAGGCTCAACAGGCAGAGGATATCTCCAAAAGAAATTCTCAAGGAAAAACTGACAAAGAAATTCAAAGGCATTACCAATTTCTATTCACTCAAGTCAGATCCTTAGAGCAGTTTGCAAAGAATGTATGTCGACAAATTTCAGAAAAAGCAGATGAATCTTTGAGAAAAGACTATATTGAAAATATCATGGCTCACAAGAAATACAAGGGGGAAAAATATATGTACAAGGAGTGGACCATTCCTGAACTCAAAAGTGAAGCAGTCAGGATTCAAGAAATGATTAAGAATAAGGTCAAACACACTCCTCCTGATTGGTCAAAGTACAAAAATAATGTACCTGAAAAGACATTGGAGCTAAAGAGAATGAAAAGGGAACTAATTACTGCTGAATTTGGGTCAAAGAATCAAGTGATGAGATGGAAAGAAGACAAGGTCAGGGTTACTTACAAAAAGTTGGAGGAATTAAGAAAGAAAAATCCAAAGATCCCTAAAAAACCTGACTACCCTGAAGCAAAGGTTTCAACAAGACCACCAAAGCTGCAAATCAGGAGATCCACTGCTCCAGCTGGTGCTGCCATCTATAAAAGAAGACAACAACAACAACAGTTGGATACTGAAATAGTGGCAGAATTAATGGCAGGAGATGACCTTGTAAAAGAGGGCATTAAGAGAATGATAGCTGAAACTCTTGGATTACATCAATCTGCAAGTACTGCTCATACAGTCATCACAAGGCCAGCATCACCAAACTCCTCATCTAATAAAAATCTCCCAAGAAACCCACCAGACTCAAAAGTACTAAAGTGGAAAACTGACAAACAGACCCATGTACTGACTGTGATCAAGTCTAGTGGATAAGTAAAGAAAATGACAAGGGAACAAGCACTTGGCCTAAGTCTTGAAGATTTGCAGGATCTCCTTGATCTTCCACTGTGCAGGGATGAAGATGACACAAATGCCTTAGACTTTGAGTTACAAAGGGAACTGTTGATGAGGCAACAAAGATCTACAAATAATGAAGGGTTTTGGCATTATCTATTCCAGGGGGAGATTGTTGGGATTGAACCCTATCAGAGGAACATATAATTAAAGCCAAAACTGGATCAGGGCAATTGAAGGGGTAAGGTCCCAAAAACCTCATATCAAATACTTGGGACCATACCACAACCTTATCTTTTAACCCTCTTTTGACCTTGCGTTGCCGCGCACTAGTCCCACAAAGAGTTTAAGAAAAAGATAGTAGACAACACTTGCGCGCTGAAAGAAAATGCATAAATCCTTGTGCCAACCCTACACAGCAAAGGGTAAAAATCCTAACAAGCACTTCCACTTAGTAATACCCAGACTTGGATATTATTTACTAAGCTGATACCACATGATAAGGAGTCACACCGGATTATGGCAATTACCTTCTAGAAGACTCAATCGTGCACCACCAGAAGGATATAGCCGTCTGGGACACGTGTCATCATCCCAGGCTGCCCTGAAATCACGATGATGGCATGAAATTGGAGAAAAACTTCCACTTTGCCACTTTCCACGTGGCAACACCCCAGCTGTTGATCGAGATCACGATCCGTGTGATCTCACAATCCAATCCAGAGAATTAACGGAAGGAAAATAACCGCTTACGGTGTTAGCATATTCCGTTAATATTTCAACAACGAGTTTTCGCACCCAAACTCCCGGCTATAAATATGAGGGTAATTCAGGTATGAATGGCAAGTTACACTCACTTCACCAATACTTCTTCTTCTTCTTCTTCATAAACACATACTTATTCTCACGCCGGAGTCGGGTCACGGAGAACACCTCCCTTTTCCCCGTGACAAGGTTAACGGTGTTCTGTTTTGCAGAGTTCGCCGGAGAAGAAGATCAATCCCTTCGGATCAAATGAGAGAGAACCAACCCTTTTTATGCAGAACGTAACCCCCTAGATAACCTGATTCCGGTCATTTATCTAGTGTTTTTTCATTGGCGCCCACCGATTTCTCTGTTTCATCCGTTTTCTCCCGTTTTTTTATCTACCCTGTTGATTCCAATCATGGAAGGATTTTGGGGGATGCAGCAAAATTTTCTTTGCCGATGCTCTTTGAACGAAAGAATAAAACCCCTGGGTGCAGTGCATTTGATGAAAGACTCGAAATCGAGAAACCGTCGGCTCGATATGCATCGTCCGACACACAAACTCAAAATGCCAAACCCTAACCATGCCAATTGGATGCATCTGGGAGATGTGAAACTTATAATACTCAAGAATTTCAAGGAAAATTTTTGTCACAGGCAAACGGAAGTTGCCTGCTGCAAAAAAAATAGGGTTACATACCTAGCCGGAGCGTCCGCAGCCGTCTGACCATCTTCAGGGTATCGAGCACCCCAGTTATCCGGAAACCTGAGATTCCGGATCAATCCATGAAAAGTTGCCCTAGACCACTTCAATGGTGGAAGTTCGACAGACATTTCTTCCGATGAGTCTTCGTGATAATCGCCGGTTGACATAGGAGGGAGAAATTGAAACTTATTTCTAGAAACAGATAAAGAAGACGAAAAGAGGAGAATTTTGCAACAAAGTAATGATTACTGGAAAGGGGAAATCCAAAACACTTATATACCCACCGCCATAAAAAGCCTCGGTAACTGCAACAACACCTTTTTCGGGATAGCACAGTTACCCAAGCGACAGGGACGAGTGGGAAACAACACAAACGCGAGTTCACGCGCGCGTGTAAAGCACGGTCAGTAATGTGCACCTGGCAGTGACAGCCTGTCACACAGTACTTACTGTACCTTTCCCACCCAAAGTCAAAGATTTTCGAAATCACCATAATAAAGCAAGTATATCTTCTCATAGAAGATTCCCTATTTTCACGCACAAAAGCATTTCTCTCATAGTTCAGTGCTCCACTTATTTGCATAAGAGCAATACTAGACTAGGGGGACTTGAAGGGGTAAGGTCCCAAAAACCTCATATCAAATACTTGGGACCATACCACAACCTTATCTTTTAACCCTCTTTTGACCTTGCGCTGCCGCGCACTGGTCCCACAAAGAGTTTAAGAAAAAGATAGCAGACAACACTTGCGCGCTGAAAGAAAATGCATAAATCCTTGCGCCAACCCTACACAGCAAAGGGTAAAAATCCTAACAAGCACTTCCGCTTAGTAATACCCAGACTTGGATATTATTTACTAAGCTGATACCACATGATAAGGAGTCACACCGGATTATGGCAATTACCTTCTAGAAGACTCAATCGTGCACCACCAGAAGGTTATAACCGTCTGGGACACGTGTCATCATCCCAGGCTGCCCTGAAATCACGATGATGGCATGTAATTGGAGAAAAACTTCCACTTGGCCACTTTCCACGTGGCAACACCCCAGCTGTTGATCGAGATCACGATCCGTGTGATCTCACAATCCAATCAAGAGAATTAACGGAAGGAAAATAACCGCTTACGGTGTTAGCATCTTCCGTTAATATTTCAACAACGAGTTTTCCCGCCTAAACTCCCGGCTATAAATATGAGGGTAATTCAGGTATGAACGGCAAGTTACACTCACTTCACCAATACTTCTTCTTCTTCATAAACACATACTTATTCTCACGCCGGAGTCAAGTCACGGAGAAAACCTCCCTTTTCCCCGTGACGAGGCTAACGGTGTTCTGTTTTTCAGAGTTTGCCGGAGAAGAAGATCAATACCTTCGGATCAAACGAGAGAGAACCAACCTTTTTTATGCGGAACGTAACCCCCTAGATAACCTGATTCCGGTCATTTATCTAGTGTTTCTTCAGCAGTGGATCCAGAATAAGCAGATGTTGTGTATACAAGTCTCTCCCCTTGAAAGTGGTTTCAACATCTGATGACCTCTAATCCACTGATCGGTACAACTACTGACCTACAACTGCTGATCAAGTCAAAGATTAATAAAGACTAAAGCTCTGCTGTTCAATCTACTGCTATGGATTAAGCTCTGTTGGTTTACAACAAGTACTGCTGGGTTCACATCAGTGGAAGGATTCAGCAGTAGTTTAGTTTACTTATGTAATATATTGTATAGCAGTTGTTAGCATAGCAGTGTTTGTATAGATCAGTTGTTAGAAGTTGTTAGGAGATTAGATGTCACTTTCATGGTGACGTCAGCAAAGATGCCACAGTGGTTTGTCCGTACCTATAAATAGAACAGTACTCTGTACTGTTCTATTAGCTCTTCACCATCTTTCTTCCTGTACGAACAAATCATTGTGAGCTCAGGCTGAGGGGGAGTTTGTTACATGCATGCAATTGTAATCGTTGATGAAATAAATTCGATCATTCGGTTCTTTGTTGAAAATGTGTGTTGAAAGCAATTCTCCTGTTTGATTGTGTGCAAAGTTTGTTTCCATTTACATTCTGCTGCATTACTTGTTCATCTTCCATTTTAATTCAAATGTAAAACACAATCAAAACCAAACTCAGATCCTAACATGCACTTATTGCACTTTGGTAGTTTCCCCGCGTAAGAACCCTGACCCGAACTGTTGCCCTGGCTTTGATTAACAGAGGACTGACTGAAGCTGCGATTTTTGTTATCGTCTGGCCGCTTCTGTGACTGATTCGAGTTCGTCCCCTTATCTACATCATTCCATTTCTGCTTGCTATCAGTAGCGGGTGTAGTAGCTGTGGTTGCAGCAGTAGTAGTGGTAGAAACGCGCGGTGGTAGCGAACCACTCTCCACCTCCTGATCGGTGATCTTGTGAGCCAAACGGATAATCTGAGGTAAGTTGTTGAGGTTCGCTGCAGTAACCAAACCCTTCACTCGTGGAGCTAATCCCTTGATGAACAGTTCTATTCTCCGGTGCGGAGGTCCGGACAAGTTCGGGCACATGATAGCCAACTCATGAGACCGTTTCACACATGCCTCAATCTCGGATCCCACCATCTTCAGATCATAATACTCATTCTCCAGTTTCTGAATCTCATCATGAGGACAATACTCCTCCCTTATCAACTCCTTAAAATCGTCCCAAGTTGTGGCATTTGCCACCTCGATGCCCAACATCTGAACCTGGGCATTCCACCATGTCAGGGCACCATCCTCGAGTGTGCCTGTAGCATACCTCACTCTATCCCCAACAGGACAGTTACACATCGCAAACACCGATTCTGCCTTCTCAAACCATTGCAGGAGTCCTACAGCCCCTTAAGTCCCACTGAAGGTCTGTGGCTTACAATCCATGAACATCTTGAACGTACAAGCAGGTGGATTGTTTTGGTTTTGCGCTTGCTGACCTAATGGACGAAAGAAAACACATTACAGGGGTAAGAGTTGTGTACGCGACACAAGAACAAAAGATAATTGCACATATCGTACCAGCTTGGTAGGCTGCCAAAGCCTCAGCCACACGTGTGTTAATTAGGTTCGTCAGCTCAGCCTGGGTCATCGCAATGTGACCACGTCCGCTCATGATTCTATATAAGATAAGGGAAGGGTCAAGAGTCGAGATAAAGTAGGAGTTAAATTCACAACAACTTCTACAGATCATAAAGTACATCAGACAACAAAGTGGAACCCCTTTCACACTTGTTAGATCTTACTGGGACTCACATGCACCCCACATTATTATTATGTGTGCACGCACAATAATAATGCGATTTGCATGTTTTATCCCAGCTCCTCCCAACTCATGCTAAAAGGTTCCTCAAGTTCTCGCAAGAAACAAAACACCACAAACATATACCACGAAAAGCTAACAGGATAGTGCACTGTGACTCTATCAATCACATAACTCAGGTGGATGCACATGAATTCAGTCTGAAATGTTAAGTGTGTGCAATCACATGCAACATTGTGCATAAGTGTATACTAGATGTACTATGCAATAAGTAAACGAGAGACGAACCTTGCAATCTGGAGCCGAGTGTCATGGTCGCTTTCTAAACTGTTCAGTTATAGTCTGGTCTTATAAAAACGTTTTAAAACCTAGTTCACTATAACCAGTGGCTCTGATACCAAGCTGTCACATCCCCAAAAACCACATGCGATTACATCGCGGGACGTGTGACGTACCAGGATCTAAGCCACCAATCACATTGAACCAATAACAAAACATTGCCAAGTTTATGTTTATTCAGTTAAGTAATCATAATTGTGAAACAAGAGTTATCAGATTCACCGGAAGCAAATGACATAATAATGTTTAATGTATTCTCAAAACCAAATGTAATAGTGTTTAAATAACATGCAAGTAATCCTCAGCGACATGACCATAACCACTCCAGCCATCCAGATAGCAAGTTCCCATCCAAAGTACCTAACGACCTGCGAGCATGTAACAAGTGTGTCAGACAACGCTGGTGAGTTCACAACTTTTCGAAAACGTTAATTACCGAGTGTTTAATCCAGTTTGTTAACAAATCCGAAAGTAATGTTGATAATATCTCGATACTGAACAAGACGGCTCCTGATGTATGTTTTGCCCGTTCCCTAGTGCTCCTATCAAAGCACTGGGCATGACTGGGTCATTAGTTCACACCCGTCCTCTCCGGTACAGGGTGAGGGTTCCAAACCTAAGTAGCGCTACCAACAAATACCCCGTTACCTCTCCGGTAACAAAAAGATGGGACTTAAGAGATAGAGAGTGAGAATATTATCCAACATCCTAGTTTTACCCAAAAGACTTATCCCTCCCCGGGATACCCACTGACTGTCCCAACCACCGGGACGCATGCTCAAGAGTAGTGAACTCACCTTAGATTTGCTCGGTAAGTTTTAATTACCCGTCCAGTTGGTCAACCCAAACCCTACCGTGGTTACCAAAAAGTATCAGTTTCATAAACATTCAAATCACATCACATGTTTACACACAGTAAGTCACGTGCGATTACTCAGTTTGCATCTAACATCACGATCTTTGTTAACATGCAGCACATACCGAAATATCATAACAGTCCACATTCCATGCACAAATCCCTTAAGGTTGATCAGTAAAGTTATTATATAACTACTGTATTCCATAAACAAGATACTAAACAATGCATACTTTTCAAACTGTCTAGTGTTCCGTCCAACAATCCCTTCGACGAAACATTCTAGCTACGAAAGTCTATCTTTCGTCGAAGTCACTTTTGACGAAAGTCCCTACCTTTCGTCGAGTTCACTTTTAACGAAAGTCCCTACATTTCGTCGAGTTCACACGTGACGAATCACTAATATGATTTGTCGGGATCAGTTACGGGACCTTGGTCTCATGATCATCAGTTAGATGTTCAATAACATAAACAATGGATCAAACAAGGTTACATCATACAGTTCTTATCAAACTTATCTACAATTAACAATTCTCGATATTAACATTAACATGGATTTACACATAAGAACAGACTTTGATCAAGATCTATTATCAATTCATATTTGCAGGTTTCCTTGTTAACCCTAAGTCATCAACAACATCAGCCATTTAACCATAGTTTCATGTTGCGATCAATCACATATTCTAAACACACCCTCCCATGATCAAAACCCTAGATTCCATGTTACGCATGTCATCCTGTTTGCACAAAACCCTAGTTACAGTGCTATCACTGAATCCCTATTTTCACACAAGATCATAGAAAACATCACAATATCATCATCTCAACAAACAACAACGCTTAGGCACTAACCTTAATACGAGAGGGTTTAGATTAATCGAGATGGAATAAATGCCTTGAAGTTCTTTTCCAATCGCCGTCACACAGAGTTTCAACAAGAAAGACTTTAGGGTTTCTATGCTTTTTACGTAACCATTTTTAAAGAGGTTATACAAGTCATTAAAACGTGGGCCGCAAACTGCACTGGGCCGAAAGCCCATCCCGGCGAAAGTAGTATTTCGTCGGCTAGAGTGTCACGACCCCCGACCCGGTTTGACCCGTTTCAGGAGCCGCGAGACAGAAATCCCGTGGTATTTATTTAGTTGAGTTTAATAGCGGAAGTTTATTTAACAGGATCGTTTAAAGCTAAAATTTTCCCGATTTATTTTATTTCACAATTCGGGATAAAACCCCGATAATTTACAATATTATATTTTTACTATGAAATCGTGATACTACAAAACTTATTTCTTTATTTTATAATGAGCCACTATCTTAAGCTTGAAATGCTCCCCAGCACTTTTCCTGAATTACAACAGATCACCTGAAACATGTTTGAAAAAAGTTTTGTCAGCGGGAAATACTGAGTGAATCATTCTATTTACTAAAATGACACATTTGTTATAATTTACAGTATTAAGAGCGATTACAATGTTTCTGATATCAAACCAACTACCCACGGTATTTGTCACTCGACCGAATCTGTGACTATGGTCATATCCCCCAATTGGCTGCCCCAATGGTGACGATTATCAAGTAATGTATACAAAACCCCACATACCGGCTGTAACTTGGTGATTACAAAGACTTAATCCCCGTAATTATAACTTTGAAAATAAACATGATTTGGAAAGTAATTTGATAAAAGGAGAGAATGACTCACATTGCTGATTTAATACGGACAGAGTTTACTCTATGGATTAGCCTTGTTAACCTAATTTAAATAACAATGCACACAAAACTGGGTTAGTAATCAATCCAGCATTTACGATAACTCACGAGATCAAATTCTCACAACGAACGACAAAGTGCGATACTTTATCCATCGAATTAACGACGAACGACAAAGTATAACCCTAATGTGGGCGGCACTTAAACATCCATTGGATATATTGATCGTCGGAAAATGAATCGTAGCAGCGATTGTGCTAATACCCTGTTTTGCGGCAGAATTTCGAGACCCGGGGGTGAAATTTGAAGTATTCAGTTCGTATCTCAGTGTATTTTGTGAATTCTTTCGACGTTGGATGTTCAAATTTCGAATGCCACTGTCCTCTATTTATAGCTAAAATTTGGACATGCTTACGCACCGTAACATTCCCAGTGTTACGGTCCGTAAGAGTCCTTGCGCACCGTAAGACCCATATTGTTACGGTGCGTAAGGCATAAAACTAGCCTATAGGGTAGCCACGATTGGGACTAGCTCAGCTGACTCTACAATTTCACATTTCAGTTATGTGACAACGCTGATTTGAGGATAATCGTCCATTAGGGTTTATCCCCCCTAAGTTTTAGGGGCCCTAATCCTGATTCCAATTATTCTGAAAATTTTAGGGTTTGTGCGGAATCACTTGGGTGTCTCAATTAGGGTTTCCTAATGATCAATTAAAGTAATAATTAGGACTTTTTAGTGAGAGTTGTTACATAGAGGTGTGATGAAAGTTCGATGTTTCGTCGGGTTTCGTCGGGCAGAGGTGGTGATGAAAGTCTGGTTTTTCGCCAAGCAACGTTTCGTCGAGGAACATGTAGTTAAACTAATCCTAAGTTTCATAACAACCACACATAACACTACTTTAACCACGCAGCAATCATTCACAGGCTATAACACAAACAGATTACGAAAACAAGATTGTAAACAAAATGTGTCGAGGAAAGATGTAACACCCGTTCTTATAAATCAAAGTTTAAAGTATATTTTACGAAAACAATCATGTAATTAAGATTACATATACATCAGAAATACGGCTTATTAAAAACCTTTTACAATTTAAAAGTTTAGAACATAATGTAATTAAGTTCGTCATTTAAAAGTAACAACGAAACGTCGTGCGGAAGCTTATTTCTTGATCGTGTTCGGTTCTTCATTGTGCTTGATCGTCCTCCGGTGCTAAAATTTTACCTGAAACTCATAAAACATGAGTTGGATTAGTCATACGTAACTTAGAACGTATTTAAACGGGTTCGCAATGCATTAACGGTTAAAATAAAAAAATTTCGCGAAACTGACACACGCTCGCGTAGCGCCACGACCCGTCGCGCTACGCCACGGCTTGTTTTCGACAGAATGTTGTTTGCTGGTGCTGCAGATTCCCAGCATAACCTGATTTCACGGAAATGGCCATAACTTCTTCGTTTTTGATCCGTTTTACCTGATTCTTTTTCCTACGCGTCCGTAATTTAATTCTCCATTATATGGAGTTAAAATCAAACATCCAACATAAATAAATTTTGAGACTTTCAAGCCTTCGACTCGTTACCTTTTTATCGAATTTTACACGTTTATGCATTTTATCAAACAAACATATTTGTTTGATTCCTATATCACCTACACCTCTTCAAATTAATGTTATATACCATATTAGGTTCTAATCACAGGTTTATTACACAATTTAAACCCGTTTTCGCTCGTATGCTTATTTTGACCCGTTAAGGGTATTTAAGCACTTTAAAGCTTGAAATCGCTTTCATTCATTTCTAGCATCTTATTCCTACATTTCTTATCAAGTAATCTTCAACTACAACTCTTTGTGTGTTGGATTTCAATGTGTATATCTATATGTTCCGAGTTTTACCCTTCGGATTGTCATTTTACGGCAAGACTCAAATAGAGCTTTTTGACTAACATATTACATCTTTCAACTTCTATACTTATTCTAAGTATCTATCTAATCATGAAATTCGTTTCCAAACAACCCTTAAGGGTTGTTTGTTCAATTTAGCCTACAAGGGCGTTTTAGTCGATTTTGGTCCTTCTTTTACGACAAAGGACTCTCACCAATTATTCGACCAAAATAACACTTTTAACTACAACATAATTATGCGTACCTGGCTCGGATCAACATATTGACCCATTTTAATACCTTTCGCTATTAATATCTAGATAAGAGCAATGCTAACCATATGTTAATTCCTGTGATCATAAAACTCAACAAGCAATCATCAAATATTATTGACAAATGGTGTTAACAACACCATTTGACCCGTTTAGTCGAAATGACCAATTGTCATTATAAGATGGCACTTAATTACCATATCACCCCTTAAACCTATCCCGGTTTACTTTTTGAAATCATCCAACTTGAAAGTCGTTTCCTGTTTTATTTGACCCATTATGACTTATGCCAAATGGTGTCGTTTTAAATCCCTTTATCTATTCGTTAACCCATGTCCGGATTACCATTTCACCATTTTTTTTACCCCTTTCTACCATAATCTATGGTTTCTACCATTTTCGCTTGTTCCGACTAGCATTATATCGTGCCGGAACATCATGTTTCATTTACTTAATATAAATCGTATTCCATGCTCTCAAATAAGCATTTTGTAATAAAAGTAAAAAGGGCGTAAGCTTAACTTACCTCGCATCCGAATTACGCTTTTCCTTTCCTTCGTGATTCGTTTGACCCGCTCCCTCATCAAGCTTCCACCTAGCTTGTTACGCGTCAAACTATCATCATCATTTTCAAGGTGGTTAGATTAGTCATTCAAGATCATGACCTTCACACCTTATGAATCTTTTACCACTATTCTTAATGAACCTTATCATAGGTCGGTTTGACTTTTAAAAGTCAAACCACCAATTTACAAATATGAATGCACTAACAAGTTCACATGACTCGATTTAGGCACATTATTAACCACTTAGTGAGCGTCATCTTTTGAGATGCTACTTCTACTAACATGTTATCTAATTCATACCTCAAGTAACCATAAATCAACATGTAATTTTAGTCATTGTATGCATATATACACTTTGACCATCATAACCATGGGTTTAACTCTTGTGTCAAAACCCACTTCTAATCACTTATGAACTCTTAACAAAATCTCTAATTTGTTCAAATAGTTCATTCATATGAATTAATATGATGTTTATACACATCAATTTCATCAAATCAACAAAACCCACTTAGTTCATACTTGGCTATTTGATAAATCACTAGTTTATGGCACAATTCTACAAGTTTGCATCTAGGGTTTGTTCCTAGACTTGTACCCACACTAATATCACTATAACATTGAATATTCATGCAAGAATTTCGTTCATGCATGTTCATCACAAATTAGAAATATCAATAAACATCAAAATTCAACATACCTTGTGATCCCCTAAGCTTGGTGATCACGATTTTATTAAAAGCCCCAAATTCTTGGCTTGATTTCTCTTTGATTTTGGCAATTTTTGTGAGTTAGGGTTCTTGGAAGGGAACCCCCCTTTTTCTCCTGTATACATCGACCAAAACACACACATATGTGTGTGTTTTGGTGTTTTTAAGTTTTAATTATAAACTTGTTTCCAATTGTCCACTTTTAGTCCCTCAAGGTTTTATTTCGATCTATTTAAGTTATAATCCACTATTTATAACTTAATCACATATTATTAACTAGGTTAATTATTCCTAGTTAATTTAATGGGTTCGGGAGTTCTAACCCGTTGTATTTTAAGTCCCGTTAACTCGGGCTCTTATAAACTCAAACTCTTAAAACTTTGATTCGCTTGTATTTAATTATTAGGATTTCTTATTTAAATCCAATTATTTACCTGGTTATTTTTACTACTAACGGTATTTTACCCGTCTTTTAGTATTAACGGAGTTTGATTACCAAACCCGTTTTCGGGGTGTTACAAGTCTACCCCCCTCAGAGAGGTTTCGTCCTCGAAACCTTTTCTTACATAATTCATTGAGTTTAAACTCAATGTATTTGATCCGAGAAATCTTTTAAACATTACTTATACCTTTAACCAATTGTTAGTATTACCAGATAAGTATGGTAACATCTTTTTGGTCACTAATTGTCTACGTATCTCATACGACATAGTGCAACTTTGAAATAACGTAATCTCGTTATTCCTACTAGTTTAGTTAACTTAGCGATATCCATCGCTTTCATATACTATCGAACTCTTTATGAATCCGTTACTTTGACCCGTTTAAAGGTCTTTAGTGAAATCCTTCACTTTTAGCAACAAATTCTTTTGTTTTCAAATTTATTTATTCGGTTCAGTTATACCGAATCTACCACTTACAACCAAACCAAATTTCTTGATTTGAATTGCTGACCTTAACCGGTCTCACTAACTAGACTTGTTAGTCCAGTTACTTTCACCGCTCGCTTGGTTATAATGTGATTCTACCTCATATTGCATTTCTTGACCGTGATCATGTCACGTCATTCCAAATTTCATATCAACTTTTTATTTTCGAAAATATTACTTTTCAAATATATCGCCTTGCACCAATCAGTGTCAAGAATTATATCTTTCATGTTTACCGTTTATACGTCTATCATAATACATTTTCATAGAAACATTATTTCTTACCAAAACTGAAGTTTTAGTTTAGCGTCTTCTCTTTAACCTTTGTCAATTATCCATACCGGGATATTGACAGTCCAAAATTTATTCTTTTTCAGTCTTTGTTTTATGCGAGGATTCTCCATTTATTCCCTCGCTTTGTCTAATTAACCCGTAGGTTTTATCACTTAGTCTATGGGCTATTTTATTAGACCTTTATCTCTTTAAGGCGAGGCCTTTATGATCCCTTTGCTTCAATTCATGACCCGTGGGTCATTTTGGCCCCGTAGACCTTTACACTAATTAATATCCCGTAGGTTATGATGATCCCGTAGATCATCTTTTATTCTAGTCTTTATTCAATTGTCTATTTATACATATATAGCTTTAAAGCATCCTTTGTTATGTTTGGAATCATTCAAAATTTACTTTTGAACTTTAGTTGACCTTGACCGTAGTCTAAGGTTTCATTTGTTTACTTTCGTACTATCTTTCCGACTTTACGACTTCTAGCGTCATTTACACATCGGTTTGTCTTACGCTTACCATTACCCGGTTCATTCTTATACTCCTTTACAACCCATTACTCAGGTCCTTCTATCTTATTGTTTTTAGCTTTCCGGTTTCACCGGTTTGCGTTTTCCAATTATATTAAGCGTTATTCCTTAATTGACTCGTTTGACTCATTTTGGGTGAATTTTCATCACTTATGAATGTCAAACTTCATTCTTTATTTGACCCGTCCAACTTTGAAATGGTTGAACGTAATTACCAAAATTTATGTTTGCGAAAATTCTTGTCATCTTTTAGTCATGACTCACATTCCGAGTCTTTTGACTTTCTATTTCGCGTTCCTGTTTCTCAGTCTACGCATGCATTTAAATCCTTACCCACCAACCGGGTGTTTTACCGAAGTCGTTATTATTGCAACCTTACGGTATGCATTATGACTTCGTTTCGCTTTTATATTCCTACTTTGTTCTCAAATTTGGTGTTTTACAAAATCGGCCCGTTAAGAGTTATATTTGCATTCTTCGGGTTCGAGTGTAAGCACACCCCTCCCAATTGCATACCTTAATCGTTTTACATTAATCTTTGTCCCTTCACTAGGGCTCATCCTCCTAATGTAATACGCTTCCGTCACCCGGCTGTGCGTTTACATTATTATCAAATATTTTGCTCATTTGATTCATTTGGGTACTTTTTAAGTTAGTCCCATTCACCCCGCCCTTACTACATCGGATGTAAATGTGTCCGCTATAAGAAGTTCATGGTATCATACGCCACTACTTACTTGGCCAGAGTAAGCGATTAACATATGACACACATGACCTTTTTATAGTTTTCACATCACGCCCTATGTAAGTAATGCCTCTATTTGTTTCTCTTGGAAACGATATCCCAAATACATTTTCTATTCGGGTTTTTCCAAGTTTTTAATCTACATATGCAACTTTCAATTTCTACTTATTTGTTGCATATTACTATTTGTGCAATTATTTTAAAATGTGCACCTGGTAAATGCTTGCCCTAACGGGCTTTCTTGCCATTACATATTTGAGATCGTTACGCGATTTAGGTCCTTGATGAGCATACACTTTGGACCGTTCCTCTGTCAAATCTGCGATTTGTTAAACTCTCGCTATCTTCATATGCGAGTGTCCTTCAACTAAAACATATACAACAGTTAGTAATTTCGACATTAAGGGATGCATGTATTATAATACAAGGCTTTTCTACTATACGCATCAACACGTGTAATTTTGTTGACTATATCTATTCTATATCGTTTTTATTGGTGTAACGTGTATTACATGATAACCATATGTGTTGCTCTCAACACTTTAATCATACTAAACCATTGATATACATGTACTTACCGGATTTGCGATCAAGCCTCGAACCGAACACACTTTACTCTTTAACCATGAGCTCTGATTACCAACTTGTAACACCCGTTCTTATAAATCAAAGTTTAAAGTATATTTTACGAAAACAATCATGTAATTAAGATTACATATACATCAGAAATACGGCTTATTAAAAACCTTTTACAATTTAAAAGTTTAGAACATAATGTAATTAAGTTCGTCATTTAAAAGTAACAAAAAAACGTCGTGCGGAAGCTTATTTCTTGATCGTGTTCGGTTCTTCATTGTGCTTAATCGTCCTCCGGTGCTAAAATTTTACCTGAAACTCATAAAACATGAGTTGGATTAGTCATACGTAACTTAGAACGTATTTAAACGGGTTCGCAATGCATTAACGGTTAAAATAAACGATTTTCGCGAAACTGACACACGCTCGCGTAGCGCCACGACCCGTCGCGCTACGCCACGGCTTGTTTTCGACAGAATGTTGTTTGCTGGTGCTGCAGATTCCCAGCATAACCCGATTTCACGGAAATGGCCATAACTTCTTCGTTTTTGATCCGTTTTACCTGATTCTTTTTCCTACGTGTCCGTAATTTAATTCTCCATCATATGGAGTTAAAATCCAACATCCAACATAAATAAATTTTGAGACTTTCAAGCCTTCGACTCGTTACCTTTTTATCGAATTTTACACGTTTATGCATTTTATCAAACAAACATATTTGTTTGATTCCTATATCACCTACACCTCTTCAAATTAATGTTATATACCATATTAGGTTCTAATCACAGGTTTATTACACAATTTAAACCCGTTTTCGCTCGTATGCTTATTTTGACCCGTTAAGGGTATTTAAGCACTTTAAAGCTTGAAATCGCTTTCATTCATTTCTAGCATCTTATTCCTACATTTCTTATCAAGTAATCTTCAACTACAACTCTTTGTGTGTTGGATTTCAATGTGTATATCTATATGTTCCGAGTTTTACCCTTCGGATTGTCATTTTACGGCAAGACTCAAATAGAGCTTTTTGACTAACATATTACATCTTTCAACTTCTATACTTATTCTAAGTATCTATCTAATCATGAAATTCGTTTCCAAACAACCCTTAAGGGTTGTTTGTTCAATTTAGCCTACAAGGGCGTTTTAGTCGATTTTGGTCCTTCTTTTACGACAAAGGACTCTCACCAATTATTCGACCAAAATAACACTTTTAACTACAACATAATTATGCGTACCTGGCTCGGATCAACATATTGACCCGTTTTAATACCTTTCGCTATTAATATCTAGATAATAGCAATGCTAACCATATGTTAATTCCTGTGATCATAAAACTCAACAAGCAATCATCAAATATTATTGACAAATGGTGTTAACAACACCATTTGACCCGTTTAGTCGAAATGACCAATTGTCATTATAAGATGGCACTTAATTACCATATCACCCCTTAAACCTATCTCGGTTTACTTTTTGAAATCATCCAACTTGAAAGTCGTTTCCTGTTTTATTTGACCCATTATGACTTATGCCAAATGGTGTCGTTTTAAATCCCTTTATCTATTCGTTAACCCATGTCCGGATTACCATTTCACCATTTTTTTTACCCCTTTCTACCATAATCTATGGTTTCTACCATTTTCGCTTGTTCCGACTAGCATTATATCGTGCCGGAACATCATGTTTCATTTACTTAATATAAATCGTATTCCATGCTCTCAAATAAGCATTTTGTAATAAAAGTAAAAAGGGCGTAAGCTTAACTTATCTCGCATCCGAATTACGCTTTTCCTTTCCTTCGTGATTCGTTTGACCTGCTCCCTCATCAAGCTTCCACCTAGCTTGTTACGCGTCAAACTATCATCATCATTTTCAAGGTGGTTAGATTAGTCATTCAAGATCATGACCTTCACACCTTATGAATCTTTTACCACTATTCTTAATGAACCTTATCATAGGTCGGTTTGACTTTTAAAAGTCAAACCACCAATTTACAAATATGAATGCACTAACAAGTTCACATGACTCGATTTAGGCACATTATTAACCACTTAGTGAGCGTCATCTTTTGAGATGCTACTTCTACTAACATGTTATCTAATTCATACCTCAAGTAACCATAAATCAATATGTAATTTTAGTCATTGTATGCATATATACACTTTGACCATCATAACCATGGGTTTAACTCTTGTGTCAAAACCCACTTCTAATCACTTATGAACTCTTAACAAAATCTCTAATTTGTTCAAATAGTTCATTCATATGAATTAATATGATGTTTATACACATCAATTTCATCAAATCAACAAAACCCACTTAGTTCATACTTGGCTATTTGATAAATCACTAGTTTATGGCACAATTCTACAAGTTTGCATCTAGGGTTTGTTCCTAGACTTGTACCCACACTAATATCACTATAACATTGAATATTCATGCAAGAATTTCGTTCATGCATGTTCATCACAAATTAGAAATATCAATAAACATCAAAATTCAACATACCTTGTGATCCCCTAAGCTTGGTGATCACGATTTTATTAAAAGCCCCAAATTCTTGGCTTGATTTCTCTTTGATTTTGGCAATTTTTGTGAGTTAGGGTTCTTGGAAGGGAACCCCCCTTTTTCTCCTGTATACATCGACCAAAACACACACATATGTGTGTGTTTTGGTGTTTTTAAGTTTTAATTATAAACTTGTTTCCAATTGTCCACTTTTAGTCCCTCAAGGTTTTATTTCGATCTATTTAAGTTATAATCCACTATTTATAACTTAATCACATATTATTAACTAGGTTAATTATTCCTAGTTAATTTAATGGGTTCGGGAGTTCTAACCCGTTGTATTTTAAGTCCCGTTAACTCGGGCTCTTATAAACTCAAACTCTTAAAACTTTGATTCGCTTGTATTTAATTATTAGGATTTCTTATTTAAATCCAATTATTTACCTGGTTATTTTTACTACTAACGGTATTTTACCCGTCTTTTAGTATTAACGGAGTTTGATTACCAAACCCGTTTTCGGGGTGTTACAAGTCTACCCCCCTCAGAGAGGTTTCGTCCTCGAAACCTTTTCTTACATAATTCATTGAGTTTAAACTCAATGTATTTGATCCGAGAAATCTTTTAAACATTACTTATACCTTTAACCAATTGTTAGTATTACCAGATAAGTATGGTAACATCTTTTTGGTCACTAATTGTCTACGTATCTCATACGACATAGTGCAACTTTGAAATAACGTAATCTCGTTATTCCTACTAGTTTAGTTAACTTAGCGATATCCATCGCTTTCATATACTATCGAACTCTTTATGAATCCGTTACTTTGACCCGTTTAAAGGTCTTTAGTGAAATCCTTCACTTTTAGCAACAAATTCTTTTGTTTTCAAATTTATTTATTCGGTTCAGTTATACCGAATCTACCACTTACAACCAAACCAAATTTCTTGATTTGAATTGCTGACCTTAACCGGTCTCACTAACTAGACTTGTTAGTCCAGTTACTTTCACCGCTCGCTTGGTTATAATGTGATTCTACCTCATATTGCATTTCTTGACCGTGATCATGTCACGTCATTCCAAATTTCATATCAACTTTTTATTTTCGAAAATATTACTTTTCGAATATATCGCCTTGCACTAATCAGTGTCAAGAATTATATCTTTCATGTTTACCGTTTATACGTCTATCATAATACATTTTCATAGAAACATTATTTCTTACCAAAACCGAAGTTTTAGTTTAGCGTCTTCTCTTTAACCTTTGTCAATTATCCATACCGGGATATTGACAGTCCAAAATTTATTCTTTTTCAGTCTTTGTTTTATGCGAGGATTCTCCATTTATTCCCTCGCTTTGTCTAATTAACCCGTAGGTTTTATCACTTAGTCTATGGGCTATTTTATTAGACCTTTATCTCTTTAAGGCGAGGCCTTTATGATCCCTTTGCTTCAATTCATGACCCGTGGGTCATTTTGGCCCCGTAGACCTTTACACTAATTAATATCCCGTAGGTTATGATGATCCCGTAGATCATCTTTTATTCTAGTCTTTATTCAATTGTCTATTTATACATATATAGCTTTAAAGCATCCTTTGTTATGTTTGGAATCATTCAAAATTTACTTTTGAACTTTAGTTGACCTTGACCGTAGTCTAAGGTTTCATTTGTTTACTTTCGTACTATCTTTCCGACTTTACGACTTCTAGCGTCATTTACACATCGGTTTGTCTTACGCTTACCATTACCCGGTTCATTCTTATACTCCTTTACAACCCATTACTCAGGTCCTTCTATCTTATTGTTTTTAGCTTTCCGGTTTCACCGGTTTGCGTTTTCCAATTATATTAAGCGTTATTCCTTAATTGACTCGTTTGACTCATTTTGGGTGAATTTTCATCACTTATGAATGTCAAACTTCATTCTTTATTTGACCCGTCCAACTTTGAAATGGTTGAACGTAATTACCAAAATTTATGTTTGCGAAAATTCTTGTCATCTTTTAGTCATGACTCACATTCCGAGTCTTTTGACTTTCTATTTCGCGTTCCTGTTTCTCAGTCTACGCATGCATTTAAATCCTTACCCACCAACCGGGTGTTTTACCGAAGTCGTTATTATTGCAACCTTACGGTATGCATTATGACTTCGTTTCGCTTTTATATTCCTACTTTGTTCTCAAATTTGGTGTTTTACAAAATCGGCCCGTTAAGAGTTATATTTGCATTCTTCGGGTTCGAGTGTAAGCACACCCCTCCCAATTGCATACCTTAATCGTTTTACATTAATCTTTGTCCCTTCACTAGGGCTCATCCTCCTAATGTAATACGCTTCCGTCACCCGGCTGTGCGTTTACATTATTATCAAATATTTTGCTCATTTGATTCATTTGGGTACTTTTTAAGTTAGTCCCATTCACCCCGCCCTTACTACATCGGATGTAAATGTGTCCGCTATAAGAAGTTCATGGTATCATACGCCACTACTTACTTGGCCAGAGTAAGCGATTAACATATGACACACATGACCTTTTTATAGTTTTCACATCACGCCCTATGTAAGTAATGCCTCTATTTGTTTCTCTTGGAAACGATATCCCAAATACATTTTCTATTCGGGTTTTTCCAAGTTTTTAATCTACATATGCAACTTTCAATTTCTACTTATTTGTTGCATATTACTATTTGTGCAATTATTTTAAAATGTGCACCTGGTAAATGCTTGCCCTAACGGGCTTTCTTGCCATTACATATTTGAGATCGTTACGCGATTTAGGTCCTTGATGAGCATACACTTTGGACCGTTCCTCTGTCAAATCTGCGATTTGTTAAACTCTCGCTATCTTCATATGCGAGTGTCCTTCAACTAAAACATATACAACAGTTAGTAATTTCGACATTAAGGGATGCATGTATTATAATACAAGGCTTTTCTACTATACGCATCAACACGTGTAATTTTGTTGACTATATCTATTCTATATCGTTTTTATTGGTGTAACGTGTATTACATGATAACCATATGTGTTTCTCTCAACACTTTAATCATACTAAACCATTGATATACATGTACTTACCGGATTTGCGATCAAGCCTCGAACCGAACACACTTTACTCTTTAACCATGAGCTCTGATTACCAACTTGTAACACCCGTTCTTATAAATCAAAGTTTAAAGTATATTTTACGAAAACAATCATGTAATTAAGATTACATATACATCAGAAATACGGCTTATTAAAAACCTTTTACAATTTAAAAGTTTAGAACATAATGTAATTAAGTTCGTCATTTAAAAGTAACAAAAAAACGTCGTGCGGAAGCTTATTTCTTGATCGTGTTCGGTTCTTCATTGTGCTTAATCGTCCTCCGGTGCTAAAATTTTACCTGAAACTCATAAAACATGAGTTGGATTAGTCATACGTAACTTAGAACGTATTTAAACGGGTTCGCAATGCATTAACGGTTAAAATAAACGATTTTCGCGAAACTGACACACGCTCGCGTAGCGCCACGACCCGTCGCGCTACGCCACGGCTTGTTTTCGACAGAATGTTGTTTGCTGGTGCTGCAGATTCCCAGCATAACCCGATTTCACGGAAATGGCCATAACTTCTTCGTTTTTGATCCGTTTTACCTGATTCTTTTTCCTACGTGTCCGTAATTTAATTCTCCATCATATGGAGTTAAAATCCAACATCCAACATAAATAAATTTTGAGACTTTCAAGCCTTCGACTCGTTACCTTTTTATCGAATTTTACACGTTTATGCATTTTATCAAACAAACATATTTGTTTGATTCCTATATCACCTACACCTCTTCAAATTAATGTTATATACCATATTAGGTTCTAATCACAGGTTTATTACACAATTTAAACCCGTTTTCGCTCGTATGCTTATTTTGACCCGTTAAGGGTATTTAAGCACTTTAAAGCTTGAAATCGCTTTCATTCATTTCTAGCATCTTATTCCTACATTTCTTATCAAGTAATCTTCAACTACAACTCTTTGTGTGTTGGATTTCAATGTGTATATCTATATGTTCCGAGTTTTACCCTTCGGATTGTCATTTTACGGCAAGACTCAAATAGAGCTTTTTGACTAACATATTACATCTTTCAACTTCTATACTTATTCTAAGTATCTATCTAATCATGAAATTCGTTTCCAAACAACCCTTAAGGGTTGTTTGTTCAATTTAGCCTACAAGGGCGTTTTAGTCGATTTTGGTCCTTCTTTTACGACAAAGGACTCTCACCAATTATTCGACCAAAATAACACTTTTAACTACAACATAATTATGCGTACCTGGCTCGGATCAACATATTGACCCGTTTTAATACCTTTCGCTATTAATATCTAGATAATAGCAATGCTAACCATATGTTAATTCCTGTGATCATAAAACTCAACAAGCAATCATCAAATATTATTGACAAATGGTGTTAACAACACCATTTGACCCGTTTAGTCGAAATGACCAATTGTCATTATAAGATGGCACTTAATTACCATATCACCCCTTAAACCTATCTCGGTTTACTTTTTGAAATCATCCAACTTGAAAGTCGTTTCCTGTTTTATTTGACCCATTATGACTTATGCCAAATGGTGTCGTTTTAAATCCCTTTATCTATTCGTTAACCCATGTCCGGATTACCATTTCACCATTTTTTTTACCCCTTTCTACCATAATCTATGGTTTCTACCATTTTCGCTTGTTCCGACTAGCATTATATCGTGCCGGAACATCATGTTTCATTTACTTAATATAAATCGTATTCCATGCTCTCAAATAAGCATTTTGTAATAAAAGTAAAAAGGGCGTAAGCTTAACTTATCTCGCATCCGAATTACGCTTTTCCTTTCCTTCGTGATTCGTTTGACCTGCTCCCTCATCAAGCTTCCACCTAGCTTGTTACGCGTCAAACTATCATCATCATTTTCAAGGTGGTTAGATTAGTCATTCAAGATCATGACCTTCACACCTTATGAATCTTTTACCACTATTCTTAATGAACCTTATCATAGGTCGGTTTGACTTTTAAAAGTCAAACCACCAATTTACAAATATGAATGCACTAACAAGTTCACATGACTCGATTTAGGCACATTATTAACCACTTAGTGAGCGTCATCTTTTGAGATGCTACTTCTACTAACATGTTATCTAATTCATACCTCAAGTAACCATAAATCAACATGTAATTTTAGTCATTGTATGCATATATACACTTTGACCATCATAACCATGGGTTTAACTCTTGTGTCAAAACCCACTTCTAATCACTTATGAACTCTTAACAAAATCTCTAATTTGTTCAAATAGTTCATTCATATGAATTAATATGATGTTTATACACATCAATTTCATCAAATCAACAAAACCCACTTAGTTCATACTTGGCTATTTGATAAATCACTAGTTTATGGCACAATTCTACAAGTTTGCATCTAGGGTTTGTTCCTAGACTTGTACCCACACTAATATCACTATAACATTGAATATTCATGCAAGAATTTCGTTCATGCATGTTCATCACAAATTAGAAATATCAATAAACATCAAAATTCAACATACCTTGTGATCCCCTAAGCTTGGTGATCACGATTTTATTAAAAGCCCCAAATTCTTGGCTTGATTTCTCTTTGATTTTGGCAATTTTTGTGAGTTAGGGTTCTTGGAAGGGAACCCCCCTTTTTCTCCTGTATACATCGACCAAAACACACACATATGTGTGTGTTTTGGTGTTTTTAAGTTTTAATTATAAACTTGTTTCCAATTGTCCACTTTTAGTCCCTCAAGGTTTTATTTCGATCTATTTAAGTTATAATCCACTATTTATAACTTAATCACATATTATTAACTAGGTTAATTATTCCTAGTTAATTTAATGGGTTCGGGAGTTCTAACCCGTTGTATTTTAAGTCCCGTTAACTCGGGCTCTTATAAACTCAAACTCTTAAAACTTTGATTCGCTTGTATTTAATTATTAGGATTTCTTATTTAAATCCAATTATTTACCTGGTTATTTTTACTACTAACGGTATTTTACCCGTCTTTTAGTATTAACGGAGTTTGATTACCAAACCCGTTTTCGGGGTGTTTCAAAAGACCTTGTGAAAACTCGAGTTGTCACAATTAACATCAAGTTAGCTTAGCTTTCAATTACCAATACTATCCACCTATCATGCTAGAACTAAGGATTTTCATATCTATGTAAAAACCCATTTCATCATATTATTAGACATTCATCCGAACACCTAATATAATCAAATTCCTCATACTAGCTAGTAAACATAAGCATCTTTTACACCAATAGCACATAATTTCATCAAATCATACAAAACCCATTTAATGTCATGTATGAACAATTAGTAAATTCTCTAAATTGTTCATTTATTTCACTCATACAAACAAGCACGGTGGTTATGAACCTTACAACACTATCTATTCATCATATTATCTAAACCCATTTCAAGTCATAGATTAACACATGCTTAAACCTTTAAATTGTTTGAGTATATCACATATACTAGCATGTGTGATGATCATAAACATAACTTCATCATTAATTTCATCAAACTTTCAATTTCATAAAAATCTAATGTTACCTCCTTCACACAAAATTCATCATTTCAAGTTTTGTAACGTACCTTACGCTTGTCAAGCCTAGATGATCTCGAATCTAAAGTCATGCATCAATTTCACCATGAATCTTTCTTCAATTTGGACATTTTCTCAAGATTTTGGAAGAGTCTTCTTCCCCTCTCTCTCTATACACGACCTACACACACACTCTTGTGTGTGTGTTAGAGTGTGTGTGTTTTTTTGTAAGAGTAACTGCCAAAATGGTCCCTGAGGTTTGATCACTTTTGCTACTTTAGTCCGAAACTCAAACCTTTTGAATCTGAGTCCCTGTGGTTTCAATTTTGTTGCCATTTTCATCCAAAATCAAAATCTGATCAAATTTTTCAGTTAACAACCAGTTTTTTTTTTTTTTTTTGTCTTTTTCCTCCCATATAATGAAGGGCAAAATGGTCTTTTAGTGTTTTATTATAACAAATTAAAAAATGTTGACCATTTTTTCTTTTATTAAAAGGGAGAAAAAAGACAAAAAAAAAAAAAAACCTGGATATAAACTGAAAAATCCGACCAAATTTTGTTTTTAGATGAAAATGGCACCAAAATTGAAACCACATTGACTCATATTCAAAAGGTTTGAGTTTTGGACTAAAGTGGCAAAAGTAACCAAACCTCAGGGACCATTTTGGCAGTTTACTATTTTTGTAATTATTTTTAAGTATCCATCCCTTTGTTCATAACCCATTTTAGCCCCTATGGTTTGATTTTGTTATGATTAGGATACCATTCCCTCTTTTATTCACATGTCTCATGTATTTAACTAGGTTAAATATTCCTAGTTAAATTACTAGTGTTCGGGAAGGTTAACAACCCGACTTAATTCAAGCCACTATGACCCGGGACTTTATAGATTTTTACTTACTAAAAAGTATTTGTTCACTTTTTACTTAACATTATATTTATTTAATTAAATCCCAATGTTTATTGGGTATAAATATTTTGCCATTAACAGTATTTTACCCGCTCTTCGATATTAACGTGGTTTAATTAGCAAACCCGTTTTTGGGTTGTTACGGTATATATACATATACACATATATACACACACACGAACACCTATATATATACACACTTACATATCTACTTAAACATAAATTAAATTTATAGTTTTATATATACCACTCTATTAGATTTTGGTCAACTATATACAAATTTACATCTATATCTATATGTACTAGCCCAATCAAGCCAATAAAAAAAATAATATTAAATCTAAAAGTTAAACCCTAAACCAATAAATGACAGTCTGCTCATCGCCTCAATGTTTCATGCCGTTATCCTGCTTCAACGTCATTGTTCGTGCAATATGATCATCGTCTTGTCGGCCACAACATTGTTATTAATAAAAAAATATTATGACATGAAATGTGTCTGTTTTTAAAGACATAAAAACATGAAACCCAACATTGTTACTATTTCAGCAAATTTAAATCGGGTGACACGGTTGTCCAAATAGCTCGAACTTCGCTCGACGCTCGTTCGGAATATTTTACTTCTCGGAAAATACTCGCTTGATTTGTGGCTCGGTTTTAAATGAGTCGCTCCACTCGGTTTGGTTTGTAAATAAGACAAACACGAGCAAAGGTATGCTCGATTCGGCTCGACTCGTGAACAACGCTAGTATAGACAAGGGTTCTTGTATTTAAAGAACAAATCTAAAACGCACATAAGCATGCACCAAAAGAATATTTGGGATTGTTCAATAAACGAACAAATATGTAACTATAAAACATTCTATTTAACAAATCAAATGAGAAGTAAAACATGAGTCAGATGTATTATTATCTGAACAACTGGATCATAAAAAGCCTACAAATATTTAAAGTACATCTGGTTAAGTTCTTATGCAATAGTTAAGTCGTTAAATCATTCTTGTTTTATTCAGTCATTTTATAACTTAAATCATTCTTGTTTTATTCAGTAATTTGTATAATTAAGAGAGGTTTTTTTTTTTTTTTTAAATATGAGTCAATGAATCAAATAAAAGTTAGGACTTAATGGCTAAAATTTATGTGTAATAATGTATATGACTCAAAAAAGTACATGTAAATTAATTAATAAAAAATAATTAAAATGTGTAAACGTTAGGACTTAATGGCTAAGATTTATGTGTGATTATATATATGACTAAAAAACATGTACTTAATTAATAAAAGAGTAAACTGCCATTTTGGTCTCTGTGGTTTGGCCAGTTTTGCCACTTTAGTCCAAATCTCAAACTTATTACATCCAGGGCCCTATGGTTTGCATTTTGTTGCCATTTTAGTCCAAAATCCAAAAACCCTAGTTTTTTGACTGTTGCAACCTCCTATTTTGTCATGTAGTGCAGGGGCATTTTGGTCCATGTTAATTTATTATAACATTTCAATAATTAATAACATCATCTTCAAGAACATCATCAAACTTCATCATCAAAACCCAGAAAATCAAGAACATCTTCAAGAAAATCAAGAAACCAGAACAAAACCCAAAATAAAAATATAATTTCATTAAAATTAAATCAAAACAAAAACCGATTTGTAAAAAGAAACGAGGCTCAGATCTGTATCTTCAAGAACATCATCAAACATCATCATCAAAACCCAGAAAATCCAGCAAATCAAGAACATCATCTTCAAGAAAATCAAAAACCGATTTGTAAAAAGAAACGAGACTCAGATCTGTATCTTCAAGAACATCATCAAACATCATCATCAAAACCCAGAAAATCCAGAAAATCAAGAACATCATCTTCACAACCTGCACATATGTATAATTGATTATACGAAATTCAGATCTGAAGTTACAAAACAAAAAACCGACTCAAAACACAACATCAGAACCGATCAAAATTCAAATCGAACACTCATCACCTTCAACATCAAAAGTATACAAAATGTATCATTGATTATATGAGATCCAGATCTGGAGGACTCAAAAACTCAACATCAAAACTGATCAAAATTCAAATCGAACACTCATTCGATCTACAAATGTCAAACAAACAATAACAAAATCAAATCAAATGAATTTGCAGTGACCAATATGAAAACACAAAGATCCAGATCTGGAGGACTCACGAACATAACCTGAAACCTCTGAAATCAAGTATAAATACCAACCACCACCATTTCTATTTTCAGATAACCTCCACCTCCATTCTCCGGCCACCACCACCACCATAACCTGAAACCTCTGAAATCTTTTCCGACGACCACCACAACACCCCCACTACCTCTGATTCACTTCAACAGTGAAAATCCCACCAAATGCAGCCACCATCGCCACCCTTTTCAACAATGAAAATGGCACGAAGACAGCGGTGTTGTGATCTGGTGCTTCTTCGGTGCTGGATTTTTGGGGATTTAGGGTTTGAGGGGTGAGGTCGAGGAGAGTGAGGGTGGAGTAGTGGAAGCCGTAGTGGGGGTGGGGTCGAGGTGGAGGACGGATTTTCTGGCAGGCCGATGCCGATGATGATGAAGCCGATGACGATGATTTAGGGTTTAAGGGGTGAGGAAAGAGGTGAGGTCTGGTAGGGTTTGAGGGGTGAGGAAGGAGGTGGCGGTTGTGGTGCTATAGAGAGAGAAGAGAGAGAGAGAGAGAGAGTAAACTGCCATTTTGATCATCATCATCCCCAATATCATCATCATCATCCTCCTCATATATTTTTTTTTCTAAAAAAAAACAAAAACAAAAACAAATGAAATTTAAAAAATGACCAAAATGCCCCTGCACTACAGGACAAAATAGGAGGTTGCAACAGTAAAAAAAACTAGGGTTTTTGGATTTTGGACTAAAATGGCAACAAAATGCAAACCACAGGACCCTGGATGTAATAAGTTTGAGATTTGGACTAAAGTGGCAAAACTGGCCAAACCACAAGGACCAAAATGGCAGTTTACTCTTAATAAAAAAATAATTTCTAACTACACGTATTTAAAAAAAAACACCTCTGAAGTATACCATAAATAATTAGAAAAAAATTTCATAGTTTTTTTTAGATCCTAACCTAAGTTAAATAAACAATGCTTTTCGGTTGGTAAAGAAATGACAAAGTACCTTAATGATTTTTAGTTTGGGGTCGGCGTGTCGGGTGGTGCTGAGGCCATTTTACACAGCGTCAATAGGGTTCTAAGTGAACGTCACACTGATGGGTCTCTTGCAATGCTTACGGTAGATTTTTCTAATGCTTTTAACCAGGTGGATAGATCAGCCTTACTTCGTGAGGTCAGAATGAGGTGCCCTTCTATTTCTTTGTGGGTGGAATTTCTATATGGGCAGCCAGCAAGATTGTATCTTGGAGATGGGCACATTTGGTCTACCACGGGAGTTCAGCAAGGGGACCCATTGGGACCACTTCTTTTCGCTCTTGTTTTGCACCCCCTTGTGCATCAGATTAGAGACAAATGCAAGCTTCTCCTTCATGCTTGGTATCTTGATGATGGGACTGTCATTGGAAGTTCAGAAGATGTGGCTAGAGTGTTGGACATCATTAGGGTGTCGGGTCCAACATTGGGTCTTGAACTTAATATTAAGAAAATTGAGCTATTTTGGCCTTCTTGTGATGGTAGCAAGTTTCGTGAAGGGTTATTTCCTAAGGACATCGAGAGGCCATTAGTGGGGGTGAAGCTTCTTGGGGGGGCTGTTAGTAGAGACGCAAGCTTTATTAGTGGGTTGGCAAAGAAAAGAGCTGCTAAGGCAGTAGATTTGATGCGTCTTCTACCGAAATTAGGTGACCCGCAGAGTGAACTACTCTTGCTCCGATCCTGTATGGGCATTGCCAAACTTTTCTTCGGCTTGAGGACATGCCAACCTGTACACATGGAAGATGCAGCGTTGTTCTTTGACAAATGTTTGCGTGAGGCGATTGAGGAATTGGTGGTTTGTGGAGGTCCTTTCTTTGGAGACCTCTAGTGGCGACTTGCTTCTTTACCTATTAGGTTTGGAGGTTTGGGGTTGTATTCGGCTGTAGAGGCTTCATCCTACGCTTTTGTGGCCTCGAGGGCCCAATCGTTGGTGCTACAGGACCACATCTTAAGAGACAGTGGCATATGCGGTATGGATTCTGATTATGTTTGTGCTTTGGCTTGTCTTCGTGATACGATTCCAAGCTTTGACTTCAGCGGTTTCACTAATAAGGACACCGCCCCCCTAAGCCCAACATGCATTGGCGAGTGCTCTTTTTAGTAAAATTGTCCACGAAATCGAAGTGCAGTTTGACTTGACCGTTAGACAAAAAGCCGTTTTTGAGTGTCTCCGAGCACCACATACACAAGATTTTCTTCTTGCTATACCTATAGATGGGTTATGCCAGCATATGTCGTTGGTGGAGTACCGTACTATCCTTAAGTATCGCCTCATGATTCCTTTATTCCCAGTTGATGAGGTATGCCCAGTTTGTCATAAGGCGTGTTTGGATTCTTTTGGTGAGCATGCAATTCATTGTAAAGAGCTCACAGGGTTCAAATACCGACATGATTTGGTTAGGGATGTCCTTTTTGACATATTCAGGTGCGCTGGTATTTCTGCTAAGAAAGAAACACCCGTTAATTTCTTAACATACCCGTTGGAAGGGAGATCTACCCTTCGACCAGCCGACATTCTGGTCTTTGGATGGGTAGGAGGAAAACACGCATGTGTGGATCTAACAGGGGTTTCCCCGCTTGTGGGCTTAGGGAGTAGTGCTTTCACAGTGGGTCAGGCTGCTTCAAGTAAAGTGATCAAGCATAAGAAAGCGTGCCTTGACAACCAGCACGTGTTTATCCCATTTGCTTTTGATACTTTTGGTTTTCTAGTGCCAGAGGCTGTGGACCTACTTACTCGAGTTCAAATGGTCATGCATAGTAATGTTATGACCCCGAGATCTATGGACGTAGTTTTTAAAAGGCTTAGTTTTGCTATTCAAAAAGGGGTAGCAGCGCAGCTTGTTACCCGTTTACCAACTATCCCGATGTAAATTATTATATAATATCAATAAAAAAAAGTGTTGTCAATGTGTCATCATTCTTAACACCAAGATTAGTATTTTTCGTAATTAATACAAAATTAGCGTTTAAAGTTAAACTTTTAATACATGCATATGTGCATATTATTATAAGAAATGATTTTAATTTTTCGACAATCTTCCCGTCGAGTAGCTTTAGGTTGTCACTGAAGAAGTTTAATTATTACGATTTGTATTTTTTCCTTTTATATGCACTAGTTTTTTTTAGGTCGCGCGTTGCGGCGAAACCGAACAAATGACAATGTAAAATAAACGTGATTTGAAAATAAAGCATGTTGTTTAGATAGCAAACCATTAGAACAGTTTAGTTTATCATCGTATCGTTTTATGATACCAAATAAATACTTTATTTAGCGTACAACTTCTTCTTTTAAAAAAACTTATTATAACAGAATGTTAGGGAAAAAATCAAGCACGACTACGTACTTAAGTTTTTAGAAAAAAATTATAAACGTAAATTATTAAAGAAGTATCAGATATATCGATAAATTAATATATGTTCTAAAAAAAGAAAAAAATAATTATTAAAAAATGGTATAGGAAATATATGGTTTTAAAAAAGGGAAAAACTAAAAAATATGTTATTAAAAGTAAATATAATAATAAACTATTATATTACATTAAATAAAAGAAAAACAAAAAACTATATATTGTTATAAAAATAAAATTACTATTCATCCTCCTTCGTCAACAGATATCAAATAAATACTTTATTTAGAGTACAACTTCGTTTTTAACAAAACTTATAACAGAATGTTGGGGAAGAATCAAACACAACTAGGTACTTAAGTTTTTAGAAAAAAGTTATAAACGTAAATTATTAAAGAAATATCAAATTAATCGATAAATTAATATATGTTCTAAAAAAGAAAAAAATATTAAAAAAATGGTATATGAAATATATGGTTTTAAAAAGGGGAAAAACTAAAAATATGTTATAAAAAGTAAATATAAAAATAAAATATTATAATATATTAAATAAAAAAAACAAAAAACTATATATTATTATAAAAATAAGTTACTATTTTATCGTCATTCGTCAACAATATTTATATAATGGCCTCTTTCTGATGTAAAACTAGCGATTTTTTTTTGTTTTATTATAAATGAAAAATATATTTCTAATGGTAATATATAAAAATATTGTAGGACAACCTTTAAAGAAATAAAATAAAATGACAATTTCATTAAACTATAATCGTATTACAGTATATAAATAAGAAGAGTACAAAACAAAAACAATATAAATACATAATCTAAATAAAAACTGAGAACTGATTATAAAGAAATAAACACAACAGAACATAAATGTGACTAAGACAAGTGAAGAACACGTTCCCCTTAAAACAGATTTTGGGTCACCCAGGTGAATTCGTCTATTTCCCAGGGTACAACAGCCAAAGCAAATTGTACTGACGGGATTAGCCTTGCACCTGAAATAATACCTGAAACAAGAGCTTACAAGACAGAAAAATTAGAGAAAACATTGGTTGGCGTTTGTGTGTGGAGTATCAACGATGCGAATTTTCTGTGTTGTCTCTGTTTAGAACAAAGCACAAAGCTTTATATATGATATGTTTGAAATTCCACTTGAAGAATATGAAATTCAATGAAAAATATAGTCTAGAATTCATTAACACAATGAATTATGTAGACTTGACAACTGGGAAAACAAACAATCTCCAACTGACCACAAGCCACTGACACGAGCCCACACGAGTAAACTGAGCCAAGACGCACCTAAAAAATAGTAAAGGTGGCTTCAAGCAGCGAGCGTGTAAAGTGCAAGCTGACTGCCACTGGGTGTGACTTGACACATAAAAATACACTAATGTAGAGAATTCTAATTATAAATCAACAAAAGACTTATCTTTCCAACAATGTGGGACAAGCACAACTTCTCACAGCGCCCGGTGTCATGGTGTTTGGCACGTCGTTCCTTGCCGTTCAAAAAAAAAACACAACTTCCCACACATTAAAGTTCCAACACACAATTAAAGCTTTGACACATAAAAATACAGTAATGTAGAGAATTCTAATTATAAATCAACAAAAGATTTATCTTTCCAATAATGTGGGACAAGCACAACTTCTCACAGCGCCCGGTGTCACGGTGGTTGGCACGTCGTTCCTTGCCGTTAAAAAAAGCACGACTTCCCACACATTAAAATTCCAACACACAATTTTTTTAACGGTATTCTAACACACAATTAAAGCTTATGATATCTCATTCATTTTGACTTTAATCACTAAATCATAATTATATTATACAATTATACAATAATTTAATATTATTTATAAAATCTCCAACAAATATATTTTATCTTTATATTTTTTATAAAAAGCTTATCTTTATACTTTTAATAAAAAGCTTAATATTGTAGAAAAAAACTAAATATCATATCATCATTCTCATTAATTCGTCTACGAATTTTGATATCTAACATTTTCGTATTAATATAGTTTGATACTCAAATCATTAACAACAGAATAATTAACATAAAGATAAATTTTGTTTATTGCAACCACAGTAATTTTTTATTCTACTATTACGTTAATTCGCTGAAATCACCAAGTTTGCATAATTGCACATGCATGGAGAATAAATATTATCTAATTAAATTTGGCTGAGATATCAAGATTATATAGAAAAATGAAATAAAATATAAAAAAGCAAGAAGTGCTTTTCGTCTACTTTTCTCTTTTGAATTATTCTTGCTCTTTTGTTCTCAAGATGAGTCTGCTCTTGGTAGATTACCACGTAGTTTAAGCTCCCTTAGTCATTAAGATAACAAAAACAAGCTATCAAACTAATAAGTATTTATTGTATCTAATAAACAAAGATGATGGTTAATATTTGGCGGGTCTATATTTTGATGTCACGAAACTTAGCGAGTAAAGAAAGTTATAAATCATGGATGTTTACTGTCGGATTAGAGTATTTCATGTGTCTACGACATCAGTAATCAAAGAAGGCATGAAGTGTTCTGTTAAAAAACGAGATGTTCTTTTATGTGAAATCAAATTGATCATCTCAAGTGTTAAAAAGACAAGATAAAGTCCTTTATATACTGGTCAAACCATTACAATGATGGGATGTAACCGTTGGAAATTATACTAGAAGAAAGTCTTAGTATAAACATGATACTACTCAGTGTTTACCACTGCTCATAATTACAACTAAGCATAATTACTACTTAGGCCCAACGGGGCGGTTACGTTATTGTATAACGGAATGATCTAAAACGCGTGATGGAAACCATTCTCCCACCCCGACAACAAATGTCAACGCGTTATATTTTCACGAAATCGATTTTCCATTATTTTTTCAACGCGTTATTGTTTGGTTTTGTGAGTGTAATTGTTGGTTGGGATGAAATTGTTGGGTGTGGTGGTGAGTGATGACCACCCCGACTAAAAAAGGTTGTGAGTGATGAAAAAATGGTTGATGACATGGCGGAACTTGATTGGTGCTTGTAAGTGATAGAAATCTATCACTAGTGAACCACCCCCCTCCCCTTATAACATAAGTTGCCGCTGATGGTCATTTGTTTTTGATGCACAATTGCTACTACTGATGATTAGTTTCCTCTTCGACCATGCCAAGGGGCAGTGCCCTCTTGGAGCCACCCGTGATCTAGGGGCTACGGTCCTAAGAATCATTGAGATTTCATGGTGTTTGAAATTAGAACATTCTTTTTAGAGTGCGAACTCTACGTTTTCTAACTCATATCGATGTTTATTCTATTTAAAAAATGTTTTTATGACACTAGAATCACTAACATGTTTTCTTTATGTAAATTTAAATTTTAGTGCTCATAGTAACCAATTATGTATGTTTTATCTTATATAGCTTTAACGAGAGCCCACAACTTTGTTTTACAATAATTGGTTTAAAAACTCCCAATCCACCCATCTTAGAATATCTCACATTCAAACTTTTTGATGGTTTTAAAGCCAGACATTTCATATATGACCCCAAATCTTTAATGTAGACAAATGGTATGCACTTTGTTTAATATGTCATATTCCTTTTGGCTTTTGCTATGTTTTTTTAATCACACCAGTTAATACGCGCATTACTACATTCTCATGCAGTGGCGAAGTTTGAGATTTCCGTTCGGGGGATCGAAAACGTATATACCCAAAAATTACTATAAAACCGGGGGTTGAAAACGTATATACCCACAAATTTCTATACGAAAACTACATACTCTCCACTATTGAGCGAAAAGTTCGGGGGGTCGGCCGTCTCCACTATGCGGCGCCCCTGATCTCATGGATTTGCAAGTGGTAACGAAAATATTTTAATAAATCAGTACTTTTTTTTATTCAAAAGAGAAAATCTCAATATATTTCTAAAATTATGAATCATTCACACCTCAGTATTAAGTGCATATTGCTGTATTATATATTCAACTAGATGGAAGCCCCCGCCGCGATGCTGCCGGGGGGCTTAGAAATTAAGACGTAACATATACAAATCTAGGTTCAACACGTTCATAAAGTGCGTCGATGATCGCCCTTAATACAGCTTATTTCTCGCGAATATATGCAGCTTTCACTGTTAGTTCCGTGAAGTTTTCAGCAAGGCATTTCCTGGATTCATCAAGTTCAACCATCAGTTTTTCATTTATAGTTGTCATTATAATAATAAAACAATAGAAATGAAATAAATATAGGTAAATGAAATTCAAATAAACAAAGTTCACATCACCTTTATAAAGTGAAGTATACTAATGACTACAGATGACTCATAGACGGCTAGCAAAGTGTTAACAACACTTTTTCCATTTGTTTAACCCAATGAAGTAAGGCTCTAGCATAAACTACCTGCATACATTAAATCAAGAATCACATATTATTTGTCTTTTCGACACATTCATAAACCTATATGATAAAATATTAGAAAAAAAAATATACATAACTTACTTGCAATGCTACTTAGAGATGGAGTGATATCTTCGTTTAAACAAAAGCAAGAGAAGACAAATTAACGCCTGCAGCACCAAAAGTTAAAAGTTTGGTTTTTTTTAACAGCCAACCAAAAAAAAATCATTCACCATAAGAAAATATATATTAGCAACACCTTAGCAAGAAGCTAAGTCAAATTATAATCTTAAGAACCACCCAAACACAAGAGAACCTCACCCAACCTAACAAAATTAATGTAATAACCATATTTTACAAACTTCCTTTTTCATATTATTCGATTTGTTGGTTTACACGTCATGGTTTTAGAATCTTCAAAATTAAACATGTATAGGATACTACTACTTCATAGAGTTTATATATTTGTCTTCCTACAATCCTACGTATGCCGTTAAAATAGCAAAACCATTTATTTACAAACATAAATAAGGTTTTATTTTAACAACAATTTTTACCTCTAAATACCCTCTAATCAGTCTACACTTACAATTATTTGAATCCACACCACATTTGTTAGGCCGGAGGGTATGGAGACGCCACAAGGGCCACCTCACCCTCTATACTGCCTCACGGCGCCATACCTCCTCACCCTCAAATTCAAAAAGGGGTTCTATAGAAGAGGCTCCATCATGGTAAGGCTGGAGGGTGTGGGGGCGCCACCCAACCCGGCTGGCACTCTATAGCGCCCCACGACGCCATCGACCCACACCACTGGCGCTATGCCGGCGCCATTGATCCTTAGCCAACATGATAACGGGCTGGAAGGGGCTCTATAGGTGGGACCCACTTGTTTTGCACCAATGAAATCTTTTTTTTTTAATTTTCTTTAATATAGGGCTCTATCCACACCATGTAAATTAAAGGGGACTCCATGGCTGAGTTGGATCCTAGGTGGAGCTTAGGTGGACTTGATAAAGCCCCATGGGGCTCCAACCACACCCTATAGCCTAACGAGGAAGAATGGCTTTATCAGGTGGGGCCCACATCTTTGCAGCCAATAAAAATTCTTTTTTTTTATTTTGTTTAATATGGGGGCGTTATCCCACACCATGCAGTTTAAGAGAAAGCGTAATAAAGCCACTTGGCTGATGTGGATCCTAGGTGGCGCTGACGTATCTTGATAAAGCCCATAGGGGCTCCATCCCACACCCTTCAGTCCAATGTTTTAAAAACCGGTAAATACCGGCCGGTTATACCGGTATTACCGTTTCCAGATGTAAATCCGGTACGAAACACCCTGGTAAATAAGTGAAATGGCATAAAGTTTGTACCGACGGTAAAATCCGGTATACCGGTTTGAAATGTAATACCGGTACCAGCCCAGGGTTATTTTAGTTTGGGTTGTTACTTATTTTATTATATATGTTACTTATCTTACGTAATTTTTATATATTATGATTATTTGTAACTAAAAGTTCTTTTTTAATATTGTATGAAACAAAAATAGTTATCCTCTAGTTGATGGGGATGGTGATAATAGTAAATTTAATCTTTTATGCGATCGTGAACTTAATGTATTCAACTCTCAAATGGCTTAAACATATCGTACGCTTTCATTTAAAAGAGCTTGTTGGAAAACTAAATGATTTTCGATTATCATTTGGATAATTTTTATTATGGATTTACTTTGGATCATCTTTTAATATGTAATCAGTGGCGGAGCTTGATCAAAAGTTTCGAGGGGGCGTAAAGTTATGGGACCCAAATTTTTTTCCTATCGTTATGTTTCGGGTCGGGTCATGTCGGCTATCGATTCGGGTCAAGTCAAATAATAATAGTTCCAAATAAAACTAAAAAATTTCATTCATTCAAAGGACCCGTTCTTAGACAAAAAAATTTGAGATTAAGTTTATTGTGTAGTGGGTAACCTAGGGTTAAACAAATAAGAGTTAAAATATATTTACAAAACTACCCATCACTTATATACAAAGTGGTAACAAACTTTACTTTAATTTATATATTGTATAAATATTTAGGAAAAATAATTGAGGGGAGGCGATCCTATATAATTTTTAAAATTTCCGGACGAAAAATCGGAACCTATACACTTCTAACCGAAATATTGGGGTGGGCGGGTGCACCCCGGGAACCAACAAACCTTCGCCCTTGTATGTAATCATGCACTTTTAGATTAACTTTTGAGTTGATGTTGTAATTTATGAAATTATAGAGTTAGGTAGTTAACCCGGTTAAACCGCTCGGTACAACCTGGTTCAACCGGTTGAACCATTTTTTAGCCTAATTCGGTTTGATGTAAAAACCGGTTTTTAAAACATTGCTTCAGTCTTAGGGACAATCACAAATGCTACTAGGTCATGGGCACAAACATAATTAAGTGATGTGAAAGTTGAAACCTAAGTATAAATTATAAAGAGCTTGCCAAAATAACACAAAACGTGAGCTACTAAACTTTCAAACCGATACGTCTTAAAGCTTGACTATCAATATTTCACCCCTTGGGGTGTTTGTTGAATGTATACACCAAACATACATTGGCAATGCTAAGTGTATAACTGGTTAGTCTCAAAGAGCGTGTACTCTTCTTTTGTTTGAACGGCAAATTAGGATCACTGACGGACCACTGGAGTATCATCGTGCCACCAGCGAAACCACCCGATCATATCCATCTCCACTAGGCATAATGCCTATACACCAATTCAGGAGGAAACCCAATAAATATGGGAAAACCCCCCTTGTGGGAATCGAACCCAGGACCTATTGGTCCCAAAGCCTTATCCCACCCCCAAGGTGCCACTAGGCTATAAAGCCATGGGCAAGAGCGTGTACTCTTCTATATCTAGACATGTGGTCATTTGGTCACAGACGATTATGCACTCTTTTGTATATAATAATTGTGTGGTTACCAAATTTTAGGGCACCTTAAGCTACCATTGGGGGTACCATATTGCTTATGTTCACTATAATTCCTCAGTTTACACAATAAAACAAATAAGCAATTTTTTGACCTTCCACCATAGGCTTATTTAAGTCTACTAAAATCATGGGATTTTCTTGCAACATATAACATGACTATGCATCTTTGGGCAGGTCTGTCCAGCTCATTTGCAAGGTAGGCAATCGCAAAGAGCACACTTTCCCCGTAATAGGTAAAAAGAATTATAGATTTTATATACAAAATTTATATTAAAACAAAACCTACAAAATGACTCCATGGCTCAATAAAAAAGTGTTGGTCTATAAATCCAAAGGTTTTTGGTTCAGTTCCTATGAGTGGTGTTATTTTTCTAAAAATAGTAATAGTAGTAGTAGTGATAATAGTAATAATAATGATGACGACGATAATAACAAGGGAAATTGTCTTGTAATAATCTCACCTAGACCTTATTGGTCATTAATAATCCCACGTTAGAATATTTCCCCCACCAGTGCCACCTTTCACCTATTTTTCCTACAATGGTCCCCCGTTAAAAAAACTTAACGGGGTTAAGCTTTTTTCCAAATTACAAACAGATTTTTTAGGGCTTTTGATTAGAACAACGATACGAGTCCATTGATGTAAAACTTGCCTCGAAACGGTGTTCCAAACGATGAAAACGGCGCTTCAATTCGGGTGTTTAAATTTTCAATTAACCAAAATCAAGTCAGTTGGAGCACCATTTCGAAGTAACTTTTACATCAATGGACTCGTATCATCGTTCTGATCAAAAGCCCTAAAAAATATGTTTGTAATTTGGAAAAAAAGCTTAACTCCGTTAAGTTTTTTTAACGAGGGACCATTGTAGGAAAAATAGGTTAAAGGTGGGACTGGTGGGGGGAATATTCTGAGGTGTGATTATTAATGGCCAATAAAGTCTAGATGAAATTATTAAAGGTCAATTTCCCTTACAATAACAATTACAATAAGAATAACAATAACAACTTTTTTCATGGGTCATGGGTTTTACACACAACACACTTTTCAGTGTTGTAGAAAAACGATCTCAATGAAGCAAGTAATAAGTAATAACTCTAGGGATTTAAGTTCTATTATATGGAAACTTAAGTTTTTTTTTTTTTTTTTTGAACGGCAGAGATTCTATGATTATAGAAAAAAATGGTTAGCGGAGCTGGAAAAACCCAAGGTACAAAAACATAAAATAAAAATGAGAACGAAACAAACAATTAGATTATGATATGTCGAACATTAAAATCCTCTCATCTCTCCCAAACGAGACCTGTTATCTTTGATCTTTCCTTGATCGACAGAAACGTATTCTGCATAAAAAAAGTGTCATGCACTTGGGTATTTGACACCAAAACCTAAAATTGCACTTTTAATACTCCTTTATATATTCCAGTCTAATTTTCACAATAATTGAATTACACTTATACCAACACATTATACTAAACTCTCCATTCACTTCGACAAAACATTTACAACTTTTGTGGCAGTTACATCATCATCACTGCCTTTCATCTTAATCCAACAAGTTAGTGAAAATCTTTAACACTACTCATCATGATAAGCACACATAATAAGTAATAATATTGAGATTATGGAGAAAAAGGCTATTGAAAAAACATAGAAACACAAAAGCTCAAAAGGAAAACATAGAAACACAAAAGCTTAAAAATGTAGGGGCACATTTTGATATATGGGATGAAAAGTGGAATAGACAAGCGTCAAACTTATCATATGATTTAGATTTAAAAAAAAGACTTATTAAATATAAGATTACCTTCTTTAGTTTTATGACTTTGAATCTAAAAATATATTAAACATCCATGAATAAAGAAAATAATGTAGTTTAGTACTATGATAAATATTTTGAATGTACTAATTCTTTTACTAGAGCACCTCCAACTCACTGTTTGGTGCGTTTGTTTGGATTACGGACAAAGGCAATCAGACGAGGGAGCGATGGAGGGTGGTTTGGAGATGGTGAAGTCCGCTCAAGCAGACCAGTCCGGCGAGAAAGGTGGGCCCCTTTTGTGGGTTTTGGTTAAATTAAAAAAAGTACCCTTTATTTTGTATTTTTTATATAAAAGATATGTTAAATATTTTTAATATTAAACCTAATAAAATTATACATAAAGTATATAAAACAAATTACATAAAAAATTACATAAACCTAATTAAACTATTACGCAAACTTAATTATAATATTATACACCCGATTTTAATATTATACAAACCTAATTTTAATATTATACAAACCTAATTAAAATGCGGACAAGATGATCGACAGAGGTTTGAAAAAATAGTCATTGAAACAATAACCGTTGGAAAAAAAAATCATTGGAACAGTAACCTATGAAAAAATAGTTGGTGGAACAGTAACCGTTTGAGAATAATAAATAAAAAATAAATAATTTAAAAAAACTAATATTTATATAATTCATAAAATAAAAAATAGTATTAATATAAAAGAAATAAAATTATTATTTATACGATTTATAAATCTTTTATATATATATATGAAAATAATGTGGACGTTTTGGTCATACAGCTAATGTCTGTCGTTTAGCCGCTACGCCAAACAAAGCTATGGCAGTTTCTACTCAATTCATTGCAACTCCTCATGAGTTAAATGGTTGTCCTAACTACCCACATGGAATCTGCTTCAATTGTTGTTATCTTAATCTCTTCAATTGACCTGGCTGGCAAATGACGACTCAACATATGGGCACAAGAATAACATGCCAATATTAAGGCTTGTGCTGATGTCAAAATAAACACTTAAACTTTTGTGTTTTCTATTTATTTTCCAAGAACATTGAAACACTTTGGTTGTTCTATAAATAATCTTGTTATTCCTATTTTAATTACAAAACAAGTATGATTACATATATGTGTGACATACCCCTACAATATCGACACCAAGGATATGGTTCCTTGCAAATCAAACTACGCTCGTGGTTTCTTCCATTTTGTGGTTGCTTGCGATCTCCACAAAAAATCTTATGTACTCGTTTCTTCTAAGAAACAAAGTACAAGGTACAAGTTATAATCCTTAATGGATAACTTAAAGTGCTGCTTTAAATCCTTGCTTGGATAGCTAAGGGTAGTTTCATAAGTCCCTAATTTGTCTTATGTAATATGTCTATGTGTAATTTTTGGTGATGAAGCAAAACACAAATCCAAAATCCATGATTGATCTTCCTATGCAAATAGTTAGATCTCTGGATGTGACACCCCAGGAAAACCAGGAAACAACACAACACAACTAGCTTCCTCAGTAACCACGTGCTAAATTTCGGGACGAAATTTCTTTCAAGTTGGGGATAATGTGACAACCCGAGTTTGCAAGGTCTCTATTCGACTTAACTTAGTACTTGTTGGCAAGTGTGTCTTTGTATTTATTTGTTGTGCAATATACGTGTTGTTTATATGTCCTTGGTGTGCATTATGTGGGTGCATGTTAATAATATGCTTGGTATTAATATTATGTTTATATATTTAATAACAATGAAATGGAGCTTTGGCCGAAATCACCCCCACACGAAATCACCCTAGCCGAAAACCCACTCCCCCTGCGAAATCACTAAGTGTTTTCGTCAAGAGGATGGTCGACGAAATCAAATGGGCTTTAGGCCCAATAGTGAATCAGTTATATTATTCCCAACCTTTACGAGAAGGCTTAATCGTCAAACCCTAGAACTCCCTATTGCTTCTCCTGGTGCGACGGAAACTTCAAGCTTTCAAAGCCATTCCTTTCGATCAATCTGGTACCCTTTCCACCTCGGTTAGTCTGCACTGTTGTTGGATTTCTGCATGATTCCTTAGTAGAATCGTTACATGTCTGTATGTATATATATTGGATTGATGATGTTCTGTGGAATTGTGAAATACATGTTAGTGGTTAAAGACTGGGATCTCGTTATGATTAATTAGACTATATGAATGGTCTCGTAAACTGACTTGGATAGGTAGTCGTTTCAATATATTTTCAATGCATGATAGCGTGATATTGATGTGCTGATGGAATGTTTTTGTTGATGTTTGATCATGATATTGTTAGAAAGTAATTAGGGTTTAATGTTTCTAATGTAAATGGTACGGACTGAGACCTGATTGTTTGTATTACTGCTCATGTTCGAAGGGATGATATAAATATGTAAATATGTCTAAATGGTGAATTGAATGATGATTCTGATTGTTCTAAAGATTGAGTGATTGTTTGATGAGATTGACTAACTGTTAAACGAAGGTTAGGGTTTCTGTAAATTGTAACTGCTGAAGATGACCATGTTGTGTGTCGACGAAAACCCATTTCCCGACGAAAACATAATCTCGACGAAATCTCTTGGGATTTCGTCGCCTGAAGTGATTTCGCCAAAGGGTGTTTTCGCCATAAAGTGTTTTCGCCACAATTACGATTTCGTCACATTAAACCTGTTAAGTTGTTAACTCTGTTAAGTTACGTATATAACTCTGTTAAGTATGTAACTATGTTTAGCCTATTAACTGAGTTAAGTTTATTAACTCAGTTAACTTTATTAACTCTGTTAGATTCATGTATGACACTTTGTTAAGTGGGTAACTTTTGTTAACCCTGTTAGTTAATTAACAATGTTAGTTTATTATTCCTGTTATGTATATAAATCCTGTTAAATTGCTAACTTCGTTAAGACTGTTAACCCTCTCAGGTATGTTAATGAATAACCATGTTAGTACAAACTGTGATGGACATTTATGTGAAACATAAATTGCATGAGAACTTACTAACTGCTTACGTGGTGCATGATGTTAATTGCCAAACACACTTTGTGACATAGATTACATGTGAAACATTGCGAACTTGAACTGATTGAGTATACGTGCACACTATAGGACTTGACTGATTTCTTGTGAGCACATAGTTTAGCATACCGAGCAAACCAAGGTGAGTTCACACTCCTAAGGCATGGGATTCCCGGTGGGTTGGGAATGGGATTGAATAACTACTCGTACTATCATTACTATTAAACTACTTTTCACTGTCCTCGGATTGAAGGGCACGTACGTAAAACCTACGTACACTCATACTTACTACTGTCCTCGGGTTAAGAAGGGCACGTACGTAAAACCTACGTACACTCATACTTGCTACGGTCCTTGGATTAAGAAGGTCACGTACGGATACGACTAGTCTAGTAACATACAACATGGGAAGCCCCCACTAATCATCGCAAACATGTTTGGGAAACCGCGATACAGATTAATACAGTACATGGTTTACAAAACGAACATATGATTTACGAAACGAATGCTATAACTAAACAACCAACTGTGAACTCGCTCAACTTTGTTGTTGACTCGTTGTTACATGCCTTGCAGGTCGTTAGGTACTCATGGAGCTTGCACAGGGAGGCGCGGTCGTTGTGGGACATGGCAGTGTGTGCCATGCTAAAAACATTACTTTATTTCATACTTAATACTTACATTGGGTTTTACAATTATGCTTCCGCTAAACACTTAACTACGTTTTTTTATTTGAAACACCTTTCATATTGTGTGGTTGAATTTTACTTATTACTGGTTATGTTCAATATGATTGGTGGCTTGATCCTGGTCAGTCACGCCTCCAAGCGGTGATACTCCGCGTGTGGATTTTGGGGGTGTGACACTGGATCCCTAAGTACTATCCTAAATCCTTAATTGGGTTTTCTATGCAAATAGTTAGACCCTTGGATTCCAAAGTACTATTCCAAAAAATTATTTGATTCAAAGTTAAAGAGACCCTTTGATCTAGTTAAAGAGATCCTTTGGTTGTCTAGTTAAAGAGATCCTTTGGTGGTCTAGTTAATGAGACCCTTTGGTGGTCTAGACGAGTTATCACATGCTTAAATGTTTTCTGTGAATTTATTTGTTTGATTTTCCCCCACACATCACAAAATGAACTATGCGGACTATGCAAAGAATTGAGTAATTATGGGTGCACACATAATTATAAAATTTGGTGCATAGAAAAACATAGCAAGTTTTGTTATGTGTAAGAACCTATAGTGATAAGAATGACGAAACGGGAACAGTGTAATAAGGGCATGGTGGATACGCCTCTGGTACTTCCTATATATAAGTGTTCCTTCTTACATTGTAAGCGCGACGTTTTTTTAAGTCATTAGAAGTTCTGGACCTTGACCAATGTTGTTAAAACCATTATCTAGTTATGCGTACTCACGAAACCTTCCAAAATTTGTCTTACACTTTCCAACTCCAACTTCTAACACACACATCAATTTCCTATACTAGTTTTCATAGGAAACCTCTATGAACATTATTTCATCCTTTATCCGAAACTCCAATTCCCTTTTCAAGTTCACACCCTTTTCGAATTCATAAGCTCTAAAGGCAAAACATCAACTTTTCTTCGGTTTACTTAAACAACCAGAAGTACCGGTATGAAAGTGAGAGAACATTGCTATGGATCTCACCACTAAACTACCACACACTTCCAAGAAGTCGTGATGCCATTTTGGTAATCATTGACCGTCTGACTAAGTCAACATACTTTTGTCGATTCATGAGGATTTCCTCTACTAGCAACCTTGCTAAGATTTATGCCAATGAGATTTCATCACGTCATGGTGTTCCTTGGAACACCATGACAAATCGTGACACTTGTTTCTCATCTCATTCTTGGAAAACCCATGCAATCCGCCATGGGAACCAAACTAAATCTAAGCACTAATTATAATCCTCAAACGGATAGACAAAATCGAAAGGACAATTCAAACACTTAAAAACATACTTAGAGCTTGTGTGATCGACTTGGGTGGTAGTTGTAATTTGCATCTACCTATGATCGAATTCTACTACAATAGGAGTTACCACTCTGAAATTTACATGGCTCTCTTGAGGCTCGGTAAAATTGAAAATGTCGTGCATCTGTTTGTTGGAATGAAGTTTAAATCATAGGATCTGAACTTATTCCTAGAATCAACAAGCGAATACGATTGACAAAGTTCGCTGGAGATCTAAACGTGGCCCAGACTTTACTGGGAACGAGAGGATCAAATGAAAGCGAAACATCCACAACTTTCCTCACAAGTTTCCTCTAATTGAGTTTCAGGACGAAATTCCCTAAAGTAGGGGAGAATGTGACATTTGCACATTTTCAGTCCTTGTACAATTCCGAACTTTCAAAAACTTTTTCTTTTGGAAGTAATTCGTTAACTGACACTCAAATGTAATTAGTTTAACGTGATGTACACTCCGGAATAAGGACAAAAGCTACACATATCCTAAATACCCTTTACATAACTTAGACATAAGTTTTGAAAGGTTAGGTATGACAAAAACACGTTTATACAAGTTCAGGGACCATTTTGACAAACTGCAAAAGTCTGCCCAAACCCCAGCATACAAACCATGCGTACAAATCCAAACATTTTTATTCAATAAAATATTGTATTTTATTGATAAGAATGCAAAAATGTCAATCGTTGCACAATTTCGGTCTTTTTCGTGTTCGATAAAGCTTTGTACGTTATTTGCGATACGCGTAACCGTACAAACGAACGAACCGAAATCCACGACATTTCTGGACAAAAATCCAAGTTACTTATGCCTTAACACCTTTATATAACCTAAATGTTAGGTTAAAAGGGGTTAAAAATGACAAAACACGACAATACAAGTCCAGGGGCTAAATCTGCCAAAAGTTGAAACTTCTGCCCCTGCCAGGGCCTTACGGACTGTAAAGGAAAACCCCATACGGTCCGTGAGGGGTGCCCAGCACAGCAGAAACCTGGCAGCTTCTTGTTTGAAGCCTGGTCCCCAAGAATTCGATTTTTCCAGCTTCTTTCCTTTAATTGACATGTGTGTAACACCCCCCTGATCATGACACATGTTGGACACTTGTGATGATCTTGTGGGCTCCTAATCACTATAAATAACAACCAAGTTTGGCCATTTTTCCTTGCTCAATTCTCATTTCTTTCATTATTTTAGCTAGTTTGAGCTAAAAGTCAAACAGTTTGACTTTCTGTTTGACTTTCGGTTCTAACCAAATTTGGTCAAGTCAAAGTTCAATTGAACTTGCAATGTGTCGTAATCACGAAGGTTGTAATCCCTTGCGATTGCACCTTCTGATTACCACGTTTACTAGGTGAAGTGACGAGTCAAAGTTTTAGTCAAAGATGCGCATAAGTGCATTTTACGACGAAATGGTTTTCGGGTTTTAAAACATAAAGTTTTGACACCAAGTCAGTTTTATAACTTAGTTAGACATGTTTCAACATGTCTAACTCGTCACTTCTAGCTTAGTGCTTTATTAGGGTCGTAAGTCGAGCAGTTTTGACCACTTCTTTGACTTTCGAATCCGACCCGTTTAGACGATCTTTGGATTCGACCAAGCGCATTAATAGGACCATAGTTATATAGGGAATAACCCTATGAGGTTATACCTTATGGTCATATGGTTTGATTAGTTTTATGAGGAGTCGATTGTTATGTACTTTTAAATGACCAAAATACCCTTTTTGCGCATAAATTGGTTTTAAGCATATGTAACCAAAGTTTTGACATCTAAACTGATGTTATAACATAATCAAACTTGTTTTGGCATGTAAGACTCGTCTTAGAACATATTTGACCATTTGATCTTGTAATTACGCTTATAACCCGTTAAAGTAGCGTAAACTACTTTAACGAGTCATAATGGGTCAAAAGCACTTAGGATCCTTTCCAAATCAGAATGTTAAGCTTATTAAACCATATCATACGAGTCTCAACACTCGTTTGGTTTGTAAGACTTCATTCTATCCGATCTCCCGTTTAAAGTCTCGACACACTAACATAAGTTATCAGACACATTAGGACACGTTTGAGCTTTGTTTATTTCGTTGATCCAGGACACATACGCAATCCCAAGTGAGTACATAGTCCCCTCTTTTACGTTTTCTAAATGTTTTAGGGTGATTCATATGTTCCTATCACTATTTTCATGATTTCGAAACTATATGATTCTATATCATGATTTTGAAACCGTTACCTATGGCTTAAATATTGATTTTCAAAATTTGTAAGACCTTTGTTGGTGCGTGTTTGTATTCATGCCTAAAATCCATTCATTAACAATGATCAAGCCGATTAGTAGTATGATATAGCGCTATAGGACTTGACACCGCATTCCCGCTTCCTAGGTTTGTTTGGAAGTTTGATTAGGGAATGTCAGAAACCAAGTTGCCCCCAAATAGATTTACCTTCGTGGTAAATCTATAACGTCAGTGAATAAGGTTTGAATGTATTACCAAACGACCACAATGTGTTCATACAAAGTTTTCCAATTAAGCCATAAAGTTTATCTTTTATTGACTTCACAAACCAAAGTATATTTTGATATACTACCGATGCTCTTATTTATAACCCAAAGTATAGTTTGATATACTACAGATTCTCTTATTCATAAAACAAAGTATAGTTTGATATACTACCGATTCTCTTATTCATAAACCAAAGTATAGTTTGATATATTACCGATTCTCTTATTCATGAACCAAAGTATATTTTGATATACTATCAAATCTCTTATTCATAAACCAAAGTATATTTTGATATACTACCTATTCTATTATTTCATAAACCAAAGTATATTTTTATATACTACCGATTCTAGTATTTCATAAACCAAAGTATATTTTGGTATACTATCAATTCTATTATTTCATAAACCAAAGTACATTTTGATATACTATCAATTCTATAATTCAAAAACCAAAGTATATTTTGCATATACTACAAATCCTTTTTATCAAAAAGCAAAATATTTTAGATACCAAACTTTTATCAAGGATTCATGGCTATTTTTTAAATCGTTTAATCTTTTCCTTATAACATGCAAAGCCATGAATCTTAATCACAAAACCCATGTTACTCACAGGCATTTTTATGCTGACATTTTATTTTCACATATGTTTCAGGTACTATTATGTGATGATTGTTAACGCATGCTACACATAGGATGGACTCGGGCCTTAGCTTGCCTTAAAACTTGAAAGACAATTGTTTGTATTTGTTTGATTGTATCAAAACAATGTAGCTTATTAATTCAACAAAACAAAACTTTAAATACCATGTGTTGTGAAACAATTTCCTATAACGTGACTCACCGACGATTCCGCCGCGGTTTGTTGTTTTACGCGGTCGGGGTGCTACAATTTATTAACCGGTGGCACTGACTTAAAACTTTGGCGACGGTATTGTTCTAGCATTCTGGAGTCGATGGTGATGAAGATAAGGATGAATTTGATGATTTGGATAATGAATTGAATGTCCACCTAGTGCTGCAGAGGCCATCCTTTCTTCACATCGGACATGATACATCCAATATTTCAGGTTTTTCTGCCATCCCTTCTGAGGTGGATGGAGCCGCTCTCAACCCAAAGATCTCTCTGGTAACTTATGGCCTAAGAGGTAATAGTATCACAAATTCAATCATTACTTTCTTTAGATTGTGATTTGTTTAATTTCAAGTTGTTAAATTAATTAATTAACAACATGAAGGGATTTTTGTAAAGACGCAGACAAGCATGCTTTAATTGTCCCACTGTTTATGAATCGCGCGAAACAGATCTATCCTATGATGTTTTCTGATACTTCTTCATCGGTTTCTTGTAGGTGTTTAGAAAATGATTTCTTGTGTTTTCGTGGAAATCATGGTTAAAAAGGATTTGTGTGTTTTCGTGGAAAAACATGGGTAAAAAAGGATTATTTGTGTTTTCATGGAAAACATGGTTGAAGAGGATTATTTTTGTTTTCTTGGAAAACATGGTTTTAAAAGAATGATTTATATTTTGGGGAAAAACATGGATGGAAGGGATTTACAACGTTTGGGGTAAAACGACTATATGGATTAAAAATGTGTAAATTCGGGTTATGACGAATTTATCTGGTCTCAAAAGGTTAGGTATCATAATTGGCCTATGACTTCGAGGAATTCGTACAACGTTAATATTAAATATTTTAAAAAAGTATAATATATATAGGAGAAAAATAGAGAGAAAACCCACTTAAGTTAAGAAAACTCAAGAAAACCTTATGTAACAAACTTTTTTTTTCTAAAGAAAATAGGAAATGTAAGTTACAAGTTATCAAACGTTTTGTAACAAAAAAAAAAAAAACAAACAAAAAGCACTGAAAGGATTTTTTATAAATTTTTTAAAAAAATTCAATGTGTGTGTGTGTGTATGCTAAAAACAGAATTTTTAAAAAAAATTATAAAAAAATCCCCTCGGCGCTTTTTGTTTTTTTTTTTGTTTTTTGTACAAAACGTTCGATTACATGTTACTTACATTCCCTAATTTTTTTTATAAAAAAAACTTTGTTACATAAGGTTTTCTTGAGTTTTCTTAACTCAAGCGAGTTTTCTTTCTATCCATCCCTTATATATATATATATATATATATATATATATATATATATATATATGAATTATAATAAAGCAAAACATGCTTAGGCCACATGGCATGAACTTAAGCTACTAAATGCCACGTGGCAATGTGATATTCCTGCTCGATTGATTTTGAGCGGCAATTGTTATACTATCTTTTCCCTCACACGCTTCTATTCTTTCATTCGCTCCCCTTCAAACCCTAAATCTCATCCCGTCGCTTTTTCTTTTCCTCAGAAAGCATGTTGCCTTCTTTCTCCATTTCTTTTCCTGTCTCATCTATCGGAACAAAGATCCCGCCCGTTACCATCTTTCTCCTTCTCTTTACCAAAACCCTACCTCTGAATCTAAAGGAATCAAGCAACATCAGGTATGTTAATCTATAATCCGTTGATGATTACATTGTAATGTATGTTAATGTTCTTATGGTTCATATAAGTTCGTATTCTAGGGTTTTGAAACAGTCGCACTAAATCCTCTAGCCGTTTCTTTTCATCTCTCCCATGAAATCGATCAACATCAGTTAGATTAAATCAAATGAACCCTTCCTCTTAATTCGATCAGGTATGTGTTCTATAGATCTACATACAATTTAAACTTGTTCAATATTCAAAACCCTAAACTTCAATGTTGTGTTTGATTCCGTTTTAAACCTTAATTTCTTTCTCAGTATATCTTAAAACGAAGATCTGCTTTGTTGATATGTGAATGACGACATCGGTTTTCTAGAACGTAAAAGGACTGAAGTTGTGACATCGCCTGGTTCACTCCATAAAATCCATCTATCCACTTAATCACAAAAAGGTAATCTTCAACAATTCCTCTTACATTGTGTGATTTGTTTTTATATATAGACCAGATAATGTGTGTTTAAACGATTGAATTTAGTCTGATGTTATACAAACTGAGGTTTGGTAGTTTTAATTTACCTCATTTCTTTTTCACTAGAAACCCTAATGCTATTTTGTTTCCATCATTGGTAAACTAAAACATGACTTTTAATGAAGTTTGGGGCTGCTGTGATTAAAACTTTTAGAAACAATTTTAGATGTATAAATAAATGTGATATAAGTTAGAAGATCGTTTCAGTGTACTATCAAAGTTAATTACAATTATTGGTTCATTATTGTAGTTTCATGTTGGTGTTCATGACCATGTAACATTCTGACAATTTTTTGTATGTTTATGCTTTTATAAACAAGGCTACAATGGCATGCTCCTGGTATTGCATACTCGCATAAGATGACTAATCATACCAGTGGAATGACAATTTTTGGATTAAACAAGTAGCTCCGGTGATGAATATCGTCGATTTAGTACCACCGCGAGAATTCTCATTACCGATGGTAAGAACAAACTTTGATCGGAGATAGACCTTTTTTTCTCTCTCATGTACTGTGGAGTCCGAGAAAGGTTTAATGGCTGAATGCAAATTTGTTTGATTTCGGATCCAGTTTCGGTTTCGCTTAAGTAAAAGACTATTTGCTAAATTGTTCTTCACAAGCCATCGTGAATAAGGTATATATATTATATGATGAAAAATAATGCAATGCTAATAGTGTAACCTTTTTTTTCCACTCTTGCTTTCCAACCAGGTGAGTTTCAAACAGATAAATTACTGTAATGGGTCTACTTAGTCTCTATTTGGATATCAAAAAGCTCATTCCTGCTTTTCTATCTTTGTTACTTGAGGTTGCAAACTAGGCAGGTTGGGCATGACAGCCGACAGGTATTGGTTTGAATTTTGAAACGGGTCTGGTTAGACAAAATAGTTTTTTTCCGGTAGAGTTAAATTGACCCAAAACGTTTCTTTGTCCTTTTTCTTAATGTTTATCTATAGTTTTAATAGATTTTAATATGAATAAACTTTGGCACTTTTCTAAGTTTTAAAAGGATATAAACGAGTTTGTTTTTCTTTTTCTTTTTAAATAATTGTTAACCGAAACATATATAGTCACTTCAACCCACCACCACATTTCATAATTCAACTCTACACAAAATGGGTTTGACCTTGAATGTCAGTGTACTTTCTCAGAATGCATTAGATTTTGGGTGTTCAATTCACGTTTTGATCTTTGTAACAACTGAATAATCTTATTTCATGTTACATAACCACAACCTGCAGTGGAGAGGTGGGTTACATACTGTAGCGTGATTAAAATATTTTTCAGTTCTACAAAGAAAATGTTACAAAATTGGTTTGAATAATAAAGTTAGTTCATCATGATTAATTGTTATGCATGTTCTAGAGGTTTTGTTTGGGTTCTTGTGAAAACGTATGATAATGGATTGGGTTATACTATCTTAGATATCAAATTTAGATTCTTGGAGTATGCAAATCTTAGTAAATCATACGATGATACGACTATCAAGAATTTTTGTCTTTATATTGTTTTATAAATCATTATTTGAGATAACGACTTCAGTAACTAAAAGACTAAAAAATATGTCTTTATTTCATATTTACCTTTGTGCTACTTTGATTGAAACAGGCACAACCATATATTAAAGAACCAAAGAGATTCAAGAATTGGGTGATTCTATGTTCAAAGGAGTGGTTCCTGAAAAGAATATAAATAAAACAGTTGAGGTGGCGGTTATGTGTCTTCAAGATGAATGGAGTGCCTGTCCATTGATACCGGACGTTATAGGGGCTCTAACCCTCCTCACCCTAGCTCACCATGAAGATTTACCGGCCCACAAAAATACCCATCGTCATCATCATCGTCGTATTCGTTATCAGATTCTGACTTAGATAGAGAGCTAGATATAAAGATTGAATCAGTGCTAGAGCCAGTCTCCCGCCACCGTTTTTGCTCACTTAGATGCCTCAATTGTGCTTTCTATACATGTAAATTATTATCTTTATCAAGTTCTGATGGTTGTGCGTAGACTTGGTTTTCTAATGGGTTTGGGTTGAAACTTATTGTTTTTAATACGACTCAATGCTGGTAGAGTCAGGTTGACATGTTTATCTTGTGATTACCTTTGACATAGCTATATAATTGCTATCACATTAAATATTGTATGGCATTTTTATTAATATTTTGTAGGTACCCAAGGTGCAAGGTGCAATAAAAGCCAATAGTTACTTTGACCCGTTTAATACACGGGTACTTAAAGTATATACTTATACTAGATTTTAATATTAAGGTGATATATTTTGCTGTTTTACAAATTGAATTCTTAACTCTCTGGGCACTCTTCATTAGAGTCTCCGTAGCATTCGTAAGAGAAGGAAAGGTAATTGTATATATTTTGTTTATATTTTTGTTTTTTAACAAAAGGGTAATGCTTTTGTCTTGTGGCAGGTAAAAAGGCTTCTTGATGAAGGAATGGATGCGAATGTGGTAGCATTCAGCCCCACAGCTCATGGGCTCACCCTCTTCATCTTGCTGCCAAGGGTGATCACATAAAGGTTATGGATGAACTGCTTGAGCGGGTGCCAATATTGATGCTCGGACCAAAGGTGCTTGTGATTCAATTACTACGGGTAGCCTAACCGGTTTTGTAACTACTATTTTACCAAAGGAACTTCTGGTTCGATTCTTATATTTGGATCTAAAGGAAGCAATTTTTTATGATCTTTTAATTCGTTAATTCTATATATCTTCCAAATTAATTAGTTTAGATGATCATGTCTTTCTAAAATGAACCTCCAAAATGAGTGTGTAAATATATATAGAGGAAGAAATGAAATGATGGTTTGCAACTTCATCATACTTTTGACTTGACTTTTTTAATTTTTAGTTCTCTTATTTAAATATGGTCAAATAAGTCCCTTTAGATTATGGAGTTAAATTCATGGTATGGTCGTGAAGAAAGAGTGAATTAATGAGTTCGTCGCTGAAAAAAAAAAGTTTTATTTATGTAATACAGAATGGATGGTGGACAATGGACTCAAGCTAGCAGGAACGGTTACAACCTTCGAGACGGACGCAACACAATCCGGGTTTGTTCTTCGTTTCGCTTTTTGTTTTGTTTTCGAGGTAGCAATTTCAACCCATTCACTTATAAACGGGTAGACAGAGATGCACAAACTGGGTATTTTTAATTACTGGTTATGTTCTTGCTTTTTTGTTGTTGAGTGTTTTTCTTTTGTGGAAAAGAAAAGAATATACCTGGATTTTAAGTGAAGCATCCTAGCATCAAGTGAAAACAATAAACGAGGGTTGTTGATTTAGAAGCAGTTTTCTTTTAATCATAATTCAACTGATTGTTTTGTTGATTTGTTTAATTTAGTGTTTAGGTTCGTGGAGGTTCAATTGGATTCATTGAAACGATTTACGGTGTTTTGAAGCCTATTCGAATAGTGTGTGTCTCTTTCCCTTTCTCATTCTTTTTTCTCATTATTATAATGTATGAAAGTGCAGGTCATTTGTTTGTTACATGTACTGTTGCACAACAAATATGGGTTTTATGAACATTTTATTTTATTAGTACTTATTTTCCACATATAAGTTAGGAAGCTATCTATGTATTTTAGGATGACAATTATTGCTAGATGGCCCTGATAATGTGTTCTGTATATCTATTAGAATTAATTTGGTGTCTGGCTTTTGTCTTGTGGTAGGTAAAAAGGCTTCTTGATGAAGGAATGGATGCGAATGTGGTAGCATTCAGCCCCACAGCTCATGGCTCACCCCTCTTCATCTTGCTGCCAAGGGTGATCACATAAAGGTTATGGATGAACTGATTGAGTGGGTGCCAATATTGATGCTCGGACCAAAGGTGCTCGTGGTTCAATTACTACGGGTAGCCTAACCGGTTTTGTAACTACTATCTTACCAAAGGAACTTCTGGTTCGATTCTTATATTTGAATCTAAAGGAAACATCTTTTTATGATCTTTTAATTCGTCAATTCTATATATCTTCCTAATTAATTACTTTAGATGATCAGGTCTTTCTAAAATGCACCTCCAAAATGAGTGTGTAGATATATATAGAGGAAGAACTGAAATGATGGTCTGCAACTTCATCAAACTTTTGACTGACTTTTTTTAATTTTTAGTTCTCTTATTTAAATATGGTCAAATAAGTCCCTTTAGATTATGGAGTTAAATTCATGGTATGGTCATGAAGAAAGAGTGAATTAATGAGTTCGTCGCTGAAAAAAAAATTATAAATAAAGTTTTTCATGATTTGTTTTTAGTTTACAACATTTGTTTTTATTTTATTTTAGTTAAGTTTGAGCTTAGAAAATGCTGGTTATGTTGAATGGGTATAATATTTTGGTTGTGTTGTCTATTTATTTAAAAGGTACAACATTTGCTTTAGGGGACTCATGGACATCTTCTGAAGTGCTACAATCAGTACATGTCATGTTGGTTTATCATGTTATTTGATTAGAGGAATTGACGTGTAGCTCATCGAGAACTTAAGCCGGTGCCTGCTCCATAGTCCTCTTGTGGCTGCTTTTTTACAATGGACTCTTTATGTTATTTTAAAGGTTTGTTTTCTATTCTCAATGTTGTTGCATACTTTTTTTCTTTATTTCGTATAATTATTTTTTTGTAAACAAGCATAACGTACTTACAATTGTATCTTATTCTCCAAGTAACATACACTTGAATTTTTTGTACTAACACCTAAGAGGAACTTGCTGTATGATTTGCCGTGAATAAATATCATTCTATTGTGAACTGCCCTGACTTTAAATTATATAATGCAGTAACTGTCAACATGTTGTTATAAGTGACCCCACTAAATATAGTTATCCCCATATGAAGATGGCGTTTTTCACATGAAACTCATGCTGCCCTATGAGTTTCCCCAGTCACTTCCTAAAGGTTTGTAAAAAAATGTTAGATATGAAATCCATATTCTTACTCTTTATGTTGTAACTTCGTTTGATACATTACGTACCCACGGGTAGAGGGATGGATTTCGTTAGTTGAACGTTAATTTCTTTCAGAGGATTATTTCAACAATTTTAAGTTATATACGTGTGTGTTAGTCCACCCACGAAACTCGCGGATCTTAGACTAGTATCAAATGAGAAGAAAATTATTGAAAGAAAAGAAAGAAGAAATGACATATTGGTAAAATACTATTTCATTTATAACTCATCTCATTAATTTTTCTCTCTTTAATTAATTAGTTAACTAATCATTAATTGTTCTACATATAATCTACAAGACCTACACATATCAAAGTTTTCCAACATATACCCTACACATTATAGAATTGTATCCTACACTGTCGAAATTTTTCCTACACACCTTGAAATATATATCCTACACAACTAGTAATTTATTTTACACTTTAAATTAAGTTGTTTTTTAATTTGAAAACAATATATATTTTGAAAAGGAGTTACAAATTTAATTTAGTTAGTTATTAAAGGGGAATAATACAAATTAATGATCTATGTAAGTTCACTCTTATATTAAAATTAAATACAAATATTAAATGAAGTAAAATGAAGCATTCTTATTGGTTGAAACTTCTTCTCTTTTCTTCTTACAAAAACATTCTTTTCATTTGAACTCTCCACTATATATAGGAGAAGGATCCATTAGGAACCACCATTTTATCCGTTAGAAAGCATTTAGCTTGGGTTGGGGGGGGGGGGGGTTAGGTTTTTTTAGGTTGGGTAAATTACACTTTTCGTCCTTTATGTTTGTATCGGGTTGCAATGGATGACCTTTAACTTCAATAATTACAGTCACAATCCTTTATTTAAAAGATTCATTACACCTTTTGTCCTTTAAGACTAACCAGGTTCAAAATTTAATTTAAATCCATTCACTTAAGGGTATCATGGCCATTTCATGCTTTTATTTAAATTTTTCATAATAAATAAAACAAAAAAAATTACATATATAACATATCTCCCCCAATTCCTAACCATGTTTTACAGCATGTTGGAGACATGGTTGTAAAAGTCCCGCCTAGTATAACAACTCTCCAAAATATTTTTTGACACCCCTGATATATTTAAAAATATGTCCTAATATACACCCGTATACACAAACGGGCCTCGAATACCTTTATTTTTATTAAAATAAAATAAAAACAAAATTTAATGGGCTGTCGCGGGGCGCGAAGCCTTTGGCTAGATCCATCGCGGGCCGCGACGGCTGGAGATCAGGGCGCACCATAGGGCGCCACGTCTCAGGACGCGTGTGGAGGCTACGAGTCGAATAAGCCAAGATACGGCCTACCCTAGCTGGCCATGTGGGCCGCGAAGCCCCTGGAGGACACCTACGCGGGGCGCGACAGAACCAGAATCAGGCCCTATAAATTGAGGGCATCGGCCTTCAGTCCCATTCGCTCACAAATCTTTTCTCTCTCGAATTTCTATATAGTCAGAGTAATTTCCAGGCATAATACCCCTCTAATTAACGAAGTTCTGCCTCATTGTAAGTATCATAACCCCGGTTACGTATTAGATACGCTGCCCGATTGATCTAGGGTTCCGTAACGGCTGTCGAGGTTCTGCCCGACGTAGTCGTTGGAATGCCGTCTCGGGGAGGGTATTACTAATGTAAATATTGGGTTATTATACTAACGCGTATGCATTTGTGTAATTAATAGATAATCACCAGGGAATCCTTAAAGAAAACCCTAAGACAACAATGTGAGTAATCTCCTTTTTGTATACTGTTTTTACAAAACCTTAAATAATTTACAATGTGATTAGCAGTGATTAAGTCTTTGTAGTTCTTCAATTACTACCGGTATGTTGGGGTTTTGTATACAAAATGTGGAACACGTTACCATTGGACAAAGAGTTAGCCAATGTGTTATATGACCCACCAGTCAGGATTGACAATACTGAATGAGTAATTGTGTAGAAATAAACATTGTGATCGCTCTCAATACTGTTAAAGGATAAAACTCTTTTTGATTAAACTGGGATTCACTCACCAGTATTTCCCACTCACAAAATGTTTTTAAACACGTTTCTGGTAACAAAATGTGAAAGCCAAATAGAAGCCAGCTGGATAGCACTGAAGGCTTGGAAAAAGTGGCTATAAAAGTTACCTGAATAAAGAGATGTTTTTATTAAATAAAATAGGGTTTATCCCTATAAATGTGTGTACTTGAAACTTGGGATTTTCCCATGTGTTTAATATATTAAAAGTGTGGTATTTTACTCTGATAAAAATATTTCCTAACTACGGCCCTGATGTAATTTCCGTTGCAAAAATGATAAACACCGATACCACCAAACTGGTCTCGCGGTCGCCCGTTCCCGGGACAGATAGGGGACGGGGGTTGCGACAGAAGGTGGTATCAGAGCTAAGCCACTGATTCAGCCACATAAGTGTTCTGCTGACACCAAGATATTATTTAAAATGTGAGGAAATTATCTACAGAAATACGTGCATATCTATATTTTATTGTTGTGTGTTATTTGACTATTTGTTAGTTTACAGTATGAGCGATCAAGGACCCTCCGACGCCTATCGTCAGTTGTCCAGCTCACCTAGGAGCGAAGGCACCTCTTCACAGCCTGCCCTCTCAGGGTATTCAGCTGACAATGAAGATGGGATATTTGAGTTTAAGGCTCAGTCTGAAGAGCCATTCCCTCCTAAAAAGAGAGGATGGTTCAGTAGGGGAGCACATGAACGTAGGAAGAGAATGAAAAAGTTACAACAACAACGATTTTTAGCAGCCGCTAAGAGATAAATAGATGCTCACACCCAAGATATGCTTAATAGCAGTTTAGCAAATTTTCATATCTTAGCAACCACAGCTGCCGACTCAAACCTGGAGCAACTCATAGCACCCCAACCATTACCGCTGTTTCCCACCCAGCCAATGGAAATTGAAATTAACCCAGAAAATCAAATCCCAATGCCTGGTTTTGACCCCACTGAGATACCTAGAGTACCAGCACCCAATCCTTTAGACCCAGACTACGACCCGTGGTTTGACGATCATAGGGATTATCAGCAACGCTACCCAATATCAGAAGAACCCATGCCAAACCTAGCTGCTTACCCAGGTCTGGACCCTCTAGATCCCTATTATGATAATGATGAATACATTAGTGAAATCCTAGAGAATCCATATCCTCAGGAAGAACCCATGCCACAGTACCCAGATCCAGTACTAGCACCTGCACCCCCAATGAGTGCAGAGAATGTGCAAGAACTCCGAACCTTCGGTGAGGAGATTTTAGAAAATAGTGACAGGATGAGGCAGATCGGAGAACGACTCGTCTGAAAGTATGACGAGCGTAATATGGAGTTCTGGATGAACCCATATTAGTGATGGTGATAGTAGTAATAATAATAATAATATAATAAAATAATAATAATATATAATATGTGTGTATGTTTGAAAAAAAAAAGAAAAAAAATCTAGACAGTAGTTATGGATGCATAATAGTATTATAATTTTAAATTCCAGTATCAGTTTGTATTAGATGCATACTATATAAAAAAGAGTAAGTCGCAATGTTCGACGGTTTTGATCAATATGTGTGTGGTGTGATTGTTTGCCTTAAATATTATCTTGTGATATTAATAATTGGCAAATGTTTAAAATTCAGATGGATAACGAAGTGAACCAGGAAAACCAGAATAATGAAAACCAGAATAACAACGATAGCCCGAACAATGATAATAATGGAAACCAAGTGGATAACAGTGTCATTCAACACATAGTGGCACAAGGGATTATAGACGCAATGCCATATATTATCAAAACAGTTAGGGAAGCAGATAATAAAAGTAACAATGGCAGTAAGCGACCAACTGAACCTGAACACAGCATAAACAATGGACCCATACTTCAAGTGCCCATTCCCAAAAGAAGAAGAACCATGTCTTATGGTTGTTCTTATATAGAATTCTGGTCATGTAAACCAATGGAATTCTCGGGCAATGAAGGGGCCGTTGCAGCTTTACGCTGGATAGAAAAGACTGAAGCAGTCTTAAAAATACGCAAATGTGTGGAAGAGGATAAGATAATGTTTGCTTCCAATCTGTTTAAGAACTCAGTACTAGAATGGTGGAACACTATCCTCCAGTCCAGGGGAAGTGATAGAATTTACAATATGGAATGGAAGGAATTTAAGAATATGGTAGAAAGGAAATTATGCCCTCCCAATTAAAAGGAAAAGATAGCAAATAAGTTCCTAAACCTTAGGATGACTTGAGTGGATAGTAAGGGTTACACTACTTTATTCTTTGAATATGCTAGAATAGTGCCAACCCTTGCATCACCTGAACCAGTATTAATCTCCCGTTATATATGGGGATTAATCAGTGAGATAAGGCATGTAGTCAAAGCGGCTAGACCTCAAACTATAGAAGAAACTGTAGAACTAGCAAACACCTTAACTGATGAATTAGTGGGTACACGAGAAGAGGATCAGAGGAGAAACCTAGCTCAAAGGCTTACCCAAGAATTTCGTTTTGGAAATTTCAATCGTGGGAAAAATGTAGGTTCTACTTCTGCACCCTATTGCAAGTATTGCAAAAGGAAGCATTCTGGAAGATGCTCCATATACTGTAACTTTTGCAAAATATCTGGACACAAGGTAGAAGACTGTAGGAAAAAGCCTAACAACAGGATATGCTACAACTGTGGAGAACAAGGTGATATCAAACCAAACTGTCCAAAACTAGCTCCAGCTCCGAAAACCAAGAATACTAAAAATGCTAGGGTGTTTGTTCTGACTGCAGAAGAAGCAAAGATGATCCCGGACGTGATCGCCGGTACGTTTTTAGTTAATGATGTTTTTGTTAAAGTATTATTTGACTCTGATGCAAACCAAAGTTTTATTAAGACTTCATTTTGCAAACTTCTCAATCGACCATTAACTAAACTCCCACAAGAATGTCTAGTAGAGACAGCAAATGGAGAAACCATTAAGATTTCTGAAATCTTGCAGGAAGCAAGAATAGAATTTTTAAATCAAAAATTTATTGCAAACCTTTACCCAATGAATCTGGCAGGATTTGATGTTGTGTTAGGAATGGATTAGTTAATAGCCAACAAAGCCAATATTTTATGTGATCAAAAGTCAGTCCAAGTAAATTCACCAAGGGGTGAAAAAATCACGATTAAAGGAGATAAACCATCTAGATCCACAAAATTCATCTTTTTGATGAAAGCAGCAAGTTATATAAGAAAAGGATCCTTACTGTATTTGATTTCCATAATCACTAACACTAAAGGAAAAGAACTGAAAGATATTCCCATGTGTTTAATATATTAAATAAAATAGGGTTTATCCCTATAAATGCGTGTACTTGAAACTTGGGATTTTCCCATGTGTTTAATATATTAAAAGCGTGGTATTTTACTCTGATAAAAATATTTCCTAACTACGGTCCTGATGTAATTTCCGCTGCCAAAATGATAAACACCGATACTACCAAACTGGTCTCGCGGCCGCCCGTTCCCGGGACAGATAGGGGACGGGGGTTGCGACATCTAGGCTCCGAGTACTCACCGAGTACTCGCTACAAGGTAGGTTGCCGAAGCACGAGTACTCTTCGCCCAGGCCAATTACTCCCCGAGTAATCTCCGCCTAGGCCGAGTACTTCTCGAGTACTCCCGAATCCGACTAGGGAGCGCCTAGCGACTTTTGCAACCATGGTTGGAGATATAAACGCAACAGATATTGCTAGGCAAACAACATTGCACTGGAGTGCGGTTCGAGGAGCTGATTAGGTCGCAGACCTTTTACTTCAAGAAGGTGCTCACATCCATACTACTGATGTCAATGGATATCAGGTTGGTGTCTGCTACTATTAATTATTTGCTAACCTGCATTATATAACGGAATTGTGAAAATTAAAAATAATTTAACCACAATATGATCAGGCAGCCTTACTTTATCACGTTGTGACAAAATGGAATGCAAACCTTGATGTACCCTTTGCATTTGTACTTGCGTACAAAAATTCAAACTTTCATAGAAGTCAAATAGTCAAAATTTTCTCTATAATGTATGTTACCGTATGTTAGGATCTGAGGCTCTCATGATTGTGTTTGTTTGTGTAAATATAATAATCAATAGAAATGAACAGAGTCTAAGTGCAGCGGAAATGAACAACAAACTTTGTAAACACAATCAAGGAAGAAAATAGTTTTGATAAACACATGATTTGCATTAGTCGAAAGATTACTAAGTCAATCAAAAGATTACAAAGCATGCTTACAAACTAAGCTCCCCCTCAGCTTGATACCTCAAGGTTGGATTGTACAAGATGAAAGGATTGAATTGAGGAGAAGAACTCACTCAAAACGAATCAAATGTAACAGTACAGAGTACTGCTCTATTTATAGACAATCCAAACCGCTGAGGCATCTCAGCTGACGTCACCATGAAAGCGACGTCTAACAGCCTAACAACCTGTATCTACTGTTCTCATACAAACACTGCTAAGCCTAACCACTGACTATACATAAAACAAATAATATACTAAACAACTGCTCTCTCTAATCATCAGTGATTTCCTCAAGGTTGATCAGTCCTTGATTGGGTAGTGCTTTGTCATCAGCAGTTTGTACCAGCAGTGCTTAGTTTCCAGCAGTGTTGATTTCTTTAGGGCTTTGTCAGCAGTTGAAAGGGTAGCAGCAGTTATATGTGGACAGTGGATAGAGACCATCAGTTGTTATAAATCACTTTCAAGGGGAAAGCCTAATGTAAACTGCTGCTTATTGTGAATCCATTGTTGTGACCTGGTTTTGGCTTTCATTATCTGTTCCTCTGGTAGGGTTCAATCCCAACAATCTCCCCCTGGAACAGATAATGCCAAAACCTTTCATTATTCTGGATCTTTATTCCTCATCAGAAGTTCCTTAGCTTGTCTTTTGAATTCTTCTTCAAATTCCTTGGAACTCAGATCATCCTCATCCCTGCACAGTGTAAGCTCAAGGAGATCTTGTTGATCTTCAACACCCAGGCCTAGTGCTTGATTCCTTGATATATGCCTCACTTCTCCATTGGTTCTGACCAAAGTCAATACATGGGTCTTTTGATCAGAGAGCCACTTTAGTATTTTTAAACCAAATGGGTTTCTTGGGAGAGATTTATTTGCAGATGAGCTTGACGTTTTTGGCCTTGAGAAAAACTGTAAAGCAGTATCTTGAACTTCAGACATTCTTTTAAAAGCTTCTTCTATGACTTCATTTGCTGCAGCTATATCTTCTGCAACTTCTTGAATTTTTTGCAATAATAGGTGGTTTGAACCACAAAAGAGTGTTATTAGGTGCTCATGCATATTGTTTACACTTTTAGGTAAGTTGTAAGTTGATATAGCGACCTTCAATGAATTTTTCTGCAAAATCTGGCAAATTCTGCAAAAGCTGTCAAAGATGTTGAAGGTCGCTGAATGATCTTGCAAACTATTAAAGGTCGCTGTTTCAGAATCCAACCTTCACAAGGTCGCTGTTTCATCTTCCAACCTTCTTAAAGGTCGCTGTTTGATCTTGCAAGCCTGATAAAGGTCGCTGTTTCATGTTACAAGCTTATGAATGATCGCTGTTTCATGTTACAAACTTATTAAATATCGCTGTTTCATGTTCCAACCTTCTTAAAGGTCGCTGTTTCTAGTTACAAGCTTATTCAAGATCGCTGTTTTATGTTACAACCTTATTCAAGATCGCAGAATGGTGTCACAAGCTTATTAAAGATCGCAGAATGGTGTCACAAGCTTATTAAAGATCGCAGAATGGTGTCACAAGCTTATTAAAATAACTGTCATCTTTGCAGAATACATGCAACTTTCGTTTGCTAGTAATATAGGTGACTGTTTCACCTTGTTGTCCTTTTTGCTGCATGAAATGTGAGTGGTTAATGTAAAGGTGAAATGACTAAACCCTAGGCTCTCACATGAATTCGAAAAAACCTGCTAAGTTGAATAGTTTTGTGTAAGAAAAATACTGTAGTGTAAGAAAAATACTGGCTTTCACCATGAATCCGAAAAATGATGCACAGATTGAAGTCTTTACATATGAACATAAAGCAAAGCACTCGAGATACATTTTCAATATCAAACGAAGCTTCAATCCTTTCATTACCGATAAATATTCAGTCAACTTTTATCAGCCGAAGATGAATTTTGAATGTCATCCTGGTCCTCTTAATGCATCGGTGTTGTTCTTGGACAAGAATCACCGTGCGTTTGAGGTATTCAAAAATCCAACAGCGTATGATGTGCCATTAAATATTAGACGATCAGATCGAACGTTCTGGCAGCATATGAAAGAAAATCCGGTTGGTGGAAGGGTAGAAGGTTTAATACATGCAGCAGGATTCAGCGGGATACTGCAAATTGGGTACAAGTATGTAGACCACGCCTTAATAACAGCGTTGGTTGAGAGATGGAGGCCAGAAACTCACACGTTTCACCTTCCTTTTGGAGAAACCACAGTGACATTACAGGATGTCAACGTGCTGTGGGGGCTACCAATAGATGGGTTCCCTATATCTAGGGCTGACACTGGTATGACACCGTATGCTGTAAGAGACAAGTGTCAACAGGTGTTGGGGTTTACCCCTGAGGAAGCTGATGTGAGGGGAAAAAGGGTTAAGTCCTCCCGAGTTTTACAACGAATAACGTCCGATTTTTCTGAAAATGAAGCATCAGATGAAGATTGCATTTTTCGTGCACGTCAAATAATATTTTATTTGATAGGGTGCACAATCTTTCCTGATAATGCAAACCACCTGATTGATGTCAAATTTTTAGAATTTCTCGTAGACTTGCCCGCATGTTCGGGATATAGTTGGGGCAGTGCTGTGTTAGCTCACCTTTACAGAAACCTTTGTAATGCTGCAGCACCCGATGCTATAGCCATTACTGGCCCAGTTGCGCTTCTACAAGTGTGGGTTTGGGAGATGTTTCGTTGTTTTGCTCCTGCTGTTGACCGGTTCCAGTACAATGCCCCGTTAGCTGCTCGGTAGTGTGAATTGGAAATAATTAAATTTATTATTTGGTATCTATATAACACTATGTTATTTTTTATTTATCCTTTTAGGTGGAAGGGAAGCTTAACGTGTACAGATGTTTCCACACATTGCCTGAGAACATATAGATCTCAGCTGCAATCTATGACCGAGGCAACGGTATGGTTGTTAGTTGTTGATATATAAAATTTAAGTTTGTTTGAACACGTTTCTAAAGATTGATTTTTTTTTGGTTTCAGTTTAATTGGAGACCATACGACGACATTGTGGGTAGACTCCCCGATATATGTCGGAGTGGTATGGGAATTTGGCGGAGTTGTTGCCCTCTGCTATACTACTCGGTTGTGGAGCATCACTATCTTCAACGAGTGATGAGACAGTTTGGCATGTTCCAGTATATACCTAACCTAATTGCCATAGATCATAATGAGCATGCCAGGCTTCATTCCATGAACCGGGTCGGGAAAACCGGCTGGAACTGGTTAAGTCGTCACGCACCGTATGTTTGTCAGTGGGAGGCACGTCATCAAAACTTGGTCATCGGGGAACTCATGACATCTGTTGGAGTTGCCAATGATTACATGCCGTGGTACATGGAACATACCGTGTTATATGTGTCTAACCCACAGTTGCCAGCTGGCCCTATGAGCGGTTTTCAAGACGAAGGAGCAAGGGCCCAAATGATGGTATATACAAGTTTAAAATTATTGAAAGTTACCTTTATTATTGTTAGTAAAAAAATTAATTATTAATTATTTTTTTGCAGTCGGAGACGATGGGTCTAATTCACCGATCTGAAGATGTGGACGTTATTCATGGTGCCGCGTATCGGGCCCTTGAGATGTCTAATGTTCCACAATACACACAATACCCGACTCATCTGTCACAGGAGCTGGTGGACCTTGCTTCATATCCTCGCACACAGAGGTTAGGGAGGCAACGAAGTCGTGGTCGTGGTGGTAGAAACGTTCAAGAGCCCGGGCCATCAAATTGGGGCACGAACTTTGAAACAGGGGGGGGGGGTCAGGATCCGGTGTCAACGAAAATGGAAATTTTTTGGGAAACTTTGGTGTGTCACAAAACGCTGGCACTATGTTTGCGGATGCTAATGTTAGTACTGAGCCATGGGAGTCATTGTTGGCTACGGCCGTGAATTCCGACGGTATTGACGTCACCGACTTATTGGAGGTCCAAGAAAATGATATGGGTAACAACAACAATCAGTTTGTGGATCCAAACATAAGTCAGGCAGGGTTTTTTAGCCCCTCGCCACATATGATGGACCACAACATAAGCCAGTCAGGGTTTGTTACCCCCGCGTCACAGACGATCACCTTTATGCCGGAGACGCAAACAGACTATCAGTACTGGGCCCCAAGCCAAAGTAACGAAGACCACCGGAACCGATATGAAAATGTTGAACCAAACCCCTTAGATTGGACTCTCGACTTGAACATGTTTCCACAAAATGACCCATAGTTTGCATAGTGTAATACATTTTTGAATAAATTTAGTGTGTTTTTTTTTGTTTATTTTATCGGTTGGATCGTTTTTGGGAATGAGGTATTTATATCTGTTTATCATTAAGGGTATAAAGGACATTTCATAATTTTTAACAATTATGCATTTTTCTTAAAAATAAAAATGATGTTTAATTTGATTCCCACCCACTATAAATACCCCCACCATATGGAATTAGAACTCCACAAAAACCACAACCACCTTTATGGCAAACCAAGGTGATGAGCAAAACAATTCGCATGTGGTCCCGAAAACCTCATTTTCGATTCTAAACAAACTTAGACGTCCAAGCGGTCGTTCTAACACTTCGTCTTTTCCAAAGCCGACTCGAAACGTTATCCTAAATAACCCCGGGTCGTCCGCTCAGTCGAGTAAACCTGTTGGCAGCCCTCCAGAAAGGAAAAATTTTGCATTTCCAACCGAAGACTCCGAAAATTGGTCAAGGGATGCTGTAGATTTTTACCTAAAGGGGGATTCCCCCTTTTGTTATTCTCGCTTTTTAGGGGAAATACAACTACCTAGAAGCTTTTGGGGTAGCCTACTAGGCTACGAATCTAATGCATGCCTAAATGACATTGTAATTTCAATCCTAGCACTATTAGTTTTTATTATACAAATCACTAATTAGATAAATTAAATTTATGGCAGCATGTTCAAGCGTGGACGTTAAGACTGATGCGGCTACGACAGTCTAAACTTTTAAAAGACCCGTCAAGGAAATTGCGTTGGACGATTTTACCTCCCCAATTTTTTGAAGACGTGTGTTATACGAAAGATTGTTTAAGAGCGGTAGACATGGAGGGAAGGAAGGAACCGTACCCTCCATTTTGGGAGGTTGATTATTTGTATATTCCGATATGGATTAAGCAGGAGGACTGGTTACTATTCCGTGTTGATATGTTTAACATGGAAATAACACAATATTGGACTGATAAAAGATGGGGAAATGAAAAACGACAAGTGGTTGAAAACATCATGGACATTTTTCCAATTTTCTTCAAGCATTTTCTAGACCAAATCCAGTATTGGCGAAACTCAAGATACTGCACAAAGAAAAAAGTTTCATTTGGTTATGTTCAAGATGGTGTACCTCAGGACAATGGTAACATTGGTAATTCAGGGGTGCTTGTCTGTATGATGATGGAGAACCTTGTAAGAGGCAAGTCGCTCATTGATGAAAGTGACGTAGAAGAGGCTTGTACCAACGTGGCCTTTTCCGTGGCCGTTTCCTCACCCGTGTGGCTCTCACCACCGGGTTCGTTTGTCTCTAACTTATAAGGAGGGGTAAATTTGTCTGGGGACCAGGGGCGTCTCCTCCGCGGAATGCATTTCGGGTCATTCAGGGGGCCCCGAAAGTTGTAAGAACTCATTTTTTTGTTTTGTCAAAAAAGTCCAACGTGGTCTTTTCCGTGGCCGTTCCCTCACCCGTGTGGCTCCCACCACCGGGTTCGTTTGTCTCTAACTTATAAGGAGGGGTAAATTTGTCCAGGGACTAGGGGCGTCTGCTCGGCGGAATGCATTTCGGGTCATTCAAGGGGGCCCGAAAGTCGTAAAAACTCATTTTTTTTCTTGTCAAAAAACGTCCAACGTGGCCTTTTCCGTGGCCGTTTCCTCACCCGTGTGGCTCCCACCACCGGGTTCGTTTGTCTCTAACTTATAAGGAGGGGTAAATTTGTTCGGGGACCACGGGCGTCTCCTCGGCGGAAAGCATTTCGGGTCATTCAAGGGGGCCCGAAAGTCGTAAAAACTCATTTTTTTATCTTGTCAAAAAACGTCCAACGTGGCCTTTTCCGTGGCTGTTTCATATAACAAGGTTGTTAAAAGTCGCTGTATGGTTCTGCATTCTTCTTTAAGGTCGCTGAATGAAATAACAATCTTGTTAAAGGTCGCGATTTCATATTACTTTCTTGTTAAATTGTACATCAATGACTTTTAAATTCAAATAGGCTCCACCAACTATGTTGTTACTCCAACACTATAAATACTAGTTGTATTAGGTTCTCAACCCACAAAAACTTTCATTAAAACATATAGATACTAAACGAAATCCAGCTTACACAACCCACTCATCCTTAACTTTTCTTAACATTTCACTTTCTTAGTTCATGGATTCTTTTCGGCCATACCTCGTAAGACTATATTGGGGCGGTGTGTTTTCCTTTGTTAACGGGGCTGTTCAGTTTGACCAATCCATGCCAACAACCTCTTTCCTTATGCGACATAAATCGTCGTACGACCAATTGGTGGATTCAATCTGTAATCATGTTCAACTACAGAAAGAATCGGTGCGCCTTTCATTGTTACTAGGGTACACGTTTCAGGGCATATCTCAGACAACAAAAATTTTCAACGATGATGGTGTTGAAACAATGAACTATTTAGCCGAAGTATCGGATGGCAACTTCACTGCCGAGATCTATGTTCAGTGGGAGGCAGTCAATCCTGTCCAACACATGAGTTTCACAAACCTTCTGCATGACATTACACAATGTAATGTTGTTGAGAACCAAGATTCTGATGAAGATGACGAGGGATACGGGCAAACAACTCAAGAACACCACTTGATGCCTCCTGTTGATAACATAGTAGGTCCGTCCTCCCAGTTTCTGGTGGGTGACAACAATAATGACGGTTTTGATGATTCGGAAAGTTGCAGCACCGAAGAAAGTTCTGAAAGTGAAGAGGCACCACCATCCGACGATGTTACTTCTGACGACGAGGCTGCAGTCAACCAACACACTGAGTTGACCCTGGCTCAGCCGAGGCCTATCATTCCAGCGACACATGACGACCCGGACGAGGACGAGGAACTTAGGGATTACATGTGTCCGGATTATGAAGATAATCCAATGGACGTATGGAATCCAAAAGTAAAACAGATACGTCTCGGCATGTATTTCAAGTCAAAACAAGAGGTGGACCTTGCTATCCGAGAATGGAACATTCGCCGTGGAAGGGAAATTTTTGTGATGGATAGCAAACCAACTTTATACAAAGTTAAATGCTACACGAGAAACAAAAATTTTAAAAACCCTTTCCCTCATGCTCCTTTGTGTGAATGGCGTGCAACGGCATCAAAACAGAAACACCAACACCTTTGGCAAATTACCAACTGGGCGCCTGCCCACAGTTGTTATTCCACGGTGGTACGCAACAACAACAGGTGCCTTAGATCTAAGGATATCGCTGCACACATCCTGCCACAAATTCGTACAGACATTGCGTTGAAGGTGAAACACATCAGGACGCATATAAAGCAAGCGATGTCTGTCGATGTTACGTATACGAAGGCGTGGCGTGGACGAAGAAAGGCAATTGAGAGGATATATGGAACCTGGGAAAGCAACATTCAGGAGCTGCCGAAGTACGTGTTACGGCTTCAGTCTCGAAACCCTGGTACGGTGGTTTCATGGTTTCATCACCCGCACTCGGCTCCAGGACATCCAACATTCAAATATGTTTTTTGGGCATTTGGTCCTTCTATTCGCGCGTTTCATCTTTGCCAGCCTGTCATCTCTGTGGACGGCACACACTTGAAAGGAGGGTACCGTGGTAAGTTGTTGGTTGCGGTAACCAAAAACGCCAACAACTACATAATGCCAGTGGCGTATGCTCTAGTTGACGAAGAGACGGTTCATAGTTGGTGTTGGTTTTTCCAAAATTTGAGAGAATACGTCACCAAAGACTGTAACAGTGGAATTTGTGTTCTATCAGACCGTCATGCCGGGATAATTAATGCGATGGAGAACCTTCTGGATTGGAGGGAACCAAACGCCTACCCCCGTTATTGTCTGCGGCATGTCAGAAGCAATTTTAGTGGTAGGTTCAAGACCAAATCTCTTAGGAAGTTGTGTTGGATGATCGGGAGCACAAGTCAACGAAGAAAGTATCTTTGGGCTGTGAGGGAAATGCAGCTGTTAAATCGGGGTGCTTGGAACTACCTGAACGACATCGACAAAAGCAAGTGGACTATTGTTCATGACCGCGGAAACCGTCGTTGGGGTAACCTTACGACGAACATATCTGAGTCTATGAATAATGTCTTACGGGAAGCAAGACTGCTGCCAGTAAAAGCCTTGATTCATTATACGTTCACCAAGGACGTATCAGAGTATGCTCGCCACGCGCAGATGGCCCAAAGCTGCAATACCCCTCTACCCCCTCGAATTTGGTCCAGGTTTAACAAGTTGCATTCCGTAGCCATGCAACATGAAGTGTCCGTCTACGATGTCAGAGAAGGTCGTTACGCGGTGGTTTCAAGGGAAGAAACCAATGAGGACGGTGGAAACGAGTACACCGTTGAATACAGACGCCACCGGTGCTCATGCGGGAAATGGCAAATGCTTAGATTCCCTTGTTCCCATGCTATCTCCGTTTCCGCTTGGAGGGGTGAGCAACCACATGACGTTACCCACTCCATATTCCACACCACCACCTATCAGGAACAGTATAGCGGTCATTTTTTCACCCTGGGACACAAAGATGAGTGGGAAGAAGCGGACTGGACAATTCAAGGGGACCCTTCGAGGGTCACAACACATCGAGGCAGGGTTCGTTCAAGAAGAATTCAAAACGAGATGGATGTTAACTACCATGATGAACCCCAGGCACGTCGATGCAGCAGATGCAGAGAAACCGGGCACAACAGGAAGACCTGTGGCCGACGTTAAGTTAGTATCTTTTTGTGGTTTTAATGTTAACTGTTAGGTGTATCCTCCTATGTTTTATGTGTTTGGTATTTCTGTTTGAATTCTCAATTGGTGTAATTTAAGAAAATTTCACAAACACAAAACACAAAATTCACAATCTTTTACATTGACCATCACAATAATATAAAGATCAAAGAACATTACGCGGTTTATTTTAATTTAGGAGAATTCACGAACACACAATACATCTACCAATACAGGAACCCCTAAGTCACTAACGACGGCATCATCTGATAACCCATTCGAGTCATGCTCTGGAATCAAAAGGATGAATCAGAGTCGCTGTCAATGTTGTGATATCGTTCCCATGGATCATCACTAACGACGGCATCATCTGATAACGCATTAGAGTCACGATCACTGTCGTATTGGTGGTAGCACAAGCTATGGTAGATGCATCCAAACCTACATATCGCGGGGTATGGTTCTAAAACCCTTGACGATGCAGGGTTAGGGTTCTGCACAATCCAAGGACGTTGAGGTCGTTGCATAAAGGAGGTAGGATTTCGATTTTGATGTTCAACATATGGTGGTGGGCGAGGATGTTGGTCGAGGGGTGAAGCGGCAGGACGGTTCGCCTGTTGTCCTGCGAAGAGCAAAGCACTATTGTCATTGTGAAGAGGATCACCGGAGTAACGGAGGGATTGTGGGGGGAGCGAGTTATTGTTGGGTTGTGGTACTACAGAGTTACGAGTAGGTTGTCGTTCAACATTTTCAGGGTTTGGCTCCCCTTCATGTATATGCAAATGAAAATGAATGTGTAATTCATTATCACCATCTGCCATCCGAATAACTAGTGGGGTGAGGTAAAGATGTGAAGACATATTTGGGTGATAGGTGGTATTTATAGACAGGAGAAGTATAGGGGTGGGTAGTTATTATAATACTAGTAAAATAACCTACTGATACAATAAAGTATAATAACCTTCTTCCACTAAAGAGATAGAAAACGACAAAAAACTTTCAAGTAAACACCACTACAACAAACATCATGATAGAAAAGGAGCAACCCTATTTCCAATGGCAGTCACCTCTAGATGATAGTTCTGAGTCTGACTCTTCTCCAGAATATGGGTTGTGCCAAACACAGGACCAATCTTCTTCTTCTTCCTCATAGTTCCAAGCTTCCTTCAGGACTTCTGGGTCGTAATCCTCCTCCGGGTTAGGGTTGAAATCAAACTGTTGATTGTCATAGGTCCAAACTTTTTTAACAACGGGGATTTCTTCAACCTGTTTATTTCTTCCACAAACGTCCTTCTGTTTCGCCAGTTGCTGATTCACAACTGCACCGGAAGACGATCCTCCTTCCTCGACAGGTTCCGATTTTGTTGATTTCTGTCCTTCCTCCAGAACCGTAACCTTTGGGGGTAGTTCCCATTCCAATATAGCTTTCATGTCTTCTTCAGTCAAGCAATTGTTTTGAAAGTGGGAGAAAGGAGGTAACCGTTTCTTACCATTGCGCTTATCCATTACTACGAAATGGTATTGCAAAGAAGAGTGATGAGGTGGTACCGATGGAGGGCCTTTTATAGATGAAAGAACGACCTACTAGAAGATCTCTGTATCAAACATCGACCTAGTATAACATCTCTGAATGAAACAGCGACCTAGTATAACATCTCTGAATGAAATAGCGACCAAGTATAACATCTCTGGATAAATAGTCACTCATACCCCCATCTCGAATTGCACCAACGACACACAACAAATGGGGGACCCGGAAGACTCGTTATTGGAGCTGGAGGAAGTCCCTGATACCCCCCCTGAAAAGATCCCCAGAAAGACACGCTGGTATTATTACCCAACAGAAGAGTCTAGATCGTGGTCAAAAAATGTAATGGCTTTCTATCATAACGGAGATTCTTCTTTCTGTTATAGCGGATTCCTTGGAAGGAGACAACTCGGGTCCGAGTTTTGGGGTGCCCTACTTGGATACGAGAACTACGGTTACTTGTCGCCACTGGTAAGGAGTATAAATTATTAAAACCCTCCGAAAATTTATTTTTATCCTTATGTTATAAAACTTTCACCGTTGTAGCATGTGTGTGGGTGGGTGACGAGAATGATGAGGTTCAGATGGATTTTAATAAAAAAATCCAAAAGACCAGAACAACTGTTTCCATGGACGATTCTCCCACCTCAATTTCTCGACCTTTTGGAAGAGAATCCTAACCATCGTGCGTTACCTTTTGCTATTGGATTAAAGGAACATTACCCTCCATTTTGGGACATCGATACGGTAACACTTACATCCCCCACTGTATATTTTAAACCAAATACGTTTAACTTATTTATTTTTGTATCAGGTTTATATTCCAATCTGTGTTGACCTTCAAGACTGGTTCATGGTTCGTGTTGATATGGGGACACTTCACCTTACTTTGTATTTTACTGGGACGTGTACTTCAAGTGTTTCTGATGGGTCAAGCTTGATTCAAGTTAGGGTATACCCAACCCTAATAAAATTTGAATCGTTATTCAAAAAAATTTTGGAAAAAATTGCATACTGGGAACATTCTGGACACCCACATGTGGAAAACACAATGGTGACACATACAAAAGTTTGCCAACATCAAAAGGAAAACGCAGGACCAGATTCAGGGGTGTTAGTTTGTATGTTGATAAGTAAACTGGTTAATGACGAGGACGTCGGGATTGGGGGAGATCTTGTCGAGGCTTGCGCGAAATACAGACGAGAGATGGCGGATGAGTTTTATGCAGCTCGTTTTTCACCCCCAAAACGAAAGGAAACGACCTCTGGCGAGACAACGCCAATGCCCCAAGTCCTTATTCACCCTTACATGTAATAAAACGTGTAATTGTTTATCGTACTTGTATTAAATTATTAAATATAAATTTCCACTTTTTTAGACAATAAGCCAAAAATGCCTTTTTGGCCGTTTTGCCCCCCTCAAAACGAGAGGAAACGACCTCTGGCGAGACAACGCCAATGCCCCAAGTCCTTATTCACCCTAGCTTCGTTTGATATTGAAAATGTATCTCGAGTGCTTTGCCTTATGTTCATTAGTAAAGACTTCAATCTGTGCATCATTATTCGAATTCATGGTGAAAGCCAGTATTTTTCTTACACTACAGTATTTTTCTTACACAAAACTATTCAACTTAGCAGGTTTGATTCCATATCATGTGAGAGCCTAGGGTTTAGTCATTTCACCTTTACATTAACCACTCACATTTCATGCAGGAAAAGGACAACAAGGTTAACACTCACCTATATTTACTAGCAAACGAAAGTTGCATGTATTCTGCAAAGATGTTAAGTTATTTTAATAAAGTTGTAACATGAAAAAGCGATCTTGAATAAGCTTGTAAGATGAAACTGCGATCTTGTATAACATTGCAAGATGAAACTGCGATCTTGAATAACATTGTAACTTGAAACAACGATCTTGTATAAGCTTGTATAATGAAACAACGATCATTCATAAGCTTGTAACATGAAACAGCGACCTTTATCAGGCTTGCAAGATCAAACAGCGACCTTCCTGAAGGTTGGAAGATGAAACAGTGACTTTTAAAGGCTTGCAAGATCAAACAGCGACCTTTAAGAAGGTTGGAAGATGAAACAGCGACCTTGTGAAGACTGCAAGATCATTCAGCGACCTTCAACATCTTTGACAGCTTTTGCAGAACTTGCCAGATTTTGCAGAAAAATTCAATGAAGGTCGCTTTATCAAATTACAACTTACCTAAAAGTGAAAACAATATGCATGAGCACCCAATGCCACTCTTTTGTGGTTCAAACCACCTATTATTGCAAAAAATTCCAACTTCTTTGTCAAGCAGCTCTTGTCTCTATTGTTGATCAGGCTCACTGTCTGTGATATCTGCTGATGATGATTGGCTCAAAACCTTTTTGGCAAGATCTTGTAGCTTTGCTAATTTTTCTTTATCTAATGCCATTTTCTTGATGGCTTCTTCAAAGTGATCATTTTCTTTTTCTTTTTCTTCTCCAGCAGTCAGTTGTTCCCTCTTTTCTTTTCTCAACATTGTGACAGAGGTTTCTGCTGCATTTATCTGTGTTTCAAGAATCTTGATCTGCTCTTTTAGCTTTTTGTAGTTAGACTTTTTAGGAGTGTCAGAGACTGTCATTCTCCTTTTCTCAAGCCTTTCATAAGCTTCATCTGTTTGCTGCTTAGTCCATTTTGCTATGGCATTTGCAGTATCCACCCTTGCATCCACCAGCTCCTGCTTCTTTCTTTTATATTCAGAAGTAAGATCAGCTATGAGCTTCCTGTATTTGTTCCAATTTGGAGCTGTCTTCTTCTTTCTTGGATCATTTTTAATCTTTTCAATTCTGTTAGCCTCATGCTTTAATGCAACTATTGGTCATTCTTTGAATTTTGTTTCTTCAGCAGGATAGAACTTTTCTTTCATTATGTATGCAAGGTATTCTTTTCTCAATTCTTTTCGTTGATCTGCTTCAGGAGATAGGCTTGACATTTCTTTGTTCAGATCACTTGCATATTCTTCTATTTGCTTGACTTTGTTGAGCAGGAATTCCCTTCTTTCCAAAATGGCTTCATCACCTTGATCCTTGCATTCAACTTTGGCTCTTATCCTTGCTTCTCTTGCTTTCATTTCGAGATATTCATCCATGTTTTCTGGAATTATGAAGCCTATGAGAGAAGGAAATTTCCTTTTTGAAGGATCATCCTCAGTGTAAAATTGTTTCATCTCATTTTTCACAGCTTCTAATTCCAGTGGATATTTAGCAGCAACAGGATCATACTTTTCATCAGTAGCCTGAGTTGTTTCTCTTTTTCTTTTGTGAAGCTTTGGAGGTTGTGATGTAGGAATGATGAGAGCAGTGGTGAATGGTTGACTAACAGGTGTTGAAACAACTGGTGTCTCAACATCTGTTGTCATTACAACTACTGATGTATCAGTAGTTGTCTTCTGCTTTTGAGCAGGGATTGAAGGTGGTGAGGTAGTTTTTGATGGTGGTGAGTCATCATATATGAAAATCCTTCTCCTTTTTATTGTAGGAGAGGCTGATGAAGTCTTGGGTGGCTCAGTGGTTTGAGATGAAATGACAGTGGTTTGTGTTTGTGATTGACTAACAGCTGTTGAAACAACTGGTGTTTCAACTACTGTTGTCATTACAGCAGATGTTTTAACATCTGTTGTCTTCTGTTTTATGACAGGAGGTAATGGTGGTAGGGCAGTGGTTTTGGTGGTGTGTGGTGAAGTTGTGTGTGTTGATGAGATGACAGCTGTTTGGCTACTGTTAGCAGTTTTTGTAACTAGTGATGTATCAGCTGTTTGGATGGAAGTTTGGGATTTTGTGGTTTGTGGTTTGGATGGCTGTTTTTCTTGTTCTGGTTCAATATACAGTCCATCTTCTATTCCTTTCTTCCTCAACTTGATTTTCTCTCCCTTTTTGGCATTATCTGCAAGGGGTTTATCCATGAAGAGGATAGTAGAGGGAACTTTTCCACCATGGGCAGTCTTTTGTATGCTGGCCTTTATAGCCTTGATATCTGCTTGGGTATCCTTGAACCTTGATTCCACCATGTTTGTCAGCATTTGTACATGTATAGCATGCTGCTGATCAGCCATTTTTTTCTGTTTTTCAAGCATGGGTTGGAAGAGATTCCAGAGCTCATTTGCAGCAAATGCTTGTGGTGGAGCAGGTGCTTGAGGTGGAACAGCAGAGGATTATGCTTTTTGAGCTTTCAAAATCTCTTGCACCATATCCTTTATTTCAGCAACTGAGGTTTCCAGTTTTTCAACTCTGTCCGTCAATTCCTGATATTTTGAATCATCACCTACGTTAGTAGGATCATCTGAATCCCCACCAGCAGTGGTTGTATCAATATGTGACTTAGGAACAGAGTCCCAAAAATCACCCATTGATGCCCCTTGTTCTTGGTACTGGGGACTTCTTTCTTCAGCACTTGATAATCCTTTTATGGTACCAGTGGTTAAAACAAACTCACTGGTGGTTATCGAAGGTGCTATAGAAGAAATTGCCTTCAAGGGAGTCTTATTAATGAAACAACTGTCCAACTGAAGACCTGTTGATCCACCAGTTGTAGTTGCTGCTCCACTTGAACTACCACCGAGAGTTACATGTAACTCAGGGGGTGTAACCTCCTCAATTGTTGCTGGGATAGCAGAGGTATAAGCATCAGACCCAGTCACTTGTTGGAGTGTACTCTCTTTGATGGGTGATTGAGAGGAACTGGTTTGTGTCTGAGCTATAACAACTGCATGCAACAAGGGTAGCATGGATTGTGGTAATATTATTGGTGAGGGTATGGGAGTTGAAAGATACATGTCCTTGGGATCAGGACTGAGGAAGATGGATCCGATTGGGTCCAGAGCTTCATATTGTGGAGTCCCTGTGATTACAACCTGATCCTTTTGTGAGGATGCAGGAGGAGTTTTAGGTAATGGTGGAGATCTTTCTACCAACTGCTGTGAGGAAGTAGCAGCAGTGGTTTGTGGTGACGTTTGTGTTGTCACAGGCAGTTGCTCTGGGATCTCATCTTCCAGAGTTGCCTTTTTCTTGGGTTTGGTGGGCTTTTTGTCAGATTTTCTTTTGGTCTTTTTGGTGATGTCAGGTGTGGGTTTCAAAGCAGTGGTTGTGCTGCTCTGATCACCTGGAGCAGTGGGCTCAACAGTAGATGCCTGAGGAGCAGTGGTAGCTGCTAAATTCTGCTTAGGCGCCTCTGCTTTTATTTTTATAGGTGCCATCATTCTGGAAAATGTTTCTTTTGTTAAGCCTTTTATTTGAAAATGGACACCTTGTTTGGGCAAATTTTCATTCTCTTTTTCAAATTTTTGTTTAAAGTAATAGCTCAGAAATCTTGGAAAAAGTAAGAATGATTTGCTATCAACATTTTTTATCAAGCCATTGAAGATCTCCTGGGAGTAGTTGTAATCTTTATTGTTTAAAATAGCATAGCCCAGGCATTGAATCTTCAATGGTATTTCATTAAACGTTGTTGTTTTATTTGAAACACAGCTCAAAAGTGTATGAAATAAAAACCTTGGTGCAGAAGGGAAATAACCTTTTTGTAAGGTATCTACCTTTGATTGTTCTGCATATCCCCTTTTTACGAAATCAGTTTTCATCTCGGCTTTATCAAAGGAAATTTGACCTTTCTGATCATCGAGTTTAAAGACTTCGGAGATTGATTGTGGAGTGATTTGAATCACTTTACCCTGTATCGAGGAGTTAATGGCTATGGCTTTGTCATCTTGTTTTTCAAGCGTCGCCTTTTCCAGAACTCTCTCTGGGTTTGTAGATAAATGGGAGCGTCTACTGTCAACAAAGTTTTGTACTTTGATGCAGATAATGTATCAATGATGGAGTCGAAGGTGTGGTTATCGGTAGGTTTTGTGAGCAAACCCAGATAATTATGAGGAGATTTGTATGGTATCTCGATGGATTCTTCGGCCGTTTGAGCGACCTCTTTAGAAGATGGTGTTGATTTTGGTTTAGATTTTGATTTTGATTTTGTCATTTTTCCGGAGAAGAACGAAGACAGATTTTGGGAAGAAGGGTTGGAAACTGCTTTGAGAAGAGAATTTTGGAATTCAATTCGACAGTGAAAAACCCTGTTTGGGGTTTTGATCAGGGTTTTATTAAGGGAAAAAGTGATCGCTGATTGTGGCAGCGGTTATTATGATCTGAAGGCTAAAAACTGACCACGTGTCAACCTCTGATGATATGGATGAAGAATGGAGGACAGTTGTTTTGAGAGCCACTGATGTACCAAGCATCAGTAGTTACAACGGTAATAAAGTGATAACAGTGGAAGATTTTTACTATCAGTGGATAGTATATCAGTGGATAAGACACTGATTTTGAGCATCAGTGCTTGTCAAGAAAATGGAAGGATCAGTGGTTGACTTTCAGCAGTGGCAATAATTATGGATCAGATGTTTGAACAAAATAGTGATTAGGGTAAATGGTACAGATTAGAAGGACTAGTATATCAGCAACTGTATAGAGAATTTTCCATTCAAGGTTTTGCCACATGTCATTTTCACAATTCGAAGCTTTTACGAGTTTTTGACAGTGGTTTAGTACCCCAGATGGTAAGAACTTTTTGCTAAGGCAACTCATTTTAGTTTAATATCCAAATTAAACATGAGTGCCCCAGTAGTTTAAGCACTGTTTAGCAATCAACCTTTGATCAGTGTTTAAAACAAACCTGAGTATGACATGACCTTGATGTATGTACCATTTCCTTTTGACCCATTTATGAGGACAATATAACCAACAAAAATAAAGGTTATACATCCTGTCAGGAGATTGAAACTTTTACTATCAAAAACCAGTAAAAGTTCAAAATATATTATTCTTAAAAAAAACGAAGAATGATATATCCTGCATTATTTGAGAGAATCCTTTTACAGAGAAAAACAATAAAGGATTTTCTGAAAACAACATCAAAAGGAATCTGGTATAATTTTCCACTGAACCTCCTAATCATATCAATCTCAAGCTTATGAAAATGGTCAGTGGTTCGACAATATTGGTATAAAATTTTAAATACATTTTGACCACTGTTTGGTACCATTCTCATGTTGGCTGACTGACAACGAAAAATGAGAACACAAAATCACATGAGTTTTCCTAAACCAATAAATGCACACAGTTGATTAATGACCATTGTTACCCCAACCTTTGACTCTTAAGTGTTTTAAGTTTATACTCTTTTCTTCTGACTTCAAAAGTTTTTGAGATAAACACACTCTTGAGTTTTTGTGAATTTTCTTCTTCCCTTTTTACCCTTCCCATTTATAAGTAATGAGTTACTTACTGGGAGGTCTTTGTTGAGAAAAGCCTTAATCCAATATCAATTTGCAGTAATGTTTTGAGAGAATTGATCATATTTGCACAAGTTTTCAACAATCTCACATTACATATGATACGGATTATGTTGACCCCTGATTTTCTGAATGTATTTTAACATAGTTGATTTTGTCCTTTTGAGGATCTCAACCTGTTTTCAATACATGAGATCTGAATGACTAAAGTTTTAATTTCCCTCTTTTTACGTTAGCAAAAACACTAATGTTTTATGAACATAGGCTTTTGTTAATCTGAGGTTCATACTTTAGAATCTAATATAGTGACATCACACGTTTCATAACAACAGTTGAAATCAATTTTGAAAAAATATAAAACAATCCCATAATTTATCAGATATGTTTACAGATCTGAAAACTATGAGTGACATGAGCATGATATCACTTGTTGTGTGAGATTTGTGTGTCATATGACATCTTGATTGATTTACAGAGTTTTTGAATAACCATTTTGATCATGGTTTACTCGTTACTCTGTTTTTCAACAGAATACAACCAACCTTAGTATCAATGAATTTTGAGCCGAACTGTTATGTCAAATTGATTGTTAGATCGAATTTGACTGTCCAAGCTCTGATACCAATTGTTAGGATCTGAGGCTCTCATGATTGTGTTTGTTTGTGTAAATATAATAATCAATAGAAATGAACAGAGTCTAAGTGCAGCGGAAATGAACAACAAACTTTGTAAACACAATCAAGGAAGAAAATAGTTTTGATAAACACATGATTTGCATTAGTCGAAAGATTACTAAGTCAATCAAAAGATTACAAAGCATGCTTACAAACTAAGCTCCCCCTCAGCTTGATACCTCAAGGTTGGATTGTACAAGATGAAAGGATTGAATTGAGGAGAAGAACTCACTCAAAATGAATCAAACGTAACAGTACAGAGTACTGCTCCATTTATAGACAATCCAAACCGCTGAGGCATCTCAGCTGACGTCACCATGAAAGCGACGTCTAACAGCCTAACAACCTGTATCTACTGTTCTCATACAAACACTACTAAGCCTAACCACTGACTATACATAAAACAAATGATATACTAAACAACTGCTCTCTCTAATCATCAGTGCTTTCCTCAAGGTTGATCAGTCCTTGATTGGGTAGTGCTTTGTCATCAGCAGTTTGTACCAGCAGTGCTTAGTTTCCAGCAGTGTTGATTTCTTTAGGGCTTTGTCAGCAGTTGAAAGGGCAGCAGCAGTTATATGTGGACAGTGGATAGAGACCATCAGTTGTTATAAATCACTTTCAAGGGGAAAGCCTAATGTAAACTGCTGCTTATTGTGAATCCACAGTTGTGACCTGGTTTTGGCTTTCATTATCTGTTCCTCTGGTAGGGTTCAATCCTGTGAATCCGCCAATATTGGTTATAAAAAATTAATTTGACTAAACTCGAAAGGAATTCTATATGAGAAAGTTTTTCTAAAAGAAATTGTTGAGTAATTTGCTTTTAGTTTTTACATACATGAACTCAACAACCATTGTGTTGACACTTGTTAGCGTGTTTTTCAGATACATGAGTTCGGCTTCAGGATTTTGGCATGTTGTGTGTTTAGTGGATGTTATTAATTAACTTATGTTTTTGGACAACGTTTAAATAATTTGGGACCGTTTGTACTAAAATCCATAATTGATCAAACAACTATATATGCCGTGGTTGTATTTTCATTAAAACTTTAATAGTTATGTAAGATATGACGGGGCTTAGCAGCTCTACACGGAGAACAACGTTGTGTTTTCGTTGTGACCGTTTGTACTAAGTGCACAATGTTGTAGGCTTAGCCAACATATGACCGCATTACAATAAATGTTGGGATGACCGATCACTTACCTGAATGTACAAGTGCAGAAGTTGATAAACATTTCTCATAAAGTCAGAATGAACATGTAACATGCTGTTGCAATACATACCCTTTTGATCAAAACATAACATACAATTTAGTTGTAGTTGCATACTACATGTTAAAAGTTAGGATACTATAAACAAAAACACAATTTTGTGGCCTTTAAATTCTAATATTGTCATCAATTACCAAACATTTGCCTTCTTTTAGAATAGCACCATATTAATAAAAGGTTAATTGTCGCGTAAAGGATGTCCATCACAATGCTCAATTAAAAATGGAATAGCACGTACTGATAAATTATACAGTACTAAAGAGATATCGGTTAATCATTTTTATTTCTTCCGATTACTATACTAAACACCATAATCATACCTGTATCGTAAAAAAATAAATTGATACCGACCAAAACCCGTCACGAAACATGAGGAACCAAGCTTGTTAATACTCCAAATTAAATTAATATGACCATTTAAATTTAAATTTAAATTTATAAGATACTAAAAAGAATAAATAGTGATACTTCGTACACAATTTTCCCAATATTATATTACCAAAAAAAAAGTGTTTTTTGAGTCCCAAAACTTGATTACTTTCAAATATTCTCTCCACATTATCCCTACTTCACAATTAACCTTACTTTATAATCAAAATAAAAAAAACACACGCTCACTTTCACTCCACTCCCCCCTCTCTCCGGCAAACAATGACCACCGATCCCAGCACCCACAACCACCACCAAAACCACCACCGGATCCTCCCACCACCACCATCAAACTACCACCCACACCCACACCCACACCCCCGCCACAACCACCACTACTACCCACACTCCTCCACGTCATCCTCCTCCGCCTCCATCAAAGGCTGCTGCTGCTGTCTCTTCCTCTTATTCTCCTTCCTCGTACTCGTCGCCGTTGCCGTCATCCTCGTCATCCTTCTCGCCGTCAAACCAAAAAAACCCGAATATAACCTCCAACAAGTCGGCGTCCAGTACATCAGCCTCGCCGCCACAAACCCACCGTCAACCGCCGTCAACTCCCCAGCCGCCTCTTTATCACTCGCCATTCGCATGCTATTCACCGCCAAAAACGACAATAAGGTTGCGACCACTTTTGTTTAGAACGACAACTCACACACTCTCTGATTTTGTTTGTTTTTTTTTTTTTTTTTTTTTTGGGTAAATTGCCAAAATCGTCGTGAGGTGGTCATTTTACCCGTTTCATCCAAAACAACTTTTCCTTCACTTATCGATTTTTTTTTTTTTTTTTTGCCATTTTCATCAAAGTATATGACAGAAAAAATAATCCAAATTAGAAATTTGGATGAAAATAACAAAAAAATCCTAAAAGTGAAGGGTGGTATGGTACAAAAAAATTGTTTTTGATGAAATTGGCAACTATGTCCAAACCTCAAGGACGATTTTGGCAATCTACTTTTTTTAGAACAGCAACTCACACGCTCTTTGTTTAACAAGGTTGGAATCAAGTACGAGGATTCGACGTTTAATATCATGTACCGTGGGATTCCGTTGGGTCGGGGGTCTGTACCCGGGTTTTACCAGCCGGCCCATAGCGTGAGGCAGGTGCAGACCACGGTCACGGTGGATCGGGTTAATTTGATGCAGGCGGATGCAGCTGATTTGATTAGAGATGCTACGATGAATGATCGGGTTGAGCTTCGGATCATGGGTGATGTGAGGGCTAAGATTCGGATCGTTGGGTTAACTTCACCCGCTGTGCAGGTTAGTGGTTTTAACCATTGTTTGTTTGTTTCAACATTGGATGCGTTTGATTGATTTGTGTTGGAGTTGGGCTAACGTACGCGGATTGAGTGATTTATGGTGATGGTCTAAATTTGGTAAATAATGATAACGGTTGTAGGATTTAACTGCCGTAACTGATTTGATTTCATTAAACCTACATGTTCATTGTTTTAATTGTTGGTTAAAAAATGATTAGCATTATACCCTATATACAGTTTGTAGTTTTACACTTTTTTTTTTACTCTATAATATAATATAACTTATTAAAATGCTAAAATAACAATTACAAACAAATGACAATTAAACACGGACAAAAAGTTGTGGTAAATATATTTAGAAATTCTGACATGTTATAGTATACAAAAATGTATGTAATAATATTTAAAAAGAAATAAGTATTGGGTTTTTTTAACTATTTTATTTCTATAATTAGAAGTTATAAAAAAGGAGAATTGACCTGTAATAATTTTAACTAGACGTTATTGGCCATTGTCAGTCCCATCTTTGAATATTCTCCATGCCAGTCCCACCTTTCATTTATTTTTCCTCCACCGGTTCTCAGATAAAAAAACTTAACCGTTAAGTTTTTTTTTTAATTACAAGCTGACGTTTTAGGGTTTTTTATTAGAACGATGATACGAGTCGAATGATGTACACCTTACCTTAAAATTGTGCTACAAGCGATGAAAACGGTGCTTCAATTCGGGTGTTTAAACTTCTAATTAACAAAAATCAAGTCGTGCGGGCACCGTTTCGAGGTAAGTTTTACATCAATAGACTCGTATCCTCGTTCTGATCAAAAGCCCTAATACGTCAGTTTGTAATTCGGAAAAAAACTTAATTTCGTTAAGTTTTTTTAACTGAGGACCGGTGGAGGAAAAATAAGTGAAAGGTGGGACTGGCATAGGGAATATTCAAAGGTAGGAGTGAGAATGGCCAATGACGTGTAGTTTGTATTATTACAGGTCAATTCCCTAAAAAAAGATCAGAGTTTTTGGCTAGCTTAATTAATAATAAGCTTTCTTACAACATATAAAAAGAGATCTATCGACAAGGTTCCACTAATTTATCCTCAGTTTCCATCGGACATATATTCTCACATTCTTTGAATCTATAGATTTTTTTCAGGTTAAACAATTGAAAATAAGTTTTTCTTTAAAGACAGGTAACAAAGTTATTCTATTTACATGTTTTGGATGAAAATTTTTCTCTTTTAGTAACGATTTTTTTCTTTTACACAAAGGCAATATAAAGCTATCATTCTGAAAAATAACTTGAATAATTAATTTGATGTTTTAACCAATTTAATAGCTACTAAGATGAAAGTAAATTATCGAATAGGTGCTTTTTTTTGGAAGGAAAGGAAAATTGTATCTTACTTACACGTTTAGCCGTTTAGGTGTGAATCTTTTTCTTCTTTCTTTTATTTTATTTTATATTAATAAAATTACTTACTATTCTTCAACTGTAAAGTTTATCAAGTACTTTAGGAATGCTTTTTTTTTTTATCTGTTCATGTTTTGTTGTAAGATAAGAAATTCATATGACATGAGTACAAGAAATTAGGTCGTATGGTAGACGTCCAAATTATTATTTATTTGATCAACTATGATTTATTTGAAACAATAATCCCTTACTACTACTTTTGAATTAAAAAAAAAAGGTTAAGTAAGGAACCCTGTCCCTCGTACCCCAAAGGCTACCCATCATCCATGGCCGGCCCTGAGGGTGGGCGGGGAGGACCATTGGCCAGGGTCCGATATTTCGAATGACACGTTATTCTAAAAAAAATCCGATATGCATATGTAAAAAAATAAATTAATAGGGTATACTCATACAAACACCAACATAGGTCCACTTGTAAAACTATTTTTATGGTTTATATTAGTTATTAGCCCATTTACATTAGGTTTAAATCTTTAGTGAGCCCAATACTCAATTTCGATAAGGTCTATGGGCTCGTTTTTTTGAGCTCGAACAGGGTACACGAATTCTTAGGGCCGGCCCTGCCATCATCCCACCCCACAAGGGTTATGATGCCGGCAAATTACCTCTGCACACCATCCACGTGATCTGGGCACCACAAGGGTCGAACTCGCGCCACTACAGCTTCACATGTGCGCAATGAACTTCATTGGTAGTGGGTACCACTAAGCTATAAGCTCATTGGTACTTTTGAATTTAGAGGTGTTCACGGTTAGGTTTGGTTCTTTCGGCTTTAATGAATATGGTATGAATCGTTTACTAAGGTTTTGAAGAACGACAAAACCAAACTGCCGGGTTGTTTGTTGGTCGAATTGATGGTTTTGACGGTTCACCGATTTCACAGTGTGGCTATATGGACCAACTATTCATTTTTGATCAACCAAAATCATTAGTTTGTATTATAAACTTTAGAATAATAAAAAGGCATGTTATAAATATACATGACTATATTTTTCAATCATAAAAATATAAAAATCATAAAGCTTAAACGATCGGTTTCAAGTCTAAATCAAAGTAAACTGTCAAAATCATAAAATTTCACAAATCATTGAGATTTCAAACCGATTAAACCAGCAAACTTGATAGCATTTGTACATTTTTATTTTTATTGATTTTTAAACACCCATAATGTTGATAGATTAGCTATGTTTTTTAATTGGTTTTTTTTTTAAACGGTCAAGAAATGCATTTTATTCGATGCTGAAGTTTTTTTAATTGGTTAAATATTGGAAATCGATCCGAACCCCTAGCCCAGTTGGTCCCATGTGGTGGGGTTGGGCCGGTTCCTCCTGGGAGGTCACCAGTTCGATCCACGGCTGCGGCGTTATGGGGGGAGGACGTCCCAATGATGGATCGTTCCTACCGAGGCATGGTGCGGTCTTGAGGGCAACCCGGTTTTACCCAGCTGTTACCCTAGCCAGTCTCTCGTGTGAGGGCAGTATGGTTTCCGCGTGGAAGTCAGCTTGCGCAACGGCCGGGGCCCGATCGAACATCGCGTCCGGAAGAGCGTGGCTGACGGGGGAATGTCATCGACATGAACCCGGTGACCAATAGGTCCTATACATAGAAAGTCACCTTTCAAAAAAAATATTGGAAATCAAACTCTAAACAAATTCTTGAACTAAACAACTTTTTTTTTTCTTTCTAATTACAAGTGAATATTTTATATTTATTAATTACATGAGGAATGTTTCCTGAAATAAGGGTTACTGATTTACTGTGGTGGTGGGCCACTGTCACAGGACTATAGAACTGTCACCGCAATCATTGGGAGTGGGTGGCGCGTGTTCTTTGACTTATTTTCGATTAATCATACCATCTTTTTACATTTTTGGGTTATTTTATATAAAAATAAATTATAAATTGAGGTAACTTACTTTAATATTTTTTAATTAATCTATAACTAATTCCATAAATTGCAAAAATTATCTTACGGTCTTTCTAATAAAGATAAAAAACAACAATAGTGATTATGCAACTTGTTAAAGTTTGTATCACTTGTAAACGTGGGTTATATAATTTTAAGTGTAAACTTTCGTTTTTCTCCCTATGGCTTGGTTGTTTTAACGGTTTTGCCCAAATTCTTTAGAGATAGCCATTTTACTCTCTGATCTATTTAACTTATATTAATTTCACTCCCCCCCAAACGACGTTTAAAAAATTCATTAACTAGAAGGGCACTTTGGTAATTTTATGGATAAAGTAAGGTCATTTAAGTATTTCACTTAAATAAATCTAAAACTTGTTTATTTACACAAACATTTTTTATCTCCCATCTCTCCAACCACTCTTTCAACTAGCTACCACCATCCACAGCCATCCACTACCACCTGGCACTACCACCGCCACAACCAGCATACCATTTGAACCCACCCCAAAATCGAAATAAGATTTAACTACCACCTGCAGACCACAATCCACAACCATCTGCCGACTACCACCTTTGTGAACCACCACTAAATCGAAACCCACCACCATCCACAACCATCTGCTAACTACCACCTGCATAAACCCACCACCAAATCAAAATCCACATTTAGTTAAAAATCGAAACCCACCTCTAGTGAAACTAGCCGGCAAACAGAAAACCCAACTCCAAATCAAAAAAGAGACAAACATAATCCCAAATCGGAACCCACCAAAAGTGAAACCCTCTTTTCGTTTGCAGATCTGAACAAGAAATCCATGAAACCATATCCAGAAAAACCCTCCTTTCGTCTACTCGTGTTATCAGCAAGTCACAAGATCTATTCATTTTTTCTCCTCATCTCTCTCATCGAATTGATTTGGAACCAGAAATTGTGGTAGTAACCGTAACCGATCGGAGGGTGGTGATGCAGACAGGTCAGAGATGGCGGTGGTTGTAGCCATTGAGCGGTGGTGGCCGGCCTGGTGTGTCCAGGTGGTTGTTGCCGATGGTGTTCTGAAGCTTTATATATATATATATATATATATATATATATATATATATATATATATATATATATATATATATATATATATATAGGGTCAGGATTTAGAGAAAACGCTCAAAAGTGTGAGAACGATTATGGATCGTCCGATCAAAACAATCCATGGACTAGATTGCGCGGTGGCGTTTTCGTAAATAACATCAATATTATTAAGTGGGACGCGCTTCATTAAGGGTAAAAGAGTCTTTTACCCCTCATATTCAAAACGCCATCAAATGATAAAACGCCATAAAAAAACAAAACACCATTAAAAACAAAACGCCAAAATTTAAAAATAAAACGCGTTGAATATTACAGGAAGATGAAACAACACAAATAACTGAATTACAGTTATTAACATTTATTAGAAGAAATGCCCTCCTAAATTACGCGCCAAAAACATCATTATATAAACAAACGTAAACCATAGCTTCCATAATCACTTCAATCTATCCATTTTCTGCAAACGCCAACTTAAACAAAACGCCAAAAATGGCAACAATCGTTTCATGGAGATACACTCTGGGGATCAGGCGATACGTCCTCCATTTTGACAACAGAAGGAGGGTGTATGTTAAGACGGTTAGGGCAATTCTGAAGATGGAAGAAGAGATACATAGGCAAATCTTATCCATTGGCATCGCTCTAGACAACGAATGCCATGAAACGCATATGCTTATAAAAGCATTAACCAGCAAATTTGGACCAATCAAAGGAGATATGAAGCCAGACCCTCTCATGACATCATGGCGTTTTGATGATGAAACAGACATGGTGACGGTTACATACGACAGCGGAGAGCAGGAAGTCTACTGGCTAGAGAACATCATGACAAAGCAGCGATTGGGTTTCATGGAAGAATTGTATAACGCCACTTGTACCAACACAGAAATAGACTCAAATTGGAGTTAATGCAAGACATGTTCAGGTGGAGGCTTCAGAATCTTCAGGAACAAGAAGCTGATGAAGGTGAATGTGATGACATGGATGAAGATCAAGATGAAGACTCAGAGGAGGAAGAAGATGACACAAGTGATGAATACTATTCAGATAAAGTACCTTCTGACGAAGGATTTTTCTTATTTTTTTTCTTATTTTTTTTCTTCTATGTAATCTTCTTTTTTTTTAAGATAATTAAATGATATATTTCTATCTTTATTAGCAAAACGCCAAAATAATACTAAAAATGGTTAACCCTAACAAAACGCCAAAAATAACAAAAAATATTTGTCCTGCTTAATATTTTATTTACTCCGTTATTGTATTTTGTCATGTTGGTCTGCATAAGGCCATTTAAAAAAAACGCTAAACTTAGAAGATGGGACGTCTATAACCTATAAAACTGATAAAAGCTGATCAACACAGTAAATACAAAAAACAGTAACTGAAAAAGACAATTACTTTATTACTATCATTTATTACAATAAAAAGTCCCGCCTAAACTACGCGCCAAAAAACTCCTATAAGAGAGGGGTATATACACAATGAAATTAATCACACCCAGAAAAACACAAAAACGTCATATCCTCTAGAAACCACTCCCTTTAAAACGCCACAGATGTCAAATATTTCACTGAAATGGATCCTTTTTCTGAGGAGGTTAACTCAATGATATTTTGCTGGATGAGATGGACAAATATTCAAGAAAAAGAGACTGATAACAATGATATGCCATCATGTGAGCTTTGTTCTTGATGATTATAGGCATGGAAGAAAGGGTTCAACCAAAGTATAAAATGCTATTTTGGACTCCATTATTACAAATAGCATCAAGCAAGAGTTGATCTTCAATGACATGCCACCAAACAAGAATATCACACCAAAAAACAGGATGCCACTAAGCAGCTTCTTCTGAAAAAGATGGGGTTTATGTAGGAAAGTTGGCATCTAGCTAAAGTATTCAAAAAAGGTTCAAAACGCCAAAACAAATTCAAGAAGATAGAGGCTGATGACAGAGAAGATTCGGAAGAGAAATTAGATTACCAATTTTTATTATTTTTGTTTTCATTTTATATTGTTTTGATATCAAGTTATATGTTGATTTGTTATCTAATTCTCTATAAATAAAATACATTATTAAATAAAACGCCAAAAACTACAAACACCAAAACGCTAGAAGTATGAAAACTGGGAGAACAGCTGCTGGCAAAACACCTTGTAAAGGGTATTAAACGCCAAAAAATTCACTAAACGCCAAAAAAAAATTGGTCTTATTGTAATCTTATGCAAATAATAGTGACTAGTAGTGAATTATTATACAAAATGACATAAACGCCAAAGAAATTAAACAGAAAACGCTATAACGCCAAAAAATTATATATGTTACACAAAAAAATTTAATTCAACGCCAAAAAGTTTAAAAAATACAATTAACGCCAAAAAAAACTTAGACGCCATAAAATTTTATACCGCGTTGGGAAATAAAAGAAGAATGAAAAGACAAAAAAGCCCTCCGCCTTTCTCTATGCCGCGGGACACGTGTTGGGCCAGGATGCGTTCTCACCGTTCTCACACTTTTGAGCGTTTTCTCCTGATCCCGTCTATATATATATATATAGAGAGAGAGAGATTTGAGGGGTGTGAGTTGAGAGAGATAAAAATCTGATACACATACATACATATATTTAAGGAATTAATTAAGAGGATAAAAAGTTTGGATTGGAAAAGCCTGAAATGCCCCTCATGTGAGAGGCACGACACCAAGATTTAACAACGTAAATGAAGGTCGTTTAGGCGGGGAGTGAAATGAAGATAAGTTAAATAGATCAGGGAATATATTGGTTATTTTTAAAGGGTTTGGCAAAACTGTTAAAATGACCAAATCACAGGGAGCAAAATGAAAGTTTACTCTAATTTTGATATATAAAATGTTACTTGGTAACTAGTTGAGAAGGTTAATCGTCACCTATTAACTTAACTGATATATTTCATACATTAGGCTATGTGTAATGGGTATTATAAGGGTATGAAAAAGTTTGATAAAGCCCTCACACTATTCCCCATGAGGATTATAGGGGCATGAAGAGAGTGAGAGAAAGAAAGAAGGAGAGAGAGAGACATTTATGAAATATTGCCAATAAGGAGTAATAAAAGAAAACACATTAAGGAACCTTAACCATTACATAAGGTGTTATAATGCTAAGAGCTAATTACGACGTTGGTCCCTGTGGTTTGTAGAAAGTAACAACCTAAGGTACTAATACTTTAAAGTAACATTCTAAGGTATTAACCTTTTAATTGAGTTAATTACACAGATAGTTCTTGTGGTTTACAGTTAGTTTCGTATTTGGGTACTAACTTTTTTTAACAGGTTCAGGTTCTATAGTTTCAATTTTCTAACACCTTAGGGTACTAACACCAAACTTAGTTAATTTTTCTTGTTAAATTTCAGTAAATGACTAAAATACCCTATTATTTTCAAATGACCATTTATGTCATTAATCTATTTTAATTCTAAGGAATAATTCTATAGTTTTTATAAAATCAAATAATATATAATGTTATCCTCCATAGTGTTTAGATGACTTTTATCATCCCATCTTCCGACCACCGCGTCAATCAAATTCCAAAGCTTGACCAAGAGATCGGTACAAATATTTTTTAGAGTAAACTGCAATTTTACCCCCTGGGGTTTAGGCCAATTGACACTCTGACCCCCTCTAACGAAATGATTGCAATTTTACCCCCCAACGTTGATGTTCTGTCGCAATTTTACCCCCTGCCGTCAGTCAACAGTTATTTAACTGTTATAGGTAGGGGTATTTTGGTAATCTTACCCGATATTTATTATTATTATTATTATTATTATTTATAAAATCAAATTATCATCATCTTCTTCAAATAACCCAGATCCATCATCATCATCTTCAATTTTCCCCAAAATTCAAGATCCATACACTAGAACTCATCATCTTCATCTAGCTCCGCCCTCCTGTTCACCGGCAACCGCACACCCACAACACCTCCTGCTCCCCCTTACACCACTCCCACCCGGTTTCGTCTCCGGTGAGACTCTCAGTGGCAGAAGAGAACAACAGCAGCAACAACGCCGCCACCACGGCGGCGATGGCGGCGACCAGACGGAGAAACGACACAGAGAGAAAGAAAGAGTGAGCTGGTGATGACGACCGACGACGACAAACCAGAGTCGCAGCGGCGGCGGGTCGCGGCGGAGCACGGCGGCGACGATGAGTTTGATACCCGAAATCGGATGAGTTTGATACCAGGAACAATCCATTGGTGTCTATGAATTGCATTTGGGATGCTTGGAATCCGGGGTTCACTTTGGCTTTTTGTCGAACACTTGATAGGCATGTTTGAGGTAAGAACAAAAAGAGCTATGAAATGACAATGAAACAAAACCCATGAATCCCCATGAACCCAAATAGTGAAATTTATGGATGAAACAGAGTATGGTGAATCAGATGTGAAACATTGATGATTAATGGTTGCTGTTCATTTGCATGAAATTGGGGGAATTGTGTTGAAAGTTAAGTTCAAAGATGGAGTTATGAGATGTAAAGACTAATGGTGGTTAATGATATGGGAAGAAAGTGACAAGATTTTGTAGTGAAACGTGTGAAAGAGGGCATCTAAGAAGTTTTCCACCATAAAAGAAGAGTGAGAATGAGATGAGAAAGTAATTAAATTGCAGGTAATGAAGATGAAGATGAGGACAAACGAAGTCAAAGAAAATGGAACATCTGAGGTGGGTTTCAAGTCAAAGATGATAATACACACATAACACACAAAAACAAATCTGAACTATACATTAAAAACCCACTAATGAATTTGTTTGAGTTCTTGATGAACCAGGGGGTAATATTACAGAGTAGAACAAAACATAGGGGGTAATATGAAAGGGCATTATAGTCATTTCACATTCCAGTTAACAGATCTGTTAACTTATTTGACGGCAGGGGGTAAAATTGCGACAGAACATCAACGTTGAGGGGTAAAATTCCAATTATTTCGTTAGAGGGGTCAGAGTGCCAATTGGCCTAAACCCCAGGGGGTAAAATTGCAGTTTACTCTATTTTTTAAGCATGAATTGTATTTCAAGTAGTTAAATCTTTAAATATTACAAATAGTTATATTTATATATACAGTGAAGTTCAAACCATTGAACTTTGAAATACAATTCGTGGTTGGGACATGATTCGTCACCTAGGAATATGAATGGAAGGCTACACCACCCCCTTACTTGATCCATCATGGTTTGTATGGATTAAACCATGACAACCATGATCCTCCTTTCCATTTTCAACAAATCATTTCCTTTTTCTTTAGACAAAGATAAATTAAAATAAATAAGAGGCTAGTGGTTTGGGTTATGACCACACCTTTAGGGTAGTGGTTTTGGATGGTAGATTAGAGGTGGGTGACATGACATTGACGTGGAGGGTCATGGTGGTCATGAGTGTCATGACCACACCCTATAGTCCGTTAAATGGTTTAGCTAGACGTGGAATGTGAAATCCATGTATATCTTAAGTTTGGATTTAAATTCTTATACCATTGGTTAATGCCTCATAAGTGATAACAGCCTTTAAAAATATGTAAGGGTTAACACCCCTTGATTTTTTTCAATCATTACTTTCCAATTTTATTTCTCCTTATTTGGCGTTATAGTACAAATGCTATTCTCTCTTTATACCCCTATGACACCCCGTGGGAGGTGTTGGGGGCGTTATCAATCCTCTTCACACTCATACTATGCCCATTGCACATGATCTTATTGAAACCCGAGTTTTATCCTAATAGACTAGTCGTATACAAATACTCTCATTGGAAGTGAATATAACAATTACGTATGTGATGCTTACAGGTATCGATAGATTGTACAATAGCGATAAGCCCAAGGAAGCAATCCCTCAGCTACAAGCAATGTGGATTTGATGGTTTGCAACTATGACAGGAGTCTGCCCAAACCAGAGTGGATTGAGTTCAAATGTTTGAAGCTATGTCTCATTCCAAAATGGATCGAAACATAAATTAGTGTAAGTCATCACCAATTGGAGGACAAAAAGAGTTTTAAACTAATTTTCTATATCTTGATTTATGAAATATATTAATTATTAATTTTTCCACTTCTTTTTCTTTTTTTCAAAAATTGTATCATGAGTCTTCTAATTTAGCCCACTATTTTCTTTTCTTATGAAGTTCAAGTTAAATTCAATTATTTGTTTCCAGGTATAATGGAAAATATTGTATGATCTATTAAGTAATTAAATTATGTTATTATTTCGACATAAATGAAATGAAACTTTTAGCTTTCAGGAATTATGAGTACTATAAAGTGTAATCATGTTGGATCTGAGTTTCTTTTTTATTGTATTTTCGTTTGAAATTTAGATGAAAATGAAAGAGTTGTGCAGCGGAATTAAGATGAAAACAAACTTTGCATACAATCAAACGAGAGTAATACTTTAATCAAACATCTTTACACAATGAATCGAAAGATTGAATTTGTTTCAACAACGATTACAATGATTGATGAATGAATGCAAACTCCCCCTCAGCCAGAGCTCAGTAGTTTGTTCGTGCAAAGAAGACGATGTTGTGAAAGAGCTAATAGAACAGTATAAAGTACTGAACTATTTATAGGCACTTGCAAACCACTGAGCATCTTAGCTGACGTCACCATGAAAGTGACATCTAACCTCCTAACAAACTCTAACCTCTGATCTATACAAACTCTGATATACAAACTACTGCTATTACATTTCTTTACATAAAAGACACTTAAACAGCTGCTGCATCCTTCCACTGCTGTGAACCCAGCAGTGCCTGTCCGGATCAGCAGTACTTGACTCAAGGCAGTAGATTGAGTCAGCAGAGCTTTGGTCTTCCATCAGTCTTTGACATTGGTCAGTAGATGCAAAACAGCAGTTGTAGGTCAGCACTTAGTAAGATCAGCAGATAGGAGGTCAGCAGATACAAAACCACTTTCAAGGGGAGAGATTTGCATGAACTAACTGTAATCGTCTGCTTATTCTGGATCCACTGCTCTGATCCAGTTTTGGCTTTAATTATCTGTTCCTCTGATAGGGTTCAATCCCAACAATCTCCCCCTGGAACAGATAATGCCAAAACTCTTCATTATTTGTGGAATTCTTTATTGCCTCATCAACAGCTCCCTTATCTGACCTTTAAATTGTAATTCAAAGTCTAGGGCATCTGTATCTTCATCATCCCTGCTAAGTGGAAGATCAAGGAGATCCTGCAAATCTTCAAGACTCAGGCCAAGAGCTTGTTCCCTTGATATTTTCTCCACTTCACCACCAGACCTGAGCAAAGTCAATACGCAGGTCTGTTTGTCAGTTTCCCACTTTTGTATTTTTGAGCCTGGTGGGTTTCTTGGGAGATGTTTATTTGCAGAAGTATTTGGAGAGGCTGGCCTATTCATGACTGGCTGAGCAGTACTTGCAGTTTGATCCAAACCAAGAGTTTCCATGATCATTTTCTTTATACCCTCTTTTCCAAGGTCTTCACCTTCCATTAACTCTTTGATGGTTTCAGCAATCAGCTGTTTCTGTGGCCTTCTTTTGTAGATGGCAGCACCAACTGGAGCTGTGGATCTCCTGATTTGCAGCTTTGATGGTCTTTTTGAAACCGCTGCTTCAGGATAGTCAGGCTTTTGAGGAACTGTGGGATCTTTCTTTCTTAATTGTTCCAACTTTTTGTAAGTAGCCCTGACCACATCTTCTTTCCATCTAGCAACTTGTCTTTTGTTTCCATAATCAACTGCTACCAGTTCTTCTTTCATTATCCTCAGCTCTTCTTGTTTGTCAGGTACATTCTTTCTAAGCTTTGCCCAGTTAGGAGGAGTGTGAGTGACTTTCCTTTTTATCATGTCTTGAATTCTTGTTGCTTCATTTTCAAGTTCAGGAATAGTCCACTCTTTGTACATGTATCTCTCTCCTTTGTACTTCTTGTGAGCCATGATGCTTTCAATGTAGTCTTTCTTCAGAGTTTCAGCTGCTCTTTCAGAAATTTGTTGACTAACATTTTTTTGCAGATTGCTCTAGGGATCTGACTTGTGTGAGCAAATATTGACTTCTCTGTGCAATTTCTTTATCAGATTTCCCTTGTGTGTTTTTCTTTGAGATATCCTCTGCTTGCTTGGCCTTGATTTCCAGATATTCATCAACATTTTTAGGCCAGGGATATCCTTTTATTGATGGCAAACTCCTTTTGGCAGGGTCATCCTCAAAGTAAAAAGATTTTATTTCTTCTCTAACAGCTGCTAATTCAAGAGGAAATTGAACACCTGCCGGAGGTAAGGGCTTGTACATTTTAACTGAAGAGAGAGGAACAGATTTTGGAATTGTGACAAGTGCTAAAGATTTTGAAGATGTTTGTGGTGGTGAATTGTCATCATCTTTGAGAATTAGTCTTCTCCTTTTTGTGGGAGGGACTGATGATGTTTTGGATGGAACAGTGGTGGTAGATGTAGTGGCAGTGGATTGTGATTGACTAACAGCTGTTGAAACAACTGGTGTTTCAACCACTGTTGTCATTACAACAAATGTTATAACATCTGCTGTCTTCTGCTGTATGTCAGCAGGTGTTGTTTTTGTTGGTGATGATGGTAAAGCAGTGGATGTTGTGTGTTTTGAAGTGGTGTGTGTTGATGGAACAACTGTTTGGCAAGCAGTAGTTTTTGTAACTCCTGTTGCATCAGCTGTTTTGTATGGTGGTTTTTGAGCAGACTTTAAATGTCTGGTTGGAATGGATTTGGGTTGCCTTACTTTTCTAGTAGGCTTCTTCTTTTTCTCAACAGGATTTTCATGATCCTTTGACCCAGAAGTACCCTGATCTGGATGATCCATTCTGTCCACCCTGGCTTTCCTTTTGGCCTCTCTATCCCTTTTTACACTTGCAACTGCTTCTGCTAGTGCATTTGTTGTCACATCAATTTTCTTGCTGCCATCTGGCAAAGGGATCTTTTTGGTCATGTTTGAATTTTCTGGTTCAAGATAGAGACCATCCTCTATACCCTTCTTTTTCCACTCCTTAATTTTGTCCCCCTTTTTGGCATTATCTTCTGGGAGTTGATAGATGTAGCGTACTTTTGGAGGAGCAGTGCCAGAGGTGTGCAAGATCTGAGTTTTGAGAGCCTTTAAATCAGCCTGAGTGTTCTTGAACCTTGACTCCATTGCATTTCTCAGCTGTTGTACATGTTTTTCATGTTGCTGATCTGCTAATTGTGCTTGTTGTTGGAGAAAAGATTGAAATAGATTCCAGAGCTCATTTGTAGCAGGTGCCCTTTGTGGAGCAGGTGCTTGAGGTGGAACAGCAGTTGATTGTACCTTCTGAACTTGTAACACCTGTTGTAGCATATCTTTGAGTTCTGCAACAGAGTTATCAAGCTTTGCAATACGATCCGTCAATTTCTGGTACTTTAAACCATCACCCAAGTTAATGGGATCATCTGATTTCCCACTAGCAGTGGTTTTATCAGTGGTAGATGTAGGGAGTATACTCCAAACATTAACCACTGATGCCCCTTTTTCTTGGTACTAGGGTCTTCTTCCTTCAACACTTGACAACCTTTTGATGTTGCCAGTAGGATAAATAAATCCACTGGTGGTTGGCAGAGGTGCTATAAAAGGAATTGCCTCCAAGGAAGTCTTATTAATGTAACCACTGTCCAACTGTAGACCTGTAGGTTCAACAGTTGTAGTGGCTGCTTCACTTGGATTACCACCAAGAGTTACTTGTAACTCATGGGGTGTAACCTCCTCAGGTTGTGTTGGTGGGTTAGCAAAGATTGATACATCAGACCCAGTCAGTTGTTGAGGTATATTCTCATTATAAGGTGATTGAGAAGGACTGGTTAATGCCTGGTTCAAATCAATTGCATCCAACAGTGGTTTTATTGGTGAGGGAATTGTGGATGTGATGATTGGTGTAGAAATAGGATGTGTCCCGGGCATTGGACTGTGGATGATAGAAACGAGTGTTTCCAGAGCATCATGATGTGGAGACCCTATTTGTACAACCTGTTCTTTTTGTGAAGAAACAGGAGGAGTTTCGGTTATGGGTTGAGATATTTGTACCAACTGCTGTGAGGAAGTAGCAGCAGTGGTTTCTTGTGACTTTTGTGTTGTCACTGGCAGGAGCTCTGGTATCTCATCCTCCAGAGATGCCTTTTTGATGGTTTTGGGGGGTTTTTGTGTTTTTCTTTTTGTTGGCTTTTTAGTGATTTTAGGTGTGGGTTTCAAAACAGTTGTGCTGCTGCTTTGATCACCTTGAGCAGTGGGCTCAGCAGCAGATACCTGAGGAGCAGTTGTAACTGCTAAAATCTGCTCAGGCACCTCTGCTTGTGTTTTGCAAGGTGCTAACATTCTTGAAAAAGTTTCAGTTGTTAAACTGTTTATTTGAGTAGAATCACCTTGGTTTATTACAGCTAAATCATCCTTACTGAATTTCTTTGCAAAATAGTAACTTAAAAACCTTGGAAACAGTAAGAATGATTTTGTTTCAACATTATTAACCAAATCTTTAAAAATTTCCCGAGAATAGTTAAAATTTTCTCCTTGAAGAATTGCATATCCCAGATTTTGAATCTTTAAAGGGATTTCATTGAAAGAAGTGGTTTTGTTTGAAACACATAGTAGGAGGGTATGAAATAAAAATCTGGTTGCAGATGGAAAATAACCTTTTTCTAAAGTAATTTTCTTCATCATTGTGGCTTCATACCCTCTCTCAATGAAGTCAGTTTGTAACTCGTTTTTAGTGAAAGAAATTTTACCTTCCCGATCACCGAGTTGAAAGACCTCTGAAATGGATTGTGGCGTGATTTGGACAACTTTACCCTTTATCGAAGAGTTTATGGTGGTTGCAGTGTCTCCTTGTTTTTCAAGGGTTGCATTTTTCCAGAACTCCCTTTGGGTCGCCAAATAGATTGGTGCATCGGCAGTGAACAAAGTTTTGTACTTTGATTTTGCCATGAGATCAATGATGGAATCGAAAACTTTGGTGGTTCCTGGTTTTGTGAGAAGACCCAGGAGATTGTGAGATGGCTTATGTGGAATGTCAGTGGAGATTGCCTTTTAAGAGGCTGTTTTCGAAGATGATTTGGATGAGGGTTTTGAAGATGACTTCGATTTTGTCATTTTGAAGATGAATGATCGAAGAAATTTGTGAGAGATGAGAAGAAAAACTGCTTTGAGAAGAGAATTTTTAATAATTCAATTCGACAGTAAAACCCTGTTTTGGTGGTGAATGAGGGATTTTATAGGGAAGAAAATGAATGCTGAGGTGGCAGCCGTTACAAAAGGTCTGACCAATATGTACTGCCCACGTGACAACCCCTGGTGAAAGTGAAGGACAGTACTTGTGTGATAGGGACTGATGAAGGCAGTGGTATGAAAGCAGTGGATGATTTTCACTATCAGTGGATAGCATATCAGTGGATAAGACACTGCTTTTGAACAACAGAGTTTATCAAAGTAATGAGAGAGCAGGGGTTGACTTTCAGCAGTGGACAGACTTTTGAAGTAGAGCAGACTTTTGAACAATCAGTGGTTAATGGCAGACTTTTAAGGATTTTAATGAAAAATTTTCATGTTTAGCTATTTTTAAGGATGGAGTTTTGATTTTCTGAAAACATTTTGTTGCTTTTATTCATAGAAAAACAAGGTGTTGCTTGTTATTCCATGTTCAGCATCCCAATTCTAGAGACCAAGCTTTCAAAAGTGGCTGTATCAAGTGCTTTTGTGAGCACATCAGCCAGCTGGTCTTTAGTTGGGACATGATGCAGAGAAATCAAACCTTTTTCATAGCAATCCCTCACAAAGTGATGTCTGATGTCGATGTGTTTGGTGGTTGAATGGGAAACTGGATTTTTGATGATATTTTCTGCTGCCTGACTGTCCAACATGAGTGGTGTCTTCAAGGCAGTGATACCAAAATCCAGTAACTGATTTTGAAGCCACAGGAGTTGGGCTGTACAGCTTGCAACAGCAATGTATTCAGCTTCAGCAGTGGAAGTTGAAACAGCTGCTTGCTTTTTGCTTTGCCATGAGACTAAGCAATCACCTAGAAACTGGCACCCTCCTGATGTGGACTTCCTTGTGGTGTGACATCCAACAAAGTCACTGTCTGAGAAACTTGAAAGCTTGATGTTCCCAATAGCTGGATACCAGATACCAAGTGTGGGATCACCTTTTATGTATCTGAAGATCCTTTTTACAGCAATGAGATTTGATTTTCTGGGAGCTGATTGACTTCTTTCACGGACACATGTTGCAAACATGATGTCTGGTCTAGATGCAGTTAGGTACAATAAAGACCCAATCATGCTTCTATAAAGTGTTTGGTCAATCAGCTCATCCTTTTCATCAGACATGACCAGTTTATTTGTTGCCATGGGTGTGCTGCATGGTTTACAATCATTCATATCAAATTTGGTTAAAAGTTCTTTAGCATATTTGCTTTGATGAATGAAAGTTCCATTTTGCAATTGCTGTACTTGGAGACCAAGAAAGCATTGCAGCTCACCCATTGCACTCATTTCAAACTCTGCTGTCATGAGTTCTCTAAACTCTTCACACATTGAGTTACATGTGCTTCCAAAAATAATGTCATCCACATAAATCTGGACAATCATTAAATCCTTCCCTCTCCATTTTAAAAACAATGTCTTATCAATGGTACCTCTTTTGAAACCATTTGAGAGTAGGAAGTTGGAAAGAGTTTCATACCAGGCCCTTGGTGCTTGTTTCAAGCCATACAAGGCTTTGTTTAGCCTGTAGACATGATCTGGATAAAATGGATCCTCAAAACCTGGAGGTTGACAAACATACACCTCTTCTTGAATTGTACCATAGAGGAAAGCACTTTTGATATCCATTTGAAACACCTTCATATTGTGGTTGACAGCAAAGGCCAGGAACAGTCTAATGGCTTCCAATCTTGCAACAGGGGCAAATGTTTCATCATAATCAATCCCCTCTTCCTGTCTGTAACCTTGAACCACAAGCCTGGCTTTATTCTTGACAACAATACCCCTTTCATCAGTTTTGTTCTTGAAGACCCACTTTGTGCCAATGGGACTAACCTCTTCTGGCAGTGGTACAAGCTCCCATACTTGTTGTCTTTTAAACTGTTGGAGCTCCTCTTGCATGGCTTCTACCCAGCTGTTGTCTTTCAGTGCCTCTTGGTACTTGACTGGCTGATGGAGTGATAGAAAACCAGCAAAAAGACAAATGTTTTGGGTTTGACTTCTTGTGAGTACCCCTTCATTTATGTTGCCAAAGATTTGATTAGGTGGATGAGATCTCAAGAAGATTAAATCTCCTTGATATGGTATGATGGCATTGGTTGGTGAAGGCTGCAGATGTGTATCATCTGAGCTAACCACTGCTAGGGACTTTGATGATCCAGCAGTGGCTTCAAAAGGTGGTGGAATAGGAGGTAATGAAGTGGACAACTGCTGACTTTTATCCACTGTTTGAGGACTTTTGTCAGCAGTGTTTGAGGATGTGGAAGCAGTGGTTGATGGGCTACTTTGGTCAACAACTGTTGAGGTAGCAGTGGTTGAGCTTTGACAACTGTTTTGAACAGCTGGTGCTTTTCCCTTTGTAGCAGACCTTTGAGGAATGATGATTTCATACCCATAGTCTGGTGTTGTATCCTCTGATGGACCTGCACTGTTAGTCTTGACAGCAGTATTTTCAAAAGTAAATTTTTCAAGATCAAACAGATCTGCAGGGTTTGCTGGGATTTTCATTGATGAGAGTTCATTGAACTTAACATTCAAAGTCTCCTCCACTGCCTTGGTCTGTGTATTGAACACTTTGTAGGCCTTGGCAGTGGTTGAGTATCCCAGATGATAACCACAGTCAATTTTGGCTGCAAATTTTGAAATGGAATCTTTTAAGTTCAAAATAAAGCATGGGCAGCCAAACACTTTGAAATATGAGATCAGTGGTTTAATTTTATACAGAATTTCATAGGCAGTCTTTTTGTGCCTGGGGTTTATTAAAACTCTGTTCTGAACATAGCAAGCAGTGTTTACTGCCTCTGCCCAGAAAGTTAATGGCAAACCTGAATCTGCAAGCATGGTTCTAGCAGCCTCAATCAGAGTTCTGTTCTTCCTTTCCACTACCCCATTCTGCTCTGGTGTTCTGGGGATGCTGTACTGCCTTACAATCCCTTTCTTCACACAGAAGGCATCCAACTCCCTATTTTTGAATTCTGTGCCATTGTCACTCCTGAAGCTTTTCACTGGAAGGTCAAATTGCTTTTCAACCTGTATTACAAAGTCTTGCAAAATGCCTGCAGTTTCATCTTTTGAGTGCAAAAAGAAAGTCCATGTGAACCTAGAAAAGTCATCAACAATAACCAAACAATATCTTTTCTTTTTGAGGCTCATGACTTGAACTGGGCCAAACAAATCCATGTGTAGCATTTGCAAACACTGGGTTGTTTTGGACTCCTCAATGGACTTGTAAGAACTTTTATGATGTTTTCCTTTTAAACAGGAAATGCAATGTTCAGGACATGAAAACAATTTTTGTGGTAGGCCTCTCACCAAACCATTTTTTGAAATTTCTGTGAGTGTCTTAAGATTTGTGTGTCCCAGCCTTCTGTGCCAAAGTTCTGTCTCTTTGTTAGAGGCAGCTGAGAACAGACAAGCATCAGCTCTGGGACACTCTTTTGACATGTCAACAACATAAACATTGCCACTTCTTTGAGCAACAAGTTTAGTTTGACCAGAGTTGATTATTGCTTCAATCTTTTTGACCATTTCTGGTCCAACAATCCTACAACAGTCTTTTGTGAAGAATGACCCAAATCCCTTGTCACTCATTTGGGACACACTCAGAAGGTTGAATTTTAGATTGTCTATCATATTGACATTTTCAAATTTTACTTTTCCAGACTCCACTGTACCCGACCCCATAACTTTTCCTTTACTATTATTCCCAAAGGATATATCACCCCCTCCATGGATTTTAAAGTCTTTGAGGAGGGCTTTACATCCTGTCATGTGCCTGGAGCCTCCACTATCTACATACCAAAGACTATCAAAGCATGCAGAAGCTCCCTGCACATGAAGTAAAAGGATTAGTTCATTAAGGTCTCCAAAGCCAACAAGGCTTTAGATGGGGTCTCAACAGTGTCTGGGATGGATGCAGAATGATGGACAGTGGTTAGGTCAGGAGTTTGAACTGTTTTAGGACAGTGTTTCTCTAACCACTGTTGTGGGTCCTGACCAATCATCTGCTGATAACCAAAAGGATGCTTGTTCACTTTGGGTTTAGAGGACCTTTTGCAGGCTTCATAAACGTGAGGAATCCTTTGGTAAGACTGTTTTTCTCTGCCTTTTCTGAACTGATTGGCAGGGGGTGCATCAGTAACCTGAACATCTCTTTTGACAGATGTTTGGTTCAGCTGTTTTGTAACAGCTGTTTGAACTGGCACAAACAGTGGTTGTTTCTTGGTGAATTTGACAGATGTTGATGATGATGATGGACTCAAGGATGTTTTAGCAATGTACTCATTCTTTTTCACATCAAAGTTTTTGAGATACACACATGCTTGAGTTTTGTGGTTTGTTTTACCACAGACAATGCAACCTTCAGCTGAAACAATGACACTTGTTCTGTTTAAATCATAAGCTTTTAAGTGGAAACAATCTTTTGTTAGATGATTCCTTTTTTCACAGAATTCACAAAACAAGTTATCAATTTTTTCTTTCTTCTTTCTCTTTTCAGACTCCTTTGCAGCAGAGGTTTTAACCACTGCTGGGATGTCCTTGAGAGGTATGACTTTAGCTTTTGGAGCCTTGACACCATCAATTGATGTAAAGTCCATTGGCTTGAAATTTTCAAGAATGTCACACTCATCAGACCATTTTGGTTTAAACTAGTATTCTTCAAGCTCCTCAAAAGTAGAGGATTCCATTGGTCTGTCAAGTGTGATTTTGTTACCAAGTTTGTCAGTGATTTTCACTTCTTGGCCATTCTTGTTTGTGGGGATGAACTCAGTGGTTTGAACAGATTTTTCAAAAGCAGTGTTTTCATCATCATGTTTTCTATAGCCAACCCCAAATTTCACATTGCTTTTTCTCTGTTTTTCAAGCATAACCTCATATCCTTTGCAGGATTCCACCCATCTTTCATAAGTAATCTGGGCGGACTCCAACTCCTTTTTGCAAACTTGGTATTTTTCTACCATAGTTTGAAGTTGGGTTTTGGTTATACTTTGCTCTTCTTTTAGACAGCTGTTCTCTTTTTCTTTTTCAGTCAATTTGTTTTTAAGTTCTTTTAAAGACCTTTCAAATTTGACCTCATCAGACAAGATTTTATCCCGAAGGTTTTCATTCACCTCTTTAATGTTAGCAAAAGCAATTATGCAATTGTCAGAACACAGTTTTTCAAGAACTTGAGGAGATACCTTGGCAGCTGCCATCATTGCACAATCACATTGATGATCTTCCTCATCATCAGCTTTCACCTTCTTTTCACCAGCCTTTACTTCCTTCTCTTCTTCTTTGTCCTCTTCGGACTATGGATCTGTCATTGGTTCAATCAGGGAACCTGAACTTTCTCCCAACAGTAGTTCACCAGCTACAGCAGTAACCACTGCTTCAGTCACCTCTTCCACTGTTTCAAAGCTCTGCTGTTCCTCCTTAGTTTCAACCCCCTCCTGTATTGACTCTAATGCCATCAAACAAAACTCATCATGAGAAGAATCATTAGAAGCATAGAGCGCAAAATTTTCATCATTAAGGTCTTCAGGCATACTGCTCCAGTCAACAAACCCTTGAGTGAAAAAACTTTGTTGATCTGGTTGTGCTGCTGCTGGAGCAGTGGTTTGAGGTGCAACAGGTTGCACTTGTACCTGTGGAGCAGGGGTTTGAACATATTGGATTTGTGGAACAGTAGTTTGGACATAATGTACTTGCACAGGGGCAGCAGCATAGTGAGCAGTATTCACTTGAGCTGCTGGGGCATATTGGGCATAGTGCACAGTGTTTTGGTTTTGAGGTCTAGGATTTGAGCTAGGATGAGTAATTATGGGACCAGTAGTTTGACTCCTACATTCCCTAGCGAAATGTCCCAACCTATTACACTTGTAGCACTTGATTTTCGATTTATCCAACCCAACCCTTAGATTCCCATGCAAACCTGGGAATTTTCGCCCTGTTCTTTTGTAGAACTTGCTAGTTCTAACACTTAGCAAAGCCAGTTGGTGCAGGATGTCCATTTCCTCTAAATCAGTGGGATCAAAATGTTGCAAATCATTTAGTTCACAGCTTAAATTGTCTGACATCTGGTTTTCGTTTGCAGTGAATGCATAGCTAGCAGAGTGAAGATCAGGGTTGTTAAAATTTGCACCAGCAGTTATGTCAATGAAGTGATCATAACCCTGATCCTTACCACTGCTCCCAGATTCTTCTTGACCCAGAAGAGCAGTATTACCGAAAGTGTAATCATCGGTAACTTTTCCTGACTCTTGTAACCTCCTTTTCTGGTTCAACTCCCTTTCGTAGGTCAGGAGTCGACCGTGGAGTTGGGTCAAGGTCAGATCCTTGAATTCAGGTGAGTTTCGGGTGACAAAAGCTATGGTGTCCCATTTTTCTGGCAGTGACCTGAGGAACCTGCTATTTTGAGTTGAGTTTGTAAAAGTGGTGTTAACAAGCCTCAGTTCACTGATGAGACAACTGAAACGCTCAAATTGTTGCGTTAGTGATTCGCCTTTAACGTAGCAAAATGTTTCATACTGTTGGTTCAGGATTTCCCTATTGTTTTCTATGACTTCTTCAGTTCCCCCAAACTGTTCCTTAAGTGCGTCCCATAACTCTTTGGCACTGTTACAGTGTAACAGTCCAGCATATATCTCATTGGGCAGCGCTGATGCTACGATGCTAAACGCTTTAGCATCTAGTTCGATCTTTTGAAAGTCGGTTTCGGTGTAATTTTCAACTGGTTTTGGAACGAACTTTTTAGCATCTTCAGCACTTGGCACTGAAGGAACATGGGGACCATAAATGACAGACTTCCAACAACCTGTGCTTTGTTGAGCGAGGATGTGACCCATCCTCCTCTGCCAGATGTTGTACTCATTTCTTTTTAGCATAGGTGGTTTAAAAAGAGAGCCGATGTTGTTTTTATCATCCTGAGATTGTGACGTCATTCTTGTTGTTTTACAGACACTGAGAAATCAACTTTAATGGTGATTAATCCTTGCTCTGTTTTTCAACGGACGAACAAACGATCAGTATCAACTGTTATGAGCTGAACTTTTTACGTCAAAATGATTGTTAAATCAAATTTGACTGTCCAAGCTCTGATACCAATTGTTGGATCTGAGTTTCTTTTTTATTGTATTTTCGTTTGAAATTTAGATGAAAATGAAAGAGTTGTGCAGCGGAATTAAGATGAAAACAAACTTTGCATACAATCAAACGAGAGTAATACTTTAATCAAACATCTTTACACAATGAATCGAAAGATTGAATTTGTTTCAACAACGATTACAATGATTGATGAATGAATGCAAACTCCCCCTCAGCCAGAGCTCAGTAGTTTGTTCGTGCAAAGAAGACGATGTTGTGAAAGAGCTAATAGAACAGTACAAAGTACTGAACTATTTATAGGCACTTGCAAACCACTGAGCATCTTAGCTGACGTCACCATGAAAGTGACATCTAACCTCCTAACAAACTCTAACCTCTGATCTATACAAACTCTGATGTACAAACTACTGCTATTACATTTCTTTACATAAAAGACACTTAAACAGCTGCTGCATCCTTCCACTGCTGTGAACCCAGCAGTGCCTGTCCGGATCAGCAGTACTTGACTCAAGGCAGTAGATTGAGTCAGCAGAGCTTTGGTCTTCCATCAGTCTTTGACATTGGTCAGTAGATGCAAAGCAGCAGCAGTAGATAGGAGGTCAGCAGATACAAAACCACTTTCAAGGGGAGAGATTTGCATGAACTAACTGTAATCGTCTGCTTATTCTGGATCCACTGCTCTGATCCAGTTTTGGCTTTAATTATCTGTTCCTCTGATAGGGTTCAATCCCAACAAATCAAATGCCTTGTGTGTGAAAGAGAACCCACTGTAAATACTTTTTTTAAAGCCCATGAGATAAACATAAGCCCACTTAGTCTAAGGTGAAATAATCAACTGGTGGTTTATAACTTCCTCATAATTTAACTTGATAAAAACTTATACGCGATTCAACTTCGTGGTAACTATAATTACCACCCGCCGCAATGCGGCAGGGGATTTGTAAGTTATATATCATATTAGATGAAAGACAAATGTTTCTTACATGACCACGAGTCTGTGTAAAACATAGAAAAAAATAACTAAGTCGATCACTGATCCGTGCGTTGCGACGGATCTAGCAAACAGGGAAAAATAAATGCGCTGCAGCAGGCCTGTCAAATGGGAAATAATAGATGAAAAACGTTGAACCCCATACGCACGTTGCGGCGTGTTAACTCGGAAAATTTAAAACGAAATGTTAAACAAAAAACTTGTGAAAGATGAAAAGTATAAGAGACCAAAGTAGAAAGTAAAAAATTGTTGGGGTTAAATTACAGAAGATGAAAAGTTTTAGGTTAACAGTAAAAAAAGTCAAAGGGGTTAAACTGTTAAAGATGGAAACTTTTGAACTAGAAGTGAAAAATCAAATTAATCAAAGGGGTTAAATTACTAAAGATTGAAACTTTAGATTTAGTAAGGAAAAATCCATTTTTTTTTGAAAAACTCTCAATGAACATACCGGGTTTCTAAGGTAGGGAGAAATCTTTTTGACCCGTCGAGGTTTTGGGATTCGATTATGTTGCGTGCTTCATCTGGGCCCCTCCTTCTCTCCTGTTTTTGTTTGCGTGTTGCATGTTTTATGTGGGAGAGACATCGTTGAAATTAAGTTGTGTGCGCACACTTGAAAATCGATACTCTTGTGCCCATTGCTCAAAAACTGCAAACATCCGTTGTTGTTCTTCCGATGACAAACCTTGTGTGTAATCTAATGCAAACAGGATAGACCTTGTGTTGCTACTAGTTGAAAATTGTCCGTTGTGAGTATGAGTATAACCATGCGCACCAACTATCATGGGTAGGGGGTTGCATATGGGCGGCCCCTGCTTACGAAGGGTATAATTGGCGGAACAGACATTCATGTACCTCTTTGGTTTGCTACTGACATGGCGTACACCGAGATGAATAAGGCAGGAAAAACGTGGGGGGGGGGATAACGCTGCGGCGATGTGTTTGTAAAGGATACAAAAGGGGGGGTTGATTGTGAAAATTGTGACGGAGGTATAAAACTGTACGCAGAGGTATGCGCATCATGTTGGTTAGTGGCTGAAGGGTTAAAGTGAGTAAAATGTGTGCAAGAGACATGCGCGTTTGATATGGTTCCTGCTGAGACTGCGGACGGTACCACTGAGATAACTGGTTGCGCAGTACTAGATCTTCCACCATATTCATATGTGCCTAAGTCTTCTTCATCGTCTAAAGAAATATGCGCCTGGGTTGCCGATGAGACAAGCTCAAGTTTAGAACTCATGATTTCTTAGAAGAAATTCTACTTAACAAAAAAAATTGTTCGTTCTAGAAGAGAAAATGATGGTGCCAATGAAGAATAAAATCTTAGCCAAGAATGACTGAGATCAGTTCCGCCAACAATATACGTCTAAGATGGGCACCGAAATTCGTTCACCGACTTAACCTACAAAGCAATAACATTGTTAGGCTGGCCACATTATGGGATTCCTCCCTGTGACCACCTTCGATGTAACACCCCGAAAACGGGTTTGATAGTCAAACCACGTTAATATTAATGAACGGGTGAAATACTGTTAGTGGTAAAATTTAACCTGGTGAATATTAAGATTTAAATAAATAATCTTAATATTAATTAATAGGAGAATAAATGCTTTGAGAAAACAAAGTTTATAAGAGGCCCGAGTTAACGAGACTTAAAATAAAACGGGTTGTAACTCCCGGAACCCACTAAGTTAACTAGGATTTTTTTTAACCTAGTTAGATAATTGTTTGAAAACAATTAAGGAAAAACTTTACTAAGTTAACCTTCTCCTATAAATATGGAATTAGAGGGACTAAAATGGTCAAGCTAGAAAGTGGGATTTCTAATAAGAAAAATGGGCTCAAAACACACATTTGGTGTGTGTTTCCGGTCGACAATTCACAGAGCCAAAAGGAGCTCTTTTCCTTGAACCCTAATTCACGAAATCAGCCCAAAATCAAGAAGAAAATCGGATCAAAATCAATATCAAGATGAAATTAGTGATCACTCAAGTAAGGGGATCACAAGGTATGTTTAATTTCATGTTTGGTGAAGTTATGATTTCATGTTGAGCACTCATATATGAAATTCTAGAATGGGTGCTAGTTAGTATGGCAAAATTGTGTTGAATACATTCTTAGAAACAAACCCTAGATGGGAACTTGATTGAATTAGTGTCAAAAACTAGAGATTTGATGATTACCCATATATATGTTAAGTGGGTTTTTATAATAAGATGATGAACACTTAAATTAGAGTGTCAACTTTATGAAATTTGATGATGTGATGCAAGTCCTAGATGATGATCATGTATACTAGACATAGATGCTTGATTTTGATGCTAAAACTTGGTTAATAGTTAACCATGAATTTGATACTTGATGCGTATAAAATCTCACCCACAAGGTGCTCGTTAAAATGCCTAAGTGAAATTGTATACCTACTAGTTTGTATGTAGGACTTGATTAGATTAGGTATTCAGATGAATGCCTAATAACACGATGAAACGGATTTTACTTATAGATGAAAATCTGTAGATTTTGCATAATGAAGGAATAAATTATCCTTGATAAACGAGAGCTAAGTTAACTTGATGTTAATAATAGCATGAACATAGAAAGGAAAATAGTTTAAACGGTAGCATAATAATAATGCCTGCCGGATAATTGATGAGATTACCTAAATAAGTTATTGAACGAAATTATGCATTCCATACGATTAAGGGTAATTGACTTATAAAAGTCAAATTAACCGATGATAAGGTCGAATAATAATTTTGACGTAAAGCCCGTAAGATGGAATAGTCGTAATTAGAGATGACTAATCTAACCGTCTTACGAATTATGATGCTAGTTTGACGCTTAACAAACTAGGTTGAAGCTTGGGAAGGAAGCGGGTCAAACAAATAAAGTATGAAAGAAAAGCGTAGTTTGGATTGGATGCAAGTTAAGTAAGCTTACACTTTTTTGTAGGATACGTATTTATTTTATAAGCTATAAATGCGACAAAGGTAATATCCGAAATATGGGTTCCGACGCGAATGATACGGGTCGGAACAAATATAAATGATAAAAACCATGGTTTATGGTAAAAAGGGGCGAAACGGTAATTTAGTCATGAAATGACTAAGATTTAATGAGTTTTCTTTAAGGTTACCTTATAGTGTAACTAGTAATGAGAAAAAAGGGTAAAATGGAAATTTAGTCAAGTGTTGACTAATGTAAGTTGAGGTTAAAAGGATAACCATGGCGTAAGCCAAAATGGGTTAAATATGTAAGAAAAAGAATTTTGAAAAAGGATCTTTTGGTAAAATCTGTAATGGGTCGGATGTGTGAATTGGTAATTAAATACCATGTTTTTATAAATATAAATGTTGGGTCATTAGGCCAAACGGGTCAAATGGTGGTGATAACACCATTTGAAAATATCGACTAATGTTTGGTTGTCAAGCCATATGTTCACAGGAGCGAATATCAATTGGATAACTGCGTCACTATAAAGTAGCGGCTAATAAAAGCGAGGTATAAAACGGGTCTATAGGTTGACTCGAGCCAGGTACGCGTATATAAGATTTATAGTTAGATGTGCAATATTGGTCAAATATCTTAATGAAAGACCTTCGTCGTAAACGGAGGGACTAAAGTTGACCAAAATGCCCTTCATGGGTAAATCGGGCAAACGACCCTTATGGGTTGTTTAGAAACATGTATTATGGTAATGTAAACCTTAGATAGGCATAAGCTCTCTCTGGTCAAATGCCTAAAATGACCCTTTTTTCCGTAAAATAACTAACAATTGGTATATTATATCAAATCCAACACAAAAATATATGTGGTGGAATATAAGTAGACATGATAATGTGGAAATGTGAAGTGTAAAAAGGTAAGAGTGAGACTGATGCTTAAATTCCTAAAAACCTCTAAACGGGTCAAAATAAAGTAAGTGGTTAAATGTTGGTTTAAGTGTTTAGAAAGTTACAAAATAAACCGGTGAATGTAAACGCGTACGCAAACCATGTAATGGGAGCGACAACGCTAATGTTTGACAAGCCCGGGATGGGTAAAAAGGACAAGACATAACCTTTGTCATATAACTTATAGTGTGATATTAAAATCAAACGGGTCGAATAATCACATAAAGGATTTATAAGCCAAAAGCTTATAATTTAGATTTTATTGCGAACCTAGGTGATAAACGTGTCCGTAATTTTATTGCGATCGCATAGAAACAAGAATCGTGTAAATCGGATTAGTAGATTGAAAGTTATGCATGGTTTAGTTTATCATGTGGAAATAAAATAGTTGGGCATGAATGCAGCAAACAAATGGAAACTTTCTGTCGAAAGTAGCTTGTCGCGCTAAGCGACCACAAACCATCTTCATTGTCGCGTCACGCGACATTGGTCGCGGCCCGCGACGGAGACAGCCAAGGCTCTCGCGACCCGCGAGAGACCTTGTAGTTGGCAAAATGTTGGATTTTGTTTGTTTTGATCAATGGACTTGTTATTACTTGTTATAAAACTATCAAAACTAACTTTTATGTTGGTTTTGATTCTAGGTAATTGTTATAGGTTGCCGGATGACGATCAAGCTCAATGAAGAACCGAACACGATCAAGATACAAGCTTTCGCACGTTGTTTTATCATCATTTTTAAACGAGGAACTCATACATATTATGTTGTATTTTTTTTAATCTGAGAAAAGTTTTAATAAACCCATATTTTCTAATGTATGTGTAATCGTAATTACATATTTATACCCGGAACCAATATAATAATAGTAAATAGAATGGTCTTACATTCGAGCATGAGAGTAAGTACTTGTTGATGAATTAGGGTGTATTTAAAGTAAGATAACGAGTGTGTCTGTACCTGTGATGTGAAATCTTCCTTTTATTTATAATAGGTTTGGTTAGACGTTGCTATCCTTCAGGTGAGGTGGTCCTCATAGCTCTAAAGGTTTTAGCGACACCTGCCATGCTCTTATTGGTGGGAAACTTTCAATACCTATGGTGTGCATGGATGTGTTGATATCATCTCTACTCTGATTGGTGGAAAGGGTATCCACACTCAAGATGTGCATGGGAGATGCTTAGCTACGCGCAAGACCACTGTAAGGTAGAAAGATGTGTGACATTGTAACTTCATTGATCTTTGGCCATGTGTCCTTAGTAAAGAGATCGATGGTTCATTTTGGTACATTCCTTTACGGAATCATACCACTATTCATGTATACCTCTTGGAGAAAAGTATAATTGAAAGTGTATATATGATGAAACCGTGTATGGGTCAAAATAATATACGGGATTAACGACATAATTGATTTATGTTAAATAGTCGGGGTGATTCTCGATAACAAGATAATAGATAGAGAAATAAAGAGACCGGTTTTAGGAAGGTTCAATGTAGCATGGAGAATGTCACACCCCAACCAATGGCGGAAACATCGGGATGAGACGAAGTGTGAAGATTGCTAGAGACATCATAACGCTATTTGTGAAAATATTTAATAACCCGATTTCATTTCATAATTCATTTGTCAACATTACAAGGAAATCAAATAAAATCAAGTTCAAGGGAAATACAATACAACATAATCAAAAATTGATACAACGATTAAACCTAAACGTCTATATGTGTATCTAGGCATCAACGCTACTTCATTTCATAGCATCATCATCCTCAACCTGTAACATGTTTAAAATAAAGTTCAATGCAAAAGCAAAGGCGAGTATACAAGTTTGGTACGTACATAACAAAAGATAAGTTTTAAACAATTCCTCATAGCAAGCATGTGATTCAAGATAAACAATAAATTTGGCATGTGTCAAGCATATCAAACCAATAATGAAACGGAAGATGCTCATGACATAACCACAAACGGACGGGTCGTTAATCCTATAATGCTACATATGTCACGGTTAGGCTCGTACGAAGTTAGTGATAAGTTTAACACATAATGTCCTCAACCCAAGTTTAAAGTATCAAGCAATCACGTATACAAGCATGTTATAGGAATGTTCATGTGTTTAAGCATAAAGTTCATGTGTAAGTTTTGATAAGTAAACATGTTACACCCCAAAAGTGGTAAAAGTAAAAGAGGGGAATACGAGTATACTCACAAGGCTTGCATATGCTTTCCGATTATCCAATTGTTGACGAGTAGAGATTTAGAGTCCGAATGTATAAGGGTTAAAGTTCAAGTATGCTTAGAGTCGAGATTCGGAATAAAACATCATGAAAGTATTATATCAACATAATCATCTTCAACACATAACGCTTGTATGACACTTGGTAACCACGAGGGTTATAATAATGTTTTCATGAGTTGAACACTCATAAGAATCATAACAAGGTTTAGGTCCTAGATGATGTCCTACTACTTTGACAAATGAACATGATTTCAACATCAAAGGTTCGAATGTACATAGATATTATTTAGGCTAGGTAGTATATATTAATAAGTCCTTAGTACAAGTATTTCAAGCATGAGGTAGAAGATTTAATCTTCATTTAGGTACCTCAAATGTGTCACAGAAGTCATGTAGGAGGTAGGAAGAACAAGCTCCCATTTAGGCACCTCTTATGTGTTCACCACTACACTTGGTGTAAAAACAACCAAGGAGGGTCTTGAACAATATTAAGACAATAATAAGAACAACTATACTATGAGAAATCATCAAATCATGTGGGGATTCTATGTTGGATAACCCAAGTTGATCCATAATCACTCCTTCATCAAGCTTGAAGCTTGAACATGACTTGTGGGCTAAGAACCCTAATTAAAACAGAAAATATGTGAGGTTTACACCTCTAATTTCACATTTCTCAGCCTTGTAACACCTCGAAAATTCACGTCCTATAATGTGTTGACACGTGTCATATGTTTGAACGTGTGAAAGAATGTTATAGAAGGATTAAAGTTAACTATCATGAAAAGTATGTGAATATACGAGTTCTAAATGTCAACAGTGATTAAATATATTATACATTAACCCTACATGATGCTCATACCTTCAAACGAATAAATCATGGATCATACGAAGCTAAATATGAAAGAAAGTGAGAGATTACAAACTACAGGGGTTAAATGTGTCAACATGTTTAAGTTATACCTCTGAGTGACCTTTTGACAAACCCAAAGCTTTATAACGGTTAATTATGCTCACTAGAATGCACGATATAAATTTCATAAAGTTTCGTTATCGTATGAGAAAGTTATGATCAAATTCGTATGCGAAGGGTTAAAAGCGTTAACATTGAAAATTATGACTTTTCGGGTTAACATGTAGTGGCCAAGGACTAAATAAAGTGGGTATAAGTCTTGAGACCCTTATGTGTCAATATAGAGGGTTCAAATTGCAATATATAAAGGTTAGTTGACCTTTCGAAAGGCCAAGGGACTATATGCAAAAACTAGAAAATGCATAATCTGATTTCAAGACTAAGGCGGGCCGCGTAAAGGTTAACCTGACTTTACGCGGGCCGCATCAGACCATCAGATGCAGAAAGTGTAGACAGCAGCCTGTATTCGCGCATAACCGACCCAAAACAGATATTTTCACATTGTGGGCGACCCCTAAACAGTTCCTAGAGCACTAGGGACACTTGTGGGTAAGTTATGGTCAGTTGTAGACTTATATGTCAACAATCTATGGTGATTTAAACATTATAAAAGGCCACTAAGTTGCAACAAGTTCTTCACACCTTCCATCTGCACTTTGGAGCATTTCTGGAGCTAAAGACTTCTCTCTAAGCTTCACATTTCGTGCATAGGACTTCAGTAAGTTTGCTTAACCTTTCTTAGTTAAGTTTTTGCTTAGTTTTAGCTTAAAATTCAAACCGTCGTAATTAACGGTTGACTTAACGATTAATCACTAATGGTCCAGTGATTAACCGAATTGAAAGTAGTTATAAGTTGGTAATTATGTGGGTAATAAACCCTTAAAAGGGTTCCCCCTGATTCCCACTCTAGCTAGGTCAAATGTCGGGTCAAACTTGTTATTAAAAAGTCAACAGAATGTTTGTTTTCTTATTTATGCATAATTAGCAATGTAGAACACATACAACCTGTTTGATCATTAATATAACTTGGTAATTAGTGTAAGAACATGTCTAAACATGTTCAACCCGACAATTTACTGTTTAGACCCGGTTCGGAATCGAAAGTCGCAAAGCTTTGACTTTTGCTTTGACTTCAGTTCTGACCCGTTATGGTATGTTTTAGAAATACCTTAGAGCTCTATTTGGACCAGGTTACATGCTAGTATAACCCTCTATGATTATACACCATGGTTCATTAGTTAACCAATTGATACGCATGATTCCGTTAATTGCTCATATGTTGACCATTATGCCCTTATCACCTTAAAACGTGATTTTTGAAAATGTAAAAGAGTAGAAACGTTAATTACTGATATATAAACTTGCACCAAAAATTTGACATCAGTTTGAGGTGTAGTTTGAGAGTTATGCTCGTTAGCGTAAATTGAGAGCTTTGTGTTAATTAAACGGCATAATTAGCGTATAGCCTATTTAAAACTACTTTTTGATATCAAACCCTTTACCCACTGATGTAATATATTACTTTGGGATTTTTGAAGATTTTTAATTAATTTTAGGCTGAGCATAACTTATAGTCGTAGGCTTAATCCGATAATTGTCGGTTTTGCCCTTACGGGCTATAAAATGAGTTTTACATATCTAATCGACTCCAAACCTTTTGCTACTGATTAGATATGATAAATAAATCATTTTAAGCCTTCTGGAATAATAAAAATATCAGCTTTATGTATAGAACCCGGAAATGGCTCCTAATCGCCTTTTAAGCGTTTTTAACGCATAGTATGTACTAGAACTATTTTAAACATACATGGGGTGATACCTACTGATATTTTAGGTAAATTATAATATTTTTAATAGTAAGCAAAAGTTGTTTAACTCAGACTTCAGTTTTGAGCTTTACGGCTTACGTGAAATTACCAAAATGCCCCTACGGTGCATAGTTTGGTTATAATTGATAAATTTCACATATATACTTTACCCTACTGTTATAACTTATCAAGTTAAGTATTTTTTCTGATTATATCAGACCTATAACTCAGGTTAATACTTAAACTCTTTTATAACCTTGTAAATGACCAAACTACCCCTACGGGGCATAGTTTGTGTTTAAATTCGTTTCGGGCATAATAGAAGACATCTCACTGATGTCACGACATATTTGAAGCATATTAACTTAGGAAACCTGTATATGGCTCTTACGGATACCCGTTACGCTTATTACACGATCGGTTCGGGTTATGTACCTAGTTTACATAAATTTGCCGAAACGGGTCAAACCTTATCGGTTTTATCTCAAAATCCAGAATGTGTATGAAAGACCCATATTAAGAAAGTCTCCGTACTTGTCGGGTCTAAATCACATTCTATCCGGTCTTCGCTTAATCCTGCGTACGAACCGTATCTTTGAAACTAACCGGTCTAAGCTTCAGCTTAACTAAAGACCCGTTAGGATTCTAATAGGTTATTATAAACCTTCGTTCCAGATTAGGAGGTGTCACACCCCGATTTTCCACGTGTCACCGGTGGGCCCGGTGGGGGAGTATCGTGACGTGGTTGGCAACATCATGGTCAAACAACACAATATAATAATGCACAGCGGAAGCAAAAGATAAATATAGTACATTCCGAATATAAGTAATGTCAAAGTATTACAACGGAAGGTAAAGGATCCACAGGCGGATCAATAAAAGAAAACTGTTCAACAGACTTCAGGCATCTAGAACTTGCAAGATTCCCTAATGACACCCTGAGCTCCCAGCCAATTATGCGTAGTACCTGTCACTTAACCTTTTGGAAAATACGTCAGTTTACACTGGTAAATACAATTAACTGACTCATTTTGGAAAAAGAGTTTGAAAAGTGATTTGAGTGCAAACGGCACAAAATATCTTGACATATTGATTAAAATGCACAGAGGCAAAATTAATCTTTTATACTTGGGACAATTTTATTAATAAAAATCTTGTATCCGATTTACATGGTTGTCCAACATTTAGGGCCGGTGATTATAATATAATACAAGCCGGACAAGATTAATCGACACACCACAAATATAATCTCACAAGAAGATACCCTTACGAGTGAGTATACGTTATACATATGCAACAGGAGGTGTTATGTCTACACCTTGTGCTTACGTCGTGGCCATTCACTTTTTTTAAAATGAGCCAAGGATATCCAGGACACGGTCATTAACCCCCAATGTTATTTGTTATCAATCAATACAGATTAAAACGGGATTATGCAATTTAATCATCTCCGATTAAAAGGTTTCTACACCCGACCAAGCGGTATTTTTATAATACCGTATCCCAAGCCCGTATAAGGGAAAATAAGTTAAAAGTATTTACCTGAGCTAGCAATGCAATTTATACTCAGCCGTATATTCTAATCAGCAAGCACGAGTACTTTTACCGGGGCTCTCAATCTGGAACGAAGGTTTTATTAGCCTATTAGATTCCTAACGGGTCTTATTTAAGTCGTAACTTAGACCGGTTAGTTTTAAGAGAGGTTTACGGTTCAAACGCATGATTAAGCGAAGACCGGAATAGAATGTGATTTAGACCCGACAAGTTCGAAGACTTGTATAATATGGGTAAACTAAACACATTCTGGATTTTGAGATAAAAACGATAACGTTTGACCTGTTTCGGCTAGTTTATGTAAACTAGTTATATAAACCGAACCGAACGCGAATAATGCGTAACGGGTAACCGAATGAATCACGAACAGGTTTCCTAAGTTAATATGCTTTAAATATGTTGTGATATCATAATGATACCTTCCATAATGCCCAAAACGAGATTAATCATTAATTATGCCCCGTAGGGGTATTTTGGTCATTTTAGAGATTATAAAAGGGATTTAACGTAACCCCGATGTTCGGGACTGAAATAATCAGTAAACAACTTATTTTTAACAGATTATATTAGTTGGTAATAATCCTTATGTGTCAAAATGGTTTTAAGCCTAAACTACGCGTATAATACGCGTATAAACCCGTTTTAAGCGACGTACGACTAAAAATACTATTTTGGGTTTTCTGATTAGTTAAACAGACTCAAAACATTACATTTATTATTTAAAATCAGTAGCAATTGGATTCGCGTCAAAATTCCTTGTAGAAATCATTTTATGACCGAAAAGGGTAAATTCGGTATTAACCGAATTAAGGCGATAAGCCTAGCTTAAGACCAGTTTAAAAATAATTAAAAATCTTCAAAAATCCCAAAATATTATTTAACATTAGTGGGTAAAAGTTTTGGTACCGAAAATCGGGTTTAGATAGGCTATGCGCTAATCGCGCCGTTTAATTAATAAAAAGTTTATTATTTACGCTAATGCGCATATCTCCTAATCTAGACCTCCGATTGACGTGAAAATTTACGTACATGTTTAATAATCAGTAACTAAGATTATTGTACTTCCACATTTTCAAAATTCTCGTTGTATGGTCATAAGGGCATTAGGGTCCATTTTAAGCATTTAACGGAAACGCGCGAACGAATCGGATAATCAACGAAACTAGTACAGAGGCTTATACTATCATGTAACCCAACCCTAATGAAGCACTAAGGCATTTCCAAATCAAACTAAAATGGGTCAGAACCGAAGTCAATGCAAAAGTCAAAGTTTCGCGTCTTTCGGCTCCGAACCGGGTTTAAACAGAAATTTGTCGAGTCGGACAAGTATAGACAAGTTTTTATACTTATTATCATGTTATATTAAGGTTAAAACAGGTTACACACCTTTCGGATCATTAATTGTGCATTAAATCGCATTTTGTATTTCTGTTGACTTTTTCGGTCAACGTTTGACCCGACAAACGACCTAGTTAGGTCTGGAATTGGTACTTGCCCTTAAAAGGGTTTAATACCCATATAATTACCTATCTAACGGTACTTTTAATTTGACATACGACTGAGCTATCGCTACTTAATCACGAAGTCAACCGTAATTTACGATATATTGACTTTTAAGCTAATTACTAAGCTATAATTAATTTAGAAGGGATTAGCAACTTACAAAGTGATTAATGGTTGCTTAGGGAGGCCTTTGATCAGCTTGGATGTTCCACAAATGAGCAGAAGTGAAATGAGAATGGAATGATCAAAGAGTTGCAACTTAGGTGGGTTTTATAGTGTTCTTGGCACCATGAATTGATGACAACAAAGTCTATGATCAACCACAATCATTCAACACTTGTTACTAGAGCCTAGGGAAGTCTAAGGGTCCTTCACATGCAAGAAAAACCGGCCAAGGGGGTCACAATTGCATTAAACAGGCTGCTGCCTGTTTTTCAGGTTCTGCAGACCGGATGCGGCCCGCATTGAAATTAAGCAGAACTAAAGCGGGCCGCTTTAGACCTATTTTTCTTGTTTTTGATTTTCTTTTATTTCCAACTTGACCTCTGGCTTCCCGAAGGGGCAACTAGGGTTATTTCTTGCATTTTGACCCCCTTATGTTCACCCACAAGGGCCTTAGAACTTATACCCACTTTTCCAAGTCCCTGAACACTTCCGGTTAACCCGAAAAGCCTTAACTTTCAACGTTAACGCTTTTAACCCTTGTAAACGAATTTAATCACAACTTGCTCATACGATAACGAAACTTTATGAAATTTATATCATGCATTCCAGTGAGCATAATTTACATTTACAAAGCTTCGGGTTTTTCAAAAGATCACTCAGAGGTATATCTTTAACATGTTGACACATTTAACCCCTGTAGTTTGTAATCTCTCACTTTTGGCTTCGTATGATCCATGATTTATTCGTCTAAGGGTATAAACACCATGTAGGGTTATTGTAAAGTATAATTATCCATTGTTGACATTTTAAATCCTTATGTTCCCATACTTTCTATGGTTGTCAACTTTAGTCCCTCTAAAGTATACCTTCTCACGTTCAAGCTTATGACACGTGTCAATACCTTATAGGACGTGAATTTTCGGGGTGTTACATCCTCACCCCCTTAAAAGAAATCTCGGCCCGAGATTTACCGAAATAAGGAAGTATTCTCTGCCTAATAATGGCAACTTACAGATGATTAGGAATTTGTATGATCTTATTTGTTGTTTCCAATGCAACTTTCAGATCCTGAATATTGGACTTACCAATCTATTGTCCTAACAACAGATGTTTAACATTTCATCTATACAAGGTCTCCAAAGGAGTAGCCTTAATACTTACACATCATTTATTAAAGAAAAGCTTATCTTAAGGTGGTTATTCCAACCATTACTTAACTAATATTAAGGAATAGCTAATCCTTGTCGTTAGTCGAACAATTCGACGATCCTGGGTAACGGATGGCAATTTCTTAATCGTTGCCTATTTAGGGTTGCGGCATGCATGCATAAGCAATATGAACCGTCTTTCTTATTTAATAATATAACACCCTCAGAATATTGTGACTGGCTATATGAGCCTCCTATCTTAAAATTTACTTAATCAGGTTTTCGGTTATTCCATAATCAACATGGAGTTCTTACAACAATCTACCCCAAAGCGGGATGTTAATCTTAACTCTTCTTGCCTCTAGGGAGGTAAACAGGGTAAACTTAGGAGAAGATAATCAAAGTATAAGGAGGTTGCAGAGATTTTTCATATCTCAGGCTCCAGTTCACTCATCGTTACTTGTGCCGAATAAGTGACATATTTATGTTACTAGTCCACGAATTCCTTAATCGGGAATATTTACTTGGACAATTTCATTTTGGATATCTTCTTTGAATGCCATTAGTTGACTTTAGTATCATATGATCATTGGGATATCTTTGTGGTTCCATGCATTAAACCTCCATACTGATCAGGCATGGAAGCAATCTATGGAATTTATTAAGATACACCAAATCCTCATATGGCGCTTTTGTCATTCCGTTTGGTATTCGAAATCAATAGAGATCAAGAGATATCAATTTCATATGATGATGTATTTTATCTGGAGAGAGGGTATATTAGGGTTTTATGATTTGAAGATTTCAGAAAGGAATGGAAGAATTAGTTCCTGTGTATTTCCTACCTGTAGGTTTTTACCTCACACTTAATATATATAGGGTTCTTATGAAAAGTTTTTAAAAGTTTGTTATACTTATAGTTTATGAAGGATTTACTGGTATCCGAACCAAAATAAAACTCTTAGCATTTAAATTACTGATGAAATGCCAAGGAATGTACCTGATGTCATTATTTATGGACTAGTTCAGGCATTTTAGGCGCTTTCAATTTTAGGCTTTACTTCCTCAACCGCTTTTCCTTTGACAGATTTAGGGCACGTAGTCTTGATGTGGCCCTTCTCATTACAGCCGAAGCAGACTGCATTCATCATGCCCTTACAGTCCAACGTTTTATGTCCCTTAGACTTGCAGATCCCGCAATGTAGAGGTCGAGGCTGCGATTTGGATTTTGGTTCGAACCTGCATTTCCCATGATGGCGCTTCTTGCAGGTCTCACATACTGGTTTCTGGTCGGACTTTTGTTTGTTCTTTTTCTTAGAACTCTGGGAGTTATCTACCTCCCTTTTCCTTTTTAGTTCATCCTTTGCAATAGAGGCATGAACGGAATCCTCCTTAAGAGTAAGGAAGTGTGGTCCTAGATAAAATTTAGACCGAGCAGCATGGGGCTCCTTGAACTTTTTCACAGCCTTCTTCACAGCTTTTCCAACAGCTGCGTCTATCATAGTTTGAAGGACATCTTTGGAAATTCTAAGGTTCACAATTTCAGCATCATTAGCATGCGTCGTGTTATCAATGGGGCGATTGACTGTTGTCTTATCCGAGTTTGCCATACTCGATATTGGTTCCTAATACCAATAAAACAATTTCTTAGTTGCAATCCAACAACTGCTATTTCTCATTTTGATGGTCTTAATATATACTAACCATGGTGTCAATAACCCATACAGGCTATTATAGTACTAACATTCATAATGAACATTATTTATAATATATTAATATTACTTAGCCTAGGTCGCAAAAGACCATCAATGGCATTAAAGATTTGGACCTAGTCCATCACTTTTCTGACAGAGGATCAAAACGTCACATCTGCCTTTATTATATTAAAGAATTTAGGTAGCTTGAAAGCTTGCCATAGGAATATCAGAAAAGAGTGATTCCTATAAAATATCTAAGATTTGTTGGAGCATTTCTAAGGTATTATCGGCCAATTTCTACTTCATACGAAATGACCGAAGTCCTAATTGGACGGAGACAACAGTCCTCAACAGTGATCGTTCATTATTGAATCACATGTGTCAGCATCAAATAAATTTCTGCATACACTGTTTGATAAGGAAAAGTACCTGCTATATAGTTATCCTTCTGCACCATCTCCTAGCATTCACCCGGAAGACTCATGCGTTTTATTTCCCTGGCCTTTCCCGGCTTCTTTATAAGGTTTGGGCAGTTGGTTTTGATGTGCCCTTCTTCGTTACAATTGTAACATGTGGCGTTCTTCAACCCCTTGCAATCTAAGGTTTTGTGACCCTTGGTCTTGCAAATCCCACACAATTTAGCGCGTGGGTCTATTGTACAATTTCCAAAATGCTGCTTTTTGCAGTTATTGCATTTGGGTCTGTTATCAGACTGACTCGAGTTCTTCCTAAACTCGGAATCCTTCCCGCGCTCCGAGCTTCCCTTCTTCTTCTTGTTAGTTTGATGGGAGTTTTCCTCCTCTCTTTCTCTTCTTCTCTCGCCAGAAGCCTTAACAGACTTAATTCTGATTGCGTCTAAGGTGAGAGATAAGGATAAGTCCACCGCGGACCTATATGTGGTTGGCCTAGATGCTTTAACATTCCCTTTTATCTCTGGTGCTAGGCCTCCAATGAAACGTGCTATGCGTTTAGGTTCAGGGGTGACTAAATAAGGAACTAGGCGGGACATAGTATTGAAACTTGTCACATATGCCTGACAATCCAAATTCTCCATGACCAGAGTCAAGAAGTCTGATTCTATCTTTTCTACTTCATGCTGGGGGCAATAGTTTTCCTTGACTAATGCAACAAATTGCTCCCAAGATAAGTTGTAGAGTAGAACCTTTCCCGTGGCTTGGAGCAATGATCTCCACCATGCCAACGCTTCCCCTTTAAATGATTGTGAAACAAATTTCACAACATCTTGCTCCGCACAACCGCTGATGTCGACAACAGCGTCCATCTCATCGAGCCATGTCATGCAATCGATGGCTCCTTCTTCTCCTGTAAAGTCTCTGGGCTTGCAGGAGACAAAATATTTATATGAACAGGTCTTAACTGGTACCTCTTGATGAAACACAACCTGTCTAGGCGGAATACTCCTTTGATTTGACAAGTCATGAACATCGTCCTCCCTTAACTCATGTGTGTTAGAAGGGTGCGTACTACGAGCCGCAGATAGAGTCTTAGAGTGGGTATCATTTGACTCATCATACTGCCGATCAAGTGCTCGAGTAATAGCATAATCTATTATTGCCTGTAGTTCTGCTCCAGTTACATTAATTCTGGTAGTATCATTTTCCTCCTTCATGTGGCTGTTAACTTCATCTAATCCAGCCATGTAGCTTGATGTCTACATAAACATTGACAATGATTTATTCAAGGTTATTATGGAATCATCATCCTTGACGATTCATCAACCATGGTAATATAAACCATATTGGTTAATTTGTTAGTTATATTAAATCTGTATTTTCATTATAATTTATCCTAGTTATAAAACATTAAGGATATTAAACTGGCGCATAAGGCCTAGTCACAAGGACAGTTCTAAATTTTTATAAGCCATGATTTCAGAGAATCGGGGCATTAAGGTTTGAATCACGTTCATTACCTTGACAGGGAGTTGTAGACCTCAACTGTCTTTTGTCTTTTATGACACTAGATATAGCCCGTGGGCATTTCCCTTCTGAGGGATGGTTATAATATGTTCATCTTCTCAGATGCTATTAGTCGAGATCGTATGGATCCTACCGACTATTACGCTTGGACTTGGTCCAACGTTTTTAGATAGGAGGTCAAAGACCACCACTATCGTTGTCTTATCAGACAACAAGTTTAGCCCATAGGCACTTCATCACTATCGGATGTTTATAAAATGATCATCTTATAGGATGACACAAGCCATGATTTCTAATTCACTAGGCTAGATAAGAAAATTGGAAGAATCCAATATAAGGATGACTGTTGTGATTTTATCGAATCACATTTGTCAGGAGTGCTAACACGTTTTTAGGTGTTAACAAGGATTTGAATCTCTTGAGTAGGTTTCACCATCCTGGCCGCGTAGGCTAGGTTTCACCTTTAAGATTCTCTTTAAAATGCCTACTGGCAGGGAAGGAAGGATATTTATTTTATTCAGGATTTTTATCATAAATCCTAATTTATAAGTTAATAATAGCACAATGGCCTAGTCGCGTAGACAAGTTTAATTTATAAGCCGTGATCGTCTGGGATCGAGGCATTTAGTAATAGCACAAAAGGCTTAGTCACGTGGACAAGTTTAATTTATAAGCCATGATCGTCTGGGATCGAGGCATTTAGTAATAGCACAAAAGGCTTAGTCACGTGGACAAGTTTAATTTATAAGCCATGATCGTCTGGGATCGAGGCATTTAGTATTAGCACAAAAGGCTTAGTCACGTGGACAAGTTTAATTAATCCATTATATGAAAACAAAAGTACAGAGTTGCCCTAAGCGGGTCTTTGAAGGGATAATGTGTCCTCGAAGGGACTGAAAGATAAATATGTCCTTATAAGGACTAATAAGGAAACGATCTTCAGTAAAAGGAGTTTATTCTTCATTTTATTTCTGAATGCATTCTCCTTGGATGCTCGTTTCATTCTAGCCGCGGTACGAAGCTCAGCATCTCAGGGCTCCGGGTGTGGAGAACTCCTATTACGGCTTCTTCGCTTGGCGACGTATCCAATAAAAATTTGGAAGTAAAATTTCCAGATTAGGATTGAGAATATTCCTATGTTAAGTCTAGACTCAGGAGTTTAGATTGTGCAATTGTGTAACTGAGATTAAACACAAAAGGCTAGTGTTTAATTCACTCAGTGTTGGCTCTGATACCAACCTGTCACACCCCGATTTTCCACGTGTCACCGGTGGGCCCGGTGGGGGAGTATCGTGACGTGGTTGGCAACATCATGGTCAAACAACACAATATAATAATGCACAGCGGAAGCAAAAGATAAATATAGTACATTCCGAATATAAGTAATGTCAAAGTATTACAACGGAAGGTAAAGGATCCACAGGCGGATCAATAAAAGAAAACTGTTCAACAGACTTCAGGCATCTAGAACTTGCAAGATTCCCTAATGACACCCTGAGCTCCCAGCCAATTATGCGTAGTACCTGTCACTTAACCTTTTGGAAAATACGTCAGTTTACACTGGTAAATACAATTAACTGACTCATTTTGGAAAAAGAGTTTGAAAAGTGATTTGAGTGCAAACGGCACAAAATATCTTGACATATTGATTAAAATGCACAGAGGCAAAATTAATCTTTTATACTTGGGACAATTTTATTAATAAAAATCTTGTATCCGATTTACATGGTTGTCCAACATTTAGGGCCGGTGATTATAATATAATACAAGCCGGACAAGATTAATCGACACACCACAAATATAATCTCACAAGAAGATACCCTTACGAGTGAGTATACGTTATACATATGCAACAGGAGGTGTTATGTCTACACCTTGTGCTTACGTCGTGGCCATTCACTTTTTTTAAAATGAGCCAAGGATATCCAGGACACGGTCATTAACCCCCAATGTTATTTGTTATCAATCAATACAGATTAAAACGGGATTATGCAATTTAATCATCTCCGATTAAAAGGTTTCTACACCCGACCAAGCGGTATTTTTATAATACCGTATCCCAAGCCCGTATAAGGGAAAATAAGTTAAAAGTATTTACCTGAGCTAGCAATGCAATTTATACTCAGCCGTATATTCTAATCAGCAAGCACGAGTACTTTTACCGGGGCTCTCAATCTGGAACGAAGGTTTTATTAGCCTATTAGATTCCTAACGGGTCTTATTTAAGTCGTAACTTAGACCGGTTAGTTTTAAGAGAGGTTTACGGTTCAAACGCATGATTAAGCGAAGACCGGAATAGAATGTGATTTAGACCCGACAAGTTCGAAGACTTGTATAATATGGGTAAACTAAACACATTCTGGATTTTGAGATAAAAACGATAACGTTTGACCTGTTTCGGCTAGTTTATGTAAACTAGTTATATAAACCGAACCGAACGCGAATAATGCGTAACGGGTAACCGAATGAATCACGAACAGGTTTCCTAAGTTAATATGCTTTAAATATGTTGTGATATCATAATGATACCTTCCATAATGCCCAAAACGAGATTAATCATTAATTATGCCCCGTAGGGGTATTTTGGTCATTTTAGAGATTATAAAAGGGATTTAACGTAACCCCGATGTTCGGGACTGAAATAATCAGTAAACAACTTATTTTTAACAGATTATATTAGTTGGTAATAATCCTTATGTGTCAAAATGGTTTTAAGCCTAAACTACGCGTATAATACGCGTATAAACCCGTTTTAAGCGACGTACGACTAAAAATACTATTTTGGGTTTTCTGATTAGTTAAACAGACTCAAAACATTACATTTATTATTTAAAATCAGTAGCAATTGGATTCGCGTCAAAATTCCTTGTAGAAATCATTTTATGACCGAAAAGGGTAAATTCGGTATTAACCGAATTAAGGCGATAAGCCTAGCTTAAGACCAGTTTAAAAATAATTAAAAATCTTCAAAAATCCCAAAATATTATTTAACATTAGTGGGTAAAAGTTTTGGTACCGAAAATCGGGTTTAGATAGGCTATGCGCTAATCGCGCCGTTTAATTAATAAAAAGTTTATTATTTACGCTAATGCGCATATCTCCTAATCTAGACCTCCGATTGACGTGAAAATTTACGTACATGTTTAATAATCAGTAACTAAGATTATTGTACTTCCACATTTTCAAAATTCTCGTTGTATGGTCATAAGGGCATTAGGGTCCATTTTAAGCATTTAACGGAAACGCGCGAACGAATCGGATAATCAACGAAACTAGTACAGAGGCTTATACTATCATGTAACCCAACCCTAATGAAGCACTAAGGCATTTCCAAATCAAACTAAAACGGGTCAGAACCGAAGTCAATGCAAAAGTCAAAGTTTCGCGTCTTTCGGCTCCGAACCGGGTTTAAACAGAAATTTGTCGAGTCGGACAAGTATAGACAAGTTTTTATACTTATTATCATGTTATATTAAGGTTAAAACAGGTTACACACCTTTCGGATCATTAATTGTGCATTAAATCGCATTTTGTATTTCTGTTGACTTTTTCGGTCAACGTTTGACCCGACAAACGACCTAGTTAGGTCTGGAATTGGTACTTGCCCTTAAAAGGGTTTAATACCCATATAATTACCTATCTAACGGTACTTTTAATTTGACATACGACTGAGCTATCGCTACTTAATCACGAAGTCAACCGTAATTTACGATATATTGACTTTTAAGCTAATTACTAAGCTATAATTAATTTAGAAGGGATTAGCAACTTACAAAGTGATTAATGGTTGCTTAGGGAGGCCTTTGATCAGCTTGGATGTTCCACAAATGAGCAGAAGTGAAATGAGAATGGAATGATCAAAGAGTTGCAACTTAGGTGGGTTTTATAGTGTTCTTGGCACCATGAATTGATGACAACAAAGTCTATGATCAACCACAATCATTCAACACTTGTTACTAGAGCCTAGGGAAGTCTAAGGGTCCTTCACATGCAAGAAAAACCGGCCAAGGGGGTCACAATTGCATTAAACAGGCTGCTGCCTGTTTTTCAGGTTCTGCAGACCGGATGCGGCCCGCATTGAAATTAAGCAGAACTAAAGCGGGCCGCTTTAGACCTATTTTTCTTGTTTTTGATTTTCTTTTATTTCCAACTTGACCTCTGGCTTCCCGAAGGGGCAACTAGGGTTATTTCTTGCATTTTGACCCCCTTATGTTCACCCACAAGGGCCTTAGAACTTATACCCACTTTTCCAAGTCCCTGAACACTTCCGGTTAACCCGAAAAGCCTTAACTTTCAACGTTAACGCTTTTAACCCTTGTAAACGAATTTAATCACAACTTGCTCATACGATAACGAAACTTTATGAAATTTATATCATGCATTCCAGTGAGCATAATTTACATTTACAAAGCTTCGGGTTTTTCAAAAGATCACTCAGAGGTATATCTTTAACATGTTGACACATTTAACCCCTGTAGTTTGTAATCTCTCACTTTTGGCTTCGTATGATCCATGATTTATTCGTCTAAGGGTATAAACACCATGTAGGGTTATTGTAAAGTATAATTATCCATTGTTGACATTTTAAATCCTTATTTTCCCATACTTTCTATGGTTGTCAACTTTAGTCCCTCTAAAGTATACCTTCTCACGTTCAAGCTTATGACACGTGTCAATACCTTATAGGACGTGAATTTTCGGGGTGTTACAGGAGGACCAGTAAAAGCTACTTGCATTTTCTTATTGTGATTATTACTTTGCTCAGGTAAATACTTTTAACTTATTTTCCCTATACGGGCTTGGGTTACGGTATATAAAATACCGCTTGGTCGGGCATTAAATCTTCCATCGTTTGGTGGTTAATTGAATAATTTAATCGGCCCGTTTAAATATGTTTTGTTTACTTAAAGCCTTTGGGGGGTTAATGACCATGTCCCGGATATCCCTGGCATCATTTTACGAAATGGCCACGACTTAAGCGCGGGGTGTAGGCGTACACCCGTCAGTGCATAAAAGAATAATGTGGTGTGTCTATTGATCTTTAACCCGGACACGATCCGGGCTACTGAACGCATAAGGAACATGTAATTCTTTTACAAGATTATATATTTAAATAATTATCCCAAGTTATAAAATGTTTATGCCATGTGCTTCCAAACCAAATTTTAATCATTTTTAAAATGAGTCGGTTGAATGTATTTACCAGTGTAAACTGACGTATTTTCCCAAAAAGATTAAATGCAGGTACTAAGCGTAATAGGCTGGATTCTCTCCTTAGCATCAATAAAGAGTCTCGCAAGCTTAAGATGCCTATCGTCTGTTGAACTATTGTTTCCTATTTATTTCGATCCATCTGTGGATAAACTTTCAACTGTTTGTGATACACGATATTACAATATTTTATTCGGTTGAAATGTATCTTTAAATTGCTTCCGCTGTGCATATTAAATATTGTGTTGTTTGACTATTATGTTGCCAACCACGTCACGATACTCCCCACCGGGCCCACCGGTGACACGTGGAAATCGGGGTGTGACAGGTTGGTATTAGAGCCAACACTGAGTGAATTAAACACTAGCCTTTTGTGTTTAATCTCAGTTACACAATTGCACATTTCAAAAACTTTCGAGTCTAGACATATAACATAGGACAAATTCTATTTTGTTTTGATATGTTTTGTCCTTTATTTTATATATATTCTTGTCGTTATCTTATATTGTATTGACAGGATAATTATGCCGCCAAGATTCTTTCACCGAAGAGGACGAGGAAAGGGGCCAATCACCGCCCCCAATGACAACGAGGCAGGACCTTCGCAACTGCGAGCTCCTTCTACTACCGAGAGTGACGATCCTCGACAGAACCGGAGGAACCTTTTCGAGCCGGCTAGACGGTCGGTTTCGCACAGTTCGACACCTCCCGTACATAAATCTTATGGGCCACATTCGGAAAATGAGCCCAATAACCCTCAACCTTCCCACATACCTTTACAGCGATCTTTATCGCACCATTCCTTTGGTGACCCTACACCTGTTTTTTGGGCCGGTTTAACCCGGCGAATTATATACAAGAACAAGTGGGTTTTAACCCATTGGGACCGGAGGACCACTTCTCGGGAGACAACGCTATGGATATGGACGAGGACACGGATCCCGTCGAGCCAGCAACCGGAACTCCGAACCATCCTATTGAGATCTCGGATGGTTCATCTTTTCACGGATCACCCTACCATGGTCCGGACAGTTACATGGCGTGATTTAACCAGCACGAGTGGTACTTTACACCCTCGCACCATTCGTCGCCTCACCAGCAGCAGCAGCAGGATCCCTCTGTGGATTCTCGATTCGTGGCAGTCACGCCACCGCCTCCACCACCACCAGTTCAGCCGGCACCTCCACAACCGCCGAGGCGTAGGAGAACCGGAGCGCGGATGTCCGCGCGAGGAGGAGATTTTCATTTCAGCTCTCCTCGACAATCAAGTGGCAGTCATTATCCGCCACATCAAGAAGACCCACAAATGGGTGGACCTTCGAACCCAGTTGCACAGCAACCACCACCGATGGGTTTTGATAACCCGATACCAGCATACACGGGTTCTATGATGTACAACCCGTTTGGGCTGCCGACTCACACCAACTACGGTTACGCTGAAGTCGACCCATACATGGTAGCGTCCAATTACAACGCCATTAACCCTGAAGGACCGTATGGAGCTCCTTGGGGAGCAGGGTACCCAACCCAGGGGTACCAGATACCTGCCAGACCTATCATACGGACGCAATCGCAGCCGCCACGGTTTTCTCCTCCAGAACGGGAGGAAATTCTTCAGAGGCTAGACCAGGTCGAGCGAGACTTTCACCGCGATCGCAGGGAGCGACAGACTTTCTTCCTTGGAGCGACAGACTTTCTTCCAAGGATTGACAAGCCTAATAAAAGGGAAGAGCAAGAAGGACCATTGAATCCTTCCACTGTGGTTGTGATTTCCTTGTATCATTTGAGCCCCTGCGTGGGCCTGTCTTGCTGTATTAGCCCCTGCGTGAGTATGTATGTTTGTTTGTTTTGACCCCTTCGTGGGTCTATCTTTCTATTAACCCCTACGAGGGTATGATGTTTGTTTAAGTCCCTGCGTGGACTAGTATGTTGTTTGACCCCTGCGTGGGTATGTTGCTTTGTTAAAAAGTCCCGTTTAGGGCGACGTGTAACCTATTTAATAATTAATGGAATGTTATGTTATAAAATTTCATTTTGCTACTATATGCATGAATATATTACATGAAATAAATAAATCAAAATCATTCCCTTTTAATAATATTCTGCCTATTAAATATTGAATAAGAATCTTAAGAGTGAAACCTAGCCTGAGTGTCATTGTGAAGACCTGGCCATGATGGTAAGACCTGTTTAAAAGATTCGTATCCCTATTAACATATGAAAATATGTTAACACTCCTAGCAGACGTGATTCATTAAAATCACACACGTCATTCTTATTATTGGATTCTTCAAAAGATTCCTAACCCAATTTAATGATCTCTGAATCATGGGTTTAGATCATCAATTGAGATGATCATATTTTGACCATACGTGGTAATATAGCGCCTACTGGCCCTGCTCATTTCCATATGAGCCAAAAGACAGTGGTAGCGATGACTTCTTGTCAGATAAAGGTAATGAACTAGGTTCAAACCTTCATGCTTTGATTCTCTGAAATCACAGCTTATAATTTATAAATGTCCTTGTGACTAGGCCTGTTGTGCCAATATACCTTCATGCTTTGATTCTCTGAAATCATAGCTTATAATTTATAAATGTCCTTATGACTAGGCCTTTTTGTGCCACTAATAAAACTGTTATTGTTTTATAATTAGGATAAATTATAATAGAAGTCCTAAATAAATGTGATTAATAAATTAACCAAATATGGTCTCTGTTACCATGGTTAATGAATTGCCATAAAAGACAATTCCATAATAAACTCCCAAATAAACTATTGTCCTTGTTTTATGTAACAGTTCAATTAAAATGGCTGACTCAGATGAGATAAATAGTCACCTAGTGGAGAATAATGATAACGCCCAAATTAATTTAACGGGTGCTGAATTGAAAGCGTTGGTAGACGACGCAGTTACAAAAGCCTTAGAGCGGCAGTACGAAGAGTATAGTGGGACTCGAAGTAGGACCCTATCTACACCGCATACAAAGCCACCTTCCAAGAAGGATGAACCCAAGAAAGATGATGATAGACTCTCCTCAAACCACCACAGTGCCCCATCTCAACAGGTTGTACTTAATCAAGAACCCCGTACTAAGGGTTGCTCCTATAAATACTTTGTTTCATCCAAGCCCAGGTATTTCACTGGGGAAAAGGGAGCCATTGACTGCATGACGTGGTTAGATGAGATGGACACAGTTGTGGATATCAGCGGATGCGCTGAGAGGGATGTGGTCAAGTTTGTGTCGCAATCATTTAAGGGTGAAGCTTTAGCCTGGTGGAGATCACTGATTCAAGCCACCGGGAAAATCCCATTGTACAACATGTCATGGGAATAATTTGTTGCCCTTATCAGGGAAAATTACTGCCCTCGGCATGAGGTGGAGAAGATAGAGTCTGATTTTCTATCGTTGGTGATGACAAACCTTGACTGTCAAGCTTACCTCACGAGCTTCAACACAATGTCCCGGTTGGTTCCGTATCTGGTGACCCCGGAACCAAAAAGAATAGCTCGTTTTATCGGTGGTTTAGCCCCAGAAATAAAGGCAAGCGTGAAGGCCTCTCGGCCAGCTACTTTTAGATCTGTAGCTGACATATCTTTGTCCCTCACTCTGGATGCGGTCAGGCAAAGATAGCTGAGGAACAAAGATGCTGAGAAGAGAAAACGTGAAGATGATAATTCACGGAGGTCGAGCAAGAAGCACCATGGAAACGGTGAAAACAAGAGGGGGTCTGAGTCAAGGAAAGATGGGCATCAGTCTGGTGAGAAGCCCAAGTGCAAGATTTGCAAGAAACAGCACTTTGGAAAGTGCAGACTCGAATCGAACTCGCATACTCAGTCAAGAACTTTTGCTTGCGGGATATGCAAGTCCAAGGAACACAAGACCTTGGATTGCAAAAAGCTGAAGGATGCAACTTGCTATAGCTGTAATGAGAAAGGGCACATTAAAACCAACTGCCCTAAATACGCCAAGAAGCCTAAAGAGGCCAAGAAGACCAATGCTAGAGTCTTCAGAATGGATGCCAAGGAAGCGGTTCTAGACGACAATGTGATTACAGGTACTTTCCTTGTAAATGATGTCTATGCAATAGTACTTTTTGATTCAGGCGCTGATAAGTCTTTCGTTGATAATAAGTTTTGTGAATTGCTGAAATTACCTGTCAAAACCTTAAGTGTGAATTATGAGGTGGAGTTAGCAGATGGCACCCTAGAAACCGTCTCTACTGTGTTAGATGGATGTGTTATATCCATTAAGAACCACTCTTTTCCTCTGTCCCTACTTCCATTTAAGTTAGCCGGTGTTGACATAGTTTTGGGTATGGACTGGTTATCTCATAACCAGGCCCAAATTGCAAGTGGTGATAAAGACTCCGTCTGGTGAATCACTTACCATTCGGGGAGATACCCAGTATGGACTGCCTGAGCAAGTGACTATGCTCAAGGCCTCCAAGTGTTTAAAGAAGGGTTGTGTCATCTACATGGCACAAGTGATTATTGATGAACTGAAACCAAAGATTGAAGAGATCCCTGTCATTTCTGAATACCCAGAAGTTTTTCCTGAAGAACTAACTGGTTTACCACCAGATAGGCAAGTGGAATTCAGAATTGACATCATCCCTGGAGCAGCACCTGTTGCTAGAGCACCTTACAGGTTAGCACCCACAGAAATGAAGGAATTAAGAACGCAACTGGATGAATTGCTAGCTAAAGGTTTCATTAAACCTAGTTCGTCTCCATGGGGAGCACCAGTCTTGTTTGTCAAGAAGAAGGATGGATCGATGCGTCTGTGCATCGATTACCATGAGCTTAATAAGGTCACGATCAAGAATAGGTATCCTTTGCCCAGGATCGACGATTTGTTCGATCAATTGCAAGGGGCAAGTTATTTCTCGAAGATTGACTTGAGGTCAGGCTATCATCAACTGAAGGTTAGAGATGAAGACGTACACAAAACTGCATTTAGGACTCGTTATGGTCATTACGAGTTCCTAGTGATGCCTTTTGGGCTCACTAATGCACCTGCCGCGTTCATGGATCTCATGAATTTCGTTTGCAAGCCATACTTATACAAATTCGTCATCGTTTTCATCGACGACATTCTTATCTACTCGAAGAACCAAGCTGACCACGAGAAACAACTTCGTTGTATTCTTAAAATTCTACATCATGAGAAGCTCTATGCCAAATTCTCCAAGTGTGAATTCTGGCTTCGAGAAGTCCAATTTCTTGGACATGTGGTTAGCGAACGCGGAATCCAAGTGGATCCCGCTAAGGTGGAAGCAGTTATGAACTGGCAAGAGCCAAAGACGCCTACAGAGATTCGTAGCTTCCTGGGATTGGCAGGATATTACAGGCGTTTCATTGAAAAATTTTCAAGGATTGCTGCACCCCTAACTTCCTTGACTAAGAAGAAAGTAAAGTTCGTTTGGGGCCCTAAGCAGCAAGAGTCCTTTGATATTCTGAAGCAAAAGTTGAGCAACGCTCCTGTACTGACACTGCCTGAAGGCACCGAAGAATTTGTGGTTTACTGCGATGCATCGCACACTGGCATGGGGTGTGTGCTTATGCAGAAAGACAAAGTTATTGCTTATGCATCACGACAGTTAAAGGTGGACGAAAAGAATTACACCACCCATGACTTGGAGTTGGGTGCCGTTGTATTTGCACTAAAACTATGGAGGCATTATTTATATGGAATCAAGTTTGTGATCTATTCTGATCACAAGAGCCTCCAGCACCTGTTTAATCAGAAGGATTTGAACATGAGGCAGCGCCGATGGATGGAGACTTTAAATGATTATGATTGTGAAATCAGATATCATCCCGGCAAGGCGAATGTAGTCGCTGAGGCCTTGAGTCGAAAGGAAAGGGTGAAACCCATCCGAATCAATGCCAAGAGCATTGAAATAAAGAACAGTTTGAATGAAAGGTTGTTAGCTGCACAAAAGGAAGCTGTGTTGGAAGCTAACTATCCTAATGAAAAGCTAGGGGTAACTGAGGAGCAGTTATCACTTGGCAAGGACGGAATTCTTAGATTGAATGTGTTGGACCGTTTTGCGACCCCGAAAAGTCAGTTAAGGACGTTCATCTTCACATACGAAGGCGGAATCAACGTAAATGAAGTTACACAGCTTTTCCTTTTCAATTTCCTTCTTTTTTTATGCTTTCTGTAATGATTTTGATAGAGTTTCGTTTCCTAAAGCAAGACCAGGTTTCGCTCCAATGTTCACAACTAACTATCATGTTCGCTCCTGATGACTATATATAGTCTATGTGGTTTCACTTATAAGACATGACACAAAAGCGAAACCTCATTAAACCATATAAGCGAAACCTCTATGACCTAATGAGCGAAACGTTATGCCAATATGTACATACAAGCGAAATACTAACCTATCCTATGTACACATAAGCGAAATCAATATATTAGTCCTAAATTTTGACTTTCAAGCTCCTATATTGATCTATCTTGACCTAAGACTTGATATATACGAAGTCAACAGACATTCTGTGCACCAACAGAATGGACGAATATGGGTTCCAATCTATGGAGGACTTCGAGATGTTATCCTCCAGGAAGCCCATAGTTCCAAATATTATGTTCATCCTGGAGCTGATAAGATGTACCAGGATCTAAGGGCCAACTATTGGTGGATAGGCTTAAAGAAGTCTGTAGCTACCTATGTAGCTAAATGCTTGACGTGTGCGCAAGTAAAAGCAGAACATCAAAAGCCGTCAGGCTTGCTACAACAGCCTGAACTTCCCACTTGGAAGTGGGAAATGGTAACTATGGATTTTATCACCAAGTTACCCAAGACAAGGAAAGGAAACGATACCATATGGGTGATCGTAGACAGACTGACTAAGTCAGCACATTTCCTACCCATTAAGGAGACTTATAGCTCCGACATGTTAGCCCAATTGTACGTGGATAAGATTGTAGCCTTACATGGCATACCTGTGTCTATTATCTCTGACAGAGATACTAGATACACGTCACATTTTTGGAAAAGTTTCCAGCAACCTTTGGGCACGCGTTTAAATTTTAGTACGGCTTACCACCCTCAGACTGACGGACAGAGTGAGCGTACCATCTAAACATTGGAAGACATGCTACGTGCATGTGTAATTGATTTAGGTGGTAGTTGGGATAACCACCTACCCTTAATCGAATTCTCCTACAACAATAGCTACCATACCAGTATCAAGGCTGCGCCTTTCGAGGCCTTATACGGTAGAAAGTGTAGAACGCCTGTTTGTTGGGCGGAAGTTGGAGATGTCCAATTATCAGGACCAGAGATAGTCTTTGAAACAACAGACAAGATTGTCCAGATTCGTGACCGTCTCAAAGCTGGCCGAGATAGGCAGAAGAGCTACGCAGATCCAAAGCGTAAATCTTTTCACTTCGAAGTAGGTGACAAAGTATTGCTTAAAGTATCACCCTGGAAGGGAGTGATGCGATTTGGCAAGAAAGGCAAGCTGAGCCCGAGATACATAGGACCTTTCGAGGTTATCGAACGAGTCGGATCAGTTGCCTATAAGCTAAACTTACCTGAAGAGCTCAGTGGTATTCATAATGTATTCCACATCTGCAATCTGAAGAAGTGTTTCGCTGACGAATCATTGGTTATACCACATACAGATGTGCATATAGATGAGAGCTTGAAATTTATGGAAAAACCATTGTCGATTGAAGATCGACAGGTTAAGAAGCTTCGAAGGAAGCATGTGCCTATTGTAAAGGTCAAATGGGATGCCCGTAGAGGTCCCGAGTATACGTGGGAGGTTGAGTCCACCATGAAAGAAAAGTACCCTCATTTGTTTCAGTAAATCTCGAGGTCGAGATTTCTTTTAAGGGGGTGAGGATGTAACACCTCGAAAATTCACGTCCTATAATGTGTTGACACGTGTCATATGTTTGAACGTGTGAAAGAATGTTATAGAAGGATTAAAGTTGACAATCATGAAAAGTATGTGAATATACGAGTTCTAAATGTCAACAGTGAATAAATATATTGTACATTAACCCTACATGATGCTCATACCTTCAAACGAATAAATCATGGATCATACGAAGCTAAATATGAAAGAAAGTGAGAGATTACAAACTACAGGGGTTAAATGTGTCAACATGTTTAAGTTATACCTCTGAGTGACCTTTTGACAAACCTGAAGCTTTGTAACGGTTAATTATGCTCACTAGAATCCACGATATAAATTTCATAAATTTTCGTTATCGTATGAGAAAGTTATGATCAAATTCGTATGCGAAGGGTTAAAAGCGTTAACATTGAAAATTATGACTTTTCGGGTTAACATGTAGTGGCCAAGGACTAAATAAAGTGGGTATAAGTCTTGAGGCCCTTATGTGTCAATATAGAGGGTTCAAATTGCAATATTTAAAGGTTAGTTGACCTTTCGAAAGGCCAAGGGACAATATGCAAAAACTAGAAAATGCATAATCTGATTTCAAGACTAAGGCGGGCCGCGTAAAGGTTAACCTGACTTTACGCGGGCCGCATCAGACCATCAGATGCAGAAAGTGTAGACAGCAGCCTGTATTCGCGCATAACCGACCCAAAACAGATATTTTCACATTGTGGGCGACCCCTAAACAGTTCCTAGAGCACTAGGGACACTTGTGGGTAAGTTATGGTTAGTTGTAGACTTAGATGTCAACAATCTATGATGATTTAAACACTATAAAAGGCCACTAAGTTGCAACAAGTTCTTCACACCTTCCATCTGCACTTTGGAGCTTTTCTGGAGCTAAAGACTTCTCTCTAAGCTTCACATTTCGTGCATAGGACTTCAGTAAGTTTGCTTAACCTTTCTTAGTTAAGTTTTTGCTTAGTTTTAGCTTAAAAGTCAAACCGTCGTAATTAACGGTTGACTTAATGATTAATCACTAATGGTCCAGTGATTAGCCGAATTGAAAGTGGTTATAAGTTGGTAATTATGTGGGTAATAAACCCTTAAAAGGGTTCCCCCTGATTCCCACTCTAGCTAGGTCAAATGTCGGGTCAAACTTGTTATTAAAAAGTCAACAGAATGTTTATTTTCTAATTTATGCATAATTAGCAATGTAGAACACATACAACCTGTTTGATCATTAATATAACTTGGTAATTAGTGTAAGAACATGTCTAAACATGTTCAACCCGACAATTTACTGTTTAGACCCGGTTCGGAACCGAAAGTCGCAAAGCTTTGACTTTTGCTTTGACTTTAGTTCTGACCCGTTATGGTATGTTTTAGAAATACCTTAGAGCTCTATTTGGACCAGGTTACATGTTAGTATAACCCTCTATGATTATACACCATGGTTCATTAGTTAACCAATTGATACGCATAATTCCGTTAATTGCTCATATGTTGACCATTATGCCCTTATCACCTTAAAACGTGATTTTTAAAAATGTAAAAGAGTAGAAACCTTAATTACTGATATATAAACTTGGACCATAAATTTGACATCAGTTTGAGGTGTAGTTTGAGAGTTATGCTCATTAGCGTAAATTGAGAGCTTTATGTTAATTAAACGGCATAATTAGCGTATAGCCTATTTAAATCTACTTTTTGATATCAAACCCTTTACCCACTGATGTAATATATTACTTTGGGATTTTTGAAGATTTTTAATTAATTTTAGGCTGAGCATAACTTGTAGTCGTAGGCTTAATCCGGTAATTGTCGGTTTTGCCCTTACGGGCTATAAAATGAGTTTTACATATCTAATCGACTTCAAACCTTTTGCTACTGATTAGATATGATAAATAAATCATTTTAAGCCTTCTGGAATAATAAAAATATCAGCTTTATGTATAGAACCCGGAAATGGCTCCTAATCGCCTTTTAAGCGTTTTTAACGCATAGTATGTACTAGAACTATATTAAACATACATGGGGTGATACCTACTGATATTTTAGGTAAATTATAATATTTTTAACAGTAAGCAAAAGTTGTTTAACTCAGATTTCAGTTTTGAGCTTTACGGCTTACGTGAAATTACCAAAATGCCCCTACGGTGCATAGTTTGGTTATAATTGATAAATTTCACATATATACTTTACCCTACTGTTATAACTTACCAAGTTAAGTATTTTTGCTGATTATATCAGACCTGTAACTCAGGTTAATACTTAAACTCTTTTATAACCTTGTAAATGACCAAACTACCCCTACGGGGCATAGTTTGTGTTTAAATTCGTTTCGGGAATAATAGAAGACATCTCACTGATGTCACGACATATTTGAAGCATATTAACTTAGGAAACCTGTATATGGCTCTTGCGGATACCCGTTACGCTTATTACGCGATCGGTTCGGTTTATGTAACTAGTTTACATAAATTAGCCGAAACGGGTCAAACCTTATCGGTTTTATCTCAAATTCCAGAATGTGTATGAAAGACCCATATTAATCAAGTCTCCGAACTTGTCGGGTCTAAATCATATTCTATCCGGTCTTCATTTAATCCTGCGTACGAACCGTATCTTTGAAACTAACCGGTCTAAGCTTAAGCTTAACTAAAGACCCGTTAGGATTCTAATAGGTTATTATAAACCTTCGTTCCAGATTAGGAGGACCAGTAAAAGCTACTTGCATTTGCTTATTGTGATTATTACTTTGCTCAGGTAAATACTTTTAACTTATTTTCCCTATACGGGCTTGGGTTACGGTATATAAAATACCGCTTGGTCGGGCATTAAATCTTCCATCGTTTGGTGGTTAATTGAATAATTTAATCGGCCCGTTTAAATATGTTTTGTTTACTTAAATCCTTTGGGGGGTTAATGACCATGTACCGGATATCCCTGGCATCATTTTACGAAATGGCCACGACTTAAGCGCGGGGTGTAGGCGTACACCCGTCAGTGCATAAAAGAATAATGTGGTGTGTCTATTGATCTTTAACCCGGACACGATCCGGGCTACTGAACGCATAAGGAACATGTAATTCTTTTACAAGATTATATATTTAAATAATTATCCCAAGTTATAAAATGTTTATGCCATGTGCTTCCAAACCAATTTTTAATCATTTTTAAAATGAGTCGGTTGAATGTATTTACCAGTGTAAACTGACGTATTTTCCCAAAAAGATTAAATGCAGGTACTAAGCGTAATAGGCTGGATTCTCTCCTTAGCATCAATAAAGAGTCTCGCAAGCTTAAGATGCCTATCGTCTGTTGAACTACTGTTTCCTATTTATTTCGATCCGTCTGTGGATAAACTTTCAACTGTTTGTGATACACGATATTACAATATTTTATTCGTTTGAAATGTATCTTTAAATTGCTTCCGCTGTGCATATTAAATATTGTGTTGTTTGACTATTATGTTGCCAACCACATCACGATACTCCCCACCGGGCCCACCGGTGAGACGTGGAAATCGGGGTGTGTCAGGTTGGTATCAAAGCCAACACTGAGTGAATTAAACACTAGCCTTTTGTGTTTAATCTCAGTTACACAATTGCACATTTCAAAAACTTTCGAGTCTAGACATATAACATAGGACAAATTCTATTTTGTTTTGATATGTTTTGTCCTTTATTTTATATATATTCTTGTCATTATCTAATATTGTATTGACAGGATAATTATGCCGCCAAGATTCTTTCGCCGAAGAGGACGAGGAAAGGGGCCAATCATCGCCCCCAATGACAACGAGGCAGGACCTTCGCAACTGCGAGCTCCTTCTACTACCGAGAGTGACGATCCTCGACAGAACCGGAGAAAACTTTTCGAGCCGGCTAGACGGTTGGTTTCGCACAGTTCGACACCTCTCGTACATAACTCTTATGGAAATCGGTGACACGTGGAAATCGGGGTGTGACAATTAGGACATAGGTGTGAGATGAGTTAGACTCAAGTTTGATAAGTTTAAACAAGTTTTGAAAGAGTTTAAAACATAACAGAAAGTTTATGGACATTTTTAGGGCAATTCCAGGTCTGATTTCTCCAAGGAGAGATCAAGGAATCAAACCCAATGATTATCCAAGCAAGTAGGAAGAAAAATCAACTGATTTGGTTGAGTTTTGAGCAAGTTATGCTCACTTTTGTAAAGGTGTATGAATCTGCCCGAATTTCTGATTTGCAAGAACTTGAGAGTGATTTTGGAGAGATTGGAGAGTTGTGAAAGTGGAAAAGGCTTGGAGAAGGCATGGTACTTATAGGGGAGGAGTTAAGGTTGATTGGAGGTGTTTAATGGAGTTTAGAGTGATTGGGGAGATGAGTTTTGGTGGGATTCGTGCAAAATTCGCGAGCTGTTTGAATCTGCTGCCCGCCAGACACCCTTACGGACCGTAAGGGTGGGAGGCTTACGGTCCGTAAGCCACAGGCAGAAAGCACAAATTTTATTTATTTGATTTATTGATTTGTAACTTGTCCAAATGTTACATGTTACGAAGTTTATGACCATTTTAGGCTATTTAAGTGTATAAAACATGTTCTAAAGGTTACATAAGTACGAAACGAATATGATTAAGTATAAGACTCGTATATAAGTATGGTACGAAGTATGTGTGTCACGTATTGATAGATTTATAACATGTTTGCGAGCATCACAAATGTGTGTCAATTGTTTCACAAGTTAAACGTATGAATATGCAAGAAGTATGAATAACACAAGTTTTATTTATGATTCAAGCCCCGTATTTTACAATGATTACGATGAAAGAATGATTACGAGAATGCAAGTTTTCCAAAAGTAGAATTTCAAGCAATGGTTTCTAAATATAGTAAGTATGAAAACGCAGGGCGTTACAGAGAAGTACCACCAGAAGAAGAAGTATTAAGAAGACTTGTTGTCACACCTCGATATTTCCACATATTACCGGTGGGCACGGTGGGGAGTATCATGACGTAGTTGATATCATCATAGTCAATTAACACAATTATAGCACGGCGGAAGTCTTGGAATATAAAATATTATTACAAACCCAAATGTCTGAAAATATCAAATATTAATTTATAGACGAGCTTGTAATAATAGACCCACAGGCGGATCATTCCAGAATTGTATAAAATGAAGTTTAGCAGACTTTAGGGCATCTTTAAGGATTTGCAAGATCCTCTATTTCGACACCGAGAACTCCCAGCCTATTTCGAGTAGTACCTGTCACTTAGTGTTTTGAAAATACGTCAGTTTACACTGGTAAATACAATTAACCGACTCTTTTGAAAAGAGTTCATGAAAATTGATTTAGGCGCACAAGGCACAAAACCATTTATAACTTGGGACAATCTTTAATAAAATCTTGTATACAGTTTTACATGTTTGTCATACATATGGGACCGGTTTAGAAGCCGGTCATGATTAACCGACTCACCACTATAAAACCCACAAAGGAGTTATCCCCAACATATGGGTTATTTAGCTTTTGCATCTGTCAGGTGTATGCCTACACCCCGTGCATAGGTCGTAGCAATTTACAAATAAAATGAGCCGAGGATATCCAGGACATGGTCATATTAACCCCAATGTTTATGTTATCAAACAAAACAGATTAAAAAGGGTTATGCAAATTTATTAATCATAATCCAATTAAATGATTTCATACCCGACCAAGCGGTATTCTTTTAATACCGTATCCCAAGCCCGTATAACGGAAAATAAGTTAAAAGTGTTTACCTGAGCTAATACTTGATTCACAGCAAAATAACTCAGTCGTATCCAATCTATCTAAATGCAGGTAGCTTTTACCGGGTGGCTCTAGTCTGGAGTGATGGTAATATATAACCAATTCAGAATGCTAAAGGTCTTATTTAAGTCGTAGACTTAGACCGGCTAGCTTAAAGTATCTAAAGCGGTACGATACGCTAGATTAAGCGATGACTGGAATAGAATGTTATTTAGACCCAACAAGTATGAATACTTGTATAATATGGGTAAACTAAGTACATTATGGATTTTGAAGTAAAAACGATAAGGTTAAACCCGTTTCGGCAAACTTTCGTAAACTAGTTACATAAACCGATCCGAATGCGTAAATGCATAACGTGCAACCAAATGAACGATATACAAGTCCCTTATGTTATTATGCTTAAAATATGTTAATACATCAGTAGGATGTTAACATATATGCCCAAAAAGTATTTAAAACCAAATTAAGTCCCGTAAGGGCATTTTGGTCATTTTAATATTTATAAAAGAGGTTTTAAAGTAAACTGATATCCTGGTCTAAGACATTCAGTAAAAATATTTATTTTATGATACTAAAACAGTAGGATATCATTCATATGTGTGATTTACCATTTATGGCCAAACTATGACCCGAAAGGGTATTTTGGTCATTTCACATATGTTTTTAAGGACATAATTGGAAGTCTGAGTTCATGACTTACACCTACTGTAAAAATATTAAAAATTATTTATAAATTCAGTAGGTAACAAGTCTTGGGTGCTAATTATGGTTTTAAACCATACTATGCACCTAATTAGCGTAAAAATCGATAATTGACGATATTTAAGATGTTTATGTGATTCTGAGATTTTGATCAGTCTTGTATGCTTAAAATATTTTATTTTTCATATCAAGTCAGTAGAAAATGTTTGGCATGCTAATCACATGTAAATCATATTTTATTAGTCAAAAGAGCATTATCGTCAATTAAGTAATTTATACAAGAACTCTATGTTATGGTCAGTATCAAATCTAACCCAACATTCCAAAAATTTCTAAAAATGATATCATAATAATAGGTAATGAGTTTTGGGTCAAATTCTATTGTTTAAACATGTATTATGCACAAAAGCGTAATTTAAATAATAAAAATTTCAATTTTACGATATCATGCATAACATCGTTTTGAGACCAGAGAATCATGTCAAATTAATTTGGACATGCTTATATATTAGTACTTAACCTATTTGAATGTTCATACATTCAGAAATCTCAATTTTTGAGTATAATGGCATAATGGTCAATTATAATCATAATAACGGAAACAAGCATATAATTCAGAATATTAATGACCATGTAATAAAACCTCAGAGGATCATACTACAACATAATATGGTCCTAATGGAAGCTTAAAACACAAAGGATTTAAGTCTAATCGGGTCAGAACTGAAAGTCAAAGCAAAAGTCAAGCTTTTGCGACTTTCGGTTGCAAACCGACCCTAAACTCAGAGTTGTCGGGTTGAACATGCTTAGACATGTTCAATAATATTTACCAATTTATTTAAGTGATAAAACATGGTTCATAGCTTCTACCTTATCAGTTTTAATTATTTTATGAAAATCGGACTAGTTTGACTTTTTGACTAGTTACTTTGATCCGACAATTAACTAAGTAAACATGATAATTAGGAGGTGCCCTTTTGAGGGATTATCACCTACCTAATTACGATCACGTAGCAATGTCCTTTGCGAACAATGGCATGATCGTTAATGGTCTAACTAAAAGTCAAAGCGTTATTATGATAACGCTTGACTCTTGGCTTTAAAGCCCATAAAACGGAAGCTAGTGGCTAAGGACACTTACGAAAGGTCCTAGCTTGAACCTTGAACTCAGGAGGGCTCCTTTTTTGATCAGGAATCCCAAGAAATTGCTTAAGAATGCTCAAGCAATGAGAAGGAATGTTAAGAATGAAGGTGCAAGGATTTGAGGCAACACAAGGCCTCTATTTATACTTGAAGGAGGTGTTCTTAGATAATGCCATGTCTTATGGACCTCCTAAGATCATTCCAGGTGTAAAACCAGGTGTTTAAAACCATCAATAATCCACGGTTTTCGAGTTAGAGTGAATGGAAGTTGTTTGGAGGCCAAGGAATGTAGAACTTGCAGCTGGCCATGAGATTCTGTCAAAATGAGGCCGTCGCCGCACGCGACGGCAACAGGAGGGGTGGTCGCGCGACGCCACCACACAAAACTCCAGCAAACAAGTTTTAAACTTGTCACTTTCAGTCCCTGTACCTTCTAATGCAATGTATCTTTCATTTTAGGCACTTTTAACCCTTCTAGTTGGTTTGTAGATGATCTAGAGAGTATAACCAAACACCGTTAGGTCCAGTTTCATTAAACGATCACCGAAAACACTAGTTTCGTCTCGTTGACGCTTTTAACCCTTATTCTTGGGAATTTGCGTAAATAACACATAACAATATCGAAACCTCGTGAAATTTTTATCATATATTCTTGAGAGTATAATCGAACATTATGAAGTCCCGGGTTCGTTAAAAGGTCACTCAGAGGTAAGAATTAACATGTTGACAGGTTTAACCCCTGCATCTTGTAAACTTTTGTGTAACATGACTTATTGGCATAAAAGCCTTGAACGGCCAATATTAGGCATTCCCGAGAGTATGTTAAAACATCATGAAGCTCTCGGTTTGTTAAAAGGTCACTCAGAGGTAAGAATTAACATGTTGACACTTTTAACCCTTCGTTGCGCAAACTTTCAAATAATTACGCAAACGACTCCTCTCATCCAACAAGTGGCTCATTTGAGAATACAGACACCGTATAAGGTCACTCAGAGGCTTAGTTTAAGCATGTTGACACTTTCAGTCCTTCTATAATCAAGGTTTTCGATTTTGATGAAATTAGTCCCTCATAGTCAATGTTTGACTTTATTAGGGTTTATTACACGTGTCAACACATCGTTGTACACGATTTTACGAGGTGTTACATCCTCATCCCCTTAAAAGAAATCTCGACCCTGAGATTTACCGAAACAAGTGAGGGAACTTTTGTCGCATAGTGGACTCAACCTCCCACGTATTTTCAAGGCCTCTACGGGCATCCCATTTAACTTTTACAATTGGTACATGCTTCCTTCAGAGCTTTTTAACCTGTCGATCCTTGATCGATATAGGTCTTTTAATAAACCTCAGGCATTCATCAATATGTACGTCTTTATGAGACATTGCTAGCAATTTATCAGCTAGATATTTCTTTAAGTTACAGATGTGGAACACATTGTGAATTCTACTAAGCTCCTCAGGCAAGTTTAGCTTATAAGCTATACTGCCGACACATTCGATGACCTCGAATGATCCTAAATATCCAGGGCTCGACTTGCCCTTTATAATGAAACGTATCGTACCCTTCCATGTTGGTATTTTCAATAGAGTCTTGTTCCCTACTTGGAACTTTAAGAGATCAGCGCCTCTCTTTCGCATCGCTCTTCTGCCAATTACTGACAGCTTTCAAATGATTACGGATTCATATTATCATATTCGTCGTTTTTAGGACAATCTCATCTTCTGATAATTGGATTTTTTCCAACTCCTGCCCAACAAACGGGCGTTGACACTTTCTCCCATACAAGGTCTCTAATAGAGCAACCTTGATGCTTATATAATGCTATTGGTTAAAGGAGAACTTAATTAGGGTGAGATAGTCATTCCAACTACTTCCCGAATCAATCTTAAGTAATTAACTACCCTCATGGTTAGTCGAACAAATCGACGATCCTGGGCAGCTAATAACGATTCTTAATCGTTTCCTAGTTAGGTTGCAGTAATCAATGCATAAGCGTATTGCATCGTGCTTTCCTTTATCATCAATAATCAGAGCTCCTAAGACGATGAGCTAGGTTGTACAATCATTTCTCTATAACTCTTCTTATTGGCTCTCAGTTCTTCCATTTCCGTTGGTGCTAACCGATATAGAGCTTCTGTAACAGATACAGCCCCTAATAGGATGTCAATCCTAACTCCACTTTGCCTCTCAGGAGGTAAACAGGGTTGTTCGTCACTTGTGCCATGAAAATGACACATCTGTTTTACGAGTGCATGGATGCCTTAAGTAGAGACACCTACTTAGGCATTTTTATAATGGATATCTTCTTTGAATACCACTAGCTGACTTTAGTACAATATGACCATTGGAATATCTTAGTGGTTCCATGCATTAAACTTCCATACTGATCAGGCATGGACGCAATCTATGGAACACAATGGGATACGCCAATCCTTATATGGCGCTTTAATCAATCATAGTTGGCACTCGCAGTTAGGGATGAGATTTTTTACCGAAATACCGGTACCGTACCGGTACCGTACCGATGTCGTACCGATCATAAACGGTACCGGTATCGGTAATAAAGTTTTCGAAATTCGGTATCGGTAAAAAACAGTATCGGTACCGGTATTTTTCGGTAAATACCGGTATTAAAACCGAATTTAATAATGACCTTATGTATTTTGCTATTATCTTAGATCCCACTATGAAGTTATATTTTCTTAAACATTGTTTTACAAAAACCAATATCAAATTTCTTTTGTTTGGTTATTTTTAATCAATTATGATTATTTTTTAGAGATGTTGGAATTTGGATGTTAAAAGTCGAACCCATGGATGTTTACCTTTTGATTTTTTTGACTACTTAATATGTTTACCATCTGTTTACATTCCTCTATATATTACTTTAGTTCAATTAATAATGGATGGATGTGTTGCACATGAAATTTTTTTAGGTAAAACAATGGATGACACCAAAGCGGTGCCAATATGGTAAAGTACCGAAATACCGGTACCGAATCTATAAATACGGTACGGTAATCGGTATCCACATTTCCTCAATTTCGGTAACGGTATTTACGGTACCGGTATTGTACAGATCTCATCCCTACTCGCAGTTAATAGAAATCAATGAGAAAATAATTAAAATAACATATATTGTCATACTTTATTCGAAGAAAGAGTACTCTTAGATTTTACAGAAGGATCATTGACGAAAATAGAAGAAATGGTTTCTATAGTTTCATTGGTAGGTTCTACCTTACTTAGTATCTGGAGTTCTTATGAGTATCATCAAAAGATTGCTAAGCTTATGGTCTATGAAAGACTTATTATTGCCTGTATTAAAAACAGGACACTTAACAGAAGTTATCATTGATAAATGCTATGGAAAGTACCCGATGATATTATTAATATGTACTGCCTCTGGCATTCATCAGGTAGTTCAGGCATTTCCCTTCTTAGCCTCTCCAGGCTTAGCTGCACCTTCTTTGGCAGCTTTATGGCATCTAGTTCTGATGTGGCCTTTCTCACCACAGCCGTAACAGACTGCATTCATTATGTCCCTACATTCATGGGACTGATGACCAGTTCCTTTGTAGATGCCACACTGCTTTGGTCTTTGTTCTATTCGACACTGTCCCCAGTGTCTTTTATAGCAGTTCTTACATACAGGCTTCTTACTAAACTTTTGTTGGTTCTTATTAAGCCCGTACTTGCTCTTTTTCTTATATTTCGGGAGTTATCCTCCTCCTTTGGTTCATCCTTCACATTTAAAGTGTGAACAAATCTCTTTTCATGAGCAATTGAATGTGGTTTTCAATGGGATTTGGAGAGAGAAGCACTCGGCTCTTTGAACTGTTTCATGACCTTTTCCATCGCCTTTCCTACAGTTGTGTCAATCACAGCTTGGAGATTAACTCCATTAATATTGAGGTTTATGTTTGTAGCATCATTAGCTTTCGTCGCATCATTAGTATCGCGACTGTTGTCTACCTCTTCCGAGTTTTCCATACTCGAAGCTTGGTACTAACCACCAAATTATACAATTGTTAGTGATCGTCCTGACGACCTGACATAGATTAGCCACGAAATCAATAAACCATATAGGCTATTATGTTCCGAACATTCCTAATGAATGTTATTTAGAAGAATATCAAATATCGTTTTTGCCTAGGTCACAAGAGAACCATCAATGGCATTTAAGGTTTGGACCGAGTCCATTACCTGTTTGACAGGGGATCACAATGTCACAACTATCTTTGTCATATAGATGATCATGAATAGCTCGAAGACTAGCCTTTCAGGACGTTTATATATATATATATATATATGGCACAGGGGCCCGTCACAAGGAACATAAAAGGATATGGCATAAAGCCTAGTCATGAAGGACATAAATAATCATATGGCGCGAAGGCCTTGTCGCAAAGGACAATTAGATATGGCACAAATGGCCTCATCACAAGGACGTTATACAAAAATCTGGCACAAAAGGCCTGTCACCAGGGATGTTAACATTTAGTATGTTAACTTGTCACGAACGACAATTTATAGCACATTGGCTTGTCATGAATGATTTAAAAAAAATATAACTTGTTGGTTTGTCACAAGGACATTAATTTATAAGCCGCAATCTTATTAGATCAGGGGCTTTAAGAATTGAATATAGTTCTTCACCTTTGGACAGGGAGTCATAGACTACAACTGTCATCGTCTTGAAAGACGATTCACTTTGGCACAAAGGTAAACCAATTGACATCACTAATGGATGTTTATATATAATCATTGTATTTGATGATATTAGTCATGATCACATTGATCATATAGACTGCGAAACTTGGGCATAGCTTTCCACTTTGGACAGGGAACCATAATGGTCACAACTGTCACTATCTCAAATGGATGATATAATGTAGCCCGTAGACGAGACATTACTAGGAATTTTTAGTATGATTAAGATGTTGATGATTAGTCATGATCACATTAATCACATAGACTATTAGGTTTGGGTATAACCCACGACTTTGAACAGGGGATCACAAAGACCACCACTATCTTTGTCTTATCAACAATAGAGCAAAGTATAGCCCATGGGCATTTCATCACTAGGGATGTTAATATTATGATCATCATACTGATGATATTAGTCAGGATCGCAGTGATCATATAGACTATGAGATTTGAGCATAGCTCACCCCCTTGGGCAAGGAATCATAAAAGATTACAATTGTCTTGTCATAATTGGACAATATAATATAGCCCGTAGGCAAAACATCATTAAGGATGTTAAATTTTATCATCATATTGATGATGTTAGTCATGATCGCATTGATCATATAGACTATTAGGCTTGAGCATAGCTCACTACCTTGGACAGGGGATCATAAAGATCACAATGTCAATGTCTCAAATGGACAATATGTTATAGCCCATAGGCAAAACATCACTAAAGGATGTTAAATAACATGATCATCGTATCGGATGATATTAGTCATGATTGCATTGATCATATAGACTATTATGCTTGGACATAGTCCAATATCTTTAGATAGGGGGTCGTAGACCACAACTATCGTTGTCTTATTAGACAACAAGTTTAGCCCGTAGGCACTTCATCACTAACGGATGTTTATATTTTAATCATCATATTGATGATACTTGCCATGATCTAATTTGATCATATAGGCTTTAAGGCTTGGACATAGTCCAAATACCTTGACGGCTGGTGTGGTTTCTCAAGTCACACTGCCAGGAATGTTAACATGTTCTTAGATGTTAACAAGGATTAATTGTCTTAAGAGAGTTTTACCATCATAGCCATGTTCATAGACATATAGGCTAGGTTATACCATTAAGAGGATCTTTTGAAATTTTCAGCTGATCGATAAAGTTCGAGTAAAATTTGGAACTATCATTGGATAAAGGACTAAACGAATACCTATTTAAAATTTTCAAAACTTTCCATAAATCGTTAGGAATTTACAATAGTGCCTTAATCAGGACTTTTAGTAGTTCATGTGTCCACACAGGGACTTTAAAGTAACTCTAGTCCACGCAGGGACTAAAGGAAATATAAGTCCATATAGGGACTATAAGATATGTCTGCAATTGGGATTATTATGATATAATATGTCCACGAAGGGACGTTATTAAATAATTGTCCTCGCAGGGACTTTATGTCAAAAGATACGCCCTTATTGGGACTTATTCATGAAACAATATGTCCTTGAAAGGACTATAATGAAATATTATGTCCACATGGGATTTTAATAGAATAATATGTCCATAAGGGGACTTTAATGAATCAGCATGTCCATTAAGGGACTATGATGAAATAATATGTCCTTGAAAGGACTATAATGAATTATTATGTCCACCTGGGGACTTTAACGAAATAATATGTCTATAACAAGATTTTTAACGAAATAATATGCCCATGAAAGGATTATGATGGCGTATAATGTCCATGAAAGGACTATATTGAAATAGCATGCCCACCGAGGGACTTTATTGAAGTATAATGTCCACAAAGGGACTATATTGAAATATAATGTCCATGGAGGGACTATAATGAATTATAATGTCCACGAAGGGACTAAATAGAAAATGCCCATACAGGGTCTTAAGTTGAAAGATATGTCCACACAGGGACTATATAGAAGAGATAGGTCCTTATAGGGACTTAAAGGATAATGAATATTATGAAAGAATGATTCTGTAACGCCTTCCTTGCTCCATTTCGATTGTTTCTCTTCTTTGTTTACCATAATCGGTAGGGATACTGAAGACTTCAGTGAATAAAGTAAGTATTCCAATCAAGATCCGTTATAGAAGTAGAATTCAAGAATTCCATGGTTAAAGAATGATATGGATCAAGGATTGGGTTTGACTTATACAATCCAAATCTGGGATTTCAAAACTTGGAGATAAGAAATATGGATCATTAGGATCCACTGGTATTATTTTCAATACGGGAGTCTCAGGGACCATCTTGTATGGACTCCATTGGCACAGACTTCAAAATTTTGAGCCCCAGGGACGTACGGTATGTACTCGGAAGTCTGATTGCAAGTTTCAATAGGTTTGACTTTGGAAATAGGTCCATGAAGGTCATTCCTCTAAACCGGTCGCATGCTCATTCTAGCCGTGATATGAAGCTTTGCATTCCTTGGCTTCGGATGAGGAGAATCTCTATCCACGGCTTCTCTGCTTGGCTACATATTCAAAATGCATAAAATCGAAAACAATGTTTACTTAATAGGGATGAGATCATTCCTATGTTATGTCTAGACTCAGGAGGTCTAAGGAATATGCTACTGTGTCATTGAGATTAAACACAAAAGACTAGTGTTTAATTCACTCAATGTTGGCTCTGATACCAACCTGTCACACCCCGATATTTCCACATATTACCGGTGGGCCCGGTGGGGAGTATCGTGACGTAGTTGATATCATCATAGTTAATTAACACAATTAAAGCACATCGGAAGTCTTGGAATATGAAATATTATTACAAACCAAAATGTCTGAAAATATCAAATATTAATTTATAGACGAGTTTGTAATAATAGATCTACAGGCGGATTATTCCAGAATTGTATAAAATGAAGTTTAGCAGACTTTAGGGCATCTTTAAGGATTTGCAAGATCCTCTATTTCGACACCGAGCAACTCCCAGCCTATTTCGAGTAGTACCTGTCACTTAGTCTTTTGAAAATACGTCAGTTTACACTAGTAAATACAATTAACCGACTCTTTTGAAAAGAGTTTATGAAAATTGATTTAGGCGCACAAGGCACAAAACCATTTATAACTTGGGACAATCTTTAATAAAATCTTGTATACAGTTTTACATGTTTGTCATACATATGGGGCCGGTTTGGAAGCCGGTCATGATTAACCGACTCACCACTATAAAACCCACAAAGGAGTTATCCCCAACATGTGAGTTATTTAACATTTGCATATGTCAGGTGTATGCCTACACCCCGTGCATAGGTCGTGGCCATTTATAAATGAAATGAGCCGAGGATATCCAGGACATGGTCGTATTAACCCCCAATGTTTATGTTATCAAACAAAACAGATTAAAACGGGTTATGCAAATTTATTAATCACAATCCGATTAAATGATTCCATACCCGACCAAGCGGTATTATTATAATACCGTATCCCAAGCCCGTATAACGGAAAATAAGTTAAAAGTATTTACCTGAGCTAATACTTGATTCACAACAAAATAACTCAGTCGTATCCAATCTATCTAAATGCAGGTAGCTTTTACCGAGTGGCTCTAATCTGGAGTGATGGTAATATATAACCAATTCAGAATGCTAACAGTCTTATTTAAGTCGTAGACTTAGACCGACTAGCTTAAAGTATCTAAAGCGGTACGACACGCTAGATTAAGCGATGACCGGAATAGAATGTTATTTAGACTCAACAAGTATGAAGACTTGTATAATATGGGTAAACTAAGTACATTATGGATTTTGAAGCAAAAACGATAAGGTTAAACCCGTTTCGGCAAACTTACGTAAACTAGTTACATAAACCGATCCGAACGCGTAAATGCATAACGGGCAACCAAATGAACCATATACAAGTCCCTTATATTATTATGCTTAAAATATGTTAATACATCAGTAGGATGTTAACATATATGCCCAAAAAGTATTTAAAACCAAATTAAGTCTCGTAAGGGCATTTTGGTCATTTTAATATTTATAAAAGAGGTTTTGAAGTAAATCTAATACATTCGGTAAAAATATTTAATTTATGATACTAAAACAGTAGGTTATCATTCATATGTGTGATTTACCATTTATGGCCAAACTATGCCCCGAAAGGGTATTTTGGTCATTTCACATATGTTTTTAAGGACATAATTGGAAGTCTGAGTTCATGACTTATACATACTGTAAAAATATCAAAAATTATTTATAAATTCAGTAGGTAACAAGTATTGGGTGCTAATTATGGTTTTAAACCATACTATGCACCTAATTAGCGTAAAAATCGATAATTGACGATATTTAAGATGTTTATGTGATTCTGATATTTTGATCAGCCTTGTATGCTTAAAATATTTTATTTTTCATATCAAGTTAGTAGAAAAAGGTTTGGGATGCTAATCACATGTAAATCACATTTTATTAGTCAAAAGGGAATTATCGTCAATTAAGGAATTTATACAAGAACTCTATGTTATGGTCAGTATCAAATCTGACCCAACATTCCAAAAATTTCTAAAACTGATATCATAATAGTAGGTAATGAGTTTTGGGTCAAATTCTATTGTTTAAATATGTATTATGCACAAAAGCGTAATTTAAATAAAAAAATTCAATTTTACGATATCGTGCATAACATCGTTTTGAGACCAGAGAATCATGTCAAATTAATTTAGACATGCTTATATATCAGTACTCAACCTATTTGAATGTTCATACATTTAGAAATCTCAATTTTTGACTATAAGGGCATAATGGTCAATTATAAGCATAATAACGGAAACTAGCATATAATTCAGAATATTAATGACCAGGTAATATAACCTCCGAGGATCATACTACAACATAATATGGTCCTAATGGAATCTTAAAACACAAAGGATTTAAGCTTAATCGGGTCAGAACTGAAAGTCAAAGCAAAAGTAAAGCTTTTGCGACTTTCGGTTGCGAACCGACCCTAAACTCAAAATTGTCGGGTTGAACAGGCTTAGACATGTTCTAATAGTATTTACCAAGTTATTTAAGTGATAAAACATGGTTCATAACTTCTACCTTATCAGTTTTAATTTATTTTATGAAAATCGGAAAAGTTTGACTTTTTTACTAGTTACTTTGACCCGACAATTAACTAAGTAAACTTGATAATTAGGAGGTGCCCTTTTGAGGGATTATCACCTACCTAATTACGATCACGTAGCCATGTTCGTTGCGAACAATGGCTTGACCATTAATGGTCTAACTAAAAGTCAAAGCGTTATTACGATAACGCTTGACTCTTGACATTAAAGCCCATAAAACGGAAGCTAGTGGCTAAGGACACTTACGAAGGGTCCTAGCTTGAACCTTGAACTCAGGAGGGCTCCTTTTTTGATCAGGAATCCCAAGAAATTGCTTAAGAATGCTCAAGTAATGAGAAGGAGTGTTGAGAATGAAGGTGCAAGGATTTGAGGCAACATAAGGCCTCTATTTATACTTGAAGGAGGTGTTCTTAGATCATGCCATGTGTTATGGACCTCCTAAGATCATTCCAGGTGTAAAACCAGGTGTTTAAAACCATCAATGATCCATGGTTTTCGAGTTAGAGTGAATGGAAGTTGTTTGGAGGCCAAGGAAAGAAGAACCTGCAGCTGGCCAAGAGATTCTGTCAAAATGAGGCCGTCGCCGCACGTGACGGAAACAGGGGAGTGGTCGCGCGGCGCCACCACACAAAACTCCAGCAAACAAGTTTTAAACTTGTCACTTTCAGTCCCTGTACCTTCTAATGCAATGTATCTTTCATTTTAGGCACTTTTAACCCTTCTAGTTGGTTTGTAGATGATCTAGAGAGTATAACCAAACACCGTTAGGTCCGGTTTCGTTAAACGATCACCGAAAACACTAGTTTCGTCTCGTTGACGCTTTTAACCCTTATTCTTGGGAATTTGCGTAAATAACACATAACGATATCGAAACCTCATGAAATTTTAATCATATATTCTTGAGAGTATAATCGAACATTATGAAGTCCCGGGTTCATTAAAAGGTCACTCAGAGGTAAGAATTAACATGTTGACACGTTTAACCCCCGCATCTTGTAAACTTTTGTGTAACATTACTTAGTGGCATAAAAGCCTTGAACGACCAATATTAGGCATTCCCGAGAGTATGTTCAAACATCATGAAGCTCTCGGTTCGTTAAAAGGTCACTCAGAGGTAAGAATTAACATGTTGACACTTTTAACCCTTCGTTGCGCAAACTTTCAAATAATTACGCAAACAACTCCTCTCGTCCAACAAGTGACTCATTTGAGAATACGGACACCGTATAAGGTCACTCAGAGGCTTAGTTTAAGCATGTTGACACTTTCAGTCCTTCTATAATCAAGGTTTTCGCTTTTGATGAAATTAGTCCCTCATAGTCAAAGTTTGACTTTATTAGGGTTTATTATACTTGTCAACACATCGTTGGACACGATTTTACGAGGTGTTACACTTGTCCATTTCTATGGAATGATATCAAGGAAGAACACAAGAAGAAGAAGTATTAAGAAGACTGGTCCATTTCAATAGAATGATTTCAGGGAAGAAATCTCTTATGGAATTGTTGTAGCATTATGAAAACTGTATTGTATTCTTAAAGTATGGAATTGTTGTAGTATTATGAAAACTCTATTGTATTGGAAAGAATTGTTAATTCATGTGTAGGAAAATATATGGGATACATGGTGTGGTGTGTTCTCTATCGACCAGTCCTACGATCAATATGAGGGAGGTAAATTACGTGTCACAAAATAAATCGAGTGGTGTCAGGGTTTGATCCTCAGACCCATCGACGGACTTAATTCTAATGGTAGGGGTGCGGGCGCCCCCCTTGAAAAAAACATTTAGTGTAATCTTCATCCAAAAACCTCAATCGCCCCTTAAAAGTTTGGTTAAACACCATGGTTACCCCCAAGAAGGTTGTTTTTAATGGTGTTTAACGTGAACAAAGAAAAAGGAGTCAACATGTAACACTTGATGAGTAAGATAGGACAGACGGACAAGAAGATGTAGAAGAATCTGACTATAGGAGTCTTTCATATCTGAGATCGTCTTGATGTCTTGATGATGGATGAATGTAAATTAGATGTAAGATAAAGAAATATGTGAGAGTTTTAGATTGATGAGTGGTGCAAGTTGGTGCAATAAAACTCACAAAATAGTGATACATTTGAACTCATGAAATTGAAATAGTAGAAGCCGTTAATGTAATTGTTTAATAATGTCTTGGAATTAAAAAGGAGTCATCAAGGCCATTAATGCATCAATGCTGTGGTTGAACATCCGTTTTTAAAAACTTTTGGTTCCAAGGAAAAAGAAACAAAGAAATGGAAAATAGTCTAGTTCCATTGTAAAATTTAATGGCCAGTTATGCAAACTATTAATAACAATAGATTTTTTATAGTTATTGAGCTCGATTAAATTAAAAAACTAGACTCGAGGACCGAACCGATTATCTATATTAAATTAAATTTGGTTTGGTCTTTTTTATTTCGTGGCTTAACCCGACCCGAACCAGGCCGAACAAATTTCAGTATTTAGTGATAGCCAATTGCCCTAAAACTTTCCGCCCCCATGAAAAAAATTCTTGGGTCCGTCACTGCTCAGACCTATAAGATAAATTCCCACCTCCTTATAACTGGAGCGCTAACGTAGAAACAATATATAACTATTTTCGTGTATCAACTTAGAATTTTGAAAATTTGATCGAAGACAATTATCGGATATACTGTAATTTGTACATAGCCGTGTGATATAAACAAAGCTTAGGGTAGATAATCCTAAAAACATCTTTGCTTGGTTTCTTTGTATAGACAAAAGATCAAATACAAATACCCTTATCATACAAAAAGTACGAATATGGTGAAAATGTAAAAAAACGCGGTGACGTTTTCGTAATTATTTACTCGCAGAGTAATTATCAAAATTACTCTACAAATGATTTTGTAAGGTAAGTTTGATCTTGTAGAGTATCATAATTACTCTAGAAATGATCTTGTATGGTAATTTTGATCTTGTAAGGGAATTTTGTAAAGTATCATAATTACTCTACAAATGATTTTGTAGAGTAATTTTGAATTATATGTTGTTTGATAAATTTACAGAGTAATTTTGATATACTTATACAGTAATTTTGATAATTTACTATACAAGATCAAAATTACTCTATAAGATACACTTGTAGAGTAATTTTGATAATTATCCTACAAGATAATTTTTAAAGTAATTTTGATAATTATCTTATGAGCAAATAATTACGAAAATGCCACCACGTTTTTTTGGTTTTTTCATACCTTTTGTACGATAAGGCATTTTATACGTGAACTTAACCCGATATGTATATACTCGATCGCACCACTTGATATTAAAAACATACATTACACCTTTCAAAAAAACAACATACGTTTCAGCGAGAATGGGCTACCTAAGTCTCATTCATTGTTGTGAAATACTTTGTTCATAAGCAATTTAGATACAATATCCACGCTATCATATCGATTATTCAATCAAAACTATATACATCTTTCTTAGTACACTGTTAATCGATCACATATTACAAAACCTAATAACATTACAGTCGCCTACTTATCTCATAAATTTCGACGATCGATCGAAATTTCGACGATCGATCGGAACTTCTTCCTCTTCCTCCTCCTTCCGGCCACATCATTATCGCTATCGCCCTCTTCGTCGAATCTCGTAACCACGACTGGGGATGTAATATCAGAGGTACTACTCCCTTGGCTTTCATCACGATTAAAACAAACTTCCCTTCTTCTATTCTTCACCGGCGTCGAGAAAACCTCGCCGGAGGAGTTACCGGGAACGACGTCGGATTCGGCGCTGAGTTGAATAAGCTGCAACGCAGCCTCTATCTCCGGCTTCGTGAATCTAGATTGCTCCATTACAGAGAATGCTCTGCAAGTGAAAGGATATTTTTTGTTGAAAAGGATTGGTGGATATTTAACGGGAGGGTTTAACTGTCTATGTAACGGTATAAACGGAAAACACGTCAGCTTTAGCACCGACCTTGGGTTAATGGTGGGGGGTCCTACTGGGTTACGTGTCCCGGTTGTAATGTCTGTAGGTAATATTTTAAATTTGAAGTCGGCTACTTTTTTAATTTTATCTACCAAGTCCTAAGGTCATCCGTATCCGTAGCGGAGGGTTTTTGAACGTTTTTTCCCCATAAAAACCCCAAAACGCCTTCGAACTGCCTCAATGTGCGTTTTTTTCCAAAAAAATTTTCTTTTGCGTTTTTTTTACACGCCTTTGTTCTAATTTTTGGTCAATGACCGTGGCCAATATCAATTTTTGATGGTTTTTTTATTTAAATTCGATTACACTCCTTTTAACAAAATGCCTCGCAATGCCCATATCCCCACTACACCCATTTTAGAAAAACGCCACATAATGCCTCATTACTGACTGGACTGCCACATAACGCAAAACGCAGGGCCGGTTCCATAGGCTTAGTAACCTAGGCACGTGCCTAGGGCCACCAAAAATTTAGAGCCTCCGAATTTTTAGAAAGTTTTATATATAGTTATATGTATTAGGCCTAAATAAATACGTTTATTTCAAAACTAAACAGTTTTTTCATTGAAGGAGTCTAAAATAAATATTGTTTGGCAAAAAACGGCCAAGTTTCAAAGCCCATTTCGCCTTGATTTCCAGCTATGACAACACAACCACCATCGACCTAACATCATTATTTAGAGGCCTAAAACCCAAAAATACAGCCACAATCATTGTTCCCATTTCCCATAGCAACCTGTTTTCAATTTCTAGGCTATCGGCTATCACTAGCCGAAAAAAGTAAGGGTAATCGCCCATGGCGTCGAGATTGGAGGAGAGTTTGTCGGCGAAATTAGGGCCTCCACTTTACAGTTCGCTTAGGGTCTCAAAAAACAAAGGAACGGCCCTGGCAAAACGCCTAAAGATGATGACATTATTTGTGTCTTCCATACACATGATCTAACTAACTTATTGGATCTTGGCACCAACCCAATGGGTATTGCAAACTATCAATCGTCGCTAATACCATGGCCCATTATAGGCTTGTAGGAGTGTAGGGCTTGACATTGGTGTACATGGTATTTTTATAAGTTTAACTTTTTTAATTTTTTAATGGCGTATTCTTTTTATATTTCACATATTATCTATATATCTTAAAAACGAAAGTCGGTGGTTTTCCACTTTGTCCTCTTTTACTTTTTACACTTTCACCCTTCTGATTTTAATTGTTTGTTTGCTTTGGTCCTTTACTCACAAAGTTTAGTTCAACTATGAGAAGTGTCTTAGTATATCTATCACAAAGTTTAGTCCAACTACGAGAAGTGTCTTAGTATATCAAAAATTTGGTTGCATTTTTTTTTCAAATTAGTCGTTGGAAGTTGATGTTCTTGCCGTTGTGTAAGGCCTGCGTAATCCGGTGTTAATTCCTGGTGTCAATTTCTACCGGCGAGGGCCGCATCTCCGGCAGCGATTGTCTACTTCGGAGACCCAAGACGACTTCCAACGACGGTCCGGCAAACCTATCTCCTTCTACATGTCACATATCCGGATAAAATCGGAGGATTACGAATGCATCTTTCGAGGTGATCTACCGACAATTGCCGGAATCCGCTTCCGGAAGATGGTAGACTACGCGTGGCGGTGAAACCGCTGCTAATACAACTAAATGAGCAAATGAAACGATACAGGCGACCGTTGGTGATTTTAAGGCGATGGTTCATTTCCATCGACTGCCGCCCACCGACTTACCTGATTCATCCGCCATATCATACCATACCGGAGATGTTGTAGAGAAAAAAATCCAAAATTAAAGAGATATAAAGGGAGGAATAAGTGTATAAAGAATGGAAGAGGCGGGATGAGTACTTACTTTTTCTATCATCAATCCATTTTATTTTGAATTTATTTTCATGATTTGCATTATTATCTATATACAATTCAGTAGCTTCTTAGTTTGTTTATATATTAATAAATAACGATACCATATTTGTAAAATGAAATAATTACCAATTTATCTTTTGATATACTTTATTATGAACTTAACATATATTACTGTTATTAATATTTATCATTATATATATGTCAATAAGAGATCAAAAACTTAATGTAGCATCACAATCTTAGATCGTTAGTTTTTTTATTTACACAAAATAAATACTTAAATTTCATAGGTTACATTGAGTTCAATCACATACGCTAAAGCACGCGTTTTCATATTATTAACGTATCATATAACGCAAGGACTAAAACATTCGATATCTACGACGTACCCGCGCCGCAATGCGCGCGAGCTTATTACTAGTTATTATTTAAACACAATAATAGAGTAAATTACGGTTTTGGTTAACGTGTTTAGTCATATATTTTTTTTCGAACGGCATGTGTTTAGTCATATACTTGGTTTGGTCCAATTTTACAGTTTCGATGCCTGTGGTTATTATTTCATGGCCTTCAATTTTTGTGAGTCCATAAGAGTAACATTGTGTTCCCGAGTCATTAAAATAAAGTGCAAAGGGTACGAGTTGGACACACGTAGGGTTGTAGACAAGTTGAGCCAAGCTCGAGCTTGTTTAATTTATGATAGCTTGAAATCGAGCTCGGCTCGGATTGGTTCGAGCTTTGTTTTCAAAGCTCCGATTCGGTTCGTAGGAAGTTTTTCAAGCTCGAGTAACTTATAAGTTGCTCGGCTTGCTTACATCCTTAGCCAAATGTATGTAGGATCATATATCAAAATTGATACAGAAAATATATAATTTAAAAAGTTCACGTTTAAAAAAATTGAAAAGTAAATAAAATTGAAATGACAAAACCACCCAAAGACAAAACCATTAATATTAGAAATGAAAACCAATCACACAGTTAAAGAAGAAAGAAAAAAAAAAGATTCAAGACTTGAACTAGAACTAGGGATAGAAATGAAAACCAATCACACAGTTAAAGAAGAAAGAAAAAAAAGATTCAAGACTTGAACTATAGAACTAGGGATGAGCACGATATCCGTTCGGTACCAAACCTGTACCGAATATACCCGGTACGGTTCGGTGCCCGTTCAGTACCCCATACCAAATGCTCATCCCTAACTAGAACCAACTCCTTGGAACAAAAACATCACTACCAAATTATTTTATATGCAGATTATATATGTAATTTATATATATAAATCAGGCCACCACAGAGAGCGGGTCCTGGGCGGTCGCCCACCTTGCCCCTTGTTCTGGCCGGCCCTAGCTAAATCTGTATTATTAGTAGATGGTTTAGAAACGAGACTGATACTATTAAATGTTTTCTGGGAACTACTTGTTCTTCTAGACTGTTTGCTACCGTTGTTTGTGTAGAGCTAACTCCATCTAGTCTAGCGAAAAAGCCAGTTAAATTTGGTGAAAAGCTTTATGAAATTCGCTCACCACGCAAACAAACTTGTGGAGTTAGTTTAGAGGGGCACCTAATTGTCTGCAAATAGGCCCGTCTTCGAAAATATTTGAAAATCTGTGGGCCCTATGCAAAGATAAAATACGAGTCCCTAAAATATAAAATTTTTAAAAAGAATACAAATTTTTTTTTTAAATATATGAAAATAAATTAAAAATTTGTGGAATCACCCGCATGTTATGGCAGGCTGTTTTTTTACGTGAAAACGTAGATAAAAAGTACATCACACGTGCATTTGGACAACGAAACGTAGAAAGAAAACACGCTGTAAGGGTAAATTAAGAAATTACAGAATAGTTACGTCGTAACTTTAAAAATCGTTATTTACAATCATGCAAAACCATCGTAACCTATTTAAATTTATTTAGAAAATACATAAAGTTGCAGAGAGAAAAAAAAATAAGACGTTCTTCATAAAAGAAAATAGAACACACACAACTAATTGTAGATTAAATAATATTTAAGATATTAACATAAATGATCATTTTTAAACTTGATTTGAGAAGTAACTATAATTCCCATTTTGATTTAACGTAACACAAAATTAGTCAATTAATGTCATATGCATTTAATGCAGACAGAAAAAAATCAACTAAAAATGAAGCTATTAGGGTTAGAATCCAAGGTCTACTTGCTAATAAAGTGATATGGGAATCACCAAACCATGCACCTAATCATGTCATTTACCAATTTAGTACTTATATATTTTAAGGTCTACAACGTAACTTTATTAATAAAATAAATTTTTGGGCCCTGAGCTATCGCACGCCCGCACCCCTCTGGGCCGGCCCTGTGCAAATACAAGACGTTTCAAAAAGCACATGGAAGTATCAATCTGCTAAACATTCTACATCCACAAAAAGAGAAGTTCTGAAACTGACATATGTTCCTAATTCCTTCATTATCAATTCTAGATCTCTTTAGTTTAACAAGGTACGAGGGTAATTGCAATCCGCTATGAATATACGCATGCATGTCCTTATTGTTTTTTATTTTCTTTCTGGATTAGTCGGAGCTCAGAAATATATCAAAACCACAATTAGCATGCCAGAAGCTTGCTAGATCGAGCAAAAGAAGAAACATTTCACAACAAAGTTTTGCAAGCCAAATCGGTCCACTTTTACGTATAATGCTTTCTACTTTGTGTACGTATTACTAATTCAATAATATATTGATAAAAAAAAAATAAAGAAGAAAGACTCAACAATATTATCCGCAAATTTATTGCTGCGGACAGTAGCGAAGCTTGACCCGATGACGGCGGTCGAAAACGTATATACCAAAAAATTTCTATAGAACCGGGGGTCGAAACCGTATATACCCAAAAATTTCTAAAGAAAAACTACATATATAACACTACTAAGCGAAAGTTTAGGGGGTCCCCCTGACCCCCCCCCCCCCCCCCCCATACTTCGCCCTGGCTATGAATTGATCAAAGTGGCCTAGTAACCCTGTATATTTCAACGATGGATCTCAACCGATGTTGTCGATGGTGTCTTCTACCTTCTCCTTCATCTTCCTCCATTGATATCCCAGATTTTATAGATTCAGAAGATGAACATGATGATGAAGATAAACTCAATGAAATTCCACCTTTATTATTCACAATACTTTTAACTCCATAATCGAGTTTCCTCTTCATCCTGAAATTACCACCATGATCAGAATCATATTCATTGATGCAATTATAAGATTGGTGAATAGGGTTTCTGAGTAGAATTAAATGGAAAGCAGCTGCTTCCAGTATTTCTTGTTCAGTTGTTGATTCCATTAGTAGATCGATAATATATGTTCAGCAATTTCTTAGGGTTTCATCTTCTTTGCTTTGCTTTGCATCCATTATATGTAGACAGATTACCAGAAGAGACATATAAGATGATGAGTGGAAGGTAAGAGGAAGCTGCGTGTAAATGAGAGTGAAAGTAATCTTGATGACTTCCTCTCTCAAGTTAACCTACAAGACGCGGATACTCAATGTCTACGTCCAACTACAAAAATAATAATATACAAATATAATTTCAATCCTAATTGTTCTATACTAAATTATGTTTATTTTGATTTATATAGTATAGATTCTTTTAATAAATAATAAATGTCTCAAACTATATATACGTGTGAATGTGTGATTAAACATAGACTTTGAATATGTTTTTGTAATAACGAAACCAGTGGCGAATCCAAGAATTTTTTTAGAGAGTTCCTTTTGTTAGAATCTCACTGATTCTCACTTATTTCTCCCAAATCATACAAGGTTTCCGTTTTATTTTTCTATTTTTTTTTCAAACAGAGGGGGTTCCTGGGAACCTAGGAACCCCCTGGATCCGCCATTGAATGAAACCAATCGTTCCGTAAGAAACTAACTCGACTACATACTTTGTGCTAATTTATATTTTAGCGATCGTGATTTCGAAGCCGTGTGTCGATGGTCTATTTCACAAGTTTATAATTCTCGTAAAAGAGGATACAACCATTGTAACACCCAAATTCAAAGAGGTAGTATATATAGTTTTTGGCCTAATTAATGTATACCTAATAGGCTAAAATCCAATATGAGTACACAAGATTCTACGTCTCCCTGTGTATATATATATAGGATTAGGTTCAAGAGTAAACACTAATGTAGCTTGCGAACTGAGTGAACTAATCATGGCCATACACGTGTGTAGATTAATGGCCAAGATTTGATGCTGAAATACACTCTTGAACCTAATGCTTGCGAATTGAGTGAACTAATACTGGCAATACACGTGTGTAGATTAATGGCCAAGATTTGATGTTGAAATACACTAGTGTATTTTACGATTTGATGATGAGATCCTGGCCATACACACGTGTAGATCAATGGCCAAGATTTGTTCACTCAGTTCACAAATACATTAGTGTTCACTCTAGAACCCCACCCTATATATATATATAGGGTAAGGTTCATGTGAGAACCACCCTTATTGCGAGAACCGCGAGAACCAATGTGAACACAAAATAAAATCTAAAAAAAATCAAAAAAGCACTCAAAAAATTTTTTTTTGTTTTTTTTTACTATTTTAAAAAAAAAATCGCTATATTTCGTTACCATAAATTTTTTTTTTTTTTCGAGTAACAGTTATCCATGCACATGTGCATATGTATCATTACTTCGACAAATTCGGTAATACGTTATCAGGAATAGACAATTGCACTTTAATTTACAATACCATTTGTAATACACTACTTTTTACATTACCAATATTCAAAATGCACATGTGCATCATTAGGTATAACTATGATATAACGCGTTTTGGTACAAAAAGTTTGTGATTTTTAATGGAGAAGTAGACCCATATATATGTTTTTTTGTTAGTTATATCTAGTGGTTGATGGTTTGGTTATAGTTGTCAATTTATGATGTAATATGTTGATTGGATGGTATAAATGGTGTTTACATCCATGTAATAAAGTGAAAATATTGTTAATGGTATTGTATTATAGATGGTAGGAGCTAATGGTATTGTATTATGGATGATATGAGGCAATGGTAGTGTATTATGGATGGTATGATAGATGAAAGGGAAAGTGTATTCAAAGTAGTGTATCAAAACACCTTATTTCATGTTGATACATATAAATGCACATGTGCATTTCTAATATTGGTAATGTAAAAAGTAATGTATTACATATAGTAGTGTAAATGAAAGTGCAATTGTCTAATATGTGTAATGAATTACGGAATTTGTCAAAGAAATGAAAAAAATGCACATGTGCATGCTTGTGTATTACGGATGGAATGATAGATGAAAGAGAAAGTAGTGTACCAAAACACCTTATTTCATGTTGATATATATAGATGCACATGTGCATTTCTAATATTGTTAACTTAAAAAATAGTGTATTACAGGTAGTAGTGTAAATGAAAGTGCAATTAACTATTATTTGTAATGAATTACGGAATTTGACAAAGAAATGATACATATGCACATGTGCATTGATAACTGTTACTCAATTTTTTTTTTTGAAATTTTTATTTTATTTTTTTTATTAACAAAATATAGCGATTTTTCCAAAAAAAAATAGTAAAAAAATAATTTTGCGTGTTTTTTAGATTTTTTTAGGAATTATTGTTTGTGTTCACACTGGTTTTCGCGGTTCTCGCAATAAAGGGTGGTTCCTAACGGATCTTTGTCATATATATATATATATATATATATATATATATATATAGAGTAGGGTTCGCACGGAAAGTGTGTTTTTCCTAGAAAGTCCAGGAAGCGATCTGGTCCATCCGATTGGTGTGTTTAAGGGTTGAGATTAAATCAATGGCAACCTTGTAATATTTGAGTTATATAATTAGAGACTTTTAATATAGTGAGGGTATTTTGGTAATTGGAAGTGTTTTAAATAAGTCAAGAAACTGCCATATCAATAACCAATCCCTAAATTCATGCAATTTCCCCTCTTTCTCTCTCTCTTTCTCTCTCTCCCTCTCTAAACCGATCTCTTTCCCCTTGTTGCTGGCGACGCAAAACAGGACCCCAAGAGCATTCAGATTTCGGTTCCAAGGCTTGTTCATACCCTTTTTCTTCACTAGGTATTCATATCTTGTGTTGTGATTAAAGTTCTTGAAGTGCATATACGTTTTCGGTCTTAATCTGCTTGTAACTTGGCTGCGTTTTTTCTGTTTTAATTGATGATTGTAGAGAGGCTTGTACCGCTGTTTCTGAGTCAAGAAATCTGCTTGCTGTTAAAACACAACGTCAAGAAATCTGCTTGCTGTTAAAACACAATGTCAAGAATTCTCCAGCAATCTGCTTGCTGTTAAAACACAGCGTCAATAAATCTGCTTGCTGTTAAAACACAATGTCCAGAATCCTCCAGCAATCTGCTTGCTGTTAAAACACAGCGTCAAGAATCTGCTTGCTGTTAAAACACAATGGCCTGCTTACTGTTAAAACACAATGTCAAGAAATCTGCTTGCTGTTAAAACACAATATCAAGAAATCCTCCAGCAAATCTGCTGACTTAAAACACAATCAGATTTGTTAAACTCCAGTATGAAAACAAACTGTTGTAAAACACATTATGATGTAATGTAATCATCAAAAAACACAATGTGATGTAATGTGACGTAGACAACAACATAAAACACATTCAAAGTGTTAAAATGCAAAAGAACTGTTAAAACACAACCTGATTATATATTGACTTCAGAGTGTTAAAACACACTGACTTCAACCTCTCTGACTGGTAAAACACATCACCAAGACCTGCTGATAGTTTTTCCAGATAAACACATTGACCTCCAGATTTGAATTTGAATTTGAATTCGAAAACAACAAAAATTCCGAAAATCATGGAATGTTAGTTAGTGAAAAATAAATTCCAAAAATAAAATTAAAATGTAAAATTACATAGTTGCCCTTTTAGTTAAAATAACTCAATGCCACATGTTCAATTCTCATTGCTTCCTAGACTTTCTAGGAAAAATAGACTTTACACCCAACTCCTACTATATATATATATAAGGCAAGGCTATATAGAAAACCCTATATATATAAAAAAACCCTAGAAAACCCAACCTCCCGACATTTTTTTTTGAAAAAAATAACACATGTAATATACATGTTTTTAAGAGTTTTGGGCCAAAAAAATCAAAAAAGCGCCGAAGGAATGATTTTAAAAAAAAATTTTCAGCAATTTCTGTCTTTTGTGCCTAACACATGTTAGGCAACCTGACATTGCTGAAATTTGTTTATTTTTTTTTAAAAAATCCCTTCGGCGCTTTTTTGTTTTTTTGGCCCAAATCACTTTAAAACACGTATATTACATGTGTTATTTTTTTCAAAAAAAAAAAATGTCGGGAGGTTGGGTAAAAATGGGGGGAGATTTGAGTTTCCAGAGTTTTCTAAAAATTTAAGGGTTTTCTGTCTAGCCTTCCCTTATATATATATATATGCTAATTACAAGGAGAAAACCCACTCCAGTTGACTAAACCCTGAAAACTCACACATGTGGCTAGGATTGAGCCACATCACATGTATGTATAAGATGAGACAAGGGCAATTTCGTCATTTCCCTTAATCTTTGACTGAATGTATAAGTGATAAGTGTGTGAGAGACGACTGACTTTGCTGCCTTTCTCCTCTGTTTTCAATTATTACCAATTGTACTTGATCTATCACATTTCTTTAGTACTTTTTGTTTTATGTATATTAAATATGGTCTTAAATCTCTCGCATCTCAAGAATGTTGTACTTGATCTATCACATTTCTTTATTTCTTTTTGTTTTATAAAGTATGAACAACTAATAACATTTAAAAAAAATAATAATATAAACTAGATGCCACCCCAACTTGAAATTAAAAATTTCCTTGAGTTATTGATGGAAAACGAAATCTTGATTTGAAAACTCAAATATTCATTCATTGTGGAGAATCATAAACGACACAAAGCATATCATATATCTATTTTTTTTTCTTTCTTTTATATAAACTCATATATCCACTCGACGCTTTTTTGATTTTTTTGGCTCAAAACTCTTAAAAACATGTATATTACATGTGTTATTTTTTTCAAAAAAAAAAGTCGGGAGGTTGGGTTTTCTTTGGTTTTCTCAAATTTTTAGGGTTTTCTCCCTAGCATTATTCTATATATATATATATATATATTGTAGTGGGATCGATGTCAAGTTAACAACCAACAACTAGTGTACACACTACATTAGTTTATACCCAAACTTGTGATTCATGGCATACATTTATATACTCAACTATCATCTTCAAGCCTTCAATATGTTGTTAAATTCATTAACGGATTTTTAATAGTTATAAAAGCAAAACAAAATTATACATAAACTAAAGCCTAACAGAAACAAAAAAATAAATCAGTCACCTGTGTCTTAAATAAAAACAAAGGTGCAAACAGCAGGATTCTTTTATTTATAAGATTCAAAAGGAAATGGATAATTTGGATTAAATGTTATAGTAATTGTAACATTTGTGATTCTATATTCAACTTTGCCTACACACTTGTTAGAAAGCTAAAGGTAACAAATAAATCTAGATCACAACGTTCATATGAATTTAATGTTCAATACTTATTCGAAAGATTTGTGACTTTATTTTTAAACACAACACAGGACCAATGTATTATCTTTAAAATATTATTTATTAAATGCGATTGCATGCTTCTTTTAAGGACAAAACAAAAATAACAAACTTCTAAATATGTTATTCCAAGTTGTGATAGTCCAAAAAATGTTCATATAGTTGGCGGACCTTTTCAAAAGGTTAGTAGGATCCGCATCGTGGTCACACCATGCATCCATTGGCCCATATTCGGATCACTCTTTTATAAATTTTCTTCTTGTTGGGTTTTGTCAAAAGATGAATTAACATACCTTTTTGTAAAACAATAAACACCTCATAAAGGCTTCTGAAAAGATGAAAAAAGATGCCCATGTAACAAACTAACTCGTTAAAGCATAAGACAGGGATGTACTTATATGTGGTTACGAACCCCCACATACAGAGAATTAGAGACTAAGATTACAGAGAGAGGGAAACATCATGGAAATCAATAATATGTGACTGGGGTGTGTGGGAGAGATCATTGCGAATGGTCTTAATTAAGTGGACCAACACATCCTTACACATTTGGGTTTTCTCTTCAACTAGTGTGTTATGGTGTGTATTCTAGCTATGGTCCGCGCACTCAGGACCATACCCACACTTAGTCTAAAAACACTCGGCTGGTAACAACGTTCCTCTGCGGGCAACTCCTACGGGCACACAACCACGCCAGCGCAGAGCGGACAAATATTACAAGGTGAAAGGGACCTGCAGCCAATCAGTGTCTGCCAGAGATTGTACCAAAGAATCCCCACGATGTGCAATCGTGTAGGGGACAAAAAGTACAGGCGATAGCCTCGTGTGGCCAATCAACATGCGCCGTTTCACCTCCCCTTAATCTCCACTAATGGTTGATGACAAACAAGACAAGAAGTACATCTGGAAAGCGACATGTAGCCAAACACGATGAGCGATCGTACTCTCACCTCTGCGGACACTCTCGGCCGCGACACTGGTGATTAAAAGGATATTCCATGATAGCGATGTCTCATCCAATCAACCACACTCCTTCTCCAACCCTTCAGCTATAAATACTATCCTCTACCAAAGGTTTAAGAGATCCCTATTCTTGCTATCTTAAACTTAACACAGCTCCAACTCTTCAGCTATAAATACCAACCTCCACCAAAGGTTTAAGAGATCCCTATTCTTGCTATCTCACTCTTAACACAGACTTGTTCCTTTTCTCTCTAGAAAGAACATACATTTATTCTCACGCTGGAGGGTGGTTACGATAAGAACCCCCACCTCTCTTTCTCGTAACGAGCTCACGACGTTGTTTGAGTTTTGCAGATCGATCCGTTGAAGACAAACAGTTCATGTTGATCAAAGAGAATCAGAAGAGATAAACCCCTGGTCGAGACACTCTCGGTCTATCCCCTGCGGATCAGACTCATGTTTCTTCAGGTTCGATTTTGAATTTAAAATATATCAAAACGTAGATAAAAACAATTGCGTCGCAATGTATATTCGGAGTTTTATTAAACATCATCTTCGAAAAAAAGATGTTATCTCAATCGAAAACCATAAGAAGGAATATTGATACCGGTTCTGATCGATAATATATAGCTATAGCTATACCGTTACCGATCTTGTCTGGTCGGTATTGATTCAATTTGTTTCGTTACCAATATGATACCAATAATCAGTATAGTTTAGACACAAAACTTTTTTTCCTAATCGCAACTCGGTTCGTTATGATACGATATTTAGTATGGTTTGCGATACAAAAAAAAGGTTTATTACAATGATTTCATTTCGCATAAATTGTTGTTTGTCAGATCTTCGGTTATAGTTTCCGCCTATAATCGAAGAGATTCCTATTCAAATCATTACAATATACCTACGCTATTGGTTTTTTAATTAACAATTAAAATTTTTAAATAAGAAATAGAAAATAAGAGAAGTGCGAAAAAGAATATTGGGCTTATAAAATTTTAAGCATGGTGGATGCTTGTCGACCCTTCTTATTACAATCCTTTCTAGTTATGTTGTCGCAAATAGGTTGCAAATTTTGGCCGTGAAATCTAGATGTCGCTAAATTAGAGACAATATTTTCATTCGCTAAAATCTGCGTGAAATGATATCGGTATAAAATGGTCATAAAAGAAACTAGCAAGGAAGGTTTTATAGACTGAATAATGCAGTCGCAGGCCTTTAGCTGCTAATTTACAATCACTATGATGGTAACAAATAACTGTTTTTTTAGTAGGCTATGATCATCCATCCTTTAGATGATAACCTAGCAAAAGCTGGATCCACCAATATCAACTTTAAAGTTATGTTAAAGATATGTACCCTGTTTATGGTATACTCTCCGTTAAGTCTCATGTCATGGTGATTGTGACGCAATTTACAGAAGATGGAAATATGTATAACTAGCAACCTCATTCTTATTTTTTCAGAAAGAAATAAAAATAAATCAATAAATAGTCTAGAAAAGCTAAATATGATATAGCTACCATCAATACAAAATTAATTTCAAATATAGAATTAAGAGAAATCGTATAAGGAGAACTATGTAAAATTTAATATACTGATGATGTATTTCTTTACTTAAAATTGATTAAGAAAAACAGAAAATTAATTGAAAATTCCTGTATACTATTTGTTGTGTTTGTAGATTAATTAATAAAATATTATAAACCATGGTTTCAGGAACAAGTGAAAAAGTAACACAAGTAAACGCATAACAAGCAACAAGAATAATTTCACTCGAGTAAATCGTTTTACGAATAAAGAATTCCTAACAAATTATCTTGTTCACATGATGACTATGAAAATACTGTAACACGTAAGATGTTAATTAATTTGGGTTTTTAAATGATATAGACAACAAGCATTTATTATATATAAAACAAAGTTGTATAATGACATTATTTAGCTTCACATTTTGGTTTAGACCAAATGTATATATTTAATAATATATCTTCAAACAACTATGATCATTGTATAACTGGTACGCGTTTACCAAATGTATATTGGATTAAATATCTTGAAATCTACATTCATACCGTAGTGAAATCCTTACATTGCAGGCCACTTACATTGCGTGTATTCTTAGAAGAAGGATGATCACTAATGGTTAACTAGCTGGATTGTCTCTTACGTGGGTTCAATCTCCTTCTCTACTCGCCAATGACTAAGATCTTGCAAAACAGCAACACCGTTAGCTCATTAAGAGGGGAATATGGGGGTTTCCCTCTTAACCGGGCTCCGGCGTGAGAATAAGTACTGCTCTGAGTAGGAAAACAATGTGTGTTGTGTGTGAAAGGTGAGGAGAATAGAATGGATAACCTGAATGATGAATGGTCCTATTTATAGCCGGAGGGTGAAGGAGGGAGGAGCGACCTGGTCAGCTGTTATCGGGAGCCAGCTGTCCGACCAAGGGGAATATCCTCTTGGTCTCCTCTGCTGAGGTCAGGATAGTAGTCCACGTGGCGCGCTGACATTTGTCCATGCTGGAGAAATCATACTGCTGTTATCGGTCTGCCCCCAGATTTGTTGCAGGTCTACATGGCGCTCGATTACTGGTGACATGTGTCGTCCTTTCTGTCGGAAAGAGCATCTTTGGTGCCACCCTGACTTCTTCCAGAAGCTTCTAGAAACTTCTGGATTTTACTTGCTGATGTAGGCGCCATGTTGGACGGAAAAAGTGGTGTGGTCCCTGTCATGTGGATGCAGAATTGGGACCATACCTCTTCAAGTCCCCCCAGTCCAGTGTGTCTTCTAGTTGAGTTGATCGTCTAGTAGGGATTCTGGACTTATAAGGGTAGTGATTGTTTTTCTGTTTACTGCGCATGATGTATAGAGTGTGGTGGTAACTTTGTAGAGTTGAGCCAAATGGACGTGCGGCGCATGGCGTACGATGGTAACCTTGCAAAGTTGAGCTAACTGGACGCACGGCGCATGGCGTATGATGGTAATCTTACAAAGTTGAGCCAACTGGACGTACGGCGCATGGAGTATGATGGTAACCTTGCAAAGTTGAGCCAACTGGACGCACGGCGCATGGCGTATGGTGGTAACCTTGCAAAGTTGAGCCAACTGGATGCACGGCGCATGGCGTATGATGGTTCCTTCTGAAGGAAGTTTCGTTTGGTGGATACAACTGTCATGACTGATGTGCCGTCTGATGTCGCTATCTTTTCAGAGGTGAACAGTTGCCTTTTCAGGTGTGTCAGTTACTTTATCACCAGGATGCCAGTCGTGTGCCGCCCACGTCCCCGAAAAGTAAGGCGACGGTTTATCTCTCCTACGACGTGTCTTCTCCTCGTTGGTTGACCGTCTGTCTTCCTGACGATTCATTACCCATCGCATTAAATGCGATGGGTATAAATAGTTTGCGGTTTCCCCATTTTCGTCACTTTTCGAAATTCAAATTCCATTCTCTCTTTGGGTTCTTACCGAATCTCCTCTTTTTTCTCTCTTCCTCTTTCATCAAATTCCTCCTTTCCTATCTCTTTGTCTTTGCAACCATGTCTACCAGCGGTAATCCTACCCGAAAGAGGAAGTACAAACCGAAGATTCCTCCAGGTCCGGATCGTGCTGAGATAAGCTGGAAGGAGGAGGAGTTTCAAAATCTTGTCCGGGACATGGGTTTTCGGTCTGAGTAGGGTGCTCAGTTTCCGACTCAGAATTCAACTGCTTTGGATGCTCCTCCTGGGTACATAACCCTGTATGCTGCTTTTTTCGTGAGGGTAACTTTCGTCTTCCCATGACGAAGTTCACCGGTGAAGTGCTGACCAACTACGGGCTTCATATTTCAGAGATAAACGCTTTGGGGCTGCCCCGGATTACTCATTTTGAGTTTATATGTAGGGCCAACCGTATTGAACCGACCTTTGAGATGTTCAATGTTTTTTACTACGTGAGTTACACCAGAGGTTTCTACTCCTTCAACTCCTGAACTGGTGGGGTTAGTCCTTGCAGCGCTAACCCACCGAAAAGTTTACACGATTGGAAACAAAAGTTTTTCTACATCCACCGTGGTGTCATCCCCATCGATATGCATTATCGCCCGGAGAGTGAAGGCATTCCTCGCGTGAATGTGTCTATAAGCTTTGCTGATCAAGAGTGGTACAAGGTGTTAACCCGGAATGTTACTTCTATTTCTCAACTTGAAGAGAGAGCACTGGTGGGAGCTGGTATGAGCATGTTGTGTGTAACACCCCGTGTTTTCACGAGTGAAAGTCAAAGTCAAGGTCAAAGTCAACGACCGATTTCGCGCGACGTGACTCGTAGAAATGTTTTTATTTTATTTATATTATGTGGAGTAAATGTCGTTCATTACAATAACCGAATCGTGTTTACCGTATTTCAATCGACCTACGACTGTGAATGGTAGGAAGTAACAATGCGATAAAGTTAATCAAGCTATGCTAACCAAAATCGACATCGAACCGTAACTCGAATTGTGTATTTTACTTGTTGTTATACGTGTGTGTGTGCCTTACGTGTTACCTGTGCATATTTATTTTATGTTATGTCATGAGAATCAAGCGAACTCAATCGAACTCGAAGTCTAACTCGAATGTAAACGAACCCGAACCCAAATTCCGAGTCGAACCCTATAAGAAGTAGTTGGGACTGAAAGTAATTTGACTAGGAAACCCTATCGAATCGCTCGCAAATCGAAACTGAAGCAACGTCGCACCGAACACCTCAAAGCAGGCGGCATCCGCACGGATGGTCAATCCGCACGGATTGCCAATCCGCACGGATTGCCAATCCGTACGGATGACCAGTCCGCGCGGATAGCCTACCCGGGTGCGTGCCATGCGCACGGCTCACCCTTTCCCTTTTCGGCATCCTATAAATACACGGGTCACTCTCCACTTTTTCCACTTTTGGCAAGTGACGTCCGAACCGCACGCATTCTTCACTTTTTCTCAGATTTCTCCCAAACCAGGTAAGATCTTGCACTAATTCTTGTACATCTTTGATCATTACACAATTCTACACGTTTCCATCTTTCAAATCTTCACTTTTAACCATGAAATCACCCGGATTTGGGGTATTCTCGGGTGACGTCATCATGAAGTTCTTATGAACTTCAAGCTTGACCTCATTCCACCAAGAATAGCTCAGATCTAAACGATTTCTACAAGATTTCATAATAACTTCACCTAGATCTAAACTTTTCTAAGGATAAAAGAGTTGAAAGAAATAGACCTAAGTTCTCTCCTTCTTTTACCCTTAAAGTCGGTACGAATCTGATCGGTTCTAGTCTCTACTCGAAAATAGTGATACACTAGTCCTAGATCTGGAATTCTACCGCAAGGCACCTGATTTCGGGGTCAACTGGAACTACCGTTCTGAGTCGCCGACAGGCCGAGTTAGGGTGGTTCCTGACCGGTCTGGTCACGCGGGTGAGAATACAAATTCCAAGTGGTTGCCACGTAATCAGAACGTCTCGATAAACGAAAACAGAAACCAAGTGTAGACGAACGGAACAACCAGACCAGTTGTCCGCACGGACAGGCTGTCCGCACGGACAAGCTGTCCGCACGGACAGGCTGTGCGCACGGATTACCATCCGCACACACAGGTCATCCGGACGAGTTGTCACCCGGATGAGCTACCCTTGGGACCCACTTTCCAAACAAGGTTTGAGTATCGACGAATGAGCAATCCGGACGGACGACCTCTGAATGGATTACTCTTCGGACCATGAGATACTAAGGCCTTAAAATGAAAATCAAACAATATTCATCCGCACGGTCAAGTCGTACGCACGGACAGGCTATCCGGACGGATTGTCTCTGCCCGCGCGCACAGGCTTGAAAGGTAGAAACACTTATGTGTTTTCTAAATGCTACAACGAAAATTCCAAAGCACAAGCCATCATACACAAACACATCCCACTCTTAGGAAGAAACAATCCACTTGAACGTTTATCCACACGAACAACTTGTCCGTACGGATAAGTCATCCGCACGCACAACTAATCCGCATGGATCGCCATCCACACGGACAGTCACACGCACGGATAGCTTATCCGGATGGATCACCATCCGCACGCATCACCATCCGCACGGATAGGTCATGCGCACGGATGACTTCTACTCACGGATAGCTGATCCGCATGATCAGCCATCCTAACCACTCTCACTTTGTACTGTTTTACGCGCCACTTATCGTTATGCTATCGAATCTATTCAGGCTAACCGTACTCGCTGTAAAGCGCTCCCTTCAATCCACAATCGCTGTGAGTATACTCGAACCCTTTTTGCTTTAGCACTTTTGGGTGTTACATACGTTACAACTATTCAAACTACAACTATCACACTACTTAAGCTATTTTAACGCTAAACCATTAATGCATGTTATATGTGGCTTATGAATGCTTGTTTGTTATGTTTACACATGGGATGCTGTCTACCTGCCTTAGCAACGATAGTACTATAGTTTGGACTCAGCACCCATTCACACGGGGGTTGTTAAGGATCTTTTACTTGCATGGATTACGGTGGTAATCATGTATTGCGAACTGCCTCGGGCAGTCAACCCGCAGTCATTGGTATCGATGGATCTATGTCGATAACTAACGTGCTTCATTTCACTATGTGTACGTGCTGGTTATGCGTAAACGAATTCGAACTCTATATGCTATTATCAAACTTGTATGCTCACCTTTACATTTTATGTATTGACATTATTTTAACGTATGTGACAGGTGCTTAGGATGCATATGTGGTAGGGAATGGAAGCTAGAATAAAGCTTTAGAGCCCAACAAATAGTTGTCTGTAGATAACTTAATAGGGGTCTCTAGAAGCAGATAAACAATTGCTACTTATTTAAATCTGAGTTGTCGGAACAGAATATTCGTTTTGATGTTGTCTATAATAACTTGTTTGACTATTTATGTTACGGTATGGGACGTAATGCTTTAATTAAATGGTGATGATAGTTGTTATGGAAACTTCTGGACAATCTGTTTCGCTCAGTGCCACGCCCCGATGATTCCACCATCGGTTGGGGTGTGACAGATTGGTATCAGAGCCATAACTATAGGGAATTAGGCAAGACTCGACCTAGTCCGGGTCGAAGTCTTAGAGACCTAGTCTATAGTTAAGAACCAACAGACCGACTCACGCGTATGCGTAAACTCGCCACTATCACTCGCTCTTTATATCACTGCACCCGAATTTTCAAGTTGTGAACAGGTAATGAGGTCGAGAATAGGTGTGAAAACCGCAAACTCTTGACTAAAGTTGCCTAATCAGCTTGTGTTCTAGCTACAGACGAGGAGAATCATACCAAATCAGGAGTGAAATCCATATTTTGATGAATAATCTCCTCAATTTTTATCAAAAACGAGGACGGAAGTTGCAAGATAGGGGTGAAACCTTAACCTTGACGACTCGTCCCACTTTTATACAAAAACTCTCACCAAAGTTCGATGGACTCCAACGATCTAAAGACACAATATAACCAATGGGAATTGCACCAACACCCAAGAATCGAGGCAAAGGCATAGTCCTGGAGGTAATTGTGCAGGATCCTTGCGAATAGTCGAGCCACTTTGGTTAGTCGAAGTCTATTAGCCGCAGACAATCTACCTTCGATTTATCGATCTTTATGAAAGTTTTATGCATTTTCTGTTATTTGTTAACGTTTTGAGGTACTATTGATTTCGACCCAACACTATTGCTTCTGCTAAAACACAAAACCCACACAACTCATCGCTAGCGAATCAACAATAGAGGCAGTCAGGATACTTTGTATGCTCGTATGTGTTCTTAGTGATTAAGTAATGTGTGTTTTGCTATTACATGTCTAGGAATGTTGTGATTATATGCTCTATGTGTTTATGTGATTTTGTGCGATTCTGTGATTTTGTGACTATATGTGCTTACATGGTACGTGTTACTGAGCTTTAGTAGTAGTAAACGTGTGAGGTGAGATTCGAATACATGTGTTGAGTTCCATGGCGATGTCTATTGCAGACAATGTCGTCTGGATCCCGTCATCCACTCTCTCGCCAGGAAAAGAAAGACAGACGTCTTGCTTCCATCGTCGCGAAAGCTGTAGCAAAGGCAGTGAGCGATGCCTATGAGAATGCCAGCAAATCATCCGAGGAATCAAGGACTGAAGGTCCTAGAGCTGTCGCAAGACCTTTCAGTTTCAAACAATTCAAGTCATGTGGGCCGAAAGAATTCACGGGCGAAGGAGGTCCTACTGCACTATTCCACTGGTTTGACTCTATCGAGGTTACTCTGCGACAAAGTGGTTGCCCTGATGACCTTCGAACTCTGAACGCTACCGGCGTCTTTCAGTCCCGTGCTTTGGACTGGTGGACGGCCGAGAGGAACAAGAGAGGGAATGATGCAGCTTACGGTTTGTCGTGGGATGAGCTCAAGGAAGTCATGCTAGAGGAATTCTGCCCTCCTCACGAGCGTCAAAAGCTTGAAGATGAATTTTGGCACATACATCAGAAGGATGGAGACAATGCTGGCCTCACTGCTCGCTTCAAACAGCTCAGCATTATCTGTCCTGACCAGGTCAAGACTCCTGAGATGACCATCAAGAAGTACATCCGAGCCCTGCCCGACTGCGTCGCTGATTTCATGCAAGCGGCTAAGACTGCCACGATCGAAGAGACCTATCTGCTGGCCGCTGAAATCAATGACAAAAGGGTTAAGGCTGGGGTGTGGGATAAGACCTCAAAGCATCTGCATCAAGCTACCGCTACTGCACCAACTGCTGAACCTACCTCGTCAAGCAACAAGCGAAAGAACAAGAGAAAGAACAGCTCCACCAACAAGAACTGTGCGATTACTGCTGCACCGATCCAAGCTGTACCTGCCCAACAGCGTCAAGTAGCGGCGCCTGTGGCCAATGCATCACCAGCCAAGCGTGCATATACTGGATCACACCCACTCTACCCTACTTGCACCTATCATCACCCGACTGCTATTCAATGCCGCTTCTTTGCTCATTGCAACGTCTACGGCCACTTTACTGCCAACTGCCGTATTCGTCAAGCTCCTGCCAATCAAGCTCTACTCGCTGCCCCACAGGGTCAACAAGCTCCTCCGGCACCCGCAGTCAAAGCCAGAGCATGCTTCGCGTGTGGCGACCCGAATCATTTCGCCAACATGTGCCCGAACAGGGTAGTGAAACAAGAACCGCAACAGCAGCCGCCACAGCAGCAACAGCAGCAACAACAACAACAGGCAGCACGCGCCAGAACTTTCAATCTCAATGTGCGTCAAGCCCAGGCCGACAACAACGTGGTCAATTGTACGTTCCTTGTGAATGGTATTTATGCTTCATGTTTGTTTGATACTGGAGCCGATAATTGCTTTGTGTCACTCGAATTTGAGAAACTCCTTAATCGTAAACGTTCTCGACTCTCCTCTGCATTCGATGTTGAAGTCGCTACCGGAAGAACCATCGCTGTAAACTCTGTTATTCGTGATTGCACTCTCGAGCTCAACAATCACATCTTCTCAATCGATCTCATTCCAATGCAACTAGGAAGCTTTGATGTCATAGTAGGCATGGACTTTCTACGCGAAAACCATGCCGAAGTTGTGTGCTTCGATAAAATGATTCGTTTTTCGCTCGCAAACGGTGATTCGTTGTGTGTTTATGGTGATACTACTTCGAGGGGTCTCAAGCTTATGTCATGCCTACAAGCTAGCAAGTATCTCCGCAAGGAATACAGGGCTTTCTTGGCTCATGTCGTAGCAGCGGAGAAGGAAAAGAAAGAGAAGAAGGAAGTGAAGGACGTTCCTGTGGTTCGAGAATTTCCTCAAGTATTTCCAGAGGACCTTCCCGGACTACCTCCTAAGCGTGATATTGATTTTCGCATTGATCTCATTCCTGGAGCTAATCCTATCGCCAGAGCTCCTTATCGACTCGCGCCGTCCGAAATGCGCGAACTCTCAACCCAACTCCAGGAATTACTTGAGAAAGGCTTTATTCGCCCGAGCACCTCTCCTTGGAGCGCACCAGTTCTTTTCGTTAAAAAGAAGGACGGGTCGTTCCGGATGTGCATCGACTACCGGGAATTGAATAAGTTGACTATCAAGAACCGCTATCCTCTGCCTCGAATCGACGATTTGTTTGATCAGCTGCAAGGCGCTACGTGTTTCTCGAAGATCGATTTACGTTCAGGATATCATCAGCTGCGTATACAAGAGGAGGATATACCCAAAACCGCGTTTCGCACTCGTTACGGCCATTACGAATTCGTTGTCATGCCTTTTGGCCTAACAAACGCACCAGCAGTTTTCATGGATCTGATGAATCGAGTGTGTAAATCATATCTCGACCGTTTCGTCATCGTATTCATCGATGATGTCTTGATTTATTCTAAAACGAGAGCCGAACACACGCAACATCTACGTTTAGTTCTCGAGTTGCTCCAGGGGAATCAACTCTACGCCAAATTCTCCAAGTGCGAGTTTTGGTTGGGGGAGGTTCAGTTTCTGGGTCACATCGTTAATAGTCAGGGCATTCACGTCGATCCTGCGAAGATTGAAGCTGTTAAGAGCTGGGTTACGCCTAAGAACCCGACTGAAGTCCACTCATTCCTTCGGCTAGCGGGCTATTATCGACGATTTATCGAAGGATTCTCGAAGATTGCTGTACCACTCACTTCTCTCACTCATAAGGACCAGCCTTTTGTCTGGGGAACCAAACAAGAGTCTGCCTTAAGAACCCTTTTTGGTTTAGCACTTTTGGGTGTTACATACGTTACAACTATTCAAACTACAACTACCACACTACTCAAGCTATTTTAACGCTAAACCATTAATGCATGTTATACGTGCCTTATGAATGCTTGTTTGTTATGTTTACACATGGAATGCTGTCTACCTGCCTTAGCAACGATAGTACTATAGTTTGGACTCAGCACCCGTTCACACGGGGGTTGTTAAGGATCTTTTACTTGCATGGATTACGGTGGTAATCATGTATTGCGAACTGCCTCGGGCAGTCAACCCGCAGTCATTGGTATCGATGGATCTATGTCGATAACTAACGTGATTCATTTCACTATGTGTACGTGCTGGTTATGCGTAAACGAATTCGAACTCTATATGCTATTATCAAACTTGTATGCTCACCTTTACATTTTATGTATTGACATTATTTTAACGTATGTGACAGGTGCTTAGGATGCATATGTGGTAGGGAATGGAAGCTAGAATAAAGCTTTAGAGCCCAACAAATAGTTGTCTGTAGATAACTTAATAGGGGTCTCTAGAAGCAGATAAACAATTGCTACTTATTTAAATCTGAGTTGTCGGAACAGAATATTCATTTTGATGTTGTCTGTAATAACTTGTTTGACTATTTATGTTACGGTATGGGACGTAATGCTTTAATTAAATGGTGATGATAGTTGTTATGGAAACTTCTGGACAATCTGTTTCGCTCAGTGCCATGCCCCGATGATTCCGCCATCGGTTGGGGTGTGACATTGTGGGTCCCTAAGAACCCTAGGGGTATCCCTGTTTATGGTTATCAGGGGAAAGGTATTAGTGTTTCTCATTTATGTTTGTGTTGTTCCTTGATTTCGTTATGCTCTTCCTCATGTTTTTGTATTTTACAGTTGGGTATAGTTTGTTGAACGTCCTCGATCCTAAAGCTGCTGGTGCTATGATTGAAGCGACGTTAACTGAAGGGAGGCCCTTGTGGTTGGATCAGATACGGGATCGATTCTTGCACCCTACCTGTGAAAGCTTTGCCACTTATGCTAACACCATTTTAGGTGATGATGGTGGGGATGATCTTGACGATGTACTTAGTTCCACTCGAGAGGAGATTATTATCCTTTCGAGTGAGGGTTCTGATAGGTCACCTGGAGATCTAATCCCTCGTTCCCCGCGTGCAGGTCCGGCGCAAGGGGCTGCGAACGACCCTGTGAATGAGCCTGCTGGTGAGGATGTTGATGTTCCGGTTGACGTTGTTGATCAGTTGGAAACCAGGAAGAAGAAGAAGGTAGATAAACCTGAGGAAAAGACGGTTGAGGAGCCGACGGCTAAGGCATCTCGTAAGCATCCCTCTAATTCTTCCTACCTGGATTATGTTGTCATCTCTGACACGCTGTCTGGTTTAGACGCAGGGGATAAGCGTGCTGAGCGCGATCCCGATGATAGTGCCACTTTAACATAAATAATGAAGAAAAAAGCTCTTGAAGACAAGAAAAAAGCTCTTGAAGACAAGAAACGGAAGCTTGCTGCTGCTCTTGTAGCGAAGAAGGCTAATCTCCAGAAGGAGACTCCCCCCGCTCCTTCAGAATCGGAGATTGATTTGGGTGTTTTATCTGCAAAACATGGTAATCTCTTGGAGAAGATATATGCAGCTTCTGGTTCCCAAGGTACAAAGTTTTGCATTTGTATGTCTTGCTTTTTACTTCGCTTCTTTATTTTTTACTGTCATTCTTGTTTTGTAACAGGTGCTAAGTCGGGTAAGACTTCCTGTAAGGTTGATATTTCGAAGATTACTCCTCCTTCCTCTCCTCCTTCTAGACTCTTTGGTCAATCTCCTCCACATGCTGATCCAGGAATGAGGAAAGAAGGTGATGTGGAGACTGAGCAAGTTGGGGAGGAAGGTGATGTGGAGACTGAGCAAGTTAGGGAGGGTGTTGGTGGTGATAGTGATGGTGATAATGATGGAGCTCATGGCGGTGATGGTAATGATGGAGCTCGTGGTGGTGGTGATGATGTTCAGGAGGAGTCTAGCGAGGCTACTCCTCACCATACTGTTTACACCAAGGTTATCCGGGATTCTGGCCGGGGTGGTGCTTCTGGGACTCATCATAGTCCGGAGTATGAGCATGTTCAGGGTGGGTCTTGGGATACCTATAACCTGCATGTGCTGATCTCCCGCATGCCCCCCGATGGAACTTGACCCAAGGTTCTCAGATGACCGAGCTCGCTAACTGCCGTGAGTTTTTTTCTCTGTCCTTCCCCCTGCTGAAAGATTGTTTCAAAAGAAACGCGATCGGATGGATCTCTTGGATGATCACATCCATGCTGTGGTCAACTTTTTTGCTACCTCCCAGGAGATCGCCCGGGAGTGGCAGTTGATGGGGGAAGATACTTTGGAGTTTGAAAACGCAAAGAAGGCATTCAATGAAGAGAGGGAAAAATTGAATGCTGAGAAGAAAGGTTCGGCGTGGAGGGTTGCCGATGCGGAGGAGAAACTTGCCAAGGAAAGGCAGTTGAACGCCGACAGGCAGAAGGACTGGGAAGCTGCTTGTGAGCGAACAAACAAAGAGTTGCAAACCCAGCGCGGTGCTATTGTCCGATTGTCAGGGGAGAAGCGTAAGATCAGTGATGAAGCTGAGCAAGAGCGCGCTGCGCACCAAAAAAGAGAACAAGAATACGTCCAGCGCATAGCTAAACTGGAGAAGTTTGCCGCTGAGAAGGTTGCTGAGAGCAAAGCTTCTGAGGTCTTAGCTGAGGAAATTACTGCTGATTGCAAGTGGTTACTTGCACGTGCAGTTCCCTTGGTATTGTTTCCTTTGTTTAGTTTTCGTGTCGCTTCTTTCGTCATTTTTGTTATATTTCTCTTGCTTTCTGTAGATTGCTGAATGCATTGCTAAATCCGATGAACTTGCTAAGTATATGTTTGAACTGGGTCAAGCGGCGTACAATAGCGGGAGGAAGGACGGTTATGGTGAGGGTAGGGCAGCGGCTGTGAACAATGAGAAGGACTACCACTTTGAGTTATTCAAAGAGGACTGTACTGCCAAGTATACCGCCAAGCGCTAGGAATATGAATTTGTTGAGTTTGGCATTGTTAAAGCCGTTGAAAAGTTATCCCGGAGAGCTAACGCCATTGAAGTCTTGAAGAAGGCTCTTGGTGACTCGGGGACTGATAGTGGTGATGCAGGATCCAGTCACCAAGGTTGACGGTTTCCGGCTTGCATGCCGTGTATAGGCCCGATGGCCTTGTATTTGTCTGACAATTTCTTTGAACAATTTACTTTATGCTTTCCAAACAATTTACTCTTGGTTATGTCTGTTAACATTTTGGTACACTTGATATGTTTAATGCTAACTTGTGGGTTTTTGCTCTTTATTTGTTGTGAATTTTGTTATCGTTACAATATGTGCATGTGTAATTACTTTGATTAGGTATCACGAATGAATGATGCCTGAGAAAGGTTATGCTGTGTTAGATATCCTAGCGTTACACAGTATTGTGTTATGCTTTGGGAAAAACTTTACAACGTTTGTTCTGTCGTTAAGCGCATAGTTTGATTCGTATATACGAAGTGATCATTTTACAGGTTATTGTGTTGACCCAGCTATGCTCAGCTTTGGGGGTCTTACAATGTTTTCTTTACCATGCTTACGATGCTTTCGTGTGTATATGGGCACGAAGTGTTATTTGGCGTGATAGGCTTTAGTTGTGTTTTTGACCCGGCTGTGCACTTAGTTGTGATGAGCCTTGGAGGTCTACAACGTTTCCTATTTCTGAGCCATTGATGTTTTCGTGTATGCCCGAAGTAATATATGCAGTTGTAACAAAAATTCGCACGAGATAAGATAGCCAACACTTCTTGTATTAGAGTAAAATGTGTTGGGCACGCGGCCATTACAAGTACAGATAAAAACTACGACTGTCTACATATAACATTTTCTTAGTTGCTGAGCATTCCAGTTTCTTGGGACTTCTTTGTTTTCAAGTGTGCGCAGCTTGTACGCTCCCTTCCCGAGGACTTCATCTATAACGTAAGGCCCCTCCCACTTGGGAGCTAATTTTCCCGATCTCTCGGCGTTGGACGCCTCGTTGTCCCTTAAGACATAGTCTCCAGGGTTGAACGTGCAAATTCGGACCTTACTGTTATAGTATTTTTCCAGCTTTGTTTTGTATTTCGCCTCGTTGATTGCTGCCATCTCTCTCCTTTCTTCTAGAAGGTCCAGATCTAACCTTCTTTCTTCCTCATTGTTGATCATATTCATAGAGAGCATTCTTGGAGATGGCAGGCCAATCTCCGCCGGTATCACGGCCTCGGACCCATAGACTAGACTGAACGGTGTTTCTCCGTTACTTGTCTTTGGCATCGTCTTATGGGCCCACAGTATGCTTGGTAACTCGTCAACCCATCCTCTTCGCTGCGTTCCCAATCATGCCTTAATACCGTCCACGATGCTTTTGTTCACTGCTTCAACCTGACCATTTCCCTGCGGGTGTGCTACTGGGGAAAAGGTGTGCTCGATATGCAACTCCTTGAACCAGTTTTGGAGATCTTCTGCAGGGAAGTTTGTTTCGTTATCGGTTATGATTCTCAGAGGCAGCCCAAATCGACAAATTATTTCCTCCCAGATGAACATTCGCACTACGGTAGATGTGGTTGACGCCAGCGCCTTTGCTTCCACCCATTTCGTGAAATAGTCTACTGCGACTATGATAAACTTCACTGCTCCTGGGGCTTCTGGAAAAGTACCAACCATATCTATCCCCCATTGTTGGAACGGCCATACTGTTGTTACGGGGACTAGTTCATTCTTTGGGCGCATAGTTTTCGGGGCGTGTCTCTGACAACCGCTGCATCTCCTCAAAACCTTGACTGCATCTAGATGCATCCCGAGCCAGTAATACCTGGCGTTCATTACTTTCGCTACTACCATTCTTGGGCCAGCATGAATGCCGCAGATGCCCTCATGTACTTCGTGAATTAGATGATTTGCATCTTCTGGATTGACACATCTTAGTAACGGCCCAAGGTACGATTTCCGATACAGAATTCCATCAGCCATCTGGTAATGCTCGGATTTGTACTGTATTTTCTTTGCTTCAGCTTTGTTTTCGGGTAGTATTCCAGACTAGAGATACATGATGATCGACGTCATCCAAGATGTTGTTCCCAGTTGGACAACGTTCACCTGCCTTAGTGGTACCGAAGGATTGCTTAGAACTTCAATGCGCACGTCCTTGGCCAGGTGCTGGAAGCTGGTGGACGCGAGCTTACTCAGTGCATCTGCTGGTTTATTCTTGCTCCTGTTAATGTGATGCACTTTGTAGGAATTGAAGTTTTATAGCAATGTTTTTTCCTGTTCCAGATATAGCGCCATCACATCTCCTTTGGCGTCATACTGGCCGTTGATCTGCCCCGCAACGAGCATGGAGTCTACATGCGCCTCTATGTGTTTGACTCCCATCTTGATTGCTAACCTCAGACCAGCAAGAAAAGCTTCATATTCGGCTTCATTATTTGTGCTCTTGAAGTCTAACCGGATGGCGTACATAAACTCATGTTTTTCTGGACTTACTAATCTAAGTCCTGCGCCTGCGTCATCTTCGTTAAACGCGCAATCTGTATACAGTAGCCATGGTTCTTCCGAATGTTGCCTTTCAGCCATCTCCATTGCTTTACATTCTCTGTCTTTGTCGTCTGGCACCTCTGTCAGAAAGTCAGCCAATACTTGGCCCTTGATTGCTGGTCTTGGCCTAAAAACCACATTGTGGCCTCCCAGTTCTATGACCCATTTTGCCAATATTCCTTGTATCTCGGGTCTTGCGAGGATGTTGCCGATGTTGTAATTTGTTAAGACATGAATGACGTGGTTGGCGAAGTATCTGCGCAATCGTCTTGATGCGTGAATTAATTCAAGAACCAGCTTCTCCATTATGGCATATCTTGTCTTCGGTTCATTCAAGGTGCGGGACACGTAATACACTAGCGTTTGTATGCCTTGTCGGTTCACGAGTAGAACTGCTCCTACTGCTTTTTCTGACGCCGATAGGTACATTACTAGTGGTTCGCCCTTCATTGGTGCAGTCAGTGTTGGTAATCGTATGAGGCAATCTTTCATTTCTCGGAAAGCATGTTCCGCTTCCGGAGTCCACCGAAACTGTTTCTTCTTTACACAATTGCGGAGGGTTTTGATGAATGGGAAATATTTTGTTGCGTGATTGGCGAGGAAACGGTTGAGTGCTGCTAATCGTCCAGCCAACTTCTGCATTTCCTTTATCATTGATGGTGAAGGCATCCGCTCGATCGCTTGCACCTTTTCAGGATTTACTTTAAACCCATCCTTTGTGACTATGAAACCCAGGAACTTTCCCTCTTCCATTCCGAAAGAACATTTCGCTGGATTTAGCTTGATATTCACCCCGTGCAATGTATCGAATGTCTTTTGAATGTTTACCAGCATCATACTTTCTTCTTTGCTCATGATGACCAGGTCATCCATGTATACTTCAATGTACTTGCCGATAGCATCACTGAACGTTTCGTTCATCAATCTTTGATAAGTTGCGCCTGCATTCTTTAAACCAAAGGGCATTTTCGTATAACAGTACAGTCCTGTTGGTGTGCGAAATGCAGTTTTGTTTTCGTCTTGGATAGCCATCTGCACCTGATGGTACCCCTTGTAACAATCAAGGAAACATTTTCACCTGAACGATGCTAGGGAATCGATCTTTTCGTCAAAATCTGGTAAAGCATAACAATCGCGCGGGCATGCCTTGTTTAGATCTTTGTAATCCACACACATTCTCCACCCGCCGTTTCCTTTAGGAACCATGACTGGGCTTGCTACCCAAGTTTGATAACGAACCTCCCTGATGATGCCGGCGTTTAGTAACTCTGTGATCTGCTCTTGCATGGCGTCATGTTTTATATCTCCTAGATGACGCTTTGTATGTACCACTGGTTTGGCATTCTCGGAAATATTCAACCTGTGCTCTAATATGTGCCGTGGAACACCAACCATATCAGCCGGTGTCCAGGCGAACACGTCCATGTTCTCAAATAGTAACTTTTTCAGCGCTGCGCGCGTGAGATCTGACATTGCTGGGCCCAGAGTGATAGTTTGTTCTGGGTATTTGCTGTTCAGTACCCATTTTTCAGCTTCTGCGCGTGGTGCGGATTTGCTTGCTTTTGCTGGCCTGATTTCATCAGTTGCGAGTACTTCTTTGCTTAAATTATTGCTATCCCTGTCTCTGTTGGAAACCCAACAGCTGAATGCGGTCCTGAGCATATCATACTAAAATCTCCTTGGGACTCTCTTCCTAGGAGGATATCATGTCTTGAGCTTGCTGGCAACACCATGAATGTGACCTCTTCTGTTCTTGAGTTCCTTCCATCCGAGAGCAGCACTGGGAACGATATCTGGCCAAGAGGAAAAACGACTTCGTTGCAGAAACCAGTTAGTGGGTAATCTACTGGTTCTAAGCGTGCTTTGTCTTCCTGGTCGAATTGATTAAAGCATTTCTCATAGATGATATCTGCAGTGCTCCCTGGATCAATGAAAATGTAGTCGGTCTGGTAATGACCGATCACGCCAAAAATGACTATCGGTCTTCTCTCTCTTGGGCCCCCTTGCACCACGGGGAAAACAACTTGTTTTTCGCGCCAAGAATCGTCTTGTGTGCGCTTGTTATAGTTCTTTCGTGATCTTCGTGGACCCCCTTGGATCGTTTCCGTTTCTAATTTTCGAAGCTTTTTGTTGTCCGGGCCTTCTTCCCTTCTTTGAATTTGACGATTATCACGCTTTCCCCCTTTTACCAGATGGGTGAGCCTTCCATCTCTCAGGGCTCTTTCTATCTCTTGCTTTAGGCTAAAGCAGTCGTCGGTCAGGTGACCTGTATCTTTGTGGAACTCGCACAAAAGATTTGGGTCTTGGCCCCTTTTGTTTCGCATCTGTAGAGGGGGTTTGAACTGGTAGTTCTCGGTTGACAGGACATCGGAAGGGGTTTTTGTCAAGGGTGTCCACTGCTTTTCTCTATTTTCTCTCTTAACCTCTTTGCGATGACTGATTTGGTTAATTGTATTGCGCGCATCTTCTCTTATCGGGCTTCTTTCTTTGTAGCCAGATGTTCTCCACGATTGTCCTTTGCCTTTCTTGTTGCGCCGATCATTTTGGCTGTAATTGTATTGACGGCTGTCATCGCCGGTCAATTTTTTATCAGTGCGCGCAATCGTCTTTGCTGCTTCGATGAAGGTGTCCCAATCTTTGGGGCCCCCATCTCTTCCTTTCAATCGTTTGATTAGGTCATCGCACTTTACTGCCCTCATGAAGTGTGCGCGCATCATCTTCTCGCCCACGTCTCTGATTTCCAGACATTCCTTGTTGTATCTAGTAATGAAATTTTCTATGCTTTCGTGATCTTTCCTCCATATATTTAAGCAATCAGCTGGATCTCTAGTATGCCTGCGCTGTTGAGAGAAGTGCGCGAGGAACTTGTCTCGAAAATCGATCCATGATTTAATTCTTCCTGCTGGCAGGCTGTCAAACCAGACGCGCGCCGCGTCGACAAAGGTTTGTGCGAAAAGATGACACCAAGTTGGTAATATCCAACCATCTGTGGTCCCTGCGCCATTGATGACTTGGAGGTGGTCGTCAGGGTCTGTTAAGCCATTGTATTTGCCTACATTGTGTGGCAGTTTCGTCTTATCGATATCGGCCGTTGCAATCTCTCTGATGAATTTGGAGTTCTCAGCTGTGCCATCTGGGCGATAGCTCAACGAGTAATCATGTTCTGCATTTAGATTGTACCCCGCGCGCTTGTGGGGTTTATATGCTTCATGTTCTGGTGGCAATCTACTAAACACCGTGCTTTCTTTCTTGTATGTCGGGTCATCTTCTTCATTGTAGCTATTCCACTCGTCGTTTATGTTGCGTGAGCCTAAACGACTATGCACTGGCTTTTTCTGCTAATAAGTATGTTGCACGTAATTGCTTTCCGTTTCGCCGTACGTGTCACGCGTATCGTGCACACTTTGCCTTCTGACGTTGGGTGCTTTCTCAGAATTTAAGTTCCACGCATTGGTCTGCTGAAGCACGTGAGTGCTCGGAGGCCTTTGCGGTGGAGTAACAAAAGCGAATTGATTAGCTTGTGGTTGGAGCAAGGCTTGCTGTGCGCTTAGTTGCGCATAGACAAGGTTCAGAGAAGCTGTTTGTTCGGCATACCAGGAAGCCAAAGTTTTTCCTTCGGGTAGCCCTAAAAGTGCTGAGAAGTTCAACTGTGTTTGGCCCGATGGAGCTGAAGGGCCAGCCCCATGGTTTGGTGTCAGAACTTCCGGAGGTGTTCGGTTAACTCCTACTGGTGGAATTTGGAAAGCTGCTCCGTTTGTGGTCTGATTGATAACTCTGGACGTGCTTCCAAAGATATCAAGGAAATCATTGTTTCCTCGCCCTTCTCGGATGGTCTCGTTCCCTTGGACTCTTTGAACGTGAGCGGTGTTCGAAATCAGTTCAAAGGAAGAGACTTCTCCATCCACTTGAGGGGAAGGGTTTGGTTCAGTCATTTTAGAGAGTTTTTTGAAGAAAAAGGAGATGAAAGTGGTTTGCAAAAGTTACGGTGGGCGCCAATGATGAAACACTAGTTAACACCGATGGTTAACTAGCTGGATTGTCTCTTACGTGGGTTCAATATCCTTCTCTACTTGCCAATGACTAAGATCCTGCAAAACAGCAACATCGTTAGCTCGTTAAGAGGGGAATATGGGGGTTTCCCTCTTAACCGGGCTCCGGCGTGAGAATAAGTACTGCTCTGAGGAAGAAAACAGTGTGTGTTGTGTGTGAAAGGTGAGGAGAATAGAATGGATAACCTGAATGATGAAGGGTCATATTTATAGTCGGAGGGTGAAGGAGGGAGGAGCGACCTGGCCAGCTGTTATCGGGCGCCAGCTGTCCGAACAAGGGGAATATCCTATTGGTCTCCTCTGCTGAGGTCAGGATAGTGGTCCACGTGGTGCGCCGACATTTGTCCATGCTGGAGAAATCGTACTGCTGTTATCGGTCTGCCCCCAGATTTGTTGCAGGTCTACATGGCGCTCGATTACTGGTGACATGTGTCGTCCTTTCTGTCAGAAAGAGTATCTTTGGTGCCACCCTGACTTCTTCCAGAAGCGTCTAGAAGCTTCTGGATTTTACTTGCTGATGTAGGCGCCATGTTGGACGGAAAAAGTGATGTGGTCCCTGCCATGTGGATATAGAATTGGGACCATACCTCTTCAGAAGGTGATGTGGCCTATAAAAAAATATGAAGATGTGTGTAACACCAAATGTATTGCTTGAATCTGCGTTTAAAGTTAAAATGAAAATTAACAAATGACGTGACAATGGGTTGTGTACAACCACTATGTTGTCAATCAATTTACATTCAAACCCAATTTTTTTCTACAAAAATGGATTAATTGGGTCCCTAATTTGAAATTCAAGATTCAAGGACTTTCCAACATGTGGTTTGAAAGTTAAAAGTGTGTAAAGTTGACATATTTGCGTCGTGTAAACTTGACATATTTCTATTTCCTCCATTTATTTGAATCCATTTTAGATATCTCACTGCTAAAGTTGCTTTCGACAACAAAAGGAATTATCGGATTACGTATCTCTTGATGGTTACCAACGATGATTATAGATTATTACATAAAAGAAAAAAAATACTTACGAATTAACAAAATGGTTTCCACTTTATGTGCACAATGCGACGAATGAGATTAATGCTAGAATGGTGGAATCATTAATCCGTCACTGAACCATCCGTATGTTTGTAATTGCTTTCCGTTCATGACCCTGATGGTAATCCCTGGTAAGATTTGGAGATGAATTCTTACCCAGTGGGGGACCCAGGAATTTTTCCATGGGGGTGCGAAACATTTTAAAAAATTTTAGCCCCAAGGTATATAAATAAAAAATCGGTTCGTATCGGGTCGAGATGGGTCATGTAAAACAAAAGAACTTAATTTATATAATCATCAAAAACACGTCAAACCTTGTTACAAACATAATTATAACGTCGTCCTACGGGTTTTCATTTTTTAAAATCTATCCAAAACATACTAAACTCTTTCTCTATATAACATATACAACCTTCACTTAAATTCTCATCGGCAATTTGATTACGCAAGTATCCACATCAACGAATCCGGAAGACGTATCAACTTTCCTCTTGAGAAATCGCGCCATAACGTCCCTGCTCATTGTTCATATCGGCTATCACAAACAAATTGATTTATAAGTTCATGGCTCCATAACATATTACATAATGTATCAACTATTCAAGCCCTAAATATCATAATGTAAATCACCCTAAAGAATATTTTTAAAATAGAAGTTTACTAAAGAATATTTTTAAAATATAAATTGATAACACTTTTTACCTAAGGGGTGCGGACGAAAAATTCCAAGAGGTGCGGACGGAAAATTCCATAGGGTGCGGACGAAAAATTCCAAGGGGTGCGGACGAGATTTTCGACGGAACTTAGCACTAAATTTTTTTTTTCTCGGGGTTGCGCCCGCCCACCTTGGGTTGGACTTAGGTCCGCCCTTGCTCTTACCCACACCAACGATTACTACCTTCACCGATTGATCTGGACCACACGAACCGTGCTAAATATCCTCTACTTTTTTAAGCGTAACAAGGTTTGAGGGCTATTCCAAGGTGCTTTGTATAAGGCATGCATTTCCTGATTAAACTGTCTTCTCGTTGTGGATTAGTCGCATACCACACCGCGCAAGAAGCTATAGCAGAAGAAGGGACATTTTACAACAAAAGTTGGAGCGTTGGTTGCAAGGCAATCCACTTCGTGTTAACAAAACAACACAATGACACATGGCTGTATAATATAATTGCATGCATTGTAAAAGTCTAGAGATTAGAAACAATCATGTACCCATGGCATTATAGCCTAGTGGTATCTTGGTGGTGGGATAAGGCTTATGACCATTAGGTCATGGGTTCGATTCCCACAAAGAGGGTTTTCCCAGATTTATTGGGTTTCCTCCTGAATTGGTGTATAGGCATTATTGCCTAGTGGAGATGGATATGATCGGGTGGTTCTGCTGGTGGCACGATGATACTCCAGTGGTCCGTCAGTGATCCAAATTTGCCGTTCAAAAAAAAAAAAAAAAAAAAAAACAATCATGTACTCTATTTGGATACAAAATTCGATATGATATATAATGATCATAAAATAATTTAAAAACTCAAAAAAAAGAGATTTAGATCAAAGTGGCCTAGTAACATTGTAAATATCAACTATGGATCTCTTTCTCAAGCGTTGTGTATGGTGTCTTCTACCTGCTCCTATATCTTCTTCATCCATTGGTATCCCAGATTTGAATGATTCAGAAGATGAACACGACGATGAAGATAAAGGCAATGAATTTTCATCTTTATTGTTCACAAAACCTTTGACTCCTCCATAATCGAGTTTGATCCGCTTCATCCTGTAATTTTCACCATGATCATCCCCATAAGCAGATTCATACTCTTTGATGCAGTGATCAATAGGGTTGCTGAGTAGGATCAAATGGATTGCAGCTGCTTCAAGCAGTTCTTGTTCTTTTAATGATTCCATATATAATTACTACTGGACAATATTAATATTATTCAGTAATTAATTCTTGGTGTTTCATCGTCTTTGCATGCTATATATGTAGGCAGAAACGTACCAAAAGGGAGAGGGAAGAATGTTGGTGGTGGGATTGTGAGTGGAAAGTGAGAGGAAGCTACCTGCCTGCCTGTAATTGCAAATGAAAGACTTCCTCTCAACGCGGATACTTTATGTATACGTATTCAAACTTATCTGAAAATTAGTCATTATTTTATAGCAAATAATATTATTAATAACCTTTTATTTTTACTTACGTTTTTTTTTTTTTTTTTTTTTTTTTTTTTTGTAAACATGAAATGTTTTATTAAAATATGTGTGTGAACAAATGTTACCCAACTTGCCATTGAACTTGGACTTTTTATCTGTTTACATGGTAATAAAGTTAAATCATTCCTTATCAAAGTAACCGGATAATCTTATGCCCTTTTATGGCCTTTTACGTTTATTGTAACTTTTGAATATTAAAATTTCGGAAGAATAAATGTATCAAAAACTAACGTACTTTATGCTTTGTGTTAATTGCTATTTTAATGATCTTGTTGATGGTCAACTTTTTAACTTAAAAAAGAGAAAACAACCGTACGTAACACCAAGGGCGTAGATTTGTGGGGGCAGGAGGGAGCGGCCGACCTCCCAAACTTTTCGCTTAGTAGTGGAGAGTAGATAGTTTTCGTATAGAAATTTTTTGGTATATACATTTTTGACACCCCGGTTTTATAGAAATTTTTTATATATACGTTTTCGACTCCCGGTCGGAAATCTCAAGCTTTCCACTACGTAACACCGTACCCAAATTTACAAGAATGAATAAACAGATGGTTTTGTTAATAAATAAACGCCTAGAGTCCAATATATGAGTCCAAATCATATTTTATACCGAAACTTGTGGTATTCGTGGTATTAGTTATGCATAAGAGGGTATCCGGTGCTACCTGCTCCAAGGACGCATGAGGTGGCTATTTTGGTAAGTCAACCTTTTTTCTTGGCTATTTTCGTACTTTTCTCTTTTGATAATCTTGTTGATGGTCAACATTTTAACTTATAAAAGAGGGAAAAAAAACCGTTGTAACACTGTACCAAAATTCACAAAAAAATTAATAAACAGATGGTTTTTGTTATACATAAATGCCTAAAGTCCAATATATGAGTCCAAAATCATATCTCCAAAATATATATTGTTGTGGGAGGTAAGTCAACAACCAACAACAAAGGTACGCACTACAATTAATCTAGTTTATACCGAAACTTGTGGTATTAGTTTTGCATAAGGGGGTAAGGCACGGGGAGATTGATCACAAAGGGGTAGCAAAACATATTCATGAGGATAAGGGGGTAGATTGTCGATATTGCTAGAGGTGATCTCTTCTTCCCCCTAGCCACCTCAATTCGACGTTCTAAGAACATGTACTAGAAAATGTTTGCTAGAGATCGCGCGTGACGATAGCAATCTCTAGGCTTCCATGTGTTTAGTACTTGGAACAAGTGGCATGGAAACCTAGAGATCGATGTTGTCATCAGCAATCTCTAACAAAAACATTCTGAATCTTCTCTGAACATCTATTGAAAAGGCTAAGGAGGAGAGATGGCCGGTAGCATTGATTATCTTCCCCATTGTGATCATGCTTATGTTTGCTACGCCCTGTGATTAATTTCTCCCTACCAAACGTCCTAACCCCATTATGCATATGATTGACTCTTCATGGTATACATTTATATATGTAGCCAAGAAAGATCTTCATACCTCCGTTGGGTTATTTAGTGTCACAAGTAATTTTTCTGTGGGTTTATTCTATTTGAATAACGAAACAAAGGTTGACTGAAGATTAAAAATCAAACGTAACAATGATACCGTTAGTTTTGATCTATTCAGCAACACAAATCATATTTCTAGATGTATAGAGCTCCCGCGCGTACAAATCACCCCGGCGTACGGTAGCAACGTTTAACTGTTCATCATCGTCCTCTTCAATGGAACAATCATTCATATTATCATCCACCTGAGTAAATTCCTGTGCGGCACTACCAACCGATCTCCTAGCCAGTGAAACATCATGTATCTTCTCTGAAATCAACTCAGATCTCATGTGTTCTTCTTTCGGTTGAATAACTGATTCAGATCTAATCACCGGTTGCGTAATGGATTCCGATTTAATCTCCGGCTGATGATGCCCGTGTGCACCGGGAACAGAGATCCGATGAGCCTGAGGCACATCTGGAGATGCACCGTGTACGGTCGTCGGAGTAACTGGATCTAAAACCTTATGCTTATGTGGCGTCGCGTGTATGTCACCATGTACGTTCGTCGAAATAACTGGATCTAAAACCTTATGCTTATGTGGCGGCGCGTGTAAGTCACCGTGTGCGGTCGTCGGAGTAACTGTTTCGAAAACCTTATGCTTATGTAGCGGGGCGTGTAAGTCACCGTGTACGGTCGTTGGAGTAACTGTATCTAAAACCTTATGCTTATGTGGCGGCGCGTGTACGTCACTGTGTACCGTCGTCGGAGTAACTGTATCTAAAACCTTATGCTTATGTGGTGGCGCGTGTACATCACCGTGTACGGCCATCGGAGTACCTGGATCTAAAACCTTATGTTTATGTGGTGGCGCGTGTGCGTCACTGTGTACAGTCGCCGGAGCAACTGAATCTAAAACCTTATGTTTATGTTGCGGCGCGTGTGCGTCACTGTGTACGGTCGCCGAAGCAACTGAATCTAGAACCTTATGTCTCTGTGGCGGCGCGTGTGAGTGACCGTGTACCGTTGTCGGAGCAACTGGATCTGCAACCTCATGCGACGGCGCGTGTAAGTCACCGTGTATGTTAATCGGCGCGTGATTCTGCGTTAGATTAGCGGTTACAGTACTCGAATTGATCGTGTCTCTCAGAGATCTAAAATCCATAACACCTTCCAAACCATGAACAGCTACATGCGCACCGTAAAACAAACCAGGAACTGCGATATCAACTCCTTCAATCATTATCGGTGAGCGTAACGTCAACGGATTCATGACGTGAATCTCGTGACCAGGTACAAGTGACGTCACAGAATTCGAACCGTAAAAAAGCGTACGAAGATCTGTAAGAGTGAGGCGGTGAGGAACGCAGTGGAACCGCAGCACCGTCGTGTAATCTCCGGCAGAAAGCGTCATGTCAAGAGCGTAGAGAGCAGAATCGATCGGTGCAAAGAAGGTGAAGTTGTCGCCGTTGATGATGTCATAGTGGAGATCTGTGGTTGTGATGGCGTTTGCGAAGAGGTGGTAGCCTCTGAATCTCAGAGCGGCGAGCATGGAGTGGTATTCTCGGTCTGGTACGGCGGTTACTACGACGGCGTTGATGACGGTGGTCAGCAGGAGCACGGTGGAGATGCTGACACTGGATGCCATTGATGACGTGATATCGGAGATATCGTTTTGGCGGGATTTTGTTTTTCAGGTGTAACTGTTTAACAAACTTGTGAAAGACTGTTGATTATATTAATATCGGGTTATTTCAATTTTTTTTTTAAATTAATACGTAACACATTTTATTTTGTTTATATATTTTGTTATATAGAGTTAACTAGGTTAGAACCCCGTGTATTACACGGGTTGAATAAATGTATTTTTATATATTAAATAATAAAAAGTTATATTTTTATGAACCTCGTATATTGTACAGGTTAAATAAATGTAATTTTATATATCAAATAATAAAAGAGTTATATCTTTAAAAACCATGTGTATGACACAGATTAAATAAATATAAATTTGTATACTAAATAAAAACGTCGTATCTTAAAAAAAGCCGTGTATAATCGGGTTGAATAAATCTACCAAATAATAAAAAAATTACATCCTTAAAAACCCCGTATCTTACACGTGTTGAATAGATCTAAAAAAGAGTTATATCTTTAAAAATCATGTGTATTACACATATTAAATAAATGTAATTTTGTATATTAAATACTAAAAACATCATATCTTTAAAAACACGTGTATAGTTGGGTCGAAAAATCTACCAAATAATAAAAACATTATTTCCTTAAAAACCTCTAATTTTACATAGCAAATGATAAAAAGTTATATCTTTAAAAACTTCGTGTATTACACGAGTTATATAAATGTAACTTTGTATAGTAAAAAATAAAAAAATTATATTTTCCAAAACCCCGCATTTTAGACTTGTTGAATAAATATAATTTTGTATATCAAATAACTAAAAATTTATATTTTTAATAAATTAGGTTAACATTTAATATTAATTTATTATTTATATTTAATATAAATATAAGTAGGAAAGATAGGTATTTGTTTAAAAATATATTAAATTAACAATTTAGATGTGAGGATAATATTTTATTAAAGTATGATAAGATTTAATATTAATTTATTATTTATTTATCTAGTTAATATAAGATAAGTATAAATTTGAGGATGCCCGCAAAACTTGGTTTCTTTTATTAAATTATATTTGATGTAATTAATCCTATTTCAAAATATTATGTATTTATGTGTAACAAAAATAGAGAAATCATATAAGTAATCATACAAATATTTGAATCTGTGTCCATCAATATGATTGTTTATTTTTACTTTTGGATAATCACCTTGGTTCTTGAGACACCATGGGTATGCAACCTTATTTCGAATTCAAATTGGAGTAAAGAAATGGTTTTCGATGAATCTATAAAGTCATAAACGTCTTCTGACTTTTTAGACATGTCATATAAACGATATCTAAAATAGATTATCATTGATAGTGTAAAAAAATAACTAATTACAAATGTGAACCCCACTAATTTTACTTCTGTCCTATTTGAACGGAAAAGATAAGTACAAACTAAATTTAAAAAAAATGCAATATGAAAATAAGAGATAGAATAATCGATATTTTTTTTTTCCATAAAATAAGAGATAAGGGTAAACTAAATAAAAAAGTGTCAATTTGGTAAATAATAATATTAAGTATGAAAAGGTAGGAAATTACAATTGTAGACATCTTCAATGAATGACACGTGTCCAAAATCAGGTTTCTTTTATTATATAGTATAGATTACTGTTTTCGTCCATGTGGTTTACCAAAAATCACTATTTCAGTTCATTAGTTTAAAAATTGCGATTCCAGTCCCTGTGGTTTCACTTTCGTAACAATTTCAGTCCAAGTGGTTTTATTTTCGTAACCATTTTAATCCATTTATTCTATTAGTACAGGGACTGAAATGGTCACGAGGTGGAATAAAATGGTTACGAAAGTGAAACTACAGGGACTGAAATCACAATTTTTAAACTAGTGGACTGAAATAGTTATTTTTGACAAAACATATTGAAACATTTTGTTATTAAGTTTAGACCAAAAATGTATTTCGAAGACCAGCAACAAGTAAATAATTTTGTTAATCCTCTACAATCTCTCTAATTTAGTTTTATTCTATCAATTTAAAATTTCAATTAATTATTTTACTTATAAATTTAAATTTTTGATAAAATTTTCTTTTAAACAGCAAACAAATCAAATCCAAGCACTCTTACCTTTTTTACTTTATGTTAAGGTAAAATGGTGAAAGAAACGAAGTTCAAAAGAATGATTAGTGGCCACAAAACTATTACGTGTTAAAATACTAATAGAATGTGTTAAGATAATTGAGTGATGCAAGTTCTTGTTTCGTATTATGTTTATTTGGATACGTGAAGTTGAAATTATTAGACAAAATGCCATAAATATGTTCTTTAATTGATAATGAGTAAATTGCTAAAATAGTCCCTAACGTTTGTTCACATTTGCTAGATCCATCCAAAAAAAGATTTTTTCTCATATGAACCACTGAGGTTTCAAAACAGTTGCTAAATCCATCCAAACTTCAGGGACGATTTTAGCAATTTAATAAAACAAATTTTTTTTGGATGGATTTAGCAAATGTGAACAAACGTCAGGGACGATTTTAGCAATTTACTCTATTTTTTTATTTTCATCTTTTTATTATATCTCTTAATTAACATAAAATCTATTTTTTTTTATTTTCATCTTTTTATTAAATTTCTTATTTAACATAAAATCTACTAGTTTTTTTTTTTTTGAACGGCGAATTTCTACAACAGGCGATAGATTCGCACATGCTTTTGCAGGCCCTCCACCCTACTCTGGCCAAGACTATGTTGTCTTAACCGGGCTCACGCTTGGCATCAGAGTTTAGTTTGGCGCTCCCCGACAAAATTTCCAACCTACTGCCATATGCGAGTAGTTGCACCCTCCACAAGAGCCGAAAACTCTCTGGAGTAAATGTACTGTAATAGAAAACTCGGGTGTACTCCGCGGGTTTCGAACCTGTGACCAGGCCTTCACCCAGTATTTTTTTGTTCATTTATAAAATAAAATACACGTTCTTGCTAAACAGGTAACCAATTAAACCGTTCATAATTGACCTATATATTAAAAATAAAACGAATTGAACAGTAATAATAAATTTAAATATTCAAAAGACTATTCAATGAAAACTAATAGAAAAATAAATGAATGAATAGTATCGGGTACCTGTATCAAATTTACCAAACAGAGTGTATTTTCGGTATCCGTTCGGCACCGGTATTCATCGGGTTTTACCCTCAAATACCGGTGTCGTACCAGTACCGTCCGTATCAAGCCGTACTGTACCAGATATATTCGGTACCGGTACCCATTTTTTGGGATTTCGGTAACGGTATTTTCGGTACCGGTTGGTACCGAGCTCATCAACCTATAGCAACATACCAATGCAAGTAATTGCACATTTTAGATTACTTTTCATACACAGAGTAAGTAAACTGTATTTCGTTTGAATGGGGTTTTATATACACAACTTATTTTGCTTTATTTTTTGTCTTTTTACGTAATGAATGAATTGTAGCATGTAAAATTAACTTGGATATTTAGATTATTGATGAGCAAATCGTATCAAATCCTGTAATCAAACCGGTATCGTATCGGTACCAAATTTACTATACCAAATCATTTTCGGTACCAATTTGATACCCACCTTTTGGCGTTTTCAGAATCGTTACTTTCGGTTCGACACCGGTCTAGCACCATACCTATATTTACTGATTTTTACCTTCAAATACCATACCGTATTGTACCAAGCATTTTCGGTGCCGGTACCTAATTTCGATGATTTTCCGGATCGGCACTTTCGGTGCCGTTACAGGTACCGAGCTCATCCATATTTTAACGTGTTAGCACCGTAATATCTGAACTGAAAACAACCGAATTTCCAACGTGTAGGACATGTGGGTCCTATTATTATATATTAGGTTATTTAAAATCGTTTTTTTAGGACGGATTGACTATCCTTTTCACGACATTTTTATTTATATTTTGATATTCGGTATCTATTTGCCGTTACTGACACGCGTTTTGCAGTCATTGGGTTCCCGCCGCAAAGCGCGGGCGAAAATTTAACTAGTTAACTTTATTATGAAGTGGGTGAAGGCCTGGTCACAGGTTCGAAACCCGCAGAGCACACCCGAGTTTTCTATTACAGTACATTTACTCCAGAGAGTTTTCGGCTCTTGTGGAGGGTGCAACTACTCGCATATAGCAGTAGGCTGGAAATTTTGTCGAGCACCAAGCCAAACTCTGATGCCAAGCGTGAGCCCGGTTAAGACAACATAGTCTTGGCCAGAGTGGGGTGGAGGGCCTGTTGTAGAAATTCGTCGTTCAAAAAAAAACTAGTAGATTTTATGTTAAATAAGAAATTTAATAAAAAGATGAAAATAAAAAAATAAATAGATTTTATGTTAATTAAAAGATATAATAAAAAGATGAAAATAAAAAAATAGAGTAAATTGCTAAAATCGTCCCTGATGTTTGTTCACATTTGCTAAATCCATCCAAAAAAAGTTTGTTTTATTAAATTGCTAAAATCGTCCCTGAAGTTTGGATGGATTTAGCAACTTTTTTGAAACCTCAGTGGTTCATATGAGAAAAAATCTTTTTTTGGATGGATCTAGCAAATGTGAACAAACGTTAGGGACTATTTTAGCACTTTACTCATTGATAATCAATATTATTTTAATGGATAACAAGTTATATCTTTTTTTTTGAAAGGTGACTTTCTATGTACTGGACCAGTGGTCACCGAGTTCATGTCGAAGACAATCCCCCGTCAGCCCCACACTTACGGACGCGATGTTCGATCGGGCCCCGGCCGTCGCGCAAGCTGACTTCCGCCCGGAAACCATACTGCCCCCACACGAGAGACTCGCTGGGGTAACAGCTGGGTAAAACCGGGTTACCCTCAAGACCGCACCATGCCTCGGTAGGATACGATCCATCATTGGGACGTCCCACCCCCCGTATGCAACACCCGGGAGTCGAACCGGCGACCTCCAAGGAGGAAGCCGGCCCAACCCAAACCACAAGGGGATTGCCAAGTGAGCTAGGGGGCAAGTTATATCTTATTCTATTTTAGTTGTTTAAAACAAAAACAAAAAATATTTCTATGTTTTAGGTATATATGAAATTATACTAGAAGGGCATATATGAAATGGGTCTACATATTTACACACCTTTATGCCTATTTTGACACCCTTCAGGACGTCTCGTATAGACCTATACGAGGCGTATAGGGTTACTTTTCCGACCATCTCTGCACCAAAGCACAATGTCAAATCAGTCACATCAGACGGGGAGTCTAGGTCTGTACGAGGGATGGATACGAGGCACTAAGACGCCTCGTATAGACCTATACGAGGCGTCTTCGACATGTGACAAAAATGTATACGAGGGGTCTAGAGCTATACGAGGCGTCTAAGGCTTATGAAAAAGTGCAACATACAGTGTATGGTTTGTCCCGAGCATCCGACATTTAAGACATTTACTTGTTCTTCTTCTTTCATTCTGCTTCTTCTTCTTCTTTCATTCTGGGACGGCATTTAATTTGTGTTCTTATCATCCCGAAGTGTTGAAATGTCATCATACTGGGACGGCAACTATGTCTTCGGGCAGTATTATAGCGAGAACTGGGTGCCCGAAAGCGATCCGGTAACAGTACAGGTACTTAAATGTTTTAATTAGTTTTTGTTTTAGTTTATTATTTACTAATGATGATACGGTTCTTTATTTTGGAGGAGTCTTGCGTTCCCGATTCTAATGAGCAAGAGGAGGTTGTGTCTAGTATACAAGGAGAACAAAACAAACCGTTTCTAGATTTGAACAATCATCCCCCTGTTGATGAAACAGCCCCTGTAGATAACTCATACCATGCTTGTCAACCAAGTTATCCGACGCAACAAGGGTATCCGGATTATAGATACGGGTGTGAATACGGAGGAGACGGTGGATACGGAGGAGACGGTGGATACGGAGGAGACGGTGGATACGGAGGAGACGGTGGATACGGAGGAGACGGTGGTTACAGAGGAGATGGTGGATACAGTGGATACGGAGGAGACGGTGGTTATGGTGGATATGGTAGATATGGTGGTGAGACACCTCCCATCCAGGACAGTCCGTACTTAAAAAAGCAGGTATTAATTACTATTTTTGTATTATTTAATTATTTAATTATTATTATTAGTATTATTATTAGTATTATTATTAATATTATTATTATTATTTATTTATTTATTTATTAAAATTATTTATTATTATTGTCGATGTTACAGGTTTTCAACTCTTTAGATGAACTAAAGAATCGGATACAAGAAATAGCAAACGCGGATGGTTTCGTTATTGTCACCCGTCGATCAAAGAAAACCGGTGGAAGAATCCGGAGGGTATGGCTTGAATGTGATCGTGGTGGTGAGCACCAGACTACAGCAACACTTAGAAAAGCCGGAAGCAAAAAAACCGGTTGCCCGTTTTACCTGCTGGCTGTGCGAAACCACCCGTATGAAACCTGGGAGATTAAAGACGGAAAAATTGAACATAACCACGAACTTTGTGAGGACCTGTCGGCCCACGCGTTTGTGCGAAGGTTTACTCCAAGCGAAATGAAACTGATCGAGCAGCTGACAGCTCAAAACATGGAGTCGCGCAAAATATTTCAAACGATAAGGAAGCAGGACCCCGACAGGTTTCATGTTCTGAAAGACGTTCAAAACGTTGTGGCGAAGATTAGAGCCGAACAAAGACAAGGATTGACTCCCATGCAGTCACTAGAAAACAAGCTGATAAACAACGACTTTATTTACGAGACACGGGAGGAACCCGGAACAGAGATCGTAACAGAGATCTTCTTTCTTCATCGGTACTCGAGAGACATGTGGCGTGCATTCCCCCATGTCATGCTGATCGATGCGACGTACAAGACAAACATATACAATATGCCCTTTATCCAGATTGTTGGTATGACGCCTACCAACAAATCGTTTATTATCGCGCATGCCGTTGTTAGTAAAGAACGGGGTGATAACTTTGTGTGGGTGCTTGAGAGGGTCAAGTCAATGTTGGATGAATGCATGGAGCCACGTGTGATTTTAACCGATAGAGACCTAGCCCTTATGGGCGCGTGTGCTAAAGTATTTCCAAACGCCTCCAGGCTTCTTTGCAGGTGGCACATACAACAGAATGTTATGAAGCACTGCAAGGGTGCCTTCACAGACGAAGACTGGAAGAAATTTTTGTCATTCTGGGGGACATTGATTGAGTCTCCATCCATACTCATCTACGAGTACCACTTGCACAACATGCGACAACGACTTGTGGAGTGCAAACGTTCTAGTAAGTTTTTATAATAACATACGACTCACATATGCAAATTTTATTAAATTATTTTTACGTTTTAGGTGTCTTCAAATACGTGTACGATAACTGGCTAAAAGACTATAAGGAGATGTTCGTCTTTGCGTGGACTGATAAGAGGCGCAACTTTGGTAATCGTACCACAAACAGAGTTGAGAGCCAACACGCCAACTTAAAGAGATACGTTGAAGATAGGAGCTCGCTGGACCGTGTAGTTGGTTGTGTCCATGATATAGTTGAGACACAGTTCGGTGAAATAAGGAAGACTTTTCGAGATAGCATCGAAAAAAGAATGACCCACCACAAACACCCGTTGTTTCAACACCTACTTGGAAAAGTATCCCATACAGCCCTTGACTTGTTGAGGGGCGAGGCAATTAGGAAGGTAGATGTCTTGGAGCGCTTTCATTCATCATGTGGTTGCCAAATGTGGCACAACCGTGGGTTGCCCTGTGCTTGTAGGATAGAAAAGTACATTCTTGAAGGTAATAATTGTTAAACGTACAACACTTGTGTGATATATTTCCGTTAATCATGTGACTTAAACAATGTTGTTTTTAACCGTGCAGAGCGTCCGATTCAACTCGAAGACAACAATTAGAGTCGCACCCCCCAGCTCAGCAAAAAAGTCTGATTTCAAAGATTAAAGCGGTGTTGACTCCAAAGAAATCTACCAAGAAACCACCGGTTGTCCAACAAAATACTCGTGGCCGACCAACAACAAAGCAGGTACAACAAAGGTTGGACGAGGCCTCTCGTATAGATGAAGAATTGAGGAGAAGCTCATTCGGTGATGCAAACACGTGCTTTGAAGGTTCCCGACAAAGTAAGTACGACAAACCTCGTCACAGCTCGTACGTTCCGTCACAGGCCTCTCAACAGTCGGTTATAAGGTCCCAAAAACCCAAAGCAAGCCTAAGCCGTTCAAAGAGTTCTAAGAAGAAAGAGACACGAGATGCTCACGGTTTTCCGTTAATCATTGGGGACGAGTACGTGGGAATCATCGAACAGTTTCAGGATGACATTCCGCTAGTGTTCCATCCGTACGTCTCGTGCATACGAGATGTGATGCCGGACGGTCATTGTGGGTTTCGGTCTGTGGCTGTGGGCTTAGGTATGGAACAGAGTTCATGGGGGCTCATTCGAAGGCACCTTGTTCAAGAAATGGATCAGAACAAATCGATCTGGTTCCCAATATTTGAAGCATGGGATAAAGGTTATTTTTACACGCATCGTCAGGGCCTAATTTGGGATTCAGTGTCCGGTTGTGGGGGGGGATCACTGGATGGACTTCCCCTATGCAGGACTTCTTATTGCACAAACGTACGGTATCGGGGTGCACCTGTTAACGACAACCATGGGTGCGAGTTCCACTTTCTTCCCGATACTAAGTCCTCCGGCTAATCAACAACCATTGTTCATAACGCTTACACATGTAAACGAGAACCACTTCATACATGTTAAGCTGGAAGGGGATTATCCAATGCCACCAGCACACGGGCTATGGTTGACCCACCGAACACCCCATACGAAACAATGGGAAGATATGTACTTGCCACGTCTAGAATGGTATACATCGATAATGAATCCTCCGCCAAGATCAAACCCCAGTCTTAATTACATCGATAGTGATACGGAAGAATGATTTTTGTAATTTGAATGTATTTTTTTTATTAATTCCTATAATTTTCTACAATTTCTATAATTTTTTTTATAATTTGTATCATTTTTCAATAATTAAAACAGTTTAATATCATTTTTAAAAAAAAAAATAAAAAATATACGACGCGTATAGAGCTATACGCGTCGTATAGTTATGCCCAAAAGACCATTTTGCCCCTGGTATGCCCCCAATCTAGGCTTATTTCAGTGGCTAAAAGGTCATTTCCTAATCCACAGACGCCTCGTATAGATCTATACGAGACGTCTATTTGAGCGGGTTTTTGAAATTTTGAATTTTGAAAATTTGAAAATCAAAATTTGAATTTTTTGAATTAGGACGCCTCGTATAGAGCTATACGAGTCGTCTACAGTGTCGGCAACAATTCTTTTTTAAAAATTTGAATTTTGAAAATATTTTATGTTAATTACCATTTTGCCCCTGAAAGTCCCCAGTATAGGTCTTTAACAGGGGCTTAAAGGTAATTTTGAAAACCCAGACGCCGCGTATAGAGCTATACGTGTCGTCTTGTGAGGCGGCAACTTTTTGAGATTTTTGTTTTTTAATTATTAAAAAAAGTTTATTAAATTACCATTTTACCCCTGTAAAGCCCTCAGTATAGGCTTTAGTCAGGGGCAAAATGGTAATTAACCATTCCAGAAATATCTTTTTGGAATGGTTAATTACCATTTTGCCCCTGAATAATGCCTACACTGGGGGCATACCAGGGGCTAAATGGTCATTTAATAAAAAACCAAGACGCCTCGTATAGAGCTATACGAGGCGTCTATGCCTCGTATAAGGCTGGGGGGGTCTAGACGAGGCTGGTTATAGCCCCCAAACAATAAACAAACACACATACGGATAATACACCTTTATACGCCTCGGATACGTATTTCAACCGGATTTTCGAAGATTTGAAGCATCACCGGTACGTATTTCGCCCCGTAGTTTAGTATTTTTGCAACGTTTTTGCCTTTAGACCGTAGGTTTGCCCTGAAATTTGATTTTTGTGGGGTTTGGGGGTTTGAGTGTGAGGTTGAAGATGAATGGGGAAGAATAGGACGCCGAGTATAGCCCTATACGAGGGCTATACGAGGCTCTGTAATTTTTTTTTCTTATTAATAATTATTATTAGTATTATTATTATTGTTATTGTTATTATTATTATTATTATTATTATTTATTAATTATTATTATAATTAGTATTATTTATTAATTATTATTATTTATTAATTATTATTGTTAATGTTGTTATTATTATTGTTATTGTTATTAGTATTATTATTATTTATTAATTATTATTATTATTAGTATTATTAATTAATTATTATTATTTATTAATTATTAATATTTATTAATTATTATTGTTAATGTTGTTATTATTATTGTTATTGTTATTAGTATTATTATTATTTATTAATTATTATTATTATTTATTAATTATTATTATTTATTAATTATTATTATTTATTATTATTTATTAATTATTATTATTTATTAATTATTATTATTATTCTGATTTATTTATTATTGTTTTTATACGTATACGTTATTTACCTGCAGATTGATTATGGAGGGCGACGACATTCAGATAGATCTTGATGAGCCACTGCCGGTTCAGCCGGTTCAGGAGGGTCCACGGCGGAGGCGGCGGCCGGATCTGGATACGCTTCAGGGTTGTCCGTACCTAGAGTTTCCCGACGGCACCGATGCCGCCCGCCATTGCCAGAAGCTCAGGAGGATGTACATTGGATCGCATGCATCGATCGACTGGGATGCGATGGACCAGCTTGCTGAGACGGATAGAGTGCGTCGGTTTATACCTCTCGATTCGCCGTGGCATCGTCTTTTTGATTTGGCAACACGCCGACCTACAGGGAGCTGTTGGTCGAGTTCCTTTCGTCATTCACATTTCACCCTCCTGGCGCTTCCGTACCCAGATACTCCCCCTCCGCCTGAGATTTCTTTCAGGCTCGCTGGCGTTTTGCGTACGATGACGCTAGCAGACTTTGCGGTGCGTTCTGGTTTATACATGCAGGGGGAGATCGAGACTGAGATTTACACAGCGGGGCAAGTGGTGGTTGACAAACCCATTCTTCTAGGGTTTTGGCAGGTGATTGTGGGGCCAAATACTTGGGAGCACGACAAGTCGAAGGGGAGGGTGTCGTTTGTTAGGGACCCACTGTACAGGTACGTACGTTTATTACGACAATTATTGTGATTATGTGCATTGTTTATTAATCTCTGTTTCTGTATTTCGCTAACACTATCTGCAGGTATCTGCACCATTTGCTCGCTACTTCGATTTCAGCGCGCGGCTACAGCCGTGAGTGGTGTACGACCACAGATCTTTTTTTCCTTTATTGTTTGTTGTATAGGAGGCCGTGCGCGCTAGCACACGGTCTTGCCCAGTACTACGCCTCCGCCCATCACCAACAGGAGCGCGGATTTTTGTATGGCGGGGCGTACGTGACCGTCATTGCCCGTTCATTTGGCCTCGTACTGCACGAGGACCCACATCTACGGACGCCGCCAGTCATGCCGACGCGGATGGGCATGCAGTCGCTGTGGGGGATGAGGGTAATCAGGAGGTTCGCAGCTGGCCCGCGGTTTAAAAACCGCAACGGGGGCATATGGACAGAGGAGGCCCTACCAGAGCATTTCGAGCCCGTTTATCCTCCTGCAGATCCTGCTGATGTAGTGCCCGTGGAGGAGCCTCCGCAGGATGTAGACGGTGCAGCGATGCCACAGCCACCGCCACCTGCCGGGGCGCCTCGGTTTCCACGTCACGCTATTCCAGGTCATGCCCTAGGAGCTGCGCTACATCCGGATGTACGAGCCGAGCTTGACAGCCTCCACGATTTGGTAGGTTGACTGGTACGGTGCGAGCAGGATAGACGAGAGAGAGAGGGATGGCCCCCGATACCGCTTCCACCGGCTCGAGCACCACATCAGCAGCAGCAGCCGCAGCAGCCACATCCAGATTCGGATTTGGATGCATAGACCTGTTGTTGTTTTTATTTTTATCATGGATGTACAAACTTATCTTATATATTTTTGTTATGGATGTACAAAGTTATCTTATATATGTCATATTTATGTTTGTTTTCAGTTATTCGGTTACCTAATGATTGTTGTCTTAAATTGAGATAATACGGAAACAAAATATGTTTTGAATATAATACGGAAACAATATATCCCCTGAATATAATACGGAAACAATATTTGAACGAGATAAAATTTTAATCGGAATAATAATATTTAAAAAAGTAAAATGTTAAAAAACATTATAATATTTAAAAAGGACAAAAGTTTTTAAAATAGAGTGAGCCGATTTTTAAAATAGTTTATTTTTAAAAAACAAAAGTTTTTTAAAAACCAAAAAATTTTTTAACCAAAAATCACATCTTCAAAAACTATCCAAAAAACCATACCAAAACCCACCAAAACAACCCTCATTTCAGCCAAAAAAAAACCCAAGCCTAGACGCCTCGTATAGGTCTGTACAAGGCGTCTAGGGTTCCTTAAACTTTGTGCCTGACACCCTCGCAGACCCCCTTGAATTCAGTGCTTAGACGCCTCGTATAGGTCTATACGAGGCGTCTAGGGCACAAAAGGTGTGAAAATAGGCGCGATGGGTGTCCAAATATCTCCAGCCATATGAAATATGATACAACGTGTAAATTAACGTTAAAACCTAGATTGTATCTTATAAACCTTAAAAAATGATACAACATATGACGTCTTCAAACAATCTTAAATTAAAAAATAATAGAGCTCCAATGTGTTGGGTATCCGCATGGTTCAACAATGCCCCGAAAGAAGATGGAGCGGATGGGTCGGTCAAAATTCCTTAATTAGACATGTTCTTTCATCATGAAAAAATCAACCAATTGGGAATTAATGGTTTAGATGAGTGAATAATATTTGTAAGTGCAACTATGCATGTTATCAACATTGCAAATCTATACTATGGCCATGTTTGGGATTGAGTTTGGAAACTCCTTATAATTTTTTCACTCACATACGCTCACAATGTCAAACACCTTTTAACTTTTCGAAAACTCAATAAGTTAATAAGTCACTAAAATAAGCAATCCCAAACAATAAGAGATGGACATTTTGACATACCAAAATAATAAATACTTTTTCTCTTTTAATTTATAAATACACCCCAAAAATGAGGGTGAATTGATTTTTTAAACAATAATTATATTTTAGCCTCCAATCTTATTACATTTAAATCCCTTAGTTTTAAGATAATTATGGGTAATTAGTTACACTTTTCCTCCTCCACAACAAACTTATAATTCTTTTACGTATTGTTGTCATATCTTATAAGCTATAATGTATAAAAAATCCAAAAGTACCGTGACGACCTACTCATTTTTGTCGAAACGTTGTCTTTGTCAGTATTGACCTGTGGATTAAAAGGTAAAAGTAGATGATGCCTTAGTGTACAAGTAATTAAAGCCCAACATACTTAATCATTATACGAGAATATTTAATAGCTACACAATGTTAAGAATGTTAAGTGATTAAATATCGTCAATTTAATCCTCTCATCTAGATTACAATTTAATCTCTCATCTTTAACAAAATTATAAATAATTAGTTAGTAGTAATACTTTATCCTCATATAAAAACTAACTCCCTCCCCTGTCACACCCCAACCGATGGCGGAAACATCGGAGTGAGACGAAAATGAACTTGCTAGAGACTTCATAACACTATTTTGCGACAATATTTAACAAAACCGAATTTCATTTCATTGATAAATATTCAAGTACAACTTTTGGAAACAAGATACAGCAACGAGGATACAAATACACCAAAGTACATGAAACAATACAACAACAATACTAAATCTTTAAATGTGTTTCTATTCAATCCTACGAGATTTCATCATCACCATCATCGTCATCAAACTCCTGCAATACGTTTCAAAGTATAGTTCAATACAAAAGTATTGGCGAGTATACAAGTTTAAGTACCAGCATAGTTATAAAAGTTTAAACAAATACACATGGCAAAACTTGTTATCTAAAATTAACGTATAACTGGCATGCAACTATAAATGTCAACCCAAAGTTTACCGCTAGCGTAATCTTATCGTAGCAACGATATGACCATTCTTTTTTAACTTAACATGACCTCAAGAATACGGGCGGTGCGTTACTCCTATAGCGTTATACATGTTAAGGGAGGCTTGTACGAAGTTAAAGACAAGTATAAAGCATAAGAATAGTCAAGTAAACACGAATTCAAGCATAACGTATTAAGCATGTATATTGGATTGTTTGTTTGTGTTTGAGCATAAAGTATGTGTGTTGTGTGTTTGATAACATGAAACGTATTACACCCGAAAGTGTAAAAAGTAAAACGGGTCAAGTATACTCACGGTTTTGCAAAAGCTTTCCTTTTAAATTCCGCGAGTTGACGAGGGCAAGAGTTAGAACACCGAGGTTACCCAACATGGGGTAAACGAAGGTGTGTGAGTTATTTAGAGTTGAACAGAGGATTCGGATTGGAATTAAAGTACAAAAGTATGTGTATAAACATGAAAGTATATCTCGTCTAAGCACTCGCTGTGACACTAAGTTTATGTGATTTCATAGGTCCTGATTTGCTCATTAGAATCAACAGACGAGATACTCGGAACTGAGATAGAAGGATAACTGAAGCTCACAACACTGTTCGTGCGAATGGTACCAGTTCGTGTGAAAGGGCCTGTTCGTGCGAATGGGGCCTGTTCGAGACACTTAACCATAAACCGGTTAAAGTTCTGATTTCGGCTAGGATTTATATATTATATTATATTATATTATATTATATTATATTATATTATATTATATTATATTATATTATATTATATTATATTATATTATATTGTATTGTATTGTCTTATTATTAACAGTCTAGTAATGTCAGAGAATTCATGGAAGTCAAGCATGGAGGTATAAGCACCTTGTTGTATGATTCACCAAAGCTCAAAGTTTACTAACATAGTTAATAAACCCGGTTGGTCATGAATAATAAGTATAACAGAAACAAATAAATAAAATTATCCAAGCAGTCAAGTATGAACAACCTGGGTGTGTCATTCCCAACATGACAAGTGTTAGAGGCAAGGCGGGGTTAACATACTTTAATTCTAGGAAACTGCTTAGGTGTTCAATTACAGGGTATGCAGGTGAGGGAGTGGAACTAGTTTGGGAAGCCAGGCTCCCACGGTTCACACTTTCACCAGAACACAGATTCGTCCATATTGAAAATGGCGAATCCCGGATGGTTTCAACACTTGGAATTTTGTAAGAACGAAAGTGAAAATAACATAATATTACTTCGTGCGAATGAACTCAGTCGCACGAATGGAGTCAGTCTGTGTGAAGCGACTGCTTTGTGCGACAAAGTCTGGTTTGTTACGAAAATCTCTGTTTTGAGCTCGTTTCTTGTAGAATATCAACCTCAATACAAACCCACAGCTGTGGACTTAGCTATGAGCTCGGTGGGTTCCAGATTTCACCAAGTTTCAAAATCAGAATGTATGTTCAAGGATTTTTAATAAAACATACTTATAATCTTCGTTTGGCCTCATAAGTGGTGAGGTTTTCCTTAAGACTGCCAAGGCAAGTCTGTGAAAATCATTCCAGAGGTTATCCAAGTTATAACGATTTGAAGAAAAGTAGAAAAAGTAGAGGAAAAGGACGAAAATGACTAAGGAAGTGAGTTGGAACTCACTTAGAAATTTGTAACACCCCGAAAACGGGTTTGGTAATCAAACCACGTTAATAATAAAAGACGGGTAAAATGATGTTAGCGGTAAAAGTAACCCGGTAAATATTAGGATCTAAATAGATAAACCTAATATTTAATAAAATGTGAATAAATGCTTCTAAGGAAAATAAAGTTTATAAAAGGCCCGAGTTAACGGGACCTAAAATAAACTTAGTCATAAATATTCCCGAACCCGCTAAATTAACTAGAAATATTAAACCTAGTTAATAAGTGGGAATATTGTTGAAAATAATTTGGTTGTGACCTAATTAATAACTAACCAAACACGAGGGACCAAAGCCGGGTATCTTGCAAATGGAATTATAAACTTAAAAACAAAACACAACACACACACTCTTGTGTGTGTGCGTGCGTGAGATGATCAGGAGACAAGCTCCATTTGAGCTAACCCTAAAGCTCAACAAAACCTTCAAATTGGAAGATCAATCGAAGGCCAAATCCAGATTTGAATACATAAAAACGATCACCAAGTCAAGGGGATCGTAAGGTATGTCGAATTTCTAACATTCATGAAGTTGTGAAAATTAGTTAACTTTGCATGATGCGATCTATGCATGAATCATAGAGGCTATGGCCGAATTTATGAAGTGTGATTGCTTAGGAACAAACCCTAAGTAGAAAATTGAAGTAAAATTGCTATGATTCGAGTAATTTGATGATTTACCACTTTTAGACAAGTGGGTTTTGATTATGTAGTGAAGATGATGATATACACATGTTTAAAATCATCATAGTTGATAGAAGAAACAAGATACTTGAACAATTTGCAAGTTTGAGTGTTGATCATACATGACTTGAAATGAGTTTTTATAATATGACGATTTTAGTGCCTAATTTGTGATTAGAATCATCATATTAGATAGTAAAGATATAGTACTTGAACAATTTAGGTGTTTGGGTACATGAATCATAATTACCATGAATTGGGTTTGGTATGAAAAGATGGAATTATGAAAGAAACGCGTAATTAGCTAAGTTGACTAATTACATAAGATATGGGATAAAACGATTTCTAATCATAATGTTGATTTGCCTTGATTGTGCATATTATATGATTAAAGGTAGTTGATTTTAGAAAGTCAAACTAACCAATGATGAAGTAGAATAGAAGTTTCGACATAAAATCCGTAAGATGAAATAGTCGTAATAATGATGACTAATCTAACCGTCTTATGAATTATGATGATAGTTTGACTCTTGACAAGCTAGATGGAGGCTTGGGAAAGAAGCGGGTCAAACGGATCGTGTACGCGAAAAGAGCAATAACCGGATGCAAGGTAAGTGAAACTTACATTATTTTGTAGAATACTTATTTATTCTATAAGTTTTAAACACGATAAAAACAATATTGGGAAATATGGATTTCCGACGCAATTGATACGAGTCGGGACATACACAAAATTGATAAAAACCATGATGAATGGTAAATATGGGTAAATGGTAATATAGTCGTAAATGACAAGCATACAATGAATCTTGAGATGTTACCGTATGGGGTAACTCATAATAAGGATATGGATAAAATGGTAATTTAGTCGTGTGTCGATAAATATAAGTAAAAGTTATAAGACACCCTACGGCGTAAGCCGAAATGGGTTAAATAATGAGATGGTATATATATACCATTCTAAATTCAAATGCAAAATGTTTGGTCGTTTAGACCAAACGGGTCAAAGGGTGACTTTTAGTACCATTTGACAAATGACGACTAATAAGTACGTGCCAAGTCTTATGCTTACAGGATAATAATGGTTTATGGATTAAAGTGCTACGAATTAGCATATTATAGAGACAAGGTATCGAAACGGGTCAATAAGTTGACCCGAGCCAGGTACGTGTAAATATGGTTGTGGATAACATACTTCATGGCCAAATATGTAGCAAAAGCCCTTCATAGTAAGTGAGGGGCTAATGTTGACTAAAACGCCCTTGAAGGGTAAATTGGGCAAACGACCCATAAAGGTTGGTTAGGAACTTATATTATGATTTTGTAACCTTTAGATGCGTATGAAAATTGTAGGCATAAACTATCAAGGGTTAAATGCCTCAAAATGTGTATTGCCGCAAAAATAACATATTTGAGGAATATAACTCGGAATAAATAGTCTATTACATTAAATCCACCGCGTTCAAGGTTGTGGTGGAAGACTAACCAAAATGAACGAGTGGAATTATGAGGCATAAGGGAAATGAGCAAAATTATGCTTAAAAGGACATAAATGCCCTTAACGGGTCAAAATAAGCACTTGAGTATAAGCGGGTTTAAAGTGCGTAGGAAACCCGTGGTTTGAGCCAAATATGATAGACAATATAGAAATTAGGAGATTCACAAGGATTTGGAATCAAACAAACAAGTTTGTTTGATAAATACATGAATGGGTCAAAATAGGTAAATTTTAACTTAAGCCTAAAGCTTAAAACTCTATAAATTTGTCAATCCGGATGTCGGATGTTAACTCCATAAGATGGAGAATCAAATTACGAACACGTAGGAAAAAGAATCGCGCAAAACGGATGCGTAGATTAAAAGTTATGCACATTTTCGTAAAAAGAATTGGAGCTGGAAAATGCAGCATAAGCTGCAAAACATTATGTCCAGTGAGCTACCGTAAGTTACGGTGGCTACCGTAACTTACGGTAGAGGCTGAAGTGTTACGGTGGAATTGTACTGCCTTACGGCAGCCCCTGAAAGCCCAGTGGCTACCATAACTTACGGTGGCTACCGTAAGTTACGGTGGCGCCCAGTTATTTTGTTAAGTTTTGTTTTGCGAATCCGTTTAAACACGTTTTAAACCACGTATGACTAAAATCATTTCATGTTTATGGAATGTAGGTTGCCTAGTAGTACCGGATGACAACCGAGCCCGATGAAGAACCGAACACGATCGAGATCAAAGCTTCCGCGAATAGTTTCGTCGTCACATTTTAAAACGGCGAATTAAATTACAAAATGTTGGAATGATTTATTTAATAAAATGTTTAAACAAACTCGTATTTTTAAGTGTATATTAAATCTTAATACACTATTATAATCGAAATTTATTGGTTAACCGATTAAAATGGATTAAGGGTCTTACAAAATTGCTGGAAGTAATATGCTCGAAAAGTGCAAGTGCAGAGCGTTTGGAGCGAGTTTGGAGTGTTGGAAAGTGTTGAGTAAGGGAGTGGTCTCGTATTTATAGGTGCGGAGCAGGTTTGGTGCTGATGGGATTGGTGCGACTGAGGTCAGTTCGCACCGCCTCTTCGCACGAATGGGAGGTTCACTCGTACAAACGGGTTAAGTTTGGCCAATTTCGCGTATTTTAGCCAGTTTTAGTTATTTTAAGCATACATGTGTAAAGTGTGAGTATTGTGCATGTATAAATGACGTTTCAAGTATTCCAAGTATGAGTTTCGCGTATGAGCATGTATTCAAGTTTGCTATGAATAATATCAGTATGTAACAAGTGTAAGTATGAAATAATAGGGTTTCATTATGATCAAAGCCTTGAATTACATTGTTTGGAAAAGAAGTATGAATACGATACAAATACAAGTTTCCAAAAATAGAAATACGATTACACTTTCTAAATAAGGAAAGTACATGTATGCGAAGCGTTACATCCCCCATCCTAAACCAAACTGAAAACAGACAAAATCAAACTGAAATCAACCAAAGAAATACGATTACACTTTCTAAATAAGGGAAATACATGTATGCGAAGCGTTACATCCCCCATCCTAAACCAAACCGAAAACAGACGGAATCGAACTGAAATCAACCAAAACTGAATTAACTTAAAACCGATGTAACCAAAAATCGGTTATCAATTTTTTGTACTCTCTTTTAACCAAAATTAGTTGAACCGAACCAAATCATTCATATTTTCATATATTTCTAGCTTTTATACCTTTAGTTCATATATTTCATATTTTACATCTCCATTTCATATATTTATACTTTCAATTCATGTCTTTATACCTCAATTTCATATATTTATAAGCAAAAGTTTTAGCCCAAGTTTGGTTTTTGCTGTTAACTGAAATTAAATGAACCAAACAAAAAACGTCAGTCTAACCAAATAAACCGAAGTGATTAACCGAAAACCGATTGATTAACAAAATAGACAAACCGATGACTTTGGTTTCGGCTTCGGTTGAAGATAATAACCAAACCGACCGAACCATAAACATCACAATGAAATAGATTACCCGATTACTTCGCTTTTGATGTATATCTATCACAATGATGCTACAATAAATATTATATGAATAAGAAAACTACCAAAATCGAGTATCGCAATGCGATATGTCACTCCCGCTGCATTGCACGGGCATCCTACTAGTATTAGCTAATAACTAATGGTAAACCGAGTTTAAAGATTTTAATCATTATTGTTTTTGAGGTACATAACCTTTATTGTAGTATTCACTTAACGTTTCATTAAGTTCGTGTGATGTGTGGTTTCATGCAATGTTTTAAATACTGGTATGAACCGGCCAATTATACCGGTTATATTGGATATCGGACACAAGTCTGGTATGATAATGACTGGTAAAACTCGAATACGGTATGTCTTATGTACCTGCGGTTCAATCGGTTCAAACCATTGAACCAGTTTGCATTATCTTAAGATTTGATTTTTTTTGTTAATTTTAATAAAATATGATATTAAGGTAATATTGATCTTCTATATTTTCGGTAATTAACCTAGGGTCTTCCATTCCAATATTCCATCAACTGTTACCTACCACGTACAATGCAATATTGTTTATAAATAATAAAAATGCTCTTAAAATGCTTAATATTTTACAATAAAACAATTGTTTTCTGATAAAAAAAACTATGTTCAGTTACATAAATCCTAATAGAGATGAATTTGTATTTTATAGACTTATAGGGTTAACTAGTAACACGGTTCAATCGGTTAAACAATTTCAAAGCTCAACCCGGTATGATTTAAAAATTGGTTTTCAAAACATTGATTTCATGTACCAAACCTTTATTTTGTCATCGCTTGTTATATCTCTTGTACATTATGTAACGAACATGTATGTGGTTAGGGTTAAGTACACACTTACACACCCTTTTTGTAAAGAAACTTGTATTTATTTATAAATAACAAAATGTGTAATGCATTTTGAAGTGAACCACACCTCATAGCCTTTTCAAATAGAGGGTTTAACATAAAGCCTGAAATTTGTATAGGAGCAATAAACTAGCGTTTGCTCTACCAATTTCACGCGTAGTCCGCGAACTAATACCCATCCCCAATTGTAACCCATCGTTGATTTTAAATCATTACCAACAATGTCCATATCCGTTTTTACCAATGTTCATCGTCGAGGCCCACAGATCGTTCTAAACCGATCATGTGAGATCAAATTTTAAGTTTTCAAGATCAAAACCCTAACACACACAAATGGACTAATAGTGGTGGCCCAGGGCATTTAAGTTCTACCTATGGTGGGTCCGGGTGAGTTTTCATCTTCAGGTCTCAGGTTCGAGTCTGGGCGATAGGGTTTTCTTATTGAGTGATTTTAAATTGGTGATCTATTGTGCGAGGGGGGTCTCTAGTGCGGACCCGGTTAAGCTAACATATGCTAGACCTCCCGACATTCGCAAGAGTAATGCACACCTTAAAAAAAAAAAAAAGCCTTTTGATACCTAATGATAGTCAACTTTAACACTATTCAAGGTTAAAATCAGCTGTAACAACACGAGTAACTGCTATCAAACATTATTTTGCAGTAAAATCAGTGTAATATTCTAACTCAAAGCCAGTTAACATTTTTACCATCTACTCATGTGCACAAGTCATTTCGGTAGGGTTATAGAGCTCACGCATGTATTTATCACGACGGCGTATGTTAACAATGCTCAACGGTTCACGTTCATCATCTGTAACAGGACAGTCAATGATCGTTTCATCCACCGGAGTTAACTCCTCAACCGCAGCTATCGATTTCTTAGCCAGTGAAACGTGATGTATTGCCTGAGGAATAAACAGAGATCTCGAACCTATCGATGCGTGTTCTTCAATCGGTTGAGTTATAGATTCGAAATAACTCTTCGGCGACTGATGCGTTTGAACAATAGATTCCGATTTTTTCTCCGGTGACAGTTGTGACTGAATAATAGATTCAGACTTAGGCTTCGGTGACTCAATCGATTGAACAATAGATTCAGATTTCGTCGCCGGAGACTGATTCGATTGAATAACAGATTCCGATTTAGGCTCCGGCGACTGATTTGATTGAGTAATAGATTCAGATTTAGGTTCCGGCGACTGAATCGATTGAATAATAGATTCTGATCTAGTCTCCGGCTGAGGTACACTAAGAAAAGGCACATAAGACTTCTGTGGCACCGGCACTGGCACCGGAGATGCTACTGTGTCAATTCCGGTGACAACAGAAAACTTCGGCGCCAAAGCATTCACCGGAACTGCAACCTGAGGAGACGGCGCGTACGATTCGCGGTGAACATCCGTCGGAGCGAGATCCGGTGCGAGAATTTCACCAATCGAAGTAGAATTAACCGTATCATTCTTAGATCTAAAGTCAATAATACTTTCCAAACCGTGAACAACAACATGCGCATCAGTATACAGATCAGGAACAGCAATATAAACTCCTTCAACAACAATCGGTAACGGCAACGGCAAAGGATTCACTACATGAATCTGATGATCAGGTAAAAGCGTAGAGAAAGAATTCAAACCGTACGGAAGGTTCCGGAGATCTGAAAACGAGAGGCGGTGAGGAACGACGTGTAAACGCATAGTTGAGGTGTAATCGGCGGCGGACATGCTCATGTCGAGAGTGAAGAGAACGGAATCGATCGGTGCGAAGAAGGTGAAGTTACAGCCGCTGATGATGTCGTAGTAGAGATCTGTGGTGGTTATGGCGTTTGCGAAGACGTGATAGCCTCTGTTTCGGAGAGCGGAAAGTAGCGAAGAGTATTCACGTTCCGGTACGGCGGTTACAGCGACGGTGTTGATGGCGGTGATGAGGAGGAAGAAGATTGAGAGGATGAAAGTGGACGCCATTGTTGTATGGATGAAGGATTCTGTTAGGGTTTGAAATGGTTTTGGCGGGAATGTTATGTGGTTGTTCAGGTGTAACTATATATCATCGGTTTATTATATCTGAAATTTGTAGTAATTTATTATTTTCCAAATATATCATCGGTTTATTATATCTGTTATTTTCCATATATATCATCGGTTTATTATATCTGAAACTAGGTTATAACCCCATGTGTCACACAGATTAAATAAATGAATTTATATACTAAATAAGATAACAATATATTTTTAAAAACCTCACTTATTTCACGAGTTGAATAAATGTAATTCAGGTATATTAAATAATAAAAAAAATATTTTTATAAGAACCTATGTATTGTACGGGTTGAATGAATGTAATTTACATACCAAATAATAAAAAAAAGTTATATCTTTATAACTATTTGTATTACACGGGTTGAATAAATGTAATATTGTTTACTAAATAATAAAAAAAGTTATATCTTTAAAAAACCCCATGTATTACGCGAGTTGAATAAATATGATTTTACATACTAAATAATAAGAATTTTTTTTTTAAAACTAATGGATATACTCGGTACGCGATAGATATGGTGATTACGGAGATGAATATTGAAAAGAAGATACAGTGGTCAAACATGTTATTCAAGAAGGAAATAAGCAGCCATTTTAGTGATAAAATATAAATTATATTTAAAAAACTCGTAATAAGTTATATTTAAAAAACCCGTAATAAATCTAATTTTATATATAAAATAATACTGAAAGTTGTATACAATTTGTTTAAAAATTATGTAATGAAATCGATATAACAATTTATTTAATAATGAAAATAAAAATAAATAATATATTAATATATTAATACAAAGTTTGGTTTGATGATAAATAATTTGGTTATTTTAAAATATCTTAAATTAACAATTTAAATTTAAAGATAATATTTTATTAGAAAAATAGAAGTATTCTATTCGACATTTAAAATAGGATATGATTTAATATTCATTTTTATTTATTTGGTAAATATAAGATAGGAAAAAAATTATTCAATAGTTGGGAGGTTGTATGATGGTAAATCGGTTAACTTTATTATAATGTCATATGTTTTTAATTATATATTTTCTGAATTATTTTTTTTTAAATAAGACTTTATTATTATTATTAGTAAAATCAATGATTTTATATTTGTAATTATATATAATTAATTAGAAGAGATTAAACTAAATAATAATTATCCATAAGAGATTATGTTTAGTAGCTGAGTTATCTATAATTAATTAGAAGAGATTAAACTAAATAATAATACTTAGTTATTGTTAGTAAAATCAATGATTTTATGTTTGCAATTATCTATAAGAGTTAAATGCCATTTTAATCCCTGTGGTTTGAGTCATTTGTCAGTTTAGTCCAAATGTTTTATCGCCTGTGGGTCCAAAAAGATTTTACCGTTGCCATTTTAGTCCAGTGGGTTAACTTCATCCATTATTTCTGTTAATGAGAAGGACAATTTGGTGATTTTATAAGGCCGAATTGCCCTTCTAGTTAACAGAATTACATATAAAATGACCGAATTGTCCTTCTCGTTAACAGAAAAAATGGTTGAAGTTAACCCAATGGACTAAAATGGCAACGATGAAACCTTTTTGGACCCACAGACAAAAAATAAAACCTTTGGACTAAACTGGCAAAATGACCCAAACCACATGGACTAAAATGGCATTTAACTCTATCTATAATTAATTAGAAGAGATTAAACTAAATAATAATTATCCATAAGAGATTATATTTAGTAGGAGAGTTATCTGTAAATAATAATTATTCATAAGAGATTGAGAAAATCAAAAGATACATGGCCTAATATGATGACAGGTGTCCCATAAATGGTTTCTTTTATTATATAGTATAGATTTGTGGATGAAATCAACCACCTTTGGAGGTTTGAGAGGTCTACGAGCTCCGGCGGGAGGTTGCCAGATAAATTCCCCGACGGGAGTTAAAGAGAGAGAAGATGGAGAGATGGGTTTTTAGAGAGAGAAAGGTTTGACCCATTTGGGGATGAAATTGGTGTGTAGATGAGTTGGGTTCCGATTATCAGACTCATCAACATCAGAAGGTTGTAGAACATCTATAACTTGTGATATGATCTCCAAGGAACAAATCAGAATTTTTCCTCAAACCGGATCCGAATTCCTTCAGATCTCGATGGTAGGTTTCGAGTACAGATTCAGATCTGGTGGTTATAGTCTTCAGTAAGTCTCCTAAGCTCCATAAATTGCCACCGCTGCCGGAAACCTCGCCTGAAGAAGCGAAATCCAGATCCATAAGCTACGTATTTGCCGGAAAATCATAGGCCCTAGTGCCACATCGTTTAAGTTTTTATCTTTTTTTATGGTTGGTGGGGTTGTAAGGGACAGAGGTAAGGTGGTTGATGGAGTTTCGAGCCTTGAATGAGAGAGAGAGAGAGAGAGAGAGAGATAGAGCGTGTGTGTGTGTGTGTGTGTGTGTGTGTGTGTTTAGGGATAATGGGTGGTGGTGATGAGGAAGAAGGTGAAGGTGAGAAGAAGCCATGGAAGTACCACCATTGATGCAGGGGGAGAAAGTGAGTGTGTGTTGGGACTTGGGAGAATGTGGTGTGGTGTTTTAAGGAATTAATAATATATAATTAATTACTTATATATAAAATTATTGAAATACCCCTATCCTTAGTCGAATGATTTAACTGAGTTAAGAGTCGGGGAGCAAAATGGAAAAAAAAAACATGGTAAACTATTGGAGTAAAATGGCTATTTTTAAAGTATTGGGGCAAAACCATTAAAGTGACCAAACCATAGGGAGCAAAACGGAAGTTTACTCTTTGAGATATTATATTGAGAATAGAGATTTATAACTTTAGTATTAATAATATGTTGAAAATTAAACTTATCGAAAAATATTTTAACCTTTATTAAAATGTAGAGTTAACATGTTGCTTAAAACGTTGTTTAGTTGTTTACATCACAAAAAGCCCCATTGCTAGCTCTCTGTGTGTTGCTCTTTCACGTCGGCTTACTCAAAAGGATTTCAATACCCCAGGATGTTTCCCATGTCAACCCAACATTCCTGCAAATTTTGGTGATTTATTGAACCCGTTTGATATTTTTCCCGAATTAATGCTATTAAATACGATAAAATCCAGTTAAAACACTCAAAATTTCCAAAAAAAAACACCAAATTTTACAGAGAACTTCTGATCATTACATATGACTAGCCTGCCAACTTTCAAGTACAACCAGTACCCACGGGAAAAGTTATGCTAAAACCAAGTTTTTAACCCCTAAATTCAGTTTTCGGGTGATATACCTAGTGATTCTCGATGTTTCAAGCGATTCTTTTGCTTTCAAAGGAGTTTCTTCTTGTGCAGTACCTATGCATCATATACAACACACGTATGCATTCAATCCCGTCAATCAAGCCTTGTAACCTTTCTTTTTCGTTAAGAGTTTGATTTATTTGGTTATTGTTGAATAGATTATGTTTATGATTCATAATCCGATGTTTTACAGCATTAAACACCATGTATGATCCTATCACACCTTTTTTGAGTTTGAACAGCCCTTGAATCACCAAAAACATCTAGGGGTTTTTGGATTGAATGGTTTCTTTTTACCAAATTCATGTTTTAAACATGAAAAATGACATAAAAACACACAGAAATCGAGTTATACCTAAAAATTTTTGATGGATTATGTTGTATTTTCATGGTTGTAGTAAGTAAGAAGCTTATAGAGAGAGTTAGAAGGGTTATCATGAGTGAAAGTTGAAAAATGACAAAAAAGGGGTATATGTGTCGATAGGAATTCTTTGGGTTATTCTAGACCCCTTTGACTTGGTCAAAGGCGGTATTGACCACTTGTGGATGAATATTAGTTTTTTATTAGGGTTTAGATTCGTTATCAGGTCTTAAATGGGCCTCCGGTTCGGTAAACGGACTCTTTTTCTCGCGTTTTTCGTGCGGTTTTTGTGGTTTTTGAAAACCGAACCCACTGGCAACGAAATCCCAAACGCATCAACGTTTTAGCTTAAAATACATTATATTAATGTCATATAAGTGTTTTTAGGCATGACTGACTATACAGTGCGTGTTTGGTTGTTTCCGAGTACGTTAAAATCAAAGGCGTTTCGTTAACCGGAAACTGCCTCGTTTAACGTGCCACTTCTTGTTAAGGCCTCAAGCCTTATGTTGTGGTCTAGGTATTATGTCTAAGCAATTCCGTACTCCTAGAACCATCCGTGGCACTTTCGTTTATAACAAAACCGTTATTGTACGGTTTCTACATTGTTAAACGGAAATCCCCCGTTTAACATGTTTCCAGCACACTGAAGTATCAATATCGTACTGTTAGCCATTAATGTTTGTATGTTAACTATAACATGCCCTCGAATTCATCCGAGGCATGTTTGGTATCGTTTCGTTATATTTGCTAATTCATGTTTCAACAATCAAGATCTAATTCGTCGTAATTACTCAGACATCACTACAAACATCACAATTCCAATTTATCCACTAACGAATCTCTACTATACACTGTGGTTCATGTATTATCCAATTTGTGTTTCCAAATTCGTCTAAACACTCACGACTACGTATTGTTACGTATGTGACGCAGCGCGTTAAATTAGGGTTTACTGTGAATCTTCGCACACATCATAACTACTGGTCCGTATAGTACGTTCTAGAATTCATATATTACCACATTTCTATCCTCAAAATCATCACAAGTCTAATTGTTTTCACATCGTGTTATGTTATTGTGGATTAGCAACGATTACGGTTTACCGGGATTTTCAAAGTTTTCACATCGTTCGTGGCACTTTCGTTCGTATCAAAACCTTTATTGTACAGTTTCTGCACTATTAAACGGAAATCCCCCGTTTAACATGTTTCCAGCACACTGAAGCATCAATATCATATTGTATTGTTAGCCATTAAAGTTTTTGTTGGGATTGAACCCTACCAGAGGAACAGATAATTAAAGCCAAAACTGGATCAGAGCAGTGGATCCAGAATAAGCAGATGTTACATACAAATCTCTCCCCTTGAAAGTGGTTTCAACATCTGCTAACCTCCTATCTACTGATCGTACAAGCTGCTGACCGTCAAACTGCTGCTCAAGTAAAGGCCTGATGAAAGACTAAAGCTCATATGATCAATCTACAGCCTTGAGTCAAGCACTGCTAATCCGGACAAGTACTGCTGGGTTCACATCAGTGGAAGGATGCAGCAGTAGTTTACTATGTCTTTATGTAATGTAATGTAATAGCAGTAGTTAGCATAGCAGTGTTTGTATTGATCAGAGGTTAGAGTTTGTTAGGAGGTTAGATGTCACTTTCATGGTGATGTCAGCTTAGATGCTCAGTAGTTTGCGAGTGCCTATAAATAGAACAGTGCTCTGTACTGTTCTATTAGCTCTTTGCAACATCGTCTTCTCTGCACGAACAAAAACTGAGCTCTGGCTGAGGGGGAGTTTGTATTCAATCATTGCAATTGTAATCGTAATTGAAATAAATTCAATCTTTCGGTTCATTGTGAAAAATGTTTGATCAAAGCAATATTCTCGTTTGATTGTATGCAAAGTTTGTTTCCATCTTAATTCCGCTGCACAACTCATTCATTTCCATCTTAATTTCAAACGTAAAATACAATCAAAACCAAACTCAGATCCAACAATTGGTATCAGAGCTTGGACAGTCAAATTTGATTTAACAATCATTTTGACATAAATAGTTCAGCTCAAAATCGTTGATATCGATAGTTTGTTCGTTTGTGTTAAAAAACAGAGCAAGGTTTAATCACCATTAAAGTTGATTAATCAGTGTCTGTAAAACAACCAGGATGACGTCACAATCTCAAGATGATAAGAATAACATTGGCTCGCTTTTTAAACCACCTATGCTTAAACGTAATGAATACAACATCTGGGAGAGGATGATAGGTCACATCCTTGCTCAACAGAACACTGGATGTTGGAGGTCTGTAGTTTTTGGTCCCCATGTTCCTATGGTGCCAAGTGCTGAGGATCCAAAGAAGTTCGTACCAAAACCATATGAAAACTATACTGAAACTGATTTTCAAAAGTTCGAACTCGATGCCAAAGCATTTAGCATCATAGCATCTGCATTACCCAATGAGATCTATGCTGGACTGTTACATTGTAACAGTGCCAAAGAGCTATGGGATGCATTGAAGGAACAGTTTGGGGGAACCGAAGAAGTTATTGAAAACAATAGGGAAATTCTGAATCAGCAGTATGAAACCTTCTGTCACATTTAGGGTGAATCATTGACCCAACAGTTTGAACGTTTTAGTTGTCTTATCAGTGAGCTAAGTCTTGTTAAGGTTGAATTTCCAAAATCAACACAAAATAGCAGGTTTCTTAGATCGCTACCTGATAAATGGGACACAATTGCATTTGTGACTAGAAACTCCGTTGAGTTCAAAGATCTGACCCTGACCCAACTTCATGGTAGACTCCTGACCTATGAAAGGGAGTTAAACCAGAAAAAGAAGTTGCAAGAGTCTGGTAAAACTACTGATGATTATTCATTCGGTAGCACAGCTCTTTTTGGTCAGGAAGAATCTGGTAGCAGTGGTAAGGATCAGGGTTATGATCACTTTATTGATATAACTGCTGGTGGAAATTTTAACAACCCTGATCCTCACTCTGCAAATTATGCTTTTACTACAAACAGTGAAAACCAGATGTCAGATAATTTGTGCTTTGAACTCAATGATTTGCAACATTTTGATCCTACTGACTTAGAAGAGATGGACATTTTGCATCAGTTGGCTTTGCTTAGTGTAAGAACAAGCAAATTCTACAAAAGAACAGGGAGAAAATTCCCAGGGTTACATGGGAATTTAAGGGTGGGGTTGGATAAATCAAAAATCAAGTGTTACAAGTGCAATAGGCTAGGTCATTTTGCTAGGGAATGCAGGAGTCAAACTACTGGTCCTATAATCACTCATCCCAGCTCAAACCCTAGACCACAAAATCAAAGCACTGTGCACTATACCCAATATACCCCTGCAGCCCATGTTAACACTGCTCACTATGCTGCTGCCCCTGTGCCTGTGCATTATGTCCAAACTACTGTTCCACAGATTTAGTATGTTCAAACCCCTGTCCCCCAGGCACAAGTGCAACCTGTTGCACCTCAAACAGCTGCTCCAGCAGTGGTACAACCAGATCAGCAAAGCTTTTTCACTCAAGGCTTTGTTGATTGGAGCAGCATGCCTGATGAGCTTGGTGATGAAAATTTTGCACTCTATGCTTTTGATGAACCTTCTAATGATGAATTTTGTTTGATGGCATTAGAGTCAATACCAGAGGGGATTGAAACTGAAGGTGAACAGCTAAGTGATGAAACAGTGGATGAGGTGACTGAAGCAGTTGTTAATGCAGTTGCTGGTGAACTACTGCTGGGAGAAAGTTCAGGAACCCTGATTGAACCAATGACAGACCCATGGTCCGAAGAGGATAAAGAAGAAGAGAAAGATGAGAAAGCAGGTGAGAAAGAAGAAGGAGCTGATGATGAAGAAAATCATCAATGTGATTGTGCAATGATGGCTGCTGCCAAGGTATCTCCTCAAGTTCTTGAAAAATTGTGTTCTGACAATTGTATTATTGCTTTTGCTAACATCAAAGAGGTAAATGAAAACCTTCGGGATAAAATCTTAACTGATGAAGTCAAATTTGAAAGGTCTTTAAAAGAACTTAAAAACAAATTGACTAAAAAAGAAAAAGAGATCAGCAGTCTGAAAGAAGAACAGAGCATAACCAAAACCCACTCCAAACTATGGTAGAAAAATACCAAGTTTGCAAAAAGGAGTTGGAGTCCACCCAGATCACCTGTGAAAAATGGGTGGAATCATGCAAAGGGTATGAGGTTATGCTTGAAAAACAGATCAAAAGCAATGTGAAATTTGGTGTTGGTTATAGAAAACATGATGATGAAAACACTGCTTTTGAAAAATCTGTTCAAACCACTGATGTAACCACTGAGTTCATCCCCACAAACAAGAATGGCCAAGAAGTGAAAATCACTGACAAACTTGGTAACAAAATCATGCTTGACAGACCAATGGGATCCTCTACTTTTGAGGAGATTGAACAATATCAGTTTAAACCCACATGGTCTGATGAGTGTGATATTCTTGAAAATTTCAAGCCAATGGACTTTACAACCACTGATGGTATTAAAGCTCCAAAAGCTAAAGTCATCCCTCTCAAGGACATCCCAGCAGAGGTTAAAAACTCTGCTGCAAAGGAGTCCGAAAAGAGAAAGAAGAAAGAAAAGATCAATAACCTGTTTTGTGAATTTTGTGAGAAAAGGAATCATCTAACAAAAGATTGTTTCCATTTAAAAGCATATGATTTAAACAAAACAAGTGTCATTGTTCCTGCTGAAAGCTGCATTGTTTGTGGTAAATCAAACCACAAAACTCAAGCATGTGTGTATCTCAAAAACTTTGATGTGAAAAAGAATGAGTACATTGCTAAAACATCCTTGAGTCCATCAACATCATCTGTCAAATTCACCAAAAACCAACCACTGTTTGTGCCAGTTCAAACAACTGTCACAAAACAGCTGAACCAAACATCTGTTAAAAGAGATGTTCAGGTTACTGATGCACCCCCTGCCAACCAGTTCAGAAGAGGTAAGGGACAACCACAACCATCTTACCAAAGGATTCCACACGTTTACGAGACCTACAAAAGGCCCTCTAAACCTAAAGTGAATAGGCATCCTTTTGGTTACCAACAGGTGATTGGTCAAGACCCCCAACAGTGGTTAGCAAGAAACAGTCCTAAAACTGTCCAAACCCCTGACCTAACCACTGTCCATCAATCTGCATCCATCCCAGACACTGTTGAGACCCCATCCAAAGCCTTATTGGCTTTGGAAACCCTAATGAACTAATCATTTTACTTCATGTGCAGGGAGCTTCTGCCTGCTTAGATAGTCTGTGGTATGTTGATAGTGGAGGCTCCAGGCACATGACTGGATGTAAAGCCCTACTCAAAGATTTCAAAATTCATGGAGGGGGTGATATATCCTTTGGGAATAACAGTAAAGGGAAAGTTCTGGGGTTTGGTACAGTACAATCTGGAAACGTAAAATTTGAAAATGTCAATCTGATAAACAGTCTGAAATTCAACCTCCTGAGTGTTTCACAAATGAGTGACAAGGGGTATGGGCCATTCTTCACAAAGGAGTGTTGTAGGATTGTTGGACCAGAAATGGTCAAAAAGATTGAAGCAATAATAAACACTGGTCAAACAAAACTTGTTTCTCAAAGAAGTGGCAATGTTTATGTTGTTGATATGTCAAAAGAGTGTCCCAGAGCTGATGCCTGTCTGTTCTCAGCTGCCTCTAACAAAGAGACAGAACTTTGGCACAGAAGACTGGGGCACACAAATCTTAAGACAATCACTGAAATTTCAAAAAATGGTTTGGTAAGAGGCCTACCACAAAAATTGTTTTCATGTCCTGAGCATTGTGTTTCCTGTTTAAAAGGAAAACAGCATAAAAGCTCTTTTAAGTCCATTGAAGAGTCCAAAATAACCCAGTGTTTGCAAATGCTGCACATGGATTTGTTTGGCCCAGTTCAAGTCATGAGTCTCAAGAAGAAAAGATATTATTTGGTTATTATTGATGACTTCTCTAGGTTTACATGGACTTTCTTTTTACACTCAAAAGATGAGACTGCAGGCATTTTGCAAGACTTTGTGACACAGGTTGAAAAGCAATTTGACCTTCCAGTGAAAGTCTTCAGGAGTGACAATGGTACAGAATTTAAAAATAAGGAGTTGGATGCCTTCTGTGTGAAGAAAGGGATTGTAAGGCAGTACAGCATCCCTAGAACACCAGAGCAAAATGGGGTAGTTGAAAGAAAGAACAGAACTTTGATTGAGGCTGCCAGAACCATGCTTACTGATTCAGGTTTGCCATTAACTTTTTGGGCAGAGGCAGTAAACACTGCTTGCTATGTCCAGAACAGAGTTTTAATAAACCCCAGGCACAAAAAGACTGCTTATGAAATTCTGTATAAAATCAAACCACTGATCTCTTACTTCAAGGTATTTGGCTGCCCATGCTTTATTTTGAATTTAAAAGACTCCATTTCAAAATTAGCAGCCAAAATTGATTGTGGTTATCATCTGGGATACTCAACCATTGCCAAGGCCTACAAAGTGTTTAATACACGGACCAAGGCAGTGGAGGAGACCTTGAATGTAAAGTTCAATGAACTTTCATCAATGAAAATCCCAGCAAATCCTGCAGATTTGTTTGATCTTGATAAATTCACTTTTGAAAATACTGCTGTCAAGACTAACAGTGCAGGTCCATCAGAGGATACAACACCAGACTATGGGTATGAAATCATCATTCCTCAAAAGTCTGTCAGAATGGGAAGAGCATCAGATGTTCAAAACAGCTGTCAAAGCTCAACCACTGCTACCTCAACAGTTGTTGACCAAAGTAGCCCATTAACCACTGCTTCCACATCAACAAACACTGCTGACAAAAGTCCCCAAACAGTGGATAAAAGTCAGCATGTGTCCACTTCATTACCCCCCATTCCACCACCTTTTGAAGCCACTACTGGATCATCAAAGTCCCCAGCAGTGGTTAGCTCAGATGATACACATTTGCAGCCTTCACCAACAAATGCCATCATTCCATACCAAGGAGATTTAATCTACTTGATATCTCATCCACCTGATCAAATCATTGGCAACATCAATGAAGGGGTGCTCACAAGAAGCCAAACCTAAAACATTTGTCTTTTTGCTGGTTTTCTATCACTCCATCAGCCAGTCAAGTACCAAGAGGCACTGAAAGACAACAGCTGGGTAGAAGCCATGCAAGAGGAGCTCCAACAGTTTAAAAGACAACAAGTTTGGGAGCTTGTACCACTGCCAGAAGAGGTTAGCCCCATTGGCACAAAGTGGGTCTTCAAGAACAAAACTGATGAAAGGGGTATTGTTGTCAAGAATAAAGCCAGGCTTGTGGTTCAAGGTTACAGACAGGAAGAGGGGATTGACTATGATGAAACTTTTGCCCCTGTAGCAAGATTAGAAGCTATAAGACTGTTCCTAGCCTTTGCTGTCAACCACAACATGAAGGTGTTCCAAATGGATATCAAAAGTGCTTTCCTCTATGGTACAATTCAAGAAGAGGTGTATGTGTGTCAACCTCCAGGTTTTGAGGATCCATTTTATCTAGATCATGTCTACAGGCTAAACAAAGCCTTGTATGGACTGAAACAAGCACCTAGAGCCTGGTATGAAACTCTTTCCAACTTCCTACTCTCAAATGGTTTCAAAAGAGGTACCATTGATAAAACACTGTTTCTAAAATGGAGAGGGAAGGATTTAATGATTGTCCAAATTTATGTGGATGACATTATTTTTGGTAGCACATGTAACAAAATGTGTGAAGAGTTTAGGGAACTCATGACAGTTGAGTTTGAAATGAGTGCAATGGGTGAGTTGCAATGCTTTCTTGGTCTCCAAATTCAGCAAATGCAAAATGGTACTTTCATTCATCAAAGCAAATATGCAAAAGAACTTTTAAACAAATTTGATATGAATGATTGTAAACCATGCAGCACACCCATGGCAACAAATAAGCTGGTCATGTCTGATGAAAATGATGAGCTGTTTGACCAAACTCTATATAGAAGCATGATTGGGTCTTTGCTGTACCTAACTGCATCTAGGCCAGACATCATGTTTGCAACATGTGTTTGTGCAAGAAGTCAATCAGCCCCTAGAAAATCCAACCTTATTGCTGTAAAAAGGATATTCAGATACATAAAAAGTGCTCCCACACTTGGTATCTGGTATCCAGCTAATGGGAATATCAAGCTTTCAGGATTTTCAGACAGTGACTTTGCTGGATGTAACACCACAAGGAAGTCCACATCAGGAGGGTGCCAGTTTCTAGGTGATTGCTTAGTTTCATGGCAAAGCAAAAAGCAAGCAGCTGTTTCAACATCCACTGCTGAAGCTGAATACATTGCTGTTGCAAGCTGTACAGCCCAACTCCTGTGGCTTCAAAACCAGTTGCTGGATTTTGGTATCACTGCCTTAAAGACACCACTCATGTTGGATAGCCAGGCAGCAGAAAATATCATCAAAAATCTAGTTTTCCATTCAACCACCAAACACATCGACATTAGACATCACTTTGTGAGGGATTGCTATGAAAAAGGTTTGATTTCTCTGCATCATGTTCCAACTAAAGACCAGCTGGCAGATGTGCTCACAAAAGCATTAGATACCGCCACCTTTGAAAGCCTGGTCTCTAGGATTGGCATGCTAAACATGGAATAACAAGCAACATCTTGTTTTTCTATGAATAAAAGCATTAAAATGTTTTCAGAAAATCAAAAATCCATCCTTAAAAATAGCTAAAAATGAAGTTTTCATTAAAATCCTTAAAAGTTTGCCATAACCACTGCTTGTTCAAAAGTCTGCTCTACTTCAAAGTCTGTCCACTGCTGAAAGCCATCCTCTGTCCTCTCATTTCCTTGATAAACTCTGTTGTTCAAAAGCAGTGTCTTATCCACTGATATGCTATCCACTGATATTGCTGCAATAAACCAAGGTGACTCTTTACAAATGCACAGCTTAACTGCTGAAACTTTTACAAGAATGTCAACACCTTGCAAAACACAAGCAGGGATGCCTGACCAGAATTTAGCAGCTACCACTGCTCCTCAGGTATCTGCTGCTGAGCCCACTGCTCAAGGTGATCAAAGTAGCAACACAACTGCTTTGAAACTCACACCTAAAATCACCAAAAAGCCACAGAAAAAGAAAAATCAAAACCCTCCAAACCCATCAAAAAGGCAACTCTGGAGGATGATATACCAGAGCAACTGCCTGTAACACAACAAAAGTCACAAGAAACCACTGCTGCTTCTTCCTCACAGCAGTTGGTACAAATATCTCAACCCATAACCGAAACTCCTCCTGCTTTTTCTCAAAAAGAACAGGTTGTACAAATAGGGACTCCACAATATGATGCTCTGGAAACACTCGTTTCCATCATCCACAGCCCAATGCCCGGGGCAAATTCTCTTTCTACACCAAACATCACATCCACAATTCCCCCACCAACTAAACTTCTGTTGGATGCAATTGATTTGAACCAGGCACTGACCAGTCCTTCTCAATCACCTATTAATGAGAATATACCTCAACAAATGACTGGGTCTGATGTATCAATCTTTGCTAACCCACCAACACAACCTGAGGAGGTTACTCCCCTTGAGTTACAAGTAACTCTTGGTGGTATTCCAAGTGAAGCAGCCACTACAAATGTTGAACCCACTGGTTTACATTTGGACAGTGGTTACATTAATAAGACTTCCTTGGAGGCAATTCCTTCCATAGCACCTCTGACATCTACCAGTGGATTCTTCTTGACCACTGGCAACATCAAAAGATTGTCAAGTGTTGAAGGAAGAAGACCCCAGTACCAAGAAAAAGGGGCATCAGTGGTTAATGTTTGGAGTACACTCCCTACTTCAACCACTGATAAAACCACTGCTAGTGGGAAATCAGATGATCCCATTAAATTGGGTGATGGTTTAAAGTACCAGAAATTGACGGATCATGTTGAAAAACTTGATAACTCTGCTGCAGAACTCAAAGATATGCTACAACAGTTGTTACAAGTACAAAAGGTGCAATCCACTGCTGTTCCACCTCAAGCACCTGCTCCACCACAAGCACCTGCTACAAATGAGCTCTGGAATCTATTTCAACCTCCATCAACAAGCACAAATGGCAGATCAGCAACATGAAAAACATGTACTAAAGCTGAGAAATACAATGGAGTCTAGGTTCAAGAACACCCAGGCTGATCTCAAGGCTCTAAAAGCCCAGATCCTGCATACCACTGGCACTGCTCCTCCAACTGTCCTCTTTATTGATCAACTCCCTCCAGATAATGCCAAAAAGGGGGAGAAAATTCAGGAGTGGAAGAAGAAGGGAATAGATGATGGTCTTTACCTTGAACCAGAAAGAGAAAACATGACCAAAAATATCCCTTTGCCAGATGGTAGCAAGAAAATTGATGAGACCACAAATGCACTGGCAGAAGCGGTTGCAAGTGTCAAAAAGGACAGAGAGGCCAAGAAGAAAGCTAGGGTGGATTATCCAGATCAGGGTACTTCTGGGTCAAAGGATGATGAAAATCCTGTTGATGAAAAGAAGAAGCCTACTAGAAAAGTAAGGCAACCCAAATCAATCCCAATCAGACGTTCAAAGTCTGCTCCAAAACCACCATTCAAAACAGCTGTTGTAACTCCTATTGTATCAACTACTGCTGGTACTTCAGTGGTTTCAACATCTGTTCTCACTTCAACACACACCACTTCAACACATACCACATCCACTGCTTTACCACCATCACCACCAAAAACAACATCACCTCCTGCCAAAAAGCAGAAGACAGCAGATGTTATAACATCTGCTGTAATGACAACAGTGGTTGAAGCACCAGTTGTTTCAACTGCTGTTAGTCAATCACAAACCACTGCCACCCAATCTACCACCACTGTTCCACCCAAAACATCATCAGTCCCTCCTCAAACAAAAAGGAGAAGGCTAATTCTTAAAGATGATGACACTTCACCACCACCAACATCTTCAAAGTCTTTGTCACTTGTTACAATACCCAAGCCTGTTCCTCTCTCATCAGTACAAGTTCAACAGCCCTTAGCTCCTGCAGGTGTTCAGTTTCCTCTTGAGCTCATAGCAGTGAGAGAAGAAATCAAGTCATTTTATTATGAGGATGACCCTGCTAAACGGAGATTGCCTTCAGTTAAAGGATATCCCAGGCCTAACAATATTGAAGAATATTTGAAAATCAAGGCTAAGCAAGCAGAGGATATATCAAAAAGAAACACACAAGGGAAATCTGATAGGGAAATACAGCAGAATCTTCAATACTTGCTCACACAAGTCAGATCCCTGGAACAGTTTGCTAAAAATGTATGTCAACAGATCTCAGAGAAAGCAGATGAAACTTTGAGAGACTACATTGAAAGCATCATGGCAACAAAGAAGTACAAAGGAGAAAAGCACATGTACAAGGAGTGGACCATTCCTGAGCTTGAACAAGAAGCAGCCAGGATTCAAGAAATGATAAAGAATAAGGTCAAACACACTCCTCTGGAATGGTCAAAGTACAAGAAGAATGTGCCTGAAAAATCACTTGAGATAAAGAGAATGAGAGAAGAACTAGTTGCTGCTGATTATGGGTCTAAACATCAAGTGGCAAGATGGAAAGAAGATGTGGTCAGGACTACCTACAAAAGGTTGGAGGAACTTAGAAAGAAAGATCCAACAGTTCCACAAAATCCTGACTACTCCAAAGCAGAGGTCTCAAAAAGACCACCAAAGCTGCAAATCAAAAGAACCAATGCTCCAGCAGGTGCTGCCATCTACAAAAGAAGGAGTCAAAACCAGTCAGGTGCTGAAACAGTTCAAGATCTAAAGGCTGGAAATGACCTTGTAAAAGAGGGCATTAGATTAATGATGAAAGAAGATCCTGAACTGGAACAACCTGTAAGTACTGCTCAGACAGTCTTTAATAGGCCAGCATCACCAAACTCCTCATCGAATAAAAATCTCCCAAGAAACCCACCAGGCTCAAAAGTACTAAAGTGGGTAACTGACAAACAGACCCATGTATTGACTCTGTTCAGGTCTGGTGGAGAAGTGAAGAATATAACAAGGGAACAAGCACTTGGCCTAAGTCTTGAAGATATGCATGATCTCCTTGATCTTCCACTTGGCAGGGATGATGATGATACAGATGCCCTAGACTTTGAACTGCAACTTAAAGGTCAGATAAGGGAACTGTTGATGAGGCAATAAAGTTCCACAATAATGAAGAGTTTTGGCATTATCTGTTCCAGGGGGAGATTGTTGGGATTGAACCCTACCAGAGGAACAGATAATTAAAGCCAAAACTGGATCAGAGCAGTGGATCCAGAACAAGCAGATGTTACATACAAATCTCTCCCCTTGAAAGTGGTTTCAACATCTGCTGACCTCCTATCTACTGATCGTACAAGCTGCTGACCGTCAAACTGCTGCTCAAGTAAAGACCTGATGAAAGACTAAAGCTCTGCTGATCAATCTACTGCCTTGAGTCAAGCACTGCTAATCCGGACAAGTACTGCTGGGTTCACATCAGTGGAAGGATGCAGCAGTAGTTTACTATGTCTTTATGTAATGTAATGTAATGTAATGTAATAGCAGTAGTTAGCATAGCAGTGTTTGTATTGATCAGAGGTTAGAGTTTGTTAGGAGGTTAGATGTCACTTTCATGGTGACGTCAGCTTAGATGCTCAGTAGTTTGCGAGTGCTTATAAATAGAACAGTGCTCTGTACTGTTCTATTAGCTCTTTGCAACATCGTCTTCTCTGCACGAACAAACACCGAGCTCTGGCTGAGGGGGAGTTTGTATTCAATCATTGCAATTGTAATCGTAATTGAAATAAATTCAATCTTTCGGTTCATTGTGAAAAATGTTTGATCAAAGCAATACTCTCGTTTGATTATATGCAAAGTTTGTTTCCATCTTAATTCCGCTGCACAACTCATTCATTTCCATCTTAATTTCAAACGTAAAATACAATCAAAACCATACTCAGATCCAACAGTTTTCATGTTAACTATAACATGCCCTCAAATTCATCTGAGGCATGTTCAGTATTGTTTTGTTATATTTACTAATTCATGTTTCAATAATCGGGATCTAATTCGCCGTAATTACTCAGGCATCACTACAAACATCATAATTCCAATTTATCGACTATTGAATCTCTGTTACACATTGTGGTTCATGTATTAGCCAATTTGTGTGTAACACCCCGTGTTTCGAAAGTCAAAGTCAAAGTCAAGATTGAAGTCAAAGGAAGAAAAGATTGCTAATTGCGATCTGTCTCTCCTTGCTCAATACATGTTTTGACTTCTTTGACTTGTAATTAGTCTATTTTGTTTTTGCTTTAGTTGTATTATGTGGAGTATCTATTAATAATCGCATGGTAATCGTTATTTATCGCATGTTTAATCGCTTTATCGCTATCACAATCTCACTCGCAACTCGAAATACGCATTTTGGTTACTGATATACGTGTGTGTGTGCCTTATGTGTTACTTGTGCATGTTTATTTATGTTATGTCATGGTAATCAATCGAAACGCAATCAAACTAAATCACAATCGAAATGGTATGATAATTGGTGGAAAAGAGATAGTGCGAGATATGAGTAGTTGGGATTAAAAGTAATTTGACTAGGAAACTCCATCGCATCGAAACGCCCGCAATCGAAATCGAAACATCAAAACTCGTCGCGCCGAACACTAGAACGAGGTGACTGATCGACCAGGCGACCAGCCGACTGATCGGACTGCCGTACGATCGGACAGCTATCCGATCGGACTGCCTAACCGAGCGACCAACCCCTCTCCACCCCTTTCCACTTTGGGTAACCCTATAAATACCCCTTGTCACGTTCAAACTTTCTACTTTTGGCAAGTGACGTCCGACCAGCTCGTTTTCCTCACTTTTCTTCAGATTTCTCACGATTCCGGTAAGATCTCGTCCTAAATCTTGTACTTCCTTAATCTACACGCACTCCTACACCTTTATATCTTTTAAATCTTAACTTTTAACCGTGAAATCGTCGAGATTTAAGGTGTTCTAGGATGACGTCATCATGTGTTCTTGAAGAACTTCATGTTTTGGCCTCAATCCACCAAGAACAACTTAGATCTAACCGATTTCCACATAAACTAACAAAGATCTTCCATAGATCTAAACATATTCACAATGAAAAGAAGTGAAAGATGGTTTTCCAACTTTCTTTCAACTCTTTTACACTCAATGCACTCAAAACCGATAGAATCGGAACTTGTGCCGGCTTACTACTCATTATTGTGGTTGTGTTGGTTCAAGATCCGTTTCCTATCCACGAGGTTATCGATTCCGGGTTAACCAAGAACAATCGTCCTGAACCGATGGACTGACCGAACTTGGGTGGTTCCAGTTCGATTGGGTCACTAGAGCTTAGGATGGAGTTCTGTTGGTTAGCACGATATCAACACATCTCGATAAAACGACAAACTATCAAAACAACCAAGTGTAAGACGGACATGTCAACCAGGACGGGGTGCCGTCTGAACGGACAGCCAAACCGCATGACTGGCCACCCGTACGACTTGGACCCACACTTAACCATTTTTTGCCAACATTTGAAGTCTGAATGTTGAACGACTTGCTGTCCAATCGGACTACCATCCGATCGACCTGCCAATCGAATCATGAGACGTTTAAACTTCAACACTTAAACAATTTTCAACATGTTCAATGCACAAAGGATACCACCCGATCGAACAACTGTCCGATCGAGTGACACCCTGCTATGAACTTGTTCTCACTGAAGTGCCCAACCGAACGGGTTGCCGTCCGATCGAACGACCGTCCAATCGACCGACCTGAAAGGTAGAGGTACTTCAATGTTTTCAAAATGCTACAACGAAAACTTCAAAAGTCAAGCCATCATACACAAACACATCCTTCCCAAAGGAAGAAACAATCCACTCGAACAGTCATCTGACCGGACGACCGTCCGAATGGACAACCACTCGCACGACTGGCTGTCCGATCGAACTACCATCCGAACGGACTGCTGTCCGAACCACTTGTACTTTGCACCATTTTACGTGTCACTTATCAATATGCTATCAATCTATTCAGGCTAACCCTACTCTCTAGCGCTCCCTTCAATCCATCAACCGCTGTGAGTATACTCGATCCCTTTTTGCTTTATGCACTTTTGGGTGTTACATACATTACTTATACTAAATCACATCGAACACACTACGCAATACTTTAAACGCTAACCTTTACCGCATGTTATACGCGACTTAATGAATGCTTGTTTGTTATGTTTACACATGGAATGCTGTCTACCTGCCTTAGCAACGATAGTACTATTAGTTTGCACTCAGCACCCGTTCACTCGGGGGTTGTTAAGGACAATTACCTACATGGCTCACAGTGGTGAGAATGTATCGCGAACTGCCTTGGGCAGTCAACCCGCAGTCATTGGTATCGATAGGTTCATGTCGATAACTAACATGCCTCATTTCACTCTGTGTACGTGCTGGTTATGCGTAACGCTTTCAAACTCTATATGCTATTATCAAACTTGTATGCTCACCTTTACACTATGTGTATTGACTTTTACTTTAACGTGTGTGACAGGTGCTTAGGATGTTTACATGCTTTGTGTGCTGGTGATGAAATTGAGGCTAGGGACGGAGTCCTAGAAACCAATAAATAAACAATTGTCTGTAATAAAATCTTAGTTGTCGGAACAGAACAATTTGACTAGTTCTTTCTGTAATAATTGTATTATCTTATATGACGCGGTATGGGACGTGTTACTTTAAAATATTTGGTAAATATAGTTGTTATGGAAACTTCTGGACAATCTGTTTCGCTCAGTGCCATGCCCCGATGTTTCCGCCATCGGTTGGGGTGTGACATTGTGTTTCCAGAGTCGTCTAAACACTCACGACTGCGTACTGTTACGTATGTAACGCACTGCGTCAAATTAGGGTTTACTGTGAATCTTTGCACACATCATAACTACTGTTCCGTATAGTACATTCTAGAATTCATATATTACCACGTTTCTATCCTCAAAATCATCAGAAGTCTAATTGTATTCACATCGTGTTCTGTTATTGCGGACTAGCAACAATTAGGGTTTACTGAGATTTTCAAAGTTGGCATAGTCTCCCCCGGTCAAAAGAATATCGTCCTCGAAATTTAGTTTAGTAATCAGCTGGAAAGCTCAGAACTCAGGTCTGTGTTAGTCTTCAAGCTGACAAGTATGTTATCGCTCTCCGTTTAGTATCATCACAATACAGTGATTATGTTCCTAGTACGTAATAACACCCGATAATCAAATGTCAAAGCAGATAAGAGTATTGGAAAGTCAAAACATCAAAGGTGAGAATGTCAGATTATCCAAATGACGGAATACAGAACATAGTAGTTACTAAGTAGTACCATGGTTGTAAAACCTGCTAGGCTAGTCGGCCGGTAGGGTGGGGACTAGCGATTAATCAGGATTAATCGTGATTAGTCAGGATTAATAGGATCGGACTTTTTATGTATAACTTTAAGTTTTATACATATATACACATATTTTTATACGTACTTTTTTTAAGTAGACAAGTTTTGACAGGAATATGGCAAGTTTTGGCCGGAATATGTGATTTTTCTGATTTTTTTTTTTTTCCGGATTTTTTTCGATTTTTTGCAGGCCGACTAGGGTCGACTAGGGACGACTAGGGCTGACTAGCAATTAATGGACCGATTAACAAAAAATTAATTAGTAGAGGGTCGACTAGCGATTTAATCGCGATTTTTACAACACTGCTAAGTACTAACAGACAACATTAAGGTAGTGTTTGGTATGCAGGAATGAGAGGTGGAATGGAATGGATGATTACGAGGGAATGAAGAAAAGCGTGTTTGGTTGGTCAATGGAATGGAATCACCCATTCCAAAAATCATTCCATTCCCTCAAAATCATTCCTTCCACCCCCCCCCCCCCCCATGTTTTTTTTCCATTCCATCCCCTCTTGCACCATTCATCAACAACACCACAACACAACCCCTTCACCACAACCCACCACCACCACCACCACCCACCACCGCCGCCATCGCCGCCACCCGCCACCACCTCACCCCGACAGCCACCGCCGTCGCCGCCACCCACTCGCCACCGTTATCACCCACAGCTGCGACCAACCGCCAACACCACTCGACGCCGCCGCCCACAACCATCGTCGACGCTACAACCACCGCCACCACCAACCGCCGCCGCCACCCACCACCACCTCTGCTGCCACCCACCACCCACGGCCACATTGCCGGCACCACCACTCGTCGTTACCGCCGCACCGCCACTTGCCGCCACCACCACCACCCATCGCCGCCCACCACCACCACCGCCACCTATAACCACCCACAATCACTACCACCGACCACAACCACCACTCACCGTTGATTTTATTACTCTGTTTTTCTTGCCTACCGAACAATACACAATAATAATTCATTCCATTCACACATGGTAACCAAACAAGACATGGAATGTTAATGATCCATTGCATTCCCTCGTCCATTCCATTACCTCGTCCATTCCATTCATTCGTCCATTCCATTAGCTCATACCAAACAGACCCTAACTATTATCATATCAATATAATCAGTCAATCGCTTCAAACTTTTACCCGTCAAAAGATTAATAACGATCATATTTGTGTCATGAAAAAGGGTGGCTGGGTAAAAATGTGATACTATTTATCTCCAAGTTGTTAAAGTAGAGGTGCACAGATCAGTTTAAAAAAATTATCAAACCTGTGTTTTCTTTTTTTTTTTTTAATTTAACTAATTATAAAAATAACCGGTTTTTTGTGGTGAAAACTTATAACTTGTTATAACCAATTAGGTTTAAAAAAAACATTTTAACCTATAATAATAGGTTTAAAAAGAATGTAAACTTCAAAAAAAAAAAGCCAAAAAATACCAAAATATATAATATAAGCTCAATAAACTTCATTTTTATTTATTTGTATGTACGTATGTGTATGTGTATATACATGGGCTAAAAAAACATAATAACCTGTTAACCGAAAAAAAACCGGTTACTAACTATTCTTGTTCTTAAATCCCAAACCGGTTCCTAACCTACCCTTTTTTTTCTAAGCTGAACAGATTACTAGTGTACCAGTTACAAACTGGTTACGATTACTAACCGATTAACACTTTTTTTGTGCACATCTTTGTTAAAAGGTTAAAAGATTCAAATTGAACAATTGGTTCAGGACCGCAGGTACTGGACTGAAATGGGTAAGAGTATGGATCAACTGGGCTGGGCTGGGTTCCTTCCTATTTTGTGGATTGGGTTAAGGTCTGAGGGCCAACCCAGCCTGGTGCATGGTCTACACTGGTGGGTAGGTGGGTGGTGGCATCAAGGAGGGGACCCAACAATATAATTATCAATTGGTGACATAAAAATGGGCTTGACCCCAACCATTTATGTCTAACCAGAAATCATGTCAAACTGTTCCATTCATTTAATTCATTGCATATAAAATCAACCACTACTTGAAAGCTGGCTGTGTATGTGACCTTCACCTAATGCACACACACACTCACACATGATAATACATGTATTACATTAATTTGATCACATCCATATGTCTATTATTTGCACTGAATCCATATCCATCGTACTCCTCACAAATCATCATCATACATGCATTATTATATTATTCTATTAAATTGAGCATGCCCATATGTCTATAGTTAGCATTTCACATCCATCACAATCTTCCAAACAAAACATGACATGTTACATGACAGTTATTCATGATCCTGATTCCAGATTTCAGGGCCAAGTGTATGTAATAACAAGATGGTGAATATATAACAACATGAAAAAAAATTATCAAAATCAACAAAATAACAAAATAATAGAACATATGGTGGCGGCGGGTGGGGAGGGGTATGTTTCTTTCGACATTTGATCTTCAAGATTGTGCTCTGGCCAGATGTTGAAGTCCCTCGGTCCTACACGACATGATTTTGCGAAACGCTTCTCTCAACTGGCGCTCCAACGGGTCGAGTCCATTCTTAAACGCGTTACAAACTTGAGACACGTCTTGAACGCACGTTTGTACTTCCGCCTTTTGTTCTTCGGTCAATGGAAACTGGTTAACCGAGTCAACCAAATCCGTTACCAGATTAATAGACTTTTCCATTTGGTAAATCTCCTTTAACAACCCAACACTATTCTTGCGTTCGCGTTTCTTGGATTCATCCATAATCCGAATATGAAGCAGATTCAACGGGGTACCCCACGAGAACTGTCTTGGTACAGAGAAATGAACTTGAAGGTTTCGATCTTGACACGGGATTGCAGCCACCAGAGCCCATAAAACAAACATAAGGACAAACCCCATTGTGTAAACAACATTAGCCAAGCCATTAGTGGCGGAGATTTCATGCGATTTAGGCGGGATTAACCCGTTAGCAATCAATTGAAGCTGTTTGCTAGCTGACCACGAGTTCGGTACACTCCAAGAAAGAGACCGCGAGTGTCCTGCCTTATGTTGACTATCTTTCCCTTTATTCGGGCGCCCAAACGATCGGTTTCTGTGCGAAAACAAAGATGTTGATTCTTTATTATCATCAAGCATGATGATAGCCAAATCAGTCAAAGCCTTCCTTGCCCTCCTAAACTGCCCTTCCACCATAACATTCCTCGACTTGGAATCGAAAGCACTCAGAACAATCTCCAAATGTCTATTCCAAAGCCGAATCTTTTCAATCCCGTCACGCACAGCATTACAAATATCAAGCGCCCGAATACTCCTATCGAAAAACTCCGTCACAAACCTATCTAACGGCGGTTTTCCAAGATCCGACTCATGTTTCAACAAAATACCCTTGAAATCTTCTTGACAAGCAGTAAACGCATCCAACAACTTCGAAACCCAATCCAGCGACAGAAGTTCATCAGCCGAAGCAGCAGAAAGTGTCCGAAACTGCCTGAACACTTGGTGCTCAAACGATCCGAGCTCACAATGGAAATCAGAACTCGAGTCGCCACTAACATCCATCGAATGAATCTGGTTATGACTATAATCATTCCCAATCCCCATAATCGACCGACGAAACGTCCCAAACGGCATAGTATAACCACTAGTCGACGGCATATCAACACAATATTATTAACAACACTTGTTTTCGATTATACGAAAAAACCCTAGGCAATAACACAACTCAAAATCAAACTCAAATGTTCAATAAGTTTGCTATAACAAGTTAACAACAGTTCACGAGTCCATTAAACCTGCAATTCAAACAAACAAAAGCCTAAGATCTGAAAACATACAGTCGGTAACAAGGAACATGCAATTTACAAGAGCTAATAGAAAATTTGTATGAAATTAGAAGCGTAAAGTGGGGGAATATGGTGAAATTGAGATTGAAACAGATGGATGGATAGAGAGTACCTGAAGAGGATGAAGTTTTTTGAAATGGAGAATGAATTTGAAACCCTAATTTTCTTCAGAGTTTTTAATTGAGTTTTTTGAGAGAGAGTATGGAAGAAGGGGGAATGAATGTTTTTTTTTTGCTTAAATGGAATTAGGGCTGTAAACGAACCGAACGAACACGAACGAGGCCTTGTTCGTGTTCGTTCGTTAAGGAAATAAATGTGTTCACGAACGGTTCATGAACACTTACCGAACGAGATTTTATGTTCGTGTTCGTTCATTAAGGAAAGGAGCGTGTTCACGAACGGTTCACGAACATAAGCGAACACAAATAAATTTGGCGAACGCGATGAAGATAAAGGTGGATGGCCTAGAGAGTAGCACTAGAACTTAAATCCCTTATTGTGGAACAGAGGTAAATAATGAGAAAAGAAAGGGAAATGGTGCATAAATAAGGCGAAAGAGAGTTTCCTAGTTTAATTATTAGGGTAATGATATAAATAAAAGTTTAATAGTATAAAAAGTATAGATAAAATACACGAAAGTATAAAAATCTTTAATTAAAACATGAACATACGAACATAAATGAACGAATGTTCACGAACACCTTACCGAACGTTCACGAACACAATTGAACGAACGAGACCTTTGTTCATGTTCGTTCATTTAACTAATCGAACGAAATTTCTTGTTCATGTTCGTTCGTTTATTAAACGAACGAACATAAACGAACTTCCCGCCGAACGGTTCACGAACTGTTCGCTGAACGTTCGGTTCGTTTACAGCCCTAAATGGAATACAAAACCTGTAATCGTTTCAAACATGGGAAACCCAACATAACAATTCAACTCATTGTCATATTAATAAAATTATATAATTTTTTTTATATAGAAAAACATTCCTATAAATATGTATTACTGTTTTCTTACAATAAATACAATAAATAAATGAGATTTAAGTTTAATATTTTGGACAAAATAAATATTAAAACTGAACTCAATATTGATAAAAATAGAAAACAAACTTTAAATGTAAGATAAATATAAGAGTTAATTACACAAATGAGTCATGTGGTTTATACCTATTTTCGCCTTTGGGTACGAACTTTTTTTAACAGGTTTAGGTTTTATGGTTTCAATTTTGTAACATCTTTGGGTACTAACACCAAAATTAGTTAATTAATGACTAAAATACCCTTGCATTTTTTTAAGTTTATCAATATAACACATTTGGGTACTAACACTTAATTTTATTTAAGTTTAAATCAATTTTCCAAAATCTATTTATTTTTTTTATTTTCATCTTTTTATTTTATCTCTTAATTAACATAAAATCTATTTATTTTTTTATTTTCATATTTTTATTAAATTTCTTATTTAACATAAAATCTACTTGTTACTCCTGTATTTTATTAAATAGATTTTTTAAATAAAATCTACTAGCTATATCGTTTATGTAAATTAAATTTCGTACTCGTTTTAAATAATGTAAACATTACTCGTTTTCAATTTTGGATAGATATGACTAATAATAATAAATATCTTTCATGTAAAAAAATTTAACCCTTTTTTTAACTCGTTTTTTTGTTCATTTACATTTTACTATTTTAGAAAGATATTTAATTTACATAAAATAGTAAAATGTAAATGAAAAAAAAAACGATTTAAAAAAAAGGGTTAAATTTTTTTACATGAAATATATTTATTATTATCAGTCATATCTATCCAAAATTGAAAACGAGTAAGGTTTACATTATTTAAAACGAGTAAGAAATTTAATTTATATAAAACTATATAAATAGTAGATTTTATTTAAAAAATCTATTTAAAAATACTGGTGTAACAAGTAGATTTTATGTTAAATAAGAAATTTAATAAAAATATGAAAATAAAAGAAAATAAATAGATTTTATGTTAATTAAGAGATATAATAAAAAGATGAAAATAAAAAAATAAATAGATTTTGTAAAATTGATTTAAACTTAAATAAAATTAGGTGTTAGTACCCAAATGTGTTACGTTGATAAACTTAAAAAAATGCAAGGGTGTTTTAGTCATTAATTAACTAATTTTGGTGTTAGTACCCAATGGTGTTACAAAATTGAAACCATAAAACCTAAATCTATTAAAAAAAGTTAGTACCCAAAGGCGAAACTAGGTATAAACCACAGGACCCATTTGTGTAATTAACTCTAAATATAATTATGTATGAAAGTTAAATGTTAATGAGTATTCTATTATAGGAAATAGGAAAGTTGGACATGAAAATTAACGGATTTACAACTTATATTAATGAGTAAATTGCAAGTTTTGTCCTTTATGTTTATATCAAATGGCAGGCGCTATCTTTTTGGTCAAAAGTTTACAGGCGGTGTCCTTAACCTTTCAAAATCTTGCACGTTTTGTCCTTTAGGCCAAACCTGGTTAGAAATCGCAGTTAATTCTTGTCATGTGCAATGCACATGAGGGTACAATAGTCTTTTTCCCTCTCAACCCTATCTAATTCCCCATTTGTAACCCTCGGTCTCTTTTCTCCAACCCTAGTATGTCAGCACATAGATCAAATCAATCAAGCTAATCGAATTCTTCTTACCACAGTTTGAAGATGAGTGGCCTGAGCATAAGCACCCCAGCTAGTTCACTTCGTGGTGATTCTGTGACAACCGTCACTTTTCCGTACATTCCGTACACGAAATGAACAGTAATTTGTGCTTAAATGACTGTGCATGATCTGGTTTACCAGACAAATAAATTTCTGAATTCCATACAAGTGAATTCATGCATGATATATGCTACAAGAGTTACGTTATGATAGCGTTGCGTCAAAAATATTAGTAAACTCACCGGTAGGACACAATGTGTCAACAGAACTGCAGAAAGCAGTCAGACATTAAAAGTGGAGCCTAGGTGTAGGTCCAACGACAAGAATACATTAAAACCCAAGAGTACATACAAGGGTTTAATATGTATACTATACAAAAGCAAAAATAAGCACTAAAAAGCACCCGAAACGCACTCTAAGTGCAGAATTTATATAATTCTGCAATAAATCAGCATTTAAACATAAGAATATTATGCAGAATTACGTTTTATTATCCAGAATACTTCCCCAAGTGTTGGGAATTAAAAGGGATACAAAAAGGTACTTAAAGGGTACTAAAAAGTGTAATTTAGCACTTTAATGAACCAGTGTCTAACCGAACAACCGGATATTACCCGGAACACTAAAATAATGCTAGAAGCATTGTTTTTATTTTTCTAAGCTAGTTAGGGTCCCCGAACACCCTAACACACTATAAATTACTTAAACACTTAAAACCCCTAAACATATCACTTAAGGTGTAACTAGATTTAGTAAACAAGAATCAAGATCCAACCAAACATACCCCCCCCCCCCCCATAACCGTTTCTAAACAAGGGGTACACCCCCTTGATTTCTTTTGATATTTTAATAGATATGTATGGTACTAATTGGACACTAAACACAATGGACATTACACCATTTTGGATTTTAAGTTAACCTAAGGATCAAGACCACCTCACAACACTTTCTACTCCTCTCTCTCCCTCCCCATGCTCTCGGCTCAAGCATAGCACCACCACCACCATTATTTCAACTCTATCCAATCCATTTCCAAGTATATACAAGGTGTAAGAAGGTCACTAACGAAGCTCGGTGCAAGCGGATCTTGAAGGACCTTCTCCATTTGCTTTTATCCACCACTTTTATACTCTTGAACTTCCCTAGCCTTGTGCTAGTAGTAAGTGCTTCAAATCTTCACCTTGTTCTTATTATTGGTGGTTAATAGTAGATGTAATGGTTAAAAATCAAACACACACAAGAACATGACATAAAGTCTTGATCATATGATGAATAAGTTGGATAACGAGAAACTAGTTGTGTAAATCTTGTGAGACTTGTCTAGTTGTGATTATGTGATGTTGTTTGTTACTAGAAGTGGGATGGATCATCATCTAACCATACTAGATCATGTTCAAGAACATGAACTAGTAGTATGTTAGTGCTAGAGATGTGAAAGATGGTGAACCCTTCCACTCATGAAACATGAACTTGAGTAAAAGTAAATTTTCTTGTAAAATAAGACTCTAAACATGTAGATCTAAAGATCTACAAGTGGTTTTTCGGAAGAACCAAGCGGAACATGCTAGTTTTGTTAAAACCCGGACCTTACATAAACTAAAAGCATATTAGTGAATAAACAAGTGTGTAAACACTTGTGTCACAAGAAAAATTTAACAAGAAATATGTTTGGTAGATCATGACTAGAAGTTGTGAAACTTCAAGATCTTTAAAAATAAAGTTTTTTAAGAAACTAAACTTATTTTTTAAAGGTAACAAGACTTACTAAATGTGCTAGTAAGTTACTACACATTTTTGTAAATATTCAAGTTCATGAAATGGAGAAATTAGTGATTATTGTTGATGATTATTGTTGATAATTGTTATTGATAATTGTTGACGATTTAAAAGAAAATAAACACATGTTTTGAAAACATGGGAAACCTCCATTTTTAGGGGAAACTCTGTCAAAATTTTTATAAATTTTGACACTTAGAAAAATATAAGTTTTTGAGAAACTTATTCCCTAAAAATGTATTTAAGAGTATTACCAAGGTTTCCCTAATTTTTGGTGATAAGAAATGAGGATTTCTTCAAGAATAAAAATGGATATAAGTATGTATATTTTTGAGAGAAAAATATATATTATTTTATCACCAACTTTTGTGCTAAGTGTATATAGTATGTGTTATACGTGCTAGTGTATTAAGACTTAAAAATACACTAAATACTCATGAGGGGTATAAACATAAAAATACACATACAACATACAAGATACATAATTCGGGTGCAAAGTGCAAAACACGAGATACTTATATTAATCTTTGAGAAAATAATATAAGTAAGATACTTAGTTAAAAATATAAAATATTTTTAACACAAGAAATTATATACAAAAGAGAGTGACTGTACTTGTGCGACGCAAGTCTAGTGACTAACGTTAAGAAAACGCGTATAGGTTACGACGTTAATTAAGCAAATCCGGTGAAGTTTACGACGCAAGGAACGCAAAGTAGTGAGTTCATGCTCCCCCTTTTCTTTAACTGTTTTTGGTTTTATAACTCTCGGGGGTGAAATACATGTTACAAATATTATAATTTTTACAAAGGGTAAAAATACAAGAAGCACTCTTGGTGAGAACGAGAACCGAGTGCAATATGATTTGAGAATACGAGAAGCACTCGTGGTGAGTGCAATATGAAGAGCTTTAAGAAAAGCCTAGAAAATACTAGATCATGTGAGCTTAAACTAGATATTGAGATGCCATTATGTAACACCCTCTAAATTTACTTGAATATAAGTATATTTTTATACAAAAGATAATAGTTTAACATAAGTTTAAAAAGTATCAAGATTACAAGTAGATAAACATTAGTCATCTAATGTCTAAGTTAAACATTCAAAAGTTGATTAATAATTGTTTACAACCCATGAATAAAGTTTAATTAAAACTAAACACATAGCGGAAGCTTCAAAAATTCGTGTTCGGTTCTTCGACGTTGCTTGACCACCATCCGTAAGGTCCATCTAATCACCTAGGGTCAAAACCATTAAAACATTAGTTTTGACTTTGGTACATAAGACTTAAACATATGATCCAATCATCAATTTAAATAAAATAAAATAAAATTAAAGTTTTCTAGTTCCACCGTAAATTACGGTGTTACCGTAATTTACGGTGAGTTCTGGAGATTTTGGTCCACCGTAAACCAGGGAAGATCCACCGTAAACATTTATCCTATACCGTAATTTACGGTATTACCGTAAATTACGGTAGTTCCTGGAGATTCATGATGTTGTTTGGTTTGTTCATCTCACTCAAACCAAATTCTTGGATTTCGCTTTTCTAAGAAACCAATACATCAAATTCTCATATTTCCAACATATTATACATTATCCAATATCAAAGAACAAATCCGTCATAATTCAAAGCATTAACCATGCTTTACTTGATTATTCGACCCGTTTGGCTCGTCTAAGGTAATCCTCCTCTATGACGTCTACCAACGGGTTTCAAACCAATAATCGACCTATCATTTGATATAGCGACATCATCGCTTTAATTCCATACGACCCTCATTCCAAAATTTAATTACGCACTACATAATCATCAAAATCTACTTAATGTAACGAGTCAAGTTACATACCTTATTGTACGCCCTTAAACCGCGAATCGCCACCGGCGTGTCCACTTGACGTTCCGGTATCCTTTCCTATAGAGTTCAATGTTATCATATTTAGAACTCTTTGTAATCACATTTCGCATAATAGTCAAAACATCACAATTAGGTGTTTTAACTACAAAATTCTAGTTTCAAGCCTTCTTTGAGGCATTTCAACAAACACTTCATAGGCAGAATTTTTATATCTTTAGTATTCAACTTCATAGCTTGCTAATTAGCTAACTTGACAACAATAAAGCCCTCCTATAGTATTTAAACATCATATCTTTCTGGAATCACTTTCTACAATCGAATTACACTAGGATAATCATTCTAAACCCTAATGTTCATCATCATCTTGTAAAACCCACAACCCACCTTCAAGGTGTTCATGGAATTCCCTGAATTTGAACATGATTTCACATGTAGTTGTCTAGGTTTCACTCCTAGACACTATATTATCCTTAATCTAATCACATAACACACATGCAACATCTGATTTTCGGATTTTCCAAAATCATGAGAATTTCAAGTTTAGAGATTTCATCAATTTTTACATACCTTATAATCCTCTTGCAATGAGGATCACGATTCTATGCTTTAGTTTCGATTCCGACTTGAATTGAGCCTTCAATTTACTGATTTTGTGTGTGTTTGAGTTTTGGAATGGGGGTGTCGCCCCCCCCCCCCCCCCCTGCTTGTTCTTGATCGACCAGCCCCTTAGTGGGGTGTTTGGTTTTCATTTTTATCACATTCTAAAATACAAGTTTCACTTTTAACATCTTTGGCCCCTTCACTTTTATTTAACATAAAGGTTTGGTTAATTAACCCTATTTCATGTTATTTCTAGAGAATTTGTTAACTAGGTTAAATTCCTAGTTGGTAAATTCTCATTTATTTATACTTTAAAATTTTAGTATAAGGTTTCATATTTTCGGGGTGTTACACATTAATACTTAATTAGGGACGAGGGTTAGATCTAACGGGTACGGCCGAGCCCCACTCATGGTCCTTATGTGACCACTTGAGTGCTTCGGTGTCCCAGTCGAGGGAAATCGACACAGTCGAGGGAAATCGACACAGTCGAGGTTAATCGACACAGTCGAGGGTAATCGACACAGTCGAGGGTAATCGACACAGTTAAAGGAGAAAATACTAATGCTCCCTATGTCCTCACATGCCTTGAGGGAGAAAATACTAATGCTCCCTATGTCCTCACATGCCTTGAAGGAGAATATACTAATGCTCCCTATATCCTCACGTGCCTTAATGTCCTTGTATAAACAATCATTTAAAACGTGGGGTACACAAGAAAACTTGAATGATACTTGAGTACGTGGGGTACTCAAGAAAACGGGAATTATACTTGAGTACGTGGGGTACTCAAGAAAGACTTGAATTATACATGACACATACTATGTTTTCATACAAAGTATAAAAACGTGAAATACAAAAACGCATGAACTCGCTCAACTTTATGTTGATGTTTTCCAAAATTACATGTATTTCAGGTGACAGGGTGGATCTTGGGCGCAAGTGTCGTAACTAGAAGTAGACTACAAGTTTAGATGTCATCCATTTTTGTTGAATTGTAACCTTGTCAAAGGTCGTGTTTTGAAAACTTAAATAACAAGTGTTTGTAATACTCAAATTTTCATGAACGGATGAACATCGTTTTGATCATGTAGTTGTTTATTACGATTGAATGCAATGATAACAAGCTAGTCACACATCATACGCTTCCGCAAAAGACAGGGTGTGACAGATTCGATGAAACCCTTTGCTAACAATCAACCCCCTCCTAAGAAACCCTCTGCTCCGAATAAACACTCTGCTCCAAATGATACCTCTCCTTTCCTGTTCCAGTTGGTTTTTAATGAGATCAAGAAACATGAAGTGAAGCTTGTTGAGGCCGAAAATAAAAACTTGGTAATCCGCTTGAAGGGGAAGGTGGAGAATACAAATATGAACGACAAATGGCTTCATTTGGTTACCAGCAGCTATGAATTAAAATTCACTTTGCCCAACAATTTCCGGTATGTCCCAATAATATTCTCTCTCTCTCTACACCCTCACCGGAATCACAACCACTCGCCGACAATTCTCACCGGAATCTCAACAGATCGTAACTTCATCTTCTTCATTTACACCATTACAGTTCATCCTTATGTCAAACCTATTGTATAACTACTATATACATACATGTATTTTGTTCATTTCGAGTATACTTTCAATTCTGCAGGTTGAGTTGAATTTTACATGCTTAAATTCGTCGATCAAATCGCTAAAGTTAAGATTCGTCAAATCGGAATCGTGAATTTGATTTGTCGAAGTGATTTTTGACGGATTGAGTCTGAATTTATGAAGTGTTAGGGTTTAGGTTTGTGGATTTGATTTCTGGAAGTGAATTTATGAAGGATTGCCAGATTGAGTTTGAATTCTTGAAGTTTTAGGGTTGTAGAAAAGGGACTGAGGGTTATAAATGTGGAATTAGAAAGGGTTAAGAGGGAAAAAGACTATTGTACCATCATTTGCATTGCACGTGACAAAAATTAACTGAGATTTCTAACCAGGTTTGGCCTAAAGGATAAAACGTGCAAGATTTTGAAAGGTTAAGGACACCGCCTATAAACTTCTGACCAAAAGGACACAATTTGATGTAAACATAAAGAACAAAACTTGTAATTTACTCTATATTAAAAAGGTAATATAAAGCTTATGATTTTTTTTTTTGTGTGTTTGTGTCTTTTCACTTTTTCAGTGATAGAAAATTTAGAAAACAAAGATACAACATTAATGTGTTTCTTTTCTAATTAATTAGTATAAGATAAAATACATAAATAGCTAATTTTATATAGAGTAATTTAAAGATAAATGTAAGTGTAAATATAGGGTTTATGCTAATTATTGTTAATCAGTACATAACAAAAAGTGATGAAGTCGAGACAAATGTTAATTTTGTTATTCTTTTATTATATGTATATCGTATATGTATTGATTATACATATCGTATATTGATAGCTTAGTTGGTCAGAGTTTTTCACTAAGGTCTGTTTGGCAACTTCTGAATGTTTAAATGTTGAACCAATATGAGGTCTGAATCATTAAGTGCTGAACCCGTAAGAGTTCTGAACCATTAAGAGCCAGTATAATACTTAACCATTCAGAGGAAAATGTCTGACCAATTCAGATTAGAGGTCTTAACCATTCAGACTCGGTATAATGCTTAAGCATTTAGAGGCAAATGTCTAAACCATTCAGACATCAGTTTGCAAAACAAACAGTCTAAACCATTAAGTGTTAAACCAGTAAAATGTCTGAACCATCAAAAGTCTCTTTAAGAGGTAAACAAACAGCCCTAGGTGGTTTCTTTCTAGAGGGTCTTGAGTTCTAATTCAACAAGTGTATGTGATGAAACGCTGGTATAATCCTTTGATTAACTAGTTGGGTCGTCTCTTTTATGGGTTCAATCTTCTTCCTTACTCGCTAGAGGACTGGTCCTGCAAAACAGTAACACCGTTAGCTCGCTAAGAGGGGAATATGGGGGTTTCCCTCTTAACCAGGCTCCGACGTGAGAATTAGTACTGTTCCGAGGAATAAAACAGTGTGTGTTAAGAGTGAGAGTGTGGAGAGTCGGATGAAATTAACCTGAATGATGAAGGGTCATATTTATAGCCGGAGGGTGAGAGAGGGAGGAGCAACCTTGCCAGCTGCTATAGGGCGCCAGCTGTCCGACCAAGGGGAATATCCTCTTGGTCTCCTCTGCTGTGGTCAGGATGGTGGTACACGCGGCGCGCCTATATTTGTCCATGCTGGAAACATCGTACCCCTGCTGTCGGTCTGCTCCTTGATTTGTTGCAGGTCTACATGGCGCTTGATGAATGGTGACACGTGTTGTCCTTTATGTCGGAAGGAGCATCTTTGGTGCCACCTTGACATCTTCCAAAAGCTTCTAGAAGCTTCTGGATTCGCTTGCTGATGTAGGCGCCATGTAGGATGAAAAAGTGGTGTGGTCCTTGCCATGTGGGCAAGGAATTGGGACCATACTTCTTCAAGTCCCCCTAGTCCAGTGTGCCTTCTAATTGAGTTGATTGTCTAGGAGGGATGCTGGACTTATAAGGACAGTGGTTATTGGCCTTTTTGAAACACGTTTTTGTTGCTTTGCATGATTTAGTCGAGTAGTCACGTGGCGCATGCCGTACAGTGGTGATTTTGCAAAAATGAGCCAACTGGACGCGTGGCGTGTGGCATGTTGGTAGCTTTACAAAGTTGAGCCAACTGGACGCGTGGCGCATGACGTGTTGGTATTTTGCAAAGTTGAGCCAACTGGACGCGTGGCGCATGGCGTGTTAGTAGCTTTGCAAAGTTGAGCCAACTAAACACGTGGCGCATGGCGTGGCGCATGGCGTGCCGGTAGCTTTGCAAAGTTAAGCCAACTGGACGCGTGGCGCACGGCGTGTTAGTAGCTTTGCAAAGCTGAGCCAACTGGACGCGTGGCACATGGCGCATGCCGTACAGTGGTGATTTTGCAAAAATGAGCCAACTGGACGCGTGGCGCATGGCGTGATTGTCCTTCCTTTTGATAGAAGTTTCCTTTCTTGGGATGGGGACGACTGATGTGACTGTCTGATGTCCCTGTCTTGTCGGAGGTGAACATGCGCCTTTTCAGTGGTGTCAGTTACTTTCCATCCTTGTGTCAGACGTGTGCCACCCACGCTCTTGAAAAAGGGGGTGACGGTTTCTCTATTTGCTGACATGTCCCTCCCCTGTTGGGTGACGTTCTGGTCTCCTGACGGCCCACTACCCATCGCATTAAATGCTATGGGTATAAATATATGGCGGTTCTCTCCTTCTTCTTCACTTTTCAAAATTTGAGCGACAGTTTCTTCCCATACTTCTCTACTTTCTTCTTCTTCTTCTAAGATCTTTCAGATTTCTTCTCTTCATCATCTTGCGATATGTCTTCCGGAGCCAATCCCCTGGTTAAGAAGAGGAAATATAAGGGTAGGAATCCTCCTGGTCCTGATCGAGCGAAGATAGGTTGGAAGGAGGAAGAGTTCCAGAATTTGGTTAGGGAGATGGGCTTTCTTCCGGAATGGGGTGCCCAGTTTCCGACCCCGAATTCTACCGCCCTGGGTGCACCTCCAGGTTATATTACGTTATATGCGGCCTTTTTCCGGGAGGGTAATTTCTGGCTTCCCATGACGAAGTTCACTGCCGATATCTTGACGAATTATGGCCTCTATATTTCTCAAATCAACGCGTTAGGTCTACCTCGTGTTACCCATTTTGAATTTATCTGCAGGGCCAACCGTGTTGAGCCGGCCTTTGAGATGTTTAATGTTTTTTACATGGTGACCTACACTGGTGGTTTTTATTCTTTTAATTCCCGGACCAGTGGTGTTATCCCTTGTAGTTCCAACCCTCCAAAGAGCCTACATGATTGGAAGCAAAAGTTCTTTTACATTCGCCGTGGTGTTATTCCGGTAGACATGCATTATCGAGCAGAGGGTGAAGGGATCCCTAAGGTTGATGTGACCGTGGATTTTGCTAAAGAAGAGTGGTACAAGAAGGTGACTCACAAAGCCACTTCTATTTCTCAACTTGAGGAGAGAGCGTTGGTTGGTGCTGGTATGAGCATGTTGTGGGTCCCGAAGAACCCTCTGGGTGTCCTTGTTTATGGTTATCAAGGCAAACGTATGTGATGTTTCTTATTTATTCGCGTTCTCCTCTTTGTTTTGTTGTGTTATCCCTCATGTGTTTGTATTTGCAGTTGGATACAGCTTGTTGAATGTTCTTGACCCGAAGGCCGGTGGTGCCATGGTTGAAGCGGTTCAAGCGGAGGTGAAACTGTCATGGTTGGACCAAATCCGTAACCGTTTTTTGCATCCTACTAGTGAGAGCTTTGCCACTTATGCCAACGTTGTTTTAGGTGAATATGATGGTGATGAGCATGATGACACTGTTGATCCCGCTCGAGAGGAAGTTATTGTTCTCTCGAGTGAGGGTTCTGACAGATCGCATGAAGGCATAATCCCTCGTTCCCCTCGTGCAGGTCCATCGCAAGGGGCTGTGAACGAGCCTGTTGATGTTGAGATTGATGTTGATACCCCGGTGGAAACTGCTGAGCAATTAGAAACCAGGAAGAAGAAGAAGGTGGATAAGTCTGTGGGGAAGGAGAAGAAGGCTGAGGAGAATGTTGTCGAAACTCCTCATAAGCGACCTTCTACTCTTCCTTTCCTGGATTATGTTGTCGTTTCTGCTACGCTATCTGGTTTAGGCGCAGGGAGCAAACGTACTGAACGTGACCCTGAGGATGATGAGACTTTGACTGAGATTATAAAGAAGAGAAAAACCCTTGATGCCAAGAAGAAAGAGCTTGACGAACAAGTTGCCGTTGCTCTTGCTGCTACAAATTCTAAACTTCAGAAAGAAACTCCTCCTGCACCTTCTGAATCTGAGATTGATATGAATATTTTCAGCGCGAAGCGCGGTAATCTGTTGGAGAAGATATACGTTGCTTCTGCTTCTCAAGGTAAAGACTTTGTTCTTGTAAGTCTTATTATTTGGCTTTCGATCTTGTCATTGATTATCATGATTGTCTTGGTGACAGGTGTGAAGTTAGGTAAAACTTCCCGTAAAGTTTGACATTTCCAAGATTACTCCTCCTACTTCTCCACCTTCTAAGACTTTTGGTCTGTCTCCCCCTCCTGAGGATCTGGCTGAGAAGGAGAAACAAGTTCATGTGGAAGCTGAACAAGTCGGAGAAGGCGGTGGTGGTGGTGCTGGTGGTGACGGTCGAGGCAAAGGGGCTGACTCCGAGGCGGAGTCTAGTGAGGCTACACATCGCCAAACCATTTATACCAGGCGTCCACCGGGTGGTGGTGGTGCTACTTCAAAGGTGTTCTGGAGTCCTAAGTTCGAAAATGTCCAAGTTGGGTCTTGGGATACTCATAACCCAGCTTGTGATGACCTGCCACATGCTCCTCGGTGGAATTTGACTCAGGGTTCCCAGATGAATGACCATGACAACTGCCGGGAGTTCTTCTCCTTATCTCTCCCACCTGCTGAGAGGTTATTTCAGAAAAGGCGCAACTGGTTTGATATGTTGGATGATCATATCCATGCCGGGGTCAATTACTTTGCTACCTCCCAGGAGATTGTTCGAGAATGGAAGCTGATGGGTGAAGAGACTCTTGAATTTGAAAATGATAAAAAAGCGCTTGCTGAGGAGAAGGAGAAATTCAATGCTGAGAAGAAGGGTTTGTTGTGGAGGGTGTCTGATGCGGAGCAAAAGCTTGCGCAGGAGAAGCAGGTTAACTTCAACAAACAAAAGGATTGGGAGGCCGCTTGTGAGCGGACCAATAAAGAGTTGTAGGCGCAACGTGATGCGATTGTGAGATTGTAAGGAGAGAAGAAGAAAATCAGTGACGAGGCTGAGTAGGATCGTGCTGCATCTCAGAAAAGGGAACAGGAATGCATACAGCGCATTGCTAAGTTGGAGAAATTGGCTGAAGAAAAAGTTGCTGAGGCCAAGGCTTCTGAGATTTTGGTTGAAGAAACTGCTGCTGACTGCAAGTGGTTACTTGCCCGTGCGGTGCCTCTGGTAATTGTCGATATTTGTTTACTTTCGACTTGTGTTCATTACTCTTCTTATGTTTCTATGTGCTTATTGTAGATTTCTGAACGTATTGTGAAATCTCATGAGCTTGCCAACTACATGCTTGAATTGGGTCAAGCAGCATATAATAGCGGGCTGAAGGATGGTTACAGCGAGGGTAGGGCTGCAACTGCTAATAATGAGAAAGATTATCATTTCGAGTTGTACAAGGAAGATTGTGGTGCTGCTTATGCTGCAAAACGTCGTGACTACGAGTTTGTTGAATTTGGTATTGTGAAAGCTGTCGACAAGTTATCCCAGAGGGCTAACGCTGTTGAAGTCTTGAAAAAGGCTCTTGGTGATGAAGGCCATGGAACTGGAGGTGCTGGCCCTAGTCATCAAGATTGACGGATTCCGGCCTGCGTGCCGTGTATGGGCCTGGTAGCCTTGTAACTTCTTCACAATATCGTAAACAATTCCACTTGATACCTTGTGAACAATTTTCTCGTAGTTATCACGTCTGTCAGTAACTATGGTACATTTGGTATATTCTATGTTAATTTTTGGCTTAATCTCTTTTGCTTGTTTTGAATTTTTCTATCGTTACAATATGTGCATGTGTAATTACTTTGATTAGGTATCACGAATGAATGATGGCGCTGACAGGTTGTGTTAGTTACAACGTTTGCTCTGTCGCTTAAACGCGTAGGTTGATTCGTATATACGAAGTGATCGAGTTACAGGTTATTGTGTGGACCTGGCTGTGTTCAGCTTTGGGGGCCTTACAATGTTTGTTTACCATGTTTTCGATGTTTTCGTGTTTGTGTGGGCACGAAGTATTTATTTGGCGTTTTGTAGGCTTTGGTTGTGTTTTTGACCCGGCTGTGCACTTGGTTGTGACAAGCCCTGGAGGTCTACAACGTTTCCTAAGCTCGAGCCATTGGTGTTTTCGTGTATGCCCAAAGTAATATATGCAGTTGTGACGAAAAATTCGTATGAGAAGAGATAGCCAAACACTTCTTGTATTAGTGCTAAATGTGTTGGCGCGCAGCCATTACAGGTACATAGAAAATACTTCGACTGTTTACATGTAGCATCTCCTTAACTGCTGAGCATTCCAGGTTCTTGGGACCTCTTTGTTGTCCAAGGTGCGTAGCTTATATGCCCCTTTTCCAAGTACTTCGTCTACAACGTAAGGCCCCTCCCACTTGGGAGCTAATTTTCCGGGTTTTTCGGCGTTAGACGCCTCGTTGTCCCTTAGGACATAATCCCCGGGGTTGAACATACAAATTCTGACCTTGGTGTTATAGTATTTTTCCAAATTTTTTTTTGTATTTCGCTTCATTGATTGCCGCCATCTCCCTCCTTTCTTCTAAGAGGTCAAGGTCTAACCTTCTTTCTTCTTCGTTGTTGACCATGTTCAAGGAGAGCATTCTTGGTGATGGCAGTCTGATCTCTGCTGGTATCACGGCCTCGGACCCATAGACTAAATTGAATGGTGTTTCTCCGTTGCTTGTTTTTGGCATCGTCCTATGGGCCCATAATATGCTGGGTAGCTCGTCAACCCAGCCTCTTCTTTGTGTTCCCAACCATGCCTTGATACCGTCTACGATGCTCTTGTTGACGGCTTCGACCTGACCATTCCCGTGCGGATGCGCAACCGAGGAGAATGTATGCTCTATGTGTAGCTATTTGAACCAGCGTTGAAGGTCTTCTGCGGCAAAATTCGATCCGTTATCGGTGATGATTCTCAGAGGTAGGCCGAATCTGCAGATTATCTGTTCCCAGATGAAACGCCGTACTACGGTAGATGTGGTTGACGCCAGCGCCTTTGCTTCCACCCATTTTGTGAAATAGTCTACCGCGACTATGATAAATTTAACTGCTCCCGGGGCTTCAGGAAAGGGGCCAACCATATCTATTCCCCATTGTTGAAACGGCCATGCCGTTGTTACGGGGACTAGTTCATTTTTGGGGCGCATCATTTTTGGAGCATGTCTCTGGCACCCACTGCATTTCCTCAAAACCTTCACTACGTCTAGATGCATTCCGGGCCAGTAGTACCCGGCGTTCATCACTTTTGCTACCATCATTTTTGGTCCGACATGGATGCCGCAGATTCCCTCATGTACTTCTCGGATCAGGTAGTTTGCATCTTCTGGGTCGACGCATCTCAATAACGGCCCGAGGTATGATTTTCGGTACAGGATTCCATCAACCATCTGGTAGTGCTCGGACTTATATTGAACTTTCCTTGCTTCAGCTTTGTTTTCCGGTAATATCCCAGACTAGAGATACATGATTATGGGAGTCATCCAAGATGTCGTTCCCAGTTGAATAACACTCACTTGCCTTAACGGTACCGATGGATTGCTCAGAACTTCGATGCGCACGTCCTTTGCCAAGTCCTGGAAGCTAGTTGACGCGAGCTTACTTAGTGCATCTGCTGGTTTGTTCTCGCTTCGATTTATATGATGCACCTTGTAAGAGTTGAAGTTATGCATCAATGTTTTTGCTTGGTCTAAGTATAATGCCATTACGTCTCTTTTGGCGTCGTATTGCCCGTTAATCTGCCCTGCTACTAACATGGAGTTCACATGCGCCTCAATGTGTTTGACTCCCATTTTGATCGCCAACCTCAGACCGGCAAGAAAAGCTTCGTATTCGGCTTCATTATTCGTGCTCTTGAAGTCTAACTGGATGGCATACGTGAATTCGTGTTTTTCTGGACTTACCAGCCTAAGTCATGCGCCTGTGCCATCTTCGTTAGACGCACCATCTGTGTACAGTAACCATGGTTCTTCTGAACGTTGCTTTTCAGGTCTTTCCATTGCCTTACACTCCCTGTCTTTGTCATCGGGCACTTCTGTCATGAAATCAGCCAACACCTGTCCCTTAATTGCTGGTCTTGGCCTGAAAACCACATTATGGCCTCCCAGTTCTATCGCCCACTTCGCTAATCTTCCAGAAATCTCGGGCCTCGCAAGGATGTTACCGATGTTGTAATTTGTTAAGACATGAATGACATGATTGGCGAAATATCTGCGCAGCCGCCTTGATGCATGAATTAGTGCCAGCACTAGTTTTTCCATTATGGCATACCTCGTTTCCGGATCATTAAGAGTGCGAGACACATAATAAACTGGTGTCTGCGTGCCTTGTCGGTCTACAAGCAGAACTGCTCCGACTGCTTTATCGGATGCTGACAGATACATCACCAACGGTTCTCCTTTCACTGGAGCTGTCAGTGTTGGTAGTCTTTTGAGGCAATCTTTCATTTCTCAGAACACTCGTTCGGCTTCCGGGGTCCATTGGAACTGACTTTTCTTCATGCAATTGCGGAGAGTCTTGATAAACGGGAAAGATTTAGCAGCGTGATTGGCTAAGAAACGGTTGAGTGCTGCTAGCCGTCCGGCCAATTTCTGCATTTCCTTGATCGTCGATGGTGAAGGCATGCGCTCGATTGCTTGTACCTTCTCAGGGTTTACTTTAAATCCATCCTTTGTGACGATGAAACCCAGGAACTTTCCTTCTTCCATGCCAAAGGAACATTTCGCTGGGTTTAGCTTTATACTTACACCGTGCAGTGTGTCAAATGTTTTTTGGATGTTCATCAGCATCATACTTTCCTCTTTGCTCATGATGACCAAGTCACCCATGTACACTTCGATGTATTTGCCGATAGCATCACTGAACGTTTCATTCATTAGTCTCTGGTAGGTCGCACCCGCATTCTTTAGACCGAAAGGCATCTTGGTGTAGCAGTATAGCCCTGTCGGTGTGCGGAATGCGGTTTTGTCCTCGTCTTGGATGGCCATCTGTACCTGGTGGTACCCCTTATAACAGTCAAGGAAACATTTCCATCTGAATGTTGCCAGCGAGTCGATCTTCTCATCGATATCTGGTAAGGCATAACAGTCACGCGGGCACGCCTTATTTAAGTCCTTGTAATCTACACACATCCTCCAACTGTCGTTTCCTTTTTGAACCATTACTGGGCTCACCACCCAAGTCTGGTATCGGACTTCTCTCATGATGCCAGCGTTTAACAGCTTCGTGACTTGTTCTTGCATAGCGTCATGCTTTATGTCTCCTAGATGGCGCTTGGCATGTACCACAGGTTTGGCACTCTCTGAGACGTTTAATCTGTGTTCTGCTATCTGTCGTGGAACACCCACCATGTCAGCTGGTGTCCAGGCGAACACATCGATGTTTTCGAATAACAACTTTTTCAGCGCCGCGCGCGTGAGGTCAGACATTGCAGGGCCCAAGGTGACCGTTTGTTCTGGGTATTTGCTGTTTAGCACCCATTTTTCAGCTTCCGCGCGTGGTGCAGATTTGGTTGTTTTTGCTGGCCTGATTTCGTCTGTTGCCAAGACTTCTTTGCTTGCATAGATTAGTGCTACCCCTGTCTCTGTTGGGAAACCAACAGCTGAATGCGGCCCAGAGAAAATCATACTAAAATCTCCTTGGGATTCTCTTCCCAACAGGATGTCATGTCTTGAGTGTGCTGGTAGTACCATGAACGTGACCTCCTCCGTTCTTGAATTTCTTCCGTCTAAGAGTAGCACTGGGAACGATATCTGTCCTAGAGGAAAAACGGCTTCGTTGCAGAAACCGGTCAGTGGGTAGTCTACTGGTTCTAAGCGCGCTTTGTCCTCTTGGTCGAATTGATTAAAGCATTGTTCGTAGATGATATCTGCAGTGCTCCCTGGGTCGATGAAAATGTAGTCGGTTTGGTAGTGACCGATTAAGCCAGATATGACTATGGGTCGTCTTTCTCTTGGACCTCCTCTCACTATGGGAAACACAACCTGTCTCTCGCGCCAAGAGTCGTCTTGTGTGCGCTTGTTATAATTCTTTCTTGGCTTTCGTGGACCTCCTTGGACCATGTGAGTTTCTAACTTCCGAAGTTTCTTTTTGTCTGGCCCTTCTTCTCTTCGTTGAATTTGACGGTAGTCGCGCTTTCCGCCTTTCACCAGGTGGGTAAGTCTGCCATCTCTTAAGGCTCTTTCTATCTCTTGTTTTAGGCTGAAACAATCGTCAGTCAGGTGACCTGTGTCCTTGTGGAACTCACAGAAAAGATTTGGGTCTTGACCCTTTTTGTTTCGCATTTGTAGAGGTGGTTTGAACTGGTGGTTCTCAGTTGACAAGACCTCATAAGGGGTCTTTGTTAAGGGTGTCCACTGTTTCTCTCTGTTCTCCCTTTTAACTTCCTTGCGGTGAGCAATTTGGTTGATTGTATTGCGCGCGTCTTCTCTTACCGGGCTTCTTTCTCTATAACCGGATGTTTTCCATGATTGGCCTTTGCCTTTATTGTTGCGCCGATCGGTGTGGTTGTAACTGTATTGACGGTTGTCGTCACCGGTCAATTGTTTGTCTGTGCGCGCAATTGTTTTTGCTGCCTCAATGAAGGTTTCCCAATCTTTGGGGCCTCCATCTCTTCCTTTCAATCGCTTGATCAGGTCATCGCACTTTACTGCCCTCATAAAATGTGCGCGCATCATCTTTTCACCTATATCACCGATTTCCAAACATTCTTTATTATACCTGGTGATGAAATCTTCCACGCTTTCATGATCTTTCCTCCATATATTCAGACAATCGGCAGGGTCTCTAGTGTGCCTGCGTTGTTGGGAGAAGTGCGCGAGGAACTTGTCTCGAAAATCGATCCATGACTTAATTCTTCCTGTTGGCAGGCTGTCAAACCAGACGCGCGCTGCGCCGACAAAGGTTTGCGCGAAAAGATGACACCAAGTTGGTAAGTTCCAACCACCTGTTACTCCTGCCCCATTGAAGACTTAGAGGTGGTCGTCTGGATCTGTTAAGCCGTTGTATTTGCCTACGTTGTGTGGCAATTTTGTCTTGTCGATATCGGTTGTTGCAATTTCTTCGATGAACTTTGAGTTTTCAGCTATGCCATCTGGGCGATAGCTCAGTGTGTAATCATGTTCTGCTTTTGGATTGTACCCCGCGCGCTTACGGGGTACGTACGCCTCGTGCTCTGGTGGTAACCTACTGAACACTGTGCTTTCTTTGTACGTCGCATCGTCTTCTTCCTCCATATAATTGTCCCACTCGTCGTTTATATTGCGCGGTCCTAAACGGCTTTGCACTGGTTTTCTCTGTGGATGAGAGTACTGCACATAATTGCTTTCTGTTTCGCCATACGTATCACGCGTGTCGTGCGCGTTCGGCCTTCTGATATTTGGTACAGGTGCTTTTTCAGGGCGTAAGTTCCATGCATTGGCATGCTGAGGCATGTGAGTGCTCAGAGACCTTTGCGGTGGGGTAACAAATGCGGACTGGTTGGCTTGTGCTTGGAGCAAAGCATGTTGTGCGCTGAGTTGTGTATAAACAAGGTTTATAGACGCCATTTGTTCGGCATACCAGGAAGCCAGAGTTTTTCCTTCGGGTAGCCCTAAAAGTGCAGAGAAGTTCAGTTTTGTTTGTTCCGATGGAGCTGAAGGGTCAGCTCCATGGTTTGGTGCTTGAACTGTTGGGGGTGTTTGGAGAACTACCCTAGGTGGAGGTTGGAAAGTGGCTCCATATGTGGTTTGGTTGATTATCCTGGGTGGGGGTTGGAAAGTGGCTCCGTTTGTGGTTTGGCTAACCGCTCTGGATGCACTTCCAAAGATATCAGGAAAATCGTTGTTCACTCGCCCTTCTTGGATGGTCTCGTTCCCCTGGACTCTTTGGACGCGCGCGGTGTCCGTGATGAGTTCAAAGGAAGAGACTTCTCCGTCCATTTGAGGAGAAGGGGTTGGTTCAGTCATTTTGGAGAATTTTTCGAATGAAAAGGAGATGAAAGTGGTTTGTGAAAATTACGGATGGCGCCAATGATGAAACACTGGTATAATCCTTTGATTAACTAGCTGGGTCGTCTCTTTTATGGGTTCAATCTCATTCCTTACTCGCCAGAGGACTGGTCCTGCAAAACAGTAACACCGTTAGCTCGCTAAGAGGGGAATATGGGGGTTTCCCTCTTAACCGGGCTCCGGCGTGAGAATAAGTACTGTTCCGAGGAATAAAACAGTGTGTGTTAAGAGTGAGAGTGTGGAGAGTCGGATGAAATTAACCTGAATGATGAAGGGTCCTATTTATAGCCGGAGGGTGAGAGAGGGAGGAGCAACCTTGCCAGCTGCTATAGGGCGCCAGCTGTCCGACCAAGGGGAATATCCTCTTGGTCTCCTCTGCTATGGTCAGGATGGTGGTACACGTGGTGCGCCTATATTTGTCCATGCTGGAAACATCGTACCCCTGCTGTCGGTCTGCTCCTTGATTTGCTGCAGGTCTACATGGCGCTTGATGAATGGTGACACGTGCTGTCCTTTATGTCGGAAGGAGCATCTTTGGTGCCACCTTGACATCTTCCAGAAGCTTCTGGATTCGCTTGCTGATGTAGGCGTCATGTATGATAAAAAAGTGGTGTGATCCTTGCCACGTGGGCAAGGAGTTAGGACCATACCTCTTCAGTATGCCAATTATCTAGGTGAACACAACTATTCTAGCATTCAAACCCGGATAAGATGCCCGACCTGTATAACCCTGCCATGTTGCAATCCAATTACACTAGAGGTTGTTCAAAGAAATATAATATATTGATTGGTGATGTGTGTATAGATCTATGTTGGTGAATTCAGGATTTCTTGTCAGGGGACGTCAAAACTGGATTGAGTCGAGTAGAAAAAACAAAATATCATAAGGATATTTTAAAGATTAACTAGTCATAAACGGTATATTGAATAGTTCTAAGTTTTCAATAAAAAAATATCTTATAACCAGTTTCTAAATAAGAGTTAATTTTATACATGATTACTATTTAAAAAGATAGTAAAGTTGTGTTAATTATCAACCATATTCTATAATTATAGAATCTTATTTAAAAAAAATTATCAACCATATTAATTCTAATTTTTTTTTTAACGGCAAATTTGGATCATTAACGGACTACTGGAGTATCATTGTGCCACCAGCGGAACCACCCGATCACATCCATCTCCACTAGGCATATTAATTCTAATTTTTTTTTGAACGGCAAATTTGGATCATTAACGGACTACTGGAGTATCATTGTGCCACCAGCGGAACCACCCGATCACATCCATCTCCACTAGGCATAATGCCTATGCACCAATTCAGTAGGAAACCTAATAAATATGGGAAACACTCCATTGTGGGAATCGAATCCAAGACCTATTAATCCCAAAAATCTTATCCCACCCATAAAATGCCATTAGGCCATGAGGTATACTTTAACCATTCTTAACTCCATATAAGCGTCACATCACCCGTTTGTTCCCCTTTTACTCCATTTCATCCTAAGGAAATGGTTTAACCTTGTTAACTCTACATCACCCACCATTTTTTAATTATTTTAATATTAAATATTTAAATTAACTACAAAGTAAATAATAATAATAATAATACCATTTCATTAACTTCTTAGCTAAAATAAACAATTATAATAAATGACATTAATTTCTTATTCATTTTTGCCTATGTTAACATGTTAACGAAGGGAGGTTTTAACACCCCTTAACATGAGGAGGGAGTGGTTTGAAAGACATGTTGACTTGCCATGTCATCTTTAACACCAATTAAGTTAGAGTACACCCCAAGGCCTAACTATAAAGCCATGCTAACCATATTAATTCTAATGATTTTTTTTTCATGTAGAATCAATGCACAATAATTGTTTCATTTTCCTAAAAACTCTCTTTGTGCATTAAATTTAGATTAAATATGAAAGGTAAGTTGAAAAGTTGACCATCTACCCATTCCTTTCTCAGTTTCTTTTCAATAACCTGCAATTCATCTTCTTCCTATTTTCTTCTATCTTCCTTCACTTATTTTCTCCTCCTGCTCTTTTTCTTTCTCATATATTCCCCTCCTATTCCTTTTGCAATAAAATGCCTACTTAAATATACAAGGGTGCCTTTCCTACTTTGTTTAAAACTAGTTTTTGCCCTGCATGCGTAGCGGGACCCTACGCCGAATATTTCTTTCTCATAACATGTATGTATGTGTTTCGGTAACTTGTACATACTACTCATACACGATCTCAAAAAAAAAAAAAACTACATTAAGTCAACCAGTTAAAACAAAGCACTACCATACTTTATTAAAACAAACTAAAATGATGGAAAAACTATAATTTTAAACTGAGAGCATTGTAACTTTTCAGGACAAATGAGCATGTGCCTGGCAGGCATGCCTGGACAAATAAAAATTACACTTATGCATGCCCGCGTTGCGGGGCGTTAAATCGTATATTTTTTTGTTTCATAGCATGTATGCATGTATTTAGGTTACTTGTACATACTACTTATAACACGATCTCAATAAAAAAAATATATCGAGACTACTAATTAAACCAAAACACTACCATAGTTTTGCTAAAAAAAACTAAAACGATGACATGTCTGTAATTTTGAGCTGAGGGTAAAATACTAATTTGTTAGGACCAATGAGCGAGTGCTAGAAAACTGCTGCTTAACACAATAAAAGTTACATTAAGTCAACCAAGTAAAACAAAACACTACAATAGTTTTGCAAAAAAAAAAAAAAAAAAAAAAAAACGATGACAAGATTATAAATTTTTAACTGGGGTGAAATCGTAATTTTTGAAATGGGGGCAAAATCATAATTTTTTAGCAGATGGCAAAATCGTAATTTTAAACTAGAGACAAAATCATAATTTTGAACTGGGGTCAAAAACGTAATTTTAAGCTGAGGGCAAAATCATAATTTTGAGCTAGAGATAAAAACATAATTTTATTTTTAACCGGGGGTAAAAACGTAATTTTAAACTAATGACGAAACCGTAGTTTAAACTGATGATAAATAATAAATTGGTTGGACTCAGACAAGCTGTCTGACACTATTTTCTCTCATCTCATTGGTATAGTATATAAATTTGTCAAATTAAATTCGTTTTTTAACACTAAATGAGCTTGAGTTGAGGGGTGCCTTTGCATCCCCTAAGATGCAATTAAATCCGCAACTGTCTATAAACATATAATAATTAAATATATATGTATATAGGGTTAGGGTAAAATGAAATTTATACGAATTGTGAGAATTTAGAGAACTCGGTCTTATGAAAGGTTTTTTCAATTTTTTTAGCCAAAAATCCTTAAAAAATCAACTTTTCCAAAAAAAAAATAGTTTTTTTTTCTATTTACAGCAACCTAAATGCTGTAAAAAGTGATGTCATGCTTATGTCATCACCTTTTTATAACTGCTGTAAGGGGCCGAAAAATACCATTTCGATTTTTTTACTACAGTCTTTCCAAACATTTAATCTAAGGGTGTGAAAAAAATAGAGCCAAAATTCGCAGAGAAAGACTGAGTTCTCTAAGTTCTCACAACTCAAAATGATTTTCCCTTAATCTTAATCATATGTATATAAAGAAGTGTTTAATACATAATTAGTTTTTAGTATACAATCGTAAGAAACTCATAAACAACTATATCTATACATATTGTTTGAAATTGAACTATATAAAGCGCCCATGTGACACCATAACCTCTCACTTTCTTCTCTCACGTCTAAATCTAACATTTACTACCTATAAGTTTTTATATGATTACCCCATTTCCTTATTGAATCTATATACCATACTCTTACATATAACATAAGTTTTTATATATTAAATCTATATACCATGTTTTTATATATAACATAATAGGTTAGAACCACATGTATTATACGGACGGAATAAATATAATTTTATATACTAAATTATAAAATAATATATCTTTAAAAACCCAATTTATTACAACCCTTAAATGTAACACCTCGTAAAATCGTGTCCAATGATGTGAAGACACGTATCCTAAACCCAAATTATGACAAAAGTTGACTACGAAGGACTAAAGTCGCCAAACAGTGAAGAGATGTATGTGAAGGGACTAAAAGCGTCAATATGAAAAACCTAAGCGTCTGAATGACCTATTACGGTATTTGTATTCATTAATAAGTCACACGTTGGATCTACGGAACCATTTACAAAATAAATAAATAGTTTGTGAATCAAAGGGTTAAAAACGTCAACATGTTTAATTATACCTCTGAGTGACCTTTTAACGAACCCGGAGCCTAACAAGGTTTGTTATACTTCCGAGAATACTTAGAACCTAACTTGAGGGGCCAAGAATGCAAAATATAAAAGTTAAAATGGGTTTAAATGTCCTGGGACTGAAATTGCCGAACTTAAAATAAGTTTGGCTAATTTTGGGTTGCTTCGCGGGTCGCGCCAGACCCTTCTCCCTCTGGCGTGTGGCGCGAGAGAGTCCAAAACGCAGAATCAGCTTGCCAACTGCTGAATTGTTTCTTGCTCACCACACATAACACCCTATACTCACAAACTCGATACCATGGCCTCCAATAATGTTTTTAAAACCTCTAGGACACCTGTGATGATCTCTGGAGCTCCCTAAACACTTGGCATCATCCAAGATCATCCAAAAACACTATAAATAGGAGTGTTCTTCATCCATTTTTCTTTGCACCTTCAAAAAGCTTTTTTATCTTACTCTCTTGGAGATTCCTGGCTATAAAGAGACTCCCCTAAGTTCAAGTTTTCGTGCTAGGACCCTTTGTAAGTGTCCTTGGCCTCTGCATTTCGTTTTATAGGCTTTTTAAAGCCGAAAGTCAAAGTTTTTCGATAAACGCTATGACTTTCGGTTTAGACCCTTATGGTCCAGCCATTGTTCGAAGCGAACATGGCTACGTGATCATAATTAGGTAGGTGTTAATCCCACAAAAAGGCACCCCCTAATAATCACGTTTGCTTGGTCAATTGTCAGATCAAAGTTATTAATTTAAAAATTAAAACGGGTAGTTTTTAAAATAATTCATAACTGATAATGTAGGTGTTATAAATTGTGTTTTATCACTTTAATAACTTGGTAAATATTATTAGAACATGTGTAAACATGTTCAACCCGACAATTCTAGGTTTAAGGTCGATTCGCAACCGAAAGTCGCAAAGTTTGACTTCTGCTTTGACTTTCAGTTCTGACCCGAATTAGTATAGTTTCATTCTGTTTTAAGGTTCATTTGTGACCATATTATGTTGTAGTATAACCCTCTGAGGTGTTATAATACATGTTCATATAGTAATCTTAGTTATTTGCAATATTCCGTTATTATACTTAAATGTTGACTAATTTGTCCTTTTGTTCAAAAAGAAGGTTTTTAATACAAATGAGCATGCAAATGAACTAAGTATTGATTAGTAAATATATTTAGCATATTTTGATGCTAACATTCTGGTCATAAACTGAATTTGCATAATTAATCGTAAATCATGCTTTTAAAAGGACTAAAATGCCTATTTTCATACATGTGAGTTTTAAACATAATCTCTTGGCAAAACTCATTACCTATTGATGTAATATCATATTTAAGATTATTTGGGATGTCAAGTCAGATTACATACTGAGTTTATGCAAATGTTCTTGTATAATGTTATTAAATGATGATAATGCCCTTTTCACACTTAAAATGGGTTTTAAACATGACATGCATACAAAACCTTTTACTTACTGATTTGTTATGACAAATAAAATATTTTGACTATTCAAAGCTGGTCATAACATCAGAATTTCTTAAACATCGAAATTATCGTCATTTAACGACTTTTACGCCATTTAGGTGCATAGTATGGTTTTAAACCATACTTAGCACCCAAGACTTGTTACTTACTGATTTTATAAATCATTTTAAATATTTTTACAGTATGTATAAGTCATGAGCTTAGAATACCAAATAAGTCCTTAAAACTATGTGTAACACCTCGAAAATTCACGTCCTATAATGTGTAGACACGTGTCATATGTTTAAACGTGTGAAAGAATATTATGAAAGGACTAAAGTTGACAAACATGGAAAGTATGTGAATATACGTATTCTAAGTGTCAACAATGAATAAATATATTGTACATTAACCCTACATGATGTTTATAGCATCAAATGAATAAATCATGGATCATGCGAAGCTAAAAGTGAGAGATTACAAACTACAGGGGTTAAATGTGTCAACATGTTTAAGTTATACCTCTGAGTGACCTTTTGACAAACCCAAAGCTTTGTAACTGTTAATTATGCTCACTAGAATGCACGATATAAATTTCATAAAGTTTCGTAATCGTATGAGAAAGTTATGATCAAATTCGTATGCGAGGGGTTAAAGCGTTAACATTGAAAGTTATGACTTTTCGGGTTAACCGGAAGTGTCCAGGGACTTGGCAAAGTGGGTATAAGTCCTAAAGCCCTTGTGGGTAAATAATAAGGGGTCAAATTGCAAGTAATTAGCTCAATTGACCTTTCGGAAGGGCCAAGAGGTGTGATGCAACAACTCAAAAACGTTTTTGTCTGATCAGAAGGGCCATGCGGCCCGCGTAGACCTTTAAGACATCTTACGCGGCCCGCATCAGGACGCCAGATGCAGAAAACTTCGACCAGCAGCCTGTATTAGCGGGTATTCGACTTTTATCCGATCTTTTTGCATTATGGGCGACCCCTAGGCACCCCCTAAGCATTAGGGACAGATGTTGGTGGGTTGTGGTCAGTGATAGAGTTATGTGTCAACATTCTATGGTGAAATTTTCACTATAAAAGGACCATGAACTTGCAACAAGTCTTCACACCTTCATTCAAGCTATCTGATCATTCCTGGAGCTCAAGTCTGCTTCCAAGTGATCACTAATCAAGCTTAGGACTTCAGTAAGTTGCTAATCCTTTCTTTTATTAAGTTTAGCTTAGTTATTTAGCTAAAAGTCAAACCGTCGTAATTACGGTTTGACTTTGAGATTAGTCAACAATGGCTCAGTCATATCTCGAATTAAAAGTAGTTATAAGTTGGTAATTATGTGGGTAATAAACCCTCAAAAGGGTTCCCCCTGATTCCCACTCTAACCAGGTCAAAAGTCGGGTCAAACTTGCTAAGAAAAAGTCAACAGGATACTTAAAATGCCATTTATGCATAATTAACATTATAGATCATATACAACCTGTTGGATCATTGTTATAACTTGGTAATAAGTGTAAGAACATGTCTAAACATGTTCAACCCGACAATTTCCTGTTTAGACCCGGTTCGGAACCGAAAGTCACATAGTTTGACTTTCACTTTGACTTTCAGTTCTGACCCGTTTAGGCATGTTTTAGAAATGCCTTAGAGCTTTAATTGGACTAGGTTACATGTTAGTACAACCCTCTGTGATTATACACCTTGGTTCATTAGTTATCCAATTAATATGCATGTTTCCGTTAATTGCTCGTATGTTGACCATTATGCCCTTATTACTTTAAAACGTGATTTTTGGAAATGTAAAAGAGTAGAAACTTTAATTACTGATATATAAAATTGTATGCAAAGTTTGACATCAGTTTGATTTGTAGATTAAGAGTTATGCTCATTATCGCAAAATGAATGCTTTATGTTAATAAAACGGCGTAATTAGCGTATAGCCTAGTTAAGCCTACTTTTCGGTATCAAACTTAATACCCACTGATGTAATATATTATTTTGGGATTTTTAAAGATTTTTAATTAATTTTAGGCTGAGCATAACTAGTAGTCGTAGGCTTAATCCGGTAATTGTCGGTTTTGCCCTTACGGGCCATAAAATGAGTTTTACATATCTAAACGACTCCAAACCTTTTGCTACTGATTAGATATGATAAATAAATTATTTTAAACCTCCTGGAAATATAAAAATATCAGATTTCTATATAGAACCCGGAAACGACTTCTAATCGCCTAATTAAGCGTTTTTAGCGCATAGTATGCCCTAGAACTATTTTAAACATACTAAGGTTGATACCTACTGATATTTGAGGTAAATTATGATATTTTAACAGTAAGCAAAAGTTGATAAACTCAGACTTCAGTTTTGAGCTTTTCGGCTTATGTGAAATTACCAAAATACCCCTACGGGGCATAGTTTGGTTATAATTGATAAATTTCACATATACACTTTATCCTACTGATATAACTTAGCAAATTATGTATTTTTGCTGATTACATCAGACCTGTAACTCAGGTTGTTACTTAAACTCTTTTATAAGCTTTTAAATGACCAAACTACCCCTACGGGGCCTAGTTTGTGTTTAAACACGTTTCGGGCATAATGAAAGACATCTTACTGATGTCACAACATATTTGAGGCATAATTAACTTAGGAAACCTGTATATAGCTCTCATGAATACCCGTCACGCTTATTACGCGTACGGTTCGGTTTATGTAACAAGTTTACATAAATTAGCCGAAATGGGTCAAACCTTAGCGGTTTTATCTCAAAATCCAGAATGTGAATAATAAACCCATATTAAACAAGTCTTCAAACTTGTCGGGTCTAAATCACATTCTATCCGGTCTTTGCTTAATCGTGCGTACGAACCGTATCTTTGAAACTAGCCGGTCTAAGCTTAAGCTTAATTAAAGACCCGTTAGGATTCTAATAGGTTATTATAAAACCTTCGTTCCAGATTAGGAGGACCAGTAAAAGCTACGTGCATTTTGCTAATTGTGAATTATACTTTGCTCAGATAAATACTTTTAACTTATTTTCCCTATACGGGCTTGGGTTACGGTATATAGCATACCGCTTGATCGAGCATCAAATCCTCCACCGTTGAGTGGGTAATTGACTAATTTGATCGGCTCGTTTAAACAGTCTTGTTACTTAAAGCCTTTGGGGGGTTAATGACCATGTCCCGGATATCCTTGGCATCATTTTACGAAATGGCCACGACTTAAGCGCGGGGTGTAGGCGTACACCCGTCAGTGCATAAAAGAATAATGTGGTGTGTCTATTGATCTTTAACTCGGACAAGATCCGGGCTACTGAACGTACAAGGAACATGTAATTCGTTCACAAGATTATAATATTAAATAATTCTCCCAAGTTAAATAAAATGTTTATGCCATGTGCATCCAAACAAATTTTCAATCATTTTCCAAAATGAGTCAGTTGAATGTATTTACCAGTGTAAACTGACGTATTTTCCCAAAAAGATTAAATGCAGATACTAAGCGAAATTGGCTGGGATTTCTCCTTAGCATCACTAGAAGTCTCGCAAGCTTAAGATGCCTGAAGTCTGTTGAACTATTAATACTATTTTATTTACGATCCATCTGTGGATAAACTTCCGAATATTGTGACATTTGATATTACAATATTAAATTCGGTTGTATCATATTTTTAAATTTGCTTCCGCTGTGCATATTGATTATTGTGTTGTTTGACTATTATGTTTCCAACCACGTCACGATACTCCCCCACCGGGCCCACCGGTGACACGTGGAAATCGGGGTGTGACACTATGTGTGAAATGACCAAAATGCCCCTACGATGCATAGTTTGGCCATAAAGCATAAACCACACATATATTTCATATCCTACTGATATTATGTCGTAAATTAAATATTTTTACAGAATATTTATGACCAAAATTTCAGTTTACTTGTAAGCTCTTTTTATAAGTCATAAAATGCCCAAAATGCCCTTATGGGGCATAATTCGGGTTTAAAACCTTTATGGGCATACATGTTGATATCTTACTTATATCATAACATATTTTAAGCATAATAACATATGGAACTTATATGTGACTCATCCGGCTACCCGTTAATGCTTATACGCGTTCGGTTAAACTTATGTGACTAGTTTACATAAGTTAACCGAAACGGGTTTAACCTCATCATTTTAACTTCAAATTCCGGAAATGTATTTAGTTTACTCATATTATACAAGTCTTCAACTTGTTGGGTCAAAATTCCATTCCGGTCATCGCTTAATCTAGCGTATCATACCGTATTTTTGTTCTTTAGGCTTGCCGGTCTAAGTCTATGAGTTAAATAAGACCCGTTAGCAATCTAATTGGTTAATAATACCATCATTCCAGACTAGGAGCCTCGGTAAAAGATATCTACACGTGTCTGAGTGAATTATACGGCCGAGTTGTTAATTCTTGCATTTAAAATCAAGTTATAACTCAGGTAAATACTTTTAACTTATTTTCCCTTATACAGGCTTGGGATACGGTAAATTATTACCACTTGGTCGGGTATGGGATCACTTAGCCGGATTGTGGCTATCTCTGCATAACCCATTTTAACCTATTTTGTTTGATAACTTAAACATTGGGGGTTAACACGATCGTGTCCTGGATATCCTCGGCTCATTTAATTGCAAGTGGCCACGACCTATACACGAGGTGTAGGCATACACCCGACAGATGCAAAATGCTAAAATATGTATTTTACCCACAAGGTTGGGGATAACTCCTTTGTGGGTAAACATGTCAAAGTGCTGTATCGTTTAATCATTTATCGGTTTCTATACTAGGCCCCATATGTATTGACAAACATGTAAATCTGTGTAGAAGATTAAAATTTTAATTGTCCCAAGTTATAAAAGATTTTTTGTGCCTTGTGCACCTAGACCAATTTTTGAAATATTTTCAAATGTGTCAGTTAATTGTATTTACTAGTGTAAACTGACATATTTTCAAAAGACTAAGTGACAAGTACTAAACGCAATAGGCCGAGAGCTGCTTGGTGTCAAATAGAGGATCTTGCAAATCCTTAGGATGCCTTAAAGTCTGATAAACATCATTTTGTATATTTATTAGATCCGCCTGTGGATCCGTTTCTATAACCGTCTGTATAATTATTATTTTGAACTTTGAACATTCGGTCTGTAATAGTAATTTCATTCCAAGCCTTCCGCTGTGCTATATCTGTGTTTAATTGACTATGATGATATCAACTACGTCACGATACTCCCCACCGGGTTATATGGAAATATCGGGGTGTGACATTAAATAAATGTAATTTCATATATTAAATAATAAAAGTTATATCTTTAAGAATCTCGTATATTGTACGGGTTGAATAGATGTAATTTTATGTACCAAATAATAAAAAGTTATATCTTTAAAAACAATGTGTATTATACGAGTTGAATAAATGTAATTTTGTATAGATGTAATTTTATATCTTTAAAAATACTAATGGATATACTCGATATGTGATGGATATGGTTATTGAGGATATTGTTCTTGAAAAGAGGATACGTTATTAAAGAAGTAAATCAGTAGTAATTTGAGTGATAAAATTTGGTATCAAATCTTGACAATTTGATTTATAAATTATGTAATAAAATTTATATAATACTTTTTTAATAATAATAAAAATAAATGTTATATTAATACAAAGTTTGCTTTTCGTGATAAATAATTTTTTTATTAAAAAGTATTTTAAGTTAACAATATAAATTTGAGGATCATATTTTATTAAAACCATAGAAGGATGATATTCGAAATTTAAAGTAGGATAAAATTTAATATCAGTTGAGATCATCCCATAAAATGCATGTGTCTCACTATTGATTTAATTTATTGTTTAGCATTAATAATAATAATAATAATAATAATAATAATAATAATAATAATAATAATAATAATAATAAATAATAATAAATGACAAATTCTTTCTATTCCTCAAGCATTAGGTCTAACCTGGTGGATGGATTGGAGTAAGTAATGCTTGGTTTTATTACCTTTAAATTAACAAAAAGTGGGTATGTTGGTAAACTAAAAGATCGTTAAATATGTGGCACTTGTCCGTTCATCGATTCATCGTACCCTTTCACGAATTTTATCTTTAACAAGTTTTACTGCCCTTTTGCTGACAGTGCGGTTCTTCTTGATCCTAGACCTTCATTAACCATGGGGTCCCACGTACTCCATCAAGTATGTCAACTCACTTTTGTTTTACAGTAGATGTAGAAAAATGTATGGGTCAAGTTGGGTTAGGCTGACCCGTATTTTGGGCGAGGTTCAACTATGTTTGCCTCACACAACCCATTTGACCCGTAAGAGATAAAGCATAACCCAAATTCACATGTGATATGGGATCTTTAAACATAATTTACTTAACCCCATCATTTTCATTTTTAAAATTATAACACCTCTTATAAAAGTCTAATTAATATAATTTTCATATAAAGTTGAAACTTGTGTCGTCTTTCGTTGAAGAGAGATCAATGTCAACTGTCACTCCACTTTTGTGCAAACTTTTACTAAATTCTCTATTTGTTCTCTGTTTTGTTGAATGATTTTACAGGTTCTATTACGAAAAAGTTGATTTCTGGTGGTTCTTTACTTAAATCCGGTGCACGATGGTGAAAGTCAAACATTATTGCCTTGACTGTAACTTGAGATAGTTTAGCATTGCTTATCTTTTTTATTATTTTTGTCGAGTCAAATCGAACACTTGTTCATACCGTTTTAGTCATATTACGACTCTATTTTTTGTTGTTTTCTCTTTTGTTTTGCTAACGGTAGTTTGGTGATGACTGGGTTGTAATTTTTTGGTAGATACTTGATGGGCATAATGGTATATCAGCTTCCATTTTTGCCAAGGAGAATTTATTGAACAACATTTTGAGCGCGATTCCTCAAAGTATGTGGACGAGAAGAATGGCTGCAAGCGCTTCCTCGAGCATTGGTTGCAGGGTTTGTGAAAACCGACATAGAGTTTCAACACAAAGTTAATAGATTTGAGCCATTGACTTCGTATATTATCTTTATCGTTTGTATACTTTTTTTTGTTAAATTGTTTTTTTTTATGAATGACAGGTGAGACATCTGGTACAATTGTTACATTCGTTGTGATTGACGGGTGGACTATAAGTGTTGCATCTGTCGAGGATTCAAGATGCATATTAGACACACAAGCAGGTGTGGTGTCACTGCTGACAATTGATCATAGGCTTGGAGAGAATGTCGAAGAAAGGGAACGTGTGACAGCAAGTGGCAGTGAAGTAGGACACCTCAATATTTTTGGAGCGAATGGGGTACGTTATAAGTAAACTTCAAGTTAAGTAATTTTCAAATCTTATGACCTTGTGGGCTGTGGCTGTTGTTTTATAGTTGTGGGCTGTGGCTGTTGAATGATTGAAGAGTTGAAATTTGGCTGCACTAGATCTATATAGAGTCCCAGAATTGTTCGCTCTAGAAAGTAATAAGTTCGTAACTGTCTCGGATCGGGCTCTTCAAAATGGGGCTGGTTGGAGGTGGGTGTGGAAATGGGCCTTTTTCGGTGGCCTGGAGGCTGCAGATTTATAGCAGCTCTGCAGCTTAGTTGCAACTCATGTATTAACTGCCAAACGCGATGCTTGGGTGTGGGAACTGGACGGGAATGGCTCTTTTTTTTTTGTTCAGAGTGTGAAATAGCGGCTGCAGGTTACTCGATTTACTCCAGCTCCTTTTGTATCAAAAGAAATGGTTGGGTTCCTAAAAAAGTGGAAATTTTGGCGTGGCGTGCAAGCTTGAATCACATTCCGACAAGGTGCGCTTTGGCTAGGAGGAAAATCAGTATGAGTTCAGAGTTTTGTCCCATTTGTGGCGCGTTCCCGGAAACTGTAGATAACATTTTTGTTTCATGCGGGTTCGCACAATCCATTTGGCAACGGGTAACACAATGGTGTAAAGTGGGCAATTTACACCATGGTTATTTACGGGTTCTGTAAGAAGGGTGACGTTAAGACGAGGTTCCATTTGCTCAAGGAGATGCGTCGGGATGGAGTTATACTAGGAGTTGTAATATAACGTGCTGATGATCGGGTTGTGTAAACTTGGGCAGTTGAAAAATGCAAATAAGTTGTTGCGATCGATGCTTGATTTGGGTGTGCTTCCAGATGACATTACGTATAATATTCTTTTAGATGGTCATTGTAAGTATGGTGATCCAGAATTGTTTGAGAAATTGAGTAGTGAAAAAGGACTTATTAGTTATTATGCTTCTTATATCTCCAGTGTCTACTAAACATTATTATAAGAGATGAGGTTTGTTCATTGAGTTTTAGCTGACATTAAAATCAAGAACAGAAACTTAATAGTATGGTTGTTAGAAAGCTTGTTGGATACTCTTTTAACAACTTATTGTATTGACATGGGATTAGCGCTGTACAAATGGCTCTACGCTCACTTGAAATCAGCTTGTAAATTTTATTTACGAATATTAAAAGTTTCTCCGGCAAACGACTTCGGAACACCCGCTGCAACGCGCGGGCCTTCTCACTAGTTCTTTCTATTCCTCAAGCATTAGGTCTAACCTGGTGGATGGATTGGAGTAAGTAATGCTTGGTTTTATTACCTTTAAATTAACAAAAAGTGGGTATGTTGGTAAACTAAAAGATCGTTAAATATGTGGCACTTGTCCGTTCATCGATTCATCGTACCCTTTCACGAATTATATCTTTATTTTGACAACTTATACAATTTATTTGGTAAAAGAAAAGGATAGAACATTTAAAACTATATGAATAATTGGAGGTGCTAAATTATAAATAAATGTATGATAATTCATTTACGTTCTATTATTGGTTTGTCGATAAATAATTGTAAACTTGTTGTGGAAATATACCAAACAAATTCTTGAAGTAACAAATACTAATACATTAAGTAACTTAAACTCTTATACACACAAATGATTTGCTCCCTTCAGGGACGAGTAAAAGCCATTTAACCAGATCGGTCCGGCTCATGGTAGAAATAGTTTTGGGTTCGGTAAGGTTTATGTATGTATCGTTTCTCAGGTTTTCCTTTTTTGAAAGGGCAACATGTTTTTATTTTTTTTAAAAGCGATGTTACCAAGGTTCGAACTCTTGACTTCTCACTCTTAACTCCAATGATTTTGTCATTGGACCTAACTCCCCACCCAAAACTTTTTTTTTTTTTTTTTTTTTGTATTCTATCTAAGCAAAACAAATCAAGGCTATTTAAAACAATTTCGGGTATCCATTAAAAAAATACAGAAAGTGGACTCGAGTAAGTTATACTTGATTTGTTATTTCTAACATGGAAAAGCCAACAAAAACGCTAGTGAACTTTTGTTTCTTGATCGGGTTTGTAAATTATTAGATGCCTTTAGTGTTTGTCAAGAAGATTTCATGATTGTTGTTAAAGGGACAGTGTCGTAGTTTATTAGTATTGTGATCAAATATCTAATGAAGTTTGAGAATGGCAAATATTAACTTCATTATCTTAAACTTTCTCCTTCTATTATTGATAATGGGGAAGGATCCACTAAAAAGTGGATTTTGCCTAAGTAGCCTAAGAAGGATTGTGATGATGACATGTGGAACTCCTAATAAGTAGGAATAAAGAGTATTTTGATCCTTATAAATATGAGTGAAAATAACATGTGGCACCCCTTTTGTTTTTTAAAAATACAACAAAAAAATCTAGTACAAAAAAATCTAGTACAAAAAATCTAGTACAAAAAAATATAGCACAAAAAAATCTAGTACAAAAAATATAGCACGAAAAAATCCAGTAAAAAAATGTAGTACAAAAAAATCCAGCACAAAAAATTGAGAAAAAAAATTTAAGACAAAAAAATTGAGCACAAAAAATTTAGTACAAAAATCCAGCACAAAAAAATGTTATACAACATAGAAATACAACACATTTTAGTGGGGTTTTTTAATCTTCATATTTTATATAGCAATATGGTACTCAAATTAAAGATAAAAAGACGCTCGATTTTACGGTGAAATTTTTATGAAAAAATAATGTCGTGTAAAAAAGTTATGAACGTTGAAAAAATAGGGGTGGAATATGCACGTGCCTTGCATGTGGAGAGAGAAAGTCCATAAATAAGATTTTACCAAGATACCCTTGCACTCCTCCTTTTTCCTACACTTTCATCTTAACCATTGATTTGAAAAATGAATGGTTAAGATTACTTCTCATCCTACTTAGGCAAAATGAACTTTTTATTTGATCTTACCCCTATTGATAATTTCTATACAAATTGTGTATTTTTTAATTATTCCTATCTACTATGGTGATTTTTTTTTCAACTAGTTGCCATGTGGATAATAAGATAAAAAACAAAGTCACTTTTTTAATTAAAAATATAATAATGGTGAATAACCTTCTGGTTGTGTGCTCAACCAAGGGTTGTAATCAAAATATATAATATTTAATTGTTTTCTTCTCTTTTCTCTACTTAAAAATTAATTATAAACCATATTTATTTAATAAAATATTGGTTTTGGTTGGGTTGGGTTGGGTTGGGTTGGGTTGTGTTGTGTTGTGAATGAGAGTGAAAAATGAATTAGGTTGGGTTGTGTAAGTGAAAGAGAGAAAATAGTTTTTTAATGAAAAATTGGGTTAGTTTGGGTTGTGATAGTGGATATTAGGCTTAGTTTCCGTCTGGGCTGGGCAGATCTCAAGCAATGGGACGGTTCAGGTTGAATCGACTAATTCGAGTTATGGATTAGTGGATTAAACCATTTAGGGATAAGTTCAAAGAGTTGTATTTAGTTTATGATATCTAATTAGATTAGTAGAAATGTGGGTTTTGTTTATTGTCTAATTAGGAGTTCAAAGTTGTGATTATGGTTATAAGTTTGTAATCGGTTTTAGAGTTATATTTTTTTGGTTAATAAGATAGAGTTATTCAATCTAAATTCATAGTTTGTTATTTGGCTTGATTGTTAATTGGGACTTGAAGTTATTTAGTAGTGAGGAGTTTGATCAATAGTCTTTTATCATGTTTGGTTGAACATTGGAATGGAAACAATTCCACCAAATTCCTAGATTTGGCAATGTTTTAAAAACCGATTTTTAAACCATACCGGGTTGGACTTAGAAATGGTTCAATCGAATTGACTAGTCAACCATATAATTCCATAAAGATGCAGCTTTAAGTAAAAAAGAATCCAAAAGTACATGATTTCATAATAAAAATAATCCATTATAAAAAATATTTTAAAGTACTCAATTTTCTAACATGTTTATGGCATTGGAGTGTTATATACATCAAGTTCACCATTAAATATGAAAGATTAGAAGGTCATGAGTAGCGTATGTAGGAACTGGAAAACCTTAATATCCTATTTAATAGAATATAAATATAATTTGATGAGTTTGCAAACCGATTTAACGGTTCGAATCGGTAGAATTGGATTTACCGGCGGTATATAACAAATATCGTAAGTTAGTTTTACCGGCCTTTTTCATACCAGGCTCGTGTCCGATATCCGGTATAACTGATATTAACGGTCGGGAAATACCGGTATTTAAAACATTGATATTTGGAGGAGTGCAAGAATCCTTCATTCTACCAAAGGAAAGTTTACATTCCATTCCATTCCATTCCCATGGAATATTTGACAAACGACAACAATGTTCCTTAATAACAATAAAATCAACATTAATTAACAATTTTTTTTTAACGGCAAATTTGGATCACTGACGGACCACTGGAGTATCATCGTGCCACTAGCGGAACCACCCGATCATATCCATCTCCATAAGGCATAGTGCCTATACACCAATTCAGGAGGAAACCCAATAAATATGGGAAAAACCCCCTTGTGAGAATCGAACCCAGGACCCATTCGTCCAAAGTCTTATCTCACCCCCAAGATACCACTAGGCTATAAAGCCATGGGTAACATTAATTAACAAATTGATCCACATTTTTTCTTAATAATCAAAATAGATTCTTCCTATGCAAATTGGATGACCTTTTACAATCGAATGAATTGTTATAATCAAATAAATTCTTCAGTTCTTATGTACCATTAATTCTTCATGAGGAACATAACTCATTATTAACTCAAACTCAATTTTTCAAAAAAAAAAAAAAAAAAAAAAAACAAAGAAATAAACAGAACTCAAAAGCAACAATTAATGAGTTCCAAACATTGAAATTGAAATTGAAATTGAAACTAAAATAAAATACGAACAAAGTGTGACTTCCTTTAGCAAACAAAAATAAAAAATGTCATAGATTAGTTCCATAAATTGAAATCTTTATACAAATCCAAACGGTATGTCATTTTCATTGATTTGGGTTATGATTTATCTCTAACTGGTCAACCTCAAAGATTTATTAAAAAAGAAAACGGGTCAACAGTCATCATCTGAAAACGAGTCTTAAGTCATCATCTGAAAACAGGTCAAAGGTCGTCATCCGAAAACGGGTCCAACTAGCTTCACTAAGAGAATGGATAAAAATAACGTATGTGTCGGCACATCCTGATCCATCACACAGGCGACCCATTTCGACACTTCTAGTTTTAAATGCTAAGCTACAAGAAAACAAACGCACCCAAACCGGGCCCAAAACGAAGAAGAAACACAATTGGAAATGCTCACTAGGGGTATGGCACAGGAAAAAATGATAACTCAAGTTTGATCTATCCCTCTTGGATGAACATTGAATGGTGCTGTCCCAAGGTCCCGGCTGAAAACTTAATAAACAACAATTATTGAAATTAAATTTATAAATTCCCGGTGTACAAATATAATGAGAGTAACTATAAGAAATAAAAAAAAATGTTTGCACTTCTCGGGTGGGTCCCACTAGTAGGGACAATCCTCTAATGAGTCCATGATAAGACGAAACGAGTTATCCATATCAATAACTGGGACGAAATGGCTGGCCCTTAATGTTTCTATATTTAAAACTTATTTTCATGTTTTAGTCTAAAGTTAATTAATTATGAACATTGGCGAAGCTCCCCCCCCCCCCCCCAATTTTTCCGAAACCGGGGGGGGGGGGGGGGGGGTGAATGTATATACCTAAAATGTTTCTATCCGAAAGTACTATTAATAAAACTACGCATCGAAAAGTTCAGGGGGGCGGGCGCCCCCTCGGGCTATGCCTAAGCTGCGCCACTGATTATGAAACTGACCAGTGAGGAAATTCTAAAAAGTTATGCAGTCAAACTTCACAGGGACAAAGTTTCAAGTTTTGTCCCTTTAACAAACTAAAAATCGAAGTTAATTCATAGGAAGATTAAACAACATCAAAATCTAGATCAACCAACATAGTTCGATTAGTGTGTAATTAATGTGAAATTCAAGAAATTAAAACAGGTATGTAATCGGTTATAAAATTGTTTTCAAATAAACAAAAATTTGTCTATTTTTTATAGAAGAGAACCAGAAAGGGTTGCTGCGCTTATTAGGCCATGGCCCATTGCCATGCTTCAATGGTAATTAATATGAGTTATTATGACCCCCCAAATATTATTTGCAAAATATAAACTCGAGATCCGGTTTCAGGTGGACTAGAGTTGTAATCAAATCCAATCCACACGTGACACGCCCCTCTCGATTCAATTATGGTGGATCACGTTTTGTTTTATGACATTTTCTGTCACATCAGCATTATAACACTCCTTTAAAAAATGTGTAATTGTTAACGCAACTTGATGCCGTTCCAATTATTACTTTCCAATTTTTTTTCTTCTCATTCAACAAAAAAAAATACAAATAAAATTTACTACAGCAAATGAGGATGTTGGGTTGGGCTATTAACTTTGTTTCTGAAACGTTGGGGCATACAAGGGCCGGAGGGCTGCGCCAGTTTTCTTCTTGGGCTTTGGCTGCTTGATCCGCTTATGGGCATATTTAGGATTTACGTTCTATTATTGGTTTGTCGATAAATAATTGTAAACTTGTTGTTGAAATATACCAAACAAATTCTAAACTAACAAATACTATAAGATTAGCAAGTTACATAGTGGTAGTTAACCAGTTTTTAGAACCCATGCGTTGCGAAGGTATCGTTAAACCGAACAATATACAAACATTAAAATGTTTAACCACGCACGTGCGTTGCGGATAGTTACGTAAACGAAACAATAACATTGGTTTGTTATGCTACAGTTACTCGCTCTAACAACCAAAAGAAAAAATCATGATGCCCGAAAGGATTTACATCGTAAGTGATATTTAACTAAAATATTTTTGTTAATATAAATTGTTTTGGTATAACCTAATAAATTGATTCATATAAACAGTTAAAGTAATTAGTTTATATTTAGAAAATATAAGATGGTTATCTTAAGGTGGTATTAGAAGAAAGAAAAGAGAGGTGTGTTTGGTGGTGTGGTGACTAATCAAAAGCAAGAAAGTGGAATGGTGACCAATAAAACGCAAGAAAAATGAATAGTAAAATTGTGAGAGCAAATAAATTTATTAATTAATATATAGGGGAAATTAGTATTGTGATCATAGATATCTAATGAAGTTTGAGAAAGGCAAATATTAACTTCATTATCTTAAACTTTCTCTGTCTAGATAATATGAGTTTTATATAAAATGTGTATATTTTTTAAGAGGGCACCAGAGCGTCTAATGCTCCCGATGACCAAATCCTTTCGTTTTCCGTTTATAAATAGTGGTTAAGTAGTACTCTAGTAGTGAGTTATTTAGTAATGGGTGGTTCACTAATGTTTTATCTGAATTATTATAAGGGGGTGGGGGTGATCAGTAGTGATAGAATTTCATCACTCACAATATCCAATCATGTTCCGCCATGTCAGCAACCATTTTTCCATCACTCACAACCTTTTTTAGTGGCGGTGGTCATCACTCACCACTACACCTAACAATTTCCCCCAACCAACAATTACCTTCACAAAAAAAAACCATCACTCCGTGAAAAAAATAACGAAATCGGGTTTTCGTTATTATATAATGCGTTGAACTAATGGTGGCGGTGGGAAAAACAATTGTTCCACGCGTTATTTTATTGTATCACGCGTGATATTGTGACCGCCCCCAGTGGCCTAAAAGTGAGTTATTTAGTAGTGAGCAGTTCAATAGTCTTTTATCTTGTTTCAAGATACACTCATGCATGGCCGGCCCTGAAGGTGGGCGGGGAGGACCACCGTCCAGAGCCCGATATTTCGAAGGGCACGTTATTTTTTAAAAAACTTCGATATATATATGTAAAAATAAATAAATTCATAGGGTATACCCATACAAACACCAACATAAACCCACTTACAAAACTATTTTTATAGTTTAGATTAGTTATTAGCTCATTGGCATTAGCTTTAGATCTTTAGTGAACCCAATACCCAATTTCGTTTAGGCCTAAGGGCACGTTTTTTTGAGGTCGAACAGGTTACATGAATTCTCAGGGCCGGCCCTGTCTCATGTAATTGAAACAAATATGGTGTGGAACGTGTATGTGTCTCAATTCTATCCAAGAGGTGGAGCTCTGCAGGGTTAAAATACTAAAAGGTGCAAATATATGAGTATTTTATGAGTAGGTTAGTTTGTCGTTTAACAAAAATACAATCTGATGGGGGTATGGTATTTGGACCTGAACGGCCGGACATTCCCGTTATCGCTTTTTATATTAGCTATTTATTATTGTTGGCATACTAACTCAACCGCGAGGCCCAACGCAATGTAGTTTACACTACATTGGGTTGGGGACTTGTAGTGATAACCCCTAACTGGGACTGGCCCATTAAGGTTAGGGGATGCCATATCTTCTATATAAAGAGGTGTTCATCTCATTATTAGGGCACAAGATATGGAGCCGTCACACTTTTTGTAGTTGGAAATAGTGGATTCTTATCCTACCATCTCTACATCCCCACTTTTCTATCTTCTCCATTGCAGATCTAGGTTCAAGAGGACGAACAAGGTGTGATTCTCCATCCTCTCAGAGAAAAAGCGGTTCCAATCACCCCGACGGTGATCCCGTGTTTCTTCATTGGCGCCCACCGTGGAGCATCCATTTCGTATTTCACATTACCTTCTCCCTCTAGTTTACATGTGTTCTAGATTGCATCTTTAAGCTCATAGGTGATACGGACACTTTCATAATTTCTATTTGGCACCTATCCATCCATCGACCTCAAAGATATATTCAATAAGAAAACGGGTCTAAAGTCATCATCTGAAAACGAGTCTTAAGTCATCATCTTAAAATAGGTCAAAGGTCATCATCCGAAAACGGGTCCAACTAGCTTCACTAAGATTACTATTGTCATAAAACATTTTGGTAATAATCATATATAACAGATAAACAATTTATCAAAATCAAGAAAATGGATAAAAACACGTATGTGTGATCCGTTACTTAGGCGACCCATTTTGACGCTTATGGTGACTTCGGATTTTCAGTCGGCAGTCTTTAAATGCTAAGCTACAAGAAAACAAACGCACCCAAACCGGGCCCAAAACGAAGCAGAAATACAAATGGAAATGCTCACCAGGGGTATGACATAGGAAAAGATGATAACCCACAAGTTTGATCTATCTATCCCTCTTGATGAACATTGAATGGTGCTGTCACAGGGTCCAGGCTGAAAACATAATTAACAACAATTATTGAAAATATAATTTATAAATTCGGGTGTACAAAAATATAGAGTAGTTTTTGGTTATATGAGGGCCAATGTTGTCATTTAAAATCATCTACTCAATTGTGCTTAGCCGCCTGGGTTTATGGCTATTTGTGCGTATCTTTAAGAACGATTGATTGATATTGTACCCTAGAAGTGTTTGCACTTCTCGGGTTGCATTGGTCGGGTGTTAGGGACGCTCCTCTAATGAGTCCATGGTAAAACCATCAGTGACACATATTAATAAGCGGGGCGGAATGGCTGGCCCTTGATGGAAAATAAGGGTGCCACGTGGGGACTTAATAGACGACCCCTGACATTAACGTCTGATGCCTTTGTCAGGGACTCACTTTTCTATATTTAAAACTTACTGTTATGTTTATTACAGTTATGAAACTGACCAATAAGGGAATCTTAATAAATTTTGCAGTCAAACTTCACAGGGACAAAGTTTAAGTTTTTTCCCTTTTAAGGTATCTTAAAAATTGTAAAAAAGATGGAAAAAAATATAATAATGTTCCAAACACATATGAGCTAAACTACTCTGGTACATATGTCCTTAAATTTCATGAATTATAACAACAAAAAAAAAGTAAAAACAACCCAAAACCAGATCGAAAAACACCCTCTCCCTCCACTTCTGTCCGACCCCCGTTTTACATAAGGCTATGCGGTATTGGGACGTCCCCAAGGCGTCGAGGACCGGCGACGGTCCGCACACCGTGCCGCCCGCAGCGTCGTCGTCCTCACCGTCCAGCAAAGGACATTTGAGACGTTCCAAGTGAAGACAAAAAAGGGTGGGGTCCCAATGATTTGTGACCATTTAATAAAAAAAAAATAATTTTCAAATTCAAAAACTTTTCAAACGGTCACTTTCACCATTTATATAAAAATCCAACATTTTTTCACCTCTATTCACCATTTTTAAATTTGAGTAAACTTCCGTTTTGCTCCCTGTGGTTTGGTCACTTTAACGGTTTTGCTCCAAACCTTTAAAAATAGCCATTTTACTCCCTGATGTTTCAGTTTTTTTGCCAGTTTGCTCCCCGCCTCTAACTCCATCCAAATTGTTTGTTTTTCCATTTTGCTCCCCGCAGGGAGCAAACTGGCAACAAAACCAAAACATCAGGGAGTAAAATGGCTATTTTTAAAGGTTTGGGGCAAAACCGTTAAAGTGACCAAATCACAGGGAGCAAAACGGAAGTTTACTCTTTAAATTTTAACCCCCTTTCTCATCTCTCTCCCTTTATTTTTTTATAAAACATCTTCCACTTTTATAAACTTATATTCTACCATGGATCCCTTCAACAACCCGAACAACCCGAACAACCCAAACAACCCGACCCAACCGAATGTTTTCTCGGTTCCGGGATATTATCCGACGATCGAACAGAACCAATTCTCTCAATATTCGTCAAACGCCTTTGCCGCATCCCAACACTCACTGAACCAATTCTCTCAATTCTCTCAAAGTCAAGCCCTTCAACAATTGATGATGCGGGGTGGTTTTAAAACGTACACCGAGGTCACGGCCCAAAAGGCGAAGGCGAAGGAGCGGGCCATCGAAGAAAAGTCAAGCCTAGCGGGAGAAAAGTTACGCGAAAAGGTCCGATTGTCCGATGAAAAGATCCGATTGTCCGATGAAAAGATTCGGCTCAAGGAATGAGAAATATTAATGATGGATGCTGATAATTATCCCGAGCCGAAACGTTCGACTTTGAAAAAACTACAAAACGACATCATGAAGAAACATCAAAGTGGTTGATTTTTTTTTTAGTTTATGTTTTTTTAATTTATTAGGATTTTTTTTAAGTTTATGTTTTTTTTTAAGTTTATGTAATGTTTTTTAATATTAATGAAAATATTTTGTTAATTTATTTGTTAAATGTTAAAAAAAGTAGAAGATTAAAAAAATAAAAAAATATAAAAGTGGTGGGGTAGGATCATCTAGGACTATCCTCCCATTTTCACTAGTTTTGTAGGATGGATCATCCTTGTGAGGACTATGATGTGGCACCTACGTAGCGGATTATCCTCTAATAGAGGATGCGCACCATACCCTCTAGCCTAAGAACGCAAAATCTCCTCCACATCATCCATCTAGAAAATGTCCAAAACATGACATTAAAAGCTACAAACACGTAAGTCGCATGTTTCTACAAACACGTGGAAGACAAGGAACTTCTCACCTCCCTAGAAAACACTCACTGGACTTAAAACCAACACTAATTGTTAAGGGAGTGGTTACCTATTTGGAATAGTTAACTCATCATTTATCTAATCAGACAGTGTCATGCTAATTTACTTATTTTGTTTACCTCAGACCGTGGGGTATGGTGGGACGAGGGTTTGGGGCGTGGCCCGACACGTGGCCTGGGTGGGCCTCGCTGGGCTGACCCACATTGAAGACGGTATGGTGGGGCGGGGGTTTGGGGCGTGGCCAGCCCAAACCTCCATATTTATATTTTTTATAAATAAATTTATATTTTTAATAGTGTTTTTTAAATAAAAACCGATTACATTTTAAAATAAAGGAAATTACATAAAAAAATTCCTAGTGCTTGGAATATTTTTTCTTTATCTCTTTTCTCGTCTCCAACTTTAGTTCCAACTCTTAACCTGATAGGTGATCGATGGACTGGGCTAGAAATTTCATATCATCTCGTCTTTGTTTCAGGGCATCCATAGCTTCTTTGCTCTTCCGAATTTTGGCCCTTTGTTGTTGGAATACGTTAAATGTATCTAACTTGCATGTAATGTCTTCCAACTGATCGCTGTATAATCCCCTACGCAAGCCCGAATTCCCAACTGAAGGCGATGGCATACCCGATCTTGATTTTTGAGCGCGCCTTTTTGCGGCATCTCTTCCGTATTCTGGCCGGTTTGGCAAATCATCAACATCGTCCTCCAACTCTTGATCTCGTGCATCCGATTGGGCTTGGGACGAGGGTGTCATTGACCTTTTGGAAGACGTGTTAGTTTCGCTACCACTGGGGATATTCGCCCACTTGGGATGGAACTTACAAATGTCCCAACAATGCATGAAACGGAAGTCGCTCCCCACATTCGATTTGTATGTAACCAATGCATTTGTAACACAGTCGGCTTCGGTTTCACCACTTTTTGGGTTTTGCTTTGCCTTATGTAAATAACCACTAAATTTGGTGAGTTGCCCGCTTATCTCGGTCCACTTCGAGGATAAGCTATCATTTTCACGATAAAACTCCCTTTCCATTTCTTCGTGGAATGCTTTACTGACCGCGTTCCACAAACGGTTTGTATGTTGAGAATTTCCTATTTTAATAAAAACAACATTTAATATATTACAAAGTTATATAATAAAAAACATAAATATTAAAATAAGGGCTACAATGAAACGCCCACTTTCCGACATTTAATAAATAACATAAACTTCATACAATTCTACAAAATTTTGGCATGACCCGTTTATAATAAGAACTTTCCCCCTGTTTTAACATCATTCAAATTAGGTCCTACGACACTTTTCAAAATATGTCAAAGTTATGACCAAACGAGGTTCATCATAAGTATTTTATCCAAACTACCCAAAAGAGTTTAAATCCAAACTAACATCCTAGACATGAGATTTACATTTAGTTAATAAAACTATTTTGACCCTTTTTACAAAAGACAACATTAACCGGAAGCGCATAAAAGTCGACATTGTGTGTTCGGTCCGAGCGTGCCGCAATCAAGCATGGGATTTACCTATCATTCAAACAACAAAATATTTGTTAGTTCGTAATACATAAACAATTCGAATCCTTTAATTACCTATCATTATTCGACCCATTAACATAACATGTTATTTTCTTAACATCCTTACTTCCATTTGGAAACACCCAACATACCTCTTTCCGACTCATTTGTAATGAATCGTTACATACCATACATTTCGACTTACTTACATCATTTGACCCGTTATGAACAAGTCAATTCCTAAACATTTCAACAATCATTCTACTCATCATTCCAACCCATTTAGACGGGTCCTTTCATATTCACTACAACATCATCTTTTGAACATTTCTCAAATAAACTCTTTACATCTAATCAATCATGATCCATAATGAGAATTTACACTAAATTCATAATACCAAATATTACCATTCATAAATCTACAAATAGAGTAAATAAAGTTCGTATGAACTTACCGTGATCTTGTGACGCTTGCGACTTTACGTGACTCGCGCCTTCTTCTTTCTTCGTGCCTAAATGCCATAACTTTACACTTTTAGCTTTTGTATACTTTACATCACTTATGCATTTTATTCATTGATCATGGCGTTATACGACTAAGCATACATTCATTTTCATTAAATAACATCATTTTATCAAAATTCCATATCATAGCACAACTAAATCATTCTATGGCATTTCTTCGAACAACTGGCGTGCATACTAACTAATGAGCACAGAGTACAAGTACTTAAAGCATGTTTTTCTCCATAGTTCACTCATTGATTAACATAGCATTTTCTAACTTCACAGTTTGCCATTATGAGCATATACACATTGTTCTAAATCACCTATTCATCATAATATCATCAACATTTGTTGGGATTGAACCCTACCAAAGGAACAGATAATTAAAGCCAAAACTGGATCAGAGCAGTGGATCCAGAATAAGCAGATGTTATGTATACAAATCTCTCCCCTTGAAAGTGGTTTCAACATCTGCTGACCTCCTATCTACTGATCGTACAAACTGCTGACCTACAAACTGCTGATCAAGTAAAAGACTGATGGAAGACTAAAGCTCTGCTGTTGAATCTACTGCCTTGAGTCAAGCTCTGCTAATCATGACACGTACTGCTGGGTTCACATCAGTGGAAGGATGCAGCAGTAGTTTAGATGTCTTTATATAATGAAATGTAATAACAGTAGTTAGCATAGCAGAGGTTGTATAGATCAGAGGTTAGAGTTTGTTAGGAGGTTAGATGTCACTTTCATGGTGACGTCAGCTTAGATGCTTCAGTGGTTTGCTCGTGCCTATAAATAGAACAGTGCTCTGTACTGTTCTATTAGCTCTTTCACTATCTTCTTCCTGCATGAACAAATATTGTGAGCTCAGGCTGAGGGGGAGTTTGTTGCATACTTGCAAATTGTAATCGTTGTTGAAATTAAATTCAATCATTCGGTTCAATGTTAAACTTGTATGTTAAAAGCAATTCTCCTGTTTGATTGTGAAAAGTTTGCTTCCAACTTAATTCCGCTGCACAACTCATTCATCTTCATCTTAATTCAAACGTAAAACACAATCAAAACCAAACTCAGATCCTAACAATTGGTATCAGAGATTGGACAGTCAAATTTGATTTAACAATCATTTTGACGTAAATAGTTCAGCTCATAAAAAGTTGATACTGATAGTTTGTTCGTTTTGTTGAAAAACAGAGCAATGTTTAATCACCATCAAAGTTGATTAATCAGTGCCTGTAAAACAACCAGGATGACGTCACAATCACAAGATGATAAAAATAACATTGGCTCTCTTTTCAAACCACCCATGCTTAAACGTAATGAGTACAACATCTGGGAGAGAAGGATGTGTCACATCCTTGCTCAACAGAACACTGGATGTTGGAGGTCTGTTGTTTTTGGTCCCCATGTTCCTATGGTGCCAAGTGCTGAGGATGCAAAGAAGTTCGTTCCTAAACCAACTGAAAACTATACTGAAACTGATTTTCAATTGTTCGAACTCGATGCCAAAGCATTTAGCATCATAGCATCTACATTACCCAATGAAATCTATGCTGGACTGTTACATTGTAACAGTGCCAAAGAGCTATGGGATGCACTGAAGGAACAGTTTAGGGGGACAGAAGAAGTTATTGAAAATAATAGGGAAATTTTGAATCAACAGTATGAAACATTTTGTCACATCAAGGGTGAATCATTGACTCACCAATTTGAGCGATTCAGTTGTCTCATTAGTGAACTAAGGCTTGTTAAAGTAACATTTCTAAATTCAACTCAAAATAGCCGGTTCCTTAGATCACTACCAGAAAAATGGGACACCATTGCATTTGTTACTAGAAACTCTGCTGAGTTCAAAGATCTGACCCTAACCCAACTTCATGGTAGACTCCTAACCTATGAGAGGGAGCTAAACCAGAAAAGGAAGTTGCAAGAGTCTGGCAAAGTTGCTGATGATTATTCATTCGGTAGCACAACTCTTTTTGGTCAGGAAGAATCTGGTAGCAGTGGTAAGGATCAGGGTTATGATCACTTTATTGATATAACTGCTGGTGGAAATTTTAACAACCCTGATCCTCACTCTGCAAATTATGCTTTTACTGCAAATTGTGAAAACCAGATGTCAGATAACTTGTGCTTTGAACTCAATGATTTGCAACACTTTGATCCTACTGACTTAGAAAAAATGGACATTTTGCATCAATTGGCTTTGCTTAGTGTAAGAACAAGCAAATTCTACAAAAGAACAGGGAGAAAATTCCCAGGGTTACATGGGAATTTAAAAGTGGGGTTGGATAAGTCAAAAATCAAGTGCTATAAGTGCAATAGGCTATGTCATTTTTCTAGGGAATGCAGGAGTCAAACCACTGGTCCTATAATCACTCATCCCAGCTCAAACCCTAGACCACAAAATCAAAGCACTGTTCACTATACCCAATATACCCCTGCAGCCCATGTTAACACTGCTCACTATGCTGCAACCCCTGTGCCTGTGCATTATGTTCAAACCACTGTTCCACAAATTCAGTATGTTCAAACCCATGTCCCTCAGGCACAAGTGCAATCTGTTGCACCTCAACAAGCTGCTCCAACAGTGGTACAACCAGATCAACAAAGCTTTTTCACCCAAGGTTTTGTTGACTGGAGCAGCATGCCTGATGAGCTTGGTGATGAAAATTTTGCACTCTATGCTTTTAATGAACCTTATAATGATGAATTTTGTTTGATGGCATTAGAGTCAATACCAGAGGGGTTAGAAACTAAAGGTGAACAGCTAAGTGCTGAAACAGTGGATGAGGTGACTGAAGCAGTGGTTACTGCAGTTGCTGGTGAACTACTGCTGGGAGAAAATTCAGAAACCCTGATTGAACCACTGTCTGACCCCTGGTCCAAAGAAGACAAAGAAGACAAGGAAGAGAAGAAAGCAGGTGAGAAAGAAGTAAGAGCTGATGATGAAGAGGATCATCAATGTGATTGTGCCATGATGGTTGCTGCCAAGGTATCACCTCAAGTTCTTGAAAAACTGTGTTCAGACAAATGCATTATTGCATTTGCTAACATCAAAGAGGTAAATGAAAACCTTAGGGATAAAATCTTAACTGATGAAGTCAAATTTGAAAAGTCATTAAAAGAACTTAGAAACAAATTGGCTGAAAAAGATAAAGAGATCAGCAGTCTCAAAGAAGAGCAGAGCATAACCAAAACTCAACTCCAAACTATGGTAGAAAAATACCAAGTTTGCAAAAAGGAGTTGGAGTCCACCCAGATCACCTGTGAAAGATGGGTGGAATCTTGCAAAGGGTATGAGGTTATGCTTGAGAAACAACTTGAAAGCAATGTTAAGTTTGGTATAGGATATAGAAAATATGATGATCTTGAAAACACTGCTGGAAAATAAGCTGGTTCATCTGAAATTATACCAACCAACAAGAATGGCCAAGAGGTTAAAATAACTGACAAACTTGGTAACAAAATCACTTTGGAAAGATCTGTGGGATCCTCAACTTTTGAGGAAATTGAGAAATACCAATTTAAACCCACATGGTCTGATGAGTGTGACATTCTTGAAAATTTCAAGCCCATGGACTTTACAACCACTGATGGTGTCACAGCTCCAAAAGCAAAGGTCATTCCTATCAAAGACATCCCAACAGTGGTTCAAAACTCTGTTGCAAAGGAGTCTGAGAAAAGGAAGAAAAGAGAAAAGGTCAAAAACCTGTTTTGTGAATTTTGTGAAAAGAGGAACCATCTAACAAAAGACTGTTTTCATCTAAAAGCATTTGATATAAACAAAACAAGTGTCATTGTTCCTGCTGAAAGCTGCACCATCTGTGGTAAAACAAACCACAAAACTCAAGCATGTGTGTATCTCAAAAACTTTGATGTGAAAAAGAATGAATACACTGCTAAAACATCCTTGAGTCCATCAACATCATCTGTCAAATTTACCAAGAACCAACCACTGTTTGTGCCAGTCCAAACAGTTTTACCAAAGGATTCCAACATCTGTCCAAAGAGATGTTCAAGTGACTGATGCACCCCCTGCCAACCAATTCAGAAGAGGCAAGGGACAATCATCTTACCAAAGGATTCCACACGTTTATGAGACCTATAAAAGGCCATCTAAACCAAGAGTGAACAGGCATCCTTTTGGTTATCAGCAGGTGATTGGTCAAAACCCACAACAGTGGTTAGAGAGAAACAGTCCTAAAACTGTCCAAACCCCTGACCTAACCACTGCCCATGCATCTGAACTCATCCCAGACACTGTTGAGACCCCATCCAAAGCCTTATTGGCTTTGGAGACCCTAATGAACTAATCCTTTTACTTCATGTGCAGGGAGCTTCTGCATGCTTAGATAGTCTTTGGTATGTAGATAGTGGAGGCTCCAGGCACATGACAGGATGTAAAGCCCTTCTCAAAGATTTCAAAATCCATGGAGGGGGTGATATATCCTTTGGCAATAATAGTAAAGGGAAAGTTCTTGGGTCTGGTACAGTACAAACTAGAAATGTAAAATTTGAAAATGTCAATCTGATAGACAATCTAAAATTCAACCTCCTGAGTGTCTCACAAATGAGTGATAAGGGGTATGGATCATTCTTCACAAAGGAGTGTTGTAGGATTGTTGGATCAGAAATGGTTGAAAAGATTGAAGCAATAATAAAAACTGGAAAACAAAACTTGTTGCTCAAAGAAGTGGCAATGTTTATGTTGTTGATTTGTCAAAAGAGAGTCCCAAAACTGATGCCTGTCTGTTCTAAGCTGCCTCTAACAAAGAGACAGAACTTTGGCACAGAAGATTGGGGCACACAAATCTCAAGACAATCACTGAAATTTCAAAAAATGGTCTGGTAAGAGGTTTACCACAAAAATTGTTTTCGTGTCCTGAGCATTGTGTTTCCTGTTTAAAAGGAAAACAGCATAAAAGCTCTTTTAAGTCCATTGAAGAGTCCAAAACAACCCAGTGTTTGCAAATGCTGCACATGGATTTGTTTGGCCCAGTTCAAGTCATGAGTCTCAAGAAGAAGAGATATTGTTTGGTTATTATTGATGACTTCTCTAGGTTTACATGGACTTTCTTTTTACACTCAAAAGACGAGACTGCAGGCATTTTGCAAGACTTTGTGACACAGGTTGAAAAGCAATTTGACCTTCCAGTAAAAGTCTTCAGGAGTGACAATGGCACAGAATTAAAAAATAAGGAGTTGGATGCCTTCTGTGTGAAGAAAGGAATTGTAAGGCAGTACAACATCCCTAGAACACCAGAGCAAAATGGGGTAGTTGAAAGAAAGAATAGGATACTGATTGAAGCTGCTAGGACCATGCTTGCTGACTCAGGTTTGCCTTTGACCTTCTGGGCAGAGGCAGTAAACACTGCTTGTTATGTCCAAAACAGAGTTTTAATAAACCCCAGGCACAAAAAGACTGCTTATGAAATTCTGTATAAAATCAAATCACTGATCTCATACTTTAAAGTATTTGGCTGCCCATGCTTTATTTTGAATTTAAAAGATTCCATCTCAAAATTTGCAGTCAAAGTAGATTGTGGTTATCACCTGGGATACTCAACCACTGCTAAGGCCTACAAAGTGTTTAATACACGGACTAAAATAGTGGAAGAGACTTTGAATGTGAAGTTCAATGAACTTTCATCAATGAAAATCCCAGCAAATCCTGCTGATTTGTTTGATCTTGATAAATTCACTTTTGCAAATACTGCTGTCAAGACTAACAGTGAAGGTCCATCAGAGGATTCATCATCAGACTATGGGTATGAGATCATCATTCCTCAACAAAAGTCTGCCACAACGGGAAAAGCATCAGTTGTACAAAACAGCTGTCAAAGCTCAACCACTGCTACCTCAATAGTTGTTGATCAAAGTAGCCCATCAACCACTGCTTCCACATCATCAAACACTGCTGACAAAAGTCCCCAAACAGTGGATAAAAGTCAGCATGTGTCCACACCATTACCTCCAATTCCACCACCTTTTTAAGCCACTGCTGGATCATCAAAGTCACCAGCAGTGGTTAGCTCAGATGATACACATCTGCAGCCTTCACCAACAAATGCCATCATACCATACCAAGGAGATTTAATCTTCTTGAGATCTCATCCACCTGACCAAATCATTGGCAACATCAATGAAGGGGTGCTCACAAGATGCCAAACCCAAAACATTTGTCTTTTTGCTGGTTTTCTATCACTCCATCAGCCAGTCAAGTACCAAGAGGCACTGAAAGACAACAGCTGGGTAGAAGCCATGCAAGAGGATCTCCAACAGTTTAAAAGACAACATGTATGGGAGCTTGTACCACTGCCAAAAGATGTAAGTCCCATCGGCACAAAGTGGGTCTTCAAAAACAAAACTGATAAAAGGGGCATTGTTGTCAAGAATAAAGCCAGGCTTGTGGTTCAAGGTTACAGACAGGAAGAGGGGATTGATTACGATGAAACATTCGCCCCTGTAGCAAGATTGGAAGCTATAAGATTGTTCCTGGCCTTTGCTGTCAACCACAACATAAAGGTGTTCCAAATGGATATCAAAAGTGCTTTCCTCTGTGGTACAATTCAAGAAGAGGTGTATGTTTGTCAACCTCCAGGTTTTGAGGATCCATTTTATCCAGATCATGTCTACAGGCTAAACAAAGCCTTGTATGGCCTGAAACAAGCACCTAGGGCCTGGTATGAAACTCTTTCCACCTTTATACTCTCAAATGGTTTCAAAAGAGGTACCATTGATAAAACATTGTTTTTAAAATGGAGAGGAAAGGAGTTAATGATTGTCCAAATTTATGTGGATGACATTATTTTTGGAAGCACATGTCATAAAATGTGTGAAGAGTTTAGGCAACTCATGACAGCTGAGTTTGAAATGAGTGCAATGGGTGAGCTGCAATGCTTTCTTGGTCTCTAAGTTCAGCAAATGCAAAATGGAACTTTCATTCATCAAAGCAAATATGCTAAAGAACTTTTAAATAAATTTGATATGAATGATTGTAAACCATGCAGCACACCCATGGCAACCAATAAGCTAGTCATGTCTGATGAAAAGGATGAGCTGATTGACCAAACACTTTATAGAAGTATGATTGGGTCTTTATTGTACCTAACTGCATCTAGGCCAGACATCATGTTTGCAACATGTGTTTGTGCAAGAAGTCAGTCAGCCCCTAGGAAATCCAACCTTATTGCTGTAAAAAGGATATTCAGATACATAAAAAGTGCTCCCACACTTGGTATCTGGTATCCAGCTAATGGGAATATCAAGCTTTCAGGATTTTCAGACAGTGATTTTGCTGGTTGTAACACCACAAGGAAGTCCACTTCAGGAGGGTGCCAGTTTCTAGGTGATTGCTTAGTTTCATGGCAAAGAAAAAAGCAAGCAGTTGTTTCAACATCCACTGCTGAAGCAGAATATATAGCTGCTGCAAGCTGTACAACCCAACTGCTCTGGCTTCAAAATCAATTGCTGGATTTTGGTATCACTGCCTTGAAGACACCACTCATGTTTGACAGCCAGGCAGCAGAAAATATCATCAAAAATCCAGTTTCCCACTCAACCACCAAACACATCGACATCAGACATCACTTTGTGAGGGATTGCTATGAAAAAGGTTTGATTTCTCTACATCATGTTCCAACTAAAGACCAGCTGGCAGATGTGCTCACAAAAGCATTAGATACATCCACCTTTGAAAGCTTGGTCTCTAGGATTGGCATGCTAAACATGGAATACCAAGCAACATCTTGTTTTTCTATGAATAAAAGCATTAAAATGTTTTCAGAAAATCAAAAATCCATCCTTAAAAATAGCTAAAAATGAAGTTTTCATTAAAATCCTTAAAAGTCTGCCATAACCACTGTTTGTTCAAAAGTCTGCTCTACTTCAAAGTCTGTCCACTGCTGAAAGTCATCCCCTGTTCTCTCATTTTCATGATAAGCACTGATGCTCAAAATCAGTGTTTTATCCACTGATATGCTATCTGCTGATAGTAAAAATAATCCACTGCTTCCATTTGTTACCGTTGTAACCACTGCCTTTCATCAGTAGTTTTCATAAAAGTATTGTCCTTCATTTCATCAGAGGATGGCACGTGGACAGTACATTGTGGACAGTCCTTTTGTAACCGCTGCCACGTCAGCATTTACTTTTTCTCCATAAAACCCCTTTCAAAACCCAAACAGGGTTTTACTGTCGAATTGAATTCATAAAAATTCTCTTCTCAAAGCAGTTTTTCCTCAAATTCCTTCACAACCTTCTTCGATCATCATCTCCAAAATGACAAAATCGAAGTCATCTGCAAAACCCACTTCCAAATCATCTTCAAAAGAGGCCTCTCAAAAGGCTAAACCCATCGAAATCCCACACAAACCTTCTCACAATCTTCTGGGTCTTCTCACAAAACCCGGCACCACTGATATTTTCGACTCCATCATTGATATCATGTCTGCATCGAAGTATAAAACTTTGTTAACAGCAGATGCACCAATTTACTTGGCGACCCATAGAGAGTTCTGGAAAAATGTAACCCTTGACACACAAGGTGAGACTGTCATAGCCATTAACTCTTCTCTAAAGGGTAAAGCTGTCAAAATTACACCACAATCCATCTCAGAGGTCTTTCAACTCGATGATCAGAAAGGTATAACTTCTTTTCCTAAAAACGAGGTAAAAATTGACTTCATTGAAAGAGGGTATGCAGATACAATGATGAAGAAGGATACCTTACAAAAAGGTTTCTTCCCTTCTGCAACAAGGTTTTTATGTCATACCCTCCTAATGTGTGTTTCAAACAAAACCACTGCTTTTAATGAAATACCATTAAAGATTCAAAACCTGGGGTATGCTATTCTTCAAGAAGAAAATTTTAATTATTCTCAGGTAATCTTTAATGATCTGGTTAAAAATGTTGAAACAAAGGCATTCTTACTATTTCCAAGATTTTTAAGTTATTATTTTGAAAAGAAACTTGGTAAGAATGATGCTTCTGCAATAAAACAAGGTGAATCTCTTCAAATGCACAGCTTAACTGCTGAAACTTTCACAAGAATGTCCGCACCTTGCAAAACACAAGCAGAGGTGCCTGAGCAGAATTTAGCAGCTAACACTGCTCCTCAGGTATCTGCTGCTGAGCCCACTGCTCAAGGTGATCAAAGTAGCAAAACAACTACTTTGAAACCCACACCTAAAATCACCAAAAAGCCACAACAAAAGAAAACTCAAAAACCCCCCAAACCCATCAAAAAGGCAACTCTGGAGGATGAGATACCAGAGCAACTGCCAATGACAGCACAAAAGTCACAAGAAACCACTGCTGCTACTTCTTCACAGCAGTTGGTACAAATATCTCAACCTATAACCGAAACTCCTCATGCTTCTTCTAAAAAAGAACTGGTTGTACATATAGGGACACCACAATATGATGCTCTGGAATCACTTGCTTCCATCATCCACAGACCAATGCCCGGGGCAAATTCTCTTTCTACACCAAACCTCACATCCACAATTCCTCCACCAACTAAACTTTTGTTGGATGCTATTGATTGGAACCAGGCACAAACCAGTCCTTCTCAATCACCTGTCAATGAGAATATACTTCAACCAATGACTGGGTCTGATGTATCAATCATAGTTAACCCACCAACAATGCTTGAGGAGGCTACACCCCTTGAGTTACAAGTAACTCTTGGTGGTAATCCAAGTGAAGCAGCCACTACAAGTGTTGAACCCATTGGTTTGCATTTGGACAGTGGTTACATCAATAAGACTTCCTTGGAGGCAATTCCTTCCATAACACCTCTGACATCCACCAGTGGATTTGTTTTGACCACTGGCAACATTCAAAGGTTGTCAAGTGTTGAAGGAAGAATACCCCAGTACCAAGAAAAAGGGGCATCAGTGGTTAATGTTTGGAGTACACTCCCTACCTCAACCACTGATAAAACCACTGCTAGTGGGAAATCAGATGATCCCATTAAATTGGGTGATGGTTTAAAGTACCTGGAATTGACGGAACGTGTTGAAAAACTGGATACTTCTATTGCAGAAATCAAAGATATGCTGCAACAGTTGTTAAAAGTACAAAAGGTGCAATCCACTGCTGTTCCACCTCAAGCACCTGCTCCACCACAAGCATCTGCTGCAGATGAGATATGGAACCTCTTCCAACCTTTTCTCCAACAACTAAAACAAATGGCTGATCAGCAACATGCAAAACATGTCCAAGAGCTAAGAAACACAATGGAGTCTAGGTTCAAGAACACACAAGCTGACATCAAGGCTATAAAGGCCCATCTATTGAAAACCACTGGCACTGCTACTCCAACTGTTCTCTTTATTGATCAACTACCCCCAGATAATGCCAAAAAGGGGGAGAAAATTCAGGAGTGGAAAAAGAAGGGAATAGATGATGGTCTTTACATTGAACCAGAAAGGGATGCTATGACCAGAAAAATTCCTTTGCCAGATGGTAGCAAGAAGGTTGATGTTACCCAAAATGCACTTGATGAAGGAGTAGCAAGTGTAAAAAGGGACAGAGCGGCAAAGGATATGTCAAGGTGGAATGAGGAGAAAAGAGCTTACATGGAGCTGAATGCGCAGGGTTGTTTTGGGCTAAAGGATGTTCAAAATCCGGTGCTAAAAAGAAATCCCACTAGAAAAGTGAGGGAACCCAAGTCCACACCATCCAGACTCACAAAGCATACTCCAAAACCACCGTCCAAAAGCCCCCAACATCAAACCTCCACCCAAACAGTTGTTGTAACTTCTGCTGTATCAGCATCTGCTGGTACTCCAGTTGTTTCAACATCTGCTATCACTTCAACACACACCACTTCAACACACCCCACAATCACTGCCTTATCACCACCACCATCACCACCAAAAACAACATCACCACCATCGCATCCTGCCAAAAAGCAGAAGACAGCAGATGTTACAACATCTGTTGTAATGACAACAGTGGTTGAAACACCAGTTGTTTCAACAGCTGTTAGTCAATCACAAATCACTGCCACTCAAACCACCACCACTGATCCACCCAAAACATCATCTGCCTCTCCTACAATAAAAAGGAGAAGGATTTTCATACCAGATGATGATTCTCCATCACCACCACCAGCATCTTCAAAATCTCTATCACTTGTTACAATACCCAAGCCTGTTCCTCTCTCATCAGCTTGAATTCAAAAGCCCTTACCTCCTGCAGGTGTTCAATTCCCTCTTGAACTTATAGCAGTCAGAGAAGAAATCAAGTCTTTTTATTATGAGGACGACCCTGCTAAAAGGAGTTTGCCATCAGTTGAAGGATATCCAAGGCCAAACAATATTGAAGAATATTTGAAAGTTAAAGCTAAACAAGCAGAGGATATCTCAAAAAGAAATGCACAAGGAAAATTTGATAGAGAAATTCAGCAGAATTATCAATTCTTGCTCACACAAGTCAGATCCTTAGAGCAATTTGCAAAAAAATGTTTGTCAACAAATCTCAGAGAGAGCAGATGAAACTCTAAGAAAAGACTATATTGAAAGCATCATGGAAACCAAGAAATACAAAGGAGAAAAACACATGTACAAATAGTGGACCATCCCTGAGCTTGACAGTGAAGCATCCAGGATTCAAGAAATGATCAAAAATAAGGTCAAGCACACTCCTCCAGATTGGGCAAAGTTCAAAAAGAATGTACCTGATAAAAAGGTAGAGCTGAGGAGAATGAAAGAGGAATTAGCTGCTGCTGATTATGGGTCTTTGAATCAAGTGTTAAGATGGAAAGAAGATAAAGTCAGGGCTACCTACAAAAGTTTGGAGAAATTAAGAAAGACAGATCCTACTGCTCCATAAAAGCCTGACTATCCTGAAGCAGAGGTTTCAAAAAGACCATCAAAGCTGCAAATCAGGAGATCCACTGCTCCAGCTGGTGCAGCCATCTTTAATAGAAGGCCACAAAAACAGTTGGGTGCTGAAACAATCCAAGAGCTAATAGAAGGTGATGACCTTGTAAAAGAAGGCATAAAGAAAATGATTGTAGAGACTCTTGGTTTGGATCAACCTGCAAGTACTGCTGAGACAGTCATCAATAGGCCAACACCTCTTCAAATAAAAATCTCCCAAGAAACCCACTAGACTCAAAGGTACTAAAGTGGAAAACTGACAAACAGACCCATGTACTGACAGTGTTCAAGTCTAGTGGAGAAGTGAAGAAAATAACAAGGGAACAAGCACTTTGTGACAACCGGTGATTTACGGCTCTTAATTACATGATTAACAAGTGATTAACGCGATAATAAATAGTGTTTCCAGCGAAAATTAACTTAATTAGGCCTTTGGAGTGCCCAGGAACGCCTATCCGACTTTACAGTGCGCGAACGGTGGTTTACAGAGAAACCTGCGAAACGTTAAACGACAATGGATTGAAACCGTACAAAATACTGACAAACACCGACAAGTATGGATGTTACACGAATATTTTATGTTTATGAAATTAATTTTGTGAATTTATTGGGCTTCCGTGCGACACAAATGCAAACGTGAACTGAAAACGCGACGGTAGGAAACGCATCGGCAACAAAACGGAAGCGACGGAGACGCCTGTCACCTTCGGAACTTACATTTTACACTATATTTAGCTCCGTAATAAAATTTTAGTGACTACAGTCGAAACCGGATCGAAAAACGGATTAAAGACGACAACGATACAATTTTTCGCGATTATTACCGTAATCGACGAACGGGCGTGCAAACAACGACTACCGACCGTATTTTTGTGTATTTTAAATTTTGACATTAAACGAAGTTCAGGATTTGAAAACGGGTCTCGTAGGAATTACGGGCCACTTACACTTGCGATGGGCTTGTGGGCCCTGGGCCCAAGCCTAACACCCACAAGCCTAAACCTGCACATAATATGCAAAAACCCTATGAAATCCCTACTAGATTTATTAAATCTTATCATAATCTTGTCAAAATCTCTGCAATATATTTTGTAGGGATTCTTGTCTCAAAAGTGGTATTATTTTAAACAAATTGTTTGCACTATAGCATACATGGTATCTTATGAGTAAATCCTCTCTTGTTGACAACTCAATATCCACACCCTATACATAACTTCATCTTCTCAACAATCACACACAAATAAACCACAGACACATTTTCCTCCCTTCTTTCCTTTGATTCTCTTCAATTAAAAGAACCCTAATCCCCTTTTGTTTCCCTCAAAACACAACTACAGACATTTCATAACCCAGCTCCTCCCCCTAGTTTTTCAAACTGGCAGACCACGAGGTGGTCCTGATGACCGGCGACAGAACGAAGGAGGCACCGCCACTCACGGCAACGGCGGTAGTCGTGCCGTGTGACGGATCCGAGCAAGATCAGAGAGAGGGTAGCGGGGAAAAGAGATCGGAGCAGGGTAGTGACGGCGGCAGGCGGCGCCGCCGTCTACGACGGAGCGACGGTGGTGGGGGTGAAGCTTCACGACGACGGTCTGTGCATCGGTCCGACCATTTCACCGGGAAAACCCCCGTATCTTTTGCTTTGTTTCTGAAAAAGTGATGTTGATGGTGGCTGGTTATTGTTGAAGATGATGATTTGATATTTTTTTTGTTGTTTGTTTAGGGATATATTCTGGTCTCGTGGCTCCGGATTTGATTCATGTTTCACTCACGGGTTCGGGATTCGGGACTTGTTCAGGTTCAGCCAAATTCAGATGTGGGTGCGGTATGGTTGACTCGGTAAACTGAGTCGACTCAGTCAACACTGTCGGTTTAAGTTAACTCATCTCGGGACAAGTCAACACAGTTCGATACGGGTCAACTCAGTTCGGGTGTGGTCAAACCGGTCAGACAGTCAAAGTATGGGTTCGGTTGACTCAGTCAGTGAGTCAGCTCAGTCAGCGAGTCAACTTGGGTCAGACGAGTCCACTCGGTTTGGTTTGGGTCAGTCGATGTTCGGGTCGGATTTCGGGTCCAGGTCGACTCGGTCAACACGGTCAAACCGAGTAAACTCAGTTGACTCGGTCAACCCAGTCAACGGCTCGACGTTCCGACACAAAGATGGTAAAGATTAACGGCGCGTTTTATTTCGTTAGTTTTATAGTTATTGTCACGTGAAACGAGCTCGAACCAGTTAAATTATAGATTACGTTTGATATATTAGATAAAAGTTTATATATATATTGTTGAATTTGAAAATATAATGACAACTTGTGTTGTCGGGGAGTCCAAAAACAGGGAAAACTCTGCCCGTTTTTCGAGAAAATCCGTAAAATAATTAACCAATCGACTACAAACGACTTTTATAGAATTAAATACAAGTGTATAACATTTCCGACGGCACTTTACAACATACTAAAACGACAATTCTTTTATGAAAACGAGTATAGCTTATATACTTATTTCGAACATCCAAATTCGGATATTTTTCATAAACGACTACGAGGTTTGGTTTAAACATCAAGAATACGGAAACTCTTTACAAAATAAATATGATTATTCTGTTTATTTTCAAACACGACAATTCGACGATTCTTTTATAAAATAAAATAAAATAAATATAACTATTATATTTATTTTAAACAACACGGATTCGTTTTTATAAAAATAAATATAGTATATATTTATTTTAAACATCCAACAACTCAATAACAATTTTATAGAATAAATATAACTTTTTATATTTATTGCCAACGCCTAAATGGCGTACTACATATCAACATACGACTTCTCAAAACAAGCTAACAAGCATAACTTCTTCACTTCTTTCAAGTTAACAACAAACCGTCGAATCGTTCGGTTAACGATTCGGTAGAGCTCGATGACACCAAGTTTAGTTACTGTGTTTATTTAGAAACTTATAAGATATTCCATGTTAGGAATATTGTAGAATGCACGCTAACGAGTCCCGTCTTGGAAACGACATCACGAAGTCGTATATAACTAGCCTTGCACAGGAATATTCAGGTGAGTTCATAACCCCACCTTCTTACGGTTTTACATGTTTATAAATGTTTTCGGGGTGGAAAGACATGCACGTTTTGCAGAAACACACAAAGTTTTCGACTAACAAAGACTGCATATTTTAGACAAAGCACGTTTGCAAGAACATACAAAGTTTTTGAACGAATAAAAACTCATATTTCTAAATCATGTTACGAATGGATTTCGAGGAACTCAAATGGTTTATAAATGGATCATACTAAATATACCGGTTTTTATAAAACTAATGCGTATTATCGAAATGGGAATGATTTTCATGACTAGGGATGGGATCGTCCGGTGATAATATAGAGAGACTGGGGAGTCAGCCTTAGAGGCTGGGGAGGTTCAGCTTTAGAGGCTGGGGAGGTTCAGCCTTAGAGGCTAGGGTAAAATACATGTTACAATTATATACAGACATTACATACATGGTATGATTAGCTTAAGGAGGGTTTACTACTTAGATCATGTGAGTGGGTAGGTGGTACTTGAGGCCATTAATCCTCGTTGTAGGACCGAGGGACATGAGTGATAGATCTATTCGGGTGTAGCGAGCCTCACTCCTGAGCCCGCTGAATGGATCAGGTGGTGACTATGTGCCCGACGCCAAAATTTGCTAGGTTTGAGTTTTCCTGCATCACTTCACACATACCAGTGGCTTTGCAACCCATTGGTGATCTCTTTTTCCTTATTGCTACATACCAGGGACATTTATACATACAAATCATATTTCAAAGGTTTATACATACATACTTACAGAAATACTTGATTTATACAAATTAAAGACCATGTTTTATACAAATTCAAAGCATAAGATTTTTGCGGGCATGGAGTCAAAGTCAGGGTGGGCATTGACGGTTACACGAACATTACAAAAACTGGAGTTTACAAATACATGGTTTTACGGCATTAATGCGTTACAAATACAAAGTTTCCATATAACTTGGCAAGAAAATGATTTCTAAATTCGTTTTCTCACTATTATTTCACAAACCGGTTATTCAAAAGATTTATTTCAAATCTTTTACAAACAAACTATGAACTCGCTCAACTTTATGTTGACTTTTTCGCATGTTTCTTTCTTAGGTTACTTTTCAAAGTTATGGCACGGTTGGAATAGGAGAACTATTGGAGATACGAGTACTTAGTGGCGTTCAATTTCTAGAAGTCTTAGCTTATATTTGCTTCCACTGTGCAATGAAGATACCAGTCCAGACACGCCAGCTCTGATAATTTCGGGGTGTGACAGATTGGTATGAGAGCCATAGGTTACAGCCATAGGTCACCCCAGCTCTGATCCCAGATTGGTATCAGAGCTATAGGTTACAGCGAATTAGGTTTCTGTAGAGATACCTAGGCTCTAACCTCACTTCCTCTAGGAACTTAGAATATTAAAATCTGAATACATACAGAACGCCTAGTACTCGAATATGGTCTCCAACCGTTGCCAAAAAACAAACAGTCAAAATTTTGCTTACAAACATACGCTATTGTGGTGCTATACACATGGTACACAAAACAATTACATACAGTACACAAAACTCTGAGAGTTTAGGAAACATGCATTTAAGACCTTCGGAAACTTATGTTGAATTTCATTAAAGGTCATCACGTAGGAACCGTGAATATTAACTCGGGCACACACTATTATCCATATTGTTTATGATATTTTAACTTCCTGAGCAGGCAACCTACGCATAACGAAACGCTAGCGCATGAGAATACATGAAACTCAAATTTTACGTCAACGGATGTCGTAGTACATCACATTCTACGCGAAACGTAACGCTAGTGCACAGGTATACGTGAAACTTAAGCTATACATCAACGGAGGTTGAAGTATGACACATACGACTATCGAGGCGAGGTCACACGATGGCGCAATTCAACGACGACACTAGATTCCTGTCAGCAGGAGAACTATCGATCAGGAAGCGGTGGCTTGGCACGCGGTCTTGCAAACGACACGAAACACACCAAGGAGAAGACGTATGCCTCCTCATTCCCCCTAACTCATAACGACGAATACGATATGTTTGACATTCCATGGTAATGTCACCTAACAACCGGATATCACACGCAACCCCAGGTAAAGTCCTCAAATTTCTTTTATTGAAATTTCGACTTTCACATTTACTGAGTAGATTTTCGTATCTCTACTCCTTTTAATGGCCATTGTGTCACGATCATTTCTTTCATTATAGCGAATATTCATTTGCTTCATTTCTTGAAAAATTCATATGTTACGCATGCATCGTTTGTTACGCATGTGGTTTCGTTTCAAATAAGCACTTCATCAAAGTTCAAATATTATTTCGCTAAATCTAATTATCGAATTGTGATTAGAATGACCTGCATTATTGTAACTGTTGGCTCCTTTGTTATCCAGTCAACACATTCTCTTGAAATCTCTTTTTTTTTTTCAAGTTACATACATGGTTTTTCGTCGTAACCATGTCGAAATTTCCTTTTTGATACATATATATTTATTGTCGGATTACGTTAAAACCAAGTTCAATTATTTGAACTTATCCATTACACATATTCAATTCAGAGCATCATATGATGTATTGGGAGTATCATATACAAAATTCGTTTTAACAAGTGTTTCATTTGTTCCGAGTCGAAGTAAACTTGTTTGGTATTCGACTCCATTAAATTGTTTGTTGATTTCGACACCTTGTGGTGGTGTTTTCACTTATTTAAAGCTTGTGCTAAACTCGTTTACATATCTCATGCACGGATTTAAATATTTATTTATTGATTTGTTTTAAATCCGCTTTGAATTATCATATTAAAGCAGTCTTAACACAATCATGTGTTAAGACGATGGTACACAAAATTCATTGCATATTCCGGTGTACCTCCTAACGGCTCTTTCAACATCGATCGAATATTTTACGATATTTATTGTTTCTTCATCTTCGATCGAAAACATTAATTCTTTGATGTTCCATTCTCAATTGAAAATCTTATGATGTCGTTTGAATCAAATTTGCTTCACTGTACTTTCGCTTGACTGCAAACACGGTGAATTTGTTTGATCACCGCTATTATTGAATCATTTGAATTACTACGACACCTTGTGGTGTCAGTACAAACTTGTAGCTTGGGCTAATCATAATTGAGCGTTTCATGCAAAACACAGGTGATACTTGTTCGATCACCCCTATTATTGAATTGTTTCATTCATTGCGACACCTTGTGGCGTCGGTATAACTTGCAGCTTGTGCTGATCACAATCAAGCGTTTCATGTAAACTATTACATTTGAGCTTGTTGATTCTAAGTTCATCCAGTGGATGTTGTTGCTTCTAAAACTCATTTACATATTGTGAACGTTCATATGGAATTCGATTGGTCGAAGTTCCTGTTCTTTGTTGGACCCCTGTTAACTTAGTCACACTTACATCTTGTTTCCTTTGACATCAACTTTTGAAACACATTTCTTTTAAACCATTGGGTTCTTATTGTTGAGGAATGTCATTGAATTCACATGATTCGAATAAGTCTTGTTTCGATTACGCGGTCATTCACTTTGTTATTATTCCGACTTACCTGTGAACAACACAATTCTGGGAAGATAACATAGTCTAAATTTCGAGGACGAAATTTCTGTAACAGGGGGAGAATGTGACAACCGGTGATTTACGGCTCTTAATTACGTGATTAACAAGTGATTAACGCGATAATAAATAGTGTTTACTGTGACAACCCTCAAAACTTCATGTAACCGTACAATTTATTAATGATAATTAAAGTGCTTGATAACTGTACTGAATCATTTAACTACTTTCTGATTTCTGTGTTATACTTACATGTGCTTGTTAACACACTAGTAGTGTACAGAAAAGTTACTAAATAGTCTTGTGTGCTTTTCTGGGTGTTGAAAATTGAAAATGTTGCAAAAATATATATATAGGACACTTTACGGATTAATTAAGCACTTTAACAGAACAACACCGAACCGAACAACCGGACTTTACCCGGAACACAAAAATATTGTTAAACACATTGTTTTTATTTTTCTGAGCTAGTTAGGGTCCCCGAACACCCTAACACACTATATATTATACAACACACCTTAACACACTAACTTAACACTTAACCTTCCTAACTAAATCCAACTAGATTGCAACTAAACCATTTGAAATCCAACAAGACCCATGGGGACGGTTACATGGGGACTTCCACACAAGATTTCTTTGAATATTTAATTAGATTATGTGTGGTACTAATGAAGCATAAGACACATTGGGTATTAGCATGTTGGAGGGTTATATAATTAACCTTAAGATCATCACCTTCTCTCATCACAACACACTTTCAAACACACCCAACTTGCTCTCTTCCTCTCCTCTTGTTCAGCCGAAACCAAGCACACCCACCATCACCACCTTCAAGCTTCTTTCAAGCAATCCAAGAACATCCCAAGGTGTTAGAGATCCTACAAGCAAGCTTGGTGGGCTTGGAAGTTGAAGGACCGCTCTCGTTTTCTTTTATCCACCACTTTTCTACACTCGAACTCCCCTAGCCTTGTACTAGTGGTAAGCACTTAGATCCTTGCATTTTACATGATTGTTAAGTGGTTAATGATGTTTAAAGATCAAAAAGATAGGAACTCTAAAGAACCATAAACAAAGTCTTGAACAATCAACTAACTTTGTGATGAAGTGATGTTAATATGAAGATTGGTTTGATTCTTGTTGATTACTTGGTGATTTACTGGTTAATATTGATGTTTGATGTTGTTGTGATCACTAAACATGTTAACGAAATCAATCGAACATGCGTTAGAAGATAGGGTACTAAAACAGAAAGCTGGTTGGTGTTTACAGCCAACTTAAGTTGGCTGTAACCAGACCGTAACTTAACGAAAAATGTATTTTCTGAAGTCTAGATTTATTTATTATGAAATACGGTTCTAATGGCACTGGAATCATAATTTTTGGACGTCGTTTACTATTTTTAAAGTGTCGTTTCGTAACAGCAGCTAGAGCTGCATTTTTCTGCTGAAAATATGCGTTCTGTTTTCCATCATAACTTGAATTATGTGTAGAGTTAGATCATGAAATTTGTACTGTAAATGACCACCGATGTATTTGTAATTATCTCACTAGAATTTCGTAAATCGGACTCTCGATGAATTTTAAATAAATTATTCCGTGGACTGCAGTAAGAAAAAGATGAATTTGACTTCAGTCCGGAAAATGATTTTTTATAAAATATTGGTGATGAATTGGATCCCGAGATTTTTACACAATAATACTTGGATCGTTTAAGACCTTCTGTAAAATGTTGGGAATTTTTGGAACAAGTTAACTATTTTATTAAAATCCCCGAAAACAGCCCAGTGTTGAATATAAAAGCTGAAATGACATAAGTAGTAATTTGCGTGTCTAAATGTCGGGTAGGTTATCTGAGAATGATCTAACATGTTATATGTGTTATGTGCATTATCGTATGTTTGTTTATGAGTGGGGAATGGATGGGAAGTTTATATGGGCATGAACCGTTAAAGTGATGCATGTTATGTGATAGATACGTGTAGGAACTTTGTGCTCTATTTGAAAACCACTAAATGACTAACTGGTAAATTATACTAGGACGTGATTGACCAACCTTGACTGTTAGCTATTTTTTGAGAGTCAAACCGAGCAACCGAGGTGAGTTCACACCCTTACTAAGGCATGGGATTCCCGGTGGTTGGGAATGGGATTGAATAACTACTTATGCTATCAACACTACTAGACTACTTACTACTGTCCTCGGATTGGGAAGGGCACTTACGAAAAAACTCATACTTACCATTGTCCTCGGATTGTGAAGGGCACTTACGTAAAACCTACGTAAACTCATACTTACTACTGTCCTCGGATTGGGAAGGGTCAGGAGGAACACGGGCAGCATCTGAGGCTTATTCTGAGGCTTCTTCGAAAAGAGCAGTTGTATGCCAAGTTTTCGAAATGTGACTTCTGGCTTCGCGAAGTCCACTTTCTAGGCCATGTGGTAAACAAGGATGGAATCCATGTGGATCCATCTAAGGTTGACTCGATCAAGAACTGGCCTGCACCCTGTACACCGACAGAAATCCGCCAATTCTTGGGTTTGGCGGGATATTACAGAAGGTTTATCAAAGATTTCTCCAAGATTGCGCAACCTCTCACTTCACTGACTCAGAAATGTGTCACCTATCGTTGGGGTGATACACAGGAGTCCGCATTTTAGCACTTAAAAGATAGACTTTGTAGCGCGCCTATCCTCTCTTTGCCCGAAGGCACATATGATTTTGTGGTTTATTGCGACGCTTCCATCCAAGGACTTGGTTGCGTGTTGATGCAACGTGACAAGGTCATTGCCTACGCATCGCGCCAACTTAAGGTTCACGAAAGGAACTACACTACACACGACCTGGAATTGGGAGCAGTTGTTTTCGCACTTAAGATATGGAGACATTACCTGTACGGTACCAAGTGCACCGTTTACACCGATCACAGGAGTCTCGAGCATATCTTCAAGCAAAAGGAGTTAAACATGCGACAACGCCGATGGGTCGAACTCTTGAATGATTACGAATGTGCGATCAAGTATCATCCGGGCAAAGCCAATGTTGTGGCCGACGCCCTCAGCCGAAAGGATACTATACCTAAGTGTGTACGTGCGTTACAGCTTACCATCCAATCTAACCTTCCCGCTCAGATTCGCGATGCTCAGGTTAAAGCATTGAAAGCAGAGAACATCAGGGCTGAGTCCTTACGAGGATCAAGGCAGCGGCTAGAACAAAAGGAAGACGACGCCTACTATGTAAACGGACGCATCTGGGTTCCACTTTATGGCAACCTATGTGAGCTTGTGATGGATGAAGCACATAAGTCTCGTTATTCAGTACATCCTGGTTCGGATAAAATGTACCACGACCTCAAGACTACGTATTGGTGGCCTGGCATGAAAGCCCACATAGCAACCTACGTCAGTAAGTGCTTGACTTATGCGAGAGTCAAGACTGAATATCAGAAACCATCAGGCCTACTTCAACAACCAGAGATACCTAAATGGAAATGGGAGCAAATTTCCATGGATTTCGTTACTGGCCTGCCCAGATCTCAACGCGGAAACGATACCATTTGGGTAATCGTGGATCGACTGACCAAGTCTGCACATTTTCTGGCAATCAAAGAAACGGATAAGTTTTCTACTTTAGCAGACATCTACCTAAAAGAAGTGGTATCAAGGCATGGAGTGCCAACCTCCATCATTTCTGATCGTGACGCGCGTTTTACTTCTGAACTGTGGCAAGCCATGCACAAGTCTTTTGGCTCACGTTTAGATATGAGCACCGCTTACCACCCACAGACGGATGGGCAATCTGAACACACCATCCAGACCCTTGAAGATATGCTTAGGGCATGCGTAATCGACTTCGGTAATGGCTGGGAAAAGCATCTCCCGTTAGTGGAGTTTTCATATAACAACAGTTACCACACCAGCATCCAGGCTGCTCCGTTTGAGGCATTGTACGGACGGAAGTGCCGATCACCTCTCTGTTGGGCAGAAGTTGGTGACAGCCAACTCACTGGCCCAGAACTTGTGATAGATACCACCGAGAAGATTGCCCAGATACGGCAACGAATGGCGGCAGCTCGTGACCGTCAGAAAAGCTATGATAATAAGCGAAGGAAGCCACTCGAGTTCCAGGTTAGGGATCGAGTGCTACTCAAAGTCTCACCTTGGAAAGGTGTAGTTCGTTTTGGCAAAAGAGGCAAACTCAACCCACGATACGTTGGACCCTTTGAAATCATTGAGAAAATTGGCAAGGTGGCCTACAGGTTGAATCTACCTGAAGAACTCAGTGGAGTTCACAACGTATTCCACGTGTCAAATCTAAAGAAGTGTCTGTCAGACGAGACCCTCATAGTTCCCCTCAAGGAGCTCACAATCGACGACCAGCTGCGATTCGACGAGGAACCAGTAGAAATTACTGATCGAGATGTTAAGATCCTCAAGCGTACCAGGATACCTCTCGTCCGAGTTCGTTGGGACTCCCGTCGTGGCCCAGAGTATACCTGGGAACGAGAAGACCAAATGAAACTCAAGTATCCCCAGCTGTTTAAGAAAAGTGCAACCACTACTGAGACTGAAGCTACTGCAGAATTTCGGGACGAAATTCCAAACCAAAAGGGGGATGATGTGACACCCCAGGAAAATCAGGAAAACCACGCAACTCAACTAGCTTCCTCAGTAACCACGTGCTAAATTTCGGGACGGAATTTTCTTAACAGGGGGAGAATGTGACAACCCTCAAAACTTCATGTAACCGTACAATTTATTAATGATAATTAAAGTGCTTGATAACTGTACTGAATCATTTAACTACTTTCTGATTTCTGTGTTATACTTACATGTGCTTGTTAACACACTAGTAGTGTACAGAAAAGTTACTAAATAGTCTTGTGTGCTTTTCTGGGTGTTGAAAATTGAAAATGTTGCGAATATATATATATATATATATAGGGCTTGGCTATACAAGAAACCCTATCTTTTTTAGAAAACTTTGCAAACTCTTTGTCATCCATTGATTAGGTGCCAGCCAAGTTGATCAATGGTTCTCATGGTTTTAGGTAAGAATTAGATTTAAAAGAAATAATATAATACATTACTACAAGTGGAAGGGGCATTTTAGGTAGTGAAAAAGAAGCTTTTTGACTTTCCAGAACTATCAAATCATCATATCACTTTCTCTTTCTCTTACCTCTTCCTCTTTCCCATTTCTTCAACCCAATCTTGAAGACAAAAGATGAACACTCTTCATATTCAGGAGAAATAAACAACAACCACCACCAGCAACCACCTCCTCCGGCGAAACTCACCGGGCTTCTTCTCCGGCTATCTCTCTCTCCTCAATCTTTAGAAGCAAATGAAGGGTCTGAATGTTGTTTTAGAGAGAGAACGATGACAACAAACTTCATCATGTTCATCTATAACACCAAGAACACACATACAAGTGTGTGAGAGAGAGGAAGTTTGAACACACATACAGACGACTCGGGTCAGATTCATGTTCAGGTTCGGTTCTAATTTAGTTCGGGATTCACTCCAGATTTATTTCGGTCGGTACATGATTGTCTTTGAATTCCCTACATCCTTGTAATTTTTAGCTGAGTATTTGTTCGAATTGCTGTTTGTTTGATTGATTTTAGGATGTGTATCTTGTTTCCTTACATTTCGTGAATCTTGGATATGGGTATATGTATATATATATAGCTGTGAACTGTTTGGATGGATTATGCTTGAAAAATGTTGATTGTTAACTATATAGGGATTTTACAGAAATAATGATAATGTTTGGGGATTTTGATCTTAACAAAAATGTTGAACGAGATTTTTTGTTGGTTTGGTTGCTTGTTTGGGGATTTTGATCTTAACAATAATTGTTTTTTTTGTTGGTTTGGTTGCTGGTTTGGGCTTTTAATCTGAACAGTAAGTGTTTTTTTTTGTTAGGTTGTTTGATTTACAGAAACAGACCCATAACATGTGTTAAGCACCTGTTAGAATGATATATAACGTGTGTTGATTTACAGAAACAGATCCATAAAGATATTCAATTGACAAGCTGGATGGATGTAGGCGACGTTAATGCGGGGACATTGAATAAGTCAACTCTTTTGGGATAGAAGTTTTCGTTCGTTTAATGGAGAGCTTAGTTAATATCGTAATCTTGTTGTAACCCCACTTGTACAATATCGTAATCTTGTTGTAACCCCACTTGTATACATATGATAACATGTAAGCATCCATTATAACCCGACTTGTATTCATGTATATGAAAGTGGTTTGCAAAACACCATGATGTGCATATACTGATCGTAACACGTGTACAAGTTAATTTGGAACATACAAGTAAATATTGTCACACCGTATACCTGGGATAACATGTGTTAAGCCTCTGTTATAATCTTGGTTTAACCCAACATGGTGTCATGTATAAGCAGTGGTTTCCAAAACACCATGATTTGTATATACATACTGTAACATGTGTAACTTGTGTTAAGCCTCTATTTTAACGTGTGTTAAGACTTCCAGAATGGATGCATAAACTCCAATAGTAACTTAATAACAACATAGTATACCTGATATAACGTGTGTTAAGCCTCTTTTATAACGTGTGTTAAGACTTCCAGAATGTGTTAAGTCCATACCGTTTTAACATCGTGTACTAGACAAAACAATAAGAGTCTCACATTACATATTACTAGTAAACGAAAATACATAGCACTAAGAAAATGTACCGGTAATTTTGGAATATATAATATGAAACGGGTCATTTGTTTTGCACATTTTGGAATGTATAACATGTGTTAAGCCTCTGTTATAATCTTTTTGTAACCTGACATGTATTCATGTATAAGCTAGTGGTTTACAAAACACCATGATGTGTATATACTGATCTAACATGTGTTACAATTTATCTGTTCGGAACATGTAATTTCTTAACATGTGGCAAGGGTGAAAACAGTCGACGGGGGCGATGAGTTTAATGGTGAGCTTAGTTAATATCGTAATCTTGTTGTAACCCCACTTGTATATATATAATAACATGTAAGCATCCATTATAACCCGACTTTTATTCATGTATATGAAAGTGGTTTGCAAAACACCATGATGTGCATATACTGATCGTAACACGTGTACAAGTTAATATGGAATTATAATCTTGGTTTAACCCAACATGGTGTCATGTATAAACTAGTGGTTTCCAAAACACCATGATTTGTATATACATACTGTAACATGTGTTACGCGCCTGACATGTATAACGTGTGTTAAGCCTCTATTATAACGTGTGTTAAGACTTCCAGAATGGATGCATAAACTCCAATAGTAACTTAATAACAACATAGTATACCTGATATAACGTGTGTTAAGACTTCCAGAATGTGTTAAGTCCATACCGTTTTAACATCATGTACTAGACAATACAAAATAAGAGTCTCACATTACATATTACTAGTAAACGAAAATACATAGCACTAAGAAAATGGTGGAGCTTCCTTTTACAGTCTGCCTTAGCTTTTCAGCGGCTACCTTTGCTGCCTTAGCTTTTCAGCGGCTATAACACGTGTTAGTTGTGTTGTGCGTCGCGTTCACCAATAAAAATTCGCAACTGGTGGCTAAAGTTTTTAAAATCCACCGGAGTCCCATTGACATTGTGATGCCCTCCTTTTAAAGCTACAAAACATCTATAAGCTCTCATTGGTCCGATACGGTTTAGACTCATATTGTGAATGAATTGTTTCGTGGAGAATGACAGCTTCCATGATATCTTGCTAAGATCACGGTTGTAACTCTCAACAAGTTCATGATTATGAATATCATTGAAACTCAGAACTGTGTATGAATCATTCGAGATTGAGACTAGTATGCTTGCCTTACAGTCACACCATGTGAAGTTGGTCCTCCGGTGCTTAACAGAAGATTCATCTAGGGTGTCAAAAGTCCTCTTGGGTTGTGGTTTTCCATATTTTGAGCATCGAAGATACTTGTGTGTGTGAATTCCATTCCAGACTTTAGTTTGCCCTTTTTTTTACAGAAAAACCTGCTTCAAACGCATAAAGTTCATACATCGAAAGAACATCCGCAAAAGTTGGATAAGATTTCCCACACACTGGTATGAACTTATCAGCGACGTTAGGAATCCAGTAACGGGTTCCCTGAGGGGTATCAAAAACAAAGTATGGATTCGATGGCCCTGCGTCATAAAACGAAAAAGGTTAGGAATCTGCTATACATGGCATGACAAAAGGTTAGAAATCTGTGATATGAGAATAAAGTGGGCTCCCATGTAATATATACAACCGTCTAACTGGCCGCGTGATGATTCAGCAAACATAGAAGGACCATGAGATGATCCAGAAACAGCAACAGTCATAGCCTGCATATGGGAATCTTGGGATGCTACATGTGAACATTATGGAATATGTTTGAACAATGCCATATCTGGGGAAGAAAAAAACAAAACCAGTGTATAGAAAAAACAAACCTTCTTCATTATCCATAACCTGGTCATCATTAAACGCGCTGTTCATGAAATTGTTGGATATCACAACATCCGGGGATCTAACAGGGGCTTCAGATGACCGAGAACAATCAACATGCATATAAGTGTATACAGAAGCTTCGAATGGAACAAATGAACATGGCCATGCAGTATAGTTTGGATTATTAGATTAAAAAGTTGTAAAAGACAAAAAAAAAAACAGGACTTCGTGAACAGTTAAATTACATATATGGACAAACCTGGAGCATTAAATTCCTCATCATTTTGGAAGTCGCTGCAAAAGAACCGGTTGGGGAAACTATGGACCGGCGACATTAATTCTGAGGTTGGTGGATTTGTCTCCATGGATATTAATGGAGAAATGAACAGGGGAGTAGAAGATGACTATGTACTTCTGTTGAAGAATATATAAAATGAGAAATTGTAAAAGAAATATGGGGGTGGGTGCATTGTACAAATGAGTTGATGTGCATTAAATGCTGATGTCAATTCAAATGGGGGATAATATCTTGCCTAACCGAAATTACATATATAACCTTGAAGCAAAAAGTAACAAGAAGTGTGGGAGGGCTACGTGGCTAAATGATGGCCACTATTATAGTTTGCTAAGTTTTCTAAGAATATGGGGTTTCTTACTAAGCATTATCCTATATATATATATATATAAGACACTTTACGGATTAATTAAGCACTTTAATGGAACAACACCGAACCGAACAACCAGACTTTACCCGGAACACAAAAATATTGTTAAACACATTGTTTTTATTTTTCTGAGCTAGTTAGGGTCCCCGAACACCCTAACACACTATATATTATGCAACACACCTTAACACACTAACTTAACACTTAACCTTCCTAACTAAATCCAACTAGATTGCAACTAAACCATTTGAAATCCAACAAGACCCATGGGGACGGTTACATGGGGACTTCCATACAAGATTTCTTTGAACATTTAATTAGATTATGTGTGGTACTAATGAAGCATAAGACACATTGGGTATTAGCATGTTGGAGGGTTATATAATTAACCTTAAGATCATCACCTTCTCTCATCACAACACACTTTCAAACACACCCAACTTGCTCTCTTCCTCTCCTCTTGTTCAGCCAAAACCAAGCACACCCACCATCACCACCTTCAAGCTTCTTTCAAGCAATCCAAGAACATCCCAAGGTGTTAGAGATCCTACAAGCAAGCTTGGTGTGCTCGGAAGTTGAAGGACCGCTCTCGTTTTCTTTTATCCACCACTTTTCTACACTCGAACTCCCCTAGCCTTGTGCTAGTGGTAAGCACTTAGATCCTTGCATTTTACATGATTGTTAAGTGGTTAATGATGTTTAAAGATCAAAAAGATAGGAACTCTAAAGAACCATAAACAAAGTCTTGAACAATCAACTAACTTTGTGATGAAGTGATGTTAATATGAAGATTGGTTTGATTCTTGTTGATTACTTGGTGATTTACTGGTTAATATTGATGTTTGATGTTGTTGTGATCACTAAACATGTTAACGAAATCAATCGAACATGCGTTAGAAGATAGGGTACTAAAACAGAAAGCTGGTTGGTGTTTACAGCCAACTTAAGTTGGCTGTAACCAGACCGTAACTTAACGAAAAATGTATTTTCTGAAGTCTAGATTTATTTATTATGAAATACGGTTCTAATGGCACTGGAATCATAATTTTTGGACGTCGTTTACTATTTTTAAAGTGTCGTTTCGTAACAGCAGCTAGAGCTGCATTTTTCTGCTGAAAATATGCGTTCTGTTTTCCATCATAACTTGAATTCTGTGTAGAGTTAGATCATGAAATTTGTACTGTAAATGACCACCGATGTATTTGTAATTATCTCACTGGAATTTCATAAATCGGATTCTCGATGAATTTTAAATAAATTATTCCGTGGACTGCAGTCAGAAAAGATGAATTTGACTTCAGTCCGGAAAATGATTTTTTATAAAATATTGGTGATGAATTGGATCCCGATATTTTTACACAATAATACTTGGATCGTTTAAGACCTTCTGTAAAAAGTTGGGAATTTTTGGAACAAGTTAACTATTTTATTAAAATCCCCGAAAACAGCCCAGTGTTGAATATAAAAGCTGAAACGACATAAGTAGTAATTTGCGTGTCTAAATGTCGGGTAGGTTATCTGAGAATGATCTAACATGTTATATGTGTTATGTGCATTATCGTATGTTTGTTTATGAGTGGGGAATGGATGGGAAGTTTATATGGGCATGAACCGTTAAAGTGATGCATGTTATGCGATAGATACGTGTAGGAACTTTGTGCTCTATTTGAAAACCACTAAATGACTAACTGGTCAATTATACTAAGACGTGATTGACCGACCTTGACTGTTAGCTATTTTTTGAGAGTCAAACCGAGCAACCGAGGTGAGTTCACACCCTTACTAAGGCATGGGATTCCCGGTGGTTGGGAATGGGATTGAATAACTACTTATGCTATCAACACTACTAGACTACTTACTACTGTCCTCGGATTGGGAAGGGCACTTACGAAAAAACTCATACTTACCACTGTCCTCGGATTGGGAAGGGCACTTACGTAAAACCTACGTAAACTCATACTTACTACTGTCCTCGGATTGGGAAGGGCACTTACGTAAAACCTACGTAAACTCATACTTACCACTGTCCTCGGATTGGGAAGGACACTTATGGATACGACTAGTCTAGTAACATACAAAATGGGAAGCCCCCACTAAATATCGTAAAGGTTTGGGAATCAAGGATAATGGGTAATACATGGTTATGAAACGAACTGACGATTTCTGATATGAACTCATTAACTAAACAATCAACTGTGAACTCGCTCAACTTTGTTGTTGATTTGTTGTTACATGCCTTGCAGGTCGATAGGTACTTATGGAGCTTGCGCGAGGAAGAGGTCGTTGTGGAATAGGGACTGTTATGTCCCGTGCCTAATAAATAAACTTTATGAACTTATGGAACTTATGTTTGGTCATTAAACTTATGAACTATGAACTTATGCTTTGGTTTCACGTTTTATGCTTCCGCTGTTTAAATCTGATCTTGGTTAACTTAAAGTCGGTTTACTTTCTTTTGGTCACCAATCGTATTGTGGTTGGTTTTATTTACTTAATTGTATCGTTCAATATGATTGGTGGCTCGATCCTGGTCATGTCACGCCTCCAAGCGGTGACGCTCCGCATGGTGGATTTAGGGGGTGTGACAGATTGGTATCAGAGCCATTGGTTATAGCGAACTTGGTTTTAAAAAGGGGAAAAGCTTTTTGATAAAACCAGACTATAACCTATACAGTGCTCAACGATCCACAACGACGCTTCGCTCCACGTGCAAGACACGACACTATAGGTGATACGATTCATGTTTATATTACCTACTTGTTAGTTACATAGGACATTGCTTATGGTATGCTTAGATAACATAGTATCTACTGCTTGAAAACTTTGTGTGATCACTATCTTCTGTCATTCCACGCTTGCGTATTGATACGACGCCCCTCTCACTTGTGTTCTCTGTATGGTAAAGATCATGAGTGGACGAATCAACCTCACACCAGCCCAGCTGGCGGATTTGATCAACGAACAAGTTACTCCGGCACTTGCAGCCGCTCAAGCAGGAGGCCAGCATGCCCAGCCGCCTGTGTGCACGTTCAAGACTTTTATGGACTGTCGTCCTAGTACTTTCAGTGGCACTGAAGGGGCCGTTGGTCTCCTCCACTGGTTCGAGAAGCTCGAGTCGGTCTTCGAAATGTGTGAATTCCCTGAGGCTCGTAGGGTGAAGTATGCCACTGGTACCCTCGAAGGCACTGCACTGACTTGGTGGAACGCGCAAGTTCAAATGTTAGGGCTGGCAGCTGCTAATGCCACCCCATGGAACGACTTCAAGGAACTGATTAAGCAAGAATACTGTAATCGTGATGACATTCACAAGCTAGAAGTGGAGTTCTTTAACCTGAAGATGACGGGGTCAAAGATAGAGGCGTATACGAAGCGAACCAACGAACTGGCAGTGTTATGTCCAACTATGGTGGATCCCCCCATTAAGCGTATCGAGCTGTACCTCAAAGGCCTGGTACCAGAGATTCAAAGCCATGTGACTTCTGCTAACCTTGCTACCATCCAGGATGTTACTCGTCTTGCTCATCGTCTCACAGACCAGGCAGTAGAACAGAACAAGCTGCCTAAGCGTATAGGTGCTACTGCTACTACTACTTCTGCTATTCCCAGTGACAACAAACAAAAATGGGATGGAGCCAACAGCAAGGGTTCGACTACAGTTCAGTCCCAGGCGCAGCAGCGAAAGATTGATGACTACCAGAGTCCTGGTCATCAATCTTCTGGTAGTCAAGGGCAGGGTGGATATCGAGGAAACCACCCAAAGTGCAACAAATGTAACAGACACCATAGTGGTCGGTGCAACAAGGGACGTTGTCAGAGGTGTCTCAAGATGGGTCATGAAGCCAAGGATTGCAGGAGCTCACGGCCTACAAATCAGAATCGTCAGCAGCAACAGCAAGCACCGCAGAATCAGCAACAGCAACAGGGCAACAGGGGATGCTTTCAGTGTGGTGCTGAAGGTCACTTCAAGAGACACTGCCCGCAGTTAAATCAGAATCAGAATCAGAACCACAACCAAGGAAACAGGAACAATAATGGGGGCAACAATGGGGGAAACAATGATGGCAACAGTGCCAGGGGTCGAGCGTTCGTGCTGGGTCAGGGTGACGCAAGGAATGATCCTAACGTAGTGATGGGTAAGTTCCTTCTCGACGACTTTTATGTTACTGTTTTATTTGATTCGGGTGCTGATACCAGTTATGTGTCTCTAAAAGTTAGTCAAATGCTTAAGCGCACCCCAACACTTTTGACCCCCAAACACATAGTAGAGCTAGCAAACGGTAAAAGTCTCAAGGCCACGCACGTAATCAAGGGTTGTAACCTCGTCTTAGCTGGTCAGACCTTCTCTATCGATCTTATTCCTATCGTTCTGGGTAGTTTCGACGTTGTTATTGGGATGAATTGGTTATCTCATCAGCAAGCGGAAATTCTTTGCAACGAGAAGATTGTTCGCATCCCTCGTTCTAGTAAAGAACCCCTCGTTCTAGTCGTGCCGTGTGACAGATTCGAGCAAGATCAGAGAGAGGGTAGGGGGAAAAGAGATCGGAGCAGGGTAGTGACGGCGGCAGGCGGCGCCGCCGTCTACGGCGGAGCGACGGTGGTGGGGGTGAAGCTTCACGACGACGGTCTGTGCATCGGTCCGACCATTTCACTGGTAAAACCCCCGTATCTTTTGCTTTGTTTCTGAAAAAGTGATGTTGATGGTGGCTGGTTATTGTTGAAGATGATGATTTGATATTTTTTTTGTTGTTTGTTTCGGGATATATTCTGGTCTCGTGGCTCCGGTTTTGATTCATGTTTCACTCACGGGTTCGGGATTCGGGACTTGTTCAGGTTCAGCCAAATTCAGATGTGGGTGCGGTACGGTCGACTCGGTAAACTGAGTCGACTCAGTCAACACTGTCGGTTTAAGTTAACTCAACTCGGGACGAGTCAACACAGTTCGATACGGGTCAACTCAGTTCGGGTGTGGTCAAACCGGTCAGACAGTCAACGGATGGGTTCGGTTGACTCAGTCAGCGAGTCGACTCGGGTCAGACGAGTCCACTCGGTTTGGTTTGGGTCACTCGATGTTCGGGTCAGATTTCGGGTCCAGGTCAACACGGTCAAACCGAGTAAACTCAGTTGACTCGCTCAACCCAGTCAACGACTCGACGTTCTGACACAAAGATGGTAAAGATTAACGGCGCGTTTTATTTCGTTAGTTTTATAGTTATTGACGGGTGGTCCACGGGACAACCCTTAAGTGTGTTAAAAGATAAGTTAATCCCCCATTTGATCATGTAATTGTCTTGAATTAGATGACTACGTTTGCTTGTGTTTCAGGTACATTTGGGGCTTAAAAGTGTGGAAATTAAGCTTCGAATAGGCGCGACTTAATTAGAGGATTGAAGACGGAGAATAAATGAAAAAAAATAAAATTTTGGAATTGAAGAATTAAGAAGATAACATGATAGAGGATGAAATTACGAGAACGTAGGCGAAAACGGTGAAGAAAACGGAGTTGAAACGAGAAAGTTATGAAGAAAACAAAAATTGATTGCTGAAGCCTACCGTAACTTACGGTGGTACCGTAATTTACGGTAGACTCTGACAAAAATTGATGCCGTAACTCAGTTTAACTCCACCGTAAACCATTTTAAGACACCGTAACTTACGGTGGTACCGTAATTTACGGTGGAGGCCAGCGTGAAACTTGTAACTCCCTCATTTAAGGTTGTTTATGGTGCCTTTTCATCATCTAATCATTCCCATTCATTTTGTAACTCCTGAGGGGCGAATTTGGGGTGTTCTAAGGTGTTCTTGAGTGATCTAAACATGAAGACTTTGTTTTTGATTCCAATGGACAAAGGTTCGATTGTGATGATGGTTCATAACACTATGAGCGGCTAGGTTTGCTTGGTGATCGTCTCGGATGTAAAGTTTTATTTGTGACAATTATGCTTGTTCTTTAATTTCTGGAATATTAGACTGTGCATGTGTTGTTAGTTTATTATGGTGTTTGATTGATTGTTTGTAAATTGTTGATGTATGTTTGATCATAGTTCTAAACCATACGTTCTTGGTGCCGTTGGCAATCGAGATATCATGGGAGGGATTAGGGTTGGATATGTGTTGATTGGTCATCGGGTAACAACCTCGCGTTCTAGGAATCCGAGTACTTAGTTCCCTTTCATCACAAACAATTGATCTTACATGAGCCATGTCTATGTGGTTCTTTCCAGTTGAACATGAACGTTAGTTGTCTCTTAAAACTTGAAACTCGGGATGATCACTATCCTCTTATCTGTTACAAAGCTTGACTTTGATTTGTATTCTAATTTAGTAATTCTAGATAATTAAAACCAATCAACCCAAACATTGAAATTTACATTTCTTGCAATTTAGATTAATCTAGTTAGTTAGACATACATTGAGATAACACATATTCCACAAACTCCCTGTGTTCGATACCCACTTACCGCTAGCTAATTAGTTGTAACTGGATTAAATTTGATTGTGACCACGACATCACGTCAAATTTTGGCGCCGTTGCCGGGGAGTAGTGCGCAACGTGTGTTATTTTTTATCCTTTTTAGTTTGTTATTTTTCTGGTTTATGCTGGGTGTGTTAGTGTGCAGTTATTGACAGGTACATGCGTACTAGGAGCTCTCACAAGCTATCACCTTTGGCATTTGATCCGGAAATGAGTTACCAAGAAGAGTACGATTACGGTGATTATTATGATGAATATTCTCAACTTTCATATGAAGGCCCTCAGATGTACGATTAAGACTATTATCATGCTCAATATACATTTGATCAGTATGGTTATGAATGTGTAACTCAACAACCTACTTTGCACTATCAGTCACATAAATCTGAAAGTCTTGACGAGATGATGAGAAAGAGACACATGGTTCATGTTGAAAAAGAATTAACAAAACCTCATTTGTCAATGGAAGAATGAGTAGAACTTTTGGAATGGAAATCTGATTTATTACCAAAAGAGGTGAAAGAGATGAGGCCAGGGACGTCGATATTGGAAAAACGTCAAGCAAAACAACACTGGATATATGTGCAGATTGAACAAATGACACCTATGGGTGATGTAGAAGAAAAGGTTGTGAGTCCTCCCGAACTTGAAACTGAATTATTAGGGCCAAATGAGGAATATACAATTGAAATTATTGTGGAGGAACCACCTATGGAGAGCAAAGTTGAGGGCCTTTTACTTGATGAACCAATCAAAGTTGATTACAACTCTCCGGCTGTGGTGGTTATGGAAACCAAGAGTGTTAAGGATGCATGTTTAGAAACTAGGAAGGTGGCACTTCATGATGTGGGAGATTTCATTCATAAGTTATGTTTATGGGAGATTTTGGATTTGTTGGGCACAGAAAACGAAGTAGTGAAGTGGAGAGTAAACTACCGAGCATTTGTTGGAAATTCAGTAGGAAAATGTGGATTTAAAGAATTTTGCAAAGAAAGATGGGACGTGACAAAGCACACACACAATAGAAGAATCAAACACCGTGCTTACATCAGCAACGAAAAAGGTAAATGTGCATTGAGACCACCTTGAGACATATCAGGTACGGTCGGGCTGAAGACCTAAACTTTAGCGCTGCTTGGGAGGCAACCCAAGGTGTTTTTAGATAAGTGTGGGGAAGATGTGCGGAGAGTTGTGTGAAGGTGATGATAGGAAGTCGGATTATCTACAACATTTGTTGTGTCAAACTTCACCATGTCAATGTACTCTTTCCTTAGTCTTGTTATGTTCTTTAGTATTAAAATATTGGTATTAGTTGTAAAAAAAAAAAAAATTGGGATTTGAGAGTATTAGCGGAAGCTAATGTTTTTGGTTAGAAGCAATCTTTCCCTCAAAACCATACATTGGGACAATGTATCCCAAGTGTGGGGATGAGGGGAATTTTTTGAGAGTTTTAAAATTTTTTTCTGAAGCCAAGTGAAAATTGTCAAAATTTGAAAACTTGATATTGTTCCACTTGACACACCGATACCCATTCCTAGTCATTTCTTGGTGAGTGTTTGAGCCACTTATGATTATTAATGATGCTTTCTTTGTTTTGAGTGGCGGTGTGTTTATTGTGTTAATAGAACTTGTATATGAATTCTTGTTAAATCCTAGAGTTAGCATGCTTTTGAAAATGATAGGGGACTTTTAGGTAGCCTCGTCTAGACGTGTGAGAGTGTGGGATTGGTGGGTTGGACCTCATGCGTTACATATATGAGCTTGGTATTGTGAGGGGTGGGGGTTTGGTCCTTAGAAAGCCATGTTGATCCTTAGACCATTCGATTGTGACCCGAGCCTACTTCCTACAAAAATTTTACCTTTTGAGATGACCCGGTTTAGGAGATTTAGTATGTAGTATTGATGTTCTTGTATATATTGTTGAGTTTGATGTGTTATGAAAAAAAAAAAAAAGAAAAAAAAAAAGAGAAAGAGTAAAATATGAAAAAAAAAAGTATTTAGTTGCAATAGTAGTTGAGAATGTTGAAGAAGTTGTGTATATAATTGATGTTTGCTTTGTTTTGTAGTAGAAATAAAAACCGGGTCAAATCAATTAGCTCTCGCATATATATTTTTCCATTTTCCTACCTTTGCACCTAGCCCCGTTACAACCCGTAAGTCCTTTTGATTCATAAGCATGCTAAATACTCAATAGGAGGAGACTTTATTTTTATACAAGCTTATTGTCGCACAAACACACACACGCATGGAGTGGTTTAGCATTATGCTAATAATTCTTGTTACCGAGAGATTTTTGTGAGGGGTGTGTCTTGTGGTATGATTGAAAGTTAGTAAAAGGACGGCACATTTAGCTTGGTTTGCATGTTTGATCGCTTTGGTTTTGAAATAGTTTTTGAATGGGTTGCTTGGGACAAGCAACGGGTAAGTGTGGGGATGTGACGGGTGGTCCACGGGACAACCCTTAAGTGTGTTAAAAGATAAGTTAATCCCCCATTTGATCATGTAATTGTCTTGAATTAGATGACTACGTTTGCTTGTGTTTCAGGTACATTTGGGGCTTAAAAGTGTGGAAATTAAGCTTCGAATAGGCGCGACTTAATTAGAGGATTGAAGACGGAGAATAAATGAAAAAAATAAAATTTTGGAATTGAAGAATTAAGAAGATAACATGATAGAGGAGGAAATTACGAGAACGTAGGCGAAAACGGTGAAGAAAACGGAGTTGAAACAAGAAAGTTATGAAGAAAACAAAAATTGATTGCTGAAGCCTACCGTAACTTACGGTGGTACCGTAATTTACGGTAGACTCTGACAAAAATTGATGCCGTAACTCAGTTTAACTCCACCGTAAACCATTTTAAGCCACCGTAACTTACGGTGGTACCGTAATTTACGGTGGAGGCCAGCGTGAAACTTGTAACTCCCTCATTTAAGGTTGTTTATGGTGCCTTTTCATCATCTAATCATTCCCATTCATTTTGTAACTCCTGAGGGGCGAATTTGGGGTGTTCTAAGGTGTTCTTGAGTGATCTAAACATGAAGACTTTGTTTTTGATTCCAATGGACAAAGGTTCGATTGTGATGATGGTTCATAACACTATGAGCGGCTAGGTTTGCTTGGTGATCGTCTCGGATGTAAAGTTTTATTTGTGACAATTATGCTTGTTCTTTAATTTCTGGAATATTAGACTGTGCATGTGTTGTTAGTTTATTATGGTGTTTGATTGATTGTTTGTAAATTGTTGATGTATGTTTGATCATAGTTCTAAACCATACGTTCTTGGTGCCGTTGGCAATCGAGATATCATGGGAGGGATTAGGGTTGGATATGTGTTGATTGGTCATCGGGTAACAACCTCGCGTTCTAGGAATCCGAGTACTTAGTTCCCTTTCATCACAAACAATTGATCTTACATGAGCCATGTCTATGTGGTTCTTTCCAGTTGAACATGAACGTTAGTTGTCTCTTAAAACTTGAAACTCGGGATGATCACTATCCTCTTATCTGTTACAAAGCTTGACTTTGATTTGTATTCTAATTTAGTAATTCTAGATAATTAAAACCAATCAACCCAAACATTGAAATTTACATTTCTTGCAATTTAGATTAATCTAGTTAGTTAGACATACATTGAGATAACACATATTCCACAAACTCCCTGTGTTCGATACCCACTTACCGCTAGCTAATTAGTTGTAACTGGATTAAATTTGATTGTGACCACGACATCACGTCAAATTTTGGCGCCGTTGCCGGGGAGTAGTGCGCAACGTGTGTTATTTTTTATCCTTTTTAGTTTGTTATTTTTCTGGTTTATGCTGGGTGTGTTAGTGTGCAGTTATTGACAGGTACATGCGTACTAGGAGCTCTCACAAGCTATCACCTTTGGCATTTGATCCGGAAATGAGTTACCAAGAAGAGTACGATTACGGTGATTATTATGATGAATATTCTCAACTTTCATATGAAGGCCCTCAGATGTACGATTAAGACTATTATCATGCTCAATATACATTTGATCAGTATGGTTATGAATGTGTAACTCAACAACCTACTTTGCACTATCAGTCACATAAATCTGAAAGTCTTGACGAGATGATGAGAAAGAGACACATGGTTCATGTTGAAAAAGAATTAACAAAACCTCATTTGTCAATGGAAGAATGAGTAGAACTTTTGGAATGGAAATATGATTTATTACCAAAAGAGGTGAAAGAGATGAGGCCAGGGACGTCGATATTGGAAAAACGTCAAGCAAAACAACACTGGATATATGTGCAGATTGAACAAATGACACCTATGGGTGATGTAGAAGAAAAGGTTGTGAGTCCTCCCGAACTTGAAACTGAATTATTAGGGCCAAATGAGGAATATACAATTGAAATTATTGTGGAGGAACCACCTATGGAGAGCAAAGTTGAGGGCCTTTTACTTGATGAACCAATCAAAGTTGATTACAACTCTCCGGCTGTGGTGGTTATGGAAACCAAGAGTGTTAAGGATGCATGTTTAGAAACTAGGAAGGTGGCACTTCATGATGTGGGAGATTTCATTCATAAGTTATGTTTATGGGAGATTTTGGATTTGTTGGGCACAGAAAACGAAGTAGTGAAGTGGAGAGTAAACTACCGAGCATTTGTTGGAAATTCAGTAGGAAAATGTGGATTTAAAGAATTTTGCAAAGAAAGATGGGACGTGACAAAGCACACACACAATAGAAGAATCAAACACCGTGCTTACATCAGCAACGAAAAAGGTAAATGTGCATTGAGACCACCTTGAGACATATCAGGTACGGTCGGGCTGAAGACCTAAACTTTAGCGCTGCTTGGGAGGCAACCCAAGGTGTTTTTAGATAAGTGTGGGGAAGATGTGCGGAGAGTTGTGTGAAGGTGATGATAGGAAGTCGGATTATCTACAACATTTGTTGTGTCAAACTTCACCATGTCAATGTACTCTTTCCTTAGTCTTGTTATGTTCTTTAGTATTAAAATATTGGTATTAGTTGTAAAAAAAAAAAAAATTGGGATTTGAGAGTATTAGCGGAAGCTAATGTTTTTGGTTAGAAGCAATCTTTCCCTCAAAACCATACATTGGGACAATGTATCCCAAGTGTGGGGATGAGGGGAATTTTTTGAGAGTTTTAAAAATTTTTTCTGAAGCCAAGTGAAAATTGTCAAAATTTGAAAACTTGATATTGTTCCACTTGACACACCGATACCCATTCCTAGTCATTTCTTGGTGAGTGTTTGAGCCACTTATGATTATTAATGATGCTTTCTTTGTTTTGAGTGGCGGTGTGTTTATTGTGTTAATAGAACTTGTATATGAATTCTTGTTAAATCCTAGAGTTAGCATGCTTTTGAAAATGATAGGGGACTTTTAGGTAGCCTCGTCTAGACGTGTGAGAGTGTGGGATTGGTGGGTTGGACCTCATGCGTTACATATATGAGCTTGGTATTGTGAGGGGTGGGGGTTTGGTCCTTAGAAAGCCATGTTGATCCTTAGACCATTCGATTGTGACCCGAGCCTACTTCCTACAAAAATTTTACCTTTTGAGATGACCCGGTTTAGGAGATTTAGTATGTAGTATTGATGTTCTTGTATATATTGTTGAGTTTGATGTGTTATGAAAAAAAAAAAAAAAAGAAAAAAAAAAGAGAAAGAGTAAAATATGAAAAAAAAAAAAGTATTTAGTTGCAATAGTAGTTGAGAATGTTGAAGAAGTTGTGTATATAATTGATGTTTGCTTTGTTTTGTAGTAGAAATAAAAACCGGGTCAAATCAATTAGCTCTCGCATATATATTTTTCCATTTTCCTACCTTTGCACCTAGCCCCGTTACAACCCGTAAGTCCTTTTGATTCATAAGCATGCTAAATACTCAATAGGAGGAGACTTTATTTTTATACAAGCTTATTGTCGCACAAACACACACACGCATGGAGTGGTTTAGCATTATGCTAATAATTCTTGTTACCGAGAGATTTTTGTGAGGGGTGTGTCTTGTGGTATGATTGAAAGTTAGTAAAAGGACGGCACATTTAGCTTGGTTTGCATGTTTGATCGCTTTGGTTTTGAAATAGTTTTTGAATGGGTTGCTTGGGACAAGCAACGGGTAAGTGTGGGGATGTGACGGGTGGTCCACGGGACAACCCTTAAGTGTGTTAAAAGATAAGTTAATCCCCCATTTGATCATGTAATTGTCTTGAATTAGATGACTACGTTTGCTTGTGTTTCAGGTACATTTGGGGCTTAAAAGTGTGGAAATTAAGCTTCGAATAGGCGCGACTTAATTAGAGGATTGAAGACGGAGAATAAATGAAAAAAATAAAATTTTGGAATTGAAGAATTAAGAAGATAACATGATAGAGGAGGAAATTACGAGAACGTAGGCGAAAACGGTGAAGAAAACGGAGTTGAAACAAGAAAGTTATGAAGAAAACAAAAATTGATTGCTGAAGCCTACCGTAACTTACGGTGGTACCGTAATTTACGGTAGACTCTGACAAAAATTGATGCCGTAACTCAGTTTAACTCCACCGTAAACCATTTTAAGCCACCGTAACTTACGGTGGTACCGTAATTTACGGTGGAGGCCAGCGTGAAACTTGTAACTCCCTCATTTAAGGTTGTTTATGGTGCCTTTTCATCATCTAATCATTCCCATTCATTTTGTAACTCCTGAGGGGCGAATTTGGGGTGTTCTAAGGTGTTCTTGAGTGATCTAAACATGAAGACTTTGTTTTTGATTCCAATGGACAAAGGTTCGATTGTGATGATGGTTCATAACACTATGAGCGGCTAGGTTTGCTTGGTGATCGTCTCGGATGTAAAGTTTTATTTGTGACAATTATGCTTGTTCTTTAATTTCTGGAATATTAGACTGTGCATGTGTTGTTAGTTTATTATGGTGTTTGATTGATTGTTTGTAAATTGTTGATGTATGTTTGATCATAGTTCTAAACCATACGTTCTTGGTGCCGTTGGCAATCGAGATATCATGGGAGGGATTAGGGTTGGATATGTGTTGATTGGTCATCGGGTAACAACCTCGCGTTCTAGGAATCCGAGTACTTAGTTCCCTTTCATCACAAACAATTGATCTTACATGAGCCATGTCTATGTGGTTCTTTCCAGTTGAACATGAACGTTAGTTGTCTCTTAAAACTTGAAACTCGGGATGATCACTATCCTCTTATCTGTTACAAAGCTTGACTTTGATTTGTATTCTAATTTAGTAATTCTAGATAATTAAAACCAATCAACCCAAACATTGAAATTTACATTTCTTGCAATTTAGATTAATCTAGTTAGTTAGACATACATTGAGATAACACATATTCCACAAACTCCCTGTGTTCGATACCCACTTACCGCTAGCTAATTAGTTGTAACTGGATTAAATTTGATTGTGACCACGACATCACGTCAAATTTTGGCGCCGTTGCCGGGGAGTAGTGCGCAACGTGTGTTATTTTTTATCCTTTTTAGTTTGTTATTTTTCTGGTTTATGCTGGGTGTGTTAGTGTGCAGTTATTGACAGGTACATGCGTACTAGGAGCTCTCACAAGCTATCACCTTTGGCATTTGATCCGGAAATGAGTTACCAAGAAGAGTACGATTACGGTGATTATTATGATGAATATTCTCAACTTTCATATGAAGGCCCTCAGATGTACGATTAAGACTATTATCATGCTCAATATACATTTGATCAGTATGGTTATGAATGTGTAACTCAACAACCTACTTTGCACTATCAGTCACATAAATCTGAAAGTCTTGACGAGATGATGAGAAAGAGACACATGGTTCATGTTGAAAAAGAATTAACAAAACCTCATTTGTCAATGGAAGAATGAGTAGAACTTTTGGAATGGAAATATGATTTATTACCAAAAGAGGTGAAAGAGATGAGGCCAGGGACGTCGATATTGGAAAAACGTCAAGCAAAACAACACTGGATATATGTGCAGATTGAACAAATGACACCTATGGGTGATGTAGAAGAAAAGGTTGTGAGTCCTCCCGAACTTGAAACTGAATTATTAGGGCCAAATGAGGAATATACAATTGAAATTATTGTGGAGGAACCACCTATGGAGAGCAAAGTTGAGGGCCTTTTACTTGATGAACCAATCAAAGTTGATTACAACTCTCCGGCTGTGGTGGTTATGGAAACCAAGAGTGTTAAGGATGCATGTTTAGAAACTAGGAAGGTGGCACTTCATGATGTGGGAGATTTCATTCATAAGTTATGTTTATGGGAGATTTTGGATTTGTTGGGCACAGAAAACGAAGTAGTGAAGTGGAGAGTAAACTACCGAGCATTTGTTGGAAATTCAGTAGGAAAATGTGGATTTAAAGAATTTTGCAAAGAAAGATGGGACGTGACAAAGCACACACACAATAGAAGAATCAAACACCGTGCTTACATCAGCAACGAAAAAGGTAAATGTGCATTGAGACCACCTTGAGACATATCAGGTACGGTCGGGCTGAAGACCTAAACTTTAGCGCTGCTTGGGAGGCAACCCAAGGTGTTTTTAGATAAGTGTGGGGAAGATGTGCGGAGAGTTGTGTGAAGGTGATGATAGGAAGTCGGATTATCTACAACATTTGTTGTGTCAAACTTCACCATGTCAATGTACTCTTTCCTTAGTCTTGTTATGTTCTTTAGTATTAAAATATTGGTATTAGTTGTAAAAAAAAAAAAATTGGGATTTGAGAGTATTAGCGGAAGCTAATGTTTTTGGTTAGAAGCAATCTTTCCCTCAAAACCATACATTGGGACAATGTATCCCAAGTGTGGGGATGAGGGGAATTTTTTGAGAGTTTTAAAAATTTTTTCTGAAGCCAAGTGAAAATTGTCAAAATTTGAAAACTTGATATTGTTCCACTTGACACACCGATACCCATTCCTAGTCATTTCTTGGTGAGTGTTTGAGCCACTTATGATTATTAATGATGCTTTCTTTGTTTTGAGTGGCGGTGTGTTTATTGTGTTAATAGAACTTGTATATGAATTCTTGTTAAATCCTAGAGTTAGCATGCTTTTGAAAATGATAGGGGACTTTTAGGTAGCCTCGTCTAGACGTGTGAGAGTGTGGGATTGGTGGGTTGGACCTCATGCGTTACATATATGAGCTTGGTATTGTGAGGGGTGGGGGTTTGGTCCTTAGAAAGCCATGTTGATCCTTAGACCATTCGATTGTGACCCGAGCCTACTTCCTACAAAAATTTTACCTTTTGAGATGACCCGGTTTAGGAGATTTAGTATGTAGTATTGATGTTCTTGTATATATTGTTGAGTTTGATGTGTTATGAAAAAAAAAAAAAAGAAAAAAAAAAGAGAAAGAGTAAAATATGAAAAAAAAAAGTATTTAGTTGCAATAGTAGTTGAGAATGTTGAAGAAGTTGTGTATATAATTGATGTTTGCTTTGTTTTGTAGTAGAAATAAAAACCGGGTCAAATCAATTAGCTCTCGCATATATATTTTTCCATTTTCCTACCTTTGCACCTAGCCCCGTTACAACCCGTAAGTCCTTTTGATTCATAAGCATGCTAAATACTCAATAGGAGGAGACTTTATTTTTATACAAGCTTATTGTCGCACAAACACACACACGCATGGAGTGGTTTAGCATTATGCTAATAATTCTTGTTACCGAGAGATTTTTGTGAGGGGTGTGTCTTGTGGTATGATTGAAAGTTAGTAAAAGGACGGCACATTTAGCTTGGTTTGCATGTTTGATCGCTTTGGTTTTGAAATAGTTTTTGAATGGGTTGCTTGGGACAAGCAACGGGTAAGTGTGGGGATGTGACGGGTGGTCCACGGGACAACCCTTAAGTGTGTTAAAAGATAAGTTAATCCCCCATTTGATCATGTAATTGTCTTGAATTAGATGACTACGTTTGCTTGTGTTTCAGGTACATTTGGGGCTTAAAAGTGTGGAAATTAAGCTTCGAATAGGCGCGACTTAATTAGAGGATTGAAGACGGAGAATAAATGAAAAAAATAAAATTTTGGAATTGAAGAATTAAGAAGATAACATGATAGAGGAGGAAATTACGAGAACGTAGGCGAAAACGGTGAAGAAAACGGAGTTGAAACAAGAAAGTTATGAAGAAAACAAAAATTGATTGCTGAAGCCTACCGTAACTTACGGTGGTACCGTAATTTACGGTAGACTCTGACAAAAATTGATGCCGTAACTCAGTTTAACTCCACCGTAAACCATTTTAAGCCACCGTAACTTACGGTGGTACCGTAATTTACGGTGGAGGCCAGCGTGAAACTTGTAACTCCCTCATTTAAGGTTGTTTATGGTGCCTTTTCATCATCTAATCATTCCCATTCATTTTGTAACTCCTGAGGGGCGAATTTGGGGTGTTCTAAGGTGTTCTTGAGTGATCTAAACATGAAGACTTTGTTTTTGATTCCAATGGACAAAGGTTCGATTGTGATGATGGTTCATAACACTATGAGCGGCTAGGTTTGCTTGGTGATCGTCTCGGATGTAAAGTTTTATTTGTGACAATTATGCTTGTTCTTTAATTTCTGGAATATTAGACTGTGCATGTGTTGTTAGTTTATTATGGTGTTTGATTGATTGTTTGTAAATTGTTGATGTATGTTTGATCATAGTTCTAAACCATACGTTCTTGGTGCCGTTGGCAATCGAGATATCATGGGAGGGATTAGGGTTGGATATGTGTTGATTGGTCATCGGGTAACAACCTCGCGTTCTAGGAATCCGAGTACTTAGTTCCCTTTCATCACAAACAATTGATCTTACATGAGCCATGTCTATGTGGTTCTTTCCAGTTGAACATGAACGTTAGTTGTCTCTTAAAACTTGAAACTCGGGATGATCACTATCCTCTTATCTGTTACAAAGCTTGACTTTGATTTGTATTCTAATTTAGTAATTCTAGATAATTAAAACCAATCAACCCAAACATTGAAATTTACATTTCTTGCAATTTAGATTAATCTAGTTAGTTAGACATACATTGAGATAACACATATTCCACAAACTCCCTGTGTTCGATACCCACTTACCGCTAGCTAATTAGTTGTAATTGGATTAAATTTGATTGTGACCACGACATCACGTCAAATTTTGGCGCCGTTGCCGGGGAGTAGTGCGCAACGTGTGTTATTTTTTATCCTTTTTAGTTTGTTATTTTTCTGGTTTATGCTGGGTGTGTTAGTGTGCAGTTATTGACAGGTACATGCGTACTAGGAGCTCTCACAAGCTATCACCTTTGGCATTTGATCCGGAAATGAGTTACCAAGAAGAGTACGATTACGGTGATTATTATGATGAATATTCTCAACTTTCATATGAAGGCCCTCAGATGTACGATTAAGACTATTATCATGCTCAATATACATTTGATCAGTATGGTTATGAATGTGTAACTCAACAACCTACTTTGCACTATCAGTCACATAAATCTGAAAGTCTTGACGAGATGATGAGAAAGAGACACATGGTTCATGTTGAAAAAGAATTAACAAAACCTCATTTGTCAATGGAAGAATGAGTAGAACTTTTGGAATGGAAATATGATTTGTTACCAAAAGAGGTGAAAGAGATGAGGCCAGGGACGTCGATATTGGAAAAACGTCAAGCAAAACAACACTGGATATATGTGCAGATTGAACAAATGACACCTATGGGTGATGTAGAAGAAAAGGTTGTGAGTCCTCCCGAACTTGAAACTGAATTATTAGGGCCAAATGAGGAATATACAATTGAAATTATTGTGGAGGAACCACCTATGGAGAGCAAAGTTGAGGGCCTTTTACTTGATGAACCAATCAAAGTTGATTACAACTCTCCGGCTGTGGTGGTTATGGAAACCAAGAGTGTTAAGGATGCATGTTTAGAAACTAGGAAGGTGGCACTTCATGATGTGGGAGATTTCATTCATAAGTTATGTTTATGGGAGAGTTTGGATTTGTTGGGCACAGAAAACGAAGTAGTGAAGTGGAGAGTAAACTACCGAGCATTTGTTGGAAATTCGGTAGGAAAATGTGGATTTAAAGAATTTTGCAAAGAAAGATGGGACGTGACAAAACACACACACAATAGAAGAATCAAACACCGTGCTTACATCAGCAACGAAAAAGGTAAATGTGCATTGAGACCACCTTGAGACATATCAGGTACGGTCGGGCTGAAGACCTAAACTTTAGCGCTGCTTGGGAGGCAACCCAAGGTGTTTTTAGATAAGTGTGGGGAAGATGTGCGGAGAGTTGTGTGAAGGTGATGATAGGAAGTCGGATTATCTACAACATCTGTTGTGTCAAACTTCACCAGGTCAATGTACTCTTTCCTTAGTCTTGTTATGTTCTTTAGTATTAAAATATTGGTATTAGTTGTAAAAAAAAAAATTGGGATTTGAGAGTATTAGCGGAAGCTAATGTTTTTGGTTAGAAGCGATCTTTCCCTCAAAACCATACATTGGGACAATGTATCCCAAGTGTGGGGATGAGGGGAATTTTTTGAGAATTTTAAAAATTTTTCTGAAGACAAGCGAAAATTGTCAAAATTTGAAAACTTGATATTGTTCCACTTGACACACCGATACCCATTCCTAGTCATTTCTTGGTGAGTGTTTGAGCCACTTATGATTATTAATGATGCTTTCTTTGTTTTGAGTGGCGGTGTGTTTATTGTGTTAATAGAACTTGTATATGAATTCTTGTTAAATCCTAGAGTTAGAATGCTTTTGAAAATGATAGGGGACTTTTAGGTAGCCTCGTCTAGACGTGTGAGAGTGTGGGATTGGTGGGTTGGACCTCATGCGTTACATATATGAGCTTGGTATTGTGAGGGGTGGGGGTTTGGTCCTTAGAAAGCCATGTTGAGCCTTAGACCATTCGATTGTGACCCGAGCCTACTTCCTACAAAAATTTTACCTTTTGAGATGACCCGGTTTAGGAGATTTAGTATGTAGTATTGATGTTCTTGTATATATTGTTGAGTTTGATGTGTTATGAAAAAAAAAAAGAGAAAGAGTAAAATATGAAAAAAAAAAAAAAGTATTTAGTTGCAATAGTAGTTGAGAATGTTGAAGAAGTTGTGTATATAATTGATGTTTGCTTTGTTTTGTAGTAGAAATAAAACCGGGTCAAATCAATTAGCTCTCGCATATATATTTTTCCATTTTCCTACCTTTGCACCTAGCCCCGTTACAACCCGTAAGTCATTTTGATTCATAAGCATGCTAAATACTCAATAGGAGGAGACTTTATTTTTATACAAGCTTATTGTCGCACAAACACACACACGCATGGAGTGGTTTAGCATTATGCTAATAATTCTTGTTACCGAGAGATTTTTGTGAGGGGTGTGTCTTGTGGTATGATTGAAAGTTAGTAAAAGGACGGCACATTTAGCTTGGTTTGCATGTTTGATCGCTTTGGTTTTGAAATAGTTTTTGAATGGGTTGCTTGGGACAAGCAACGGGTAAGTGTGGGGATGTGATGGGTGGTCCACGGGACAACCCTTAAGTGTGTTAAAAGATAAGTTAATCCCCCATTTGATCATGTAATTGTCTTGAATTAGATGACTACGTTTGCTTGTGTTTCAGGTACATTTGGGGCTTAAAAGTGTGGAAATTAAACTTCGAATAGGCGCGACTTAATTAGAGGATTGAAGACGGAGAATAAATGAAAAAATAAAATTTTGGAATTGAAGAATTAAGAAGATAACATGATAGAGGATGAAATTACGAGAACGTAGGCGAAAACGGTGAAGAAAACGGAGTTGAAACGAGAAAGTTATGAAGAAAACAAAAATTGATTGCTGAAGCCTACCGTAACTTACGGTGGTACCGTAATTTACGGTAGACTCTGACAAAAATTGATGCCGTAACTCAGTTTAACTCCACCGTAAACCATTTTAAGCCACCGTAACTTACGGTGGTACCGTAATTTACGGTGGAGGCCAGCGTGAAACTTGTAACTCCCTCATTTAAGGTTGTTTATGGTGCCTTTTCATCATCTAATCATTCCCATTCATTTTGTAACTCCTGAGGGGCGAATTTGGGGTGTTCTAAGGTGTTCTTGAGTGATCTAAACATGAAGACTTTGTTTTTGATTCCAATGGACAAAGGTTCGATTGTGATGATGGTTCATAACACTATGAGCGGCTAGGTTTGCTTGGTGATCGTCTCGGATGTAAGGTTTTATTTGTGACAATTATGCTTGTTCTTTAATTTCTGGAATATTAGACTGTGCATGTGTTGTTAGTTTATTATGGTGTTTGATTGATTGTTTGTAAATTGTTGATGTATGTTTGATCATAGTTCTAAACCATACGTTCTTGGTGCCGTTGGCAATCGAGATATCATGGGAGGGATTAGGGTTGGATATGTGTTGATTGGTCATCGGGTAACAACCTCGCGTTCTAGGAATCCGAGTACTTAGTTCCCTTTCATCACAAACAATTGATCTTACATGAGCCATGTCTATGTGGTTCTTTCCAGTTGAACATGAACGTTAGTTGTCTCTTAAAACTTGAAACTCGGGATGATCACTATCCTCTTATCTGTTACAAAACTTGACTTTGATTTGTATTCTAATTTAGTAATTCTAGATAATTAAAACCAATCAACCCAAACATTGAAATTTACATTTCTTGCAATTTAGATTAATCTAGTTAGTTAGACATACATTGAGATAACACATATTCCACAAACTCCCTGTGTTCGATACCCACTTACCGCTAGCTAATTAGTTGTAACTGGATTAAATTTGATTGTGACCACGACATCACGTCAATTGTCACGTGAAACGAGCTCGAACCGGTTAAATTATAGTAAAGTTTATATATATATTGTTGAATTTGAAAATATAATGACAACTTGTGTTGTCGGGGCGTCCAAAAACAGGGGAAACTCTACCCGTTTTTCGAGAAAATCCGTAAAATAATTAACCAATCGACAACAAACGACTTTTATAGAATTAAATACAAGTGTATAACATTTCTGACGGCACTTTACAACATACGAAAACGACAATTCTTTTATGAAAACGAGTATAGCTTATATACTTATTTCGAACATCCAAATTCGGATATTTTTCATAAACGACTACGAGGTTTGGTTTAAACATCAAAAATACGGAAACTCTTTACAAAATAAATATGATTATTCTATTTATTTTCAAACACAACAATTCGACGATTCTTTTATAAAATAAATATAACTATTATATTTATTTTAAACAACACGGATTCACTTTTATAAAAATAAATATAGTATATATTTATTTTAAACATCCAACAACTCGATAACAATTTTATAGAATAAATATAACGTTTTATATTTATTGCCAACGCCTAAACGGCGTACTACATATCAACATACGACTTCTCAAAACAAGCTAACAAGCATAACTTCTTCACTTCTTTCAAGTTAACAACAAACCGTCGAATCGTTCGGTTAACGATTCGGTAGAGCTCGATGACACGTAGTTTAGTTACTGTGTTTATTTAGAAACTTATAAGATATTCCGTGTTAGGAACATTGTAGAATGCACGCTAGCGAGTCCCGTCTTGGAAACGACATCACGTAGTCATATATAGCTAGCCTTGCACAGGAATATTCAGATGAGTTCATAACCCCACCTTCTTATGGTTTTACATGTTTATAAATGTTTTCGGGGTGGAAAGACATGCACGTTTTGCAGAAACACACAAAGTTTTCGACTAACAAAGACTGCATATTTTAGACAAAGCACGTTTGCAAGAACATACAAAGTTTTTGAACGAACAAAAACTCATATTTCTAAATCATGTTACGAATGGATTTCGAGGAACTCAAATGGTTTACAAATGGATCATACTAAATATACCGGTTTTTATAAAACTAATGCGTATTATCGAAATGGGAATGATTTTCATGACTAGGGATGGGATCGTCTGGTGATAATATAGAGAGACTGGGGAGTCAGCCTTAGAGGCTGGGGAGGTTCAGCCTTAGAGGCTAGGGTAAAATACATGTTACAATTATATACAGACATTATATACATGGTATGATTAGCTTAAGGAGGGTTTACTACTTAGATCATGTGAGTGGGTAGGTGGTACTTGAGGCCATTAATCCTCGTTGTAGGACCGAGGGACTTCACACATACCAGTTACAATTTGCTAGGTTTGAGTTTTCCTGCATCACTTCACACATACCAGTGGCTTTGCAACCCATTGGTGATCTCTTTTTCCTTATTGCTACATACCAGGGACATTTATACATACAAATCATATTTCAAAGGTTTATACATACATACTTACAGAAATACTTGATTTATACAAATTAAAGACCATGTTTTATACAAATTCAAAGCATAAGATTTTTGCGGGCATGGAGTCAAAGTCAGGGTGGGCATTGACGGTTACACGAACATTACAAAAACAAGAGTTTACAAATACATGGTTTTACGACATTAATGCGTTACAAATACAAAGTTTCCATATAACTTGGCAAGAAAATGATTTCTAAATTCGTTTTCTCACTATTATTTCACAAACCGGTTATTCAAAAGATTTATTTCAAATCTTTTACAAACAAACTATGAACTCGCTCAACTTTATGTTGACTTTTTCGCATGTTTCTTTCTCATGTTACTTTTCAAAGTTATGGCACGGTTGGAATAAGAGAACTATTGGAGATACGAGTACTTAGTGGCGTTCAATTTCTAGAAGTCTTAGCTTATATTTGCTTCCGCTGTGCAATGAAGATACCAGTCCAGACACGCCAGCTCTGATAATTTCGGGGTGTGACACACTTGGCCTAAGTCTTGAAGATTTGCAGGATCTCCTTGATCTTCCACTTAGCAGGGATGATGATGACACAGATGCCTTAGTCTTTGAGTTACAACTCAAAGGGCAAATAAGGGAACTGCTGATGAGGCAATAAAGATCTACAAATAATGAAGAGTTTTGGCATTATCTGTTCTAGGGGGAGATTGTTGGGATTGAACCCTTCCAAAGGAACAGATAGTTAAAGCCAAAACTGGATCAGAGCAGTGGATCCAGAATAAGCAGATGTTATGTATACAAGTCTCTCCCCTTGAAAGTGGTTTCAACATCTGCTGACCTCCTATCTACTGATCGTACAAACTGCTGACCTACAAACTGCTGATCAAGTAAAAGACTGATGGAAGACTAAAGCTCTGCTGTTCAATCTACTGCCTTGAGTCAAGCTCTGCTAATTATGACAAGTACTGCTGGGTTCACATCAGTGGAAGGATGCAGCAGTAGTTTAGATGTCTTTATATAATGAAATGTAATAACAGTAGTTAGCATAGCAGAGGTTGTATAGATCAGAGGTTAGAGTTTGTTAGGAGGTTAGATGTCACTTTCATGGTGACGTCAGCTTAGATGCTTCAGTGGTTTGCTCGTGCCTATAAATAGAACAGTGCTCTGTACTATTCTATTAGCTCTTTCACTATTGTCACCACCCCGATATTTACACGTTTACCGGTGGGCCCGGTGGGGAGTATCGTGACGTAGTTGATATCATCATAGTCAAACAACACAATATATAAATGCACAGCGGAAGCAAAGATAGATTAATTTCAACTTTAATAAATTGTAATATTAAATATCACAAATAGTTGAAACAGATCCACAGGCGGATCAAAATAAAAAGGAAAATATTGTTCAACAGTTTTATTGACATCCAAGCTTGCGAGACTTATTGAGGACGCTAGGAGAAAGCCAGCCTAGTTCGAGTAGTACCTGCACTTAACCTTTTGGAAAAATACGTCAGTTTACACTGGTAAATACAATTTAACTGACTCATTTTAAAAAGGTTTGAAAATTGATTTGAATGCACGTGGCACAAAACTTTTTATAACTTGGGATAATTATTTGAATATAATCTTGTAAAAGAATTACATGTTTCTTATGCATTTAGTAGCCCGATCCATAGACCCGGTTAAAGATCAATAGACACACCACATTATTTGGTTAGGCACTGACGGGTGTACGCCTACACCCCGTGCTTAGGTCGTGGCCATCTCGTAAGATGATGCCAAGGATATCCGGGACATGGTCATTAACCCCCCAAAGGCTTTAAGCAAACAAAACATTTCAAAACGGAGTATATCAATGATTTAACCTCTATTCGATTAAAGATTCAATGCCCGACCAAGCGGTATTTTATATACCATACCCCAAGCCCGTATAGGGAAAATAAGTTAAAAGTATTTACCTTTGCAAGTATAAATCACAATTAGCAAGTGCATGTAGCTTTTACTGGGTCTCCTATTCTGGAACAATGGTTTATAATAACCTATTAGATTTCTAACGGGTCTTTATTTAAGCTTAAGCATAGACCGGTTAGTTTTAAAGGAAGATACGGTTCAAACGCACGATTAAGCAAAGACCGGAATGGAATGTGATTTAGACCCGACAAGTTTGAAGACTTGTATGATATGGGTAACCTAAACACATTCTGGATTTTGAGACAAAAATGATAAGGTTTGACCCGTTTCGGTCAATTTATGCAAACTAGTTACATAAAGCGAACCGAACGCGAAAAGGGCGTAACGGGTAACCATAAGAGTCATATATAAGTTTCCTAAATTAATATGCCTTAAATATGTTGAGACATCAGTAAGATATCCCCTATTATGCCCGAAATGGATTTAAACTCAAACTATGCCTCGTAAGGGCATTTTGGTCATTTAAAAGGTTATAAAAGAGTTTAATTAGTAATCTGAGTTACAGGTCTGGTTTATTAAGTAAATAAACTTAATTTAATAAGTTATAACAGTAGGGTATGACCTATATGTGAAATTTATCATTTAAAACCAAACTATGCATTTTAGGGGTATTTTGGTAATTTCACTTAGGCTTAAAAGGTCAAAACTGGAAACTTGAGTTTACAAAATTTTACTTACTGTTAATATATAAAAATATACTAAAAATATCAGTAGGTATCAACCTTATATGTTTAATATAGTTTTATTACATACTATGTGTTAAAAACGCTTAAAAAGGCGATTTGGAGCCATTTCCGGGTTTTCAAAGGAAAGCTAATATTTTTATAATTCCAGAAGGCTCAAAATATTTCATTTATCAAATAAAATCACTAGAAAAAGGTTTGGGGTCAAAAGGATTTGTAAAACTCATTTTATGGCTTAAAAGGGCAAAACCGGCATTAACCGAATTAAACTTAGAGACCTATGTTATGCTCAGCCAAAAATTAAATAAAAATCTTCAAAATCCCAAAATATTATATTACATCAGTGGGTAAAAAGTTTGATATCAAAAAGTGGGTTTAGATAGGCTATATGCTAATTACGCCATTTAATTACTAAAAAGCTTTCTGATTACGCTAATGAGTATAACTCTTAATCTAGACCTCAAACCGATGTCAAATTTTAGGTGCAAGTTTATAAATCAGTAACTAAGGTTTCTACTCTTTTACTTTTTCAAAAATCACGTTTTATAGTCAAAAGGGCATAATAGTCAACATTTAAGCACTTAACGGAAACATGCATATGAATCGGATAACTATTGAACCAAGGTGTATAATCTCAGAGGGTTATACATATATGAAACCTGGTCCAAATAAAGCTCTAAGGCAATTCTAAAACATGCTTAAACAGGTCAGAACTGAAAGTCAAAGCAAAAGTCAATTTATGCGACTTTTGGTTCCGATCCGGTGTCGGGTTGAACATGTTTAGACATGTTCTTACATTAATTACCAAGTTATATTAGTGATCAAACAGGTTGCATGTCTCCTACATTGCTAATTATGCATTAATTTGAAAATAAGCATTCTGTTGACTTTTTAATAACAAGTTTGACCCGACAATTGGCCTAGTTAGAGTGGGAATCAGAGAGTACCCTTTAAGGGTTTATTACCCACATAATTACCTACTTATAGGTACTTTCAATTCGAGATTAGACTGAGTAAATTTTATTTAATCTCTAAGTCAAACCTTAATTACGACGGTTTGACTTTTAGCTAATTAACTAAGCTAAACTGAATTATGAAGGGTTAAGAACACTTACAAGAGTCCTAATCACGACTAGGGATCTTAAGGAAGCTTGCTTGGTGACCAGAGAGCTCCAGATGTGAGTCTTGTGAATTTTGTAAATGCAAGTGCCCAAATGTTGCAACTTAGGTGCTCTTATATATGCATTTTGATCACTTAGGATCATGCCAAAGAGGTCTACACATGTTATGAGATTAGTACAAGTGCCCATATTGCATGCTAAACCATTGGAGAGGCCTCTGGTATAAGAAAACAACCATTTTAAGTCGGTTACAGACCTGCAACTGGCACCTACAAGTTTTTCTGTCGCTGTGTCTCTCAAGCGGGCCACGTAAACCCTTAAGGGTTTCTTATGCGGGCCGCCTGGCCTGCCAGAACCAGCCAAACAAGTTTAAACAATTACATTTCAGTCCCTGGTCCTTTCATACGTGGTTTTATGTGTTTTTCTTGCACTTTTGGCCCTCTAACCTTACTTCCAAGGACTCCAAGACATGTTTAAACATTGGCAAGTCCTTGGTTAGCTTTGTGCTTACCCGAAAAGTCACAAATTTCTACGTTGACGCTTTTAACCCCTCGTATACGAATATTGTCATAACTTTCTCATACGATATCGAAACTTGGTGAAATTTTTACCACATATTCTAGTGAGTATAATTTATCATTACAAAGCTTCGGGTTTGCTAATAGGTCACTCAGAGGTATACTTTAAACATGTTGACACATTTAACCCCTGTAGTTTGTAATTCCTCACTTTCTTTCACGATTAGGTTCGTATGATCCATGATTTATTCGTTTAAGGTTATAAACATCATGTAGGGCTATTTTAGAATATATTTATCCTTTGTTGACACTTTGGACCCTTATATTCACATAGTTTCCTTGTTTGTCAACTTTAGTCCCTTTAACTAAATTCTTTACACGTTTAAAGTCCGTGACACGTGTCAATACATTATTGGACATGAATTTTCGAGGTGTTACATCCGCACCCCCTTAAAAGAAATCTTGACCTGGAGATTTACTGAAACAATTGAGGGTACTTTTCTTTCATCGTGGACTCCACCTCCCACGTGTATTCGGGACCTCTACGGGCATCCCATTTGTCCTTTACAATAGGCACATGCTTCCTTCGAAGCTTCTTTACCTGTCGATCCTCAATCGACAATGGTTTTTCCACAAATTTCAAGCTCTCATCTATATGCACATCCGTATGTGGTATGACTAGCGATTCGTCAGCTAGACATTTCTTCAGATTGCAGATGTGAAAAACATTGTGAATACCACTGAGCTCTTCAGGCAAGTTCAACTTATAAGCCACTGAACCAACACATTCGATAACCTCGAATGGTCCTATATACCTTGGGCTTAACTTGCCTTTCTTACCAAATCGCATCACCCCCTTCCAGGGTGATACCTTAAGCAAAACTTTATCACCAACCTCGAACTTCAGAGGTTTACGCTTTAAATTTGCGTAGCTTTTCTGCCTATCCCTGGCAGCTTTCAGGCGGTCACGAATCTGGACAATCTTGTCCGTTGTTTCAAAGACCAAATCAGGTCCTGAAAATTGAACTTCTCCTACTTCCGCCCAACAGATAGGTGTTCTGCATTTTCTACCATATAATGCCTCAAAAGGCGCAGCCTTGATGCTTGTATAGTAGCTATTGTTATAGGAGAATTCGATCAATGGCAGGTGGTTATCCCAACTACCACCTAAATCAATTACACATGCAAGAAGCATGTCTTCCAGAGTTTGGATTGTACGCTCACTTTGCCCATCTGTCTGTGGATGGTAAGCCGTACTAAAATTTAAGCGTGTGCCCAAAGACTGTTGGAAACTTTTCCAAAAATGAGAGGTGTATCTCGTATCTCTGTCAGAGATAATTGACACTGGTACGCCATGCAGAGCTACAATCTTATCTACGTACAATTGGCCTAACATGTCGGAGCTATAAGTCTCCTTAATGGGTAGGAAATGTGCTGACTTAGTCAACCTATCAACAATCACCCATATCGTATCATTTCCTTTCCTTGTCTTTGGCAATTTGGTGATGAAATCCATCGTCACCATTTCCCACTTCCACGTGGGAAGTTCAGGCTGTTGTAGCAAACCTGACGGCTTCTGATGCTCAGCTTTGACTTGCGTGCATGTCAAACATTTAGCTACATAGGCGGCTACAGACTTTTTCAAGCCTATCCACCAATAGTTTGCCTTTAGATCCTGGTACATCTTATCAGCTCCAGGATGAATGGAATATTTGGAGCTGTGGGCTTCCTGGAGGATAACATCCCGAAGTCCTCCATAAACTGGAACCCATATTCGTACATTTAACCTTAGTATTCCGTCCTTGTCATAGGATAACTGTTTTTCAGTTACTCCTAGCTTTTCATCAGGATAGTTAGCTTCCAACACAGCTTCTTTCTGTGCAGCTAACAACCTTTCATTCAAACTATTCTTTATCTCAATGCTCTTGGCATTGATTCTTATAGGCTTCACTCTTTCCTTCCGGCTTAAGGCGTCAGCAACCACATTTGCTTTGCCTGGATGGTATCTTATCTCACAATCATAATCATTTAAGGTTTCCATCCAGCGTCGTTGCCTCATGTTTAAATCCTTCTGATTAAACAAGTGTTGAAGGCTCTTGTGATCTGAATAGATCACACACTTGGTTCCATACAAGTAATGCCTCCATAGTTTTAGTGCAAATACAACGGCACCCAACTCCAAGTCATGGGTGGTGTAATTCTTCTCGTGCACCTTTAACTGTCGCGAAGCATAGGCAATGACTTTGCCTTTCTGCATGAGCACACAGCCCATTCCGGTGTGTGATGCATCACAGTATACTACAAATTCATCAATTCCATCAGGCAACGTCAATACAGGAGCGTTGCTCAACTTTTGCTTCAGAATATCAAAAGACTCTTGTTGCTTAGGCCCCCAGTCAAACTTACTTTTCTTGCGGGTGAGTAAAGTCAGGGGTGCTGCAATTCTTGAGAAGTTTTCGATAAATCGCCTATAGTATCCTGCTAAACCCAGGAAGCTACGAATCTCTGTAGGCGTCTTTGGCTCTTGCCAGTTCATAACTGCTTTAACCTTAGTGGGATCCACTTGGATACCACGCTCACTAACCACATGTCCAAGGAACTGGACTTCTCGAAGCCAAAATTCACACTTCGAAAATTTGGCGTAGAGTTTCTCACGATGTAGAAGTTTAAGAATACAGCGAAGGTGCTTCTCATGGTCAGCTTGGTTCTTCGAGTAGATGAGGATGTCGTCAATGAAGACGATGACAAATTTGTCCAAGTAGGGCTTGCAGACGCGATTCATGAGATCCATGAATGCGGCAGGTGCATTAGTGAGCCTAAATGGCATCACTAGGAACTCGTAATGACCATAACGAGTCCTAAATGCAGTCTTTTGTACATCTTCATCCTTAACTTTCAACTGATGATAGCCTGACCTCAAATCGATCTTAGAGAAGTAGCTTGCCCCTTGTAATTGATCGAACATATCGTCGATCCTGGGCAAAGGATACCTATTCTTGATTGTGACCTTATTAAGCTCACGGTAATCGATGCACAGACGCATCGATCCATCCTTCTTCTTGACAAACAAGATCGGTGCTCCCCAAGGAGACGAACTAGGTCTAATGAAACCTTTGGCTAGCAGATCATCTAACTGCGTCCTCAACTCCTTCATCTCTGTTGGTGCCAACCTATAAGGTGCTCTAGCAACAGGTGCTGCTCCAGGGATGATGTCAATTCGGAATTCCACTTGCCTATCTGGTGGTAAACCAGGTAGTTCTTCAGGAAAAACTTCAGGATATTCTGAGATGACGGGGATGTCTTCAATCTTAGGCTTCGGCTTATCAATAGTAACCTGTGCCATATAAATGACACAGCCCTTCTTCAGACATCTGGATGCCTTGAGCATGGACACTTGCTCAGGCAGTCCATATTAGGTGTCTCCCTGAATGGTAAGTGGCTCACCAGACAGAGTCTTAATTACCACTTGCTTCTTATTGCACACTATCTGGGCTTGGTTATGCAATAACCAATCCATACCTATCACTATATCAAAACCGGCTAGCTTAAAGGGAAGTAAGGACAAAGGAAAAGAGTGGTTCCTAATGGATATAACACATCCATCTAACACAGTTGAGGCGGTTTCTATGGTTCCATCAGCTACTTCTACCTCATACTTCACACTTAAGGCTTTTACAGGCAATTTCAACAACTCACAAAACTTGTTATCCACAAAAGACTTATCCGCTCCAGAATCAAACAATACTCTAGCATAAACATCATTTATGAGAAAAGTACCTGTGATCACGTTGTCGTCCTGAACAGCTTCCTTTGCATCCATCTTGAAGACCCTGGCATTGGTCTTTTTCCCATCCTCGGTTTTCTTGGTGATCTTTGGGCAATTTGACTTAATGTGCCCTTTTTCATTGCAAATGTAGCACGTTGCGTCCTTCAGCTTCTTGCACTCTAGGGTCTTATGTTTCGAAGATTTGCAAATCCCACATGGCCTCGACTAAGACTGGGATTTCGACTCAAGTTGGCACCTCCCAAAATGGTGCTTCTTACATACCTTACACTTGGGCTTATCCCCAGATTGATGCCCATCCTTTCTAGATCCAGACCCCTTCTTGTGGTCATTGGTTCCCCTGTGCTTCTTGTTTGACCGTCGTGAATTGTCATCTTCACGCTTCCTTTTCTCGGCATCCATCTTCCTCAGCGATCTCTGCCTGACCGCGTCCAGCGTAAGAGATAAGGATATATCAGCTACGGACCTGAACGTAGTTGGCCGAGAAGCTTTTACACTTGCCTTAATCTCTGGGGCTAAACCCCCAATGAAACGAGCTATTCTTTTGGGTTCCGGGGTCACCAGATAAGGAACCAACCTTGACATTGTGTTAAAGCTCGTAAGGTAAGCTTGGCAATCCAGATTTTTCATTACCAATGACAGAAAATCCGACTCGATCTTTTCAACCTCATGCTGAGGACAGTAGTTCTCCTTGATGAGGGTAACAAATTGTTCCCATTTCATACTGTACAGTGGAATCTTCCCAGTAGCTTGAATCAACGATCTCCACCAGGCTAAGGCCTCACCTTTGAACGATTGAGACACAAACTTTACTACATCCTTATCAGCGCACCCGCTGATATCAACTACGGTATCCATTTCATCCAACCAGGTCATGAAGTCAATTGCTCCTTTCTCCCCAGTAAAGTCTCTAGGTTTGCATGAGACGAAGTATTTATATATACAGGACTTACCTCGCGGTTCCTGTTTAAGCTCGATCCTCTTTAACGGGATACTTTGCTGGTTCGAGGAGTGATGATCGTCCTCATCCTTCTTTAGCTTATCTAGCTTAGAGGGTGGCTTACTATGAGCCTCAGAATGTGTTTTTGGTTTGGAATGGGGTGCTAATTGGGTCCTGCTTCGAGTACTACTTGATTCACTATACTGCCTCTCTATGGCTTTAGTGACAGCATTGTCAATCAACGCTTGGAGTTCTGCGCCAGTTATATTGATCTTGGTGGTGTCATGATTCTCCTTTGGCCGACTGTTGACCTCTGCAGAATCGGCCATGTAGTTGGATTGCTACATGAAATGATGACAATAATTCTTTTAGGGAATTTTAATAGGTTTGTCACCTTGAAAATTTATTAACCATGGTAAATAAAGAACCATACTAGTTAATTTGTTAAGTAATTTCATTCGGGACTTTTTATTAGTAACCCTGTTCTAGAATGAAATAAAATATTGGCACAACAGGCCTAGTCACGTGGACAATTTTAAATTATAAATTTAGATCTTATAGGATCTAGTTATTAAGGTTTTAAATCAAGGTTCATTACCTTTCTAGACAGGGAGTTTATAATCTACGACTGTCTTTTGCCTTATATGATAATAATTATAGCCCGTAGGCATTACATCACAATCGGATGTTTAATTAAATAACTGAGATAATTTAACACAAAGGTGACATGTGTGATTTTGCAGATCACATTAGCCAAGAATGTTAACATGTTTGCAGATGTTAACAAGGATTTGAATCTTTTAAAACAGGTTTTACCATATTGGCCAGGTCTTATAATGACATTCAAGCTATGTTTTACCTTTTAAGATTCTTTTTAATAACTAACGCAGAATAATCTTAAATTGAGATGTTTATATGGATCTTAAATCTAATTATGGAAATACCATCTTGGCCTTGTCTTAAGGTAACATGTGGTTAGGTCTGATCCTTTATAGATTTTGCCATTTTAGTTATAATGGTAGATCTTATAATAGGTTTATTATTATTTTCATTTATTTTATGCTTTATGTTTATGCATATAATTAGCAGCAAAAATGAAAATTAAAATTAAATCATTCCATCACAATTTAATCAGTACAAATTTTGCCCTAAACGGGACTTCTACAAAATAACATGCCCACGCAGGGGCAAAACAAAATAAACATACCCACGCAGGGGTCAATAGAAAGACATGCCCACGCAGGGGCAGAATACAGAAACAAAAGTCCACGCAGGGACATGATTACTATAATAAAATAAATTAAAGAAGGATCTAATGGTTCTTCTTGCTTTTTCCCTTGATTAAGTCCACCACTTTCTTGAACATTCCTCGGTTATGCCTACGGTCTTCCCGTACCTCCTGCCGTACCTCATTTATCCCTTGAAGGATTTCTTGATACTGTGGTGGTGACATCACCGGCGGCTGCGGGGGTTGCTGATAATACGTAGGTTGAGGGGGCGGCGGTTGCTGATACCCATATGGTGGGTATCCATAAGTCGGGTATCCCGTAGTCCAAGGACCTCCATAGGGACCTTCCGGATGGAGAGCGTTGTAGTTCGCCGCTACCAAGTAAGGATCAGCCTCGGCATAGTTGTAATTGGTGTGGATCGACTGCTCGAAGGGATTATATGCCGTCGCACCGGTGTATGTAGGTATAGGGTCGCCAAATCCCAATGGTGGCGGTGCGACCGGCGCTGAGTTTACTTCCGAGACGGGGTTTGAAGACTCACCCGCCTGCGGTTCTTCATGAAGTGGCGAGTAGCGGCTGCCACTTGAAAGTGGAGGGGTGTTGATGCACACTCCTCCTCGCGCGGATATCCGTGCGTTCGTTCTTCTTTGCCTCGGGGGCTCCGGAGGCTGTTGCTGGGATGGTGGTGGCGGCGGAGTGACCACGACAAATCGAGAATCCTCGGAAGGATCCTGCTGCTGTTGTTGCTGCTGCTGCTGCTGGTGCTGGTGCTGGGGAGAGTTGTGGTAACTGGGGGTAAACACCTAGTCACACTGTCTGAACCTCTCCTCATAACTGTCGGGACCATTATAAGGTGATCCCACAAATGGTGACCCATCCGAAATTTCGATGGGGTGGTTAGGGGTTCCGGACGGTGGCTCTGCAGGATCTGTGTCCTCATCTATATCCATCGCATTGCCACCGGAAAAATGGTCTTCAGCTCCAAGTGGGTTAAAACCCACTGGTTCTCCAAGGTAGTTGGCCGGGTTGAACTGGCCCTGGAAGATAGGCGATAGGTGGTCGAAAGGTGAGTTGTGACCTTGGAGGGGAATGTAGGATTGGTGGGAATTGTGGGGCTCATTTTCGGAATGAGGCCCGAAAGAGTGTGGAAAAGAAGGGGAGGTACTCAGCGAAACTGAGCGCCTTGCTGGTTCAATGTAGGTCCTCCAGGGATCTTGAGGACCCGGGTTGTGGGAATCTGACGGTGTTCGCCGGTGCGAAGGTCCGGCTTCATGGTCATTTGGGGCGACGAGTGGCCCTTTTCCTCTTCCTCTCCCTCTCATTCTTGGTGGCATTTTGTTTAACCTGTCAAAAATAAACAAGTGATACAACAAGTATATATAAAAGACAAAAATAAAAATAAATTTTTTTTTTTGGATTAATCCTAAGTCCTTTGTCTAGACTCAAGAATTGAGGAATGTGCAATTGTGTAACTGAGATTAAACACAAAAGGCTAGTGTTTAATTCACTCAGCGTTGGCTCTAATACCAACCTGTCACACCCCGATATTTCCACGTTTTACTGGTGGGCCCGGTGGGGAGTATCGTGACGTAGTTGATATCATCATAGTCAAACAACACAATATATAAATGCACAACGGAAGCAAAGTTAGATTCATTTCAACTTTAATAAATTGTAATATTAAATATCACAAATAGTTGAAATAGATCCACAGGTGGATCAAAATAAAAAGGAAAATATTGTTCAACGGTTTTATTGACATCCAAGCTTGCGAGACTTATTGAGGATGCTAGGAGAAAGCCAGCCTAGTTCGAGTAGTACCTGCACTTAACCTTTTGGAAAAATACGTCAGTTTACACTGGTAAATACAATTTAACTGACTCATTTTGAAAAGGTTTGAAAATTGATTTGAATGCACGTGGCACAAAACTTTTTATAACTTGGGATAATTATTTGAATATAATCTTGTAAAAGAATTACATGTTTCTTATGCGTTCAGTAGCCCGATCCGTAGACCGGGTTAAAGATCAATAGACACACCACATTATTTGGTTAGGCACTGACGGGTGTACGCCTACACCCCGTGCTTAGGTCGTGGCCATCTCGTAAGATGATGCCAAGGATATCCGGGACATGGTCATTAACCCCCAAAGGCTTTAAGCAAACAAAACATTTCAAAACGGAGCATATCAATGATTTAACCTCTATTCGATTGAAGATTCAATGCCCGACCAAGCGGTATTTTATATACCATACCCCAAGCCCGTATAGGGAAAATAAGTTAAAAGTATTTACCTTTGCAAGTATAAATCACAATTAGCAAGTGCGTGTAGCTTTTACTGGGTCTCCTATTCTAGAACAAAGGTTTATAATAACCTATTAGATTTCTAACGGGTCTTTATTTAAGCTTAAGCATAGACCGGTTAGTTTTAAAGGAAGATACGGTTCAAACGCACGATTAAGCGAAGACCGGAATGGAATGTGATTTAGACCCTACAAGTTTGAAGACTTGTATAATATGGGTAACCTAAACACATTCTGGATTTTGAGACAAAAATGATAAGGTTTGACCCGTTTCGGTCAATTTATGCAAACTAGTTACATAAATCGAACCGAACGCGAAAAGGGCGTAACGGGTAACCATAAGAGTCATATATAAGTTTCCTAAATTAATATGCCTTAAATATGTTGAGACATCAGTAAGATATCCCCTATTATGCCCGAAATGGATTTAAACTCAAACTATGCCTCGTAAGGGCATTTTGGTCATTTAAAAGGTTATAAAAGAGTTTAATTAGTAATCTGAGTTACAGGTCTGATTTATTCAGTAAATACACTTAATTTAATAAGTTATAACAGTAGGGTATGACCTATATGTGAAATTTATCATTTAAAACCAAACTATGCATTTTAGGGGTATTTTGGTAATTTCACTTAGGCTTAAAAGGTCAAAACTGGAAACCTGAGTTTAAAAACTTTTACTTACTGTTAATATATAAAAATATACTAAAAATATCAGTAGGTATCAACCTTATATGTTTAATATAGTTTTAGTACATACTATGTGTTAAAAACGCTTAAAAGGGCGATTTGGAGCCATTTCCGGGTTTTCAAAGGAAAGCTGATATTTTTATAATTCCTGAAGGCTCAAAATATTTCATTTATTAAATAAAATCAGTAGAAAAAGGTTTGGGGTCAAAAGGATTTGTAAAACTCATTTTATGGCTTAAAAGGGCAAAATCGGCATTAAACGAATCAAACTTAGAGACCTATGTTATGCTCAGCCAAAAATTAAATAAAAATATTCAAAAATCCCAAAATATTATATTACATCAGTGGGTAAAAAGTTTGATATCAAAAAGTGGGTTTAGATAGGCTATATGCTAATTACGCCATTTAATTACTAAAAAGCTTTCTAATTACGCTAATGAGCATAACTCTTAATCTAGACCTCAAACTGATGTCAAATTTTAGGTGCAAGTTTATAAATCAGTAACTAAGGTTTCTACTCATTTACTTTTTCAAAAATCACGTTTTATAGTCAAAAGGGCATAATAGTCAACATTTAAGCACTTAATGGAAACATGCATATGAATCAGATAACTATTGAACCAAGGTATATAATCTCAGAGGGTTATACATATATGAAACCTGGTCCAAATAAAGCTCTAAGGCAATTCTAAAACATGCTTAAACGGGTCAGAACTGAAAGTCAAAGCAAAAGTCAATTTATGCGACTTTCGGTTCCGATCCGGGTCTAAACTGAAAATTGTCGGGTTGAACATGTTTAGACATGTTCTTACATTAATTGCCAAGTTATATTAGTGATCAAACAGGTTGCATGTCTCCTACATTGCTAATTATGCATTAATTTGAAAATAAGCATTCTGTTGACTTTTTAATAACAAGTTTGACCCGACAATTGGCCTAGTTAGAGTGGGAATCAGAGAGTACCCTTTTAAGGGTTTATTACCCACATAATTACCTACTTATAGGTACTTTCAATTCGAGATTTGACTGAGTAAATTTTATCTAATCTCAAAGTCAAACCTTAATTACGACGGTTTGACTTTTAGCTAATTAACTAAGCTAAACTGAATTATGAAGGGTTAAGAACACTTACAAGAGTCCTAATCATGACTAGGGATCTTAAGGAAGCTTGCTTGGTGACCAGAGAGCTCCAGATGTGAGTCTTGTGAATTTTGTAAATGCAAGTGCCCAAATGTTGCAACTTAGGTGCTCTTATATATGCATTTTGATCACTTAGGGTCATGCCAAAGAGGTCTACACATGTTATGAGATCAGTACAAGTGCCCCTATTGCATGCTAAACCATTGGAGAGGTCGGTTACAGACCTGCAACTGGCACCTGCAAGTTTTTCTGTCGCTGTATCTCTCAAGCGGGCCGCGTAAACCCTTAAGGGTTTCTTATGCGGGCCGCCTGGCCTGCCAGAACCAGCCAAACAAGTTTAAACAATTACATTTCAGTCCCTGGTCCTTTCATACGTGGTTTTAAGTGTTTTTCTTGCACTTTTGGCCCTCTAACCTTACTTCCAAGGACTCCAAGACATGTTTAAACATTGGCAAGTCCTTGGTTAGCTTTGTGCTTACCCGAAAAGTCACAAATTTCGACGTTGACGCTTTTAACCCCTCGTATACGGATATTGTCATAACATTCTCATACGATATCAAAACTTGGTGAAATTTTTACCACATATTCTAGTGAGTATAATTTATTATTACAAAGCTTCGGGTTTGCTAAAAGGTCACTCAGAGGTATACTTTAAACATGTTGACACATTTAACCCCTGTAGTTTGTAATTCCTCACTTTCTTTCACGATTAGGTTCGTATGATCCATGATTTATTCGTTTAAGGTTATAAACATCATGTAGGGCTATTTTAGAATATATTTATCCTTTGTTGACACTTTGGACCCTTATATTCACATAGTTTCCTTGTTTGTCAACTTTAGTCCTTTAACTAAATTCTTTACACGTTTAAAGTCCGTGACACGTGTCAATACATTGTTGGACATGAATTTTCGAGGTGTTACAACTATCTTCTTCCTACACGAACAAATACTGTGAGCTCAGGCTGAGGGGGAGTTTGTTGCATACTTGCAAATTGTAGTCGTTGTTGAAATTAAATTCAATCATTCGGTTCAATGTTAAACTTGTATGTTAAAAGCTATTCTCCTGTTTGATTGTGAAAAGTTTGCTTCCATCTTAATTCCATTGCACAACTCATTCATCTTCATCTTAATTCAAACGTAAAACACAATCAAAACCAAACTCAGATCCTAACAACATTAATCTAATAAACATATAGAATTTCATAACATTCAAGTCATTCATGGCATATAAGTGGGTTTTCCCCAAATTCATCATTATATTCAAATTTTAACATATCTTGATGTCTACATAACCATAGCAACCATCATTCATACTAGATTTAGCATTGCATTCACGAATTACATTAAACCCACTAAATCAAACATCACTAAATCATGAAATTAAACTTACTTGAGGTCAAGAACACTTAGATAATCGAAGTTTCTGGCTCATGCATTCGATTACTCACTGATTTCATTTTCAATTTGATAGAAATTTAAGATGTTAGGGTTTTGAGAGGGAAGGCTTTCTCCTGGTCTTCTCACGATCTGTAACACCACGTAAAAACGTGTCAAATTATGTAAAGACACGTGTTCTAAACTCTAAACATGTGAAAGATTTAGTTTGAAGGACTAAAGTTGTCAGACGGTGAAAATATGAAACCACAGGGACTAAAAGTGTCAACATGCCAAACTTGTGCCTCTGAATGACCATACATGATGAATATATTCTTAAACGAGAGATTAATTGGATATAAGAAGCCGTTTGTGAAAATAATCGGAAGATTATAAAACTACAAGGGTTAAACGTGTCAACATTTTAATTCTGACCTCTGAGTGACCTTTTAACGAACCCAAGGCTTCGGAATATTCAAATATACTCTCAAGAATAAGTGATAAAAATTTCACGTGGTTTCGAGATCTTTAAGCAAGTTTTCAAGACTTTGGGTGAAAAGTGTCAACTTGACAAAACTTGCATTCATAGTGATATTTAACGAAACCGGGCCTAACGAAGTTTGTTTATACATCCTTGGGCCTCTACAAACTAACTACAAGGACCTTACATGTCAACAATAAGGTTAAATGAGGTTTTAAACAACCAGGGAATAAAGCTGCCAAGTTGAAAAGTGTTTTAACCTGAAATCAGGTCTACGTGAGCCGCGTAGGATCCTTCTTGATCTTACGCGGGCCGGCTAAAAGTTCCCAGCGCAGAAAAAAGTGGATAGGTGCGGGTTTCAGCTGTTGCACCGCCTTAAACTCGTTTGTATCGATTCTAGGGGCTGTAAAATGGTTTTATTAACCCACTAGGACACCTGGGGTGATCCTAGGAAGTCCCATAACAGCTGCAAGTAATCCATGATGTTGGAAATTAGTATATAAGGGCACTAGTTCATAAGCTTGTGATCACTTCATTTGCAAACTTTCAAGAACTCTCACCTGGAGCTTGCAATCAGTAGGAGAAGAATACCAAGTGTAGAAAAGATAGCAAGGACCATTAGTAAGAGTCTTATTACCTGCTTAGTCGTTTTAATTAGCTTAATAACCGAAAAGTCAAACTTATCGTACTTAAGCTTTGACTTTCGGTTTAATCACAATTGGTCCAACCACTGATCAAAACGAAAGTGGTTATGGAACCATATTAAAGTAGGTGATTAACCTTGAAAAGTGCACCTCCTAATTATTTCGTTTGACTAGTTAATTGTCGGGTCAAACTAGTTTGACAAAAAGTCAAACTGGACAGAAAGTTTAAAAATGAATTAAATTAATTAAACAGAGGTTCTAAATTATATTTTAACATTCTAATGACTTGGTAATTAATATTAGAACATGTTTTATCAGTTCTAACCCGACAATTATCAGTCTAAGGTCAGTTTATAACCGAAAGTCGCAAAAGCTTGACTTTTGCTTTGACTTTCAGTACTGACCCGTTCAAGCTTAATTATCCCATGTTTTAAGCTTCCATTAGGACCACATTACTCAGTAGTATAACCCTCTGGAGTTATAGTGCATGGTTCTTAGTGGTTTAAATTATATGCTCTTGATCGTTAATATGCTTATAAATGCCATAAATGCCCTTTTGACACAAAAATGAGATTTTTAGAAATATGAGAGGACACAAACCTTTGATATTGATTTATAAACTTGTCCTAAAAATTTGACATCAGTTTGAGGTCTAGATTAGGAGTTATGCTCAATATCGTAATTAAGAAGCTTTTTATTAATTAAACGGCATAATTAGTGTAAAGCCTATCTAAACCCAAATTTTGACACCAAACTTTTTAACCACTGATGTAATATAATATTTTGGCATTTTTGAAGATTTTTATTTATTTTTAAACAGATCATATCATAGAGTTCTAGCTTAAATTCGGTAATTGCCGGTTATACCCTTTTATTGAATAAAATGAGTTTTACATTACATATTGATACCAAATATTTTGCTACTGGTTTTATATGATAAATAAAATATTTTAAGCTTTCTGGAATGATAAAAATATCAGCTTTTCTTATATAACCCAAAAATCGCTTAAAAGCGACTTTTACGCTTTTTTTAACGCATAGTATGAGCTAAAACTATTTAAAACATATAAGACTTAATACCCACTGATGTTTTTAGTAAATTTCTACACTTTAACAGTAAGCAAAAGTATTAAACCCGGATTTCCAAAATTGACCTTTAAAGCTTATGTGAAATTACCAAAATGCCCCTTCGGTGCATAAATTGGTTATAAATAATAAATTTCACATATAGGCAATATCCTACTGATATAACTTATTAAATTAAATATTTTTACTGATTTCAAAAGACCAGAACATCAGTTTGTTATAAAATCTCTTTTATAAGCATTAAAATTACCAAAATGCCCTTACGAGACTTAAATTGGTTTAAATTACTTTTTGGGCATATATGTTAACATCCTACTGATGTATTAACATATTTTAAGCATACTAAGAATTAAGACCTGTATATAATTCATTTGGTTACCCGTTACGCATTTACGCATTCAGATCGGTTTACGTGACTAGATTGCGTATAATAGCCGAAACGGGTTTAATCTTATCATTTAATCCTCAAATTCCAGAATGTGATTAGTTTACCCATATTATACAAGTATCCAAGCTTGTCGGGTCTAAACTACATTTTATTCCGGTCTCCGCTTAATCTAGCGTTTAGAACCGTAAAGTTTCTTTCTAGCTAGCCGGTCTAAGTCCTTGATTTAACTAAAGGCCCGTTAGCACCCTAATAGGTTGTTAAACCTTCTATACAGATTAAGTAGCATCCAGTAGAATGTATCATCAAACAGCTTTAGGATTTACGGCTGAGTTACTTTCACCTTTGAGCTCAGGTAAATACTTTTAACTTATTTTCCCTTATACGGGCTTGGGATATGGTATCATAATAATACCACTTGGTCGGGTATGAAATCATTTAATCGGATGGTGATTAATAAATTTACATAACCCGTTTTAATCAGTCTTGTTTGATAACATAAACATTGGGGGTTAATTCGACCGTGTCCTGGATATCCTCGGCTCATTTCGTTTGAAAATGGCCACGACCTATGCACGGGGTGTAGGCATACACCTGACAGATGCAAATGCTAAAATATAAACCCACACGTTGGGGATAACTCCTTTGTGGGTTCTATAAGTGGTGAGTCGGTTAATCATGACCGGCTTCCAACCGGCCCTAATTGTATGACAAACATATAAATCTGTATACAAGATTATCTTTAAATAATTATCCCAAGTTATAAATGATTTGTGCCATGTGCACCTAAATCAATTTTCATAAATGTTTTTAAAAGAGTCAGTTAATTGTATTTACCAGTGTAAACTGACGTATTTTCTTTAAGACTGATTGACGGGTACCTCTCGTAATAGGATGGAGCTATTAGGTGTCATAAGAGGATCTTGCAAATCCATAGATACCTGAAGTCTGTTATTTTCTATTTCTTGTATTTATTTATGATCCGCCTGTGGATCTTATTACATTCCAGTCTGTATATTCTTTCACTCGAACACTCAGACGTTATGGTTTGTAATAGTTTATTCACCAAGCCTTCCGTTGTGCTATTATATTGTGTGTATTGTCAATGATGATATCAACTACGTCATGATACTCCCCACCGGGCCCACCGGTAATATGTGGAAATATAGGGGTGTGACAGGTTGGTATCAGAGCCAACATTGAGTGAATTAAACACTAATCTTTTGTGTTTAATATCAATGACACAATAAGCACATTCCTTAGACTTCCGAGTCTAGGCTAATGACCTCAGATTTATTCTTAACTTTCCTTTTATTGTTTATATTATATTTACTTGTTTTGACAGGTTAACTTCTTGGAAAATGCCACCACGAGTGAGAGGCAAAGGAAAGGGACCAATGCGAGGAGGGCCATCAGGCCACGTGGGACCCTCCCACCGACGTAACCCATCCGATACTCTCTCTAGCTCCGACGCACGGGACCATTGGAGTCATATCTTCGAACCAGCGAGGCATTCTGTCTCACTAGGATCCTCACCATCCAACCCTCCATACTTTGGGTTACCCATTCTTGATAAACCCCAACATTCACATCATTCACAGGGATCACATCACTCGAACCAATCTCACCACTCCTTTCATCCCCATTCTCTTCATCACTCGGATTCTACCTACTCTCCAGCTCAGTTTAATCCCAATGACTACGTCAACGACTTTTTGGGTTTCAATCCTCTAGGACCCGAGGATCATTTCTCTCAGGAGATGGAAATGGACGGCGACCCGGACCCTGAAATGCAAACCGGAACACCGGGCCACCCTATTAGCATGTAACACCCGTTTAATTACTACTTGAATTTAATGAAAATTCATACGATTTAAACTAAAAAGCGTCTAAATTAAAACATGAGTTCTAAAGTAACCAAACATTAGTCAACTACCGACTAATTCAAATATTCAAAATTTGTTTAGCAAAATGTTTACATCCCAAAAACATTGTCCATCAAAGTTAAGATAACGCGGAAGCTCAAAAGTTTGTGTTCGGTTCTTCAACTACTTGCTTGACCGCCATCCGTAAGATTCCCATTATCACCTAATGTCAAAACCATTCAAAATGTTAGTTTTGACAATGAATTGAATGATACAAACAAGTGCTAGCATCAAAACATGAAAAACAAAATAAAATTTCAAAAGTTACCTTGCCGCGTGTCGCGGCAGGATCTAGTCATCCTGTCGCGTGGCGCGGGGGGAACGGTTTTCCAGCAGATGCAGGTTTTTTATCTGCATTTGCTGCCAGCTCCGGAAACTCAGATTTTCAACTTCAAATGAGCATATCTTTTGACTCGTAAGTCCGTTTTGGGTGATTCTTTTTCCTATACGTCTGTAAATTCATTACCAACGTGTCTATTACAATTATCACACCAAAAATTTTAACTTACGGGTCGAACAACTAAAAGTCACTCATGCAATTATTCGGCCCATTCTAACTTCACTCAATTAGCTACCATTTAACTAGTAAGCCTATGGCACTTTATACCCAACATCCGGGGCTTATCATCACCCGCATTTCTTTACCAATCTCATGGCTTAATGCTCTTGTGAATGTCATCGCCATTGCTAACTCACTAAAACACTAATACAACAATTTACACAACTAATCGACCCGTTGGCTCACCTTGTGGAATCCTCCAATATGATGACTACCAAACGGGTTCTTATTAACTCTAAGCCTATTAATTCAAGTAACGATCATGGTCGTTACCATCAACGCAAATTTCTATTCTACAATACGACTATACATAGTTTAACAACAATTCACTTAATGTAACGGGTCAAGTTACATACCTTCAATGCACGCCCTTCAAACGCAAATCACCACCGACTTGTCCACTCGACGCTCCGGTATCTTTTCCTATAGAGTTCAATCATGACGCGTTTAGAACTCTTTTCAATCACATATCACATAATTTTCCAAAACGTCACAATTATGAGTTTTAACTTTAAAATTTCATTTTCGAGCCTTCTTTGAGGCATTTTTACAAACACTTACAGGGCAGGATTTTATATCTTTTATATTCAAGTTCATGGCTTGTCGCTTAGCCTAAATTAACATCAATCAAGCTATCACATATAGAATCAAACATAAATTTTTTCAGAAATCAGTTTCTACGAATCAATCTACACTAGAATAACCTTCTAAACCCTAGTGTTCATCAACTTCTCACAAAACCCATGAATCACCTTCAATGTGTTCATGAGATTTTCAGAGATTAGACATGATTTCACTTATAGTTGTCTAGGGTTTACTCCTAGACACTATAGCATTCTTAATCTATTCATTTAACCAACATGCATCAACAGATTTCAATTTCCCTAGAATCATGAGAATTTCAAGTAGAGATTTCTTATCAAATTTTACATACCTTATGACCCCCTTGTAATGGAGATCACTAATCTTAGCTCGGATTTCGATTTGGATCAGATTTGAACCTTCAATTTATGAGTTTTTTGATGAACTAGGGCTTTGGGGGAGCTTGGGGTCGCCCCTGCTTCTGATCGATCTCAACAACACACAGGCAAGTGTGTTGTGAGTTTTAATTTTTTTGTTTTATTAATAATAGTTTTCATTTAGACATTTTTGGTCCCTCATCTTTCGTTCATTATTTGTTATAACTCTTTAACTACTCATAACTCAACATCTAACTAGGTTAATGTCATTCCTAGTTAGTTTATTCTTCTTATCTATTCACGAACATTATTGTATTATAAAAAATTATATTTTCGGGGTGTTACAAGTCCACCCCCCTTAAAAGGGTTTCGTCCCCGAAACCAGAGTACATACCGAATAGTGTAGGGTAGAGACGTCGCATCTCTTCTTCGGACTCCCATGTAGTGTCCGAACCTTTTCTATGCTCCCATTTGATCTTAACTTGATCAATTCTCTTATTTCGCAAGTGCTTAACCTTCCGATCTAGGATCTCTAATGGCCTTACCGCATAATTCAGGCTATTATCCACCTCGATATCATCGTAAGGGATATAAGCTGTTTCCTCCGCTAAACATTTTCGCAATTGAGACACGTGGAATGTGCCATGTATTCCACTCAACTCTTCCGGTAGCTCGAGGCGATAAGCCACCTTGCCAACCCGTTCGATGATTTTAAATGGCCCGATAAACCTCGGGCTTAGTTTCCCCCTTTTTCTGAATCTGATAACGCCCTTCCATGGGGAAACCTTTAACATAACCATGTCGCCTATCTGAAATTCAATCGATCTTCGTCTTTTGTCGGCATAAGACTTTTGCCTATCTTGGGCTGCTTTCAAATGGGCTCGTACCATTTCAATTTTCTCATTAGTGGCTTGGACAATATCTCTATGGGCCAGTTCGCGTGGTCCCACTTCACCCCAACACACCGGGGTTCTGCATTTCCTACCATATAGCATTTCGTAAGGCGCCATGCCAATGCTCGAATGGTAACTATTATTATACGAAAATTCAGCCAAGGGTAGATAAACATCCCAACTTCCACCGAAGTCAATGATACATGCCCGTAACATATCCTCTAGCGTCTATATTGTTCTTTCACTCTGCCCATCTGTCTGAGGATGGTAGGCGGTGCTAATGAAGAGTTTCGTTCCCATTTGTTCTTGAAAATCTCGCCAAAATTTTGAAGTAAACCGGGTATCTCTATCCGACACAATGGATACCGGTACTCCGTGACGTGCCACTATTTCATTTGTATATACCTCGGACATCTTTTCCGAAGTATATGTTTCGCGTATAGGAATAAAATGTGCGCTCTTCGTCAATCTGTCCACAATCACCCATATAGCATCGAATCCCCGAATTGTTTTAGGCAGTTTGGTTAATAGGCCCATAGTAATATGTTCCCATTTCCAAACCGGGATCTCCAAAGGTTGCAGTTTTCCATATGGTTTCTGATGTTCCGCTTTGACTTGTAAACAAGTCAAGCACTTCTCCACATATTTTACTACATCCCTCTTCATTCCGGGCCACCAATAGTTTTGTTTCAAATCATTGTACATCTTAGTCGCACCCGGATGAATAGAATATCAGGATTTATGAGCTTCATCGAGTAGAAGCGTCTTAACCCCACAAGTATTTGGAACCCATATTCTTCCGGATCGAGTCTTCAACCCGTTCTTTCCATCCGACAAGTCCTTTAACTGGCCGATTATTCGTTCATTCTTCCGATTCTCCTCTTTCAAGTTCTTACCCTCCTATTCCCGAGGACCCACAAATGGGTGGACCCTCGCACGCGGTGCCGGAGGTCAACCCTCCGCCAGTTTCTCATGCACCACCACAACCGCCAGTGGGTTTTGACAACCCGATACCTACATACCTAGGTTCGTCTGGGTATAACCCATCTGGGTATCCAACCACTGCGGAATATCGAGCCCATGACCCATACCTTACTGCAGCGCAATACAATGCACTTTATCCTTCTTCTTACCCACCAGTTTACCCAACTGGATATCCGGTGCAAGGGTATCAATACCCACCTTATCATCAGCCTCCTCCTCAATAGGAGCAAACTCAGGAGATTCTGCAGAGATTAGACCGGGTTGAACGTGAAGCCAATGAAACTAAGAAGAAGCATAATGGTTTTCTCAAAGGCCTTGCGAACCTCATTAAAGGCAAGAAGAAGTAGGAAGTTGTTATTTTATTTTGTATCGCCTTTTAATCAAGTCCCTGCGAGGATATTATTTTATTTTCTGTACCAAGTCCCTGCGTGGACTTACTTTCTATTTCTATAGCCCCTGCGTGGGCAGTGTGTTGTTTCAAGTCCCGTTTAGGGCATCGTTGTACTAGTCTCTTGATTTAATGAAGTTATTTTCGATTTTTAAATATGTATTTTATTACATCATCATGCTATATCATTTCTAATTTTATTAATCTGCCAAAGAAATTCTTAGAGGTATAACCCAGCCAAAAATATTAATGGCTATAATGGTACCACCTTTTTAAGAAAATAACTCCCTGTTAACATCTGAAAATATGTTAACATTCCTGGCTGTGCGGTACGAGAAACCACACAAGCTTTCAAATATACTTGGACTTTCCCAAGTCACTATCTAGCCTAGATGATCTATATGAATCATGGCTAATAAACATCAATATGATGTAAACACCTAAAACATCCATTGGAGATGTACGCTTATAAGCAAAGGTGTAATAATGACAATGACAGTTCTATTTTATAAACTTCTTGTCAATAAGGCGATGAACTATGTTCAAACCTTAAAAGATCGTTGATCCAAGAGATCATTGGTCACATTCTAATCATCCCTATGACAAAGCCTTTTGCGCTATCTAAATGTCCTTCGAGACGAGCCTTGTGCTAAATTAAAATGTCTTTCATGACATTGACAGTTGTGATTTATATTCCCCTGTCTAATAAAATATAAAGAATTATATCTCATTTATTTTCTTAAAATGATCTATATGGTTTAATAATACCATGACCATCTAATCATCAATATGATGATTTATTGCATAATTTAAATATAGCATTATTGTTTAATATAGTACCCAAATCATGGCTGGATCTGATGAAGTAAACAGTCATGCACGGGAAGGAAACAATAATGAGACCAAGATAAATCTTACAAACGCTGAACTGCAAGCTATGATTGACACCCCGGTTGCTCAAGCGGTAGATAAGATATTCAAGGAACCGAGTAAGATTCGGTCCAAAACTCACTCAAAACCCTTATCACATTCGCATGCATCAAGAAGGGATGAATCTCAACATTCATCCAATCAAAGATCCGAGTCTCAAAAAGTGGTGCTAAACCAGGCTCCTAAGTACAAAAAGAGTTGTACTTATAAGTACTTTGTCTCCTGTAAACCAAGGGATTTTACAGGAGAAAAGGGAGCAATTGACTGCATGAAATGGTTAGACGAAATGGAGACAGTGATTGACATCAGTGGATGTGCTAAGGAAGACATAGTTATGTTTGTGTCTCAATCTTTCAAGGGCGATGCCCTCACTTGGTGGAAAGCATTAGTACAGTCCACTGGAAAGGTTCATTTGTATAACCTTTCGTGGAGCAAGTTTGTGGATCTTGTGAAAGATACATATTGTCCTCAGCATGAAGTTGAGAGGATTGAAACTGACTTCCTCACCTTGGTGATGAAGGATTTAGACTGTAGGTCCTATGTGACCAGTTTCAATTCGATGTCGAGGCTTGTACCATATTTAGTCACTCCTGAACCCAAACGCATTGCGCGTTTCATCGGAGGTTTAGCTCCTGAAGTGAAAGGAAATGTCAAGGCCTCTAAGCCTACTACGTATAGATCTGCTGTGGATCTATCCTTGTCTCTTACTCTAGATATTGTAAGGAGTAGAGCAAAGAGAACTACCGATGACGGGAAGAGGAAGAGGGAGGAAGACAAGTCCTCTCAATCAAACAAAAAGAACAAAGGAAACTTTGGTTTTAAGAAAGGGCAGTCGAATGACAAACCCAGGTGCAAGACCTGCAAAAAAAGGCGCTTTGGAAAGTGCAACCAAGACCCACAAGCTAAACCATGTGGGATTTGCAAGAAGAAGGGGCACAAAACGGTGGAGTGCCGGAACATTAAGGATGCAAATTGTTATGGTTGCAACGAGAAGGGGCACATCAAGACAAATTGCCCCAAGAATACCAAGAAGCCCGAGGAGGCAAAGAAAACCAATGCAAGGGTTTTCCAAATGAATGCAAGAGAAGCGGTGAATGACGAGAACGTCATAACAGGTACCTTCCTTATTAATAATAATTATGCTAGAGTCTTATTTGATTCAGGTGCTGATAAGTCTTTTTTAGACCATAAGTTTTGTAAGTTACTGAATCTGCCTATTAAGACTCTAGATATAAAATATGAGGTAGAGCTTGCCGATGGTACCTTAGAAACAGCTTCAACTCTTCTTGATGGATGTTTCATATCCATTAAGAATCATTCTATCCCGCTATCCCTCCTGCCAATGAAATTGGCTGGGTTTGATATAGTTTTGGGCATGGATTGGTTGTCGCATAACCAAGCCCAAATTGCCTGTGATAAAAAGCTAGTCATTATCAAAACCCCTTCGGGTGAGTCTGTCACTATTCAAGGAGATACACAGTATGGGTTGCCCAACAATGTGTCTATTCTCAGGGTATCACAGTGTTTGAATGTCACACCCCAACCGATGGCGGAAACATCGGGATGAGACGAAATAGATTGCAAGAGACATCATAACACTACGTGATAATAATAATTAAATTCCATTTCATATCAACTCTAAATTGTCAAACAAGAATCCAAAGTAAAAATCAACATTGTTTCAAAAATAACATAACATCCAGTAATCAAAATTAATCTAGGTGTGTATCTAAGTCCACCTAAATTGTATTTCTTCATAGCATCAACTCATCCTTCAACCTGCCACATGTATTAAAATATATCAACAAAAAAAATGTTGGCGAGTATACAAGTTTGTTTACAATATAATAGTATAAAAAGTTTCAAGTCTCATATCCAACATGAATCACAATTTGCAAGTTTAACAGTATGCCGAAACGGTGTACTCATATGTTCAAACCCAAATTTCCAACGCGTTAAAATAGCCTATCCCAATAGTTTCGCGGGAGGTAAAATAGTTTAACTTAACAATACCCCAAGTTTCGTGGGCGGTGCGTTATCCCTATAGCGCTATAATTGTTAAGGCGGCTAGCAAAGTTAATGAAGCATATATCGACACAAATAGTTTACATTAGCATACAAGTCTAACAAGCATCAAGTAGTTTCGTGTAAAGCATGGATAGAGTTTAAAATAGTTTCAAGTGAGGTGTAATTTGAATAAGGAATACATGTTGCACCCAAAGTGTTTAAAATGAAAATGGGATCAAGTATACTCACAGTGGTTGCGTTGTGATTTCTTGTAAGAACGTACGAGTAAGATGGGGTAAACTCCAAGAGAACGAACAAGAGCGACTAACTTAGATATGAAATACCACACGAGAGGTGGTTACTATAAGTTAAAATAAATAACCTAAATAATTTAGATGTTAAGATTGATCACATTATTAGCTCTCATTGAAGAATTTTAGTAAATGTTTTGCGTTATAGGTAAAGTTTATGGTGTTTAATATGAAAGGTAAAGAGGTAAAATAAAATAATAAAAATATATAACAAAATACGAAGGTTATTTCTAACTCTTTTTTTTTTAATTAATGATTTTCTATTTAATGTTAACCAATAAAAATAGATTTTTTTTTTAAAATACATAAATAAAACTGATGACGCCTGGGTTCGAACCTAAGCCCTCTGTTTGTTGAAATTCAGCCCACAACCAATAATCTACAAGATCAGTTTGTGATTTCAAGCAGGTTTTAAAAAAACTATTTTTAACAGTGCCACCTTCTTGTTTAAAACAAACCAGCCGAATATGTAAATGTATATAACTACTCTTCTTTTCTTGTTTTAGTTTAGTTTTCTTTGAATGTTAACAGAATTCAACGAGTGTTAAATGAAGGAATGAAAATAACAGAAGTAGAAAATTATACCGAAACGAGTGGCGTCGATCCCCGTCTGGATTCTCCGACGAAGTCCGTGTATCGAAACAATGAAGGTTCGGATCCGTTGTGAACTCCGATTCCGACAACGACCCCTACTAGAAAAGAGGGTTTTTGTCATGTAACTTTTGGTCACAAAACAGTAGCAATTTCTCTGTTGTCACCATTTTGCCACCGAAAATGTGTTAACAAAAACACCCGTGTCAATTGCCCTAATGCCACCAAATAGCGACTATTTTTATATTTTGCCACCACAAAATTGGTCAAAATTATTTGCCACCGCTTCTTGTTTGCTACGGTCCGCCTTGTTTGCTACCGAGTTGTGACGGATTTTTTGCCACTTTATTGCCACCATTTGATATTGCCACCATTTAGCCACCAACCATTTGCCACCATTTAATCACCATTTTCATTGAAAATCGGTATCATTTAACGAACTTGTTGAATTATTTGCTACTATTATTTGCTATCATTTTGTGATTGCTTGAATATTGGTTTTTGATTCAGATCGATTTTCCATTTTTCCCTGCTTTTTTCATAAAAATTACATATCAATCAAATTACAAAATTATATTAAAGTCTAATAAGATCACGAAAACCCAAAATTATATAAAACATCTCTGTATCAAAAGCATATAAAACATTCTAATAAAAATACCAGCTAAAACATCAGATAACTAAAAGTATCCTAATATGATAAACATCAAAACATTTAAAACCAAGTGTTTGTAGCCTATCTTCGAATTGTACTTGTTAACATAGCTTCAATTTGTGACATCCTATCGAGCATGGTCTCTTTATCCACCTTATCCTTTTCTTTTCCAGCCAACAACCCCGCAATAATCCCATTTAACCTTTATTTTTCTTTATCCTTCAACTTTTCAATCTACAAAACAACCAATGAATTGAATCAAGAAGTCAGAATTCACGAAAACTAATAACGGGTCAAGTTGATTGCAAAGATAACAATATCCAATTGTGAGCTACAATTCAAGTGCTAGAATCTAAAAAGCATGAGTCGTTATGTTTACAATTAAGAATGAAATTCTACTTTATTTCAAAAACAAATTTTTGTATTAAAAAACCTATAGAGAAAGTGTAATCAACTCAATAAAAAATTCCTAAAATTCTCACTAAATTAAAAGCATCAAACCTAACAATAAAAAAAACAAACTAAACAAACACAATAGCAGTGGGAAACGATACAAATGGACACAAATTACTATTGTATTTCATTCTACTTATGCCAAAATACCAAAGAGTAAATAGTTTTATTTATATTTAAAAAAATATTAGTCTATAAATGATTAAACATACCTCATGGTCTTCTCTCTGTTATGTACACGAGGGTCACTAACATTGCCAAAACAGTACACTTTTCCTCTGTTATTACTCCCGGCTCGTGGCTAAAAATTTATTAATCCTTCAATAAAATTCTTAAGGTATAGAAAAAAAATCCTTTAATAATATTTTAAGTTGTCACCAAAGCATGTTCAAGGTAGAGTTCTTCTCTGGTTCACAACCAAAATACTAAACTCCCACAACTCCTTGGCTAACTCTTGATCTTTTGCTCTTGATGACGGTTTTGCCAAGTTACTATCAACAAAAAAACTCACCTGTGACTGTGACGCCTTTCACCTGTGGGTTTAAAGCTAGATAGCATGTCGTTGTGGCACCCTGATCGAAAACACCAGGAATAATTAACCAAACAACCGCATACGACTATGTGTCTATGTCTACTGAATGTATATGCTATAACAAACCTAAATTACACACTTGTGAAAGATCTTTTATAAAGTACCTCAAAATTTGGTTGCAAATAACTGTGACGGAAACAGAAACAGGTTAACAAAAACACAATCTTTAAAACAAGTTTCTAGTCAGTATTTGAAGGGTTGCATACATACAGGAGAAAATATTGTGGCCACGAAAAAGCTCGGTGTCGATGAATCCAGGATGTAATGAATTTGCAGGATGTTAACCCCCTCCTCCTAATTATCAAGATGGGTCAGTTATATATAGTCTCATATCAAGTCAATACTAGTTAAAGACAGCAAAAGGACTAAAGTGACCAGCAGCAGTGGAGATACATTTTAATGACACGATAGTAGTAATAAACAAATTTAACAAAAATTTAAAATGCATCAGTTAATTGCAATTTGAAACATGTGTAAACAGTATTTAACAAGAAACATGCAAAAAAGATTCAATTAACAAAAAGAAATAGAAAGATTATCTCAGTACCAAGTCCATTGATGCTACAGTACCCATAATAACAAGGTTTTGAAACAGCCACAAACATAAGCAACAGCACAAACCAAAAGTTGTCTTCTACTCTTACGCTTACCTGCTTCAAAAACATCAACTCTGAGGTGAAGCTTTTGCAACCGCACTGTAACAACTCTCATCAAAACTATTATTTATTATTATATTTAGTGCAATAGGAAACCCTAATTGAAACACCCAAGTGATTCTGCACAAACCCTGAAATTTTCAGAACAATCAGAATCACGATCAGGGCCCCTAAAACTCAGGGGGGTAAACCCTAGTTACGATTATCTAAATAACTTGTTGTCAGTATCGAATTTTAAGAATCCGTCAAGTCAGCAAGGCTAGTTAGGGACGTGGCTACCCTATGGTAGGATAGGACCCCTCGCGCCACGCGACGCCCAGGGGGGTACCCCTCGCGTTACGCGAGGGGGGTCAAATTTTGGGTATAAATAGAGGGGTTTGGGACATGAATTCTGAAGTTGAAACGACGTAAAATTTCGTTACATACACTGAGTTATAGCAGAAACAATTCTAAAACACACACGATTACAAATTGCTGCCACAAAACAGGGTAATAACTTGATCGATGCTACGATTCAATGTCCGATCGATTAAACTATCCAATGGATGTTTAAGTGCTGCCCACATTAGGGTTATGCTTTGTCATTCGTCGTTAATTCGATGGATGTTTAAGTATCGCACTTTGTCATTCGTTGTGAGGGTTGATCTCGTGAGTTATCGTAAATGCTGTATTAGTTACTAACCTAGTTTTGTGTGCATTGTTATTTAAAATAGGTTAACAAGGCTAATCAGTAGACTAGACTCTGTCCGTGTTAAAACTGCAATGTGAGTCATTCTCTTTTTATCAAATTACTTTCAAAATCAAGTTTATTTTCAAAGTTATAATTACAGGGATTAAGTCTTTGTAATCACCAAACTTACAGCCGGTATGTGGGGTTTTGTATACATTACTTGATAATCTTCACCATTGGGGCAGCCAAGGGGTGATATGACCATAGTCACAGACACCATTGGACGAATGGGCCAATGGGTCGAGTGACAAAATACCGTGGGTAGTTGGTTTGATATCAGGAAACATTGTAATCGCTCTTAATACTGTAAATTATAACAAATGTGTTATTTTAGTAAAAAGAATGATTCACCAGTATTTCCCGCTTACAAAACCTTTTTCAAACATGTTTCAGGTGATCTGTTGTGATTCAGGAAAAGTGCCGTGAAACACTTCAAGCTTAAGAAAGTGGCTCATTATAAAATAAAGAAATCATGTTTTGTAACTTAAAGATTTCTCCGTGAAATCATATGATTGTAAATTACCGGGGTTTTAGCCCGAGATTGTGAAATAAAATAATCGGGAAAATTTAGCTTTAAAAAGATCCTGATGATAAACTTCCGCTGTTAAACTCAATTAAATAAATACCACGGGATTTTCTATCCCGCGGCTCCTGAAACGGGTAAAACCGGGTCGGGGGTGTGACAAAAAAAGGTGGTATCAGAGCCACTGAGTTAAGCTAATTAAGTATTTAGAAATACTTAATTTTTCTTGATTACTATTATGTAATTATGTGTTCTATTAACTGACTATTTGTTAGTTACAGTATGGGTAAGCAAAAGCTTTCAAACATCTATCTTAAATTAGATAGGTCATCAAATGAGAAGGGAAGTTCATCCCAAACTCCTGAAGAAGGAATATTTGTTCGAAAAGCCCAATACGAAGAACCACTTTCTCCTGATAAAAGAAATTTGATTATTAGAAAAAGTCAGGAGAAATTAAAGAAATCTCGAGAAAAGAAAGTTAAAAAGGAAACCCAAGAATTAATCCGTAAATCACCATGGGAAGACAATTTAGATGAAAAATGGGCGGATCTTTATATGCTAGCCACTGTAGCAGTAAATGCTAATCTTTAGAATACACTGACTCCGTATTAGTAACTTTATCACTTACAAACCAAAAATATCATCTAGTAAATAAATAAAATTACAATAAAACTTAGTATGTTTAAATTGTTAATTTTCCTTTGTATTAAATTAGTCACAGAGTATGCAATAATATTTGAAGGTTATTTATAAAATTTGCTATAAAAAATTTTATTTATTATTTTGCTAAAACAGCATGAATGAGTTATCTGGAGCCCTAGAGAATCTCAACCTTTACCCTGTAAACATAAAAGTTTCTAAAGAGTTTATTGGATACTTTGCTGAATTGGAACAACCTATAGAATTCAACGCTCCACCTCTGGAAAAACCAAAACCTAAGAAAAGAAAGAGATTCGTATGGGGGAGGCGTGTACATAGGAAAAAGCCAGCTAAGAGACTTCCTAAAATACACAATCCCTTAGAAAAAGGAAAAGAAATTGAAACCGGGGAAAGTTCGAGACTGCAGGAATTGGAAATTGAAATAGGGGAAGATTCTAGACAAATGGGAATACAGTTTGAGGAATATTCTAAGTAAATTGAAATGGAGGTTGGAAAAGGTTCTAGACAAACCAAGATGGAAATTGGAGAAAGCTCTAAACAAACCTAGGAAATGACATTTCAGGAGGAATTAGATTTTATATTGACAAGCTGTGATACTATTAAGCCTGTCAATGAAAATATTTTTACTCATCCTATTGAAACCCAAATTCCAATGAACTTGGAACCAGCAATCTCAGAACCAATAATCCACACCCAACCTTTAGGTATGGACGAATGGTGGACTAATGATTGGCAATTCCAAAACCTTATCAATAGTCCCTATACGTTTTTCCCTCAGTTCGATCCAGAACCTTTACCCAATCCACCGATGAGTAATGAGAATATGGCTGAACTCCGTCATTTTGGAGAAGAACTGATGGATGCTGGGAATAGGATCCGAGAGATAGGAGGACAAATTTCATGGAAATATGATGAGAGGGAACATCGTTATTAAAAATGCAAGTTGACGAGGGAGAAATGGGTTATGAGTCTGTATAATAACAGTAATATTAATGAAAATCAGTATGTGTGAAATAAACAATAAAACGGTTGTATATGGAAGCATAATATACAAATGAAAATTTACAAATTTTGGTTGTATATTTGTTTACATGATTATGTGTGATTAATTGTTATATTGGATTATTTCTTATTCTATACTAATTATTTATCTATAAATTAATTATCAGATGGCAAACATTGGTAATGAACCAGTAAATGAAGTAAATCAATCTGAGCAAAATCAGGAAGAGCATTTGTTAAATAGGCAAGATATAGAGGATATCGTTGCCCAAGGAATAGCTAATGCTATTCCAGCAATCGTGGCTGCTGTCCAGAAACCTGTTAAACCTCAATCAATCATTCCTAGTAAACGTACACAAGGCGACAACTTTAGTAATAGTATAAACGGAGGCGGTAATCATGTTAATAACAATAATGATCTGCAAGCCCCAATTTTCAAGAAAATGAAAGCTGCAACACCTGGTTGCACTTACAAAGAATTCCTTGCCTATAAACCAGCTGAGTTTGCAGGTAATGAAGGGGCTATTGCAACACTGCGTTGGTTAGAGAAAACTGAGGCAGTGATCACTATAAGTAAATGTGCTGAGGAAGATCAAGTTATGTATGTGTCAAATCTGTTTAAAGAAGGGGCACTAGAATGGTGGAACACAGTGTTACAAGCTAAAAGAAGGATCGAGGCATATGCCATGAAATGGGAAGAATTTAAGAATCTTGTAGAAAGAAAATTATGTCCCGAGTATGAAAAAGATCAAATGGCAAATAAATTTTTAAATCATCGAATGACGGGTGTAGATTGTCGCGGTTATACTTCGACATTCTTCGAATATGCTAGAGTGGTACCAACACTGGCTTCGCCAGAACCGGTACTCATTTCTCGATATATTTGGGGACTGATTAGTGAAATCCGTAACATCGTTAAAGCTGTGAGACCTCACACTATTGACGATGCGGTAGAATTAGCTAATACCCTCACTGACGAGCTGGTACGCACAAGGGATGAAAACAAGAAGAAGGAATTGGCTCAGAAAATTACCCAAGGATTTCGTATGGGTAATAGTAATAACTTCAAGAAAAGAGGAACAGGGCAATCCTCAAATCCGCCTTTCTGTAGGAATTGCAAAAGGAAACATTATGGAAGATGTAATGTAACCTGCAACCTTTGCAAAGCTGTAGGACATCGTGAAGAAAGCTGCAGAAAGAAAACCATAATCTGCTTTAATTGTGGAGAAGCGGGGCATTTTAAAACAGAATGTCCTTAATTGGCCAAACCAGCAGACAATAAAACCAAGGCGACCGACGGAGCTACTAAGAAGAATGTCAGAGCATTCCAGCTGACCACTCAAGAAGCAGAACTCATTCCAGATGTGATAGCTGGTACGTTCCTAGTTCACAATGTGTACGCAAAAGTATTATTTGACTCTGGTGCAAACCAAAGTTTTATAAATACTTTATTCTGCCAAACTCTTAATTTACCCTTAACCAACATTAGGCAGATTTTTACAGTCGAAACCGCAGATGGGAATTCAGTTAAAATAGATCAGGTTTTGCAAAAGGTAGAAATAGAATTTTCAGGTCATAAATTCTCTGCAAACCTGTTACCTATGAAATTAGCTGAATTTGATGTTGTGTTAGGAATGGATTGGTTAGTAATCAACCATGCTCGAATTCTTTGTGACCAAAACTCTATAGAAGTTCAGGCTCCTACTGGAGAAGTAATCATGATTACAGGAGATAAACCGCGTAAACCCATGAAGTTCATATCAGTAATGAAAGTTGCTAGTTATGAACGAAAACAAGGAATAGTATATATGATTTCAGTAATCATTAATACTAAGGGTAAAGAACTTAAGGAAATTCCTGTAGTCTCAGAATACCTAGAGGTATTCCCAGAAGAGTTACCAGGATTACCACCAGATAGGGAAGTAGAATTTAGGATTCATCTAATTCCTGGAACTACACCGATAGCTAAGGCACCTTATCGGTTAGCACCTACAGAAATGTTAGAACTGAAAAAGCAATTAGATGAATTACTAAGTAAAGGTTTCATACAACCTAGTTCATCCCCGTGGGGAGCACCAGTGTTGTTTGTGAAAAAGAAGGATGATTCAATGAGAATGTGTATTGATTATAGAGAATTGAATAAGGTTACAATTAAGAATCGATACCCATTACCTAGGATTGATGATCTTTTCGATCAACTTCAAGGAGCTAGATATTTTTCTAAGATCGATTTGCGCTCTGGATATCATCAATTGAAAGTACAAGAAGAAGACATACCTAAAACTGCTTTCAGGACTAGGTATGGTCATTACGAGTTTACAGTCATGCCCTTTGGGTTAACGAATGCTCCTGCCGCATTCATGGACATGATGAATAGAATCTGTAAACCGTATTTGGATAAATTTGTAATTGTGTTTATAGATGATATACTTATTTATTCCAAAAGTCAGACAGAACATTGTGAGCATTTGCATGCACTCTTAACTTTGTTAAGAAAAGAAAAGCTTTATGCCAAATTCTCGAAGTGTGAATTTTGGCTACAAGAGGTGCAATTCCTAGGACACATGGTGAATCATGAAGGTATTCATGTAGATCCTGCTAAGATAGAGGCAATTATCAATTGGAGGGTTCCGCAAACCGCAATGGAAATTAGAAGTTTTATAGGTTTTGCTGGGTATTATAGACGGTTTATTAAGGATTTTTCAAAGATAGCTGTACCATTAACTAAGCTAACCTGTAAAGCCATTAAGTTTGAATGGGGATCTAAACAAGAAGAAGCCTTTAGAATCTTGAAACAGAAATTAACAAATGCTCCAATCCTAGCATTATCAGAAGGGACTGAAGATTTTGAAGTATATTGTGATGCTTCAAAATTAGGATTTGGATGTGTGCTAATGCAACGCAAGAAGGTAATTGCGTATGCTTCAAGACAGTTGAAAAGGCACGAGGAAAATTATACAACTCATGACTTAGAATTAGGCTCCATAATTTTTGCCCTTAAGATTTGGAGACATTATCTTTACGGAAGTAAATTTACTGTCTATACAGACCACAAAAGTTTAAGATATATTTTTTGGGCAAAAAGAGTTAAACATGAGGCAAAGGAGATGGATGGAAATCCTAAGTGATTATGACTGTGATATTCAATATCACGAGGGAAAAGCAAATATAGTTGCAGATGCTTTAAGTCGTAAGTACCATGAGAAACAAAGACGGGTTCGTGCTCTCAGATTAAATCTACAATTAGATTTAATGGAACAACTGAAGTATTTTCAAGAAACAACAATAGAAGATGTTGCTGAAGGAATGAAGGGACGAATAAAATAATTAGAGCAAGGAAATGATGAAATTTGGAGATTCCATAAGAAAAGGATTTGGGTACCGAAGCAAGGAGAATTAAGAAATAAGATCTTAGAGGAAGCTCATAAATCTAGGTATACTATACACCCTAGAAACAATAAGATGTACCAAGATTTAAGAAATAATTTCTGGTGGATAGGCATGAAGAAGGATATAGCTAGATATGTTTCTAAGTGTCTTACTTGTTCACAAGTTAAGGCAGAACACCAGAAACCTTCAGGTCTACTACAACAATTAGAAATGCCTGTATGGAAATGGGAACTCATAACAATGGATTTTGTTACTAAGTTGCCCAAAACCAGAAAAGGTAATGACACGATTTGGGCAATTGTAGATCGATTAACCAAATCAGCTCATTTTCTATCGATGAAGGAAACCTTTAGTATGGAAAGGTTAGCCAAATTATACGTAGACGAAGTAGTATCCTTACATGGAGTTCCACTCTCCATTGTTTCAGATAGAGATAGTCGTTTCACTTCACATTTTTTGACAAGTTTCCAGAAAGCAATGGAAACTCGACTAAACTTAAGCATTGCATATCATCCCCAAACGGACGGGCAAAGTGAAAGGACAATCCAAACTCTAGAAGACATGCTCAGAGCATGTGTGATAGATTTTGGTGGAAATTGGGATGACCATTTACCTTTAATTGAATTCTCCTATAACAATAGTTATCATTCAAGCATTGAAACTGCCCCATTTGAAGCACTGTATGGAAGAAAGTGCAGAACTCCAGTTTGTTGGGCAGAAATAGGAGAAAGTCAATTATCAGGTCCAGAAATTGTGCAAGAAACTACTGATAAGATCACACAAATCAAGGAAAGACTGAAGACTGCTCGAGATCGTCAAAAGAGTTATGCAGACGATAGAAGGAAGCCATTGGAATTCCAAGTTGGAGATAAAGTACTATTGAAAGTTTCTCCTTGGAAAGGAGTAGTTCGATTCGGTAAGAAAGGAAAGCTAAGTCCAAGATACGTAGGACCATTTCCAGTAATCCAACGTATAGGACCAGTTGCTTATCGTTTACAACTACCGGAAGAATTGGCCGGAGTACATGACGTATTTCATGTATCCAATCTCAAGAAATGTCTATCAGACGAATCTCTGGTAGTACCTCTTCAAGACATAGAGGTAAACAAAAAATTAAAATTTGTTGAGAAACCTCTTCAGATAGAAGATCGAAAGGTGAAATTTCTCAATCACAAACGACTAGTGCTAGTTAAAGTCAAGTGGGATTCAAAGAGAGGAGCTGAATACACTTGGGAGCTGGAATCTGAAATGAAGCGAAAGTATCCACACTTATTCCAGTAAATCTCGAGGACGAGATTTTTAATAAGGTGGGGAGGATGTAACAACTCTCATCAAAACTATTATTTATTATTATATTTAGTGCAATAGGAAACCCTAATTGAAACACCCAAGTGATTCTGCACAAACCCTGAAATTTTCAGAACAATCAGAATCAGGATCAGGATCAGGGCCCCTAAAACTCATGGGGGTAAACCCTAGTTACGATTATCTAAATAACTTGTTGTCAGTATCGAATTTTAAGAATCCGTCAAGTCAGCAAGGCTAGTTAGGGACGTGGCTACCCTATGGTAGGATAGGACCCCTCGCGCCACGCGACGCCCAGGGGGGTACCCCTCGCGTCACGCGAGGGGGGTCAAATTTTGGGTATAAATAGAGGGGTTTGGGACATGAATTCTGAAGTTGAAACGACGTAAAATTTCGTTACATACACTGAGTTATAGCAGAAACAATTCTAAAACACACACGATTACAAATTGCTGCCGCAAAACAGGGTAATAACTTGATCGCTGCTACTTTTCAATGTCCGATCGATTAAACTATCCAATGGATGTTTAAGTGCTGCCCACATTAGGGTTATGCTTTGTCATTCGTCGTTAATTCGATGGATGTTTAAGTATCGCACTTTGTCATTCGTTGTGAGGGTTGATCTCGTGAGTTATCGTAAATGCTGTATTAGTTACTAACCTAGTTTTGTGTGCATTGTTATTTAAAATAGGTTAACAAGGCTAATCAGTAGACTAGACTCTGTCCGTGTTAAATCTGCAATGTGAGTCATTCTCTTTTTATCAAATTACTTTCAAAATCAAGTTTATTTTCAAAGTTATAATTACAGGGATTAAGTCTTTGTAATCACCAAACTTACAGCCGGTATGTGGGGTTTTGTATACATTACTTGATAATCTTCGCCATTGGGGCAGCCAAGGGGTGATATGACCATAGTCACAGACACCATTGGACGAATGGGCCAATGGGTCGAGTGACAAAATACCGTGGGTAGTTGGTTTGATATCAGGAAACATTGTAATCGCTCTTAATACTGTAAATTATAACAAATGTGTTATTTTAGTAAAAAGAATGATTCACCAGTATTTCCCGCTTACAAAACCTTTTTCAAACATGTTTCAGGTGATCTGTTGTGATTCAGGAAAAGTGCCATGAAACACTTCAAGCTTAAGAAAGTGGCTCATTATAAAATAAAGAAATCATGTTTTGTAACTTAAAGATTTCTCCGTGAAATCATATGATTGTAAATTACCGGGGTTTTAGCCCGAGATTGTGAAATAAAATAATCGGGAAAATTTAGCTTTAAAAAGACCCTGATGATAAACTTCCGCTGTTAAACTCAATTAAATAAATACCACGGGATTTTCTGTCCCGCGGCTCCTGAAACGGGTAAAACCGGGTCGGGGGCCATGACACGCACCACCACCGCTAGACTGACTAGCTTGAGGTGCGGGAGCAGCGCCATCAGCAGAATACGCAGGTGGTGGCTGTTGGGGATAGCCACTGCCATACGAGCTTCCATATGCCGGTGGCTGCTATCCGTATGATGCTTGAGCATACCCTCCAGCACCATAATAACCAAGGCCGGCCCTGAGAATTCGTGTACCCTGTTCGAGCTCGAAAAAATGTGCCCTTAGGCCTTAACGAAATTGGGTATTTGGCTCACTAAAGGTCTAAACCTAATGCCAAAGGGGTTAATAACTAATCTAAACCATAAGAATAGTTTTGTAAGGCGGGCTATGTTAGTGTTTGTATGGATGTACCCGATTAGAAAAATATTTTACATATACATATCGGGTTTTTTTATAAAAAAAACATGTTCCTCGAAATATCGGGCCCTGGCCGGTGGTCCTCCCCGCCCACCCCAAGGGCCGGCCATGATAATAACCACCACCATAAGGAGCTGGTTGGGCATAGCCCCCTTGTGGAGACTGCTGCCCGTATGTCGGTGTAACAGGTGTTTTTTGTGTTGGAGGAGGTCCATAACCACCACCACTACGTCCCTGTGCTGTTTGCTGACCTGGATATCCACCATATGGTGGTTGTCTTAACATAACACTACTACAGACTTCAATCAGTAAGGTAAATAGAAAGCTATAAATGTAATCCTACTCGAATAAAATAACGTTAATACTAGCTCCAAGCAGTGTGATGGATATTAAATACCCTTAACCTCAAATCTCCATAGCAATAGTAACTTTCCAATTTTTCTACAAAAAAAGGGTTAAAACCATACCGGTTTCTTGTTTGCTTCACCAAAACTTGAACTACCCACCACCCATTAAACAGTCCTAATATCAATATTAATAATAACAGATACATACAGTCCTCATGTGACGCATAAGCTTTAAAAAAATTTATATGATTCTCAAATACCTCCTCTGTAGCTGCCTCACTAAATCATATATCCATTTTCATAACCAAAAAAAACTATATGTATTTTGCTTTAAACCTCAATGCAATAATATTATCAGTTGTCAGTACTCAATCTAATAAAGAACTGCCAATGCTCCAACAGTCCTGCAGACGTAATCCAATATATAAAGAAATCTTCTATTCAATATGGAGATATAAGATATGTGTGCCCACACACAGTTACCCTCCAAATAAAGCAGTTTCTAAACCAATTAAGCATCTAGAATTCATTTTACCATCAAGCTCTACCCTCCAAATAACGTCGTACCTAATAATGACGGAAACTGGCGTAATCCTCCCCAACATCATTTTGATCTCTATCAGCTGTATTTCAGCGAATACCGAGCTGATATCTTCAATTTGATTACAGAAGGTATTAATTAAATAATGCCTTACAATCTTAAAATTTGACCAAAAGCAAAATACATACCTTCGATTAAGAATAACAAGATGTTGGTCATAGTTCACAACAAACCGAACCCTAGGAAATCATTAGCTCATTAATGAAGTCCAAAGGTCGCCACTTTTGGGATAGGGTTTTGGAGCGATTAGGGTTTTGGATCGGAGGATGATTCGATTAGTGATGGTGGAGTGGAGGATGATTCGATTAGTGATGGTTCAGCGGAGGTGATGCTTCGGAGCAAAGTTCAGAATCATAACCCTAGATGAGATAAGTTAATTGATATTCCGCTTTCCGTTCAAAAAAATTGATATCTCGCTTAAATTTTGGGGGAGCGGGTAAAAAACTTGATATTTCCGCTTAAATTTTTACTTTATATTGCGATCATGTGACGGTGGCAAACTGAATGGCCGTCGAAAAATGGTGGCAACTTTCATAAAACTTTTTATATTTGCATATTTGACACCATTTTACTACGGTTTTCTTAATTTTTATTATTATTTAGGATTTTTTGGATGTATTTGCTACCAATACGATTTCGGTTGAAAAAAGGTAGCTAATTTTGTGACCGTTTTTTCGGTGGCAAATTATTGGTGGCAATTGCCCAATTTTCTAGTAGTACTTCGTAACACGGCGAGGCGCTTTTGATCTTCCAGCAAGGTGTAAGTTACGGGAAGAGTTGTGGGGGTTGTGAGGTTGTCGACAGTGGGTTGAGAAGATGTCAAGGTTGTGTGCGGGTAAAACGGTGATGAGGGTCTCGGTATTTATAGCGTTCAGACATCCCGTATGCGAGTTGCAAACATGTCTAGATTCGTGATTGATTGTAAGAACTGAAACGCGTAAAAAGGATCAAATCATGTTCTTGATTGATATGAAATTTGGAAACACGCGTATATGGCAATCCCGAATAACCAGCGATTATATACCGAATAAGTCTTTGGTGATCATCGACGAATGTGGACAAGAGTTGTTATTTGTTCACGACTGATAAAAAAATTGGAAGGTTTAAATTACTTCAATCAAGAAATTAGGAAAAAAACAAAAAAGGAAAGGAGGATCGGAGTTGACAACTAAATCTCCGCTGGCAACTGTTGGTGGCGGCAACTTTGTTTAAAAAGGAATGTAGCATGAAACTAGGATGTGAATATCGAATGAATGAGATTTATTTACAAAGTTGGTTAGTGGTGGAGTGGTATGATTGTTTTTCAGTGCGTGGTTAGACCCGTGTTCGAGTGCCATCTCCACCGTTAATTTTTTTTTGAAATAACAGTTTGAAATATTACATAACCAGTCCCTGTAATAACTCTCTTAAATACTCCAACAGTCCCTTGATTTCAAGTTAAGTATGTTACTTTAAAATAAACTAACTTTACAACTAAACTAACTAGGTTAGTAACTTGATTAACTTATATAATAACATTGAAAGCTAACTTGTTTGATTATAAAAATAAAATAATAAATAATACTTTTAAATTACAAATTTATTATTTATTTATTTAACACTAAAAAGTAATTATTACGAGTAATTGCAAACTTTAAAGGAATAAGAATCAGAATCTCGTTATTTTATCAGTTTAGACTGGTTTAACGAATATCAAGCGTCAAAGTGTAATAAAGGATCAAGGATCTCATTGTTTAATCAGTTTTAACTTGAATCTAATGTCGCTTAAATAAAGAATCCGAGATTCACAAATGATATATCGTTCAAAAACACAATAATTGCACATAAGTATAAGAAAATAACCTCGTTTTTTTCATTATGATCAATAATCTCTGATTACAAACTGAAACGAAAAGGAATACAAAGAGTGTACAAGTGTCAAAAAGCGGAAGATACAACCAGACTTGCTAAAATAAGAAAACGCGAAAATACAGAGCGTTACATTGAAGAACGGATGTGTCATCTACATGGCATAAGTGTCAGTAAATGACCCAAAGCCGAAGATTGAAGATATTCCTATTATCTCTGAGTATCCTGATGTCTTTCCTGATGATCTACCTGGATTACCTCCGGAGAGGCAAGTTGAATTCAGGATAGATATTCTCCTAGGATCCGCACCAATTGCGCGAGCTCTTTATCGTTTAGCGCCCACTGAAATGAAAGAGCTCAGGACCCAATTGGATGACCTACTAGAGAAAGGTTTCATTCAACCCAGCTCTTCGCCTTGGGGGACTCCAATATTGTTTGTGAAAAAGAAGGATGGATCAATGCGCTTATGCATTGATTACCGTGAACTAAACAAGATAACAATCAAGAATCGTTATCCCTTACCCAGGATCGACGACTTATTTGATCAGCTCCAAGGAGCGAGCTTCTTCTTGAAGATTGATTTGAGATCTGGGTATCATCAACTCAAAGTTAGAACAGAAGATGTGCCTAAGACGGCATTCAGAACGAGATATGGACATTTCGAGTTCCTAGTGATGCCTTTCGGGCTCACTAATGCACCCGCAGCATTCATGGACCTCATGAATAGAGTCTGCAAACCATACTTAGATAAGTTCGTCATCGTTTTCATAGATGACATACTTATCTACTCTCGTAATCAAGATGATCATGAGAAGCACCTTCGATGTATCTTAGGATTGCTTCAACATGAGAAATTGTATGCCAAATTCTCCAAGTGCGAGTTCTGGCTTCACGAAGTCCAATTCCTTGGGCATGTTAGTGAGCGTGGCATCCAAGTTGATCCCGCTAAAGTAGAAGCCGTAATGAATTGGGAAGCACCAAAAACTCCAACCGAAATTCACAGCTTTCTAGGTTTAGCTGGATATTATAGAAGATTTATTGAAAACTTCTCGAGGATAGCTGCACCATTAACTTCCTTGACCCGTAAGAATGTAAAATTTGGTTGGGGTCCAAAACAACAAGAATCCTTTGAGATTCTCAAGCAGAAATTGAGCAATGCTCCGGTGCTGACATTGCCCGAAGGAACTGAAGAGTTTGTCGTTTACTGTGATGCATCACACACCGGTATGGGGTGTGTACTTATGCAAAAAGACAAGGTGATTGCCTATGCATCACGACAATTAAAGGCGCATGAAAAGAATTACACCACCCACGATTTGGAGTTGGGTGCCATTGTATTCGCACTAAAGTTGTGGAGACACTATTTGTATGGAACTAAATGTGTGATCTATTCGGATCACAAAAGTCTCCAACACTTATTTAATCAAAAAGAGCTCATATGAGACAGCGCCGCTGGATGGAGACCTTAAATGACTATGATTGTGAAATTCGCTACCATCCTGGTAAAGCGAATGTGGTCGCAGATGCTCTAAGCCGAAAGGAATGAGTCAAACCTATCAGGATTAATGCTAAGAGCATTGAATTGAAGAATAGCCTGAATGAAAGGCTGTTAGCTGCACAGAAAGATGCTGTTTTGGAAGCTAACCTTCCAGATGAAAAGTTGGGTGTTACCGCTGAACAGTTAACACCAGGTAAGGATGGAATCCTCAGAATGAATGGAAGAATTTGGGTTCCTATCCATGGAGGACTTCGAGACTTAATCCTCCAGGAAGCTCACAATTCCAAATATTTAGTTCACCCTGGAGGTGACAAAATGTATCAGGATTTGAAGACTAATTATTGGTGGATAGGTTTGAAGAAATCTATTGCCACACATGTAGCTAAGTGCCTGACTTGTGCTCAGATTATAGCTGAACATCAAAGGCCATCAGGTCTGCTACAACAGCCAGAATTACCCACATGGAAGTGGGAGATGGTGACTATGGACTTTATAACTAAGTTACCTAAAACAAGGCATGGAAATGATACCATATGGGTCATAGTTGATAGACTGACTAAGTCAGCACACTTCTTACCCATTAAAGAGACTCATAGCTCTGACAAGCTAGCTCAGCTTTACGTGGATAAGATTGTATCTCTCCATAGAGTGCCGGTGTCTATTATATAGGATAGAGATACTAGATACACCTCTCACTTTTGGAAAAGTTTCCAACAATCTTTGGGCACTCGTTTGAACTTTAGTACTGCTTACCATCCTCAGACAGATGGACAGAGTGAGCGTACAATTCAAACATTGGAAGACATGCTTCGTGCATGTGTTATTGATTAAGGTGGTAGTTGGGATGACCACCTACCCTTGATCGAGTTCTCCTATAACAATAGCTACCATACAAGCATTCAGGCTGCGCCTTTTGAGGCATTATATGGTAGGAAATGCAGAACGCCTGTTTGTTGGGCGGAAGTAGGAGAAGCTCAGCTATCAGAACCCGATATAGTCCTTGAAATGACGGACAAGATTGTCCAGATTCGTGATCGCCTGAAAGCTGCCAAGGATAGGCAGAAAAGTTATGCTGACAAGAGGCGAAAACCTCTAAAGTTTGAGGTTGGTGACAAAGGCTTACTGAAAGTATCACCCTGGAAGGGTGTGATGCATTTCGGCAAGAAGGGCAAGTTTAGCCCGAGGTATATTGGACCATTCGAGATTATCGAAAGTGTCGGCAGTGTAGCTTATAAGCTAAACTTGCCTGAAGAGCTGAGTGGAATCCATAATGTGTTCCACATCCGTAATCTCAAGAAGTGTCTTGCTGATGAATCGCTAGCCATATCTCATAAGGACGTACAGATTGATGAAAGCCTAAGATTTGTTGAAAGACCTATATCGATCGAGGATCGTCAGGTTAAAAAGCTTCGAAGGAAGCATGTGCCTATAGTAAAGGTCAAATGGGATGCCCGTAGAGGTCCCGAATATACGTGGGAAGTTGAGTCCACTATGCGACATAAGTACCCTCACTTATTCCAGTAAATATCGGGGTCGAGATTTCTTTTAAGGGGGTGAGGATGTAACACCACGTAAAAACGTGTCCAATTATGTAAAGACACGTGTCCTAAACTCTAAACATGTGAAAGATTTAGTTTGAAGGACTAAAGTTGTCAGACGGTGAAAATATGAAACCATAGGGACTAAAAGTGTCAACATGCCAAACTTGTGCCTCTGAATGACCATACATGATGAATATATTCTTAAACGAGAGATTAATTGGATATAAGAAGCCGTTTGTGAAAATAATCGAAAGATTATAAAACTACAAGGGTTAAACGTGTCAACATGTTAATTCTGACCTCTGAGTGACTTTTAACGAACTCGAGGCTTCGGAATATTCAAATATACTCTCAAGAATAAGTGATAAAAATTTTACGTGGTTTCGAGATCGTTAAGCAAGTTTTCAAGACTTTGGGTGAAAAGTGTCAACTTGACAAAACTTGCATTCATAGTGATATTTAACGAAACCGGGCCTAACGAAGTTTGTTTATACATCCTTGGGCCTCTACAAACTAACTACAAGGACCTTACATGTCAACAATAAGGTTAAATGAGGTTTTAAACGACCAGGGACTAAAGCTGCCTAGTTGAAAAGTGTTTTAACCTGAAAATCAGGTCTACGCGGGCCGCGTAAGATCCTTCTTGATCTTACGCAGGCCGCCTAAAAGTGCCCAGCGCAGAAAAAAGTGGACAGGTGCGGGTTTCAGCTGTTGCACCGCCTTAAACTCGTTTGTATCGATTCTAGGGGCTGTAAAATGGTTTTATTAACCCACTAGGACACACCTGGGGTGATCCTAGGAAGTCCCATAACAGCTGCAAGTAATCCATGATGTTGGAAATTAGTATATAAGGGCACTAGTTCATAAGCTTGTGATCACTTCATTTGCAAACTTTCAAGAACTCTCGCCTGGAGCTTGCAATCAGTAGGAGAAGAATACCAAGTGTAGAAAAGATAGCAAGGACCATTAGTAAGAGTCTTATTACCTGCTTAGTCGTTTTAATTAGCTTAATAACCGAAAAGTCAAACTTATCGTAATTAAGCTTTGACTTTCGGTTTAATCACAATTGGTCCAGCCACTGATCAAAACGAAAGTGGTTATGGAACCATATTAAGGTAGGTGATTAACCCTGAAAAGTGCACCTCCTAATTATTTCGTTTGACTAGTTAATTGTCGGGTCAAACTAGTTTGACAAAAAGTCAAACTGGACAGAAAGTTTAAAAATGAATTAAATTAATTAAACAAAGGTTCTAAATTATATTTTAACATTCTAATGACTTGGTAATTAATATTAGAACATGTTTTATCAGTTCTAACCCGACAATTATCAGTCTAAGGTCAGTTTATAACCGAAAGTCGCAAAAGCTTGACTTTTGCTTTGACTTTCAGTTCTGACCCGTTCAAGCTTAATTCTCCCATGTTTTAAGCTTCCATTAGGACCACATTACTCAGTAGTATAACCCTCTGGAGTTATAGTGCATGGTTCTTAGTGGTTTGAATTATATGCTCTTGATCGTTAATATGCTTATAAATGCCATAAATGGCCTTTTGACACAAAAATGAGATTTTTAGAAATATGAGAGGACAAAAACCTTTGCTATTGATTTATAAACTTGTCCTAAAAATTTGACATCAGTTTGAGGTATAGATTAGGAGTTATGCTCAATATCGTAATTAAGAAGCTTTTTATTAATTAAACGGCATAATTAGTGTAAAGCCTATCTAAACCCAAATTTTGACACAAAACTTTTTAACCACTGATGTAATATAATATTTTGGCATTTTTGAAGATTTTTATTTATTTTTAAATAGATCATATCATAGAGATCTAGCTTAAATTCGGTAATTGCCGGTTATACCCTTTTCTTGAATAAAATGAGTTTTACATTACATATTGATACCAAATATTTTGCTACTGATTTTATATGATAAATAAAATATTTTAAGCTTTCTGGAATGATAAAAATATCAGTTTTTCTTATATAACCCAAAAATCGCTTAAAATCGACTTTTACGTTTTTTTAACGCATAGTATGAGCTAAAACTATTTAAAACATATAAGACTTAATACCCACTGATGTTTTTAGTAAATTTCTACACTTTAACAGTAAGCAAAAGTTTTAAACCCGGATTTCCAAAATTGACCTTTAAAGCTTATGTGAAATTACCAAAATGCCCATTCGGTGCATAAATTGGTTATAAATAATAAATTTCACATATAAGCAATATCCTACTGATATAACTTATTAAATTAAATATTTTTACTGATTTCAAAAGACCAGAACATCAGTTTGTTATAAAATCTCTTTTATAAGCATTAAAATTACCAAAATTCCCTAACGAGACTTAAATTGGTTCAAATTACTTTTTGGTTATATATGTTAACATCCTACTGATGTATTAACATATTTTAAGCATACTAACAATTAAGACCTGTATATAATTCATTTGGTTACCCATTACGCATTTACGCGTTCGGATCGGTTTACGTGAATAGATTGCGTATAATAGCCGAAACGGGTTTCATCTTATCATTTAATCCTCAAATTCCAGAATGTGATTAGTTTACCCATATTATACAAGTATCCAAGCTTGTCGGGTCTAAACCACATTCTATTCCGGTCTCCGCTTAATCTAGCGTTTAGAACCGTAAAGTTTATTTCTAGCTAGCCGGTCTAAGTCCTTGACTTAACTAAAGGCCCGTTAGCACCCTAATAGGTTATTAAACCTTCTATACAGATTAAGTAGCATCCAGTAGAAGGTATCATCATACAACTTTAGGATTTACGGCTGAGTTACTTTCACCTTTGAGCTCAGGTAAATACTTTTAACTTATTTTCCCTTATACGGGCTTGGGATATGTTATCATAATAATACCACTTGGTCGGGTATGAAATCATTTAATCGGATTGTGATTAATAAATTTACATAACCCGTTTTAATCTGTCTTGTTTGATAACATAAACATTGGGGGTTAATTCGACTGTGTCCTGGATATCATCGGCTCATTTCGTTTGAAAATGGCCACGACCTATGCACGGGGTGTAGGCATACACCTGACAGATGCAAATGCTAAAATATAAACCCACATGTTGGGGATAACTCCTTTGTGGGTTCTATAAGTGGTGAGTCGGTTAATCATGACCGGCTTCCAACCGGCCCCAATTGTATGACAAACATATAAATCTGTATACAAGATTATCTTTAAATAATTGTCCCAAGTTATAAATGATTTGTGCCATGTGCACCTAAATCAATTTTCATAAATGTTTTTAAAAGAGTCAGTTAATTGTATTTACCAGTGTAAACTGACGTATTTTCTTAAAGACTGATTGACAGGTACCTCTCGTAATAGGCTGGAGCTATTAGGTGTCATAAGAGGATCTTGCAAATCCATAGATACCTGAAGTCTGTTATTTTCTATTTCATGTATTTATTTATGATCCGCCTGTGGATCTTATTACATTCCAGTCTGTATATTCTTTCACTCGAACACTCAGACATTATGGTTTGTAATAGTTTATTCACCAAGCCTTCTGTTGTGCTATTATATTGTGTGTATTGTCAATGATGATATCAACTACGTCACGATACTCCCCACCGGTAATATGTGGAAATATAGGGGTGTGACACGATCGCACACCAGGACCAAATTCTGGTCTTTTCTTTTTTTATCAAGTTTTATTTCATATTTACACATCTAGTCCCTCATCTTTTAGATCATATTCACTTTATTAATTCACATTCTAACTTGGTCATCTTTCTTTTACTAACTTTTATTATGACATAATTCTATACATTTTCATTTTAATTATTAGAACATCACTACATATTATACTTTTTATGACATACGAAAATTTGGGGTGTTACAAGTCTACCCTCCTTAAAGAAGGTTTCGTCCCCGAAACCAGAATACATATCAAATAACTCCGGGTAGTGCTCTCGCATTTCATCCTCCGCTTCCCACGTAAGTTCTGATCCCTTTCGATGTTGCCATTGGACCAACACTTGTCGAATGGACTTGTTGCGGAGTTGCTTCACTTTAGAATCTTTTATTGCCACGGGCTTTTCCACATAATTTAACTTCTCGTCAACTTCAATATCATCCAAGGGAACGTATGCCGTTTCATCCGCAAGGCACTTCCGCAGTTGCGACACATGAAAAGTGTTATGAATCCCATCCAACGCGGGTGGTAAATCTAACTGGTACGCTACCGACCCGACCCGAGCGAGTATTTTGAATGGCCCGATGTATCGAGGACCTAGCTTCCCACGTTTACGAAAACGAATTATCCATTTCCATGGAGAGACTTTTAGCAAGACATAATCCCCCACTTGGAACTCAATCGGACGCCTTCGCCTATCCGCATAAGACTTTTGTCTATCTTGCGCCGCTTTTATTCTTGATCTAACTATGTCAATCTTCTCATTCGTTTCGGCTACTACATCCTTTGATGCGAGCTCGCGCTGACCCACTTCACCCCAACAAACCGGGGTTCTACATTTCCTTCCATAGAGCATTTCGTAAGGGGCCATTTTTATGCTGTTATGATAACTATTATTATATGAAAATTCTACCAAAGGTAGATGGTCATCCCAGCTTCCTCCGAAATCCATAACACACGCCCTTAGCATATCAACTAATGTTTGGATAGTTCGTTCCGAATGACCATCGGTTTGTGGATGGTAGGCGGTGCTTATATGTAACTGGGTTCCCAATTCTTCGTGAAACTTCCTCTAGTAACGAGATGTGAACCGGGTATCCCGGTCGGACACTATAGACACCGGAACCCCATGGCGAGATATAATCTCATTCGTATAAACTTCCGCCATCTTTTCCGAATTATAGGTTTCCCGAATGGGTAAGAAATGTGCACTTTTGGTTAGTCGATCAACGACTACCAAAATAGCATCGTGCCCTTTTCTTGTCTTAGGAAGTTTTGTCACCAAATCCATCGTTACATGCTCCCACTTCCACACCGGTATCTCCAACGGTTGCAACTTTCCATACGACTTTTGGTGTTCGGCCTTTACTTGAGAACACGTCAAACACTTAGCAACATACTTGGCAATGTCTCTTTTCATTCCCGGCCACCAATAATTCATCCTTAAGTCTCGATACATCTTTGTAGCTCCCGGATGAACGGAGTACCGAGACTTGTGAGCCTCATTCAATAGTAATTCTTTCACATCGCATTCCCGAGGTATAGAATCGTCGGTGTGAGGGAAGTTAGTATACAAACGATTCGAGATAAACGATGCGTAACCAGCCATATCCGGCATAGTGGAGTGTATTAAAAAGGGAGCAATTGGACGATTGGATGGTGGGCTAGGTTTTTCTTGTAATGCCCACGGATTGTTCGGGTCAAAACCATGATTATGAGGATTCATTTTTCGTATTGTGATTGGATGAGATTTTTTAAAAAAAAAATAATATAGAGATGATTATAGAAGAGGTGGAGTAGTTGTGGTAAAAAAATGAATAGAAGTGTGAGTATTTATAGTGAAAAAATATTTTTTTAAACACGTAGCCGTTGGCCAACGGCTAGCCCAAACGGCTACTTGTCTTGTCCAATGAGATCCCGCCATGTCATCTTGATAGTCCCGCCCAACGCCTGGGCTGAAAACCCTGCCCAAGGGGCCACGCCGAAACCCAAGCCCACCCGGGGTGGTGACTTGGGCGTTTGTACCCAACCCACGCCACAACCCCCGCCCCATACCCCATAGTCTAATGCTCAAAAACGTTGACGGTGGTTTACCTATCTTGGATTAGGTAAACTATTATTAAAAAAAAAAAACATAATAAATGAAACCATCCAATCATCGGTCCCCCTTCACCTTCCCCGCTTCGGTAAACCTTCACCGATGTCCTCCTATCACTGAGCGGTAAACACCATTGGCGGCGGTGTTACCACTCGGTAAACACCTTTACCGCTGGTGTTTACCGCCCACTCCGTTCACCCTAACATCTTGATCAACTAACACAGATTAGTGTATATCTAATGTGAAATTCAAACCATTAAAACCGGGTATCATTGCTTATCTAATGTGAAATTCAAACCATTAATTGATTCTCTAAAATATCATAGGGGTCGAGCGCCCCCCATTCCATAAAAGGGTACAACAGCGGACATTTGCGGATTTAGAAAAAAACGTCAAAAGGCAACGTTTCAAAATTTTCTTTTCTATAGGGGCAGCGAAATCGAAAAACCTCAAATTTTTCCAAAATTTACACTACCGTCGGAGCGTCAAGGAGTAGCGGGGGCTACCCATAGTATAAAGCTACATCCGCCCCTGGCGGACTTGGAGACGGTTGTGCACTTGTACAAGGGAGGATAGGTCGAAAAGGATTGGTCGTTGGTATCTCACCCTGGCTTTGAGTATGGGTGTGCAAAAAAAAACCAAAAACCAAAAAAAAAAATCTTTAAAACCGTATCCGAAACCAAAAAATATATACTGGAATTGTGAATTCGGTTTTCAAATAAGTTCTAAGCTGTATCGGAATTGTGAATTCGGATTTTGGATTGGTTATGATAAACCGAATAATAACCGGTTTAATCAGATAACCTAACCGAGCTGAATAAATCGGTTTAATCGGTTAGACAATATAATAATAATTCCAAACCCAAATAAACCAATCCAAACAAATCGAATAAGTTGATATCTAAACACCCCTAGTTGTGAGGCTCGTTCAACAAAAAATAAAAATACTACAACAAATCAGGAAGTTGGGTTGGGCTATTAATTTTGCTTTCAAAATTCTGGGCCTACAAGGCCGGGGGCCTGCGCCTGCCCTCTCGTTGGCTACTTGATGTGCATGGCATATTTAAAAAAAGAAAAAAAAAAACATTGCTTTTTGTAGTTTTTCTCTTTTGCTTTTGAGTTTGAACCTTTTGCACTCTTGAAGCTTTTTATGCAATGATGTAACTCAGTTTAGGTTCCAAACATGATAAATGTGTTGTATAATGCAAGAATATAGGTTGGTGAGTGTTGGCCGATTATGAGACCATCCGTAGTGGATGGTAGATGTGGGCGTAGTCACCATGCCACGTCGGAAGGAACCCGCCACATCAATCCACGCCATCTCCTTCGCCCCTTTAATTGTGGTTATAACACACTCTCTCCACGGCCCCATAAGCGTGAAGTTCACGCCCCTTCCAAGCCCAAAAGCTGTAAAAGTGGTCTCACATTGTTGATGAATCGGATTAGAATAAACCTCAGGGCGTGAACCACTATACATGGTCTGAGTGGCGTTAGAGTAAAAGAAGGGTTGCATATACGACTTTTAACACAAATAGTTTTTCGGTCTCTTAGGAGTTATACCTTGAGTACAATAGTTACACAAACAATTGAAGTAAAAAATAAATGATTTGTTTTTTTTTTCTGAAATATTCTCTTAATTATATATTTTTTTAAAATTATATCAATGAATCACAAATCAATGATTAAATAACCCCTTTTTGTTATAAAACTAGCCTAAAAGCTGAATAATATAGAAGATAAGTAGAGAGAATTTTCAGAGGATTTCTTATATATATTTCTTGTTACACCAAAACTATAATATTACATGAGTTTATATAGACAGAAGAAAGAAACTATGTTGTACTGTGCGTCAATAATTCGAACGAATTATTGAAGTTATTGTGTCAATAATTAGAATGAATTATTTCCTTTACTGTGCGCTTTTACTGTGCATCTAGTTGTCATCCACTATTGCAATGATTCATAACACTCCCCCTTGGATGACACTTTGCAAACTTTGGGGTAATTAAGTACTGCCTCATTAAAAACCTTACTAAAGAAAAACCCAGTGGGAAAAAAAACCTTAGCTAAGGGAAAAATAGTGCAGTCTATAGCTCCCCCTCAAGTTGCAATTTGTAAGGCATCACATTCTCCGTACGTGACGCATGCCATTGTCATGAACGTGTTTCCTGAAAGTTGCTGTAGGTAGTGCTTTTTGTGAAAAGATCGGTTGAATTGTTGCTTGATTGGACATATATCATCTTGACTTGATTGTCTTTAATAAAATCTCGAGTATATTAAAAAAAATCTTGTTGGTATATAAGAGTGAAACTTGTAATACTCCCCCTGATTTCATTATGTATCTTCTGCGTAGATCTTTTAGTTAATATTTTGCCACTTCATTCCTTGATGTGTATAGTCCTTTGTGTTGATCAATGTTATATGGTCTTTATATGAGATTTCTGGTGCTTTATGTAAACAAATACCATATGATCCACAACTATATGTTGTTACATTCCCTGCATTTACAAAGCTAATAAAACTTGTTTTGGTAGGTTAGTAATATAAATTTTTTTATCTTTCATACCTTAGATGTTAATTTATTACATCCGATTATATTAGCTCTTCTTTGTACACGAGTAATATGATGCAGATGGTAATGTATAACTAGCAAAATATATCAATATAATCCATCATTCTCTATATGTGTAATAATTTATGGATAATGATGCAAATGCTAGTTTGTATATCAAGGCATAAATTTGTATTTCATATTTGATTTGTTAATATGTTTTAATAGTTATAAAACCTCATACGGTTTTCCAAAGAAAAATATATAGTCCAACTATACCGTATGCATTTATCTTTTCTAACTTCATTAAAAAGTTCGTTATACCATATTCATCTTATAGTCCATACAATCTTTACTACTTTAAGAAGATGTATTTACAGGTTTTGAAATTATTGCTTCATGCATTTACATTCATTGAAATACATCTTTTCGATTTTACCAACTATGAATGTACATTCATTCTATCATGTAGATTTCCTCATTGTTCTCTATATCATATGCAAAAGATGCCTTGAATACTTACTTCATTCATACAATCCATAGTTTACCATGCTTATACATTAATCAATAGCTATCATAACCATCGAATTTTAGTAATTTTTTCATGTACTCAACAGCCTTAGGAAACTCATCGAGAGTTCCATTTCTTTTCAGCATTTATAATAATTTAAGCATATTCATATCTTATAATGTTCTTGAGATCTCGCCTTACATGACTTTGATAATTTAAATTCTTCATGAATTTTTATGTATTTTGTAGTACCACATGATATATAAATATTCATAAGCTGCATGTCAATTTTCTCTTAATATATTACCAGACGAATCAGATATTGGAAAGTTATTATATCCACCACTGGATAATGTGTCTCCTCATAATCAATCAATGGTTTTGCAACATTTTTGTGCCACCAAATTTTCTTTGTCTTACTCAATTTGATTTATGTAAGAAAATCTTTTCCTTAAGAACGGTTGGTCTGAAAGCTTTTCATTTCATGAGAGAATTTTAACTTTGATTTATTCACTTTTTCCAAAATTGGTTAATTAATAACATGAATTCATTCATGAGTAGATTCAAAAATCTTGATCCTCATTGTTTCATTATTTCTAGCGCTATGTTATATAAAAGTGTAACGGTGCTAATTTTATTTTTGATTCCATTTCTTTTAGACATGATACATTGATTTTTTTTTCTTTCAGGTACCTGAGGTTCTTCTAGAAACATCATGTCAATATTGTCTTCTTTAAGAGAATTTTATACTAAACCTCGACTTGACCATCTTTATTAATTGCTCCAAATTTCGAGGATTTTTATTCATGGAATCAATTAGTCTATCACGCTTTAGGCATGCCATAGATTTAATACTAGTGTATGGTTGTCCTTTAGGGACACAAATTATAATAATTGGAGCATTAGCAGTTGATATATATGACTTAGCTTGTCACTTTATTTTGGTAAGTAAATACGTCTGGTAATAGATTTATTTTCCAAATGAGTTGTTCTTTGAACCCGTAGTTCATATTTTCAATTTTAAGGATCAATGATAATTTATTTCAACTCATTTCTTTTTCAACTGCTTTTATCTTCCCCTAATGTTGGGAATGTCAGTCCATTTAGATGGATATTAATAAACTGAACCATAAATAACTCTTTCGTTAAATGCTATATTCCTAATCACCTTTTAAGGTCCCATATTTGTGCGTCGTGGTGGATCAATTTCAATATATATCGCACAATCAAAATCTTAGAATGGACATATTTGGTTTCTTACCAAAAGCCAATTATAATGGGGAGAAAATATTACAATATATTGGCATTATATGAATTGATACATGAACTTTTGCTCTCATGATCATACACTTCGCAAACACATCCAATGATTGTCTCAATAAATCATGTATAAACTACATGAAGTTTTACGTGTATTGCAATGATCATTATGTGAAATTGATTTATTATCAAAATCATTATATCAAACTGGAATAATATGCTTGCTATCACATTAGCTAAGCCTTAATCACAAAAACTTCAGGTTGTGGATTTGATAACCATTTAGACGATGCATCGATTTTTAAAACACTAAATGGTATCATGTTGGATATGTATATCCTTTGCTTATTCCAGAATACTTAGGGATTCACACCGTACTTTCATTGATTAACTTTTCTTGAGAACAAAAATTACATTTTATAATTTTCTGGAAGGATCTGTTAGGTCTTCAATACATTTCACATTATCAATTTACTCGGTGTGGTCTAACCGGTCATGCCAACTGATTATGATTCATAAACTTCTTATTTATGATCATATATGTATTACTTGTAGGTAAAACACAAAATAGAATGTATGTATTAAACAATTTAATCATAATAATTTGATAGTCTATTATGATGTGAACGAACTTACATTTGAAATTAATCATATAATGAATCAAATTCAGACTCAGAATCATAAGGTGGTGAAGGTGGTAGAGTTAGTTGCATATTATTAGCTATTTGTTTTAGCATGTCTTCCAACCATTTATTTCTTTCTGTCAGCCGTTTTATTTGTTTAGACAAATTTCGAATCTGACCGTTTAACCTAGCCACTTCGATTCCTATTGAATCTGAAAGTAGATTCATTTGAGGTACCGTACATGGTTCTGTTATATTAATTGGTGGCAGTGGTTGTTCTACTTCGTTTAATAGTGATTGGAAAAACTGTTGCGGTAATGGTGATTGCAAAAATGATTCTGATGCTAACTGCTCTTGGAATATCATGTTTTCATCAAACAAAGTTTGTTGCATCGTTGAAACTTCCTCGAAAACTAAGGGTGACATGTTTTGTAAGATGTTCGGTGCTAGTGGTTGAGATAGGTTTGTTGTAATATGTTCTTGTACGGGTGGCAGCTGTGGTTGCAGATCAAATCGATAAAAAGACGGTTGAGGAAGCTGCAACAATGATTGTTGTAAATTTTGTGTTGAGGTACTTTCTAAGATAACCTGAGCTTCCTCCGACTGGAATGGTTGATTTAGTGTATAATTATGAACAGGGGTTAGCCTAACAGTGTTAAAATTTACAATCCCAGATGCCTTTGGTGGGGATAATCCTTGGATAATCTGATTACTTAAGATACCTAATGATTTTGCTATTTTTGTAATGTAAGACCCTCCCATGAGACTTCTCAGAGAATTTGTTTGTTGATTTAAAAGATATGTAGCAAGCTCGTGGGCAATATTACAAGGAACTTGCTCAAAAATACTATGCAGATGGAAAATGCCAGTAGCACTAACCCTATGTTGATTATTCTTGCGCCCCGTGATAGTGTTGGCTAAAACACGGTGCATATATTGATAACGAGGGTCTGTGAATTTCATAGAATTATTATTGTTACACCACTCTTTCGATGAATGACCTAGCCAATATTCTCTCATTTCCTCAGAGGAATAAGAGGTTGATGCCTCCGTAAAAATAGGTTGTTTACCCTATGTTGATTATTCTTGCGCCCCGTGATAGTGTTGGCTAAAACACGGTGCATATATTGATACCGAGGGTCTGTGAATTTCATAGAATTATTATTGTTACACCACTCTTTTGATGAATGGCCTAGCCAATATTCTCTCATTTCCTCAGAGGAATAAGAGGTTGATGCCTCCGTAAAAATAGGTTGTTTAACTTCTTCATCTGTATATATGCCCAGATGAACTGCGAATTCTGTTAATGACATATTATGAGATTGTCCACAAAGTCGAAAATGAATAGATTCATCGGTAAGACTTTTATCATATTTAAAATAGAAAGTGGACAAGAACTCATATACAAGTTCATCGTATGACGGTTCTAGGATGTCGAAGAAACGACGCCAGGGCGTATTACGTGGTAGTAATCTCGCCAGTAAACCACTTGGATCAAACATTTCCATTTGATACCAATCAATACCGCTAATAGAAAAAACTTCAAGATTCTTGAGTTTTTGATACCTCTCACGATTGGGTAAATCAGTAAACCGAAGGAATCGATGAATGTTTGCTGCATTTGAAGATTCAGCATATGCTACTGGAAGATTTGCCATTTGAATATATGGTTTTGTTGAAACTAAGAAAAGTTTGGGTACAGGTTATTTTGGGTATGTGTTGAATTATATCAGAAGTTGTAGCTTATGTGTAGATTAGCTCGAGTAGTGAGTTTCTTATATAGATAAGAAAATTTAAGCTTACACCATACGTTTGGTTAAGGCTTCCATGATACGTTTTGAAACAGTTCACTGTAGCTAGTAAATATTATATTGCATAAATAAATATTAGATGCATAAACAAAAAAGTTAGGTACATAAATAAATGTTAGTAGTCCCATAATTATTATATCTCCAGACCAATAGGTCCCATGTACTAATTTTAATTTATCACAGAACTATCTTATAAGTATACATATATATATATAAAGGAGAAACGGGATCTAAAAGATCATCCTAAAGGTGTATGGTTTTACAACTCACTGGTGCACCCTTAGGTTTTCAACCTATATATATGTATATATTTAAATATATTAAATTCTTACATTGAGTATGGTAATAGCTCCTTTGTTTTTGTTGATTTGCTTGGTTGACAGCGCTCGTGCTGATAACATGTTATAAAACTAGCCTAAAAGCTGAAAAATATAGAAGATAAGTAGAGAGAATTTTCAGAGGATTTCTTATATATATTTCTTGGTACACCAAAACTATAATATTACATGAGTTTATATAGACAGAAGAAAGAAACTATGTTGTACTGTGCGTCAATAATTCGAACGAATTATTGAAGTTACTGTGTCAATAATTCGAATGAATTGTTTCCTTTACTGTACGCTTTTACTATGCATCTAGTTGTCATCCACTATTGCAATGATTCATAACACTTTTATAATTGTCACCCTTATGGCCTTATTTGTTGGTAAACTAATTGAAGAACTTTAGACATGTGTTACTATTTTTTTCTATTTGTAGCATGTTACACAATTTTCCAGTTCAATTATTAACTGATATGAAAATGTAGTGACATATGAAATATACTCGATCGATCTGATGTTTTAAAGTTTAACAGATCAAGCATCACTAGTGTTGTAGTGGTGGCCACGGGTATTTAAGTTTCACCTATGGCGGGCCCGGATGAGTTTTCCTCTCCAGGTCTCAAGTTTGAGTCTGGGTGATAAGGGTTTCTCATTGAGGGGTTTAAATTGATGATCTATTGTGCGAGTGGGCTCTCTAGCGCGGACCCAGTTAAGACAACTTATGCTAGACCTCACGACATTCGCGAATAATTCACACCTTTAAAAAAAAATAGTTTAATAGATCCTAGTGTTTATTTGTCTTTTCATTAGTTTGCTTCCCTTAACCATCCGAGAGTTAATGTCTTATTAGTTGTAACGACTACTAGTTTTAACATACAATTGTAGAGTGACTGAGTGACTCGTAATATTTAATTTTTGAATTTTAACTCTACATCACTTCAAATCACTTTTGTAATCTATTTGAGTATTTGTCAATTACAAACCCTACAAATCGGATAATTGTAGAGTGAATATGTTAACAAGTGCTAGCTACTAGAGAAAAAATAAATTTAAATGAAACACTATCGAAACTGGTAAGTGAAAATCATAAGAATAGATACCGGTACCGATTTTCAGTCAGTATTAATTCAGTTCGGTACAGTACCGGTACTTAATATGGTTTACGATACCAAAAATACTTAGCAGTTTATAATACCCGAAAATACTTTTACCGGTACTTAATATAGTTTACGATACCCAAAATACTTACTTAGTAGTTTATAATACCCGAAAATACTTTACTTTGAATAAAACTTAATTTTTAATAGCATTTATATGAAAATGTGGAAAAAAAAAGGTAATGTTTCAAATTATTTTCAAGTTAAACTAAAATCTTGAAGCAGTTTTGACTTCTCGTATGTTTGTGTTTTGATAGCTTTTATAATATAATATAACACAGAACTTGGGGTTATATGATAATTGTTCAAAAATTAAAAGTAAAAGCTTTTGGCCAAACTTCAAAGTACAAAAACTTAAGGATCAGTATATATACAATAAAGTTATACTGATTGTCAAATTAAAAAGAAAAAAAATCTTATGGCTAAACTTTAAAGTACTATACGTTTAGACAAAAGGGTATGGGCTCCTCAAGACGTTGGAGACGAGCCAAATGTTGTGGGGTCTATTCAATAATGCCGTTGATATAACGGCTATTTAAAAAAATTCATTTAATTTAAAACCTTTATAAATACCCACACATTTAACCATTTTTATACAAAAATTCACCCACTTTCTCCAAACAACTCCCTTTACACACCATTTTTTATACAAAACGTTGTGATACTGTATGTATGCTTGTATTCTGCTGCATAGCATGATCCTCGAAGACGAAGGACATGCAATTTGTAAGTATGACGAGAATGCGGTGGAGCAGAATAATGTTCCGGATAGCGGAGAACAACAAGATTTAAACAGGTTCTCGTTACATAACGATTTCACACATGCCAATCTTCAGTCAGACTTGATCGATCACATTTGGAATCTCGGAGAAAACAACGAGTAGTTTTTTTATTTATTTATAACTTTAGGCTTTTTTTTAATGTAACTTTAGCTTTTTTTTAATGTAACTTCAGGTTTTTTTTAATGTAGCTTTAAGATTTTTTTTAATGTAACTTTAGGTTTTTATTTAAATGTAACTTTTTTTCATTTTTATTTACTTTGTTTTAATTAATATGACAAAAAAATAATAATAAAAAAATGGGAGAGGACCATCCACCACACCCTTGGGTAGTCTCCAAGGGGATGGTCCTCCACCTATGCTTAGTTGGCGCCTATGTGGCGGATGGTCCCTTTGGGGACTATCCTCACCATACCTCATGGTCTAAGACCGTGGGGTATGGTGAGGCGTGGGTTGGGGGCATGGTGCGACACGTGGAGTATGGGGCACCCAAAACCAAAAGCCAATTTCAAAGGGCTATGGTGGGGCGTGGACAAAAACCAATTTCAAAGGGCTAGTGCTTTTGGCCAATGAGGTTCCGCCATGTCATGTGGGTAGCCCCGCCCAACGCCCGGGCTGAAACCCCCCGCCCAAGGGGCCACGCCGAAACTCAAGCCCACTCGGGGTGGTGACTTGGGCGTTTGTACCCAACCCACGCCCCAATCCCGCCCCTTACCCTATAGTCTTATGATTATTAAAAAAAACCATTTGTGTGTCAGAGAAAGAGAAGAGAAGATCACTTGTGAGAAGAAAAAAAACAATCCATTACGAGTTTAGAGTTTATATTATTTTTTACGATGTTATAAACCCGTTTATATTATATTTTAAGAGGTTATAAACCCGTGTATTACACGTATTGAACAAATAAATTTTATATATCAAATAATAAAATAATATATCTGTAAAAGACTATTTTATTGCACAGGTAAATAAATGTAATTTTATATATTAAATAATAAAAAAATTATATCTCTAAGAACTATATGTATTGTACGGGTTGAATAAATGTAATTTTATATAACAAATAATAAAAAAGTTATATCTTTAAAACCACGTGTATTAGACGGGTTGGATAAATATAATATTGTTTTCTAAATAATAAAAAAAGTTATATCTTTAAAAACTCTCGTGTGTTATACGAGTTGCATAAATATGATTTTATATACCAAATAATAAGAAAATTATATTTAAAAAAACTAATGGATATACTCGATACGCGATAGATATTGTGATTGCAGAGATGATTATTTAAAAGAAGATCCGGTGGTCAAACATGTTATTTAAAAAGTAAATAAGCAGCCATTTGAGTGATAAAATATAAAAATATTTAAAGAACCTTTAATAAATCTAATTTTATATATAAAGTAATATTGAAAATTATATACATTTTGTTTAGAAATTATGTAATAAAATCGATATAATAATTTTTTTAATAATGAAAATAAAAAGAAATAATATATTAATACAAAGTTTGGTTTTGGAGATAAATAATTTGGTTATTTAAAAATATCTTAAATTAACAATTTAAATTTAAGGATAATATTTTATTAGAAAAATAGTATTTTATTCGATATTTAAAGAAGGATAAGATTCAATATTAATTTTTATTAGAAAATTTGATTTTTGAAAAAGATTTGGGGTGTTTTAGTCGTTCCAACTATAGTTTTGTGTAAGGCTTGTTTTAGGACAAACAAATTCAAGTCCCCCTCCCTCTACTTAAATTACGCATTGTCCTTAATGTGTCCAAAATTGATTAAATGTGTAAACGTGGTTAAAAACAACAAATTTTTCAAAAATCAGATACTGGACATGGGGGCGTGTTTGGGGGACGACCCCATGTAAAGTGCCAGTACCACGACTTCTATGAAAATTTCCAGAAGGCAGGCCCATGGCGTGTTCGATAGGCACGACCCCGTGTCAAAAGTGCCAGTAACGAAATTTTCCAGAAGACAAACACGAGGGCGTGCTTATGGGACACGACCCCGTGTAAAAGTTCTAGAATCAAAATTATTTTCTGCAGACTTAAGGCACGGGTGCGTGCTTACCTTACACGGCCTCGTGCTGCACTTACTATTTTGAAGATTGTGCGTCAGGAGACATCTGTTTACGTGCATGGGGTGTTGTTTCAACGTCCTTTGGCCATTTTCATCCTTCTTTTGACTGTATTTTATTCCCACAAAAAGAAAACTTAAAAATAAAAGCATTAAACTACTTTATTGTTGGATAGTCCATGGAATGCCTCCATGGTGTGCCATGTTTATAAGGGTCCTTGGCTAGACCCAAAGTCGGTCAAACGTTACCCGAGCGGGATGACTCGCATCCCAAGTTGCACCGGCTAAGGGCGTAGTCTAGGCTCGAGTCTATTGCTTTGATGTAGTTGACTGGGTTATCCTCCACGCGTTGTCCCACTTCAAACTTTATTTCCTTGTCACATACCCTTGATGCGTGTGAAGTGTATATATAAGTTTAAGTATATTTTAAGCCCTTTTACACTTTTTTTAGCCAAGTTTTAAATTTATAAAACACGATATTTACTAACACTAAACACACATATGGGCAAATGCACCCATCGTGAGCGTAGTATAGTGTTGGTAAGATACCGAGGTCGTCCAAGGACACAAGAGCTTTTAGTACCGGTTTATCCTCAACGTTTAATCAAATCAAAAATTTGGAAAAAAAGTTTTAAACTAAGAAAATAAAATTTAACTAAAATGCTGAAAAATAAAAATAAAAGAAAAAACAGATAGACAAGATGAATCACTTGGCTCCGACTCGTGTTTAGTGTAACCTTTGATTATTTTCGCACTTTTTCACTATTTAAGAGATTATCTTAGTTATTGTACTAGGCCCTTCTTTTGGAGGTGACGTTACCCTCAACCCAGTAGTTTGAGTCAGCAAGGATATAATCCTAAAGGGTCGGATTATTGAAAGATAATTAATTAAGTTATTAATGCAAATTATGGTAGGCCCCTCTTTTGAAGGTGACGTTACCCTCGGCTAAGTAGTCTGAGTCAGCAAGGATACAGTCCTAAGTAGCCGGGTTATAGTATTAATAGTAGTTTAACTTATGAGGGGATCAAAGAGTTTGGACCCCCGCCATCCAATACCGTTAAGTATTGAAGGAGGTCCTACTAAATTTGACCCAGGTCCCTTGCAGGATCTCTAAACGCTGAACAACGGCAAGACTCTTACCAAACTGTTCCCTTAACCCCCGACCAGGTAGCCAACATACATCCATATAGACCGTGGAGATATGAATGGTGAAAATCTTCTATTTTATATAGACAGTAAAATAATGCCAAGACACCACGGACAAATGATAAGGAAGAATTACCTTCAACATAAGAAACTAGTTATTAAAGTCATTAATACATAACCAATTAAAAAGTGCGAAAAGATTAAAAATAAAAAGTATTACACTAGACACTTTGTCTTCACCAAGTGATGTAAGAGACTTAGGCAAACATGGCCTTGATTGTCAAGAACTCTTACGATCAATCTTGGATCCCGAGACGACTCACACACTCTATGGTGGACAATGGATGATGGTGGTGGATGATGGTGTTATGGTGGTGGTGGGTGGTGGGTGAAGTGTGAGAGAGGTGGTGTGCCAAGGGATGGTTTGAACTTGAGCCAAGCACTCCTATTTATAGGCTGAACAGAAGCCTGGACACGGCCCCGTGTCCGCTGGACACGGCCCCGTGTCCACCCTTTTCTCTTTCTTCATTAATTGCTCTTGTCCGCATTAGTTGACCACGCCCCCGTGTCCACTGGGCACGGCCCCGTGTGCAGAAGCATATCTTTACTATCATATTTGGCAAGATTCTGCGTATCTTTGCGTTGACCAAGGCCCCGTGTCCGCTGGGCATGGCCCCGTGGTGGGCAATAGAAGCTTCTACATGTTTGTCTTTTGTGCCAGGGCTGACCATCCTGGACACGGCCCCGTGCTCGCTGAGCACGGCCCCGTGCTGAGCTGGACACGCCCCGTGTTGAGCTGGACACGCCCCGTGCTGAGCTGGGCACAACCCCGTGCTCAGCTGGGCACAGCCCCATGCTCAGCTTTCCTCTTGTTTTTGCTTTGGGAAGATGTTGTCGAGGGGTCAGGCATGCCACGTTTATTCCCTTTCTTTGTATTTATGTTAGATTTGGTTGTATATTTGTTCCTTTTGTTCAATTAAGCTCATTTGATCCTGAAAATACAAAAGGAAGACAAAAGAACACTTTTTCCAACATTAGTACTAAAAAAGGGTTAGTTTTATGCATCATTTGATGTAATTTATATGTTGCATTTTACACACATCAAATACCCCCACACTTGAATCTTTGCTTGTCCTCAAGCAAAACTCTTTATAATATGGCTTACACGCCCAAATGGAATTGGTAGAAGAGAAGTTTTGGGCTTGTCTTGCGTGTCGGGAATCCAAGATTCTTTGTTAGGCTTTATTTTTATGTTATTTACAATCCTATTCGTTATGATTTATTTTGAACTTTTCATAATATAAATTACTTATTAGGGCATAACATGCCTTTTTAAAATTCAATTTATATACAAGTTCACATACCTCACGGGGGATCACTCAACACTCGGCCGAAGATGTATTTTAGTGAATCACTCGAGAGCGGCATGGAACTTACTCCTACCATAGGCTTGCCAAGCAATCAATCCTTCTCCTTTTTAACTGTATACCTTTGTAAATATCAAGAGGACTTTTGGGTGAAGGGTTAGGCTTGGGTTAAAGGTAGGTGGTTGGGTTAGTGGTTAGTAAAAGGGCGAAAGGCGTAAAAAGCGTCGGTTTTCGTAAGACTTCTTCTTCTTCTTATTCTTTCTCTTTTTTTTAATTTTTATTTTGATGAAGCCGTTATTCAAAGAAAGTTATTTTTGGTAAACTTGTTTGTTTATTCCTTTTGGCTTCATCATCATCATTTTTTTTAAGGAAATCGTAAGAAAAACCGAGCTTGTTACTAAAACAAAGGGTTAAAAATAAAAAGGGTTTGGTGGGTGAAAGGGTGTTTGTTTTTGGGTTAAGAAATGAAAAGGTTTAAGCTCAAAGGGGTTAACTAGGGGGATTTTGGGTAGGTGGTAAAAAAAAAAGAAAAATAATGGTGTAGAAATAAAAAGGGTTAGTCCTAATGCCTCCATCATTTACTTACTCGGGTTTAAGTTGGTAAGGACCGAGAATGTATCATCGTGGCAAGTTCTAGAGTCGTAAGAAACCAAACTGCTATTCACACAAGAAACGAAAGATGAGCATTTAATCTAAAGATATGTATTTGTATGCTCAATAAAGGCTCAAACCTCACTTTTGTGGGAATGGGTTTTTATGTGATCAAGTATATATAATCAAATTTTAACTAAGCTTGTCATGCCGTTTCATGATTTTCTTATGTTGGTTCTTTTTATCACGACGCGATCGGTTGTAAATTTGTAAAAATATAAACTTTTTAGAACTTGTTATTCCCAAATTAAACCAAGACAAGTAAAAAAAATGAAAATTTTTGAAATTTTTTTTTTGGGTGATTAGCGGTTCCAATAGAGTTTTGTGTAAGGCTTGTTTTTAGGACTTGCAAGATTCAAGGTTTTAGCACCCCCCCCCCCCACACTTAAATTACACATTGTCCTCAATGTGTCCCAAAAAATAAGTTTTTCGGTTGATTAAAATGTGTAAAAGTGGGCTAAAAACAAGATTTTATGTTACTGGGTAGCTGAACACGGGGTGGTGTTGGCTGAGCACGGCCTAGTGTCCAGACTGCCAGTACCAAAAGTAAACAAAAGGCTGGGCACGGGGGCGTGTTCAGTGAGCACGACCCCGTGTCCAGGTACCTGAATTGGGCATTTTCTACAGAACCTCGAGCACGGGGCGTGTTGGGGTGAGCACGGCCCCGTGCTGAACTTGCTGTAATGAAGAAAAATTGTCGGGAGGCTCTGTTTTTGTGCATGGGTTGTTGGTTCAAGCTTCCCTTAGTATCCTTCACCATCCCGAGTGTGTTTTATTCCTGAAAATTAAAACTAAACTAGAAAATATAAAAGTTAATCTAAATTAAACTAAGGATAGTTCCGCGGAATGCCTCCGTGGTGCGCCACGTTTATAAGGGTCCTTGGCTAGACCCACCTTATCCAGGTGGTTCTGGCTCATCTTCAATTAGGGGGTCATCATTGCCGAATGGATATTTCATTGATCGCTCAAGATCGACACTCTTTTTAAATGCCCCTAATTAAAGAGGTAGATTGTTGTACTTCCGGTTTTTCAAAGCTTCATGAGTTTTTACAAATGTTCGTCCCAACACTAGAGGAGCGTCATCGAGGATGACAAAGTCCGTGGGGACTACCATTTGATTTGTTTGAACCAAGACATCCTCAACTACACCGATTGATTTTATTACCTTCCGATTGGATAGAAAAATGGGTATTTGAAGTGGAGAAAAATCACTAATACTTAATTTTTCGAAAATGTAGTTAGGCATTATGTTAACACAAAGATCTTTATCAATTGTGACATTACTAATAAACGAATTTTGAAAGAAACATGGAACCGGTGTAATGTTAATTTCAAATGGGTCTTCTTTTATTAGCGAGGTTTGATCAATAGTTAACTTAACACTTACCATTTCGTCAATTTTAGTGTTAGTGTTTAACTCTTTTAAAAACTTAGCATGAGTGGGAACTAAACAATTATTTTCAAAAGAAGGTGACAAGAGATTAATTTCTTCAAAATTAGACTCTTCTTGAATTTTATCGTTAACGGACTCACCTTTTTCGTTGTTTAACTCATGTGCCGGTTCTTTACTTATTTGTTCTTCCATTTTTACACTTTCGGTTATTTCTTCTTTATCTAATTCTTCTTTTGCGCGGGACTCCTCTTCCCTTGCGCGAGCTTCTTTTATATAGCGATCGATAACTCTAAGGTGTTCTAATATCCTATCGGTCACTTCGGTTATAGAAAAAGGATCGGGATTTTCAAAGCTTGAACCCGGTTGTTCGATCCTTTGTTCCTCATAATACCCATATGAAGTAGATGGTTCACACCATTGTTCTTCATTGTAAGCATATGATGGATAAGGGTCGTAATTTTGTTCTTCATAATAATCGTATGAGGTGGCTTGTTCACGCCATGGTTCCTCATAATAAGCATACTAAGGTGGTGGCTCATATCTTGGTTCCTCAAAGTATGAGTATGAAGGCTCATACCTTGGTTCATCAAAATATGAGTATGAGGGAGGAGGTTCATACCTTTGGTCTTCATAGGATGTGTATGAAGTTGATGGCTCATACCTGGGCTCCTCATAGTAGGTGTATGAAGTGGACGGCTGATATGAGTGACTATATTGAACCGAGTGCGGATTACTACAATTAGTGCAATAGTTACTCCTATAATCATCCTCCTCATAGGTGTAGTTGTAACCTCCTGAGTATTGATCCACAAGAATCACTCAGCAGACCACAACCAAGTCTCGAGATCAGAAAACAAAAATAAAAACGGAAACAGAGGCTGTACACGGCCCCGTGTTCAGTGGACACGGCCCCGTGTTCAGGATCTGTATCTGGGCGTGTTAATTAAATTTACTGATTTCGTTAAGCACGGGGCGTGTTCAGTGAGCACGGCCCGTGTTCAAGCTACTGTTACTGGGTGTTTTATGAAAAATGTGCAGTACGGCCCCGTGTTCAGTGAGCACGGCCCGTGTTCAGGTTACTGTAAATGCAAAACTAAACTAAAATGCAGAAAAATATGCGCACATTTTGAAAAGGTTTTGAAAAACTGATTAGGCCGTCGATTTTAAGCTTTCTTAAAATCCTTGTGTCCCCGGCAGCGGCGCCAAAAACTTGATGCGTGTGAAGTGTGTATATAAGTTTAAGTATATTTTAAGCCCTTTTACACTTTTTTTAGCCAAGTTTTAAATTTATAAAACACGATATTTACTAAAACTAAACACACATATGGGCAAGTGCACCCATCGTGAGCGTAGTATAGTGTTGGTAAGATACCGAGGTCGTCAAAGGACACAAGAGCTTTTAGTACCGGTTTATCCTCAACGATTAATCAAATCAAAAATTTGGAAAAAAAGGTTTTAAACTAAGAAAATAAAATTTAACTAAAATGCTGAAAAATAAAAATAAAAGAAAAAACAGATAGACAAGATGAATCACTTGGCTCCGACTCGTGTTTAGTATAACCTTTGATTATTTTCGCACTTTTGCACTATTTAAGAGATTATCTTAGTTATTGTAGTAGACCCCTCTTTTGGAGGTGACGTTACCCTCAACCCAGTAGTTTGAGTCAGCAAGGATATAATCCTAAAGGGTCGGATTATTGAAAGATAATTAATTAAGTTATTAATGCAAATTATGGTAGGCCCCTCTTTTGAAGGTGACGTTACCCTCGGCTAAGTAGTCTGAGTCAGCAAGGATACAGTCCTAAGTAGCCGGGTTATAGTATTAATAGTAGTTTAACTTATGAGGGGATCAAAGAGTTTGGACCCCCGCCATCCAATACCGTTAAGTATTGAAGGAGGTCCTACTAAATTTGACCCAGGTCCCTTGCAGGATCTCTAAACGCTGAACAACGGCAAGACTCTTACCAAACCGTTCCCTTAACTCCCGACCAGGTAGCCAACATACATCCATATAGACCGTGGAGATATGAATGGTGAAAATCTTTTATTTTATATAGACAGTAAAATAATGCCAAGACACCACGGATAAACGGTAAGGAAGAATCACCTTCAACATAAGAAACTAGTTATTAAAGTCATTAATACATAACCAATTAAAAAGTGCGAAAAGATTAAAAATAAAAAGTATTACACTAGACACTTTGTCTTCACCAAGTGATGTAAGAGACTTAGGCAAACATGGCCATGATTGTCAAGAACTCTTACGATCAATCTTGGATCCCGAGACGACTCACACACTCTATGATGGACAATGGATGATGGTGGTGGATGATGGTGTTATGGTGGTGGTGGGTGGTGGGTGAAGTGTGAGAGAGGTGGTGTGCCAAGGGATGGTTTGAACTTGAGCCAAGCACTCCTATTTATAGGCTGAACAGAAGCCTGGACACGGCCCCGTGTCCGCTGGACACGGCCCCGTGTCCACCATTTTCTCTTTCTTCATTAATTGCTCTTGTCCGCATTAGTTGACCACGCCACCGTGTCCGCTGGGCACGGCCCCGTGTGCAGAAGCATATATGTACTATCATATTTGGCAAGATTCTGGGTATCTTTGCGTTGACCACGGCCCCGTGTCCGCTGGGCATGGCCCCGTGGTGGACACGGCCCCATGCTCGCTGAGCACGGCCCCGTGTTGAGCTGGACACGACCCGTGTTGAGCTGGACAAGCCCCGTGCTGAGCTGGGCACAGCCCCGTGCTCAGTTGGGCACAGCCCCATGCTCAGCTTTCTTCTTGTTTTTGCTTTGGGAAGATGCTGTCGAGGGGTCAGGCATGCCACGTTTATTCCCTTTCTTTGTATTTATGTTAGATTTGGTTGTATAATTGTTCCTTTTGTTCAATTAAGCTCATTTGATCCTGAAAATACAAAAGGAAGACAAAAGAACACTTTTTCCAACATTAGTACTAAAAAAAGGTTAGTTTTATGCATCATTTGATGTTATTTATATGTTGCATTTTACACACATCACCCTCAATGTTAGCCTTCCGTCACTCATATCCACCATGACCTGTGCGGTGGTAAGAAATGGCCTTCCTAATATGAGCGGGATCTCGGTGTCTTCCTCCGTATCAAGGATCATAAAGTTGGCCGGGAAAACAAATTCCCCAACCTTGACCAAGATATTTCCCATGACACCTTGAGGGTATTTTGCCAACCTATCCGCGAATTGTATGCTCATCCTTGTAGGATGTGGCTTTCCTAGTTCGAGTCGGTTGAACATAGAGGCGGGCATTAGGTTGATGCTAGCCCCTATATCGGCAAGCGCGTTGCTTATTGGTGATCCTCCAATGGAGCAAGGAATAGTGAAGCTTCCGGGATCAACCTTCTTTTGGGGGAGTTTGTTTAGGAGTGTCGCCGAGCATTCTTGTAACGCCCACTTTTTCACATTCGAAAAATAATAACAACATACTAATTTTAACAAAAATTTGGCATGACCCGTTTGTACTATAAGCAATTCCCTGTTTTTAACAAACACCATTCAAACTAAATTCTACGACACGTTTCAAAAGACATAAAAGTTGTAACCATACAAGATTCCATTAAAAGTGATTTGTTCGAACTACCAAAATAAGATTTAAAATCCTAATTTACGTACGAAACATCCTAGACATAAACTTAGAATTTATATTATGAAAGTGTTTTGACCCATTTACAAAGACGACTTAAACCGGAAGCGCATAAAGGGCGATGTGGTGTGTTCGATCCAAGCTCGCCATTATCAAGAGTGAGATTCACCTACATCCATAACATAAACTTACAAGTTAGCTCGGTTAAAACATATTACTAATACAATTTGATTTTCATCATTATTTGACCCGTTACCGAGTCATTATATCTTTACATCTTTTCATTCGAACTTCTCATATAACAATTCCGTTTAACGGTTATAGCACCATCTTATTCTCCGTCATCATCAATCATCCTATTTTATCCTACCCGATCTCACGGATCATACATATTCTTACTTTTCCAATTTTCCATACTTCACTAGCTTGGCTTATAAAAGTCATCGCTAGCTATCTTAATTTCATAACAAATTCATCTTACTTGACCCGTTTAACTGCGGGTCAATACATCACCAAGAACACCTCATTCTCATACTTTAGACCCATTTGTACGGGGCGTCAATAGACTTTTCCCTTTTTCTACTAACAATTCGCATTAAGACGTTTTACAATAAATTTCCGCATAAAACATCGAACAATTATTTATATGAGAACTAACACAAAAATCTACATTCTACATGAGCGAAGTTCATATGAACTTACCGAATTCGTGCGCTCCTATTGCCTTTGCTTGGTTTGATTCCCCTCCTTTCTTCGACCCTATAAGGCACATTACATACGTGTTTAGCTTTCGCGTTATTCATCACTTACACACATTTACATCATTTACCATAATGTTCATTATTCACATTTATTTTTCATACCATCATTAGATCATCAACACTTCAATTCCTCATGTTCATACATAACAAATTCAACTCAAACATTTCATCGAACATCTTATGTGCGTACTACTTAACTAGCACATTATATAAGCATATTAAGCACATTCCTACCAAGTCTTTCTAAAATCATGGCAATACATCATAAATACATAAATTCATCGAATATTCAGATTTCTTTAACATCAATAAGCATAATTCAAGTTCATATATCATACTACATCTATCATCACTTCAAAACCATCATAAATTTCATGTGGGTTTCATACATAAATGGGTTTACATGAAAACATCAATATAATTCGAATTTCATACTTCATTCTAGTCTTATGGACTAATTATAACCTTCAATCATCAATATTTTTACATACATTCACGGATTGCACAAAACCCACCAAATCAAACATCACTAAATCACAAATTTTGACTTACTTGGTGTTGGAGATACTCAAGTGATTAACATTCCTAGTTCATGCATACGATTAACCTTCAATTTCCCTTTCATTTTGATGAATTTTGAGTTGTTAGGGTTTTGATTCTTCTAGCTCTTTCCCTCTCTCGATCGTACACCCCAAAACCAAAAACTGACCTTTTTTTTATTAAGTGTTTTAATTCCACACTTTTCATTTCCACCCCCTCATTCTTTTAGAACATGCCACTTTCATCACATTTACATACTAACTTAGTTAACTTTCAGGTATACATAAAATCTAGACTTACTAAAACTTATAAAACTTTACAAATGGTAAAAATTTAAATTACCATTTCTTTTTCATCAAAATATTGCGATTGTAATTTTTTTTATAATATGACATACGAAAATTGGGTTGTTACAAGTCTACCCCCTTAAAGAAGGTTTCGTCCCTGAAACCTGAACACATACATTCTGACGAGTTTATATGTATCCCTTCGTAATTTCATACCTCGAACTTCAATAACATCCCTTCATTCGATCATCCCTCGTGATGAATCGATCGTTACTATTCTAAACTTGTCTAATACATTTGGTAATTTAATCTTGTATGGATCAAAGCGATCCTATTACATTATTTCATGATTATCATTCAATTGTTCAAGCTGATTTCTTAAAACTTATCTGTCAGATTATTCATTCCCGCATACCTCTAACATCTACTTAGGGGAAAATAATTATCATAATATTCATACTTGTTCATTCCTATTCATTTATATAAAATCACAATTCAAGCATCATTCAATAGTTTCTAACTATTTAGCTTCTACATACCCCCATCCTTTCGGGGCTAATATCAAGCAAAATATCTTTCATGTCACTTGCTTGATAGTTCTTTTCATATTTTTCTTGCAACACATACGTATATTCTTTACCCGAGATCAATATTTCTTTCACTGATGATCTATCATAACTGCATGGTTAACCACAACTTAATGTATACGGTTATACAAATCGTGTACATACTATCTTGCTCTAATCTTTTACCGTCTATCCCTAGGTTACAAGGGCCAACATAAGTCTTTAATCATGCTATCAATATGATCATGTAATCAATACTTACATTTGAGCAACTCATATTACACCCGAGGTGTCATACTCAGCTATACTTGTCATCACATTTCATAGTTGTCATACATATGTCATTCCTTCTAGCAATTGTAATACTAAGGCAATTACCTAACATTGTACTTCAAAGGGTTAATTCTTATCAACCTAGGTTCCACTACATACGAGATTATAAGCTTATTACATATGCCCCTCCATTTTACGTGTGAGTTACATAAAACTTGGCACAACCATTCATTCGATAATTGAGATTACACTCTACCACGTAGGGTTGTTTTATAATACGAATCAAGAATCATGCGTATAAAAACTTTAACTCTCGAACATTTCTTTAAAGGTTTATCTTCTAATAATTCCTCACATACGATAGGGAACTCGACAGAGGGCAAGATTTATTCAAATATTCATTATATTTTACATTCCATTCCATTCCATTCAACCCCTATTTATGTAACATTCCACCTCTAACAGTTACGCATTCTTATATTTTCATTCTAGCTTCCTTCGACGTTAACTTTTCACATCTTTCATACAGTTCTTTCTAATTATTCTAAATTTGGCATACTAAGTGTGTACCCTACTTTCTTAACAGCTTCTCACTTTTCTTTCCTTTCTACTACCCATTTTCCGATATGCGGTCGACTCTCACCATCTTTCCATCATGACATTTCAAGACATCTAATAACCGTACTTTACAATAAACAAGAATTTAGAGCCGCCATTATTTCCTGTATTGATATGAAGATTATAATTTATTTACTAGCGTTATGAGTCATTTACTTCTGACTTCCAAGTTACTAACCATACTTATTCCTTCACTATGCCGTTAGAAACAATAATGCTCACCATGAGCCTACTACTTGATTCCTCTATTATTAATATCATCATTCTTCCTAGTCACCCCCTTTTGTGACGTAAAAACTTTGACTACTGATGTATGTGTGTGTGTGTATATATATACATATACATATACTTGCCTCAAACGTTTAGTAACTCTATTACTATTAGTTGCTTGTTAATCCATTCTTACAGTATGGACTAATTCGTACATTTGTACTTCCTTATCGATTTTAGACATACTTGTTATCATATTACAATTTCTTACAAAAATCTCTATCCTCGTCGGTGCTTAAATCATCCATCTAGTTCTTAGCCCATAATTCACTTTAGTCCTCATAAGTCGATCATCACATGCTTAATACGCAACGTGTTCGGAGCATACTTCTTTCATCATAATTACTTACACCATCACATGTTACCACATTTGTCATATGTTTTACTCTTACTCGTATATCTCGTTTAGGTCTACGACGATTAACTATCAACATATCCCCACACATATTCCCACAATCAGCGGCAACATATCTCACATACGTTCATATACGCATCACTTATACATATATATATGTGTGTGTGTGTGTGTTCTTTTAGTCCTACATTATGCTTGACCAACCAGGTTATCTGTGACACTTACTTGTTATGTTTATACTCATCTTTAGTTAGGTGGAGAAAAAACATCTCCTCATTTGCTTTCATACTTTCCTTCCCACCTAACGACTCTAACTTTCATCCGTCTACAACCCTTTCTTAAGGCTCTATCCATGCATACCACATAAATATCTTCCTTTAAAATTTTAATTCTACTAACATTTACTTTTTGTTTGACATAATTTTCATCCTTAGGACCATACTATACTCGAAATTCTATCATCCTTTCATGTTCAACATTTTCTAAGCTTAATCGTAATTATCATCCCTACCTTTCATTACATTCTAGGACCATACCATCCTCTTCCGTAATCATTGCTTTTATTCCTTCCTACCGTGTCATTTGTTATCGTTTGTATTTCCTTCGTCTGTCATCTACATTAAGCATTTTCTACATTCATTACTTCATAAACTTTCCTTGTCATCTCAAGTTACATTGATGCATTCATAATCATATTTCAATAACTTTCATTCCACTTGTACATCATCATCAACATCGGTCACGATAGGCCACGTCATGCATGCCTTTCGTTCATAGGGGAATAGAATCCCTCATCATTCTTACTTACTTTCTCGCACCATCATCTAATCGGAACATATTTTATTAACAATTTCTTCGTTTTCATCAGCCATCTACTGAATCATTCGAGATCATTATTAAAATTTATTCTTTGGTCATGTTCACTTCATTCTAACATTTTAACTTTTTTTTATACTTTCCTTTCTTTCATGCTAGGTGTTAACGGTCCTTTTTTACCACACCACATATCTCTCATTATAGGGTTGATAAACCCAACTAGAACTTCATTCACAACCTTCCAATCATATACGTTCTTACTTTGAAACACTTCGACATGACCCGGTTGACATTTAGAGAATCCTAATTATCATAGGTTACATTTTCGGAAACTTAATGAAACTATTGGATTTTTTTCATAAGAAATAATCTACAACATAGTTTAGGAAATATGTTAATATGCCTAACATATTTCAATGACTTTCATTCTCTTACTTATTACACATTCGTTAATTTTTATATACTTTTCACTTCGTTATATGTTACTTCATGCCATTATGCTTACGTCTTACTGACCTTTGTCCTTTTAATTATGGTTATCATGCTTTTATTTCATAATTTTGGGTGTTAATAGCCACTTAGTGGCCATACCGCATTCCTCTCATCATCCTCGGTGTTAATGGTTTCTTCATGCCCGCACCGCATACCATTCATCATTCTCGGTGTTAACGGTCATTTCGTAACCACACCGCCTACCATTTATCATAGGGCGTCATTTTTACCATCATTATTGGTAATATCATTATCATCATCATTACATTCACTGCATCCGCCATCTACAATTACATACTTTTATTAGATACCTTATCATTATCATTCACGTTTACATTGTCCGCCATCTACATAAAACATTCATCTCATTCATTAGATTTCTTTTCATATTTATCTTCATCATATTTAAACTCATGTTATCATACTAGATTCAATTTACATTTCATACTTTATACATTATCGTCATTGATGTAACAACCCTCGGTAAAACCAACGCCCTTATAATAATTCCGACACCCTGTTATATGTTAAAATATCCTTATATGTTTTATATTACACACCGTATGTGAAAACCGAGCCCAAAATATGTTATAGTTTATAAAATAAATTAAAAACTAGAAATAGTAAGCTGAGGCGGGCCGCGTAGGACCTCACCTCAAGCTTACGCGGGCCGTATCAGTGTTTAAAACTAATACCGTTTATTCCCTTAGTTCATACGGGCCGTGTAATCCTCTTCATTAGTTCACGTGGCCGCGCGTGTTCCAAATGGTGGCGCATTCCTGAGTCGACACGTGTTGACATCGTGTCGAGTCTACTTGGTGATCAGGCTAAGCTATAAGTTGACCGCGTATTGACACGGGCCGCGTAAGGCTTTGCCTTACCTTACGCGGGCCACCTGGAAGTCAGATATCACAACTATAAATAGCAGGCATCAGTTTTCGTTTTCCGTCGCTCAGTTCTCGAATTCTAAATCTCACTTTCTGTAGTAGAGGAATTATAGTTGGGTATTATACCCCTAATTAGTGAGGTTCTGCTCCGTTGTAAGTATTATAACCCCAGTTTCATAATAGTTACGCTGCCCGATTGATTTAGGGTTCCGTAACAACTGTCGTGGTTCTGCCCGACGTAGTTGTTGGAATACCGTCTCGGGGAGGGTATCATTAATAATTTTAAAGGGTTATGATACTAACCAATGTACATTTGTATAAATTATAGATTATACCCAGGAAACCCTTACAAGAAGCCTAAGATAGCAAAGTGAGTAATCTCCTTTTTGTTAACAGTTTTTACAAAACCTTAATTATTTTACAATATGATTAAGCGGTGATTGAGTCTTTGTAGTCTTCAATTACTGCCGGTATGTTGGGGTTTTGTATACAAAATTTACTACACTGTGAGTAGTAAGTCGAGGATGACAGTACGTTACCATTGGGACAATGAGTTAGCCAATGTGTAATATGACCCACAAGTCAGTGGATTGATAGTACCAAATGGAGTAATTGTGTAGACATAAACATTGTAATCGTCCTCGATACTGTTTTAATCTATAAAATGTTTCTTGATTAAACTGGGATTCACTCACCAGTATTTCCGACTGACAAATGTTTTTAAAACGCGTTTCAGGTAACCCAATGTGACAGCCAACTAGTAGAAAGCCAGCTGGAGAGCACTAAAGGCTTGGGGATATTGTGGCTATAAAAGTTACCTAATAAACGATGTTTTTAAATTAAATAAGATAGGGTTTATCCCTATAAATGTATTGTAATAAGAAACTTGGATTTTATCCATGTGATTATTAATATAAAATATGGTGGTTTTACTTTGAAAAACATTTCCTAACTATGGTCCTGATGAAAATTCCGCTGCGAGATTAAATAACCTGATACCACCACAACTGAGATCGCGTCCGCCCGTTCCCGGGAATAAGGGATCGGGGGTTGCGACAATTGACGATCATGTTGTATCGGGTAGATCATAATCTTTTATCATACGATTTACCTCCTCACCCTTCATATGTACTTTCCCTTATTATTCTTATAAAAAGTTTCAACCACAAATCAGTCTACTCGAATGGCCATCTGTCCGAATGGCCATCCGCTCGGATGACATGACATTTATGCTACCTGTTACTTAAGCGCTTTTAACTAAACTTCGAACTTTAACGATTTACAAACAAACACATCTCATTCGAGTGGCCATCCGTTCGAATGGCCATCCGCTCGGATGACCATCAAACCGGATGACCATCCGCTCAGATGGGTTATACCCATTCGCTCGGATTACCATTCGAACACTTAATCCACTCGACACTCTGAATCTCAACCAAACAACACTTATGCTTCTGTTTACGTGCACAGGCTAACTCAACGCGCTCCCTTCAATCCAATACCAGCTTGTGTTTACTTGTTAAACACACACTATGAGTATACTCGAACCCATTTTCATTTAACGCACTTTTGGGTGTTACATACGTTCTATATCAAAACACAACACACAACACACAACGCAAACACTTTAAACGCTAACCGTTCCCGCATGCTATACTTGATCTATGAATGCTTGTACTATACTTATACAGTGTTACACTATACCGCCTCTAGCAACGATAGTACTATAGTTTGGACTCAGCACATGTCGTGGACAGAGGTTGCTAGGGATCACTTTACTTTACTTCACGTGTTCGCTGAACATGTGTCGCGCATACTCTACAACGCAGTCTCGTGGTTAAGTTGTAATCATTGCTTGATAGTTACATGCTTCTCCCGTTACGTGACACATGCTGGTTATGCGAAAACGTTTTTTATACTATATGCTATGCAAACTTGTGTACTCACCTTTACATTTTATGTATTGACTTTATTTTAACGTATGTGACAGGTTAAGTGGATGCTACGATGAATCAAGTTAGGAAGTCTAGAAACCCACCGAATAAAAATCTGAGTTGTCGGAATGGAACTGTTTTTTAGACTGATATTTGTAATGATTGTCTTGCTTTATATGTTTAATAGAATGGGATATTGAACGTTAAATATATTGTCATTAATAGTTGTTATGGATTCTCATGAACAATCTGTTTCGCTCAGTGCCACGCCCCGATGATTCCGCCATCGGTTAGGGTGTGACAGAAAGGGAGGTTGATGTGAAGTTGTTTAAGTAAGCTTACAAACTTGGTGAATTGCTCGTCAGTCTTTTGCCGTAGTAAACGACCAGGGTAAGGGGCCAGTGGTGTTTAAGTAAGCTTACACTATGTAACACTATACACAATATACATCCATCATAGACCTGCTACCAGAAAATATAACACTATAACAATATATAACACTATATAACACTATACATCCATCATAGAACTACTACCAGAAAATATAACACTATAACACTGTATAAAAACATTCATTCTGCATTAATCACTATATAACACTCTTTAAAACCTTCATTCTGTGATCTTCAGAAATTATAATTGATGAACGATAACTATAGAATCTTAATGGATCTTAAAAAAAAATACAAATTCATATTCCTATAGTAACTGGTGGCGGTTATGGAAGGTTATCAACTAATTGAATTAATGAGAAATTTACTTGTTTACCCTTATGATTTAATTTAGATTGAGTACACATGTCATCTCCATAATATTTCTCACATTTCTCTATTTAACCACTCATACTCTTTAACCAAACCATAAAATTCTCTCCATTTTTATATTTTAATATATCTCTTTCATCTTTCACTTTCACAAAACCTTTTCCATCTTTCACATTCACAAAAGTATGGCAAATCCGTGGACCCAAGAGGAAGACATCGTGTTATCATTGTCTTATATAGCAATCTAACCCGAACCCACATCTCCTACTCGACAGACCACTTTTTGGAACCGGGTTCACCATCAATTTGTAACCCATGTTGGTGAGACCAATCGAACCGTGGATAAATAGATACACGATTCGCGTTTATGCATTACCAAATTTCAAGATTCCATGGTACGTTCTTCAATGTGCCAAATCCCAACAACGAGCACTCGGAGGACGAAGTTATTCAAGTTGCATTTATCGACTGCAAACACTACTACGACGAGGACCTTAACCACGTAGCAGCGTAGCAAATTCTTGCAACCTATGTTTAAGTTTTAAATTTTTTGGTTTTATGTTATATAATTTTTTAAGCTTTAAGTTTTAGTTAGTATTAAGTTTTAATTATATGTAATGTTTTAAGTTATTTAATGATACAATTTATGTTTTAATACATTTAATTTTGAGAATATATTTAAATTAAAAAAAGGGTTTGTGGCTAGGGTAGGCGCCGCCACCACTTACTAGTTAATGAGTACTTAATGTAATTTTTGAGTTGACGAATAGTGATTAGTCGAGGCTATGGTACTTACTCTAACGTGCCCCTTTCTCCCTAATAACAACCAATTATGAACATTTCTTATTCACCGTTGGTTAATTTTCTTATTTTTTTCTTTCTTATTATTTTTTGTCGATTTGACTTTAACTTATAGTTATTATTTGACCTCTACACACTAATAGTTCTTTTTTTCATAAACGATTTATGTTTATAACCCTAAACTTTAATATATTTGTATACGGAAGGTTAATAATAATTCTTTTTCTAATAAGTGATTTACGTTTCGACCCCCAAACTTAAATAGAATTATCATACGACCCATAAAGTTTAATAAAGTTAATTATTAATATTTTTTTACAAATATTTGTTCTTTTATCTGTTTTTTATAAGTTTAATTCTTTAATTTTTATATTACTATATATTTAACTTATTATAATTAAAGCTTACATTTAACTATAGATATGTTTACTTAAATGTGCTGCTTGCTTATTTTTACCGACGTTTAGATTAAAACCTACATAGTGTATACTAACCATTCAATATATCAGGTAACAATTTTAATTATTTTTTATTTACCTTATTATAGTTAAAGCTATCTTTTAATTTTAGATGTGTTTGCTTAACCTGTTAATTGCTTAGTTTTACCGTCGTGTAGATTAAAGATTATATGGTCTATAATATATCATCGATATTTTTTATCTAACAAATACATCATCGACAACACACTCCTACGACTCTGTCACGAAACACGGGCACTGGACAAACTAAATTAGTAAGGCAGACACTTATCTTTAGACAAAGTGAGAAATTAATTAATTAGAGGGTGTTTGGGATTACGTTTTGAAGTGATTATTTGATTATTGCGTTTGTAAAACATAAATAATCTAAAAAAAATGTTTGGATGAAAAAGTGATTATCTGCCTCCAAAACGCAGTTTTGGAGAAGCATGTACCTACATGCTTTTTCAAAACGCAAAATTTATTTTGAAAACGCATAATCTATTTTGAAAGCGCAACACCAAACACCCCCTTAATCTGATAACCCATTATTGAATATATATACATGATTGAGAAATCAAATCATCAATTGATTTCTAATTATGTCTTGATTGTGCGTGTGACAGTATAGTTTTTGGCGTCATACATATAATCCAACAACCGTAATTTATTAATGTCCACAAAGTACGAAAGGTGATAATCAGGCTTAAGCCTAGAGATCTCACAGTGAAGATCATTTGAACACTTTTTTTAAGCGTTAACTTTAATAGAAATCAACCAACCTACGAAACTGGACGGTGACAAAACAAATCTCCTACATAACTACTTCAAATTTACACAAATTCGTCCAAGACAAGGTGTAACTGAATAGTTCTTTGTATCATGTACTAAGTTGCATGCTGATAGTCCCTTGACCTATTGTCATCGTATACTAAGAATACTTGAAATCTAAATCATCCAGGACAAGTATAGGGTCGGGTAATCATCTAAACCCAATGAGAATACTTGAAATCTGAATCATCTAGGACGGGTATAGGGTTGGGTAATCATGTATGGCAGAGGCTATGGGATTACTTTTGAAATTTTTTCAGAGGTATGAGAGAGGTATAGGGTCTGGTGATTACCTATTTAACAAACCTGATTACCGATAACATATATCCGTTTACACGATTATATGCTCGACATGATTTTCTTTTACATTTTTTTAAGTTTATGCTATGAAATCTCACAACTCCCATCATCCAAATTCCCACGCCATTCCCAAAACTTGAGACATTCGAATAAATTTCACTCTAGAAAACTTTAAACATTTGTATCAGGGCGTACCCAAGTGTATGCTTGAGCGAGCGGGCACACCCCTTAATCTTTTTTAGTGTATTTTATAGACAAAAATCCGGATCACAACCTTTGAAATTTTGGTTGAACCTCTCGTTCGCATCATCAGAAAATAATTCTTGGGTCCGCCTATTATAGTTATTTGTAATTGATATATACCATAGAAGCATTTCTTTTTCAGGAAAAAAATGATTAATAGTTACCTAATAGATATCCGATTAGTGTTAAGCTAGGTATGAGACAATCTTTTATAATTGGGTATGGGTTTGAAATTATCTATGTCCATGTCTATCCAAAACCCGACTTATTGTCATCCCTATTCTAAAGTGGTGTGGTCTTGAGTGTCACAAAATGAGCAACAAGTTGATTTAAGAGTAATTTTTAAAAGGATGTGTGTTATTTCATGTAATGGATGTATAAATACATGAAATGGATGTATAAATACATGAAATTGATGTATGAATAAATGAAATGGAGGTATAAATGCATTAATAGATGTTTAAATACATAAAAGGCAGGTATAAATAAATGAAATGAAGGCATAAATAAATGAAATAGGGGTATTATTACATCAAATGAAAGTATAAAACATGAAATACATGAAATAGAGGTATAAAAGCTAGAAATATATAAAAAAATAAATGATTCAGTTCGGTTAATTTCGGTTAACCGGTGGTAAAAAAAAATGTACGTTAACCGACTTTCGGTTAATTCGGTTTCGGTTAATTTCGTTTCGGTTTTGTCGGTTTTCGGTTCGGTTTCGATTAACGGTTCGGTTATTTCGGTTTTGTCGGGTTTCGGTTCGGTTTCGATTAACGGTTCGGTTATTGCAGACCTCTAGTTTTCCATAAGAAAAATAAAACTAACTTGCATCACTCGTAAACAACTATACATTTGGACGTGTTATAATAAGTCTTCAAATATGTGTATGTATTTTGGAGCTGGGCCTACAACGGGCTCGTAGTGTATTAAAAATGTTGAGGTTAGTGGTGCACAAATCGGGTTTTTTTAAAAACCGGTTCCGGGTATGGAACCGGGTTCGGGTAGGATCGGGTTTTACAAAATCGGGTTCTTTTAAAAACCGGGTCGGGTCCGGGTCCGGGTTTTCTACAAAAAATGTATACCCTATATACCCGGGTTCGGGTAGGGTTCGGGTCGGGTTTTATAAAACCCGGGTATTATAATACTCTATTTCCGGGTTCGGGTATTCATCGGGTAGGGTGGGTTCGGGTATGCATCGGGTTGGGAAAAAACCCGCACCGGGTATTAAAAAAACCCGACCGGGTATTAATGCTTCTTTATATGTTTTAGTGGATGGTACCTATTGAAATTTTAATCACATTTCTAAATTTAAATTCGATAGTGCTAGATCGAATGAATAGTCCTGATTTGAATCCTTTTGGATTACATAAACAACAATATATTTTATTTGCTATGTTATGTTTAAACCAAGTTCCATCAATTTTTCATTTTTTTTGTATTAGACAAACACCAATCGATCTTTCCAGCAAATAGAGGGGAATAATGACCAAATACTTCAAATATCATTAGAAACCTAATAATTAAACAAGATTACATCAAAGTGCATACATAATTTTATTAAATCATAAGAACTAGAAGTCTTAATGCTTGAAAACATAGATAAAATAACATAGATAAAAAACATAGGTAAAAAAACATAGCTATATAACCGGGTATAAAAAAACCCAGTTCCGGGTATTTATAAAACCCGGTTCCGGGTATTTATAAAACTCGGTTCCGGGTATTTATAAAACCCGGTTCCGGGTATTTATAAAAACCGGTTCCGGGTATTTATAAAAACCGGGTTTCAGGTATAAACCAGGTATAAAAAAATCCGGTTCCGAGATCGGGTTTTAGATCAAATATGAATACCCGGTCCCTACCCTATGGGTAGGGTCGGGTTCGGGTATAGAAAACCCGGTTTTTATAATACCCTGGTCCGGGTTTTTTTCCGGGTCCGGATTCGAGTTTTTTGTGCACCACTAGTTGAGGTTAACGAGCAAAAATAGTCTCACATTTTCTTAAAATACGACATTAATTAAAAATTTCAGTTTAATAAACCACGTTATCAAGAAGTTAATGCACGCTAGAATTAACTACATTTTTTTTAAGTTTTAGATTTGTTAAGAAAATATATATTTTATTTATTTATTTATTTATTTATTTATTTATAATTATCCTTCTAATAATGATATGACAAAGAAGATATAAAAGAGATGGTCCATCGCCAGTTTATTAGGAGAGTTAAATTTTATTTTAGTTCTTGTGATTTGGGTTATTTTGTCAGTTTAGTCTAAAGATTTCAATTTTCTTCTGTGGGTCTAAAAAGGTTTCACCGTTGCCATTTTAGTCCACTATGTTAATTTCATTCATTATTTCTATTAACGAGAAGAGCAATTTGGTCATTTTATATGTAATTTTGTTAACTAGAAGGGCAATTCGGCCATTTAAAATGACCGAGTTGCCCTTCTCATTAACAAAAATAATGGATGAAGTTAACCTATTGGGTTAATGTGGCAACGGTGAAACCTTTTTGAACCCACAGACGAAAAATAAAACTTTTAGACTAAACTGATAAAATAAACCAAACCACAGGGACTAAAATGACATTTAACTCTTATAGGATGATGACTATAAAACAAGTTGTAAACAAATACCCGATTGATTTGTGGGACTACACAACAAGTTATATATGTATGAGGATTTTTAATTAACCAATTAAATAAAACTCTTGTAACCGATCCTGATCAACTCATTCTTATAAAGGGAGTTAATATTCACACATCCCTCCTCTTTATCTCTTTCTATATATACATACATAGATATATAGAGAGATACATTAAAAACAAGACACTAAAAACTTCGGTGTGTACATGAAAACAATTATTCGGTAGGGATGACAAAATGGTGATGCTAAATGCATCCCCTTTTTACTGAATGTACCCCTTTCCCTTATATTTTACATTAATACAAGTTAAACCTTTTTGTTTGTTTTTTGTCATTTTTATCCTTTATTATATGTTTTGTAATTTCACCGTACTTATGAGTAGATGAGACTGTGATTTCATTACAATATATTGTCTTTAATTGGGACAAAATCAATTTATACATTGTCTTTTACAATCCAAATAAAATAAGTTTGTAAAACTAAGTTTTTTTAATATTGAATGAGGTTGTGTATTGCCCATCAATCTGCCTCTATATGACATATTATTTTTATTTATTCTGTAAAACGGGTACATAAATGTTGAAAAATGAAGTATCAATCTTAAATACAATAAACTTACGTTAGGATGAGATTGAGTTTGTTTGTTTTTTCATTTTCTTGTCCCGTTCTGTCCTTTTCCTGTATTTTTTATGAATGACTAATGTTACTCTTCCAAACTTCCATATTTACAAATAAATTACCTTTGTTTAGGATTAAACCCAAGATCTCAAACTAAAAGATAAAAGTCTCTACCAAGTGAGTTAGTCTCACTTTTTTCCTGTATTTGTTTCCAGCATCTAGTTGGTGGGCTTTTGCCCTTCTAATGTCATTGCTGTTCTAAAAAAACTTACGTTAGCTATGACTTCACTTTTTACATGAATTTTTATTTTCCTTATTCGATGGTGTTGATGTTATAGCATGATACATCTATATGAGATGAAATTAATTTATTGTTGTTAGCATGTCAAATATAAAAGATTAGTCAGCTAATATTATTTATTTAAAAATAAATCTACGTAAATTTGCATCTCTTTTATTTGGAATAGCCTCTGATAAAATTATAATACATAAATTAGTTGAGTATTAATATATATTATAAAAGTATAGTTAGTAAATGAATTTAGAAGATTATTAAGTAAGCTGATTTTTAAAATAGAAAATAAGGAACATAACACATAAATAAATCAAGTAATAGTATATATTATAAAAGTATAGTTACGTGAATGAATTTGATTTTTAAAATAAAAACAATAAGCTTTAAAAGGGTGCAATTTAACAAAGTTTAAACTAATACTTTTGGAAATGTGGTATGATTAGTAAAAATGGGGGTGCATTTAGCCAACCCCATGACAAAAAGCTTTTGTCAAAATCATTGATTTTAACCAAATCTTCCATTAAATCTGTTGAAGGAGTAGTTAATAATGATTGAGATAGACAATGACATCCCACCTCAACACTCATATTCATGTATCAAATAAATCCAAGAAGTACTTGCTTAATTAGCTATCCATAACTATCATTAATGATGGGACATCTCTAACTACTTCTGCAATATCATAAAAAAATAAACAAATTAAAGGTAACTAGCATAAACACCAAACTTTCAACAAGTATGTTAACAAGGATTTGTTGGCGTTTTATTGGTATACATCTTTGTTAAAGGTGAAGCTAGTTCTTTCCCAAAAAAAGAACTTTATTGTGTGTATATATAAAATATAAATGGAGTTCTCATGCAATAAATTATGATTTCATGATACGCTGGTATAAACTATCCGTACCTTTGGGCAGGGGCGGTACTTTAACGAAAACTCATTGAAGGCCGAATTCCCAAAATCCAAACCGGTGAGAACAGGATTCTTAAAAAATCCAATATTTTACACTACAGAAAAAAATTCAGAAATTTTCGGTAAAGTTAATACTACAAGCGAAAAATCGGTGGAGCCGGGTCACCCCCGGGTCCCAATAAAGGTTTGCCAGTGCCCTTTGGCCCCATTGATCACATAAAGGGAAAAGACAATAAAGATATGATACGTATTATACAGGTTTTTGTTAGTAAATATAACCACTAACTAGTCTTAAGTCGCCCGCGTTGCGGGGAGGGAGGCGTAATACTCTGCTACCAACGTTGCGGAACCCAGGGCATAAAATCGTTTTAAGTAGCAACCAAACAACGACCAAAATCGAAAAAAACGTAAAACAAAAACACGAATTTATAACAACCAATGACTCACGTGACGTAAAAAGTAGACGAAGTTGAATTTATACCGACACGTATTAGAAAGTCGAGAGAGTAAAAAAAACCGAGGGACCAAATAGTACCACCAAACACCGTACTAAGTAGCAATCAAACGACGACAAAGTTGAAGAAAAACATAGATAAAAATTAATAAAAAAACTAAACTCATTTAATTTTTGTAGCAAAATTATTAAAAACCAAAATACAAAATTAATTTAAAAAAAAAACTCTAATGCTTACAATGAAAAAAATACAAAAGTAAAAAAAGTAATTATTAACCTATAAATAAGCAAGTTGAATGTGCATACATGTGTTGTAACATGTGCTTAGGGAGTTTTAAAAAAAAAAAAAAACTAGAATTTTCCTTTTTAACCCTAAAGTTTTAATCTTTAACAATTTAAGTTTAAAGTTTAATCTTTGTTTCCTTTTTAACCCTAAAGTTTTAATCTTTAACAATTTAAGTTTAAAGTTTAATCTTTGTTTCCTTTTTAACACTAAAGTTTTAATCTTTGACATTTTAAGTTTAAAGTTTTAATCTTTGGTAATTTAACCCTTTTGATTAATTTGATTTTTCACTTCTAATTCAAAAGTTTCTATCTTATACAATTTAATCCCTTTGATTAATTTGATTTTTCACTTCTAATTCAAAAGTTTCCATCTTTTGCAATTTAACCACTTTGATTTTTTTTAACTTATGTGTGGTAATCTTGGCTTTGGGGGTTTTTCAAACAAAAAATGGTTATGCATATGGTTGTTAAAACCATGGCTTTTGGGGTTTTTAAAAAAAATTGATTTTTTTACTTTTCACCCAAAAGTATTTCATGAATTACTTTTAACCCAAAACTATTTGTTTTTTTTACTTTTAACACAAAACTTTTTATCTTTTGCAATCTATCTTCACAACTTTTTACTTTCAGCTTTGGTCCTTTATAGTTTTTGTTTTCCGCAAATTTTTCGCTTTATGCTTCATTCTAATTTTTGTGACTTAACACATCGGAACGTGCGTCTTTAGTTTAACGTTTTTACGTTTCGTTCTAAATTTTACGAGTTAACACGACGCAACGTGCGTGTGTGGGTGAACGTTTTTACATCGTCTATTTTTTTCTGTTTGACAGGTTCAACATAACGTGCGCGTCTTAAATCGACTTAGTTATAACTAAAGAATCCCCACCGCATTGCGGCGGGTCGTAATTCTAGTTATTATTCATTTGTATGCTTAAAATTAATATATAAGTAAGTAACATTTTTTCTCAATTTATGAGGGACTAAAAGTGTCGAAGTGAAGAAGTCATGTGCCAAAGTCAACAAATGCAAACATTACTATTGCTCATGATGTTATGGATTAATACTATATATCAATGTGCTATCTTTTATACATATTTTTATTACACATTGTTTATCTTATTTAGCCAAGTGGGGCTAGCTCATTTGGTAGAGTCTCTTGCCTTTTAGTGGGAGGTCTTGGGTTCAATCCCAAGCAAGGGTGAGTTATTTGTAAATGTAGTAGTTTGGGAGAGTAACATTTGGCCATTCAAAAAAAAAAAAAAAATCTTATTTGACCATTTTTGTTGCATTTCCACAAGATTAGGTACTTAATTAGTTCATTTTTTAATTTGTAGGAGTATTTAGATTTCCAGTGATATGTAGGAGTATTTAGGTTTCCAGTGATAAACATAAATGAACGAAAAGCGAAAAAAAAAACAAGAAAAACACCAACAGAATCCAAGGTATAACCGTGCTTCATATAACTAAGCATGTGCCTCCTAGTTGAACTTTAAAAGCTAACTTGTGAGGACTGTTTCGTCGTCGTTTACGCTCAGGCCAACCCAATATAGCTAATCATATCGTGCGGAATCCGATTAAGAAGTAGACAAACACAAGATATCAACGTTTAACATTGATTTCATTGAATAAAAGCTTGTACAGAACCAGAAATCAGTTCGGCAGCGCTGCGCCGTCCGAATGCCAAAACTCATACAAAGCTCTCACTTACACCCCTATTTATAGACCTAGACAACTGTGCGAGTGGGCTTGTGCGAATGGACTAACTCCATTCGTGTGAAGTGACTAAGTCTCTTCGTGTGAAGGACTCCTTCATACGAAGAGAACTTTTCATGACAAAACCGTAATTTCTAACACTTTATCCTATTACATTAATGACACGATACAATGACGTAAGCTGCAGACATTATGTACAAACAAACTCCCCCGTGGATGTAGCCGTAGTTACAATCGGTCTTCAATCTTCAATAACCTTATCTTTTTCCTTTTCTTCTCTCATTCTCTTCAAATAACCTTGTCTTCCAATTCCTATCTCAAAGAAGTTTTTGTATCTTTCTTTCTTCTTTCTTCGCTAGGAATCGGAGTTTGATCGGTAGGAACAGGCTTGTTCATAAACTTCAGACGTCCTAAGAGTGCTGCTTTCTCCATTCTAGCCTCGATCCTTTCTTCTTTTCGAACATTTTTCATAAACTCCTTCCTTTCCAGATCACGCCATTTTGTTTCCCACATTCTTCTTGAGTGAATATCTTTAGCATAACACGTACTCATCACCCTCTGATACTGCATTGCTTGAGTCTTATCAGCCGCATCATACCATATCTTCTTGAAGTATAAACACCCAACATCCTTCTTTGACAGGTTCACCAACCACATAAGATCTAAAATCTGAATACATCTCCAAATCCCATTCTCTTTAGACCTTAAAGAAATCACCGCTTCAGTAGTTGAAGGTTCAAAATACCATCCTTTGAATTCTTCATGGAAATCATGCTCAAGTTTCATCAGCGGCTTATTCCTCATTGCTCGAGGGCTTTTGATATGAAGAGTGACGTCTTTTTCTTTGGTTACCAGATCTATCCTTGTCACCTTCTTTGGGTAATGTGGCTTCCGGTTTGAAAAATTATGTCTCACTTAGTATCTGATAATCTGCCATAACCTTTGTTCACCCCATCTCATCTCGTAGTTGATACACTTCGTTTGGCACAACTCCTGCACGTCCCACCATGGCAGAGTCTTAATATCAACGAGATATCTGAAATATTGTACACCAAATTCTCTTATGATAGCATACATCTTTAGTTCTTTATCCAACCCCAACTAAGAATGTCTCCAAGTGAAGCGTTAGGTGTCTCGTGAAAAATGCTAATGGCCCTTTGAACTTTCTTTCTTTCGGCATCGGCCTAAACCAGTGTTTCCGAGCTTCTAATAATTCTTCACGACTTAGCTTCAGAGGTACACCTTCCTTGACACGTTCTGCAGCTTTCCTTCTTAACACATCTTCTGTATTCTCAACAAACATCTCCTGGAATGTTGGGAAGTCCTCTGAATCTACACCAGAATAATTGAAACATTCATCATTGTCAGAGTCATCCTCCATGACAACATCATCTAAATCATACACTTCAGGAATGTCTTTAAACACATAAGCTTCTGGCTGAGAAATATCAATACCTTTAAGTTCATCTTCAAAGTCAAAGTTGAATGAATCTTCATCAACGCCCATCATCTTTGCAATCTCTTCTCGAGTATAATTATGAACAAATTCTCCTTCTTCAACGTCGTGACGCAAATAGATGGTCTTGTGTAATATGTCTTCGGGAACGGCTGTTAGTGGGGTAACATCTGTGAAGATTCCTGAAGATTTTGCTTCGTGTTGAGCACCAGAACCTTGCTCCCCTTGAAAGGTTGCATCATCATGTTCTTCATTCTGGTTTTCTTTAAGATACTCATTCAAGTCATCTGCTTTCCTTCCTTCAATCAACAAATTAGTTCCACCCATATCGCTATTATCATCATCACCCGAACCATAACCATAATTGACTGGATCATCCAAGTCAGCTAATTCATCATCTTCTTCATGTTCATCATCGTTCTTGTTTTTGTTCTTTCGCTTTGCAATTTCATCTAACCTTTGTTTTCTTCATCACTGTAAGGAACATCAATTGATGACCCACAAGAACGAACTGACTTGTATCCACTAGTGTAATCACTGACAAAACATCTATTTTAGCTTTACCTTTACTTGCCCATGATGCTTCTCAGCTGCTTGTCTTTCTCGTTCAACTCTTCTAGCTTTAGCTTTTCGAATCTCTATCTGGTTAAATTCTTCTTCAAGACTAACCCCAAATCTATCTTCAAACACTGTAAACAACATATCTATTACGCCCGTAACTTTACTTTTTAAAGAACTATAATGTGTAAGAAAATTTTTGAAATTTTTCGGCATGACCCATTTGTATCTAAACCATTAGTCCCTGTTTTTGACAGTAAAATACAACGACATAAAAGACCTTTTTGGAACCAAAACGAACATTATCTACAAGGTTCAAAAACAAGCTACAACCATCAAGTTATTGTCCAAACTACAAGGACATCAAAAAGACTACATAAGTTGTACGTACATAAAACCAAAACTAAGATCACATTAAGTTAGCATTATCGGAAGCGTGAGATGGGCGTAGATCATGTGTGCTCGTTCCAAATCGTCCAATCGCTTAAGTTGAGGATTTACCTACATTTAACAAAAAAAAAATCAAATAAGTTAATCCGCCGTTATTAACATACTTATCTAATAAACCATTTCGTCCCTAACATGACTTCACATCATTAAATTTGCACATCTACCCGTTGAACGGTTCAATACATACTTGCCTCTAAGTAGAGGCAAAACATTCCATTCATTAAATATTCGTTAATGTCAGATATTAACATTCATGACATAACTTCCATTACGTTCGTTCAAGACGAACCAATGCATTCCTTGCATTCTTACACATACACCTCAAACCGTACATGACGGGTTGAGTAAAACTTCATTTCTTTTATTCTTAACTTTCCATTAACCGGTTCGACTAAGTTGAACCGGTAATGATGCGTTCTTCTCCATAAATTTTCCATTTTCATAATCCATACAAACGAAGCATATTGTTTACTACTCAACTTCCATGAACTACCATTGTCATATTTTGGCATAAAGACAAGTGACAAATTAGAATTATTAAGCATAAACAATAAGCTAGAAATGTACATGTAAACTAACATACCTCGATCTTGTGAGCCTTCCGTTTTCTTCGTGTGTGAACCTTCTTCTTTCACGCCTATATCAAGACATTCATTTATTTACTTAGCACAACCAAATTTCATTCTTTTAAGCATTTCATCAAACACTTGGTGGGCATCATATTTACTAGCATTACATTCAAATATTCAAAGCATGAATCCTACTTGTTCATCTTATAACTCATAAACAATAAATCAATGTGCATATCATTCTTTTATTCTATATCAATTTTTCTGAGATTCAAGCATTACAACATCATCATATTTCAGGATTTCACATGATTATATCTACTTTTATTAACCTACTCATGACATATCTTCAATAAGTGGGTTTTTACTAAAATCTTTCTAATAATCTAAAATCAGACATAATTTCTGCCCTATTTCACAATCTTAACCTCTAATTATACAGGGTGTTTCATAAACTCATGAATCGGGTGAACCCAATTCCTAATATTCATCAAAACACAAAATTGAACTTATCACTCTATTAGGAATGTTAAGCTACTCGAAAATTTGAGGACATGCAATTGATTAGCTTCAAATTTGTTTGTTGATTTGATGAACCTTGCAAGAACAAGGGTTTACCCTTGTTTTCCATGCTCTGGTCGATCCCAAATACGCACCAGAGGGTGTGTTTTGGGTTTAAACCATATTAATCCCCTTTAATTACAATTTCTCACATTAACCCTCTCCTAGATTAAAAGGTATTTAATTTAGGCATTTTTCCATGATTTCAACTATGATTTATTACAATTCAGCCCCTCTAATTCCTTTATTGTCATTTTGCATATTATTCATTCCTTTTAAATCTTTCCTTATTTTTAAACAATTTATCATGAAATTTTGGGGTGTTACAAGTCTACACCCCTTAAAAGAGGTTTTGTCCCCGAAACCTGGACACTTATCTTTTTTTTTGAATGGCAAATTTGGATCACTGACGGACCACTGGAGTATCATCGTGCTACCAGCGGAACCACCCGATCATTTCATCTTTCGCTTCCCATGTAAGTTCCGATCCCTTTCGATGTTGCCATTGAACCAACACTTGTCTAACGACTTTGTTGCGAAGATTCTTTACCTTAACGTCTTTAATGGCTATCGATATTTCGACATAATTCAACCCCTCGTCCAATTCAATGTCGTCGAGAGGTACTAATGCTGTTTCGTCCGCAAGACACTTCCTCAACTGCGATACGTGGAAGGTGTTGTGAATCCTGTCTAGTGTAGGCGGCAATTCTAAATGATATGCAACCCTTCCGACTTGAGCCAAAATTTTAAACGGTCCAATATAACGAGGACCTAAATTACCCCGTTTGCGGAAACGGATTATACCCTTCCATGGAGATACTTTCAGCAGAACATAATCTCTGACTAGAAACTCGATAGGACGCCTTCTCTTGTCCACATAAGCTTTTTGCCGATCCTGGTCTGCTTTCAGTCGAGCCCTAATCAAATTAATCTTTTCATTTGTCACTGCTATTAAATCACTTGGCACCCCAACATACTGGAGTCCTACATTTCCTCCCATATAGTAATTCATAAGGAGCCATTTGAATGACACTATGGTAACTATTATAAGAGAATTCCACTAGTGGTAAATGGTCATCCCAACTTCCCCCAAAGTCTAAGGCACACGCTCTCAACATATCGACAAGTGTTTGAATGGTTCTTTCTGACTGACCGTCAGTCTGAGGGTGATAGGCGGTGCTAACGTGTAACTTCGTACCCACACTCTCATGGAACTTCTGCCAGTAACGAGAGGTAAATCTAGTATCCCGATCTGAGACGATTGATACGGGAACCCCGTGTCGAGATATGATCTCATTCATATAAATTTCCGCCATTCTCTCAGAAGAGTACGCCTCTCGAATAGGTAGGAAATGGGCACTCTTTGTAAGTCGGTCTACGATTACCCATATTGTATCATGCCCCTTTTTCGTTCTAGGAAGCTTGGTCACCAAATCCATCGTTATTTCCTCCCATTTCCATACCGGTATTTCCAATGGTTGTAATTCCCCGTGTGGTTTTTGATGTTCCGCTTTCACTTGGGAGCATGTTAAGCATTTCGCGACATACTTAACAATATCACGTTTCATACCCGACCACCAATAATCGGTCTTCAAGTCCTGGTACATTTTTGTTGCCCCGGGGTGGATTGAATACCGTGACTTATGAGCTTCCTCGAGTAGTGCGGTCTTGACTTCGCAAAACCGTGGTATCCAAATTCGACCGAATCTAGTTTTGAGTCCGATCGAATTTTCTTCTAATTTTTCGGCTATACCTTTCATTTTTTCTTTCTTCGGGTCTTCCGATCCAAGCGACTTTATTTGGGAATCTCGTATCATATCAAGTAAACGTGGAGTAACTATCATCTTCATGGATTTTACTTGAATCGGAGGTGGATACTCTTTTCGGCTTAACGCGTCCGCCACCATGTTCGCATTTCCCGGGTAATAAAGGATATCGTAATCGTAATCTTTAATCAGTTCCAACCATCTTCGTTGCCTCATATTCAAGTCTTTCTGTTCGAAGAAATATTTGAGGCTTTTTGTCACACCCCGATATTTCCACGTATTACCGGTGGGCCCGGTGGGGAGTATCGTGACTTAGTTGATATCATCATAGTCAAACAACACAATATATAAATGCACAGCGGAAGCAAAAGATAAATATATTACCATCCGAATATAAAGTAATATCAAAGTATTACAACGAAAAGTAAAGGATCCACATGCGGATCAAATAAAAGGAAAAACTGTTCAACAGACTTTAGACGCCTAGAACTTGCAAGATTCCTTATTAACGCCCTGAGCTTCCAGCCAATTACGTTCAGTACCTGTCACTTAACCTTTTGGAAAATACGTCAGTTTACACTGGTAAATACAATTAACCGACTCATTTTGGAAAAAGAGTTTGAAAATTGGTTTGAATGCACGAGGCACAAAATATCTTTTACAACTTGATTAAAATGCACGAGGCAAAATTAATCTTTTATACTTGGGAAAATTTTATTAATAAAGATCTTGTATCCGATTTACATGGTTGTCCAACATTTAAGGCCAGTGATTACACAATACAAGCCGGTCAAAATTAATCGACACACCATAAATATAACTCACAAGAAGACATCCTTACGAGTGAGTATATCTTTTACATACGCAACAGGAGGTGTTATGCCTACACCTTGTGCTTAAGTTATGGCCATTCACTTTTTAAATGAGCCAAGGATATCCAGGACACGGTCATTAACCCCTAATGTTATTTGTTATCAATCGATACAGATTAAAACGGGATTATGCAATTTAATCATCTCCGATTAAAAGGTTTCTACACCCGACCAAGCGGTATTTTTTATATATACCGTATCCCAAGCCCGTATAAGGGAAAATAAGTTAAAAGTATTTACCTGAGCTAGCTCCTGTCTTAAATAGCAAGAATTTAATAACTCAGCCGTATTCACTTAAGTAAGCGTAGGTACAATTTCCCGGAAGGCTCTAGTCTGGAATGATGGTATAAATAACCAATTAGAATACTAACGGGTCTTTAATTAAGCCTAAACTTAAACCGGTTAGTTTTAAGGAAATATACGGTTCCAACGCATGATTAAGCGAAGACCGGAATAGAATGTGTTTTAGACCCGACAAGTTTGAAGACTTGTATAATATGGGTAATCTAAACACCTTCTGGATTTTGAGATAAAAATGATAAGGTTTGACCCGTTTCGGCTAACTTATGCAAACAAGTTACATAAACCGAACCGAACGCGTAAGAAGCGTAACGGGTAACCATATGGGTCCTATACAGGTTTCCTAAGTTAATATGCCTTAAACATGTTGTGATATCAGTATGATATCTTCCATTATGCCCAAAACGAGTTTAATCTCAAAATAAGCCTCGTAGGGGTATTTTGGTCATTTTAAAGATTATAAAAGAGATTAAAAGAAGTTCTGAGATTCGGGTCTGAATACATAAGTAAAATAACTTATTTGAATAGGTCATATCAGTTGGTAATAGGTCTTATGTGGCAAAATGGTTTTAAACCCAAACTATGCGTTTAATACGCTTTAAAAGCCATTTTAAGCGATTTCCGGGTTATACAGGAAATCTGAGTTTTCTGAACAGGTTATAAAGTTCAAAATACTTTATTTATTATATAAAATCAATAGCAATTGGATTGGTATCAAAAGGTCTTGTAAAACTCATTTCATGGCCTAAAAGGGCATAATCGGTATTTACCGAATTAAGGCGATAACCCTAGGTTATGAGCAGGTTAAAAATAATTAAAAATCTTTAAAAATCCCAAAATATTATATTACATCAGTGGGTAAAAGGTTTGGTGTCAAAAATTGGGTTTAGATAGGCTTTATGCTAATTGCGCCTTTTAATTACTAAAAGGCGTTATAATTACGCTAATGAGCATAACTCCTAATCTAGAGCTCCAAATGATGTAAACTTTTAGGGACAACTTTATAAATCAGTAATAAGGATTATTGTCCTTTCACATTTCCAAAATTCTCGTTTTATGGTCAAAAGGGCATATTGGTCAACATTAGGCATTTAACGGAAACGAGTAAACGAATCGGACAATCAACGATCCAACCACAGAGGGTTATGCTAACATGTAGCCTGGTTCTAAGGAAGCTCTAAGGCATTTCCAAATCATACGAAATTGGGTCAGAACTGAAGTCAAAGCAAAAGTCAAAGTTTTGCGACTTTCGGTTCCGAACCGGGTCTAAATAGAAAATTGTCGGATCAAACAAGCTTAGACTAGTTCTTATACTTATTAACAAGTTATATGAGTGATAAAATAGGTTACATGCCTTCTACATTGTTAATTAGGCGTTAATTCACAAATTAAGGTTCTGTTGACTTTTTCTAATCAACTTTGACCCAACATTTGATCTAGTTAGAACAGGAATCAGTGGGTGCCCTTTTAAGGGTTTATTGCCCACATAATTACCAACTTATAACTACCTTCAATTCGACTAATCACTGGACCATAAATGATTAATCGCTAAGTCAACCGTTAAATACGACGGTTTGACTTTTAAGCTTAAACTAAGTAAAAACTCAACTAAGAAAGGTTAAGCATACTTACCAAAGTCCTAATCACGATTAGGGATGCTTGGTGTCTGCTCTTGAGCTCCAGAAAGTCCCACAATTGCAGATGGAATGGATGATAAAAAATGTTTGCAAACAATGGCCTTTTATAGTGATTTTTGATCCATTAGATGATGACAACTAAGTCTATGAAGTGATCTAGATCAATAACAAGTGCCCCTAAGCTCTAAAATCAGTAGGGGACGCGCGTGGAATTGATAAATATCTCCATAAGTCGTTTCATGGACTTGAACAGCCAAGAAAAAACGAGTTTCTGCATCTGGGACATGCTTGCGCACCGTAACGTCCATAGTGTTGAGGTGCGCAAGGACCTGGTCAGCATGATACATCTTTCAAAAGTTGACACTTTGGCCCCTAAACTTCCAAACTTGATTTTTAAGATGCTTTCTTGCACTTGTAACCCCTAAACTTGACTTTTAAGGACTCCAAGTCATAAACTAACTTTTTTAGGTCCCCGGCTATTCACACGATCACCGAAAAGTCTTAAATTTCAACGTTGACGCTTTTAACCCCTCGTATACGAATTTGATCATAACTTTCTCATATGATAACGAAACTTTATGAAATTTTTATCACACATTCTAGTGAGCATAATTAATTGTTACAAAGCTTCGGGTTTGCTAAAAGATTACTCAGAGGTATACTTTAAACATGTTGACACATTTAACCCCTGTAGTTTGTAATCTCTCACTTTCTTTCATATTTAGCTTCGTATGATCCATGATTTATTCGTTTAAGGGTATAAACATCATGTAGGGTTATTGTAAAATATATTTATCCATTGTTAACATTTTGAACCCTTATACTCACATACTTTCCTTGTTTGTCAACTTTAGTCCCTCTAGAGTATTCTTTCACACGTTCAAGCTTATGACACGTGTCAATACATTATAGGACATGAAATTTCGAGGTGTTACATCCTCACCCCCTTAAAAGAAATCTCGACCTCGAGATTTGCTAAAACGCCGGAAGTTCTTTTTGTCGCATAACGAACTTAACTTCTGTAGCATATCTGGAGTCTTTCCACGCTCCCAAAATGACTCCTATATTAGGTACATGTATCCTTTTGGAGCTTCTTAACCTGTCGATCCTTAATCGACACAGGTTGCTCGTCCAATCATAAAGTGTCATTAATCTGCTTATCATTACCCGATAGTGTGTTTCGACTTATTGGCGAAACTTATTATTTAAATCATCCGTGTGGGTCGCATTGCGAGCTCCACTAAGCTCCTTATATAGGTTTTAGCTCGTAAGCTATTTAGTCTTGATACATTCGAATCCTTCGAATGACTTTATATATTCCGAGCTTAACTAACCTGAAAATTACAGCTCGGCACACCCTTCTAGGGTGTTATCTTTTGTTGAACCTTACCTTTTAACCAGAACTTAGGAGGGTTGCTATTTTCATAAATCCTTGATTTCCTGCCATATACGGGTAACTTACAATCGATTATGGATTTGTATGATCTTATTTGTTGTTTCCTAGGCAACTTTTAGATCCCGATAATAGGACTTACCAATTCTCTATCTAACAATAGATGTTTAACATTCCATCTATACAAGGTCTCCAAAGGAGCAGCCTTAATACTTACATATCAATTATTATAGAAAAGCTTATCTTGAGGTGGGATGGTTATCCCAACCATTGCTTCAAACTAATCTTAAGGAATAGCTAATCCTCACAGCTAGTCGAACAGATCGACGATCCTGGGCGGCTAATGGCGATTCTTAATTATTGCCTAAATAGGGTTGCGGTAATCAATGCACAAGCAAATGAACCGTCTTCCTTATTTAACAATATCAAACTCTCAGAATATTGGGTTAGGCTATATGAATCCTCTAATTTAAAACTTACTTAAATCAGGGTTTCAATTCCTCCAATGATGGTACTAGCCGCTTTGGAGATTTCATAATAATACAGTCCTAAATGGGATATAAATCTTAACTCTACTTGCCTCTCAGGAGGTAAGCAGGGTAATCTTAGGAGGAGATAATCAAGATACAAGGAGGCTACAGAGATTTCCAAATCTCAGGTTCCGTTCATCCATCATTGCTGGTGTCGAATGAGTGACACATTTATGTTACGAGTCCACGGATTTCTTAATCAGAGGCACTTACTTAGACAATTCCATTCTGGATATCATCTTTGAATACCATTAGTTGACTTTAATACCGTATGACCATTGGAATATCTTTGTGGTTCCATGCATTAAACCTCCATATTGATCAGGCATGGAAGTAATCTATGGAACATATTAAGATACAGCAATCCTCGTATGGTGCTTTTGTCATACCATTTGGTATTCGAAATCAATAGGGATCAAAGAGGTATCAATTACATTTGAATGCATTTATCTGGAGAGAGAGTACATTAGAATTTTTATGACTGAAGATTTCTGACAGGGACAGAAGAAATGGTTCCTATTACCAGATGAATCATTTACTTAGTTGCAATCCAACAACTGCTATTCATCACCCTGATGGCCTTAACATATACTAACCATGGCATCAATCGACCATACAGGCTAATATAGTACTAACATTCTTAATGAATGTTATTTAATATATAACGATTATACTTAGCCTAGGCCACAAAAGACCATCAATGGCATTTGAGGTTTTGACCTAATCCATCATCTTCTTGACAGGGGATTAAAATGTCACATCTGTCTTTATTATATTGATGAATTTGGATAGCTTGAAAGCTTGCCATAAGGATATCAGAAAAGAGTGATTCCTAATAGATATAGAACATCGATCTAAGGTTTGTTGGAGCGTTCTCTAAAGTATCATCGGCCAATTTCTATCTCGCATTTAAATGACCGGAGTCCCAATCAGGCGGAGACAACAGTTCTCAACATTTATCATTCATTATAGAATCATATGTGTCAGCATCAAATAAATTTATGCATAAACTTCTTGATAAAGGAAGGTACCTGCTATATCGTCATCATTCTGCATCATCTCCTGGTTGTTCCTCTGGAAGTCTCATGCATTTGTTCCCTTGGCCTCTCTAGGCTTCCTTATAGGTTTTGGGCAGTTGGTTTTGATGTGCCCTTCCTCGTTACAATTGTAACATGTCGCGTTCTTCAATTCTTTGCAATCTAAAGTTTTGTGACCCTTGGTCTTGCAAATTCCACACAATTTAGCACTTGGGTCAATCGTACATTTTCCAGAATGTTGTTTTCTACAGTTACTGCATTTGGGCTTGTTATTGAACTGACTCGAGCTTTTCCTAAACTCGAAATCTTTCTCATGCTCAGAGCTTCCCTTCTTCTTCTTGTTAGATTGATGCGAGTTTTCCTCGTCTTCTTTCCTTTTTCCCTCGCCAGAAGTTTTAACAGACTTATTCATGATAGCATCTAGAGTGAGAGATAAGGATAAGTCCACCGCGGACCTATATGTGGTAGGCCTAGATGCTTTAACATTTCCCTTTATCTCTGGTGCTAGGCCTCCAATGAAACGCGCTATGCGTTTAGGTTCAGGGGTGACTAAATAAGGAACTAGGCGGGACATAGTGTTGAAACTTGTCACATATGCCTGACAATCCAAATTCTTCATGACCAGAGTCAAGAAGTCTGATTCTATCCTTTCTACCTCATGCTGAGGACAATAGTTTTCCTTGACTAATGCAGCAAATTGATCCCAAGATAAGTTGTAGAGTAGGACCTTTCCCGTGGCTTGGAGCAATGATCTCCACCATGCCAACGTTTCTCCTTTGAATGATTGTGAAACAAATTTCACAACATCTTGCTCCGCACAACCACTGATGTCAACAACAGTGTCCATCTCATCGAGCCATGTCATGCTGTCGATGGCCCCTTCCTCTCCTGTAAAGTCTCTGGGCTTGCAGGAGACAAAATATTTATATGAACAGGTTTTAACATGTGGCTCTTCATTAAGAACAACCTGTCTAGACGGAACACTCCTCTGATTTGACGAGTTATGAACATCGTCTTCCTTTGACTCATGTGATTTAGAAGGGGGCTTACTACGAGCCACAGATAGAGTCTTAGAGCGGGTATCATATGATTCATTATACTGTCTGTCAAGAGCGCGAGTAACAACATCATCTATTAATGCCTGCAGTTCCGCTCCAATTATATTAATCCTGGTAGTATCATTGTTCACCTTCAAGTGGCTGTTAACTTCATCTGATCCAGCCATGTAGCTTGATTGCTACATAAATATTGACAACGATTTACTCAAAGGTTATTATGAAATTATCATTTTTGATGATTTATTAACCATGGTAATATAAACCATATGGGTTAATTTGTTAATTTTATTAGTATTTTCATTATAATTTATCCTAGTATATAAGACATTAAGGATATTAAAGTGGCACAACGGCCTTGCCACGAGGACAGATTTGAATTTATAAGCCATGATCGTTTGGGATCGAGGCATTTAAGGTTTGAGCATAGTCGGTTACTTTTCTTGACAGAGAGTCGAAGACTACAACTGCCTTTTGTCTTTTAGGACAATAGATATAGCCCGTGGGCATTTCCCTTCTGAGGGATAAATATGATCATCTTCTTAGATGCTATTAGTCGAGATCGTATGGATCATACCGACTATTATGCTTGGACCTGGTCCAACATTTTTAGACAAGAGGTCAAAGACCACCACTGTCGTTGTCTTATCGGACAACAAGTTTAGCCCGTAGGCACTTCATCACTAATGGATTTTTATAATATGATCATCTTATAGGATGATATAAGCCATGATTTCTGGATCATTAGGCCAAATCAGGAAATTTGAAAAATTCCAATATAGGGATGACTATTGTGATTTTCTCAGATCACTTTTGTCAAGAGTGTTAACACGTTTTTAGGTGTTAACAATATGATCATCTTTATTTGATGATTTAAGCCATGATTTCTAAATCACTAGGCTAGACAAGAAAATTGGAAGAATCCAATATAAGGATGACTGTTGTGATTTTCTCGAATCACATTTGTCAAGAGTGCTAACACGTTCTTAGGTGTTAACAAGGATCTGAATATCTTGAATAGGTATTACCATCTTGGCCATGTCAAAAAAATGACACGTGGCTAGGTCTTGTACTTTTTAGATTTTTGCCATTTTATTATAATGGTAGATCTTATAAAAGGAATGTTATTTTTTCATTTATTTCATTTTTCATGTTTAGAATGAAAACTTAAATTTAATCAATCCACTATATGAAAATAAAAGTACAGAGTTGCCCTAAGCGGGACTTGAAAGGAATAATGTTGTCCTTGCAGGGACTGAAAAATAAATATGTCCTTAGAAGGACTATTAAGGAAACGATCTTCAGCAAAAAGGAGTTTCTTCTTCATTTTATTTCTGAATGCTTTCTCCTTGGTTGCACGTTTCACCCTGGTCGCGGTACGAAGCTCAGCATTTCAAGGCTCCGGATGTGGAGAATTCCTATTACAGTTTCTTCGCTTGGCGACGTATACCATATATAAAAAATTTTTGAACGCAAAGTTTCCAGCTTAGGATTGAGAAAATTCCTATGTTAAGTCTAGACTCAGAAGGTCAAGGAATGTGCTAATGTGTCATTGAGATTAAACACAAAAAGCTAGTGTTCAATTCACTCAATGTTGGCTCTGATACCAACCTGTCACACCCCGATATTTCCACGTATTACCGGTGGGCCCGGTGGGGAGTATCGTGACGTAGTTGATATCATCATAGTCAAACAACACAATATATAAATGCACAACGGAAGCAAAAGATAAATATATTACTATCCGAATATAAAGTAATATCAAAGTATTACAACGGAAAGTAAAGGATCCACAGGCGGATCAAATAAAAGGAAAAACTGTTCAACAGACTTTAGATTCCTAGAACTTGCAAGATTCCTTATTAACGCCCTGAGCTTCCAGCCAATTACGTTCAGTACCTGTCACTTAACCTTTTGGAAAATACGCCAGTTTACACTGGTAAATACAATTAACTGACTCATTTTGGAAAAAGAGTTTGAAAATTGGTTTGAATGCACGAGGCACAAAATATCTTTTACAACTTGATTAAAATGCACGAGGCAAAATTAATCTTTTATACTTGGGAAAATTTTATTAATAAAGATCTTGTATCCGATTTACATGGTTGTCCAACATTTAGGGCCGGTGATTATACAATACAAGCCGGTCAAAATTAATCGACACACCATAAATATAACTCACAAGAAGACATCCTTACGAGTGAGTATATCTTTTACATACGCAACAGGAGGTGTTATGCCTACACCTTGTGCTTAAGTTATGGCCATTCACTTTTTAAATGAGCCAAGGATATCCAGGACACGGTCATTAACCCCTAATGTTATTTGTTATCAATCAATACAGATTAAAACGGGATTATGCAATTTAATCATCTCCGATTAAAAGGTTTCTACACCCGACCAAGCGGTATTTTTTATATATACCGTATCCCAAGCCCGTATAAGGGAAAATAAGTTAAAAGTATTTACCTGAGCTAGCTCCTGTCTTAAATAGCAAGAATTTAATAACTCAGCCGTATTCACTTAAGTAAGCGTAGGTACAATTTACCGGAAGGCTCTAGTCTAGAATGATGGTATAAATAACCAATTAGAATACTAACGGGTCTTTAATTAAGCCTAAACTTAGACCGGTTAGTTTTAAGGAAATATACGGTTCCAACGCATGATTAAGCGAAGACAGGAATAGAATGTGTTTTTGACCCAAAAGTTTGAAGACTTGTATATTATGGGTAATCTAAACACCTTCTGGATTTTGAGATAAAAATGATAAGGTTTGACCCGTTTCGGCTAACTTATGCAAACAAGTTACATAAACCGAACCGAACGCGTAAGAAGCGTAACGGGTAACCATATGGGTCCTATACAGGTTTCCTAAGTTAATATGCCTTAAACATGTTGTGATATCAGTAGGATATCTTCCATTTTGCCCAAAACGAGTTTAATCTCAAAATAAGCCTCGTAGGGGTATTTTGGTCATTTTAAAGATTATAAAAGAGATTAAATGAAGTTCTGAGATTCGGGTCCGAATACATCAGTAAAATAACTTATTTGAATAGGTCATATAAGTTGATAATAGGTCTTATGTGGCAAAATGGTTTTAAACCCAAACTATGCGTTTAATACGCTTTAAAAGCCATTTTAAGCGATTTCCGGGTTATACAGGAAATCTGAGTTTTCTGAACAGGTTATAAAGTTCAAAATACTTTATTTATTATATAAAATCAATAGCAATTGGATTGGTATCAAAAGGGCTTGTAAAACTCATTTCATGGCCTAAAAGGGCGTAATCGGTATTTACTGAATTAAGGCGATAACCCTAGGTTATGAGCAGGTTAAAAATAATTAAAAATCTTTAAAAATCCCAAAATATTATATTACATCAGTGGGTAAAAGGCTTGGTGTCAAAAATTGGGTTTAGATAGGCTTTATGCTAATTGCGCATTTTAATTACTAAAAGGCGTTATAATTACGCTAATGAGCATAACTCCTAATCTAGACCTCCAACTGATGTAAACTTTTAGGGACAACTTTATAAATCAGTAATAAGGATTATTGTCCTTTCACATTTCCAAAATTCTCGTTTTATGGTCAAAAGGGCATATTGGTCAACATTAGGCATTTAACGGAAACGAGTAAACGAATCGGACAATCAACGATCCAACCACAGAGGGTTATGCTAACATGTAGCCTGGTTCTAAGGAAGCTCTAAGGCATTTCCAAATCATACTAAATCGGGTCAGAACTGAAGTCAAAGCAAAAGTCAAAGTTTTGCGACTTTCGGTTCCGAACCGGGTCTAAATAGAAAATTGTCGGATCAAACAAGCTTAGACTAGTTCTTATACTTATTAACAAGTTATATGAGTGATAAAATAGGTTACATGCCTTCTACATTGTTAATTAGGCGTTAATTCGCAAATTAAGGTTCTGTTGACTTTTTCTAATCAACTTTGACCCGACATTTGATCTAGTTAGAACGGGAATCAGTGGGTGCCCTTTTAAGGGTTTATTGCCCACATAATTACCAACTTATAACTACCTTCAATTCGACTAATCACTGGACCATAAATGATTAATCGCTAAGTCAACCGTTAATTACGACGGTTTGACTTTTAAGCTTAAACTAAGTAAAAACTCAACTAAGAAAGGTTAAGCATACTTACCAAAGTCCTAATCACGATTAGGGATGCTTGGTGTCTTCTCTTGAGCTCCAGAAAGTCCCACAATTGCAGATGGAATGGATGATCAAAAATGTTTGCAAACAATGGCCTTTTATAGTGATTTTTGATCCATTAGGTGATGACAACTAAGTCTATGAAGTGATCTAGATCAATAACAAGTGCCCCTAAGCTCTAAAATCAGTAGGGGACGCGCATGGAATTGATAAATATCTCCATAAGTCGTTTCATGGACTTGAACAGCCAAGAAAAACGAGTTTCTGCATCTGGGACATGCTTGCGCACCGTAACGTCCATAGTGTTGAGGTGCGCAAGGACCTGGTCAGCATGATACATCTTTCAAAAGTTGACAGTTTGGCCCCTAAACTTCCAAACTTGATTTTTAAGATGCTTTCTTGCACTTGTAACCCCCAAACTTGACTTTTAAGACTCCAAGTCATAAACTAACTTTGTTAGGTCCCCGGCTATTCACACGATCACCGAAAAGTCTTAAATTTCAACGTTGACGCTTTTAACCCCTCGTATACGAATTTGATCATAACTTTCTCATACGATAACGAAACTTTATGAAATTTTTATCACACATTCTAGTGGGCATAATTAATTGTTATAAAGCTTCGGGTTTTCTAAAAGGTCACTCAGAGGTATACTTTAAACATGTTGAGACATTTAACCCCTGTAGTTTGTAATCTCTCACTTTCTTTCATATTTAGCTTCGTATGATCCATGATTTATTCGTTTAAGGGTATAAACATCATGTAGGGTTATTGTAAAATATATTTATCCATTGTTGACATTTTGAACCCTTATACTCACAAACTTTCCTTGTTTGTCAACTTTAGTCCCTCTAGAGTATTCTTTCACACGTTCAAGCTTATGACACGTGTCAATACATTATAGGACATGAAATTTCGAGGTGTTACACTTTTGTGATCCGAGTAAATTGTACAACTTGTACCATATAGATAGTGCCTCCAAATCTTTAAGGCGAACACTATCGCTGCTAATTCTAAATCGTGTGTTGTGTAGTTTACTTCATGTGGTTTTAATTGTTGTGAAGCATATGCGATAACCCTTCCCCTTTGCATCAAAACACAACCTAAACCCTGCTGTGAAGCTTCTGAATAAACGACCAGGTCTTCTGTCCCATCCGGTAATGTTAAGACCGGGGGTCTCGATAGTTTCTCCTTTAATATTCGAAAGGCTTCCTCCTGTTCTTTATCCCACACAAACTTCTCTTTCTTCCTGGTCAGTTTTGTTAAGGGTAATGCTATCTTCGAGAAATCCTGTATGAACCTTCTATAGTACCCCGCGAGGCCTAGAAAACTTCTTATTTCAGTTGGATTTTTCGGGGAAACCCATTTCATTACGGCCTCAATTTTTTACGGATCTACTAAAACACCTTCCAAGTTTATCACATGGCCCAGAAACTGCACCTCTCTGAGCCAAAAGGCACACTTTGAGAATTTCGCATAAAGTTTTTCCTTACGGAGAGTTTTAAGTACTTCACGCAAATGTCTCGCATGTTCAGCCTTGCTTCACGAATAGACTAGAATATCATCTATGAACACGATCACAGATTTATCTAGCATGGGTCGGCATACCCGGTTCATAAGATCCATAAACGCTGCTGGAGCGTTCGTCAACCCAAAGGACATAACTAAGAACTCGTAATGTCCATATCGGGTTCTAAATGCGGTCTTTGCAATGTCTTCTTCTCGTACCCTGACTTGATGATATCCCGAACGTAAGTCTATCTTTGAGAACCAATTCGCCCCTTGTAACTGATAGAAAAGATCGTCAATTCTGGGTAAGGGGTAACGGTTCTTTATGGTTATTTTGTTCAGTTCCCTGTAGTCGACACACATGTGCATCGACTCATCCTTCTTTTTTACAAATAGGACTGGTGCTCCCCAAGGTGACACACTCGGGCATATAAAGCCCTTATCAAGTAGATCTTTTAATTTTGTCATTAACTCCCGCATCTCAGTGGGAGCCAATCTATAAGGAGCCTTCGCTACCGGTTTCGCACCCGGATTCAATTCGATGCGAAACTCTATTTCTCGTTCGGGAGGGAGTCCCGGCAATTCCTCCGGAAATACATCTAGAAATTCGTTCACGATTTCAACATCTTCAAGCTTCGGGAGACTTTGTCGAGTGTCTACTACATAAGCTAGGTATGCTCTACTCCCGTTAAGTACATATTTAACGGCTTGAACAAGGGTACACAATTTTGTTTCCACATTTCTCTCCCCTTGAAAGCTCAGTTGCCTTCCACTTGGAGATTGGACAAGCATTACCTTATTTTCACAATTAATCTCCCCGTGGTGTCGTGCCATCCAATCCATACCCACTATCATTTTAAATCTCCCCAAAACCATAGGTATGAGGTCGATATCGAATTCTTCATCTTCTATAGTGAACTTGCAATTTCTACAAATCTCGTGTAACACATAGTTCTTACTATCGGGTATTTCTACTTCTAAAGGTATCGGCATTCGTTCAATCTTAAATGAAGGATGTTGTACGATTTCATTTGAAATAAACGACATAGTGGCTCCGGTATCGAACAAAACATAAACCGGTATGAAGTTTAATAAAAAGATACCTGAAACTACATTCGGATGGGACTTGGCTTCTTCGGATGTGATTTGAAACATCCTCCCTTTCGCCTTAGAGCTTTCCTCATTCTTTCCCTCCTTCTTTGATCCTTGCTGAAGTTTAGGACATTCCGACTTAACATGCCCTTTCTGGAAACAGTTGAAACAAGTCTTCGGGTTGTTAGGGCACTTGTAGGATGTATGCCCTACTTCACCGCATTTGTAGCACCCCTTCTTACCCAAAATTTTCCCAGTATGAAGTTTCCCACATGTCTTGCACGGAAAAATACTACCCTTTGACTTATCCTTCTTTCCATGGTCTTGAAACTTCGCCTTCTTGGACGGACTTGAACCTGCCCCCTTTTCGTTAGATCTCTTTTCACCTCGTTCCTCTTGCCTTTTGATCTCAAGTTCTCTATCCCAAGCACAATTAATGAGTTCATCTAGAGTTTCACATTTTGAGGGAGTGATAAATTCCCTAATTTCTGCCCTTAGCACACCGTAGTAACGATTGATCTTCATCCTTTCCGTCTTCACAAACTGTGACACCTGTGCCTCTGCAATCATCAAAAAAATACCAAATTTATGAAATATTGTGTTTCATACTTGGGATTTGTAAAAATATGTGTATCGTTTGCACATATCAATTCATGTTCGATTTCAAGCTTTAAATCGCTTTCTGGAAGGTTACACGCGCACTGATGCATAAATATAACCAGTTTAATGCAACGAACACTCCGAAATAGTGAAATAGGCTTAACATATCTTAAATAACCTTTACATAACTTAGAAATATGTTTTGGAGGGTTTGGTGTGGCGAAATCAAGTTTATTCGCTTACAGGGACTAATTTCGACAAACTGCGAAAGTATACCGATTTGTACTGTAACGAACATTCCGGAACTTGATCATAAGTTAAATATGCCCTACATATCCTTTACATAGCTTAGAATTAGGCTTTGATATGTTTTGTGCGCAAAAATAAACTTTTTCGTCATTCAGGGACTAAAAGCGTCAAAAAGTGCATAAGTTTGCATTTTCGCGCATATCTTACGTTCTGAATACATCCGGACATCCAAAAATTTATGTAATCATTCAAATATTTTATTTTAGTGATTGGCATGATAAAATTCCATTCTTCACGTAGTTTGGATCGTTTTTCGCGTCCGTTCGTGTTTCGTCGTAATTAACCAAACAACGCAACCGTACGACCAAACGAACCGACATCCGAGATATTTTTGAGCATGTTTCATGTTACCTATACTTTAAATTCTTTTTAGAGACTTTAAATGGGATTAACGGGGCTTAAACGTGTCAAAAATGCATCAAAAACCATGTTTTGCACATTCAGGGACCAAAATTGACAATCTGCCATAGTTATCTTAGGAAGGGACCAAAGTTGAAAATCTGATTTCCAGCTTGTTCCAGCTGTTCCCCTCATTTGCACATGGTTTTAATGAAAATAGGGGCTTGTTTTGGGGTACCCATGGTATTCTAAAACCATGGGCACACATGTAAGGTCCATATCGAAGCTCGGTTTTCGATGAACGATTTTAACGGTTCTATGAAATCTATAAATACCCACCTTCCTTATTTGCATTCTTCACACCTTGATCTGATTGCTCTCTAAGTTGAAGTGCTTTCACTTCATACCTGAGAATAATCGGGTCAAACTTCCGTTCTTGGACGTTTTGTAAGTCCTCTTTCGTTCTTTTATGCATTTTTAGCATGAAAGTCAAACTTTGTTTGACTTTCTGAGTTTATGGTCAACACGAAGTTCGTTTGAACTTCATAACGTGAGCGTAATCACGATGGTTTTAGTCTCTTGTGACTATACCTACTGATTACCACGTTATCTAGGCTTAGTGACGAGTCGTAGTTTCGCCCAAAATGCGTATTCTTGCGTATTTTGTAACCAAACTACTCTTGGGTATCAAGACCCTTTGTTTTGATACCAAACCTATTTTTAAACTTCGTTAAACATGTTTTCACATGTTTAACTCGTCACTTTTAGATTTGTGCTTATATAGGGTCGTAAGTTAAGCGATATAATCAATCGCTTAGACTTTAGAACCCGACCCGTTTGGTCAATCATTAGGATCCGACCAAACACATTAGGTGACCATAGTTGTATAGGGAATAACCTTCCGAGGTTATACCTTATGGTCACTACGTTTAGTTAGTTGTATGATAGGTAGTTTACATGCCTTAGGAAAATTACCAAAATGCCTTTTTTACGCATAAATTCATTTTAAGCATATGTAACATAAATTTTGACATCTAAACTAATTAGGAAACATTATTAGACATGTTAAGAAATATAATACTTGTCATAGGACTAGTTAGGCGGTCCGAACGCGTTTTACGCGAACGACGCGTTAAAGTAGCGTAAGCTACCTAATCAGATCGTAATGGGTCATAAGCACATAGGATAGGTTTCATTTTAGAATGTAGGCTTTGTTAAACCATAGTACATGAGTTCCTATACTCATTTGGTTTATGAAACTTCATTCTATCCAATCTCCCGATTTAGGTCCGGTTATTTACCTAGTTACCTATATTAGGTGCTGCTTGATTCCGTGATCTCTCCAGCTTTGCTTGGTTGTTGTTCAAGACTCCTAAGCACCCTTAAGTGAGTACATAGCCCCCTCTTTTACTGTTTTCAAACTGTTTTGGGGTGGAACACATGTGCCTACTTGTTACTTTCATGTTTTCATGCTTTTATATTATATACTTGCTATGTTCATTAGAACATTATTAGTACATGATTTCATTATGTTTTGCTATGTATGTTCTCTTAGCATGCTAGCACATTGATTTTCATATTACATTTTGTTACATTTGTTCATCCAGCATATGGACACATTGTTTTACACTTATGTGAACCATTTGTAACCATTTGATTTATGTGAACCATTTGTAACCGTTTGAATTATGTGAACATTTTGAATCTGATTTGATTTGTGTGAACCGTTTGTTACTGTTTGAACCGTTGGGTTAGGGAAGTGATTAGGTAACGGGACGGGTGTAATGTGTTAAAAGCATGGTGGATACGCCGCTGGTACTTCCTATATATAAGTGCTTTTAATACATTATATATCGTTGCGTTATCTAGATCACTTGGGCAAATGTTATCAAAACAAAGTTATATTACAAGGTTTTTCTATCAATATATATATGCCATTCGAGTTTTATTTCAAAAATGATTTACAATTTGGGTTTATGTAAACAAATATTTTGGAGTTAAGATTCATGGTATCGAGGTTTTATAAATTATAACAAATCTGTTTTGACTTAGTTATTTCAATTTACATTACAAACATTTTACAAAACTTGGTTTTCAAATTATCAATTTACAAAGGTGTTTAAGTTATATTTTCAAAATTTAAACGAGCCATGAATCGGACACTCACATAAAACCTATGTACTCGCCGGCATTTTTATGCTGACGTATTTTCACATGTGTTTCAGGTACCATATTTGATGATGTTTGATGAGGATATTTGTGTACGCTCACATAGGAATGGACGAGGCCTTAGTGACTTAATAACAATGAAAGTCTATTTGTTCATGTTTTGTTTCTAATTCCAATGTAATGTAATACATTTAATTCAATAAAACGAAACTGTTTAATCCATGGTTGTGAAACAATGATTCTGTTACAACACTCCCCGACGTTTCCGCCACGTTTTGTTGTTTTACGTGGTCGGGGTGTGACAGAAAAGTTGGTATCAGAGCCAATGGTTATAGGGAATTAGGTTATTAGTAATGCTTTGACCTAGACTATAACCTTCCTAGGACCCTAACGTGAGTTTACTTGCGTTTAGTCATAAAACAATACCGTTGCCTATCTTTAGGCAACAACCACAATAAGAACAAAAAATTCGAATCTGCTTTGAAAACTAATCATCTGTTCTTGGATGATTTATTATAAGGTTTCGAACCTTTAAAGTTTTCAAATTCTCGTCAAAGTTTGGGGCTATATAATGTGAACACGTGCAAACTGGAAGGGTGTGTGCCTGTACTCTGAGTTTTCTGTCCAAGGCTAGAGTGTTCGTACAAATCCACATAATCGGACCAGTCACTCTTACCTGGGAACTCTTGGGGTGAGTATCCACTTATAGGCAAGCATGTCTTCGTGATACATTATGAGGACCTATTTACTTTGATTCAGCCTTTGTGTGTCGTTTGTTTACTTCGTGGTTCGAACAAATGACCATCACCCATGATTTTGGTCAGTAACTATAACATCCTATTCTTACCCAATGCCATTTCATTTGTTTTTCTCTCTTGTTTCCCTTTTTTTTAGAATGCCTCCACAACGCGAAAATCAGGTACCTATTGAAGAACTGGCAACTGTCATTACGCAGCAAATGACTGCTGCAATCCCGAACATCGTTGCCCAATGTAACCAAGCTCTCAACAAAAATAATGCCCCCCTACAACTTCAAGACATTCAACTCGGCTAAGCCATCAAAGTTTTCTGGGTCTCAAGGAGCGACTGCACTTCTGCAATTGTTTTAGAGTCTAGAGAGCACCTTCAGGCATGTTCAATGCCCAAATGAGCGAAAGGTAGAATTCGTATCTAGTGTCTTTGAGAAACGAGCTTTAACATGGTGGAATGGTGTGATGAGAGATAGGGGTGTCGATGTGGCACTGGCTCAAACGTGGGAAGAGCTTCGAGCTCTGATGATGAAGGAATTCTGTCCTCGTCACGAGATCAGGGCCTTGGAAAGGGAATTCGACGATCTTAAGCAAGATAGCGGTGAGCATCGAGCCTACACGGATCGTTATGAGGAGTTAAGTCTGCTATGCCCGAATATGGTTACGCCTTTGGATAAGGCAATTGAAAAGTTCATTGATGGCCTCCCTGACCCAATACAAGACACTGTGACTGGTAGTAACCCTACTACAGTTAGGCAGGCCATTGAGCTATCTGCTACCTTGACTGTATCTCAAATCAGGAAAGGTAAACTTTTCCGAAAAGGTGATAAGAAACCAATCGAGGAATCGAAACCCAAAGATGAACAGACTGAATCCTCCAAGAAGTCAAAGAAGCGAAAGGCTTCCCAGAACTTCGCCGTGGTTGCTCACAAAGATCATGTTGCCCCCAACCAACCAGCTCAACCCCTTGCTAGGAAGCCATACAACGGAACTGCACCCTTGTGCAACCAATGTAACCTTCATCATCATGCTAGTGTGAAGTGCCCCAAATGCCAAATTTGTGGACTTATAGGTAATACAGCAAGAGTTTGCCGAGTTACAGTTGCACCAAATCAAGCTGACAACAATCCTGCTCAAGCTCGTTTTCCACCAGGTTCTTCCTACAATTGTGGCGAGATGGGTCATTTCCGAAGAAATTGCCCAAAGCTTGCTAATGCAAATCCAGCACAGGGATGAGCATCTGACCAACTAGAAGACAACACCGTTTAGAAATAATCACGTCTTATGTATTATTTTCTTTTGTTGTCAAGGTCCATGAAACAGTTGTTATCGTTGTTTATAAATAAATCTTTTATTTACATTGCAATGTATTTATGTGGTTGCATGTATAAACAACATATCCCCTACAATACCGACAATCAAGGAATCGTATTCCTTGAAGAGCAAACTACCCCCAAAATTCTTACATTTTATGATCTCTTGCGTTTTCCACGAAAATCCTGAGTACCCGTTTCTTCCAAGGAAAACAAAGTACAAGGCGCAAGTTACAACTCTGGACGCATACCCAAAATACCACTATAAAACCTTAATAGGGTACCTAAGGGTATTTCAGTAAGTCCTTAATTGTTGTGTACATTAATTCGAATGTTATGATTCCTTGTAATCAAAAATCGAATTTTTGGAAGATCATCCTATCTCTTCAGATAGATTCTTGAGGACGTTGAAGTCCATCGACTGGGTTCCTGGTATACCTTGAATACCCAAGTTTAAATCAGCGTCAAGTTAACAAAATAATAACAAATTAATAATCAAGTTAAACAATTATGTGCTTATGTGCTTATTTGTTCCCTTTTATATTTTTGTGCGATCCAAATTTTTGTTATCCAAATCCTCGTAGAATCTTCCATATCTTCGTATAAGGGATTCATAGTAGGATATCCAAAGGTACTACCTTAAATCCTTAATGGGCTTCTACGTAATAGTTAAGACCCTTGGATTATAATGTACTAATCCATAAGTAGACCCCTTGAGTGGTCTAGTTAAACAAATTGATCCAAAAATCTGGTTAGGAATATCATGTGATGATATAGCTGAAAAGACTCCTTGGTGGTCTAATTAAAGAGATCATTTTTCGATCTAATTAAAAGGACCCTATGGTAGTCTAGTCACACTCATCACAGGTTTGATATTCAATCCCCTACACATTACAAAACAAACTGTGCGGACTGTGCAAGGAATTACGTAATTATGGATGCATACATAATTATGGAATTCAGTGCACAGAAACCACAACAAGTTTTGTCATGTGTCTAGAGTTGACTCAATTCATTTCCATTTCTGAAGAATACCCATTGAGGAAAATGACTCATTCCGTTCATTTTCGTTTCTGAAGAATATCCATCGAGGGAAATGAATATCCTTGATTCTTCCTTCATTTCTGTTTCTGAAGAATACCCATTGAGGAAAATGACTCATTCCATTCATATTCGTTCTTGAAGAATATCCATCGAGGGAAATGAATATCCTTGATTCTTCCTTCATTTCCATTTCTGAAGAATACCCATTGAGGAAAATGACTCATTCCGTTCATTTTCGTTTCTGAAGAATATCCATCGAGGGAAATGAATATCCTTGATTCTTCCTTCATTTCCGTTTCTGAAGAATACCCATTGAGGAAAATGACTCATTCCGTTCATTTTCGTTCCTGAAGAATATCCATCGAGGGAAATGAATATCCTTGATTCTTCCTTCATTTCCGTTTTTAAAGAATACCCATTGAGGAAAATGACTCATTCCGTTCATTTTCGTTTATGAAGAATACCCATTGAGGGAAATGAATATCCTTGACTTTTCCTTCATTTCCATTTTGAAGAATACCCATTGAGGAAAATGACTCATTCCGTTCATTTTCGTTTTCTGAAGAATGCCCGTTGAGAGAAATAACAGGGTTATGCCTTGCATATCTTTGATGGGTTATTCTTCGCCAATAGATAAAAACCCTAGATTCCATGCAAGACAATTATTTAACACAGCGTCACAGACAGACTCCTACGAATAAATTTCGGGACGAAATTTCCTAAAAGTAGGGGAGACTGTGACACCTGTGCCTCTGCAACCATCAAACAAATACCAAAAATATGAAATATTGTGTTTCATACTTGGGATTTTTAAAAATATGTGTATCGTTTGCACATATCAATTCATGTTCGATTTCAAGCTTTAAATCGCTTTCTAGAATGTTATACGCGCACTGATGCATAAATATAACCAGTTTAATGCAACGAACACTCCGGAATAGTGAAATAGGCTTAACATACCTTAAATAACCTTTACATAACTTAGAAATAAGTTTTGGAGGGTTTGGTGTGGCGAAATCAAGTTTATTCGCTTACTGATGTAGAGTGTGAAACATGGGTGTTTATGTGTTGATTTTGTGTGATTTAGCTTGTTTTATGTGATTATATGATTGGAATTGGATTATTGCGAGAGTTCGTATGTTTGCAAGTAAGAACGAGTAAATTGGTGAAGTTACGAGGTTTAGAGAGAAAGCGGATTATGTGAGATGGATGAATGCAGCCGTTGGAAGTATTCGGATATGTTTCAGGTCGAACACTGGCTTGGAATTAAAAGAAATACGGAACATTAAAGTGGAGAGGCTGAATTGTCATTATTTGAAAGTGGAATATAGTGAAAGTACAAAGGAAATGAAGAATACTAAGTTGAGGGGGGGCCATTGTGCAATTAAGTGAAAGTTGTATGTGAAAAGGAAATGAGAGTTGGATTCTACGATGTGGGTTACGGATTGTATCGCGTAACTTACGGTTTCGATCAGGTCTTCACCAAAGAAACAGCAGGTTCAACGTGTGACTTACGGGTACAAAATCGTAGCCTACGGTTGAAAAAACTGAGGTACATGTGACTCTTGGGCTGGCAATCAATTGGGTTTAAAAATCTAAATACATAGTGGGCCGCATATGTCATCAAAAAGAAATAATACATCTTGATCATCATTATTAAAATGTGGACATGGGAAACATCATCATCATAATTATTCTTTCATCCACAAATTTTGAGAAGCCATTCACGTGACTTTGATGGGAGGATATTATAAGGGTTTAAAAACCCTAATGATAAAGTGGGCTGAATCATCGAATTATTGGAGCAAACATTAATTATTTTGTGGGCTCTCAAAACCTATCCTTAGCCCATCGATTTTTAGCAGCCATTAACACTGGATGATATCATCGATCATTGGCATTCATTATTCACGAATTGGGGGCAGCCATAAGTAATACTTGGGATCCTTCAAATCAATATACATCATCATCGATCAAGCGCAACACCGAACCGATCATGTCTTCATCACTATCTCAAGCTTGTGATCGTGCCTCTTCAACAATGAGCGGATAGTCTCGTCGGTTTCACCCCGGTGTAGATGTAGTAAGATTTCTAGGGTTTATACATTTGTATTTTAATTTGGTTTTGTGACAAATTGTTTAGTATTTGAAACTTATGATAATTGTCGTGCATTTGAATTGAATTTGTGAATTGTCGAACGATGATAAAGTTATGACTTTGAGAAATGAATTTGTGCACTTATGCCTTATCGTAGGTTAGGATTTACATGTCCGAGGCAACGAAGTGCATTACGGTCCGTTGTCTATGACGTTGATAGCAATTGACACCTAAGCTTCGTGATAGTAATCCGTTAATCACTATATGCAATTGAATCAAGTTAAAACATGTAGGAACCCTAGGTCTTGCAATTATCGAACCGGGTGTGATCCGTATTCTCATTTCTTGTTTCAACTTTCTAGTTAGTATTTTAGTTGCAATTTTAGTTAGTCAAAAGTGTTTTAGATAATACCCATTGTCGGTTCACTCCGATTTATTTTCAAATCAATTGAACAAATAAAACTAGCAAACTTCATAATCACGTTGTACATTGTTTGTAAATAGTCTAACTAATCGAACGGGTCGTGCGATACTGACCACCTGCTCTTCGTGGATACGATATCCGACTTACCCTAGCTACCTAGGTTTAATTGGGTTTTTGACTGATCGGGACGACACAGTCACGTCACTTACAGGAACTAATTTCGACAAACTGCGAAAGTATGCCGATTTGTATTGTAACGAACATTCCGGAACTTGATCATAAGTTAAATATGCCCTAAATATCCTTTACATAGCTTAGAAATAGGCTTTGAGATGTTTTGTGCGCAAAAATAAACTTTTTGGTCATTCAGGGACTAAAAGCGTCAAAAAGTGCATAAGTTTGCATTTTCGCGCATATGTTACGTTTTGAATACATCCGGACATCTAAAAATTTATGTAATCATTCAAATATTTTATTTTAGTGATTGGCATGATAAAATTCCATTCGTCGCGTAGTTTGGATCGTTTTTCGCGTCTGTTCGTGTTTCGTCGTAATTAACCGAACAACGGAACCGTACGACCAAACGAACCGACATCCGAGATATTTCTGAGCATGTTTCATGTTCCCTATACTTTAACTTCATTTTAGATCCTTGAAATGGGATTAACGGGGCTTAAACGTGTCAAAAATGCATAAAAAACCATGTTTTGCACATTCAGGGACCAAAATTGACAATCTGACATAGTTATCTTAGGAAGGGACCAAAGTTGAAAATCTGATTTCTAGCTTGTTCCAGCTGTTCCCCTCATTTGCACATGGTTTTAATGAAACTAGGGGCTTGTTTTGGGGTACCCATGGTATTCTAAAACCATGGGCACACATGTAAGGTCCAGATCGAAGCTCGGTTTTCGATGAACGATCTTAACGGTTCTATGAAATCTATAAATACCCAACTTCCTCATTTGCATTCTTCACACCTTGATCTGATTGCTCTCTAAGTTGAAGTGCCTTCACTTCATACCTGAGAATAATCGGGTCAAACATCCGTTCTTGGACCTTTTGTAAGTCCTCTTTCGTTATTTTATGCGTTTTTAGCATGAAAGTCAAACTTTGTTTGACTTTCTGCATTGACCAGTTTATGGTCAACACGAAGTTCGTTTGAACTTCATAACGTGAGCGTAATCACGATGGTTTTAGTCTCTTGTGACTATACCTACTGATTACCACGTTATCTAGGCTTAGTGACGAGTCGTAGTTTCGGCCAAAATGCGTATTCTTGCGTATTTTGTAACCAAACTACTCTTGGGTATCAAGATCCTTTGTTTTGATACCAAACCTATTTTTAAACTTCGTTAAACTTGTTTTCACATGTTTAACTCGTCACTTTTAGATTTGTGCTTATATAGGGTCGTAAGGTAAGCGATCTAATCAATCGCTTAGACTTTCGAACCTGACCCGTTTGGTCGATCATTAGGATCCGACCAAACACATTAGGTGACCATAGTTGTATAGGGAATAACCTTCCGAGGTTATACCTTATGGTCACTACGTTTAGTTAGTTGTATGATAGGTAGTTTATATGCCTTAGGAAAATTACCAAAATGCCCTTTTTACGCATAAATTCATTTTAAGCATATGTAACATAAATTTTGACATCTAAACTGATTAGGCAACATTATTAGACATGTTAAGGCATATAATACTTGTCATAGGACTAGTTAGGCGGTCCGAACGCGTTTTACGCGAACGACGCGTTAAAGTAGTGTAAGCTACCTAATCGGATCGTAATGGGTCATAAGCACATAGGATATGTTTCATTTTAGAATGTAGGCTTTGTTAAACCATAGTAAATGAGTTCCTATACTCATTTGGTTTACGAAACTTCATTCTATCCAATCTCCCGATTTAGGTCCGGTTATTTACATAGTTACCTATATTAGGTGCCGTTTGATTCCGTGATCTCTCCAGCTTTGCTTGGTTGTTGTTCAAGACTCCTAAGCACCCTCAAGTGAGTACATAGCCCCCTCTTTTACTGTTTTCAAACTGTTTTGGGGTGGAACACATGTGCCTACTTGTTACTTTCATGTTTTCATGCTTTTATATTATATACTTGCTATGTTCATTAGTACACTATTAGTACATGATTTCATTATGTTTTGCTATGTATGTTCTCTTAGCATGCTAGCACATTGATTTTCATATTACATTTTGTTGCATTTGTTCATCCAGCATATGGACACATTGTTTTACACTTATGTGAACCATTTGTAACCATTCGATTTATGTGAACCATTTGTAACCGTTTGAATTATATGAACATTTTGAATCTGATTTGATTTGTGTGAACCGTTTGTTACTGTTTGAACCGTTGGGTTAGGGAAGTGATTAGGTAACGGGGCGGGTGTAATGTGTTAAAAGTATGGTGGATACGCCGCTGGTACTTCCTATATATAAGCGTGTTGGTCCGTTTTATGACTTTGAAAAGTCAGTTAAGGTAGTTCATCTTCGAATACGAGGGCGGAATCAACGTAAAAGAAGTCACAACAGCTAGTTTCCTTTTAATCTATCTTTTCTGATTGATTTTTGTGCTTTTACAATGTATTCTGAAGCAAATCCGGCAGCACCTTCCCTTACACACACATACCAGTTCGCTTCAAATGAACAACACACACCCCTATAGATAGGCCTAGGGGGTTTCGCTTGAGACTGGCAAACCATAGGGTTTCGCTTGAGACTGGTTTCAAGCGAAACTGTATGTTGATGATGATGAGGTTTCGCTTGAACTAGCCATGATAACCTTTCAAGCGAAAACCCTTCCTTAAACTCAATCTAAACCTAATTTAGACCCTGTTGTGTGTTCATTCAAACCTATCTAGACAAAAGACTTGAATAAGACAAAGTTAACATACACTAAGTGCACCAACAAACTTTCTTTACAAGTTCATTTTTCACTTTGATGTTGTTATTTTTCACACTCTTTTTCTCAACAACGATTGGTGCTTTACCCTTCACGTCAACTTTCTTCTGTTGAATCTTCACAGTTTCAGTCTTAGGCTTCACATTGGTACACTTTCGTGCAATGTGACCAACTTGATTACATCTGAAACATGTTCGAGTATCAACAACTCGACTTGTGCCTTCAGACTGATACTGTGAAGCTCTTTTCTCAAAAAACTCTTCATTCGATTTTGAAAAAATCTCATTTTCCTCATCAGAAAGTGAACTTGAACTGTTCACAAACACTTTCTTTTCAGCAAACCTTTTGTTTTGAAAACTCTTTTTCTGATAACTCTTACCATCCCTATAACCACCCGACCAATTGTTTCGATTGTTATTATAAAAACGTGGTGGCACAACAGGCTTTTTGTAGTAAGCTTTATCTTTTCAAAATTCATTTGCCTTTTTGTTTGTTTCAAACTGTTCACTTCTGACAACTCAACTTCAACCAATTTAAAAACATTTTTCAACTTTTTCACATTAACATTCTCAATCGGAAACTCAGAATCCGAATACAACTTATCAGATCCAGCCATCTTGTACATCACAAGACCCGGTTCATCACTTAAGTTGTTTTTGGATTTTGGTTTCTGAATGTACTTGTCCAAGAAACACCCATCTTCCTCAGTAGTGTCACTATCCATTTTTAGCACATTTTCAACAACACCTTTTACAATATCATTTTGAACACTATCGTCATTGGAAGATGTAAACGTGACATCAATGTTCTCCGGAAGTTTAACTTCACTTTCTTCCTCAATTTCAACCAACCCAGATTGCTTTTTCGTGTAGTTATCAAGAACAGGTGGTGGTACTTGATGAAAACCCACCCCAGTTCCATCACAATACACATCTTCGCCTGCTTTGTCTTTCCCGATGGGTTTGGGAATAATGTGTTGCAAAACAAAGCTTGCGGAGCTATAACTGTTAAGCTTCAACTGGATTCGCTCGTTTTCAATGACAGCCTCTTGAACTTTAAGTTTTAGTTTAGCGATTTCATCCAGTTGTTAGTTGATTGATTCTTCTTTTACTCTAAGCACTGCTTTTAGATGTTCATTTTCTTTAAAAGTTTTACCATTTCGACCATCACTGTCTTTCAATGTGCTTTTGAGTTTTTCAAACTTCTCAGAAATCTGACGGTTTTCAAGAATTAACCTTTCATTTTCTTGTTTAATTTTGTCATGATCAATTTTATCATTTTCAATTTGTCTAGTTAATTCTCTTATCCGTTCAGTTGAAGCTTTAACTGTTTTGTCACGATCAAGAATCTGATTCTCAACACTTCTGACCTTTGCTGTCAGATCATCAACTTTCTTCCCATTGAGATACGTGACTGTGCTACAAAATTTGCACTCTTTGTTGCAATTTTTGCAATCAGGATTTCCATCAATTTTCTTACCTGACGCATTTGTTGACACATCTGAACTGACCTGGCTTTTTGACTCAGACACGGAGTTAGAGTCTACCTCAAGTGCCTTAGCAGCCAGCACTTTGTCAGCCATTTTTCCAAAGTTCTCAGCATTCAACTCCTGCGTTGTGTCAATAATGCCAATATCAATCTTCTTTCTCCTTTTTCACTTTCTCTTCTTCTTTCATTTTCTCGGTTGAAGTTCCCCACCATTTGTTTTGCCAATACTCATCCTTTTCTTTGTATTGCTGGATTATGGCTTCGATATCAAGCGTTTTGTCATCGATTGCAATATTTCCATATTCATCAAGATAACATTCCCTGTCCGGATCCCATCTATTTGCTCTCCTTGCTTCCAGAAAGATACGAGATATTCTAATTATTTTGTTTTCAGCAATCATTTTTCTGTATTGATATTTTTGTTCTTCAGTTCTATCATCTTTCCATGGAATAGGTTCGTCGTTTTTCGCCATGAATGCGTAACCAACCGCATCTTCCTCCGGTAGAACCTCTTGACTCCAATCATAACCCTCATCATCATAAATCACCGCAAGAGCTCTAGATTTCTCTTTGTTATCTTCAACCTGCTTCAATCTAGGCGGCTCGGATTTATTCTGATGATACATTGCCTTCTTATAGTAATCATCTCTAAAAGGGTTCTCCGACTCATCAGCATAAGCGTTTCTGCATTCTCGTTTAAAGTGACCTTTCTGCTTACATTTGAAGCACATCACTTTGGACTTATCGAACCCCAGCTTGGTAGATGCACCACCAATTGTCTTCCTGCCGGTAATTTCCATGAAACGCTGTGCTCGACGAACAGCACTGGCCATAGCCCAACGAATATCGATCAGCTCCATTTCCTCAGGATCAATCTGATCATAATCTTCTTTCGTCAGATTGGTGTTGCCTATCTTTCCAGCTACCAACCCTTCATACGATTCCAACACCGATGCTAGGAAGATCATCTGCTGTTTGGCCGACTCCTCATCAAAATTCTGAGCATTCTTCAAGTCTATTGCAATGTTGCATTGAAAACGATTCTTTGCATCAGAATAACTTGCAGATGATGAAGATCCACTGTGATAACCACTGTGACTTCCACTGCTTTGACCACTTTGACTTTCTTTGCTTGCTGTGGACACATTCTTAGCAGAAAATGCAGTTTTTGGAGAAGTTGCTTTTGGCATCATGCTTTATGGATAATACAAATCCAAATTCTGCTGGTAAGATGAGTGATTGACTTTGTATGTCTTCTTCAGTTCCAACTCGTGACTCTCGAGTTTCTCAATCAGCACATCTGGTGTAAGATCTTTTGGCAAGATAGTGTTCTTTAGCATGAGAGCATAATATCTCCACTCCATCTCGTCTGGCAACGAATCGAACAACTTGTCTACTTGCTCATCATCAGGATATTTAATTCCATGTCTATCTAATTCCAGCTTTAGATGCCCAAACATCTCGATCATTTTTTATACTGATTCATTCTTTAAACACCCAAACATATCAAACTCTTTTCTAAGAAGTTTCTTTTTGTTTTTCACGATTTCAGTACTTCCTAAACATTTCTTTTCTAACTTTGCCCAAAGATCTTTTGCATTTGAATAATCGATCAATGAAATTATGTCTTCTCGGACGGATTGAAATAACAATGCCACACACTTTTGTTCAGCTACAAACGAATCAATCTTCTCAGCTGCTCTTAACGTCTCACCATTTTTGTTTCCATTGGCATAACCGTTTTTCAGACTTTTCCAGCTGGGAAATGCGAATGCCATCAACCAGTCTCCAAACTTTCTTGACCACCGACTGTATTCCTCGATAGCCATTAACTTTGGAGGTTTATTGAACGTTCCGAATGCACTTTCCGATTCCCAAGCTTCCTTTTTCTTCTCTTTTGGCACATTCTCATTGTTGTTGCTAGACGAAGAATCATCATTTCTGGAATCTCCAGTGAATGCGTACATGTCGCTAAACGGGTTCAAGAATATGTCATCCATCTTGAATGTACCTGAAAAACAATCAAACACTTAGAAAAATTTTGATTTTGAGAAATATCAAATTCAAGCGAAAGCTGTTCAAGCGAAACAGCTTGTATTTTACTGTTCAAGCGAAATGGTCAAAATATATAAAGTTCAAGCGAAACAGGACAATCTGAAGCGAAACCTCCTATTTCGCTTGGACTTTCAAGCGAAATGGTAAATCTGAAACAGTCAGTTCAAGCGAAAACCTAGTAAACTAGTTCGCTTGAACTTGTCAAGCGAAAGGGTTCTGTTATTTCAAGCGAAAACCTTTTGTTTTCAAGCGAAATGGATCCTATACGAAGAACACTTTCAAGCGAAAGGCTGTTTTAGTCCATTTTTTATCAGTTTAAGTCCGAATTTTAATCTGATTCTTTCAAGGATTGTTCTACACACAATTCCGATCACAATGATATGTATAATGTTCAATTTCGTCCACTAAAATGCCGTAGATCTGAGTTCAAAGTTTCTGTACGTGAAACTGATCGAATTTTGTAAAAATTATTGAGTTTTACTTTGATTTATGATCTAATACTTTCTAGGGTTTATTAATTGACTGATTCGCACGTAATACACAAAAATCAGACAATTTCAACCGTAGGAACCCGTTCAGATCAGAAAAGAATGAAAAGAAATGAGTAGAAAGTAGAGAATCCGGTAATATCAAGCTGCTATGGTATGAACTCCTCGTCCTGAGCTCTGATACCACTTGTTGGTCCGTTTTATGACCTCGAAAAGTCAGTTAAGGTAGTTCATCTTCGAATACGAGGGCGGAATCAACGTAAAAGAAGTCACAACAGCTAGTTTCCTTTTAATCTATCTTTTCTGATTGATTTTTGTGCTTTTACAATGTATTCTGAAGCAAATCCGGCAGCACCTTCCCTTACACACACATACCAGTTCGCTTCAAATGAACAACACACACCCCTATATATAGGCCTAGGGGGTTTCGCTTGAGACTGGCAAACCATAGGGTTTCGCTTGAGACTGGTTTCAAGCGAAACTGTATGTTGATGATGATGAGGTTTCGCTTGAACTAGCCATGACAACCTTTCAAGCGAAAACCCTTCTTTAAACTCAATCTAAACCTAATTTAGACCCTGTTGTGTGTTCATTCAAACCTATCTAGACAAAAGACTTGAATAAGACAAAGTTAACAGACACTAAGTGCACCAACAAAGTGCATTTAATACATTATATATCGTTGCTTTATCTAGATCACTTGGGCAAATGTTATCAAAACAAAGTTATATTACAAGGTTTTTCTATCAATATATATATATGCCATTCGAGTTTTATTTCAAAAATGATTTACAATTTGGGTTTATGTAAACAAATATTTTAGAGTTAAGGTTCATGGTATCGAGGTTTTATAAATTATAACAAATCTGTTTTGACTTAGTTATTTCAATTTACATTACAAACATTTTACAAAACTTGGTTTTCAAATTATCAATTTAAAAAGGTGTTTAAGTTATATTTTCAAAATTTAAACGAGCCATGAATCGGGCACTCACATAAAACCTATGTACTCGCCAACATTTTTATGCTGACGCATTTTCACATGTGTTTCAGGTACCATGGTTGATGATGTTTGATGAGGATATTTGTGCATGCTCACATAGGAATGGACGAGGCCTTAGTGACTTAATAACAATGGAAGTCTATTTGTTCATGTTTTGTTTCTAATTCCAATGTAATGTAATACATTTAATTCAATAAAACGAAACTGTTTAATCCATGGTTGTGAAACAATGATTCTGTTACAACACTCCCCGATGTTTCCGCCACGTTTTGTTGTTTTACGTGGTCGGGGTGTGACACAAAGTCTCCACAGAACTTCATCTTATCCAAGAAGGTGTTGGTTATTTCATTAATTGTCTCGTTCTTCTGTCGGAGGCGTAAGAAATCCTCCTGAATTTTATCAATGGCTGACTGAGGACAATGATATCTCATGAAGGGTTCCTTAAATTCTTGCCAAGTCATCATTTGGAGTTTGTCCTCACCTACTTCCTTGCTATACGCATCCCACCAATCTTTCGCCTGAAAGGTGAGTTGACCAGTAGCGAACATCACTTGATCTTCCTTCACACCGACTTCGTATAAATACCGCCTCTATGTTTGAAATCCATCTTTGGCATGCTATCGGATCGATTTTGCCATCATACGTTGCAGGATTGCATGCCATGAAATCTTTATATGTGCACCGTCGTTCCTTGCTTTTACCTTTAGATCCCTCAATCAATTCCTTCAATTCTTCGATCTTGCTAGTCATCATTGCAACCATAACTCCCAACACCCGACTTTCTACTTCTTGAGCTAATCATGGAAGATTAGCTTGCATAACCCCTTCCGCCATTTCTGTGACTTTGCTATTAAATGCTTCTTGACGAGCCGTATCATCATCATAATTAACATTTCTTGCATCTGCCATCTACACAATGTCATGTTTACGTTTAATACGAATCATAAGCTTTCAATATATCATAGTGCATTAGTCTGTATTTACTTCATTTGCATTCTTATATTTCAATTTTTACTCCTTTAAATTTCCTAACTCATTTCGTGTCATTCGATTCATCACTTTCGATTCTTACGAATCCATTCCATCGTAACCACTAATTGTGGCTACATATGTCCTATGATAACTTATATGGACCCTATGTAATAATTGAATAGGCTTTCGAATAACACGGAAACTCCAAGTGCGAAAAACAATACAAAACAGCGGGCTAGGTTTACACTTGGCGTCGGCGACGGCCGGGAAGCCCGTCGGCGACGGTGCTTAAAAACTGGCGTCGGCTGAAAAACCCCGTAAGCAGGGGATTAGGGTGTCGGCCCAAGTAGTGGCGTCGGCGACGCACATGTCCGGCGTCGGCGACGCACATGTCCGGCGTCGGCGACGGCTTGCCCGTTGTCGTATCGATGCAGATCTTTTTCTGGGTGTTTTAATTTTTTTTCGGGTCCGTTTCCAGCCATACGGTTCCTGGAACTTCCACATATATTTGCACAATCAAAATGTGACCATCTATTTCCCGAGTAAAGAGGGTAGCATCTACTTTGCCACTGATAAACCCATTGTCCAAAAGGTGCTGAGAGAGTGCCTCGTACCAGGCTCTCGGGGCCTGATGCAACTCGTACAACGCTCTATCCAACAAGTACACTTTATCCTTCTGTATCGGATCGAAGAACCCCAGTGGTTGCAGACGTATACCTTCTCTTTTAATTTTCCATAGAGGAAAGCAGATTTAACATCAAGTTGATACACTTTGAATCCCTTCTAAGATGCAAACGCGAGGAATATTCTGATGACCTCAAGCCGAGCTACAGAAGCATACACTTCTGTGAAGTCGATCCCCTCCTGCAGGCTAAATCCCTGAACTACTAGGCGAGATTTATTGCGAACGATAACACCTCTGTCGTCTTTCTTATACTTGAAGACCCACTTTGTGTTAATCTTTCGATGATCTTCAGGTAAGTCGACTAATCGTCACACTCCAAGTTTCTCAAACTGAGATAATTCTTCCTACATTGCGTTCACCTAACTTTATTCCATAAGCGCCTCCTTGTATCTCTTCGGTTCGACCTGTGAAATGAAACATTTAATTGGGAAATCGGTCTGTAAAGGAGTGACTTTGGAATAAAAACAACTTAAGCCCTGGTCAACTTAACGCCGGGTTTTAACGCCTTGCTGCAAATCTCCTATTATGAACTCGGGTGGATGATATGATTCTGTCCAAGGAATAACGTTGTCAAAAACGCTCACTTCATCCTCCAGATTTTTCAAGTTCTGTTCAGCACCTTGATTAATGGCGGATTATACATTCTCAAGCTGAATTTCTTCACTGTCATCAGAATCAGATCCACCAACGTCATATGTAGGCTCGGAGTCAGGGTCGTCTAAATCATTGAACACTGGGGCTGTCGTATTAACATCAGGTTTATTCACAAGATCATTTGTTTCTAGTGTCTGATGATCTGAATGTAGGTTCCTCGGACCTGCTTTAGCGTCGTTTGTGCCAACCTGTGGTTGAGTTACCACAATTGATCTAGGAACTTGTTCTTGAGTGAACGATTGTTGTTGCTGATAAAGCATCACAAGTTCCTATTCAGTCGGTTCAGCTGGCAGTCTAAAGGAATTCCAAAGGCCTTCGTAGTCAAACAGGCAGGAGTCTCCAGGTTTTTGAGTTGGAGCGGTGTGGCACTGACAATCTACATGTTAGGCTTGAATTACTCGGTTTATGTTAGGCAAATAGACTCGCTTCAGGGGACTGGCATAACCCACGAAGAAACCTTCCAAAAATTTAGCCCCAAACTTGCCGCCTGGCTCTATTACAGTACACGGTGAACCAAATGGTTCCAACCACTTCAGATTTGGCTTCTGTCGATTTAGCAATTCAAAGCATGTCTTCTTATGCTCCTTGATCGTGAGAATTCGATTAAGAGTATAACACGTCGATGCTACAGCTTCACTCCAAAAACTTAAGGGAAGCTTTAAATCTGCTAACATTGTGCGTGCGGCTTCTATTAGTGTTCTTGCGTTCGGCCACTCCATTTTGCTGTGGCGTATATGGAGCGCTAAATTCTTGAAGGATTCCTTTGTCGTTGCAAAATTCTACCATCCGATTGTTCTTGAACTCTGTACCGTTGTCACTTCTGATTCTTCTGATCGGCAGATGGTACAAGTTCTCCTACTTTCTGAATAAGATCATCAGTAGGGCTGTCCAAACTGCTCGACGATCGCTCGAAAAATGCCCAAAAAATTTTCGTTTGATTCCCGCTATGTTTGTAAATGAGCCGCTCGGATCGATTCGATTTGAAAACGAGCTAAGCATGAGCAAAGGTCCGCTCGCTCGTCGATCATTCGGTTTCGATCGAATTGTTTTTATTAAATAATATATATATATATATATATATATATATATATATATATATCTATTATAGATTTTAAAGATTTATAGCTTATAATTATAAGTAGCCCATAAAAATACAAAGTCCAAGAATCAGATTTAGCCCAATTCAATACTAAGTCCTTACCCTAATTCTTAAACCCCATTCCCCAGTGACTTGCCGACTTATTTCTGCACTCTACGACTGTGCGACATTGAGTGAACTGTGAAAACTGAACTTCAGAGACACCGGCGACTGCCTCCTGCTCCGGCGACCGTTCCTTGCTTCGGCAACTGTTCCTTGCTCCGCAATGGACCCTCGCTCCGGTGACTGAAAGGTCTGTCCTACATCTTCACCCCCAATTTGAATCTTCAAGTAAAGGTCAGTTTTCTTATGCTACACAACATCTTTGTGCTTGTTATCCATTAATATTCGTCAATTAATATGTTATCTGAATTTATGCGTTTGATTATGAGAGTATGTGATAATTCAATAGACCTAAATCTTTCTTTCAAACAGATTATTGTACGGATGTGAAGTTTCTTCACTCGTAATAGTCCTGATTTCAGTTTTTTTTTTGTGTTGCTGCACATTTGATAACTTGATATCTCTACCACCTAACCAAAATTGGAATGATTATTGCTATACTTCTATATTTTTCAAATGTAATAGAGTTTGGTTTTCTAATTAACAATCTTGCTCCAAATTTTTTATATCCTTAATAGAAGTTGATTTCCAATTATAAAACACAACGCCAAATAAAAAGACACAATAATCTACATTAAAATTCTAAAATCTATATGCTAAAAATGTAAAAGCAAAAACCTAAAATCTAAGATTGTAGGATTCAACGAAAAATTCTAATATCGCTAGAATGATTAATCAGAGTCCATTTTACTTCCTTGTAAGACTATACATTTGAATTTTAACAGTTAACAACATACCACCCTGATCATTATTTTAATGTAATTCTTTAATATTTATTGTTTCCTTTGTTTAACCATGAAATGCTGTGGTTTGTTGTCATGCTTACTCAAGTTGAAAGCTACCAAATGGTTAGGCAAGAAGCAATCAGGAAAGCTCTCCATGAAAAACGTGCATACTCCACGTGAACCCACATTTATTTTTCTTTTGTTAATTTTTTTTTTTTTTTTTTTTTTTTGAAAAGCAAACTTCATTAACACAAACCGAACCCGAAAACCGGGACGGACAAAAAACAACAACACAAGCTACATAAATACAAATTTACACCAATCCAACCAAACTACCTCCCCGAACCTAGATCTTTGTTTAAACCATAAAAAACTAGTCGATCTAACCTCGCTGAAAATGCCATCAACACAACACCTTTTCCGGAAAAACGGTGATTGTTCCTGGCCACCCAAAGGAACCAGCAAGCGACAACCACAATCCCCTGCAAAGCCGGTTTTTCCATCGCTCCCTTGTTGCAGAAATTCGACATTTCCAATAAATCCCTGATCGAGAAGGCGAAAAAATTTTGAACACGACACCAAAAGGAGATTTAAAACGTAAATCTCTTTTGTTAATATGTAGTAAATAAATAATGCTACATCTTTTGTTTGACAACGAAAAACGTAAGATTTAAAAAAAGCAGTTTCTTTCAGTAAAGCAAAAAGTTTTGGAGTCATTAAAAGAAAATTATGGTTTGTTAGATTTAAATTGCAAAGAAGAAACAAGTTTCACGCCAACTGGGCCTAACTCACTTGGTACAGGCTCTTGCCTCTTAGTGGGAGGTCTTGGGTTCAATCCCAAGCAAGAGTAAGTTATTTGTAAATACTAGTGGGAGACCCGCGCGTTGCGGCGGAGTCAATAATGCAAGAAATGAACATATCACCAACTTACTACCAGCACCATCTACCCTATTTAAAAAAAAAGTTATAAAAAACAATAGATTTGTCAATTAAACAAATACACCACTTAAAACATGATGTACAAGTTAATACAGAGCAACATTTGAAAAATATAAGTTGAATGGACCCATTGTTGGTGAATAGGTTGAAATTTCCATCTCAACTTGTTCTTCGTAGTTGTTACCAACCTTGCACCGTCTTTTGGAGGGCTTCTATAGAAAGAGTATGACTGCACATGTATTGGGTTCTTTGTCTTTACCTTTAATGCAGGTGTGTTCCGTAAAATCAATCTCATGAGCACCAACTCTTGCAGCAATGTCCTTCAATCACTAAAAGGGCTAGTTAGTGAAACTTTATCCAAATGTGATGGTATGGAAATCTCAATCAATACGTAATACAACTGATTGACATACTCTAGGGGGGATAAAATTATATATAAAAATCATAAAATATGCACAAAAGAAAACAATAAAAGCAAATCTTACATAAAAAATCAACCCATCTGCAGTCTGAGCCACTTGAGTTGGAACTTATGTAACTCGTATCCGTCCATTGTGATACAACCCGAACCCGGATTGTAAAATCTTTGTAGGAGTGAAATAATCGTCGATTTCCCACTTCCGCTCTCCCCAACCAATTTAACTGTCTGAAAGGAAGATACCGTTAAGAGGTGTTTGGATTAGCCACTTGATGCCATAATAATTAGCTTTAAACGATTGGTTACATGTAGAATACACATTTTAATTGTTAATAGTTACCTTGCCACTATTGATGGTTAAGCATAGATCACGAAATATCTCGACATTAGGTCTGGTTGGATACCGAAAACTAACATGACGAAGCTCGATTTCCCCTTTTACATGTAATATCATTCCGGATTCATCGCTTGGGTCTATCTCTGACTCATAATCCAGAATGGCAAATACCGATACAACCGAACACTTGGCTTTACTTGTATCCGGGGCAAACTTGCCCGAATTAGACACTGTCATTGCTGCCATCGTCAAAGCATAGAATACCTACAAGAATGAACAGGTCCATGCAAAAAGATCTGTTAAATCTGAAATGTAAATCTACATGGATAAAGGCAACTTCTGGTTATCATATATGATTGTGTTTAACTCAAGAAAATAATAAATCCACAGTGTTCACAATAATATGTTGCTAACTTATTTTGTGCCCATGTGCCTTTTATAGAGCATAAGTGATAGAGTGGGCTTACTGCAGAAAGCATATTCCACAAAAATTGTGGTGAGCGTGTGATTGTACACCGGTGAGTCGACCTTATGCTTGAGTTTAAGCCCTGTGCCCATAAAAAGCTTGCAAATTAAATAAACCCTTTGTAATTTTAAAGAAAAACGATATCCAACACAACATATAGCCAAATCCAAAAAAAGGAAAATTGAATTAAAGTTACTATAAGCACTCATATATCAGATAGCCAACAACCAGACCCACAAAGACTCCAATGATTACTAAATCAAACTTATGAACCATTTTTTTTTCTCTTTTTTCACTATCACGACCTAAAATCAAGTTGTTTAAAGGAAACAGTATGCCAATTTTTTGTGTTCTAGTACTTAACTTATATAAAAAACAAACATGAATCAATATGCAAATGAAACTATTATAACTCCCCATGGCCTTTGTCCTATGCCTAGGGATGATCATTTGGTATCGGGTACCGGTACCAGGTATATTCGTACCGGTACCAATTTTCCCCGTATTTCGGTACCAGTACTTTCGGTACCATTACCAGTTCGGTACCGAACGAGTACCGTGCTCATCCCTACTTACGCCTCTGTAATGTCTCTTCACAGTTGTTTCTGTTCAAATCATGCACATATAATAAGTTATAAAATCTTTAAAAATCACAGCCTTTTAGACTCTAATTTACAGCTAAGAAAGGATTAAGTTTGATTCTGAATTCCAAACCTATGAAAAAACCCGCCCTTTAAACCCTAGTTTTCATTTCAGAAACAGGGATGATCATGTTCTGAAAGGTCTTTACACATGCTTAGGCATTTTATGACACTTCAATTTTGTAAATTGAAAAATTATTTAAACCACCTGTGATGCAGGATTGCAGGCCAAAGGCTTATCTAATTTCTATCAAACAAAACAATCATAAAAAGGTTTGGTTCATAGTGAATCAACTGTTAATTAATTACTTAAGATCACACTATCTAAACGGCTATATAGATCGCTTATCTATTTAAAAAGCGACTAAATCGAATTTAAAAAATTGCTTCAGTAAAAAACAACTATAAAACATTCATAATTGTTTATCCGATAATTTGTTTTATCACCATACCGTTTAAAATCTACAAATGAACTGACATTTAAGTTGGCATTCAATTGAATGATGGTACCAAAACTTACTTGTTTTCTCCTATTACATCATGAGAGAGCATAAGAGAAAGCAATGTGAACCCATCAACACAATGCAAGAGAAAGAATATAATATGTAAAATATCAAAAATAGTTTAGAAAAAGTGTGAAAGAGAAGCACCTTAGCACCGTGAAGATACTGTGCCTCATCCACCTTTCTCCGGCGGCACTCCTGGCAGCGTCTGTGGAGTCATCCACTGCTATACCGATGTCTGCTCGCTTGAGTGCTGGTGCATCGTTCACACCATCTCCCGTCAACACTTATATCCTAAGAAATGAAGTTGAGTATTTTTCTGATCAACACAATTGATGGTAAACTGGTAACTATATCAATAAACATATATTAGTCATTAGTAATTAAAAAGGGTCAAAGAGTTTATCACTAACTTACTTACTTATCACGGCCTAAAACAGATAGAAAATGAGTAAAAGGTCCTCCCCAATGTCCTCACTTTCTTAAAAAAACGTCATTATTGTCTCCACCACCACAGTAACAATTTCAGTATGCTCGTGTACAAAAACAAAACAAAACAAATCAGTCTGTTATATATCCCGCTTATCATTCTATACTTTATGAAAGTTAAAAAAACGTAACCAGGCAACATTGAAAACAATTTTAAATATTTCATTCACTACATCATCGCACTCGAGATCCAACGTCATAGCAAATGATATGTACTTTGCAACGGTCTCCGGTATGTTTACTATCCTTCCAAAAGATGGGTCTTTAGTATCTTTTAACCCTAGAAAGTACTTACAAACAAATGAATGATGTCCTCAAAGCAAATGAAAAAAAAAAAAACAGTTAGTACCATAAAGAAAAAAAGACCATAATTGTGTAAATTTGAGCACTTATTATCAAACATATAGTCACGTAAAGGAAAAAAATACCTTCATTTTCATATGGAGCTTCAGGGGCAGCAATTCTAGGTATCTCACAAGTGCAACAAGAAGCTTCACTTGTTCGTCTTGATGCTTTAGATACGCTGGCTTGACAATAGCATTCATAAGAGTCTCCACATAAACTCCAAAAATGCCTTTGAATGTGACCCTCCTGTATTACCAAACTGACTCCCACCACCCCCAAAAAGTTTGAAAATTTAGCCTAGAAAATAGAAGATAGGGGTTGATATGTTTCGATTTGATTACAGATCTAGGGTTTAGCCAACCAAACTGGATGAATCTAGTCAACCAATCAAGAATTACTAAACAACACGAAGTTGAAGCCGCTTACCGTGCATATCTTCTCTCATCCGGCGTTGTTTACAAAATCAATCGGCTAGTCCAATCCAATAACTCGGCCGTCATAATCCAACCCCAATAACTAGAACCTGTTCAGACCGTCTGCGTTGCTATCATCCACAATCTTCACCGTACGCGATTGAAGGTTCATGAAAAAGGGATGGACCGATCATCTGGTTCTTTAGGGATTTAGGAGGAAGATGAAAGGACATACGGTGGTGATATTGATTAGTGACATGAATGTGGTATGAAATCACTATATTACCCCCAAGACGTCTTAAAAGTTTGGGAAATGTGTCAGTTTGCCCCCTCTATATTGGCTTGTTCTTTCTTGTACATAATGCTTCGAAATTTATACGCGTAGTAAAATTACAATATTGTACATGGGAAATGCTTATTATAGTATTATAGATAAGAGTTTGGGAGAGTAATGTTAGCCATTAAAAATAAAAAACCAAAATGTTATTTAATATGCTATTTTTCCCATAAAAAGCAAGTAGAATGTTAGAAAATTTGTCACACCAATTTTTTATATCAATATTGATTACGTAGAAAGTTGGAATATTTTCAACATTTTAAAATATATTAATATATTATATAAAACATTCTTTAGCTATTGTGGGTTACCTCACTTTGTAGAGGTTTTTGCCTCTTATTGAAAAATCTTGGGTTCAATCGCAATGAATGTGATATTTGGTGTAATTTAGTAGTGTTGGTTTTGGTGGAGTTCAAGCCAATGATTAAAAACACATTCATATTCATATAAGATATTAAAAATGAACAAACCTCAAACAAACTAGGATTACAAACTATTTTGAACATTCTATGTAAACCATCACACCACACTCACTCCTAATTTCCAAACACTCGATCACTAGGTTATTTAATGTACCATTTTTTCCCATAAAAACACTCGATCACTAGGTTATTTAATATACTAATTTTTTCCCATAAAAAACGAGTAAAATGTTAGAAAAATTGTTACAGCTTTTTTTTTTTATCAATATTGATTACGTAGAAAGTTGGATTATTTTCAACATTTTAAAAGATATTAATATATTATATAAAACATTCTTTTGGCTAACGTGGAGTTAGTGCATTTAATAGAGGTTTTTACCTTTTAATGAAATGTCTTGGGTTTAATCTATATCAAGATGATATTTGGTGTAATTCAATAGTGTTGGGTTCGTGTGGTTCAAGCCAACGACTGAACAACACATCCATATAAGATATTAGAATGAACAAACCTCGAACAAATTAGGATTACAAACTGACGACGAGGCCCACTCAATGGTGTGTGGTCTCGTCTTGGGCTCCAGTCCTGTTTGGGCTCAACTACAGGCCCAATATGGGTTTTGCCTCTTAAAGAGGTCTAAGTAATATGGCGGGAAAATGGAGAGATGTGATATCTCTGAGATCATTAAATGTCCGATAGGAAAGAAAGAGGTATCGCCGGAAAGGGGACTACAGTGGCCGCTAGCTCCATTAGTGAGCCAAATATCTAGCCGTTGGGGCTCAGAAACGTGTTTGAGTTCCCCAAGGCTTCCAGAATACCGTTACATGGTCTCGACTAAACTCTCCAAGGGGATAAGCAAATTCCTTTATATAAGGAAGGTAAAGATCATATTCGAGGTATGCATTCAATACTCCACCTCATTCAATACTCACAGCACATTAACTCTGAACATTCCTTCGGATCACAATTAAGGCACTCTGCCTAGAATTCACACCACAAAGGATATTCCGACGGTCATACACTCGTCGGAATAAGCTCCTCATTTTCCGGCAAGGTTACTTATTCTCACGCCGGAGCTTGGTCACAGATTCCCCCTCCGGGGTCCTCCGTGGCGAGGCTAACAGTGTTCTTTTTTGTAGGAAGATGACGTCGGACCTTTGCAACGTTGACGAGCTCCGTTGACCATCCGCCGAGAATCAGGGACTCGACATTGGCGCCATCCGTGGGACCTTATCCGTATAGTGGTCTCACTAAGAACCCAAGACGTTGCTGTTAGGGATAGAATTTCATAGCTTATGGATCACGGACCCTCAAGTGTAGCTTGGATCACGATCCTCAGTTCAGTTTGAATTAAGGATCCTCAAAAGATGTTGCAAGGCTAAGGATCCAGGATCCTCATTGTTATCCTAAACTAACAATTGTTTCCATCATGTTTTAACTTATTTTGCAGGTGTATTTGAATAAGACTTGGTCCAACCGAGATTCTAGGGGAATATGCTTGATGATTCTGCACGTGCAGGACTCTTTGACCGTTATGGTGATCGTGGGGAGCTTGCACCATTTGCGGATAGTTAGTTAGCATAGATAGTTTCTATTTTTAAGCGGGGATACAAGCTTGATTTAGATATGATTGGCAACACTCATACACTACACACTCGAACTCTCTTGGCGATTACTCACTTACACACTAGCAATCATTGTAACAAGCTTGATATCATCCCAAGTTATAAACTTTGTTGTTCTAATATAGTTGGTGATCCGTAGTTTCCATCACCCGAGGTTTTTATGCCGGAGATCATTCATTGATCAAGGGCTTTTTCCTCGTATAAATCATTGTGTTCATCACTCATTTCATATATTTGTTGTTCATACATTTGTCCAATTAACCAAACATCTAACCTCACAAAAATCAGATTTGGTTACATTATCCTTGTGTGATTTTTGACCAAAACAGTTTGGCGCCCACCGTGGGGCAATCGGTGCTTCATTCTTGAAAAATCTTGTTCATTTTATTCATTTCTGTTCATTACCTTCAACCACATGGCTTCTAATGCGAAGAACACTTCAAGCTCCATGCCGGCAATCACCTCTTCACAGAGCATTCCACCTTTGCCTCCTATTCCTTCTGGATCCCAGAAGAATGCTGAGAATGCTGCGAAGAAGACAACCCCATCGTTTTCACAAAAGCAATTACTGCTGTTTCTTCTAGTCCTGCTAACAACGATCTTTATTCTTTGATTTTACAGATGAAGGATTACATGCAACAGCAGGACAATACTAAGATAGGATCCTTCGTGAGATTGATGAAATCAAGAAATTGAAGAGATCAGCGGAGGATAACTCTCCATTGGTGCCTAGATCACTGAATTTTGATACTCCAGCCACAACTACTCAGCATTCCACAGCATCAGGTGTCCAGTACCAGGGTGGATCTTCGAGTATGCATTATGGATCATCGGCGATGACACAAGCTCAAGGATCCTACTTCCAACTTTCAGGATCCTCTCTTTAGCCTCAAGGATCCTCCTTCCAGTATCAAGGATCCTTCTCTAGTTCAGGAGGATATATGGGGACGCAGTCAGTTCAAGGATCCTACTCCCAGTATCCAGGATCCTCATCTTAGGTTCAGGGACCCTCATCCCAGGCTCACGGATCCATGGAATATCCTCCAAGACCTCCAGCTTCGGTGTATCAAGGATCCAACATCTTTCAGGATCAAGGATCCTTAAGGAGTGTACAACCCAGAAGCTCAAAGATTCATTTGGGAGACTTCATACCTATGCAAACTATTGCTTCGTCTGGTCCCTCGATCATACAAGAATCACATCAATTTGGATTCATCTCAGGAATCCCAGCCTCAAATCAATTAGGAGGTAACACTTTAAACACATCTTATAATACTAACCATGGCTTTGTGCAGGAACCAGTAATCAACCAAGCTATGGCTAGGGAATTGCAAAAACTCAAGGATATGATATCCAGTGTCCCAGGAGTGGTTAAACCCATTCCTAAAATTCAGGATGGAAGTCACAAGATATCTCGTTTTGCACCACCTATATGTGATGCAGAGATACCAAAAAGATTTCAAACACCAAATATGAAGCTCTATGATGGTACAACTGATCCAGAAGAGCAAGTAGCTCAATACAGGGAGAGAATGGAGATTAACCCCATTTCTGAAAGGTTAAAAGAAACATGTCTATGCAAGGGTTTCGAATCCACACTGACAGGATCAACTCTTAAATGGCTGCTAAGTCTTCCTCCTTACTCTATTACTTCATTTTCTAATCTAGTTAACTTGTTCAATAGCCAATTTTCATGTAGTAGGAGATTTGAACGTTTAACTAGTGACTTATATAGGGTAACTCAAGGTAACAATGAATCACTAAGGGATTACATAACTAAATTCAGTAGAGAATCCTTAGAAATTCCCAACTTAGATATTGCAACAGCTATAGAAGCTTTTAAAATGGGTTTGCTTAAGGATTCATTATTCTATGATGATCTTGTGATGACACCTTGCAGGAACCTTGATGAAGTAAGAACCAGGGCCCTTAGATTCATCCTGTTAGAGGATGATAAAAGGATCCAGGAAAGACTGTCAGGATCCTCAAAGCAGGAAAAGCAAGGATCCTATTTCAGGAACAACAAATCAAAATCATACAACAAATCTGATAATCAAAATGTGCATGCTGTGGAGCAAGAAGAGGACAATGAGGATTATCCTCCTATTTCTGAATATTGCTTTGCTGTTGATAACAATGAACTGATCCTTGCTATGCAGAATTTAGGCGACAAAGCTAGGTGGCTTAGAAAGAATGACAAACCGGCTGCCACGAAAGACAAATCCAAGTGGTGTGCATATCATGAAGATTTTGGTCATCTCACTGATGAATGCATAGTACTCAGAAAAGAGATCGGTTACCTGTTAAGCAAAGGATACCTGAAGGAACTATTCGGAAGAAAGAATTCAAGGATCCAGGATCCTGAAAAAGTTCCGGAAAGGGCTCCTGCTCCTCCAGCTGATGCCCAGATTATTAACTTCATCTCCAGTGGATTAGATATATGTGGCACTTCCTTTTCAGCAGCTAAGAGGCATGCCAAAGAGACAAAATTGGAGAATGGGGATAGGCCTATTCGAACTTCTATCCTTACAGAACAAAAAGTCATATCTTTTGATGAGGATGACCGTGTAGATATTCAGGATCCTCATCATGATGGTCTTGTTATTACATTGTTTATTTCTAACCATTTTTTTCACAGGATTCTCATAGATGGGGGAATCTTAGTGAACATTATCCAACTTGATGTCCTCAAAAGAATGAACATTCCTGAATCAGAGATCATCCCAAGATCATCAGTTCTTGTGGGATTCAGTGGAGAAACCAAGAATACATTGGGGGACATTAAATTTCCTATTTACATAGAGGGAGTAAATTCTATTCAAAAATTTTGTGTCATAGATTGCTTATCTTGTTGTAATGTTATCCTTGGCAGGCCATGGATACATGATATGAAAGCAGTCCCTTCTACATATCATTAGTGTGTCAAACTCCCTACTCCATGAGGTGTGGTGAAAATTGAGAGTGATCAACAAGAGGCCAAGAATTGTTACACTTCATCAATGAAGCCAGCCTCAAGACCTAGGGGAGCATAGCAATTAAAGTATCCTCCAAGGGATGTCCTGGAGGGAAGAGAACAAGATGTCAAAGACATTCTGATGAACCCTGAGGATCCTGAATCCAAGATTTTTATAGGATCCGGGATCCTTGACACAACTGAATAGGATTTAGTATCCTTCTTAAAAAGGAGAAAAGCTACCTTCGCCTGGAAACATGAAGACATGATAGGTATCTCTAAAGATGTTATTACTCATAAACTTGGCATTGACAGGTCTTTCAAGCCTATACATCAAAAAAGGAGAAAATTTGCACCTGAAAGAAATGCCACCATCCAAGAGGAGGTAGATAAACTGCTCAAAGCAGGTATGATTAGAGAGGTGAAGTATCCAAGGTGGTTAGCCAATGTGGTTGTTGTTCAAAAGAAAAATGGAAAGTGGAGGGTATGTATCGATTTTACTGATTTAAATAACGCATGTCCCAAGGATCCTTTCCCATTACCCCACATTGACTCCATGGTGGATGCTACAGCGGGTCATGAGTTGTTAACTTTTATGGATGCTTCATCTGGATTTCAACAAATTCAGATGGAACCATCTGATCAAGAGGATACAACCTTTATGACCCCTACTGGTATCTATTGTTATATTGCTATGCCCTTTGGACTAAGAAATGCAGGTGCTACATAACAAAGGCTAGTGAATATGATGTTTAAAGAAAAAATTGGACACATAATGGAAGTCTATATTGATGACATGGTGGTCAAGTCCAAAAGAGCTGAGGATCACCTTAGAGATTTGGAAGAAGCATTTAATATCCTTGATAGATACAACATGAAATTGAATCCTTCCAAGTGCCACTTTGGTGTAAAAGCTGGCAAGTTCCTAGGTTATATGGTGACAAAAAGAGGGATAGAGGCTAGTCCAGAATAAATCAAGGCCATTGTGAACATCAAATCTCCTGCCAATGCTAAGGATGTGCAAAGATTGACTGGAAGGATCGCAGCCTTGAACAGATTCATCTCAAAGTCATCAGAGAAATGCAAAGAATTCTATGACATCCTGAGAAAGAACAAAAAATTTGAGTGGACTGTAAAGCATGAAACTGCCCTCAAGGCCCTTAAGGATTACCTATCCTCAGCTCCAGCTTTAATGAAACCAGAAAAAGGGGATATATTATCCTTATATTTAGCAGTTTCTTCTAAGGCAGTAAGTGCAGTCCTTGTTAAGGATCATGAGGGTACTCAACATCCTATATACTATGTAAGTAAAAGTCTACTTGATGCTGAGTCCAGGTATTCTCATTTAGAAAAACTTATTCTTGCTTTAATCATGGCATCTACTAAATTACACCATTATTTTGAAACTCATCCTATTATTGTTAAGACTAAATTTCCTATCAAGAATGTTCTCAGGAAACCTGAAATGTCAGGAAGGATGGCAAAGTGGGCAGTCAAGCTTTAGTGCATATGATATCAAATATGAACCAAGAACTACTTAGCTGACTTTGTGGCTGATTTCAGTATTGATCTACAAAGGGAAGCTGAATTGGAAGTTCAACAACTTGAAGAGACTAAGGATCCTTGGATACTCTTCATAGATGGGGCTTCAAATATCAAGGGAACTGGACTAGGCATACTACTAAAATCGCCACAGGGGGACATAATACCCCACTTAATTGCTTGTGAGTTTCAAACTACTAATATTGAGGCTGAGTATGAAGCCTTAATAGCTGGTTTGCAAATTGCCAAGCACATGAGGATCATGTATCTTGACGTACATGTAGATTCTTTATTAATTACTAACCACTTTAATGGTTCTTATGCTATTAAAGGTGAAAGGCTAATCAAATATCTAGAGATAGTCAAGAAATTGGCAGACTCTTTTGCTTCTTTTAGTTTAACACAGGTACCAGGGAAGAAAATGCAGAAGCTGACCCTTTAGCCAATCTTGGATCGTCATTGAAGATTCCAGAGGATGTTAAGATACCAATTATCCACATCTTAGCTCCTGCTATTGAGGATCACATAGCCATGGAGATAGGAGACAATTCTGCAATTATACCTAGTGATGATGCACAATCAAGTTCAGGATTCTCCCAATCATGAGATATATACAACATGGAGAGATCCCTAATGGAGAAAATCCTAGATCTTTCAAAGTCAAGGTATCTCAATTTACAATACTAAATAGCATATTATATAAACGATCTCTTGCAGGTCCATATCTAAGGTGCATCGAGGATCCAGAAATTCAAGAAGTTCTCAAGGATTTTCATGAAGAAGATTGCGGAAATCACACTGGGGGCAGAGCATTATGTTGGTGCATGCGTCTGTCGACTTTGTCTTGTATCGAGTCTTGTACTAAGAATGTTAGATCAGGGCATGTAGTTCGAGATAAAAGGTTATTTTGCTTGAAAGGATGTAATTCCGCTCGAAAGAGGCAAGTTATTTCAAGTGAAATTACAGATTTCGCTTAAAATGTTATTTCGCTTGAAACCTTTTCAAGCGGAATCAGAACCTTATAAATACTGTTCAAGCGATATCATTTGAAACAGTTCCGGTCTGAGCAACGAAGTGCTGCCGAAGTGTCGGCTCACAGTAAATCGTTATTAAATCAATAATACGACAGTTTAAAGTGATATTCTAGCTGAATTGGCCTCAATACGTCTGTTTCCGCCTTTCGTATTGAGAAAAACTCTTCTGATCGACTCGTTCGGGTCTGAAAACGATCTTGCAAGTGGTATCAGAGCTCAGGAGGAAGAGTTCTTACCAATTCAGCTGCATTTTCTGATTCTACACCTTCTTTTTCAAAATTGACCGTGAAAAGTGGTCAAAATGTCTTGATTTTTACACATCATACTCGGAATTGTGTTTTAATAAATCCTTGAGAAAATTGGACCTTAATTTGATCTAAAACAGATAAAAATTGTAATTTCGTTTCAAAATCTACGCGAGAATGATGACATCAGCAGCAGTTCAAATGGAATTAGTCCTTTATTCCGCTTCAATCCGGTATTTTGCTTGAGAATTTGGGTTGTTTTCGCTTGAAAACAGTATCCCGCTTGAAAAATTCTGTTGATTCCGCTTGAAAGTAGCTTATTCCGCTTCAATCTGATATTCCGCTTGAAAAAGGTGTAAGTTCAAGCGAAATTAGATATTCCGCTTGATAAGATATTTCGCTTCAAAGGAGATTTCGCTTGAGTTTGTGATTCCATTTGAAAACACTGTTTGACAATTTCTTGAAAACCGAATCTTGGAAGAGGAATTTTACAACGCATTCGCTACCCCGGTTACCCCGATCACTCTTGCACAGAACACAATGCTGGAAAATGAAACGGGAACTATGCAAAAACTGCCTAAGCTCATGAACATCGAGGAATATAAGGGTTGGGAAGGACGTTTTGAGAATTGGGTACAAGCTAACTACTTAGATGCTTGGGAATGTGTTGAGACAAAATATGTTAGGCCGATGACTGATGATGAGGAGATTTTTGCTATTAAAGATCTGAGTGTTGAAAATAGAAAGAAATAAAAAGATGAAAAAATGATGTTAAGTCTCCTACAACAAGCTGTGAAAGAAGATATCTTGGTGTTATTGCAACATAATGGAACTTCATATTCAATATGGAAAGCATTAAGATCGAAGTTTGTTGGAAGTCAAGAGATGCTTAAAAACAAAAAGTCACTTTTGAAGAAAGAGTTTGATCTGTTTTGTGGGTTGAAAAATGAGAGCATAAAGCAAATCATTGAAAGATATTGCAATCTGTTAGCAAACATGAAGAGATTGAGCATCGACAAAGATAATGAAAAGCTGATTGAAAAGTTGGCTGATGCGTTGCCATATGAGACTTGGGGCACATATCTCATGATGCTAAGGAACAAGAAAGGGTTTAGCAGTCTGACATTGAGCAAATTCATTGAAAAGATTGAGGCTCAGGAGATGGAACAGAGAAAGATTTCAAGAATGAAAGATTTCGACGGTGAACAAGACATTCGTCTCTATCACAAAGGTGGTGTCAGTGATAAATCCACCAACATATCACCAAAGATTGAAACTGCATTCATTGCAAAAAAGTTCATCTGGAAGTTCTTCTAAAGGATCAAACAGTAACTCAAGTTTTTCATCATATCCATCATTTGATCTGAACATTTCAGCAACAAAGAATGGCAAGAAGCTACAATGCAACATTGTACTGAATCTGGAGAATGATGAAGATTATTCAGCAGAATTTGCTAAAAGTCATATATCTTTGTTGGGAACTGTGTTGGAGTCGTATGGAAGTTTTGTTGCAGGTCGGATCGGGAATCCAATGTTTACAAAAGAGGATTACGATCAGATTGACGCTAAAGAGTTGGAATTGATGGACATAATGTGGTGTTTGGCAAGTGTGTTGAGAGGAGCTGAGAAATTTAAGCAGATCACAGGAAGAAATGACTTACGTTATGCTAATGTTTCTACTTTGGGTTTTGATAAATCTAAAGTCACTTGTTTTCGTTGCAGGGAAAAAGGACACTTCAAGAGGGAGTGCACAAATCGCGAAGCAAGTGGAGCTCAAAATCCGTTTAACAACAATGATTACTACCGGAAGGCCATTTATCATCAAGTATCTCAACAACAACAAGAACCACAAGTGGCACATGGTAGGAAAGTAATAGAGGAATCTTCAAAGAGAGCTTGTATGGTGAATCAGGATGACAAAAAGCCAACGGAAGGTTTCAGTTGGGACAAATATATCTCATCTGATAGTAAAGCATGCCTGATAAACCAAGATGATGAAAAATTACCAGAAGGGTTTAACTGGGAAGGTTTTAGTTGGGATGATTATAATCCAAACAAAACTTCAAATCACAAAGCTTATGTTGCTCGAGTTGAAGAAGATAGTGATGATGATAAAGAGTATTATGCAAGAAGAATGGCAACTCATTTTAAAATGATGGAAGAGAGTAACAGTGAGGATGAAAAAGCTAAAAAGAAAAAGAAAAAGGTCAAAACACCAGTTAGCGGTGATGATAAAGAAGTTCAAGTGATAAGGAAAAAGGTGATAGATATTCCAAAGTTCAAAGTTGATGCAGAAGCGAACGCTAAAAATGTTCCGGTGATTTGTGAAAATTGTGAGATTATGAAAAAGAAAAACAGCGAATTGATTAAAACATAAACAGGTTGAAGGAATCATATGATGTTCTAAACAAAGCAATGAATCAGTACAATCAATTAAGCGAAGAACAAGCAACATCAATGAAGACACTTCAAGTAGCTTTCATGATAAAGCAGAAAGTAGTGAACAATTACATTGAGAAGTGTGCTGTGCTTGAACAAAAACTGGAGACACAAAGGATTGAGACAGAAAGAGTAAACCGTTTGTTAAAAAGTTACTCATGTACTTCTTATGTCATTGATAGGATTTATCCAACTGTTGAAGGCATGAAGGCATTTGAGGATGATGAAGTAACTGAAGAACAAAAGGTATATGAAGAAAAGACTCCTGAAAAGAAAAAAGAAAAGAAGAAGGATACTAAAGAAAAGACATCTGGTAAGAAACAAGATGTCAGTTACAACAAGTGTCCACCCCCGCTTGAAAATGGATATTCTCCGAGAAATCCAAATTCAGAAAGAGTCGAAAAGGCAACAAATTTACAGTGGGAGTCGGAGTCTTTAGTTAACTTGCCAGAAAATATTGATGTTACGTTTACATCGTCTGACACTGATCAACAATCTCAATTGACGAAGAAAGTAGTGGATCATGTGTTAGATAATGATGAAACTAAGGAGTCAAAGTCGGAGTCTATCTCAGAGTCAAAGTCTGAGTCCAGCACTCCGAGTCAATCCGTCAAACAGGGCAAAAGAGTTTACAATAAAGAATTTCTTATATCAAAATCTAATTTGAATGACGGATTAATCAAAGTGGCATATACTTTGAATGATTCCGACAAATTATATTTTGATGAGGAATTTCCAATAAGAGGTGTCAAACCTGAACTGATCAAAAAGGTTTTCAAACTAACAGAAATTAAAATTTCTGAAATAAAAGATGTAAATCTTAATGATAAACCTAAAAAGTACACCTCAAGAGTTCAACAAAGAGAAAACAAGAAAAAAGTTACAGTTCCGGTTCTGGTTTTCAAAAGAAACCAAACCATAACGGTAATTTCAAAAAGAAAGGTTTGGGTTTTATTCCACCAGAAAATCATAAAAATTAAAAATATGTTCGAGATTTTAAATAAAAAATGATATTTGTTTCAGGTACATCTTCTGAAGAAGAGAAAGAAAATTTATTCAGAAATCAGTCGAACAGAGAATTCCTTGCGAAGAAGCAAGAAGAGATGAAGACTGCTGATCAGATGAAAGAAACGAGAACCTGTTTCCAATACAACACTGTTGGTCATATTGCAAAGAATTATTCCAAGGCAATACAATCAAAACAGGGAGTTTCTCGTAAACTGAAAGATAAAGAAGTTGTGTTTGAACCACCAATTGAGAGAACTAAACTTTTCAAAAATTCAACTTTTGAGATTGGTGAATGTTCAAACAGGTTTTACAAGAAAAAAGGAAACCTTGATAACCAAAAATGGGTTGTTAAGAAGTCGGATGATAGTTCTTGCAATGATTCTGATTCATCAAAATCAGAGGAGCTATTGTCTGGTGATGAATCTGATTCCACAAAATCAGAGGAGCCACAATTTGAGATTAAAAGTGAGAATTCAGTACCTCCAATGGATGATGTCAATTTTCCACCATTGAGGGCTGAAAATTTTAAACAAAAAATTGGCAAAGTTGAAATTTCAAATCAATTTTTCTCAGAAAAGAAAAAATTTGATATTGAAAAGGCCTTTAATCCTAAAGTGAAACATATTTTTGGTAAAATGGTTGACGGGAAGGTCAAAGGGGTTAAAGAGTTCTATGAGAAGAAAATGAAGAAACCAGGTAAGACTGTTTCGTCCCAGGTTTGTGACTGGGATGGAACATATTATGAACAGTAAAAATCTGGACTTGCCGGAGCTCCCAGGTTTGTAAGAGTGGAGCAGGAATCGACATCTTTCTTGAGAAATTCACGAAAGTGATTTCGCCTTACAAGTGGTAAATCAGGGACATTAAGTTGTACTTGATTTTCTTACAAGTGGTATTTTGAAAAACAAAGTGATGATTGTTAGTGCATACATCTATCGACTTCGTCTTATATCGAGTCTCAGGTTCGTTGCGGTTCGGAATAAGACTTATGTCATCATCATTGATGATGATATCACATACATGACATCACTTATGACATCATGGAAGCATACAACACTAAAAGACAAAACAAAATGTTTGAAATAGGATTTGTTAGAATGTCCGTTTGAAGTTGTAATTGTTTGAGATGTAACCGTTTGAAGAAGTGACCGTTTGAAGGGTGTCATGACACCTTCAAATGGACAGGGTCCTCCCTATAAATAGGCTTCAAACTTTCATCATTTGTAACATTCTGATTTCCGACGCCGAGGTGGTGTCGAAGTGTCTCCAGATTGTAAATTGTTCAGAGATTAATATACGAGACACTTAATAGTGAATACAAGCTAAACGAAGACCGAATCAATGAATTCCGCCTCTGATTCTGTCTGAGCACTCTTCTGATCGACTCGTTAGGTCGTTTCACGATCCTACAAGTGGTATCAGAGCTCAGGAGGAAGAGTTCTTACCGTTTAGCTCGTTTTCGCTGAAAAATTCTGACTTCTACACCTTCTTTTCAAAATTGAACAAGTTTTTACTTTTAAAATCGGCTAAAACTTTCACAATGTGTGCGTAATTGTGTTTTAACAAATCCTTGAGAATATCAGATCAAAACTCGAAGTAAAACTGGTAAAAATGGCTTGAAAGTTGGTGACCGTTTGAACGAGCCCAGCACTTGTCCGTTTGAAAAACTGCCTGACCGTTTGAAATCTGCTCCTGACCGTTTGAAATCTGCTCCTGACCGTTTGAAATCTGCACCTGACCGTTTGAAACTGCCACATTCTGTTTGAAATTGGGCATGTCCGTTTGAAACATGACATGACCGTTTGAAACATGGTTCCCGTTTGAAAGTGTTTCAGTCTTCACGTGATTGTACATTGAGTTGTGTGAACCGTTTGAAAAGTACATCGATTTTTGTGAAACATTAAACGAGGGTGTCAGTGCATGTGATATTATCATTTCGGGTCTCGTGCTTGGATTGATAAAACTTGTCGAACATTGAATATTTTGAGTATTGAATCTTTAATTGTGAAATCAGATTGCATGTGATTGCTGATAAACTTTAAATCTCGGTTAAATCAAAGTATTCTTTCAAGGTTGTTGTCAGGCCCATGTGACTTTGTTTCTTGCGGCCCAATCATTAATCAATTGCTAAAGTTGTTGTCGGCACAAGATTTAATCAAAATTGAGATTGCATGTGAAACATATCACTGAACCATGTGCTTTGATTAAATGAGTTGTGCGACCCAATGAGAAATTCATGTGATATAGCAGTGCTTTAAAACCATCAGCCCAATCATATTAGTTTGTCAGTCAATAGTGTAGGCCCAAGTAATCAACTTAAATAAGTGATCATGTGATTTATCTTCTCGGCCCAATGAGAATTTAGAAAACATTAATGTTGTCGGGCTTGTGAATTCAGTGTGCATGTGATTTGTTCTAGATTTTGTTGACCATTTGTGACTATAAGTGTTGAATTGAGTGTTTGAACAGATTGTTTTTGAAAGTTGAAAAAATGTTTGATGAACAAGAAAATTATTATTTCGAAAGATTCAACGATTGGCATAGAGGATTTATAGATGAAAGTTATAGAATGGTGAAAAAGATTGGATGGGAGAAAAGATTTAAATACTTTGTGTGTTTGAAAAATGAAAATTTGGATGATCTAGCAAACCGATATACAGTCTTAATTGAACATTTGAAAGAACATGAGATAAGACTGTCAGATACTGAAAAAGTATCAAAGTTTGCTGATGCATTACCTATCGAATGGGATGAATGTTTGAAAAACTTAAAGAAAGATTCTAGTTTTTCAAAACTGTATCTAAAAGAGTTCATCAACAAACTTAAAGATTTTGAGTATGAAAGTGACAATAAAAAGAAAGAATTGATAAATGAAATAAAAAATATTTTGATGAAAATGGATTTAGATGTGATTCTTGAAATGAACAGAAGAGTTAATGTATGTCTTGCTGCAAAAAGTAATCTGATATACGATATGAAGAGGGGTTGTTATATTGATGAGAATATGAATCCTCTTGATTTCATTAAAATTTTTTGTGCAGGAACATACAAGATAGAGAAAAAGGAAATCTCAAAGACTGAAGAATTTGTGAAGAATGAATCTTCGAGTTCTACATCAGTGTGTTCTAAATGTGATAAACTTGAAGCTGACAATGGCAAACTCTTGATAGATGCGGAAAGTTTGACATTGGAAGTCAACAAGTTGAAGGATGAGAAGCAAGCTGATGTTAAACAGATTCTTATTTTGCAGGAAATTTGTGAGAAGCAAAAATCTGAAAATGTTAAACTGTTAAATGACTTGAACAGTTTGACATCTGAAAACAAGAAGTTGAAAGAAACTGGAAAAAATTTTGAAGATAAAATTAAACGTTTTGAAAATGATAAATCAAAAATTGAAAAAGAATTTCAAAGTCATATCAAAATTCTTGAAGATGGGAGATCTGTTTTTAGCAAGAATAACATTGAAAAGAAAAAAATGATAAATTCTCATCTTCAGACGATTATTCGACTTGAAAAAGAAGCTGAATGTGCTCGAAAGACAATCAAGGCTCATATTGAACGAATATCTCAGCTTGAAAATGAAGCTGAGAAGTCAAGAAACAAAATAGATGAGCTTGAAAAGAAATTGAAAGGTTTTGAGACTTCATCTAAGTTTCCCTGTCCAAAACCGATCAATTCCGTTCCAATAAGTGACAATGTCACAAACTTTGACAATGTAAAGTTGAAGACTGTGATGAGAAAACTGATGATGAAATTGAAAAAAGAAAAATATTTTTGAAATTAAATGAAATGTTTAAAGAAACTGTTCTACATTCTACTGAAAAAGGTGAATGCTCAACGCAAAAACCTGTAAAGAAGAATGTGGAACAAAAACAAAAAGATAAAAAACCGAAAAATCTTCAAAAAGAAAATAAAAGCTCATCAGTTCAATCATCCAATCGTGATAAAACAAAATTGTGGTTAAGGATCCAAGATCGTCAAAGGATACATGATCCTCATTCTGGTAATGATTTGATTATTATTTCTTTAATCCTTTAATTTATTTGATTACAAGGAGAAGGATCCAGGATCCTTTATCCTTCTTCACTAAGCTCTGAGTGTTGCAGAAGTTGGTACATCTTTGACAATGGATCAAGTATTCAGTAAAATCTCCTAAGTATTTGGGTTTATCCCCAGTTCATTGGGCTTGTCCTAAGTTTAAGGTATCTACTACCTTCTACGAATCAGGTTCTTACACCTTCGCCAGTTGCGCATGATTATCCTAGTGCAGTTAAAGGCAATGGGACCAGTACCCGCTTTAGGGGCTGACAATTTCATTGTCCTTTGGGCTTGTCCCCAGTTTTAGGCTTGTCCCCAGTTTATTGGGCTTGTCCCCAGATTGTTGGGCTTGTCCCCAGATACTAACACTTTCTTTTACAATTGGCTTAGTCCCAAGTTATATTCTATTTCAGGTTTCCAAAGCTAAATAGTTAAGGATCCAGGATCCTCAATTTCTACAAGATTTTTTCTTTTAATTATTACAGTTGTAAGTGTTAAGGATATAGGATCCTAACTTGGATTCTATGGTATGATCCTTGTTTACTTTAACTTTATTCTTGGTTTATCAGTTATACCCTTATTCTTTGACAACATGATAAATGATCCTAAATCATCTTCCTTTTCAAACTTTTTGACTTGAGGATATGTGATCCTTGATCATATCGTGAACTCTTTGATAAAATGATTTTTTATCCCTTTAATACTTTTATCAATAACTTGTAAATTCTAAAACTATGCAATAAAAATTGACAAGTAAATGTATGCAAAATAGACAACACAAAGATAGCCAAAAGTTAAAGTCTTATTTATTTATCAAAGTTAACCCTTTAAAAGGTTGTCAAAATTGCCAACTCAAGTTTCTACCAGCAAAACGTGGCCCGTTATAACAACCCTCCTAATTATTTTTCGACACCCTAAAATATTTTAAAATGCCCTTATATGTCTTAAAATATACCCCGTATGCGAAAACCGAGCCCAAAATACGATGTATCATCAAAAATAAAATAAAAACAAAATTTTTGCATCGCTCGCGGGCCGCGTAGACCCTTAGGGTCTCTTACGCGGGGTGCGACAGCTCCAAGTCGAGGTGACACCCGGTGCTGCCACGTGTCAAGCAGCGTGTCGAAGCTAGGGCTGAGTCGGACAAGCTAGGGCCTACCCTAGCTTCTCTCGTGGGCCGAGTAGCCCTTGGCTACGTCTTACGCGGGCCGCGTAAAACCCAAAATCAGGCCCTATATAAAGAGGGCAACGACTTTCAGTTTCCGTCGCTCACATTTCTTTCTCTCTCACGAATTACATATAGTATAAGCTATTTCCGGGCATAATACCCCCTAATTAACGAAGTTCTGCTCCGTTGTAAGTATTATAACCCCGGTTACGTATTAGATACGCTGCCCGATTGATCCAGGGTTCCGTAACGGCAGTCGAGGTTCTGCCCGACATTGTCGTTGGAATGCCGTCTCGGGGAGGGTATTACTAATGTAAATATTGGGTTATTATACTAACACATGTATATTTGTGTAATTAATAGATAAACACCAGGAAGCCCTTAAAAGAAGTCTAAGACAGCAAAGTGAGTAATCTCCTTTTTGTAAACTGTTTTCACAAAACCTTAAATAATTTACAATGTGGTTAGCAGTGATTGAGTCTTTGTAATTCTTCAATTACTGCCGGTATGTTGGGGTTTTGTATACAAAATGTGGAACATGTTACCATTGGACAACGAGTTAGCCAATGTGTAATATGACCCACCAGTCACGGTTGACAGTACTGAATGAGTAATTGTGTAGAAATAAACATTGTAATAGCTCTCAATACTGTTTAAAGGATAAAAATTTTCTTGATTAAACTGGGATTCACTCACCAGTATTTCCCATTGACAAAATGTTTTTAAACGCGTTTCAGGTAACAAAATGTGAAAGTCAACTAAAAGCCAGCTGGACAGCACCGAAGGCTTGGAAAAAGTGGCTATAAAAGTTACCTAAATAAAAAAAGATGTTTTATTCAATAAAATAGGGACTTTCCCTATGAAAATGTTTGTAGTGAAAACTTGGGTTTTATCCCAATGTGTTTAATATTATAAAAGCGTGGTATTTACTTTGATAAATATTTCCTAACTACGGTCCTGATGAAATTTCCGCTGCCAAATTGATAAATACCGATACCACCAAAACTGGTCTCGCGGCCGCCCGTTCCCGGGACAGATAGGGGAAGGGGGTTGCGACAGAAGGTGGTATCAGAGCTAAGCCACTGATTCAGCCACAGAAGTGTTCTGCTGACACCAAAATATTATTCAAATTGTTAGGAAATTAATTATGGAAATACGTGCATATCTGTATTTTATTATTGTGTGTTATTTGACTATTTGTTAGTTTACAGTATGAGTGATCAAGGACCCTCAGACGCATATCGTCAGTTGTCCGATTCACCTAGGAGTGAAGGTACCTCTTCACATCCTGCCCTCTCTAGGTATGCAGCTGATAATGAAGAAGGAATATTTGTGTTTAAGGCTCAGTCTGAAGAGCCATTCCCTTAGAAAAAGAGAGGATGGTTCAGTATGGGAGCACACGAGTGTAGGAAAAGAATGCGAAAGTTTCAACAGCAGAGAGTCCTAGCAGCCGCTAAGCGAGAGACAGATGCCCATACACAGGATATGCTTAATAGGAGCTTAGCCAATTTACATATCCTAGCAACCACAGCTGCCGACCCAAACCTGGAACAACTAGTTGCCCCACAACCCTTACCTTTGTTTCCCACGCAGCCGATGGAGATAGAAAACAACCCCGAAAACCAAGTCCAAATGCATGATTTTAACCCTGAGGTGATACCTAGGATATCAGCCCCTAATCCCTTAGACCCAGACTACGATTCGTGGTTTGATGATCACATGGATTATGTGCCACGCTACCACCTAAACGACGAACCCATGCCGAACTTAGCAGCCTATCCAGGTCTGGACCCTCTAGATCCCTACTACGATAACGATAAATACATCAGGGAGATCTTAGAGAATCCGTACCCTCAGGAGGAACCCATGACCCAGTACCAGTACCTGCACCCCCAATGAGTGCAGAAAATGTGCAAGAACTCCGAACTTTCGGAGAAGAGATTTTAGAAAATAGTGAGAGAATGAGGCAGTTCGGAAAGCGACTCGTTTGGAAGTACGACGAGCACCATATGGATTTCTGTATGAATCCATATCCATGAAGGAGATGGAGGAGATAGTAATAATATATATATATATATATATATATATATAATATGTGAAAAAAAATATATATATGTGTAATAATAATAATAATAATAATAATATATGTTGTAGTATAGACCACTTTGTGGTTAGCAATGCATATTAGTATTGTAATTTTTAATTTTCAGTATCGGTTTGTATTAGAAGCATACTATATAAGAAAGAGTAAGTCGCAATGATCGACACTTTTAACCAATATGTGTGTTGTGTGATTGATGCCTAAATTATTAATTATTTTGTGATATTAATAATTGATAAATGTTTAAAATTCAGATGGACAACGAAGTGAACCAGGAAAACCAGAATAATGATAACTAGAGTAACAATAACCCGGATAACGAAAACCCGAACCACAACAATAATGGAAATCAAATGGATAACAGTGCCTTGCAACACATAGTAGCACAAGGGATAATCAACACATAGTAGCACAAGGGATAATAGATGCGATGCCATATATTATCAAAACGGTTAAGGAAGCAGAAAATAAAAGTAAACATGATAGCAAACGACCCTCTGAACCTGAAAACATCATAAACAATGGACCCGATCTTGAAGTTCCCATTCCCAAAAGAAGAAGAACCGTGTCTGATGGTTGTTCTTATAAAGAATTTTGGTCTTGTAAACCAATGGAATTCTCGGGCAATGAAGGGGCCATTGCATCTCTACGCTGGATAGAAAAGACTGAGGTAGTCTTAAGAATAAGCAAATGCGCAGAAGAGGATAAGATAATATTTGCTTCCAATCTGTTTAAGAATTCAGCACTATAATGGTGGAACACTATCCTCCAGTATAGGGGAAGTGATAGAACTTACAATATGGAATGGGAAGAATTTAAAACATGGAAGAAAGGAAATTCTGCCCTCCCAATGAAAAAGAGCAGATAGCAAATAAATTCCTAAGTCTTAGGATGATTGGGGTAGACAGTAAGGGTTATACTACATTATTCTTTAAATATGCTCGAATAGTACCAACCCTTGCATCACCCGAACCAGTATTAATCTCCCGTTACATCTGGGGATTAATTGGGGAGATAAGACATGTAGTCAACGCAGCTAGACCCCAAACCATAGAAGAAGCTGTAGAACTAGCCAACACCTTGACAGATGAATTAGTTCGTACACGAGAAGAGGATCAAATGAGGAATCTAACCCAAAAGCTTACCCAAGAATTCCGTTCTGGAAATTCTAACCGTGCGATAAATGTAGGTTCTACCTCTGCACCCTACTGTAAGTACTGCAAAAGGAAGCATTCCGGAAGATGCTCCTTATACTGTAACTTTTGCAAAATATCTGGACACAAGGAGGAAGATTGCAGGAAGAAGCCTAACAACAGGATATGCCACAACTGTGGAGAACAAGGTCATATCAAGCCTAACTGTCCAAAGCTATCTCCAGCCACGAACTCCAAGAATCGCTAGAGCGTTTGTTCTGACTGTAGAAGAAGCAAAGATGATCCTGGATGTGATCACCGGTACATTTTTAGTTAATGATGTTTTTGCTAAAATGTTATTTAACTCTGGTGCGAACCAAAGTTTTATTAATACTTCATTTTGCAAACTTCTTAATCAATCATTAACTAAACTCCCACAAGAATGCCTAGTAGAGACAGCAAATGGGGAAACTATTAAGATTTCTAAGATCTTGCAGGGAGCAAGAATAGAAATTTTAAATCAGAAATTTATTGCAAATCTTTACCCAATGAATTTGGCAGGATTTGATGTTGTGTTAGGAATGGATTGGTTAATATCCAATAAAGCTAGTATTTTATGTGATCAAAAGTCAATTCAAGTAAATTCACCAAGGGGTGAAAAGGTCACAATTAAAGGAAATAAAACCTTTAGATCCACAAAGTTCATCTCTGTAATGAAAACAACAAGTTATATAAGAAAAGGGTCATTAGTGTATTTGATTTCCATAATCACTAACACTAAAGGAAAAGAATTAAAGGATATTCCAGTAGTATCCCAGTTTTCAGATGTATTTCCAGAAGAGCTACCAGGGCAACCTCCAGATAGAGAAGTTGAATTCAGAATCCATTTGATACCAGGAACCGCACCAATTGCCAAAGCACCTTACGGTCTGGCACCCGCATAAATGCAGGAACTAAAGAAACAGTTAGACGAATTGTTAGAGGAAGAATTCATTCAGCCAAGCTCATCGCTATATGGAGCACCGATTTTATTCGTTAAAAAGAAGAACGGATCAATGCATATGTGCATTGACTACCGTGAATTGAACAAAGTCACGATCAAGAATCGGTATCCATTACCAAGAATCGATGATCTGTTTGACCAGCTACAAGGAGCATGATTTTTCTCAAAAATTGATTTAATGTTAGGATATCATCAATTAAAGGTGTAGGAAGAGGACATTCCTAAGACCGCTTTCAGAACAAGGTATGGCCATTATGAATTTACTGTCATGCCATTTGGTTTAACTAATGCCCCAGCTGCATTCATGGACATGATGAACCGAATATGTAAGCCATATTTGGATAAATTCACAATTGTCTTTATAGATGATATTCTTATTTATTCTAAAATCAAAGAGGAACATGCAATGCATCTGCACGCACTTCTAAGTTTATTGAGAAAAGAAAAGCTTTATGCTAAGTTTTTGAAGTGTGAGTTTTGGTTAGAACAGGTACAATTTCTTGGACATCTAGTTAATCATGAAGGAATTCATGTAGATCCCACCAAAATCGAGGCAATTACCAAATGGAAAACCCCTGAGTCACCAACCGAGGTTAGAAGTTTCTTAGATTGGCCGGTTATTATAGAAGATTTATTCGAGATTTTTCTAGAATAGCCATTCCCTTAACTAAGTTAACCTGTAAATCCGTTAAATTCGAATGAGGACCAAAACAAGAAGAAGCCTTTAGAATTCTTAAGCAAAGACTAACCCATGCACCCATACTAGCGTTACCAGAAGGAACTGAAGATTTTGTAATCTATTGCGACGCTTCTAAGTTAGGTTATGGATGTGTGTTAATGAAACGTCAAAAGGTTATAGCTTACGCATCTAGACAACTTAAGAATCATGAAGAGAATTATTCAACCCATGATCTAGAGTTAGGAGCTATAATTTTTGCCCTTAAAATTTGGAGACATTACCTATACGGTAGTAAGTTTACCATTTTCAACGACCATAAAAGTTTAAGCTATGTTTTTGGGCAAAAGGAGTTGAATATGAGACAAAGACGCTGGATGGAGATACTTAGCGATTATGATTGTAATATCCAGTATCATGCAGGAATGGCAAATGTAGTAGCTGATGCTTTAAGTTGAAAGTATCACGAAAAGCCAAAAAGAGTACGTTCTCTTAAGTTAAATCTACAAGTAGATTTAAATGAAGAAATTAGAAAAGCACAAGAATCAGTAATCAAGGATGATACTGAAAAGTTGAAAGGAATGATTAAGGAATTAGAACAAGGAACAGATGGAATTTGGAGATTCCATAAGAAAAGAATGTGGATACCTAAATTAGGAAACCTACACCATCGTATATTAGACGAAGCCTGAAGAAACACTGGGTAAATGACCGGAATCAAATTATAAAGGGGGTTAGGTTCTGCATAAAAAGGGTTGGTTCTCTCTCGTTCGGTTCAAAGGTACGAATCTCTTCTTCTTCTCGATAGCTGCAACACAAAACACCGTCAGCCTCGTTACGGGGAGAATGGGGGTTCTCTCCGTGACCACCCTCCGGCGTGAGAATAAGTATCGGTATTTGAAGGAGGAGAAGTATAAGTGAAGTGAATGTAACTTGAAGTTTATACCTGAATTACTCTTCTATTTATAGCCGGGAGTTTGGGCGGGAAAACCTGTTATTGAAATGTTGACGGAAGATGCTAACTCCGTAAGTAGTTGTTTCCTTTCCCGTTAATCTTTTTGATCTGACATGAAAGCACACGGATTGCCATTTAGATCAACGGCTGGGGTGTTGCCACGTGGAAAGTGGGCAAGTGGAGGTTTCTCTCCAATTCCATGCCATCATCGTGATTTCATGGGGGCCTGGGATGATGACACGTATCCCAGACGGTTATAACCGCCTGGTGGTGCACGATTGAGTCTTCTAGAAGATTATTGCGATAATCCGGTGTGACTCCTTATCGTGTGGTATCAGTATAAATAATACCCAAGTCTGGGTATTATTTGAGCGGAAGTGCATAACAGGATTTTATCCTTCTGTAATGCGCAAGGATTCATTAGTTTCCTTTTGGCGTGCATGTGTTATCTGTTGTCTTTCTTCTAAGCACTCTTTGTAGGACCAGTGCGCGGCCGCGCAAGGTCTTTAGAGGGTTAAAAGATGAGGTTATGGTATGGTCCCAAGTACTTAATACCAGGTTTTTGGGACCTTACCCCTTCAAGTCCCCCCAGTCTAGTGTTGCTCTTATGCAAATAAGTGGAGCACTGGACTATGAGAGAGGGTTGCTTTTTGCTGTAGAGTTTTTTGGTGTGAAAGTGGAGAATATTTTATGAAAAGATGCACTTTTGCTTACTATGATTTTTGAGAAATTATGACTCTGATAGATGGAAATCTTATGAGAGAAGATATTTTGTACCTTCCTTTATTCTGAACTGCTGTTATCTTGGGCGAAGAGTTTGTATAATTATGGGCTGTCGATTGCTTACGTCATTTCTATAGCTTGTGCTGGATTTTCGTCTCCTAATTTAACTGTAGCTCTGGGAATGCGTGTGGACTCTGTCAGAGAGTTTTAAATGGGATGTGACGTTTGTGGTGGCAGCGCCGTTATGAAGTCAGTTGATTTGATGTTTAATCATCACAATTCTCTTTCCAATACTGACACTAACCTTCTCTGGTCTATATATTTATATTGGGTGTGAAATTCTTTTCCCAATTTGGAAAAAAATGAAGGAGAAGCGACAGATTCGGTGGAGAAGAATTTCTGAAGTCTTGAAGACTCTCGAAGCTGCTGACGCTTTGCTTCTTCTTTCTGGTTTAACGGTTTATCCTTCCACTAGTGGTGGGGGTTCCCATCTTGTTATTCTTCCTGATATTTCGAGAGACCGACTCGTCTCTGATCTTTTAGATGATAATAATGGGGGAGTTACTAGGTTGTCAGCACACCTTGTAACTCGTTCTTTCCCAGCTGATCAGAGGGGAAGTTCTTCAATCGTCTACCAGCGTCGTCGCCGTGTTGTCTTTCCGGCTGAAGTTCCGACTGGTGAAAATGTGGCCGTTGCTGCTGGAGCTAACATGGGGGATGCTAACCCCTGGATTGTTGATCCTCACCCTTTATCTGAGTATGGTGAAGTTCTTCATACTCCGTATGGGGTGTTAGATATGCTTTCTTAGTTTGCTTTTTCTATTGTGACTGATTTTTTTTTGAAGAAACACTGCTGTGTTCTTGTAAATGGTTTGTTTAAAGTGCCTTTGTTGCACTAATAATATTTTTGATGCACTACCGTGCGTATATGTCTTGATAGTTTACAAGTTGTGTTTGAATTACAATATGTTGCATATGCTTAATTACTTTGTTTTAGGTAGAGCGAATGAGAATGGTATTGTGCTCATGTGTGAACGTAGGTCTAGAATGCGCGCGGGTTTGGGCTTTACTTAGACCGTTCATGAGGTGTACAATATTCACCATATTGTTTTCGCGTGAACCAAAGGAATTATATGCAATTTGTAACAAACAATGTGTAAGGGTAAGGGTTGCATTTATAGGGCGCAGAGCCAATAATACAAAGTGAAATAGAAAAATACATTGCTTGTAAAAATCTGACTTGTTGAATAGCTTGGCTATATGTAACACCTGCGCAGCTGCTGCGCGTTCCAGGTGCGAGGAACAGTTGTTCCATCTACTCTTTTGAGGGTATACGCCCATTTGCCTAGGACCTCATTGATAATGTATGGCCCTTCCCATTTTGGTGCCAGCCTGCCTAGGCAAAGTTGTGTTCGATCTTCATTTCTTTGAACCACTTCTGAAGATCTTCTGAGGCGAAGTTGGTGCCGTTGTCGGAAATGATGCGCAATGGTAATCCGAATCTGCAAATGATATGTTCCCATATAAATTTGCGGATCACCATTGCTGTGGTTGAAGCTAACGCCTTGGCCTCAACCCACTTTGTGAAATAGTCTACTGCTACGATAATGAACTTCACCGCGCCAGGTGCGTCAGGGAAAGGACCAACAAGATCGATGCCCCATTGCTGGAAAGGCCAGGCGGATGTGACCGGTATGAGCGGATTTTTTGGACGAAGGGTTTTTGGTGCATGACGCTGACAAGTTTCGCATTTTCGTAATAATTCAACCGCGTCCACATGCAACCCTGGCCAAAAGTATCCTGCGCTCATTATCTTTGCTACTACCATGCGCGGTCCGGCGTGTATCCCACATAAACCTTCATGGATTTCCCTAACTAAGTACTGCACATCTGTTTTGTCAACACAGCGTAGGAGTAGTCCCATAAATGACTTTCGGTACAGAATTCCATCTGCCATTTCGTAATTTATTTCTTTGTTCTGGATTTTCCTAACTTTTGCTTTTCCCTCTGGAAGTTTTCCATGCTGCAGGTACATGATGATCGGGGACATCCAGGATGGGCTGCCGATCTCAATGATGTTTACTTGCTTAAGAGGGGCAAAAGGATTGGATAATACCTCGATGCGCACCTCTTTTGCTAGGTGTCTGAAACTGGTGGCAGCCAATTTGCTCAGTGCATCCGCATGCTCATTTTCACTTCTGTTTATGTGACTTATCTTGAACGTTTGGAATTGGCTGATGAGCATTCGCGCTTGTTCTAGGTATAACGCCATCGCTTCGCCCTTTGCATCATAGTGCCCATTAACTTGCTCAGCCACTAACTTTGAATCGACGTGAGCTTCAAGATTTTTTGCACCCATTTTAAGTGCCAAACGAAGGCCTGCTAGAAACGCTTCATATTCTGCCTCGTTGTTTGTGCTTTTGAAGTCTAAGCGTATTGCGTACGTAAGCTCGTGATCGTCTGGGCTAACCAATCGGATACCCACGCCTACTCCATCATCGTTAGAAGCCCCGTCTGTGTGCAGTGTCCAGACCCTATCGTCAAAAATGGGAACAGGGTTTTGGATTGCTTCGCATTCCTGCACTTTGTCTATGGGAACTTCTATGGCGAAGTCTGCTAAAACTTGTCCTTTGATTGCTGGCCGTGGTCTGTATAGGATATTGTATCCTCCCAGCTCGATGGCCCACTTAGCCAATCTCCCCGCGACATCGGGTTTGGATAGAATCTGGCCAAAGTGATAATTAGTGAGAACTGTAATAACATGACCAGAGAAATACCGGCGTAGGCGTCGTGATGCATGTACTAGCGCGAGGACCAGTTTCTCTATCATCGAGTAGCGCGTCTCTGGGCCAGTTAGCATCTTGCTGATATAATATATTGGGGTCTGAATGTTCTCCCGTTCCACCATTAACACTGCGCCAACCGCTACCTCTGCAGCGGATAAATACAAGATCAATGGTTCTTTTTCTCGCGGTGCTGTTAGTATTGGCAACTGAATTAGACGTTCCTTCATTTGCTTGAAGGCTTTCTCCGCTTCTGGCATCCACTGAAAATGTGTTTTCTTAGCGCAGTTGCGCAGTGTACTTATGAACGGATAAGACTTTGCCGCTTGATTTGCCAAGAATCTGTTCAAAGCTGCTAATCTTCCCGCGAGCCTTTGCATTTCTTTTACTGTTGCAGGTGACGGCATCAGTTGGATGGCTTGTACTTTCTCCGGGTTGACTTTAAAACCGTCCCTTGTTACTATGAAACCCAAAAATTTTCCTTCTTTCATTCCAAAGGAGCACTTTGTTGGGTTAAGTTTTAAATTAACGTTGTGCAATGAATCGAACGTACGCTGAATATTTGCGAGCATGGTTTCTTCTTCGTGGCTCATGATGACGAGGTCATCCATGTATACCTCTACTGTTTTTCCAATGTCTCCCCCGAAAACTGTATCCATCAATCGTTGGTAAGTGGCTCCGGCATTGCGCAGGCCGAAGGGCATTTTTGTATAGCAGAAGATGCCCTTGTCTGTGCGAAAAGCCGTTTTGTCTTCGTCCTCTTTTTTCATCTGCACCTGATGGTAGCCTTTATAACAGTCGAGGAAGCACTTCCATCGGAAAGACGCTAAAGAGTCAACTTTTTATCTATTTCAGGAAGCGCATTACAATCTTTCGAACAAGCTTTGTTTAGGTCCTTGAAGTCGACGCACATTCGCCACCCGCTGCTGTGTTTTTGAACCATTACTGGGTTAGCGACCCAGGTATGGTACTGTACTTCGCGCAGGATCCTGGCGTTGAGTAACTCTGTTACTTGCTCGTTCATTGCTTCCGCCTTTTCTGCGCTGAGACTACGTCTTCCTTGCGTGACAGGTTCTGCCGAGGGTCGGATGTTCAAGCAATGTTGCGCTATATCACGTGGGACTCCAGTCATGTCTGCTGGGAACCAGGCGAATATGTCTTTATTGTTTGAAAGTAATTTTTTCAATTGTATCCGTACTGCTGGTGAGACAGTATGCCCTAGTAAGATTGTTTGCTCTGGATATTCTTTATTAAGAACCCACTTTTCTGGTTCATTCGACGTTGAAGGTTTAGCAACCTTTTCTGGTGGTTCATCATCTACGTACATGACTTCCTTGATGGAATACAAGATTGCTACTCAAGTTTCTGTTGGAAACCCGCAAGCAGCATGTGGAATGGAAGTAATCATGCTAAATTCCCGTTGTGATCTTCTTCCTAGCAATACATCGTGGCGCGATGTTGTTGGCATGACCATGAAATTTACTGTGACTGTGCGCGAATGCTCGCCATCTGATAGAGTCACAGGAAATGCAATTTGTCCCAATGGGAACACAACTTCGTTGTAGAAACCAGTGAGAGGGAAATCAACTGGCTCTAAACGTGCCTTATCTTCTGGATCGAGCTGTTTGAAACATTGTTCATACATTATATCCATTGAGCTTCCTGGATCTATGAACATGTAATCGGTTCTGTAGTGACCGAAGATACCGGTGATAATTATTGGACGTTCTTCCTGAGGGCCTCTGGGGATGACAGGAAATATAACTTGCTGCTCCCTCCAATGTTGATTATGGAATCGTTTGTTCGGCCTTCGTGAAGGGCCTCTTTGCACCATGTTTATCTGCTTTGGTTCAACTTCCTGACAGTTGGTATCTTCTGATTGTTGAATCATCCCAGCATGACTGCTAGATTGGATGTCCCACTGACCAGGTATTTGTGGGTCCAACACTGCAGTGTCAATTTTACTTTTGCTTTCTTCCAGAGTATCAGATCTGACATTTGACAACTCAGATCTGATGTTTTGTGTGAAAATTTGGTTCATAGCGATCTGGAATTTGTTGAACCAGTATTTTGGAATTCTTTCTAGGAGTGGATCTGAACGGTTATGAACTCCTGTTTGTATAATGGGTCATTTTCTTCCAAATGACTGCTATTGCTTCCTTTACTTCCCATGATTCCGTCGACCTGGTTATCTCGGGCTACAAAACCCTCGAATTCAGATCGAGGACTTGATGGGTGAAATGATGAATTCTCTGCCATATGAAACAGAGAATGAAGAAAATTTGAATCGAACGAGAAAAAACAGATGAAACAGAGAAATCGGTGGGCGCCAATGAAGAAACACTGGGTAAATGACCGGAATCAAATTATCCAAGGGGTTAGGTTCTGCATAAAAAGGGTTGGTTCTCTCTCGTTCGGTTCAAAGGTACGAATCTCTTCTTCTTCTCGATAGCTACAAAACAAAACACCGTCAGCCTCGTCACAGGGAGAATGGGGGTCCTCTCCGTGACCACCCTCCGGCGTGAGAATAAGTATCGGTATTTGAAGGAGAAGAGGTATAAGTGAAGTGAATGTAACTTGAAGTTTATACCTGAATTACTCTTCTATTTATAACCGGGAGTTTGGGCGGGAAAACCTGTTATTGAAATGTTGACGGAAGATGCTAACTCCGTAAGCGGTTATTTCCTTCCCCGTTAATCTTTTTGATCTGATGTGAAAGCACACAGATTGCCATTTAGATCAACGGCTGGGGTGTTGCCACGTGGAAAGTGGGCAAGTGGAGGTTTTTCTCCAATTCCATGCCATCATCGTGATTTCAGGGGGGCCTGGGATGATGACACGTGTCCCAGACGGTTATAACCGCCTGGTGGTGCACGATTGAGTCTTCTAGAAGATTATTGCCATAATCCGGTGTGACTCCTTATCGTGTGGTATCAGTATAAATAATACCCAAGTCTGGGTATTATTTGAGCGGAAGTGCATAACAGGATTTTATCCTTCTGTAATGCGCAAGGATTCATTAGTTTCCTTTTGGCGTGCAGGTGTTATTTGTTGTCTTTCTTCTAAGCTCTCTTTGTAGGACCAGTGTGCGGCCGCGCAAGGTCTAAAGAGGGTTAAAAGATGAGGTTATGGTATGGTCCCAAGTACTTAATACGAGGTTTTTGGGACCTTACCCCTTCAAAGCCCATAAGTCCAAGTATACGATGCATCCTGGAAGTGATAAGATGTATCAGGACTTAAGAAAGAATTTTTGGTGGATAGGAATGAAAAAGGATATAGCAGCATATGTTGCAAAGTGTTTAACCTGTTCACAAGTTAAAGCTGAACATCAGAAACCCTCAGGTTTACTGCAACAGTTCGAAATGCCTGTTTGGAAATGGGAATTGATAACAATGGATTTTGTTACCAAATTACCCAAAACAAGAAAAGGTAATGATACAATCTGGGTGATTGTAGACAGGCTAACTAAGTCAGCTCATTTCCTACCAATGAAGGAAACTTTCAGTATGGAACAACAAGCTAAACTATATGTAAATGAAATAGTTTCATTACATGGAATTCCTCTATCAACTGTTTCTGAAAGAGACAGTCGGTTTACCTCTCATTTTTGGACAAGTTTCCAAAGGGCAATGGGAACCAAGCTGAATCTAAGCACCGCTTATCATCCTCAAATGGACGGACAAAGTGAAAGGACAATTCAGACAATGGAGGACATGCTTAGAGCTTGAGTAATTGATTTCAGAGGTAATTGGGATGATCATTTACCATTGATAGAATTTTCTTATAATAACAGCTATCACACAAGTATCAATGCCGCACCATTTAAAGCACTTTATGGACGAAAGTGCCGAACGCCAGTCTGTTGGGCAGAAATTGGAGAAAAACAACTATCTGGACCTGAGATAGTACAAGAAACAACAGACACGATTATTCAAGTCAAGGAACGACTGAAAGCAGCATGTGATCGGCAAAAGAGTTATGCAGATAACATACGAAAACCATTGGAATTTCAAGTAGGAAATAAGGTGTTATTGAAAGTCTCTCCTTGGAAAGGAGTGGTAAGATTCATCAAAAGGGGAAACCTAAGTTCCAGGTATATTGGACCTTTTGAGATTATTAGAAGAATAGGACCTGTAGCCTATCAGCTACAACTGCCAGAGGAAATGGCAGGAATACATGATGTATTTCATGTATCTAATCTTAAGAAGTGTTTAGCTAATGAATCGCTAGTAGTACCTCTTAAGGATATAGAGGTGAATGAACAGTTAAAGTTTGTAGAAAAACCTCTACAGATTGAAGACAGGAAAGTTAAGAACCTCAAGTACAAGAGATTATTTCTGGTCAAAGTGAAATGGGACTCCAAAAGAGGACCAGAATACACATGGGAGCTTGAATCAGAAATGCAAAGGGAATATCCACACTTGTTCCAGTAGATCTCGAGGACGAGCTCTAAAACAAGGTGGGGAGGATATTACAACCCTCCTAATTATTTTTCGACACCATAAAATATTTTAAAATGCCCTTATATGTCTTAAAATATACCCCGTATGCGAAAACCGAGCCCAAAATACGATATATCATCAAAAATAAAATAAAAACAAAATTTTTGCATCGCTCGCGGGCCGCGTAGACCCTTAGGGTCTCTTACGCGGGGCGCGACAGCTCCAAGTCGAGGCGACACCTGGTGCTGCCACGTGTCAAGCAGCGTGTCGAAGCTAGGGCTAAGTTGGACAAGCTAGGGCCTACCCTAGCTTCTCTCGCGGGCCACGTAGCCCTTGGCTACGTCTTACGCGGTCCGTATAAAATCCAAAATCAGGCCCTATATAAGGAGGGCAATGGCTTTCAGTTTCCGTCGCTCACATTTCTTTCTCTCTCACGAATTACATATAGTATAAGCTATTTCTGGGCATAATACCCCCCTAATTAACGAAGTTCTGCTCCGTTGTAAGTATTATAACCCCGGTTACGTATTAGATACGCTGCCCGATTGATCCAGGGTTCTGTAACGGCTGTCGAGGTTCTGCCCGACGTAGTCGTTAGAATGCCGTCTCGGGGAGGGTATTACTAATGTAAATATTGGGTTATTATACTAACACATGTATATTTGTGTAATTAATAGATAAACACCAGGAAACCCTTAAAAGAAGTCTAAGACAGCAAAGTGAGTAATCTCCTTTTTGTAAACTGTTTTCACAAAACCTTAAATAATTTACAATGTGATTAGCAGTGATTGAGTCTTTGTAATTCTTCAATTACTGCCGGTATGTTGGGGTTTTGTATACAAAATGTGGATCACGTTACCATTGGACAACGAGTTAGCCAATGTGTAATATGACCCACCAGTCAGGATGGACAGTACTCACCAGTATTTCCCACTGACAAAATGTTTTTAAATGCGTTTCAAGTAACAAAATGTGAAAGCCAACTAGAAGCCAGCTGGACAACACTGAAGGCTTGGAAAAAGTGGCTATTAAAGTTACCTAAATAAAAGAAGATGTTTTATTCAATAAAATAGGGACATTCCCTATGAAAATGTTTGTAATGAAAACTTGGGTTTTATCCCAATGTGCTTAATATTATAAAAGCGTGGTATTTACTCTGATAAATATTTCCTAACTACGGTCCTGATGAAATTTCCGCTGAAAAATTGATAAATACCGATACCACCAAAACTGGTCTCGTGGCCGCCCATTCCCGGGACTGATATGGGACGGGGGTTGCGACACCCGTCCACTTGGGTTGACAAAGGGTGTCCATAATAAAGGTTCATTAAGTGCAGGAAATAAAAGATGAGGGGCATCAAAGGCTTCATCCTCCACAAACAGAAGGACCCATCCACCTTTGCTACCCCTATTGTTCCAAGGATCCGTGATCCTTAACCCTAAAGACTATTGTTTAGTTACAGACCATAATTGTTTGAAATCAAAACATCACCAAATTAAAACCATAAAAAAATGGACTCTGGCCACGTCTAGAAATATCCATCATCGCCCATTTGTGCAGCTTATGCCTACGCTGCCTCAACCGCCTTCTCATCACCACGTTGACCACTACCTCCAGCCGCTGCATCCTTAGGATCATGAGCTCCACTGCATCCTGCTTCAAGTGCCAACACCTCCTCAGGCTCTTCATCATCTCCAAGTTCAGCCAGCCTCTTGGTCCTTCCCTTCAAGTCCCATTCAGACCTATCAAAGGCAGGATCAGCGGCCTCCTTAGCCATCTAGAGTTTGATCTTTAGCATCACGACAACATCAGAGTGTTTGGCCCCTTCCATGACCTTTATCATCTCCATTTGGGCTGTCATTTCAGCAAGAAGCAGCTCCTTTTGCAGTGCCTTGTTCTCTTTTTCAAGCTGGGAGATCTTTTTATCTTTGGCAACTGCAATGGCCTGGAGGTCAAGACTCTTTTGTTCAGTGTCAGCCTCATGTTGGTCAATGAGGATCTGACTTCAGTGAATTTCTGCAATAAAAGAATTCAGTATTTAGGATCCTATATCCTCAAAAGAAGTGCAAATTTTAGGATATGAAATCCTTACCTCGGAGACATATTCTTGAACCTGACATTCCATCAGAGGCAGGCCTTCAGCGGGTTCAGCAGGTTTCTTCCGTTTGGTTCCTTTACCCTTGGCACTGGTACCTTTGGTCTCTGGGATGCATTGGCTTGTAGCCAGTTCCTTCTTAATAGACCTAGGGGATACATATTCCTGGATGTCACCCACACTGAACTTTGAAGCAGACTTGGAAGATTTAGCAGCGCCTATAAATATAGTTCACAGATAAGTATTCATATCTTATATTCATTTAAACATTTATTTACATATAAATATGGATACTTACTCGACATTGTGTAGGAACCGGAGGAGATCTCTTGAGAATCCTTTGCTTTGGCTTGAAATGTTCTTATGGTAGGGTCAAGCTTCCAGAAAGCAGTAATCCTCTCTCTTGTGACAGGAGATTCTTGGATGTGAGAGAATGAGATAGCTGCACAACAAAAAAGAAGGATCAGTTATCCTTAACAGAAAAGAAGAATCCTACCATGCTCCTGGCCCAAGGATCCCATATCCTACCCTGGGGGGTCCACTTCTTGGGAAGATGACTCCTGTTTGGGATGGAGTCTCTTCTTACGAAGAAGAACTGGTTCCTCCAGTTGGAGTCATTCTTGGTGGTTTTCAGAATTGGATGTGCTTGTTGGGGTTTGGACTTGAAGAGAAAACGATGAGAACCATGGCTAACAATATTATATAACTGGCTTAACTCAAACAAGCCTATATTGATTCCCTCTTGTTCAACAATATGCTCGAGCGTGTACAAGACTCTCCACACCATCGGCATGGCTTGGATGTAGCATAAACCAGTGAGTGTGAAAAAGATTTGGGTGAGAAGAGGGAAAGGATATGTGAAGCCAATCTGGAAAGGGATTGCAGGAAAGGTGATCCAGACATCCGAAATACAATCATTCTTCATGGAAGAGTCAAAGGGTCTGAAAATGGTGCCTTCTGGAAAACAGTGACGTAACCGATCAATCTCAGGATCGGTGAAACGACAGAGTTCCATTGAAGGGTTTTTGGTTATGCCCTGACTCTTCAGATGGCTCTCTTTTTTGGGATCCTTAGTAGGGGAGGATCTGGTATTCATCTTTTCCATGGATTATACGAAGAACAGGGGACTGGAAAGAAGAAGATTAGAGAAGAGAGAAGGGATTACCTGCTAAGATCTTCGAATGTGGATTTAAAGGAGAGGATCACGAATATAAATGCAGGTTTTGATCCTTATCTATTTATAATGATTATTGTTGCAGGAGTTGATGACCGCTGATATTAGCATCGCAACGGCTATATCCATAAGCAACGGCTAGTCCGAATTAAGTTGAAACATGACTATCTAATTGGATATCAACTAGTCATGTTTTGGGGGCAATTGCTAGGGATAGAATTTCACAGCTTATGGATCACGGATCCTCAAGTGTAGCTTGGATCACGGATCCTCAGTTCAGTTTGAATTAAGGATCCTCAAAAGATGTTGCAAGGCTAAGGATCCAGGATGCTCATTATTATCCTAAACTAACAATTGTTTCCATCATGTTTTAACTTATTTTGCAGGTGTATTCGAATAAGACTTGGTCCAACCGAGATTCTAGGGGAATATGCTTGATGATTCTGCACGTGCAAGGACTCTTTCACCGTTATGGTGATCATGGGGGGCTTGCACTATTTGCGGATAGTTAGTTATCATAGATAGTTTCTATTTTTAAACGGGGATACAAGCTTGATTTAGATATGATTGGCAACACTCGTACACTACACACTCGAACTCTCTTGGCGATTACTCACTTACATACTAGCAATCATTGTAACAAGCTTGATATCATCCCAAGTTGTAAACTTTGTTGTTCTAATATAGTTGGTGATCGGTAGTTTCCATCACCCGAGGTTTTTTTTTGCCGGAGATCATTCATTGATCAAGGGCTTTTCCTCGTATAAATCCTTGTGTTTATCACTCATTTCATATATTTGTTATTCATACATTTGTCTAATTAACCAAGCATCTAACCTCACAAAAATCAGATTTGGTTACATTATCCTTGTGTGATTGTTGACTAAAACAGTTGAAGAGGATCATCTCTCGTATAATACGACATAACTACACCACCTCCACCTTCAAACTCTCAGATAAGAAAGACGGTTCAGAGCACCAATGAAGTAGTGACTGTTGAGGACATCACCCATGAGGAAGAGGCAGGCGACAGGGTTGAATTGAAGTGGAAAAAAGACGCTATCACACTGGATTTTGTGGCCATGCACAGAGACGAGCTCAGAAAGCAGCTCGAAGATCTGGAGAGATGAGAGAAGCTGGAAAGCCTACGGGCTAGACTTTCTTTTGACACACCGTCTGATAAAAAATAGCACCGGCTCTCATGAAGGTAATACTGGTACAGGCCCGTTGAATGTTTTTATGACTGCCTTGAGGGAGATGACTCCCGAGGAAAGGGAAGTGTTGATAAAAGGAAAGGAACATGTGGGGAAAAAGGGAAAAGACAAGGATGATCAAGACGATGGCACGTTAAACAAGCCTTACTTGCCTAAGGACTTGGCTGAAGTCTCGAAGTTTACTAGAAGGATTGCCGAGGCACCCATGCCTCCAAGCTTAAACCCCACTAAACCATGACAGGTACGACGGGACCAAGGACCTGGAGGACCATCTGCATGCCTTTAGAGGCGCTGGACAGGTTGGACGATGGTCTATGCCCACATGGTGTCACATGTTCATCTAAACGTTGACCGAGGGGGCTAGACTTTGGTTTGATAACCTTCCCGTCGGGAGCAAAGACAGCTACGAAGAACTAAGTGAAAAGTTCCTTAGGAACTTTAGTCAGCAGAGAAAGGTGATAAAGAATCCCAACGAGATCATGCACATTCGCTAGAAAGACAATGAATGAGTAGACCAATACATGGAGAGGTTCATCAAAGAGAGCATGAACATTAAGGATGTCCCAGAAGTGATGAAGACCAGTAGCTTTATAAACGGGCTAAAGCACACATAACTGTGTGAAAAACTGGGGGAAGAGTTCCCATAGACTTTCGATAGGCTCATGGATTTTACACCCTAAACATGTTTAACCCGAAAAGTCTCAGCGGAAATACGTAACACAAAATTTCTTTTATTAAAAACCTTCAACATGATTGAAAGTCCTTTCTATAATGAGTCTTTAACGATAATTACATTATTCGTTTCATTTAATACATAAAACATATCATATATTTACTATCCGTTAGACCACACATTCCCATACAATCCGTGTTATGACTCAATTGTCTATCGCTTACGTCTCGTGATGACCATGACCCGTAAGTATGTGCAACCTGCATTCACCACATACGTTCACATTATTAGTATTTGAAGCATTATATAATATAAGTGTATAACTAAAAGATCACTTCACGTTTATTCTCATGTAGATTCCATCTAGTTATCCTTCTTAAATCGAACGTTTTATTCCAAAGTCTATCCTTCGATGAGCATGCAATAATATACCTGCACTTCATCTCATTCTCAAAACTATTCGGTTAACATCGTAAGTGTCACACCCTGACTTTTGCGGAAGCGTATGATGTGTGACTTGTTTAATACCATTGCATTCAATCATAATAAACAACTATATGATCAAAACGATGTTCATCCATTCATTAAGTTTAAAGTATTACAAACACCATTTATTTAAGCTTCAAACAGCACAACCTTCGACTAAGTTACAGATCAACAAAAGTGGATGACATCTAAACTTGGAATTTACTTCTAGAAACAACACCCGCGCCCAAGATCCAACTTGTTACCTGAAATACATGTAACTTTTGAAAACATCAACAAAAGTTGAGTGAGTTCATGCGTTTTGTATGCGTACTTACATACTTGTAAACTTTTGAGAGACTCTTTTGAAAACAGGTATGAAAAGCATTTATGAACAGATCAAATTAATGTTTTACAAGGACATTAAAACATGTGAAGACATACGGAGCATTCGAAATGAGTAGGCTTATACCCTCGTCGATTCCCTCGACTATGTCGAATTCCCCTTCGACTATGTCAATTTACCTTGACTATGTCAATTTTACCCTTGACCGTTGTCGATTTACCTCGACCGGGACACCGAAGCACTCAAGTGGTCACTTAAGGACCATGAGTGGGGCTCGGCCGTACCCGTTAGATATAAACTTCGTCCCTAATTAAGAGTTATTGGCATTTCAATTTCAATCTATGCTCACATGATCTATAATTCATTTCATAGCTAATTCATACCATTTAAACATATGCAACATGTATTCCACTCCCGAGAGTTATAAATCCGAAAACAGTTAAGAGAATAGGGGGACATGAACTCACGGTTTTGCGTTCTTCAATCCGACGTAACTCAAGCTGCTACTAGTGTGCACGACTACCTACAACGTACTACGATCTATTAGACGAGCGGGTCGTGCCTTGACTTAGTATTCATTAGTGTCTTTGAGTTACGTTTCTTTGTGTCCTTAATATTATTCCAAGTTATATAATTATTTATTAAAATAATAAATATCTTAACTTCAATTATATTTATTAAATTTTGGAATAATTGTTAAAACAATATAATTTAACTTGATACATTTCAAGTATTTATACATGTATTTCCTTCCCAAGGATGGGTGTATTTGTATTCTTATACTTGTATATTTTTGCCATGTATTGGTGTCGTGTTCCGGAGTGTATTTATACGTACAAGAATACGTATTTTCTTGTAATTGTTAAGTATTCTTATACTTAATTCTATATTAATTTTTCCGGAATAATATTTCTAATAAAAATCACATCAATATATATTTCCAAAATATATATTTTAAGAAATATCACTTAGAAAAATTATTCATAATTTTTCCCTTGGCAAAAATATTTATAAGTCTCAAAAATAATATATTTCCAAGTCTAACTTAGAGAATATATATAAATCCATTTTTTCTTCCAAATAAACAATATATTTCATGTTTATTTAAGAAAATATATATTTCTTTCAAAATTAATATATCTTCTAATAATTCCAATAGAATATATATATTTTTATTTGCCCAAAAATAATATATTTTCTCTTTGTAAAAAATATGATATATATTGTAATAAATGTAAAAATCATATTTTTGTTCTCTTGGTGTCCAAAATATTATTTACCAAAAATATACTTGGGAATAAGTTTTCCGAAATATTTTTGTGAGTTATATTCCTTTGTTCGATTTCACCAATATTTTGTGTATTCATTCTCTTGGAATTTTGGTAATATTTTGGATTGTAATTTCTTGGTATTTTGGTGAGTTATATTATTTTAAGTCCTAAAAAATATAACTAATACACATAATATACAAATAATCACACACATGGTGACATCAAAATATGTATTTCCCAAATACATATTTAGTCACTTTTATTTACAAAAACCAACTCCAATATTTATAATCTTGTAACAAAAATTATGGCAAACTTTATTATAAAAACCGTGGTTAAAAATATACTTGTAAATAATTGTTTAAAAATATTTTTCTAAGTGTTTGATTTCTAGAAAATTTTTTCCATAGTTTCCCCTTTAAAAATGGAGGTTTCCATGCTTTCAAAGCGTATCATTTTCTTTTAAAATCATCATCAATCTTCAACAAATAATTCAACACTTACCATGTGCCAAAAATATGAAATTTACACTATGTCATGAACTTGAAACTTTGTAAAAATTTGTAGTAACTTCATATATTATTTAGTAGGTTTAGTTATCCTTAAAAACATGAATTATAGTTTATAAAACTCATTCTTGAAGATTTTAGTTCTTCACAACTTGTTTGAAGATTTTCTAAAAATATTTCTTCTTGTATTTTTCTTGTTGACAATATGTTTCTAGCTTTGATTTAACACTTAAAACATGTTTACTTCCTTTAAACACCATGATCATGTTAAATCTTGTAATAAACTTTAGTTTCTTGAAAATATTATTCTTGAAATCTTTTATTTTCAAGACTTATAACTTGTAGAAATAATCATCATACACTAAAACAAGTTTATTTTCAAGTTCATGATTTACATAAAGGATAATCATTACAAATTTCTCAAGATCTATCCTTACACTTGCTAGATCATGTGTTTAATCATCATCTAGCAAGCTTCATATGGTGATCTACACCATAACACAAGAAATCAACAAACAAGCTCAATACATACACTAGAACAACTTGATCTTCATGTTTTAGAGCTTTATGTTAATGTTCATCTTTATGTTTCTTGAGATTCTTTAGTTTACCAAGTTACTTCATACTTTAACCACTAAAATTATGAGTAAAAACAAGATCAAAGAAGCTTACTACTAGCATTATGGCTAGGGAAGAACAAGATGAAGATGAAGTGGTTAAAAGCACTAGCAAGAGGTCCTTCAACTTCCGAGGGTTCCTAGCTTCCTTATATTGCTTCTTACACCTCTAAATCACCTTGGATTGCTAGGAAATGAAGTGAAAGAGACAGATTGATGTGGGTGTGTGTGTGCCGTGAACAAGAGAAGAGAAAGAGAAGGCTTTGGTGTTGAAGTTTTGTGAATGGAATGAATGAGAAAGTTCTTGGTTTTTAATTAGTAACTTTCCAACATTTAGGAGGTATAAAGTATCATATGTTGGGATATTCCTCAACAATATCTAATAAAATATACAAGAAAATCCCAAGTGGGACCCACCCTTGTAACCGGCCATAGAGGGGGGGGGGGGTTCTTGTTGAGTTTCAATCACTAGTTAAGCTTAATAGTTAGATTTCAAGTATAAAGTTTAGGGTTATGTGTGTTATATGTTTATAGGATGTGTTATGATGTTTGGTGACCATAACTGGCTTTGTGATACTAAAACAATGCTTCTAGTAAGAATTTGATGTTTCGGGTAGGGTCCGGTTGTTCGTTTCGTTACTGTTCGTTAAAGTGCTAAATTGCGCAGTTTAGTGTGCTTTATGTAGTCTTTTATGACAGTTTCAGTTCCTGACACTTAGGAAAGTATTCTGGACCATTAAACCACTTTTCTGCATTATATTTAGATGTTAAATTGCTGAAAATTGCTGAATTTGTTTATTTTCTGCAGAATTTTGCAGTTTTAGTGTGTTTCTGGCACTTTCCGGTACCTATGTTATCACTAGGAAGGCAGTTTTGTATTCTCTACTTTCCTACACACTATACTAGTGTAACCCTTGGTCCTGAGGCTTATTTGGTGTCTTAACATCATGTCTGTATAAGTACTGAACTCTCGTTAGTACTTCTAGTTTGTCTGAAAACTGTGCCAACTCTTCTCTGTGCATTAATAGAACTATATTGTGTTGCATGTAGTAGTGATAAAAGTCTTGCAACATGAAATGCCATTGTATGTACATAACAATATTCAGAAATTCATTCATCTTGTAAACTAGATCATGCACGGTCATTAAAGCACAGATTATTGTTTAATTATTATACGGAATGCATGGAAAAGTGCCAGTTGTCACAGTAAGTCCTTGTATATTAACACCATATTTATCTTCGTATGAGTCTCATTCATTGGAAACGTATGATGTAATAACTCATGTACAAAACATCTAAATCAATTCTTTCGTGTATGAAAAACTTACTACGAACATGCAAACCTCCCTACCCAAAACTCTTACATACGTCTTACATGCTTCCATAACCGTTAAAAAAAATCCTAAACACAACATCCACACGTAAATTCTCATACATACTAGTCTATACGTATAATAGTATCTAATCACATTTAGCTATGGTTTCTACATTACACTACATCATGTACATGCAACAAAATCTTTCTTATAAGACTTAGCCATATCATAGCAAAACCACATTTCCATATCTTAGTATACAAACAACGTCTTCGTACATGTTCCCATAGTATCTGTTCTCACCCGAACCTCACAAAAACATGATAAAAGGCTTGGGATACCTTCGGGAAGCTTATCGGGGCCTTAGAAGCAAGGAAAAGTGAGAAAAATGGGAAAAACGAGATTTCGACATCGATCCTACGTAGACAGCAAGATAGTACATCGGCGACAAAAGGGTTTGGCGTCGCCGACGCACTGCCTGGCGTCACTGACGCCCCTTCTGCAACATAAAGCTGATTCCATTGTTTTGTTCGTTCTGCCCTCTTATCGTATATTCATGAAGTTCGAAGACGTGTAATATCACTTCTTAAGCCCCCTATCCATCTAATACCAAATCCCGAAGATCAAACCAACTACCATAACTCGATAAGTTACTTTCTATGTTTAACCCGTTTGATCTCACCAAGCATTTTCCATTACATTTGAACTATGAGCAACTTAGTATAACATTTCTCACTCATTTACTTACATCTCATACCCATTCCTATATTACTTCCAATATTCATGCAACAACTTCATTTTTATAGTAAGAAGTGAGTTTCAGAATTCACTTACCTCGAGTGCCCATTTTGTACATGCTTCCTCATATCCTTTCCATTAGCCTTCCATCCTTTCCCCCACCTTGACATGATCCTATACTTTCATGTCATCATTTTCATAACTTGTTAGTTTGCATGTTTATCCATATTGATAATCATTTCAAATTCTTAGTTGCATTACTTTCATTAGTCAATCATTCACTAATATGCATAGCTTAATTCACTAAAAATAGGTTGTTTTCGGACATCGGTTTACTGTACTTACGAGCTTGAAAAAATTACAATCTTTTTATGTGACATGCCACTAGGAGGGTTTATCCTTGTGTTAAATTTTTAGACTCTAACTCTCTACCAAAAATTTATAAAAAATCATTTACTAAGCAGCAATCAGATTCATCACTTTCTGACTGCAGCCCATGGATAAATTCATTTAAAAATCCTCGATTATCCAATTGACATAATTCCAGTTCGAGATTTTTATTACCTCCTGAAGCTACCTACAGTAAAAATTTGAGATCATAAATCAATTCCTAAATTGAGTTATGACATTCATAATGGGTTACAAATTCTTCCAGAAAATGCAGCCAGAACATTCGATACGGAAAAATTCATAAAACGTTCAATTTTCGTCGAAAAAATGCAATTCCAGTTGGGTTCGAAAGGTTTTTCCTGGAAGTTCATCATGAACTCAATAAACATCAGTTGTGACATATTTGACCCGGTTACATCCGATTAAATTTGGCTGTAACTTTCTGGACATATTCTGTTTCATCACCCCTTGATCCCAACTACACAATCAACTAATTGCATTAGGTGTGCCATATCCATATGCATAGAGTACAAGCTCCTAATGCACGCTTCTACCATATCATACTAACAAATTAAATTTCCACATGAACTCAATCTAAAACGCACTTCACATTTTAGTTTGCTAACAATTACAACGTTATCACTTTCTATACATATACCCGCAACTTGCATACAATTCTGTTAGTGCATTCATCTTTCGTCTTCGTCTTATGTCAACTTTTCGGTTTGTTGCGGTTCAGAACAAGAATGATGTCATCATTCTTAATGATGACATCATCTAAATGACATCATCTATGACATCATGTGAAGATAACATGCACAAATGATATCAGTTTGCATGATTCGCTAGAAGACAAAATATTGTAAATATATTTGTTGATTTCGCTCATTCGTACAAAAAGGTGATTTCGCTTATTTGGAAATTGGTGATTTCGCTCATATGGACATGTGGTCCTTGGAGCGAAATCTCATGCACTATATATATGTGCTCATAAGCGAAATCATGTAGGCAGTCCATGAATTCCATGCCGAAGCTCTGCCGGTGTGAAGATCGATTGTAATCAAACGTCTATTCAATACAATCAGTGAATTAAGTGAAGATAAAGTTGTTTCTATCTTTGTTTCTTAGTTTCCGCCTCTGAAACGAAGTTAAACTCCTCTGAACGACTCGTTCGGGTCGGTATACGATCCTACAATTGGTATCAGAGCCAGTTGGAGAAGTTTTGCAGATTACAGCCTTAATTCATTGAGATTTCTATCTTCTACACCTTCTTTCATCAGTTCAACAAGTTTTAACGGTCAAAATTGGATCAAAATTTCACAGATTGTTTAAAATTGGACATAGACAAATCCCTGAAAGTTTGACACTGAAATTCGGACTAAAAATGGACTAAAATTGGATCCGATTAGGTTTCGTTTATTCGTACATTCTGTAATTTCGTTCATTTGAACAGACTGATTTCGCTCCAGTGACACAATCTCATAGGTTTCGCTCATTTGAACATAAGGTTTCGCTCTTAGGTCCACCAGGATCCCTGATTTCGCTCATAGTGTCGGTAAAGTCAGATTGCATGTGAACTTGTGCGCATGTGATTATATCAGATTTGCATGTGAAGATATATATCGATTCATGTGATATTATCATACCGAGGTCTCGTAAATTGAAGTTCAGATTGCATGGTGTGATAAAATTTGTCGGGCATTTAATTAGTGAAAAAAGATAAGTTGTCGGTTTAGTGGATTTGAGGTCCAATCAATTTTAAAATCAAAGTTCTCGACCCAATCATTCTTTAAATTGATTCAGACTTGTAGTGCAGCCCAATTATAATTTGACAACAAAATCGATTGTCGGACTTTATATGTGAAAGCATGTGATTTCATCTTGTGAGCATTAATTGTTGTCAGTCATTTAGAAAGTCAATGATATTAGATTGCATGTGCTGATTAAGTATGAAGTGTGGATGTGATATGTTTGTTTGCATGTGATAATAGATAAAGGTGTAAATTTGCATGAGATAATGAATTGATAGACAAAGTTCATTAGTTTCTGTTGTGTTGTATCATGAATCAAGTGGTGGGGCGAGCAAATCATCACCCTTTTCAGTGGTGATATCATTTCAATTAGTTGGTTTCCCTTCAGGTTGTATTTGAAACAAGTCGAAAAATGTTTGACGAAACAGAAAACTATTATTTTGAGAAATTTAATGATTGGCATCGAGGGTTTATAGATGATAGTTATAGAAATGTGAAGAAGGTTGGTTGGGAGAAAAGGTTTAAAAACTTTGTATGTTTGAAAAATGAAAATTTGGATGATCTAGCAAACCGATATACAGTCTTAATTGAATATTTGAAAGAACATGAGATAAGACTGTCAGATACTGAAAAAGTATCAAAGTTTGCTGATGCATTACCAATAGAGTGGGAAGATTGTTTGGAAAATCTAAAAAAGGATTCTAGTTTTTCAAAGCTATATCTAAAAGATTTTATCAACAAACTTAAAAAGTATAAATCTGAAAGTGACATGAAAAAGAAAGAGTTGATAAATGAAATTGAAAAGAATTTGATGAAAATGGGTTTGAATGTGATTCTTGAAATGAAAAGAAGAATTAATGTATGTCTTGCTGCAAAAAGTAATTTGATATACAATAACAAGAGGGGTTGTTACATTGATGAGAATGCGAATCCTATTAATTTCGTTAAAAAGTTTTTGTGCAGGAACATACAAGATAGAAGAAAAAGAAGTTCCAAAGAAGAAAAAATTTGTGAAGATTGAATCTTCGGATTCGGAATCAGGACGGAATCAGGATGTTCAAAATGTGATAAATTTGAAGTTGACAATGCCAAACTCTTGAAGGACGTGGAAAGTTTGACATTTGAACTTAAGAATTTGAAGGATTTGAAGCAATCTGATGATCAACAGAGTCTTGTCTTGCAGGAAAATTTTGAGAAGTTGAAATCAGAAAATGATAAACTATTAAATAATTTGAACAGTTTGACATTGAGAAACGAGATTTTGAAAGAAAAGGAAAAAGAATTTGAAAATGAAAAATTGAAATTTGAAAAAGATTTTCAAAGTCAAATGAAGATTTTAGAAGATGAGAAATCTGCTATTTTTAAAAATAATCTTGAAAAACAGATTGAAATAAACTCTCATCTTCAGAAAATCATTCGACTTGAAAATGAAGCTGAAAAAGCTCGGATTAAAATCAAAGAGCTTGAAGAGAAATTGAAACGTTTTGAGACTTCGTCATCAACACCAGATTATCCCTGTCCAAAACCGATCAATTCTGTTCTAATAAGTGACAATGTCACAAACTTTGACAATGTCAAAGTTGAAGATTGTGATGAGAAAACTGATGATGATGAGAAAAAGAAAACATTTTTGAAATTAAAAGAAATGTTTAAAGAAACTGTTTTACATTCGACTGAGAAAGGTGAATGCTCAAAGCAAAAACCTGTAAAGAAGAATGTGGAACAAAAACAAAAAGATAAAAAGCCGAAGAATCTTCAAAAAGAAAATAAAAGCTCATCAGTTCAATCATCCAATCGTGATAAAAAATCACAAAAATTGGAAAATCAAAACTCAAAAAATGTTGGAAATAAGTGGTGTAGGTCAGACCACAGTGCTCAAAAGTCAAATCCAGCAATCAAATGGAAAAAGGAATATCACCAAGCCAAATAGTGCTTTGATTTGAGCATTTGGGCTGAAAATGGTGATTGGTACGATAACAGAGTGTGTTACCAATGTGGTTATCAAGGATACATTGCTGTTAACTGCCAAGGTTGGAGTTATGAGACGAGGAGATGCTTTAACTGAAACATCAGAGGCCATATTGCTAGAGATTGCTTAATGAGATCAATGAGAAGATCGAGGGTTGAATCTCAGAATCAGGTGAAGAAACCAGTCAATGTCAAGCCCAAAGAACAGAAGGTTCAAGAACCTAAAGTTCAAGAAAAGAAAGTGAAGCTTTCACAGGGGCAAAAAGACAGACTGAGGAAGAAGAGGAAGAAAGCGAGAGAATATCTCGAAAGGATTTTGTCCTCGGGTTCACCGGATAGATCGAATAAGAGTTCTGATGAATCAACTCCCTCGACTGCAAAGTCAAGCAAAACAAATTCATCAGATACAAATCTGAGGACGAAAAAGGAAAAGAAGAAGGTGAAAATTGGTGGCGATGAATTTGTTTCTTCGGAAACAAAGGAGCCACATGTTGGCGATGAATCTGGCTCCTCAAAGTCAGACAAGCCACGTTCAGGAGATGAATCTTGTGTGGTAAAGCCAGAAGAGCCATGTGTTGAGGTAAAAAATGAGAATTCTGGTTTAACAATGGATTATGCAAATTTTCCACCATTGTTGAACAAGAATTCAAAATCACCCAAGGACCGTCAGGCTTGGGTGAATCTGTTTAAATGAAAAAACTGACTTGCCGGAGTTCCCAGGTTGGTAAGCGTGGAACATGAATCGGCACATTTCTTGAGAAATTCACGAAAGTGATTTCGATTTAAAAGTGGTAAATCAGGGACATTAAATTGTACTTGATTTTCTACAAGTGATGTTTGTGGTTTGATCTTACAAATGTTAGTTTTTACAAGTGGTTGAAAGAACAAGGTGATGAAACCCCATGTTTGAGAAATGACTTATAAAACTAATTTTCCAGAAAAACCATTTTGATTAAAACAAACTTAAGTGTTTTGAAATCACTATGGGAAAATGTTTTGTTGTCAGGGGGAGTTCTGATTGTTCATGCCAAGTGAATGGAGAATTGAAGTGATTCTCATCATGTTGTCACGTTTCTTGTACAACTTGTTTTTCAAATTTTCCCAGAAAATCAAAATTGAGACATATTTTGATTTTAGGGGGAGTAAAAATTTTAGAAAAATTAGAAAATTTGAAAATGTCAAAAACATTAAAAAATGCAAAAATGAGTTTTTGTGTGAAAAAGAGGAAATGATAGTAGATCAGTTAAACTGTCACAACATGCTAAAGAAATGGAAAGATAAAATGTGATAAACGGTCTCACTAAAGATGTGACGATAGGCTCTAGTTCTAGTGGGAAACATGATTGAAAGCATAGTACTTAGTTTTTGTCCTTCTTGATTGTGTACCTACTCGGTAATCGCTGATTGTCGAAAGACATAAAACTGGTTAAGTTTGTGAACTTTCACAACTTTGCTGAAAAGTCGCTGTGATTGTGCATTTCATTTTGCAAAGATTTAAACTTTTCTTATTTCTTTATTTTGTTTAAGCATCGGACATTCTCTGCGTATACGTGAGTATCGACCTGGATGTTGTTGCCTAAACGTTCTGCTTTATTTTCTTTGGTGTTTCGTTTAAGCTTTGGATCACCTCTGCGTATACGGGAGTATCGACCTGGTGGTTAAAGCCTAAACAACTTCAACTTGTTTTATTTTTCTTATTTTGTTTAAACATTGGACTTTCTCTGCGTATATGGAAGTATCGACCTGATTGTTAATGTTTAAACATTCTGCTTTGTTTTCGCACAAATCACAGTTGATAAAAGTTTAAAGGCATTATTTGAGTCAGTGTATTGCATGATGAGGGGATATGCTGAGATCGTGGGATCCCTAAGAATTTAGTGCTATCTAAATATACCTTAACGTATCGGGAAGCATTTCGAAAGTTTTTAGATTGAGTTTAAGTGGACAACAATATCGTCAATCCATGTGAATCGTTTAGAACTTAAAATGTTTAAAGCTTAACGGTGCTTGTGATTGGTCACATAAACTGATATGATCCTCTTACACAAGCTCACAAAAATAGTGTTTGTAAATATTTCTTTACTGCATTTCATATTATTCAAAAATCCCAAAAAGATTTTAGTGTGTTTTAGCATAAGTTTTGAAAAATAAAAAAAGATTTTCGACAACTGATGTTGATGAGCTGATTTTCAAAATTCCAAGTGCTACACAAGATGAACTGGTTTGGGAGTGTGTGTACTGAATTGAAAATTTTTGATTTAAGAAAGAAATTAAGTTTAGTTAATCAGGGTCATTAATTTGAACTTGATGTAACTATTTCTAATAAGTTTTTCTTATTGATTTAAGTAAAAACTTATGTTTTAATGAGAATTGTGTAGGTGATGAGCTTAAACAGAAATAAAGCCAGGGATTGATCTCAAGGTGATAGCTAATTCCAGATGGCGATCCCATCATGATGAGAGGGGGAGTCTGACGAGGTTAGAGCCAAAGAGAAGATTTTGGTATATGCTAAGAAAGAAAAAAGACTGATAAAGACTGAAGATGCAAAGACTCGACACTTAAGACTCGTCAACATCTGAGGGGGAGTCTGTTAGTGCATTCATCTGTCGTCTTCGTCTTATGTCGAGTTTTCGGTTTGTTGCGGTTCGGAACAAGAATGATGTCATCATTCTTAATGATGACATCATCTAAATGATATCATCTATGACATCATGTGAAGATAACATGCACAAATGATATCAGTTTGCATGATTCGCTAGAAGACAAAATATTGTAAATATATTTGTTGATTTCGCTCATTCGTACAAAAAGGTGATTTTGCTTATTTGGAAATTGGTGATTTCGCTCATATGGACATGTGGTCCTTGGAGCGAAATCTCATGCACTATATATATGTGCTCATAAGCGAAATCATGTAGGCAGTCCATGAATTCCATGACGAAGCTCTGCCGGTGTGAAGATCGATTGTAATCAAACGTCTATTCAATACAATCAGTGAATTAAGTGAAGATAAAGCTGTTTCTATCTTTGTTTCTTAGTTTCCGCCTCTGAAACGAAGTTAAACTCCTCTGAACGACTCGTTCGGGTCGGTATACGATCCTACAAATTCCACTTAAAATTGTCACTTAGGCATTTCATCAAGCACTTGATGTGCGTACCACAATTAAGGGATAATGTACAAGTATGTCATGCCTAATCTTCCTAGTTCATACACAATTCATCAATTCTTCTTACTAGTCAACAAGTATCATTCACACATAAACATCAACATAGCAAAATCTCTAGTTCATCCAACTCATTCATATTAAATCACAAACCATCAAAACCCAAGTTCTTAAACATGGGCTCTTTCATTAAAACTCCTAATTGGGATGATTAAATCATTATTAACAGTATATTAAGTGCATCTAAACCCAAGTTCAACCATTCCTTTATTCCAATTTACCCAATTAAGAGTAATTCATCAAAATCCATTAGAATTTCAACTAGGAAGGTTTTAAGAGATAAATTTTGTTACTTACATGATGATTTGAACGTGATTAACACTTTGAAACTCATGGATTACACATGCAAACTTTCGAATTTATCTTATTCCTCTTCCTAGATTGATTCTCAAGAACACACACACACACACACACACACACTATGTGTGTGTGTCGACACATACTTCTGCCCAAAATGGATTCTCCCCTTTTCTCCATGTTTTAATTAAAACATTTTCCACTTGCCCCCTTTTAGCCCTTTTAGTTTTGATTGTTATTTGTTTAGTCACAAAACTTTATTACTAATATCTAACTTGTATTTATAACCAAGTTAACTAAGTTAGTTACCTCAATATCACACTGTGTAAAAGAAATCATGCTTGTAATTTAACATTCGGGTTTTTGGGGCGTTACAATGGATAGGGTCAGAGCCTTTGTTAGGGGAAAAGACACAGGCAGCAAGGCCAAGGAGCTGGATCTAGCCTCCAGAAAAGCCATCCCGACTCTCAAATCCCAGGAGAAAGGTACCTTCTACACTCGAAAACCTGTATTTGATAAGTTACAGCATGATAGGCCGAGACTGGCATATTCCCCCTATAAGCCCCGAGGCAGGGGGCCAGCTCCCTATTGTGATAGTTTTACCCCCGTGACCAAAACCTCAAGTGAGATATTGGCCACGGAGAGGGTCAAGAACTCCTTTCCAAAGCCCCTTCCCATCAAACCAGGGCCGAAGGCTCACCCTAACTAGTATTGCGAATTTCACAAAGGCTTTGGCCACAAAATAGACGACTGTATGTACCTGGATAGAGAAATAGAATCGGTAGTAAAAACAGGGAAGTTGTCTCATTTAGTGAAGGAAATTAAGGAAGGGGGGGGGGGGGGGACAGGAAAGGAAGAGACGCCAGGGGAGGAGAGCCAGAGAGGGGAAATATGGACATGATCAGAAGGAGGGAAGAGTATGACCCGAAAAGGATCGTCAAGGCTCGGGTATTGGGCCCATCAAGCTGCATGAGGGCTCCAATACTAATGCCCCACTTGGAAGAACATGAGGTACAAAGACTCCCCCTTAACATTTCTGCTATAATAGCTGGCCACAAGGTGGCCCGGATACATGTAGACGGAGGGAGTGGGGTAGAAGTGATTTATGAACATTGTTTCCTAAGGTTCGATGGAGACGTATGGGACAGGTTGGAGGAGGATTCCATACCCTTGATGGGTTTTAACAACAGTGTCTCACACCCCCTGGGGAAGATCAGGCTCCCCTTGTCGGTGGGGGTGGGAGATCGGGTACAAACTATAGAGCTAACTTTCATGGTGGTCCAAGCCACTTCCAAGTATAATGCAATCTTAGGCAGACCAGGGATTGGCAATTTTTAGGCTAAGCTTCAACCCCTCACAGAGCCTTAGTATTTTAGACTCCTTCAGGGCTAGCATGGCTAAAGTCCTCCTACGAAGTGGTGTCATCAATCTCAGAGGGAGAAGCCGAGGGAAAGTCACGGGAAGAAGGAATAGAGGAATGGGCTCTTAGTGAAAGGTTCCCGGAGCAAACAATAAAGGTAGGGAAGCATTTGAGTGACAAGTGCAAAAGTGCACTCAAAGTGTTATTTCCCCTCAACATAGACGTCTTTGCATTCCAGCATGGGGATATGCCCGGGATCCCCCGGAGCTTGACAGAACACAGGCTCAATATCCACAGCTGGGTAAGACATGTTAAACAAAACAAACGGAGTATGGGCCCAAACAAGAGAAGGGACACCTGCGAAGATACAAGAAAACTCCTCAGGGTTGGGATAGTCAGAGAGGTTAGATACCCCTCATGTATAGCCACTCCAGTCATGGTTAGTAAGAAGGACGGGGGATGGAGAATATGCATAGATTACAAGGATTTAAACAAGGCTTACCCCAAGGACTGTTATTCACTCCCGGAGATAGACGTCCAGATTGATTCCCTAGCCCAGTACCCTTGGAAATGTTTCTTGGACGCATACAAGGGCTATCAACAGATACAAATGTCATTGGAAGATGAAGAAAAAACCGCATTTGTGACAGACGAGGGAAACTTCTTCTATACCAAGATGCCCTTTGGGCTGAAGAACGCTGGAGCTATATACCAAAGGTTCATGAATACCTTATTCAGAGAGCAGTGGGGGAGAAACCTAGAGGTGTATGTGGCCAACATTGTCATAAAAAGCCTCACGAAGATGGCTATACTGAACGATGTAGCAGAAACAGTCAGAACCATGCAGGAAGTAAACATGAAGCTGAACCCTGGGAAGTGCTATTTTGGAGTTGAAGAGGGGCAATTCCTAGGAGTGGTGGTTACTAAGGGGGGGGGGGGGGGATCAAGGTGAATCCCAAAAAAAACACAAGCGGTGGCTGAGATGCCATCCCCCATGTCCTTGAAGGACCTCCAGCAGCTGAACGGCAGATTGATAGCACTCAATCGTTTTTATCAAAAGTTGTTGATAAGACCCTGTCCTTCATGAAAGTTTTGAAGGACTGTCTCCAGAAGAACAAGTTTAGATGGACTCTAGAGGCCGAGGTGGCCTTCCAAGATATGAAAGAACACATATGCAAGCTTCCAACCTTGGCCACTCCTGTATCGGGGGAGGACCTGTTGCTATACTTGTTAGCATCCAAGACTACAATCAGTGATGTGATGTTGGTAGAAAGTGGAGAAAAGCAGATCTCTATATACTTCATTAGAACGACGCTCAAAGGTCCGGAGGAGCGGTACATGCCACTAGAAAAGCCAACCTTGGCACTGGTGTTTGCCTCCCGAAGACTTAGGAGGTACTTCCAAGCTCATAAGATTGCCCTGTTGATGGATCAACCCCTTCAGAAAGTACTGAGGAGACCTGAACTCTCTGGTCGACTGGCTAAATAGTCTGTAGAATTGGGGGAACATGCCCTAGAATACAGGGCATGGACTTCGGTAAAGGGTCAAGTGTTGACGGATTTCTTGGCAGAAGTCCCGGAGGAAGAAGAAAAGGAGCTCCTCAAATGGAAGAAACTGGAAGAGGAGGAGAAAAAGAAAGAAGAGGAGGCGGTATGGAAGTTGTATACTGACGCGGCTTCGAGTGAAGAAGGGAACAGAGCAGGGATTACCCTTGTGAGCCCTAAGGGAATCGAGATAACCTATGCCATCCGGCTGGACTTTGATAATACCAACAACACAGCCGAGTACGAGGCACTCTTGGTAGGGTTAAGGTTAGCTAGGAAGATGAAGGCAAGGCACGTGGAGGCCAACATGGATTCCCAGCTAGTTGTAAAGCAGTACAATGGGGAATACGATGCAAAAGACAGCTCCGTGGCTCAATGTGACCAGAGTGAAGGAACTAGTCCAAACCTTCGATAGCTTTAAGCTGGAATATGTCCCCCGGGGAAAGAATAGAAAGGCAGATGCACTCAGCAAGCTGGCCTCGGTGGTGTTCGACCACCTTTCCAGAGAGGTAAAAGTGGAGGTTTTGACCTCTCCCTCAATCATGAATGAAGAAGTAGCAGCAATTGATAGGACTGGGGAATCCTGGATGACCCCCATTATAAATTTTCTAAAGGACGAGGTCCTCCCAAAAGGGGAATGGCCAGCCCGGAAGGTAAGGGTAAAGGCTCTACAATACGAACTCATAGACGAGGAACTCTACCGAAGGTCATACCTAAGCCCCGCCCTAAAATGTGTGGATGAGGAAGAAGCAAAGTATGTGATACAAGAGATACCTGAGGGAATTTGTGGTATGCACTCGAGGCTGAAAACTGTCATAGAAAAGGCAGTGAACGTAGGGTTTTACTGGCATCGAATGTATGAAACAACTTTGGAGGAGATCAAAAAATGTGATAATTGTCAAATCCATGCTCCCATGACCCATCGCCATACACACCCCATGGTCCAGGACTCAACATCTTGGCCGTTCCAAAAGTGGGCCATAGACATAATAGGACCATTCTTGAAGGGCCCGGGTGGGGTTAAGTTCGCCGTGTAGCCATTGACCACTTCACAAAGTGGGTTGAGGCAAAGCCCTTGGCAAAAATCAATGGAGAGCAAATGAAGAGATTCGTCTTAGATAACATCGTCTGTCGATTTGGAATACCAATGGAGTTGGTTAGTAACAATGGCGTCAAGTTTGCAGGAAAACCCTTCAAGCCCTGGTGTGAACAGATGCACATTCAGCAGGTTTTCACGTCAGTCACTCACACCCAAAGCAACGGGCTAGTAGAAAGGGCCAACCAAAGTGTAATCCGGGGGATGAAGGGAAGATTAGGACGAAAATAGAAAGGCTGGCTAGAAGAATTGCCATTTGTCCTTTGGGCCTATAGGATAAATCCCAAGGTCTACAACGGGGAAACCCACTTCAGTCTAACTTATGGGATGGAGGCAGTAATCTCCGTTGAGATAGGTTCACCCACAGCCAGGATGAAGCTACGGGACGCTGAGAATGAGCAGGACCTGCGGATGAATCTCAACCTCCTTGAGGAAAGGAGGGAGATTGCTGAAGTAAGGGAAGCCAAGTACAAAAAACAGATAGGAAGGTCCTACAATGCTAGGATGAAGAAGCTCAACCTAGTTCCCGGAGACCTGGTCCTGAGGGCCAACGAGGCTAGTTTACAAGAGAGCATCAGGAAGCTGGGACCCAAATGGGAAGGACCATATAGGGTCGTATGGGCCAACGGCAAGGGAACATGCAAACTGGAAACGCTTCAAGGTAAGGAAATCCCTAGGACTTGGAATCTTATGGAGCTATGAAAATATTTTGTGTAAAGAACAACTCTCCTGAAGAAAGGCGTGAGAGACGGCCTGAGGGCCACTTTTGTAAAATGACTCATGGCTAAGTCCCTTCTTTTTTTTTCTTTTTTTAAGACTATGTACTGGGGATTCCCTTCCCCCAACACTTTTGGTAATGAATGATTTTCCTTTTGAAAATTGTTCCAACACCTCCAGACTATTAAAGAACACAGTCCAATGAACAGGTAATGCACTAAGGCAGTGTGCCTGATAACTACGAATCCCAAAAAAAAAAACAAGAATAGTTAATGACATACACACGTGTACATCAGTATAGCAGACATACTGATCAAAAAGCCCAGCCGTGGGGCAGGACGAAAGCAACTCGTCCAAGGGAAACAAACAATGGTTTGTTGCTATGAGCAACAATTACAAACTTGTTTAAAACTACAAATGACACAAATTTGAAAAAGAACTACAAATTGGGTGTACAAAAACTCACTAGAAAATTTGTAAACAAAGCTGCAAATTAAGTGTAGAAAAACACACTTGAAAATTTGTAAACAAAGCTACAAATTGGGTGTACAAAAACACACTAGAAAATTTGTAAACAAAGCTACAAATTAAGTGTAGAAAAACACACCTGAAAATTTGTAAACAAAGCTACAAATTGAGTGTACAAGAACACACTAGAAATTTTGTAAATAAACTACAAACAAGACATGTGCAAACACACACTACAAGGAAAATTTGTAAAACAAACTACAAGTAACAGACTACTCTTCCCTGGCAACCCTTGGGAAAGATGTGGCTCTGAAGACAAAAGAGGGATGCAACGGTCAACTCCTCCCGAGCCATCCATGCTGGGTCACAATTGCAAGTAACCCATGCAAAAGAGATAGAAACATACAACAACCAGGAGGAGATACACAGGCACCCCAAGAGCATGTAAAACAACCAAGCATGACAAATCTTAACATAGCCAGGCATAAAGGAGGCCCCAACACAAAGGCCCCCCAGCCAAAAGGATAAAAGTGTTCAAGGTGCAACTTGTTTAAGTGTTTAATACAACCATATCGAAGACCATTGTTTTAAAAGGCGATCACGGAGAATCCTCACCTGACAAGGACTTGGGCGAGGAAGGACCAGCAGGTGTGAGCAAGGATTTCAGCTCATCTAGGGACATCATCAGGTTGTAAGTAATTTTGGCAAGTAAGGCGGAGGTTTTCTCACTAAACTCCTTATCCAATTTGGTCAGTTGTTTCTTGGCCTTTGAATTGTAAAGGGGAGTCTCCTTCCTATTCAAACCCTAAGAAGAGTAGGAGTACCCGTCCTTCAGACCCGACTAGTAACTCGCGTCCCTATATGCCCTATACACCCTCTTGAGGCTGCCTTTAGATTCCTCGGATTGAGAAAAGGCAGAGAGCAAAAGCCCAAACCCTTGAGACAGAAGCCAATGGCGTTCTCTAGCTAACTTCTAGTTACCATCCATCGCCATCCCCTAATCAGCATACAAAGTCTCGACATCAGCACTAGAAACAGAGGCAGCCTCCTTATAATGCTTCATATTCGCAAGTAGGTTTTCTCTCTCCTCCAACCAAGCCCCCTGTTCTCGCTCCCAGGCCCTTTCCTTTTACTCCAGCAGTGCCCCAGCATTCTGGAAAAAGAAAAGTAGGTATTCATAAAAAAGGGGAAGGAGGGGGAGAAGAGACATTGCCACCTTCACCAAGAGCTTTCTTTCAGCATCAACCACTCGATACCGAAGTTTGGAAGCAACAGTCTAGGAGGTTTTTAACTCACTCAGCAACCCCTCGTTTATATCCCTCAGCTCGTTGACCCTTTGTAACATACCGCCCCCTGAAGAAACCCTCACAAATGGACATACAATATTGATCGTCAAAAAGTTTTGTGTACAGTGCAAAATTTATGAACCTGTGTGGGGGAGGGACGACATGATCCATAAAATAATGGGCAACATCAAGAGTCCGTACATATGTGGAGGAGGTTATCCTCCACTTAGGGACATAAGGGACAGGGAGCCCCTCAGCAAACAGGGGATCCAATGGAGAGCGAGAGTGAAGATCCTCAGACAACTTGAGTCTGCTAGTACCAATGGCCTGGAGGGGAGAAACTTCAACAGCAGGAGTAGTGGGGGCAACACTGGCCTCCGGGGCTTTACCCTTGGCCCAGGAGGAAGTAGGAGCAGCAGGAATCAGAATAGGGGCTTTAGAACTCCTCTGCTTCATCTACAAAAAAAAGAGGGGGATAAAGGACTGAATCATACATAAAATATAGGAAAAAGGAATGGTTAACTTAAAAGGAGAGGCTCACTGACAAGGCTTGATGAAGGCCTCAGGGTCTTCAAGTGTTTAGATAAAGAGCCCTTGGTATTAGTTGGGGGGGGGGGATTTCAGAAACAGCCCTGGACGCTGGAAAAGACTTCTGACCGCTTGCACTTCTAAGCCTCAAACAGATGTTTCGGGGCTTAGGGATTACCACCTTAGAACCAGCCTCTGGGTCTGCCTTGCGTTTCCGGGATAAACGACTATCTAAATCCTCATGCTCGTCGCTACTAAGGTCCTTCACCGGGGGGGGGGGATTCTGAGAACCCTTGGCCCTCTTTGAGGAATCTACCTGGGGGAGGGAGTCTTCTCCCCTTTCCTAGCAACGACAGAACTCCCAACATCAGGAGTTTTCCCTTCAAGAACGTTCCCCCATTTCCGGGATAACTACTGTAACACTTTTCTTGTTTTTAAAAGAATTTAACATAACTAAGCATTATGAAACCAAAACTTTGATTTACATGTCAATCATAGGAAAATTTTCATAGAGTTAACATTTTAGATGATTACTACTAGTTTAACAACCCCAAAACAAGTATTTAAGTGTTAACAACATAAACATTGTCTTAAACATATTTAACTAATCGCGGAAGCTTCAAAAGTTCGTGTTCTGTTCTTGTAATCGTGCTTGATTGCCATCCGGATTAAGTCCATCTTCACCTATGGTCAAAACCCAGCAATTGTTAGTTTTGACACCTCAAAATCGGTTAAATATAAGTTCTATTGCTCAAACAATTAAAAGAACAATGAAAATTCTGCAAATGGGGGCTGTCGCGCCCCACGACAGCTTTGAAGTAATCCTACGCGGCCCGCGACGGCTTTCGCGTCGCGCGATGGCTAGAGCAATTCAGCGTCGCGTAGCGCGACGACATGATTTCGGCAGTAGGTTCCTTGTTTGGTGCTGTAGATTTGCCCAGCAACAATATTTTTCATTTACAAACTTTAAACTATCATAACTTTCGACTCGAGCATCCGATTTAACTGATTCTTTTTCCTATGCGTCCGTAATAAAATTACCGACACATATATCTTAACCATTCAGCCAAAAATGGAATGTACTGTTGGAAACCAATAATATGCACAATGTATCCGTTTGACCCGTATAGTTTTTGCACTAATTTAACTAGTAACAACTTATGACGGGCGTATTTACCCCAATTTCCGAGGCTTACGACCACTGGCGTTTCATTACCACACTTATGGCTTCATGCTCTTGTGATCCGTCTTCGCCAAATGTCATTCAAAACAAAGTTTTATTACTACTAACCAATTATTTGACATGTTTGGCTCATTTACGGAATCCTCTGTTTCTAATGACTACCAAACGCTTCCTAGTCTATTTATGACTCATTAAACAAAATAGTGAACAATGTCACTTCAACTAATATCAACCTTTATACCAAAACACGATTATGAACGATTAACATATCTAATTTACATATTGTAACATAACAAGTTACATACCTTCAAAGCACGCCCTTCAAACGCAAGTCGCCACCGGCTTGTCCACTTGACGCTTCGGTATCTTTTCCTATAGAGTTCAATCACAACCCGTTTAGAATTATTTTCTTAACATATAACGCATAACTTGCCAAAATTTATAAATACGCGTTTTTAACCCAATTTTCCAGTTTTAAGCCTTCTTTGAGGCAATTTTTACAAACACTTTAAAGGCAGAATTTTATACACTTTATTATCATGTTCATGGCTTGTTATTTAGCCGATTTTAACATCAATTAACATGTTCATATCAATTTTCGCATTTACAACATCTGAATTTACTTACTAACATTCAAATTACACTAGAACAACTATCAATTTCTAGTGTTTAACATGTTCATACAAAGACCCACTTATCACCTTCAATGGTGATCATGAATTCACAAGAATTAGGCTTGATTTTATCATATACTTGTCTAGGGTTTACTCCTAGACACTACAATGTTCCTATTTCCTCCATGCAACAATCATACATCAACAATTTCTGAATTCTCTAAGTTAATCAAAATTTCAAGTAGTGATTTTCTATCAAATTTCACATACCTTATGGTTCCCTTGCAATGGAGATCACCAATTTATGCTCGGATTTCGTTTTGGAACTGATTTTAGCCTTGAATTTGTAAGATTAATGTGAGCTAGGGTTTGGTGAGGGTTTCTTGTCGCTCCCATACGATTTGTACGAGCCAGACACACTTATGTGTGTGTTTGGTGGATTTTTGTTATTAATATATATCAAATTTCACACTTGACAACTTTAGTCCCTCTATATTTGTTTTAAATTTATTTTAGGTGTTTAACCTACTCATAAATCATTATCTAACTAGGTTAGTGTTATTCCTAGTTAGTTTACTTTTGCTTGTTTACCGTTAACATATTTGTAATAAAAGATTTATATTTTCGGGGTGTTACAAGTCCACCCCCTTAAAAGGGTTTCATCCTCGAAACCGGAAATACGTACCAAATAATGCTGGGTAGAGGCGCCGCATATCCTCTTCGGACTCCCAGGTAGTGTCCGAACCTTTTCTATGCTCCCATTTGATCTTGACTTTATCAATTCTCTTATTTCGCAAGTCTTTAACCTTTCGATCTAGAATCTCTAATGGCTTTACTGCATAATTAAGGCTATTATCCACCTCGATATCATCGTAATGGATATAAGCTGTTTCCTTCGCTAGACATTTTCGCAGTTGTGACACATGAAACTTGCCATGTATTCCACTCAATTCTTCCGGTAACTCAAGGCGATACGCTACCTTACCGACCCGTTCAATGATTTTAAATGGCCCGATAAATCCCGGGCTTAGTTTCCCTCTCTTCCTGAATCGGATCACGCCCTTCCATGGGGAAACCTTTAACATAACCATGTCGCCTACCTGAAATTCAATCGGTTTTTGTCTTTTGTCGGCATAAGACTTTTGCCTATCTTGGGCCGCTTTCAAGTGAGCTCGCACCACTTCGATTTTCTCATTAGTGGCTTGGACAACTTCTTTATGGGCTAATTCACGTGGACCCACTTCACCCCAACACACCGGGGTTCTACATTTCCTACCATACAACATCTCATACGGGCCCATGCCGATGCTGGCGTGGTAACTGTTGTTATAAGAAAACTTTGCTAATGGCAGATACACATCCCAACTGCCCCCAAAATCGATAATACACGCCCTCAGCATATCCTCCAGGGTCTGTATTGTTCTTTCACTCTGTCCATCTGTCTAAGGATGGTATGCGGTGCTGAAAAATAGTTTTGTTCTCATCTGTTCTTGAAAATCTCTCCAGAAGTTTGAAGTAAACCGGGTATCTCTGTCTGACACAATGGATACCGGTACTCCGTGACGTGCCACTATCTCGTTTGTATATACCTCCGACATCTTTTCCGAAGTATATGTCTCACGTATAGGAATAAAGTGAGCACTCTTCTTCAGTCTATCCACGACCACCCATATAGCATCGAATCCCCGACTCGTCCTAGGCAGTTTGGTCAACATGTCCACAGTAATATGTTCCCATTTCTAAACCGGGATTTCCAACGGTTGTAGTTTTCCATATGGTTTCTAGTGTTCTGCCTTGACTTGTAAACAAGTCAAGCACTTCTCCACATACTTCACTACATCCCTCTTCATTCCAGGCCACCAATAGTTTTGCTTCAAATCATTGTACATCTTAGTTGCACCCGGATGAATAGAATAACGTGATTTATGAGCTTCATCGAGTAGAAGCGTCTTGACCCCACTGGAGTTTGGGACCCATATTCTTCCGAATCGAGTCTTCAACCCATTGCTACCATCCGCCAAATCCTTCAGCTGACCGACTATCCTTTCCTTTTTCAGGTTTTCTTCTTTCATTGCCTCGGCTTGTGCTTCTCGGATTCGTTCAAGTAAACCCGAGGTTACAACAAGCTGCATCGCCCTCACTCATATTGGGACATAGTCCGACTTCCTGCTCAAAGCATCCACCACAACATTTGCCCTTCCGGGGTGGTAATGTATTTCACAGTCGTATTCCTTTACCGTTTCTAACCACCGCCTTTGTCGCATATTTAACTCCTTCTGATCGAAGAAGTATTTTAAACTCTTGTGGTCGGTAAATATGGTGCACTTTACCCCATATAAATAGTGCCTCCATATTTTTAACGCGAACACCACCGCCGCCAATTCGAGATCGTGCATGGGATATTTCTTTTCATGCATTTTTAATTGCCTCGAGGCATAAGCTATAACTTTTCCCCGTTTCATTAAAAGACATCCGAGCCCCGAAAGTGAGGCATCCGAATAAACCACCAAGTCTTCGACTCCGTCCGGCAATGTTAATACCGGAGCTTGGGTTAACTTCTCTTTTAGCGTTTGGAATACTCTTTCTTGTTCGACACCCCAAATAAATTTCTCCTCTTTCCGAGTTAACTTAGTTAGCGGCGACGCAATCTTGGAGAAATCTTGAATGAATCTCCTGTAGTATCCCGTAAGCCCTAAGAAGCTTCTAATTTCCGAAGGATTCCTCGGAGGGCTCCATTTCGACATGGCCTCTATCTTTGACAGATCCACCAATATTCCATCGGCACTTACGATGTGGCTGAGGAATTGCACCTCTCGTAACCAGAAGGCGCACTTTGAGAATTTTGCGTATAACTTTTCTCACCTGAGTGTCTCTGACACCTCTTGTAAATGACGTGCATGGTCTGCTTCACTTTTCGAGTATACCAGAATGTCGTCGATAAACACGATTAACGACTTATCTAACATTGGCTTGCAAACCCGGTTCATGAGGTCCATGAAAGCCGCGGGTGCATTCGTCAGCCCGAATGACATCATGAGGAACTCGTAATGTCCGTATAGCGTGCGGAAAGCCGTCTTCGGTACATCCTCTTCCTTGACCTTTAATTGGTGATATCCCGATCTAAGGTCGATTTTCGAAAACCAATTCGCCCCATGTAATTGGTCAAATAGATCGTCTATTCTCGGAAGCGGGTATCGATTCTTTACCGTGAGTTCGTTTAACTCCCGGTAATCGATACACATTCGCATGCTCCCATCTTTCTTTTTCACGAATAGCATGGGTGCGCCCCAAGGAGACCCACTCGGCCTTATAAATCCTTTATCGAGCAAGTCTTGAATCTGTGACATTAATTCTTGTAACTCTGATGGCGCTAGTCGGTACGGTGCTTTTGCTACGGGTTTCGCGCCCGGAACCAATTCGATTCCGAACTCTACCTCCCGTTCGGGCGGTATCCCCTGTAAATCTTCCGGAAACACATCTTCAAAGTCACGTACCACCGGTACGTCTCCAATCTTCGGTAATTCTTTCTCGTGCTCATTCGTGTATATCATAAATGCTTTACATCCTTGCCTCATGAGCTTGTGAGCCTTCAACATCGAACATATCATAGGATTGCCTCACTTTTCGCCAAAGATAGTGACGTGTTTTTCGCTCGGAGATGTTAGCTTTATTTCTTTACGGAAACACATGACTTTGGGGTGGTGTCGAGATAGCCAATCCATCCCGACCACCACTTGAAATTCTCCCATCGACATCGGGATTAAGTCTATTGAGTACTCCTCGTCATCAATGCCCAATTTACAATTTTGACAAACATCACACACTATGAAACTTCTATTATCTCCTATCTCAACCTCTAAAGGCATAGATAATGTTGTCAATACAAATGAAGGATGTCGAATAAGTCCATATGAAATAAAGGACTTATTCGCACCCGTATCAAATAATACACGTGCAGGGATCAAATTTATTGCGAATATACCTGAGACCACATCGGGTTCTGTTTTTGCTTCAGCGGCTGTAAGTTGGAAGGACCTGGCCTTCGCCTTTAGAGCTTCTGTTGGAGATTCTTTAGTGTCTTTCTTTCCAACTAAGTCTGGGCATTCAGGCTTTTTGTGGCCAGGCTGATAGCATTTGTAACAAACTGAGACTTTACCCAGACATAGAGATGCCATGTGCCCTGTTTTCCCACATATAGGACACGGTTTGTCCTTGAAGCGGCACTCACCCTTGTGCCCCTTTCCACACACCTTTCAACTCGGTGATCCACCCTTCGCATCTGTTTTCTTTGCCGACTCAGCCGTTCGAGCCTTCTTTGTAGGGCTTGGATTCACATCATGTGCCCTTCGCTCACCCCTCTCAATTTGTTTCTTCAACTCGATTTCCCGCTCCCGGGCGGTGTTAATAATTTCCGTGAGGGTTTCATATTTTGAGGGAGTCGTAAACTCCCGGTATTCCGCGCTCAACATGTTGTACTAGTAATATATCTTCTGTTCTTCAGTGCTGACTAGCTCGTTGCAGAATCTCAATTTATCCATGAAGATGCCCGTGATTTTATCAATTGTTTCACCCTTATGTCTTAACTAGATGAACTCTTCCTTAATCCTGTTAATGACTACCTTTGGACTATGATGTTTAAGAAATGGCACCTTAAACTCGTCCCATGTCATGACCCTTGCCGCTTCGGCTCCTATCTCCTTCTTTTTGTTATCCCACTAATCCTTGGCTTGACCTCTCAACTGACCCGTTCCGTAAGCCACAAAATCGCTTACGTCACAGGGGGTCCTTTCAAACACCCCTTCGACGTCACTTAACCATCTCTGGCATATTATCGGGTCGACCTCCCCGTTGTAGATTGGCGGTTTACACGCCATAAACTCTTTGTACGAACATCCTTTACGTTCTTCCGATTTTTCTCTCATAAGGTTGACACTATCTTCCAACCTTTTGACTCGTTCTTCGACTAATCATAACACCGTGTTTTGAATTTTGTCTATGAACCCGGATAGACTACACTCAATTGCCTTTCCCACTTCTTCGGCAATTATTTCTTTCATTTGTTCGGTGCTTGTCGGCACCGGATCATCGTCATTCCTTTCCGTCATCTCGAAACTGAAATGTTTACTTTAATTATTAAACATTTCATTTATAGCTTTATTTACTTTGGTTTAGCCAAGTTCGTAACTTGCTTTGACCGTTCTTATTTAGTGCACCATCCGGGTTTGAGTGTGTTAACACACCCTTCCCGTGCACTTAAATTCTCATTTCATTTACTTACATAAGATAAGATCTACTAAAATAAATAATTAATCCTTACCGGACGATCGATCAACCTTGAACCAAACACTTTGTTGACAACCTTGAGCTCTGATTACCAACTTTTAACAATCCTCTTGTTTTTAAAAGAATTTAACATAACTAAGCATTATGAAACCAAAAACTTTGATTTACATGTCAATCATAGGAAAATTTTCATAGAGTTAACATTTTAGATTACTACTACTAGTTTAACAACCCCAAAACAAGTATTTAAGTGTTAACAACATAAACATTATCTTAAACATATTTAACTAATCGCGGAAGCATCAAAAGTTTGTGTTCGGTTCTTGTAATCGTGCTTGATCGCCATCCGGATTAAGTCCATCTTCACCTATGGTCAAAACCCAGCAATTGTGAGTTTTGACATCTCAAAATCGGTTAAATATAAGTTCTATTGCTCAAACAATAAAAAAAACAATAAAAATTTTGCAAATGGGGGCTGTCGCGCCCCGCAACAGCTTTGAAGTAATCCTACGTGGCCCGCGACGGCTGTCGCGTCACGCGACGGCTGTCGCGTCACGCGACAGCTAGAGCAATTCAGCGTCGCGTAGCGCGACGGCATGATTTTGGCAGTAGGTTCCTTGTTTGGTGCTGTAGATTTTCCCAGGAACAATATTTTTCATTTACAAACTTTAAACTATCATAACTTTCGACTCGAGCTTCCGATTTAACCGATTCTTTTTCCTATGCGTCCGTAATAAAATTACCGACGCATCTATCTTAACCATTAAGTCAAAAATGGAATGTACGGTTGGAAACCAATAATATGCACAATGTATCCGTTTGACCCGTATAGTTTTTGCATTAATTTAACTAGTAACAACTTATGACGACAAGGCGTATTTACCCCAACTTTCGAGGCTTACGACCACTGGCGTTTCATTACCACACTTATGGCTTCATGCTCATGTGATCCGTCTTCGCCAAATGTCATTCAAAACAAAGTTTTATTACTACTAACCAATTATTTGACCCGTTTGGCTCATTTACGGAATCCCCGTTTCTAATGACTACCAAACGCTTCCTAGTCTATTTATGACTCATTAAACCAAATAGTGAACAATGTCACTTCAACTAATATCAACCTTTATACCAAAACACGATTATGAACGATTAACATATCTAATTTACATATTGTAACATAACAAGTTACATACCTTCAAAGCACGCCCTTCAAACGCAAGTTGCCACCGGCTTGTCCACTTAACGCTCCGGTATCTTTTCCTATAGGGTTCAATCACAACCCGTTTAGAACTCTTTTCTTAAAATTTAACGCATAACTTGCCGAAATTTACAAATACGCGTTTTTAACCCAATTTTCCAGTTCTAAGCCTTTTTTGAGGCAATTTTTACAAACACTTTAAAGGCAGAATTTTATACACTTTATTATCATGTTCATGGCTTGTTATTTAGACGATTTTAACATCAATTAACATGTTCATATCAATTTTCGCATTTACAACATCTGAATTTACTTACTAACATTCAAATTACACTAGAACAACTATCTATTTCTAGTGTTTAACATGTTCATACAAAGACCCACTTATCACCTTCAATGGTGATCATGAATTCACAAGAATTAGGCCTAATTTCATCATATACTTGTCTAGGGTTTACTCCTAGATACTATAATGTTCCTATTTCCTCCATGCAACAATCATACATCAACAATTTCTGAATTCTCTAAGTTAATCAGAATTTCAAGTAGTGATTTTTTTATCAAATTTCACATACCTTATGGTCCCCTTGCAATGGAGATCACCAATTTATGCTCGGTGATGGGTGTCGAGTGTTATATATATTAGGTGTATATTTTAAGCCCCTTTAACACTTTTTTAGTCAAGTTTTAAATTTATAAAACACGATATTTACTAACACTAGACACACATATGGGCAAGTGCACCCATCGTGAGCGTAGTATAGTGTTGGTAAGATACCGAGGTCGTCCAAGGACACAAGAGCTTTTAGTACCGGTTTATCCTCAACGTCTAATCAAATCAAAAAGTTTAGAAAAATGTTTTAAACTAAGAAAAACAAAAACTAACTAAAATGCTGAAAATAAAAATAAAAGAAAAACAGATAGACAAGATGAATCACTTGGTTCCGACTTGTGTATAGTGTAACCTTTGATTATTTCCGCACTTTTGCACTTATTTAAGAGATTATCTTAGTTATTGTAGTAGGCCCCTCTTTTGAAGGTGACGTTACCCTCAACCCAGTAGTTTGAGTCAGCAAGGATACAATCCTAAAGGGTCGGATTATCGAAAGATAATTAATTAAGTTATTAATGAAAATTATGGTAGGCCCCTCTTTTGGAGGTGACGTTACCCTCGACTAAGTAGTCTGAGTCAGCAGGGATACAGTCCTAAATAGCCGGGTTATAGTATTAATAGTAGTTAACTTATGAGGGGATCAAAGAGTTTGGACCCCCGCCATCCAATACCGTTAAGTATTGAAGGATGTCCTACTAAATTTGACCCAGCTCCATTGCAGGACCTCTAAACGCTTATCAATGGCAAGACTCTTACCAAACCGTTCCCTTAACCCCCGACCAGGTAGCCAACATACCTCCATATAGACCGTGGAGATATGAATGGTGAAAATCTTTTATTTTATATAGACAGTAAAATAATGTCAAGACACCACGGACAAACGATAAGGAATAATCACCTTCAACATAAGAAAAAGGGCGAAAAGCGTTAGGCTTGGGTTAAAGGTAGGTGGTTGGGTTAGTGGTTAGTGGTTAGTAGAAAAAGGGCGAAAAGCGTAACAAGCGTCGGTTTTCGTAAGACTTTTTATCTTTGTAACTTTTATTTTGATGAAGCTATTATTCAAACAAAGTTATTTTTGATGAACTTGTTTGTTTATTTTCTTTTGCTTCATCATCAACACATTTTTTTTTTGAAAAGTCATACGAAAAACCGAACTTGTTACTAAAACAAAGGGTTAAAAATGAAAAAGGGTTTGGTGGGTAAAAGGGTGTTTGGTTTGGGTTATGAAATGAAAAGGTTTAGGCCCAAAGGGGCTAACTAGGGGGATTTTGGGTAGGTGGTAAAAAAAAAAGAAAAATAATGGTGTAGAAATAAAAAGGGTTAGTCCTAATGCCTCCATCATTTACTTACTCGGGTTTAAGTTGGTAAGGACCGGGAATATGTATCGTCATGGCAAGTTCTAGAGTCGTAAGAACCAAGCGGCTATTCACGCAAGAAACGAAAAATGAGCATTTAGTTTAAAGATATGTAATTGTATGTTCAATAAAGGCTCAAAACTCACTTTTGTGCGAATGGGTTTTTTTATGTGATCAAGTATATATAATTAAATTTTAACTAAGCTTGTCATGCCTTTTCATAATTTTCTTATGTTGGTTCTTTTTATCACGACGCTATCGGTTGTAAATTCGTAAAAATATAACCTTTTTTTAGAACTTGAATTTCCCGAGTTAAACCTAGACAAGTAAAAAAAAATGAAATTTGTTTTTGAAAAAATTTGGGGTGATTAGCAGTTCCAATAGAGTTTTGTGTAAGGCTTGTATTTAGGACTTGCTAGATTCAAGGTTTTAGCATCCCCCCCACACTTAAATTACACATTGTCCTCAATGTGTCCCAAAAATAAGTTTTTAGGTTGATTGAATGTGTAAAAAGGTGTAAAAAGCAAAAAAAAATTGTGTTACTAGGCGCTGAACTCGGCCCCGTGTTGTCCGGGCACGGCCCCGTGTTCAAGTGCCAGTAACAAAATTGAATCAAGGGAAACAGAAGCCTGGACACGGGGGCGTGTTGGGTGAACACGGCCCGTGTCCAGTTACCTGAACTGGGTCTTTTTTCTGCAGACTGTGCAGCACGGGGCCGTGTTGGGCGGACACGGCCCGTGCCGAGCTTATTGTAAACGTAGAATTTTGTCGGATGGTCCTGTTTTCCTGCATGGGGTGCTGGTTTAAGTTTCCCTTGTATCCTTTGCCATCTCAAGTGTGTTTTATTCATTTCAATACCATCCCAACACCAAATTAACTCAAACCATCATTCATTGAATCATTAGAGAATTACATAATAGTCCTAAAATTGAAAGATAAAGCAGAAAATAAAAGTTAATAGTCCTAATATTAGATAGGTCAAGTGATCCGTAAAATCTTCCTAAGGAGTTCTACTTCTACAATAAGAACCAAAATTCCGGAAATAGACTTCCGGTCTAAAAGCCTTGTAGAACCCCAAGCCGAACGATGTCCCCTAGATGTTGCTAAAGCCATTCTTATATCTCCCTCGGGAGAAGGGAGGCGGCTTCATGTTCCTCAACATCTTGTGGAGGAGGAGCGACACCAATCGGAACCCCTTGTAGTATGTCTCGAGGGGGCTCCGGATGCAAGGCGTACCATTCAGCTGGAATGATGACTTCCGGTACCACATTCCATGCCCTTTGGGTGATAATTGGCACCAAAGGAGGAGAGGCGAGAAGGTTCAACCTTTGGTGCAAAAGGTTGACTTCGCGGAGACATCCTTCTAGTCCCACCGTCAAATGATTAATGCGGTCAACCAATGCCTCTTCCACACTTGTCATTTCATCAAGGGCTTCTCTCAAGGCATAAACATAGTTTACAAGAGAATCTTCAACCGTTGATGATCTTCTTCCCTGCCGGTTGTTCCTGGAATGCGATGAAGAGTTTCCGCTAGTTCTACTTGCCATTCTAAGAAAACATACCGAAAAGAGTTCAATTTTATGGGAACAGTACTTCGGACACGGCCCCGTGTTCAGCGAACACGGCCCCGTGTTCAGATATCTGCAGGATTTAAGAACAAGGAATCTTGGGGTTTTAAATTGTTTTCATGATTTTTAAAGCATTTCATAAACAACTTAAAACATTGTTGTAGAACTTATTTTTAACAAGATTCCATGAACACAAATCTAACAAACATCTCAATAAGGCTTGAAATTATGGAAGGTTCAAGCTTTAATAGAAGTATGAGAAAAATTGAAGAAGATGATAGTGGATAAAAGAGGAAAGGACAAGAAGATAGTTGAGAAACTTCTTTTAGAAAATACCTAGGATGGTATGTGAGAATATTCCCCAAATCTCTGTCCCTGGAATGGTTCAAATGTGCAGGATTCTTGGCTGCATTTATAGAAAACGACAGTACGTTGCGCACGGCCCCGTGTCGGCTGGACACGGCCCCGTGTGTAGATGGAATCCTGACACATTTTTGTCCGTATTCTGACAAAATCAGAAGAGAATCTTTGGGTGGACACGGGGACGTGCTGACCTAGGCACGGCCCCGTGTCTAGAAGCTGTCTTAAGGAATTCGTCTATTTTCAAGGAACTTTTCCGGATCGGGCGGTTCCTTACTGGATGGAACAACCCCAAAGTGCCTAAGATACCTTAATTGTTCTAGATTGAGACGAGAACGCAAGAGGTTGTCGGTGAGGGTGATTCCTATGCTATATGTAGGTGGACAAGTCCAACCCTTTTCCGGGCTCTCGTTAAAGAAGGTGTATGTCGAATCGCTCAGGTCTATGTATGCATCAAACGAAGTTGATGGGGAGTCCTTCACGGCACAATCGACACAGGGACGACTATCGCTCAAGTCCTCACTAGAGTTAGGAGTATCGTCGGAAACAACGAAATTGTTTGAATGCGGTTCCAACCCTTCTTCTTGGTTATCGTCTTGGAAAAGATCATTGAAATCTTTCCTATGTTCTTTTAACCAATCAATAATTAGATCTTCTAGTTGAAATAATTCATCGAGAAGCATGTCTCCTAGAAAATCCGGTTGGGAGCATTCGAGGGAGAGATAGGGATTATTTTTACTTTCGCCCCTCTTAAGGATACTAGGAAACGATGGGTCTATATAGTGGGGTTTATAAGTTAGAAAATAACATTCTAATTCCTTATGGTTACCACCACATAATTGACACCACATAGTACCATAAGAGTGCCGAAAGTAAAAAGCATCAGTATCACTCATGTTTGTGTCAGAAATTACCAACCGTCGGGATCTTACGGTTCTGTTTTCAGTAACTGAAACTTGGGCACGGGGGGCGTGTTGAGTGGGCACGGCCCCGTGTTCAGCTACTGTCTGACTTAAAACAGGATTGCCAGTTCCAATGATTGGGCACGGGGCGTGTTCAGCGGGCACGGCCCGTGCTGAGTTCTGCAGAAGCTGAAAAATTAAGAAAAATCCTAAAAAATGAAAAATACGAAAAAAAGACTAGGCCGTTGATTCCTAACTTTCTTAAAATCCTTGTGTCCCAGGCAACGGCGCCAAAAACTTGATGGGTGTCGAGTGTTATATATATTAGGTGTATATTTTAAGCCCCTTTAACACTTTTTTAGTCAAATTTTAAATTTATAAAGCACGATATTTACTAAGACTAGACACACATATGGGCAAGTGCACCCATCGTGAGCGTAGTATAGTGTTGGTAAGATACCGAGGTCGTCCAAGGACACAAGAACTTTTAGTACCGGTTTATCCTCAACGTCTAATCAAATCAAAAAGTTTAGAAAAATGTTTTAAACTAAGAAAAATAAAATCTAACTAAAATGCTGAAAATAAAAATAAAAGAAAAACAGATAGACAAGATGAATCACTTGGTTCCGACTCGTGTATAGTGTAACCTTTGATTATTTCCGCACTTTTGCACTTATTTAAGAGATTATCTTAGTTATTGTAGTAGGCCCCTCTTTTGAAGGTGACGTTACCCTCAACCCAGTAGTTTGAGTCAGCAAGGATACAATCCTAAAGGGTCGGATTATTGAAAGATAATTAATTAAGTTATCAATGCAAATTATGGTCGGCCCCTCTTTTGGAGGTGACGTTACCCTCGACTAAGTAGTCTGAGTCAGCAGGGATACAGTCCTAAATAGCCGGGTTATAGTATTAATAGTAGTTAACTTATGAGGGGATCAAAGAGTTTGGACCCCCGCCATCCAATACCGTTAAGTATTGAAGGAGGTCCTATTAAATTTGACTCAGGTCCATTGTAGGACCTCTAAACGCTGAACAATGGCAAGACTCTTACCAAACCGTTCCCTTAACCCCCGACCAGGTAGCCAACATACCTCCATATAGACCATGGAGATATGAATGGTGAAAATCTTTTATTTTATATAGACTGTAAAATAATGTCAAGACACCACGGACAAACGATAAGGAAGAATCACCTTCAACATAAGAAACTAGTTATTAAAGTCATTAATACAAAACCAAGTAAAAAGTAAGAAAAGATTAGAAATAAAAAGTATTACACTAGACACTTGTCTTCACCAAGTGATGTAAGAGACTTAGGCAAACATGGCCTTGTTTTCAAGAACTCTTACGATCAATCTTGGATCCCGAGACGACTCACACACTCTATGATGGACAATGGATGATGGTGGTGGATGATGGTGTTATGGTGGTGGTGGGTGGTGGGTGAAGTGTGAGAGAGGTGGTGTGCTAAGGGATGGTTTGAGCTTGAGCCAAGCACTCCTATTTATAGGCTGAACAGAAGCTCGGGCACGGCCCCGTGTCCAGTGGGCACGGCCCCGTGTCCAGTGGGCACGGCCCCGTGTCCAGTGGGCATGGCCCCGTGTCCACATCCTTCTCTTTCTTCATTTAATGCAGCTTGTCTTATTAGTTGACCACGCCCCCGTGTCCGCTGAGCACGACCCCGTGTGCAGAAGAATCTTTGTACTATGAAGATTTGCTTAGATTGTGCGAATCTTATAGTTGACCACGGCCCCGTGTCCGCTGAGCACGGCCCCGTGGTGGGCAATAGAAGCTTCTACCAGTTTGTCTTTTCTGCTGACACTTGGGCACGCCCCCGTGCTGGCTGAGCACGGGGCGTGTTCAGTCTTCTGTTATCTTGTTTTGCTTGGGAAGATGCTGTCGTGGGGTCGGGCATGTCACGTCTTGTCCCTTTTCTTGTATTTATGTTAGATTTTGATGTCTTTTTGCTTCTTTTGTTAATTTGAGCTCATTTAATCCTGAAAATACAAAAGGAAGACAAAAGCACACTTTTTCCAACATTAGTACTAAAAAAGGGTTAGTTTTATGCCATAATTGATGTAATTTATATGTTGCATTTTGCACACATCACTCGGATTTCATTTTGGAACTAATTTTAGCCTTGAATTTGTAAGATTAATGTGAGCTAGGGTTTGGTGAGGGTTTCTGGTCGCTCCCCTGCGATTTGTACGAGCCAGACACACTTATGTGTGTGTTTCGTGGATTTTTGTTATTAATATATATCAAGTTTCACACTTGACAACTTTAGTCCCTCTATATTTGTTTTAAATTTATTTTAGGTGTTTAACCTACTCATAAATCATTATCTAACTAGGTTAGTGTTATTCCTAGTTAGTTTACTTTTGCTTGTTTATCGTTAACATATTTGTAATAAAAGATTTATATTTTCGGGGTGTTACAACTACACCACCAACCACGAATGAAACCCCTTTGCAATCCGCCTGCAACAAATTCCACAAAGACATCTCTACACAAGCAAACAGACACTAGAGATGACTGGACGAAAACAAGAACCACAAATTGAGATACGACCAATGGCTCTACAAAAGCAAAAGGTTTACCTTTCTTTCACAATAAGCCTTGGGACGAACAAGGTACAGGGGACTCAGACCCCCCATAGCCAAGATCCCTTACAAACTAGGGCGGTAACCGTCTAATCATTAGTTTAAAAATTAAATTTTGGTTAAGGGCACGTGTATTATAACAATGATCCCCAACCGTTGGATCTTAATGCTTTATCAATTCAAGGAAACCGTCGGAAGTAACCATCATTAAATGGCCCCACCATCTCACTCTAAGAGACGCTGCAATAGTTCTAGAACCGTTTTACTTCAGCCCAGGGTCACATGACTCGGGCCTCATGACCTTGGGCTAGAGATGACTTGACGACGAGGCCCACTCAATGGTGTGTGGTCTCGTCTTGGGCTCCAGTCCTGTTTAGGCTCAACTACAGGCCCAATGTGGGTTTTGCCTCTTAAAGAGGTCTAAGTAATATGGCGGGAAAATAGAGAGATGTGATATCTCTGAGATCCGTAAATGTCTGATAAGAAAGAAAGAGGTATCGACAGAAATGGTACTACAGTGGCAGCTGGCTCCATTAATGAGCCAAAGATCTAGCCGTTGGGGCTCAGACACGTGTCTGAGTTCCCCAAGGCTTCCAGAATACCGTTAGATGGTCTCGACTAAACTCTCCAAGGTGATAAGCAAACTCCTTTATATAAGGAAGGTGAAGATCATATTCAAGGTATGCATTCAATACTCAACCTCATTCAATACTCCACCTAATTCAATACTCACAACACATTAACTCTGAGGATATTCCGGCGGTCAGACACTCGTCAGAATAAGCTCCTCATTTTCCGGCAAGGTTACTTATTCTCACGCCGGAGCTTGGTCACGGATTCCCCCTCCGGGGTCCTCCGTGGCGAGGCTAACGATGTTCTTTTTTGTAGGAAGACGACGTCAGACCTTGCAACGTTGTCGAGCTCCGTTAACCATCCGCCGAGAATCAGGGACTCGACCCAAACTCTTTTGAACGCTCTATGTAAACGATCACACCACACTCACTCCTAATTTCTGAACACTTGATCATTAGAAAAATCTAGAGAGCCATTTGGAATGTTTTGAAACCGTTGGAAATGATTGTGGACTGTATATGATTCTTTCTTGATTTTGTTAGGGATTCGAGTATTGCCAACACACACACACAACCACAAGCGAAACTGCAAGAGAAAAATAAATCACAAGATAAACACACGAATATTTACATGGTTCGGTCGGCTGATTAACGTACATGGGCTACAAAACAGGATATTACTTCATTGATATTTGCCTCACTCATAAGGCATTATAAGCACTCGAGATGATATAAATAGAGGAAATACTAGGGTTTACAACTTAATTGTAAGGACCTGTGTGACAACCCGAACTTTCAAGGTCTTTCCTCGACACGTTACTTGTTTCACATCAGTGTTTTCAGAATTTGTTTGCATTGTAATTGTGCACGTTTGATATCTGATTGATTTACTGTGTTATTGTTTGGTTAGTGTTGGAAACTTTTGAAATGTCTAAGGTTATAAACTTAATCCCATAAACCTCACCCGACGAACATTAAACCTTCGTCATCACCTCCACACGACGAAGGATGGTTTTTCGTCATCACCCGTACTCGACGAAACATTGGTGTTTCGTCATCAACATCACGGCGAAGAAAGGTTCTTCGTCGAGGCCTTTATTCGCCGTGTGGGCTTGCGGCCCAAGTGAAGCCCAACATGACTCGTTTATAACTTTTTGTATTCACACACAGTAGTACGTGAAGTTACAATTAACAAACCCTAGACCTTTCTTTCTCTCCTCTATGTCATCGACGACAGTCCCTACCTCCCCCGAGACTTCTCTTCTTATCGATCTTAACATCTCCGGTTAGTATCATTCCTTTTAAACGAATCCGTTGTTATGATGTTTAATTGTATTGTGTTGTTGGAGGGATCTTGGCTTAATCAAATACAAGGAATAATTGTGGCGTAACCGCAAATTAGGGTTGTATGTGGTAAATCTGAATGTGCAGGTTATGTTAATTGGCAAATATGTTAGCATACTCATTAGGGTTCAATAAAGTTAATCGTTCAAATGGATCTGTTGAAGGGTTTATTGTAGAGTATTCTTAGAGAGATTGTATGTTAATAGTAAACGGCTGTGACCAGGGTTTGAATAATGATTGTATCGATAACTTCTGTGTGTTCCTGATAATCATTGTTATGACTGGGTTGAAATCAATTTGTGATTAGGAATTAATGGTGCTGATTGTATAAAGGTAACTGTACTACTTTAGATGGTCATGGCAGTTAGGGTTTCTGTGTGTGCATGATTAACTGTTTATGTGACGAATGTACCCCTGTCGACGAACAACCTAGTGTTTCGTCACCTACATGTCGACGAACAACCTAGTGTTTCGACACCCATCATGTCGACGAAATACTTGATGTTTCGTCACCCATATTGTAAGGACTCTCAAAATTCTCCTAAAAATAACCCATAAGTAAAAACTCGGACCCCTGAAACACCACGGTGCATGAAAAACTAAGAAATCAAAATTTGTGGGTTTCAGGCGGGCCGCGTAAGGGTTAGCTTAGCCTTACGCGGGCCGCGTCAAGATGTGGTTTGACCGGATAAGCATCCGAGCCACGCGTTGACCAGCTGGCAAGCCTACCCGTGTCACACCAAGCCTACTCCTAGATTAGGCTGCCCTCGCGGGCCGCGTAAAGTTAAGAAGAGGCTTACGCGGGCTGCGTAAGACCTCAATTTCAGCTATAAATAGCTTAGTTCCTGAGCAGTTCGATGGTGTCGACGAAACTTTCAAAATCATTTCTATTATGCTCGAATTTCACTCTCAAATTAGTGAGGTGCTGCTACGATACCGGGTATTAACTCGATCGTTGCTACGATTCAATGTCCGGTCGATTGAAACTATCCAATGAATGTTTAAGTGCTGCTCAAATTGGGTTTATACTTTGTCATTCGTCGTGAATTCGATGGATGTTTAAGTATTGCACTTTGTCTTTCGTTGTGAAGGTTTTAATCTCGTGAGTTATCGTAAATGCTGTATTAGTTACTAACCTAGTTCGTGTGCATTGTTGTTAAATTAGGTTATCAGGCTTATCAGTAGGCTAAACTCTGCCCGTATAAATCTGCAATGTGAGTCATTCTGTTTTTACCAAAATTGCTTTCAAAATCATGTTTGTTTTCAAAGTTATAATTACAGGGATTAAGTGTTTGTAATCTTCAAATTACAGTCCATATGTGGGGTTTTGTATACAATACTTGATAACCATCACCATTGGACAACGGGTTAGCCAAGAGGTGATATGACCATAGTCACAGACACCATTGGACAACGAGATAGCCAATAGGTGGTCGAGTGACAAATACCGTGGGTAGATGGTTGATATATATATAAACATTGTAATCGCTCTTAATACTGTAAATTATAACAATGCGTCATTTTAGTAAAAAGAATGATTCACCAGTATTTCCTCGCTGACAAAACCTTTTTCAAACATGTTACAGGTGATCTGTTGTAATCCAGGAAAAGTGTCGCGAAGCACTACAAGCTTGAGGAAGTGGCTCAATATAAATAAAGAAACATGTTTTTGTTAAATAAGGATTTCCTAGTGAAATTACTTTATTGTAAATTACGGGGTTTTTATTCCAAATAATGAAATAAAATAATCAGGCATTTTCAGTTTTACAAAGATCCTGCTAAAATCTTCTGCTGTCAACTCGATTAAATAAATACCATGGGATTTCTGTCCCGCGGCTCCTGGAACGGGTCAAACCGGGCAGGGGGCCGTGACACATATGTCGACGAAATACCTTGATATTTCGTCGTTTGAAGTTTCGCCGCCCAGAGGATAGTTCACAACAGGCTGTGGTTAGAACTTGAATAATATGAATGATTTGTTGACGAAACCCTATTACTGCTTGTTAAGGATAGAAATATTGACTGAGGAAACATGAATTGCTTGTCATGAGTAATACGCTTAACTGTCATGTACTGTTGTGAAACATACATGTGAACTGTGGATTTGAATGAGTTTATATAACTGCTATGTGCTATTCGGGAATCACTGCTTGAAATGCACACTATCATTATAATTTATATGCGAACCAAGTGAATGTAAACTGATTTCGTATACATGAATACCATAGGCTTTGACTGATTAATTGTGAACAAGTAACTAATCATACCGAGCAAACCAAGGTGAGTTCACTTCTCTCAAAACAAGCATGCGTCCGGTGGGGATAATCAAACAGATAAAACTTATAAATGGATTTTCAAATACCCACATCCTTGCAGGGGATGTGAGGCGGATTTCACAAACGCAAATCCTTGCAGGGGATATGCATCGGTTTTCAGTAAACATTGATGTTATATAATACACTCACTTTCTATCACCTAAGTCCCATCATACTACCGGGTTAGTTGCTTGTAGGGCAACGGGGTTATTAGTTGATAGCGCTATTAGGTTTGGCACCCTCACGTCGTACCTGATAGGACGGGCGTGAACTAATAACTTTAAATCATGACCAATGTTTGATAGAGCATTGGAGAAGGGCAAAAAGGGTCGTCTGCGGTATCGAGTTATTATCAGCATAACATATCATAAGTCACTACTTGGTATTAAACGGTTAAAGCAAACTGTGAACTCACTAGCGTTGTCTAATACACTTTTCTGCATGCTTGCAGGTCCTTAGGTTCATGGATTGGAACTTGTTATCTGGGAGTGCTGGAGTGGTCATGGTTCATGGCTCTTGGATACAAGTTAATGATTATTGCACACTTGTTTTGAAACACTTGAAATAACTAGTTACATTATGCTTCCGCTGAACAAATTTGTTTTAGATTGTGTTTGGATTTACTTTATGAAATGAATGGAAACTTTTATTTAATACTATGTTATGGTTCAATGTGATTGGTGGCTAGATCCTGGTACGTCACACGCCTCGCGGGGGTTCCCGCTTGTGGTATTTTTGGGGGTGTGACAACCTGCACCAAAATTGCCCCAAAACGCTTCGTAAGTGGAAACCCAGACCCCTAAAACCCTAATCCTTATAAAAAATCAAGAAAATCAATTTTTATTGATCTGTCACGGGCCGCGTAAGACTAAGAGGGAGTCTACGAGGGGCGTGACAGCCTTGAGGTTCTCCGGATAAGCTTTAGGCCACGTGTCAGACACGTGGCAGACCTACATCGTGACACGGCAGCCCTAGCCGTAGCTAGGGTGGCCCTCGCGGGCCGCGAAGGATCCCCTTCAGGCTTACGCGGGCCGCGTAAAACTCAAAAATCAGCTATAAATAGTACGTTGCATGGTCTTTCGTTTGTGCTCGAAAATTTACTCTAAAATACGTCCTGTACTGCTCAATTTCGTAGATTTAAGTGTCTAAATGCTGCTACGATTACAAGGTAATAATTCGATCACTGCTACGATACAATGTCCGATCGATTGAAACCGATCCGATGGATGTTTAAGTGCTGCCCGAGTTCGGGCTATACTTTGTCATTCGTCATGAGGGTTTTGATATCGTGAGTTTATCGTAAATGTTGTATTAAGTTACTAACCTAGTTTCGTTTGCATCATTTAACTAGGTTACCAAGCTTAATCAGTAGGCAAAACTCTGTCCAACTAAACTTGCAATGTGAGTCATTCTCTTTTTACCAAATTGTTTCCAAAACCCTATTTATTTTCAAAGTTATAATTACAGGGATTAAGTCTTTGTAGTCTTCAATTACAGCCGGTATGTGGGGTTTTGTATACATTACTTGATAATCGTCACCATTGGACAACGGGTTAGCCAATGGGTGATATGACCATAGTCACAGAAACAAGTCGAGTGACAAATACCGTTGGGGAATTGGTTGATATAAACATTGTAATCGCCCTTAGTACTGTAAATTATAACATTGTGTCGTTTTGTATCAAAGGAATGACTCGCCAGTATTTCTCCGCTGATAAAATATTTTTAAACATGTTTCAGGTGATTTACTGTGAACGAGGAAAAGTGCCGCGTAGCACTACCAGCTTGATAGAAGTGACTCAGTAAATACATAAACATGTTTTTGTAAACAGGGGATTTCCCAGTGAAATTCCTTTACTGTAAATTACGGGGTTTGTCCCGAAATTTGAAATGAAATAAATGGGTGTTTTCAGTTTAAACGATCCTGTTAAATTTCCGCTGCCTAATTAAACACCAATACCACGGGTTTCTGTCCCGCGACTTATGAACCTGGTAAAACCAGGTCGGGGGCCGTGGCATTAATCCACAAGAAAACAATTATGGGCTAATTAAAAGAAAACCAGCCAACCAGCCAAGTCTTCAATTTAATTAATATTCCACTATTATCTTCTAGTTCAACCCGAAATCAAGATGCTCCACAAAATCCAACAATATGCTACTTGGAGGCTTGATAATCATTAAACTGCCTTCCTCTATGAACATTTGTACCTCTTGTAATCATCCTCGTCTTCCTGATTACAGCGAGTTTCTCATTAGTTAACCTGAAAGGCCCGTTGAAGCTCTCCCTGAGCTCCAACACATCAGTCATTGCTGAAACTACCCCAACCTATTCTCAATCCATATCGGCTCCCGCTCATACAAATTGTCGGATCCTAGAACACCTTGAGAAAAAACACTCTCTGTATTCGGCAAGTAATCCGCTGGATAAATTTTATTAGCGAGAACATTAGTTCTCATGACTCAATGTCATCTAGGAACTTTGACTGAAGTACAACCCATGCTCCCACTACCACGAAAACCTCTGGCTGGTCTAATAAACCTTTTTTCGCACGTTCATCTTGAATTCAATGTGACTCTCGGGTTCTCATTTGCAAAGACAACCTTCTTCTACTCATGAGAGTCTATGAACATGACTTTGTTTCTTCTAAACTAACTCACTCAGATGGTAAGCTAACCATGTAAAGCGAATGCTTAACGTGAAAGTAAAACCAACCAACAAGCAATTCTTCAATCCTCAACTTTTAACTTCATCCATAGCTCCCAAGCTTTCAAAACCTTCAAATTCATCTTCTAAATTTGCGGTATGGGCTCCAAATTCATCAACATGGCATATAAAAACAAAGTCTGTTTTTTAACAACCTCTTGTGGATTGTAAACACTTCTACTTTACGGTCCTCAGGGATGTCTCTAAAGCTCCAAAGTCCAACAAAAATATAAACAAGCAACTTCACCTCAAAAAAAAAAAAAAAAAAAAAAAAAAAAAAAAAAAAAAACCGAAGGACCTTAAGTACGTTAGTATGTCTCTAAAGCTCCAAAGTCTCAAAGATTCATCACGGGGTCAATGGTACTTACAACGAGCATTGTAATTTTTAGACATTTACTTAAAAAACATTTTCAAGACAACACAAAAGGGGGAGTGGTTAAATTTCTATCCCAGTTTGCCATTTGGATGAAAATGACAACAAAAATGAAATATCAAGGTTCCGATTTACAAAAATGTTTTATTTTTGAATTGAAGTGGCAAAAATGACCTAAACTCCTGCACCATTTTAGCATTTTACTCATTTTTTCTTAATTTTTATTTTCGGAAAAATATATAAAGACAACATGTCGTCTCCTGTAGGTTTCTAGTTTGTCAAACATTTTTTTCATTTAATTAAAAAATCATATGGAGACGACATGTCTTGAGACAACATATCGTCTCTATATACCTTAAGTGTTTTTTTAAAGAAAAACCTATATAGTCAAGTAGTCAACATGTTGTAGAGATAACATGTAATTTCTATAGGTGAAAAGTGCCTAGAGAGATGACATAACATCCCTATATCCCTATAGACCAACAAAATGTCATTCCTATAAGGTTAACTCCTAGTGGAGATGTAACAGTTAGATGTTTTCATATTATATATTAATATATTTATTATTAGAGGCCGGTTAACGTACAAGATTACCTTATCGTGCAAAGCGTAAACGAGCATTTCAATCGTACATCTGACCTGCCCTAGGTCTTCCATTGAACGCGACGCTACAATAGTTATTAACTTGACATAATTTCGCACGTTATTGCATAATTACGCATATTATAATGCATAATTACGCATGTGTTGGGTTAAACACTAATTACACACGTTATTTACATTATTACGCACATCATAAAGAAACAAAACCCACATGCCACCAAAATGAAAATTACCCATGTTACACTCAAAATTCTGCATGGATTGTTTCAAAACCCTAATTACGCATGTTATATACATATCACACACGTTATTAAAAATAAGGAATGATATGCGTCTTAATCTTGTGCTTGTGTATCTTCATACGATAAGATACTATTGTATTCTACACTTTCTCACATTTATTAATCTTTTAAAAGACGTGTTACAGAATGTGTCTTCAATATGTTAAATTTGAAAATACGTCACCAAATAACTGAGCTTTATAATCATTTTAATCGCAGATTTTAATTTATTTCATAACAATTTTTTTCTTTTGAATGGGAAATTTAGATTATTGACGGACCATTGGAGTATTATCGTGTCACGAGCGGAACCATCATCTCCATTAGGCTATAATACCTATACACCAATTTAGGAGAAAACCAATCTAGGAAAACTTCCTTATGGGAATCAAACCCAAGACCTCATGACCCTAAATCTTATCTCATCCCTAAAATATCACTAGACTAACAAGAAACGGAATAAAAGAGTGCTTAAACTTGCATTGGTTAGGTTTTCCTAAGGAAAATTAATATTCATGTTAATTTAATCCACTTCATAGTTTGAGTTTTCCAATATTTTTTTGTTCAACTTTCTATGATTTATTTAAAACTATTCAAATCGTAATCTCATCAACATGAGCTTAATTCACATAATATTTCATTAACTTCTAAGTAGTACTCATAGAATATTATACTTAGGTTACAATTTTTTAAAGTAAATGAACTACAGTATAAAACAAAATGGTTGAAGTTAAAAAATTTAAAAGCACGCCAATAAAACATAAAGAACAAGTAAAACTGAACTTGAATAAAATATATAAAAATGGATTAAATATGGAAAGGACAAAATAAGAAGGAAAAAGGAAGAAAGAAAAAGCAAAATCCTAGATTTAAAATAAGAAAAAGATGTCATCATATTCTGAAATACTTTATGAAAATCATCTTGAATATATTTCAACAGTTAACACTTTTTACCTTTTTTTTTTTTTTTTTTTTTGAAGGGTGACTTTCTATGTACGTGACTCAGTGTCACCGGGTTCTTGTCAAAGACAATCCCCCGTCAGCTCCGCCCTCCGGACGCGATGTTCGATTGGGCCCCGGCCGTCTCGTAAGCTGACCTTCGCCCGGAAACCATACTGCCCCCACACGGGTAAAACCGCTGGGGTAACAGCTGGGTAAAACCGGGTTGCCCTCAAGACCGCACCATGCCTCGGTAGGAACGATCCATCATTGGGACGTCCTCCCCCCGAAATGCCGCAGCCGGGTTTCGAACTTGTGACCTCCCAAAAGAAAGACACAAGCCCACCACATGGGACCAACTGGAAATAAGTGACACTTTTTACTGATAAGGTGCTATTGCACTGGACATAAAAGCTTTGGAAATAAGTGACTATTTTTGTTTCACATAATTATCAGATATGTTATAAGTTTGAACACTCTATTTCCATATGAAGTTGCAATAAATTCTTCTCTTTATTGTATGAGCACTATAATATTATCATAGATGAGGGGTCTTACATGTTATTCTTTTATTTCAATGGACAAAATTATAGTTTAACTGCATATAAAATGAGCAGTTAGGTTTAATTTGTAATTTGTCTGCTGTAAAAAATAAATTGTTCATAAACTTCTATGTAATTCTATAACAAAAAACTTAAGTTTCGTCTTAATTTTTATTTTATTACAATTTAACATCTTAAAAAATATGGCGTTCTTTATATGTAAAACATTCAATGTTTTGTTTATACAAATGATCCAAAACTAGGTAATATATACTCTCGCCATTCCAGCTTTGGCTAAGTAATAGACTGCTGTCTTTTAAGAAGTAAATCAGGGTTTAATTCCTGTCATAGATAAATTAGAATTAATTAGTGTAGTTTAGAAGTAGTGTTATTGTAACATTCGCCGTTAAAAGATATAAGGTATGCTTGGCAAAAGTAGCTGGTGGCTGTTAGCTAGAAGCTGGTACCTGGTATACTCTAAAGAAGTGAAACCAAGTAATATATATTCTAGTGAATTGAGACTTTTGTTGCCATTCAAGTAACTGAATCTTCATAATTCGGTGCCTCAGTGATACACATGGACTTCGAAGTTCAAGCTTCCACACTTATGATGAATAATATTTTACCTTGCCATTTAAGCAAAGCCATTCGATTGAAACCAAAAAAAAAAAAAAAAAAAAAAATAATAATAATAATAATAATAATAATAATAATAGAAAAAAAAGACAGAAAAATAACATGATTTTTATCTTTTGTTGTAAGAAAAACGATACATGGATATGGACCTAAAAACCAAGCATGTGTGATGTTTATAGCAAGTCATGTCAAATAAAGCTGAGAAGATTGGTGGTTCCATAATGATGAAACTTGTGGATTATTATATGAGATGGGGATATGGTAGGGTTTGAGGTGCCCGTGACTATGGAGAAGAGAAACCTAACCTAGCTTGGGTTCTGCAGTTAATATTCTCTGTTTCCCACATTTGTTGTTTTCCATTAAAAAGTCTCTAGTGCACAATTTTATAATTCTTTCATGTCCTTTGTTATATTATAAGTTTCTTGTTCTATAAGCAAGGTTGCTATATGTTTTGGAACTATTATGGTGGAATGAATGAGCTACGAGGGTATGTCGGTAATTACATCATGAATTAGGCTAGAGGCTTTATCACCGCCACCTCACCACCACGTCATACAAGGGCTTTACAGCTCCCTCCTTTAACTTGTAGGGTGTGGAGGATGTGGCTAGAGGCTTTATAACGCCCCTCTTTAAAGCCAATCAAATTCGATGGAGCCCCCCCTTTGCACGTTAACATGGTGGCGGAAGGATGATGCCCCCCCTAATTGCGGCGGTGTGGACGATGGAGCCCCTTAGGCGCTATGGAGGCTGAGGTGGCGGGGTGGAGCCCCCCACACCCACCAGCCTTACTACTGACTGGAACACATTGTCGGATCTAGAAAATCCTTATAGGGGCAAGGTTTTAAAAATTGGGTAACGATATTGAAACACTACTAGAAAACTAGGTTTTTCCGACCGCAATTTTCGTCGCAAACCAGTCGCAATTGCCCTGTTGCGACCGTTTTCCGACCGGAACTACAATCGGAAAAACACCCGTCGCAATTGCTCTATTCCGACTAAGTTGCGACTGCTGTTATCTTTTGCGACTTTAATAATGGTCACAAATATTGCGACTGTTCCTGGTTTTGTGGGACTTCGGTTGCGACGGTTTTGCAACTGCTTGCCTTTTGAAAAATTGCGACCGTTTTTGCGGTCGCAATTTTTATTTATTTTTTTAAAATTATTTTTATCCATTTTCTATTTTAACCTGCATATAATGTCAATATTAAATTTTCATATTATCAAATTTTTACAATTATATAAAACATCTCACTTGAAACATCAAATACCAAAGTTATCATAACAAAATACATATTCAAAACAAAGTGTTTATACGTTTTGAAACCGAAGTCGTTGATTATACGTTTTGAAACCTAGCTTTTAGCATCGCTTCAATGTTTGTCATCCTTTCATTCATAGCCTCTTTCTCCGCCTTATCTTTCTCTTTTTCCACCTCCAATCCCGCAATAATATCATTCAACCTTTCTTTTTCTTTCATTATATTTTGGATAATCACGTTCAACCTTTCGATCTAATAAAACCAATGCAAAGTGAAATATTAATGGCCAGCATAATCACAATTTATACAATCTAGAATATTCCGTGTAATGTAATGAATCCGAGTTTTGAGGATCACCATTCGAAGCTGTGGAGAATTAGAGGTTGCAAGAATTAACCATTAGTAGATATTTTCATTTTAGCATAACTAATTAAAGCACACTTACCTGTAAAATCAACAGCAACCATGAAGTTGAGTTCAAACCCACTAGAAATATAATCAAGAAAAGTATACAACTACTTCTCTTCATATCCATCCACAAAAAGTTTACCCTTGAGAGCCTATATAACATGTAAACAGATGACATCTTCACACATGATCTGGATGAATTCTTCGTGGCTATAATGCTTCATTAATGGCAAAGTATATTGTTTATCAAAGAAACTTTAAGAGAATTGTAAAAGTGCTAAGTAACCCTTTGGAAACTGTATTACAACAAATGAACACAATTTACCTTCTCATGATCTTTTTGAGGAGAAGATGGAAGAGCAAACTCTGCACCTTCATTTTCTTTGTAAAGAATTTTTATATCTTGAATTGATGTATCCAGTTTACTGCAAATAATAAAAGCTTTCACAATTATGATGTATCCAATTTACTGCAAATAATAAAAGCTTTCACAATTATTTATCTATAATCTATAATTTCTAATATCTAGTTAGAATAGGTTAAACACTAAACCTAGAGGTTGTCATTTCGACCCATATTCTCAAGAATGGGTGGATTCGGGTCAAGCTTTTATCCCTTAGGTAAACCAAAAGGTTACCTAAGAAGAAAACCTGTCAAACTCGTAGAAAATCGCCAAAGTGTACTTTCAATTTGTTACAAAAATTATATTATTGTTGACATAATATAATATTTGTAACCATATATAGATAATTTGTTAGAAAAGTTAGCAAAAAAGTGTAAGTGTTGCGTACCAAGCCTAACCGACCCATACCAAAACTTAGTCGTTTTGACCCGTTACCTAACACCCATTTTACAACATTTAATGAACCCTAAAGGAACTATAAAACCTTTGTTAGACCCAAGTTGTAGGCTTGTTGAGTAATAAATATTGGAACAAAACCAAATATAACCTTGCGACCGACAATATATCATCAACATATAACAACTAAACATAACTTTAACATACTTTGATGTAACACCCGTTAAGTTAATTTAAGGTTTAATGAATCTTTTACGAAAACAATCATGTAATTACAATTACATATGCATCGGAAATACGGGTTTACTAAAACTTTTACAAATCATAAGTTATTCTACATCACGTGGTTGAATTCTTTGTTTAAAATTTACAACGTAGCAAAGTGCGGAAGCGTGTATCTATATTGTGTTCGGTTCTTCGTTGAGCTTGATCGTCTTCCGGCATCCCAAAGTGTACCTACATTTCATAAACATGAAATGCTTTAGTCTTACAGGGTTTAAATCATGTCCAAACGAGTACGGGAAACAATTGATGTTCAAAAGAAAACAAGGACTTGAAAATAATCTCCACCGTAACTTACGGTGGCACCGTAAGTTACGGTGGCCCCTGAGTTCATACTCTTCTACCGTACAACAGTAGGTTACCACCGTAACCAAATCAGCTCCACCGTAACTTACGGTGGCACCGTAAGTTACGATGGGCCCTGTATGCAGCTTTTCCATTTTGCCGTAATTTGACACGAAATCTTTCGTATCTTTCAAACCGCTTATCAGTTTGACTTACCGTTTCTTCCTGCATTTTTAAAATTTGATTCTCCATCATATGGTGTTAAAATCCGATATCCGGCTTGATAAAATTTAAGAATTTTAAGTCTTCGGCTTAATACTCTTTTACCAAAATTTGACCCGTTTGTGATTTTATCAAACATACAAGTTTGTTCGACCCTTATTTCTCACAAACCTATTAAATTCAATAATGTCTAACATATTAGGTTCCGATTATAGAATTATATACCTTCTTTAATCCATTTCACCCATATGCTTATTTTGACCCGTTTGAGGTATTTACGCATTTTAGTCTAGAACTTGTGCTTTTCTTTTGACGCCACAAAAGTCCATGTCTAATTAACTACAAATATTCCACCACAACTATTTTGTGGCGGATTTAACATAATGAATCCCTTTTTCCCAAATTTACCCATTGGTTGATCATTTTACGCAAATGACCGTTTTTGAGCATTTGACCCACGAATATGAATTCCTATGACTTTTATTCATATTTAATGATTCCATAATCTTTATGTAAGTCCCTAATCAACCCCCCTATGGGTCGTTTGCCCGATATACCCTTCAAGGGTGTTTTGGTCAACTTTAGTCCCTCACTATACGACGAAGGACTTTCGCTAAATATTTGACCAAAAATTGTATGTTTAACCAAAAGCTTATTTAAACGTACCTGGCTCGGGTCAAGGTATTGACCCGTTTACATAAATTTTGCTTTAAATCTTTCTAGTTAAAGCAACGCATACTTATGTTATTTCCTGTGATTACAAACTCAACAAGCGATTGTCAAATGTAATTGTCAAATGGTGCTAACAACACCATTTGACCCATTTAGTCTAATTTGCCATTTATCCATATGAGATGGTACTTAGTTACCATTTCATCCCTTTAAACCTAACCCGGTTTTCCTTTAACTTGTTTTACTCAAAACCGTTTTTATTTGTTCGTCATTACATGACTAATTTACCTTTTTACTCCTTTTACCATGATTCATGATTTCTTACCATTTTCCCTTGTTCCGACTCTCATTGAATCGTGTCGGAACATTGTATACCAACCACTTAGTAGCATTCATATGCAATACTTGAAATTAAGTAATTTTGCAAGCAATGTAAAGGGGCGTAAGCTCCACTTACCTCGCATCCGAATATGCTTTTCTTCTCGTGCTTGATTCGTTTGACCGCTTCTTTCCCAAGCCTCCACCTAGCTCGTTAGGCGACAAACTATCATCATTCACAAGGTGGTTATATTAGTCATTTCAATTCACGACTATTCCACCTCACGTATTTTCTATGTCGAAACTACTATTTGACTTTATCATTGGTTAGTTTGACTTTTAAAAGTCAATTGACTTACCAACATATTCATATGCACATTTGGTTCATTGAACTCACTTAGGCATATTTCATCCGAACTCTTAACAAAAATCAATTTTTACATACTAACTAGTAAGCGGCGATTTCATTTAGGCATTTCATATCAATGAAAATTGGCTGTTTTTGGTGACTTGTTTAACCTGTTTACAAGTCTTCAAAAATTATGATTTTTTTATGTGGCGTACCTCTCGAAGGGTTAGCCCTTGAGTTAAAATTTCAAGATCTAACTCTTTACCAAAAATTCGTGAAAATTCATTTACTAAGCTGCAATCAGATTAATCACTTCTGACTGCAGCTTACGGAAAAATTCATTAAAAATTCCTCGTTTATCCGATTGGCGAAATTCCAATTGGCGATTCTTTTAATCGCTTAAAACTTTCTACAGTAAGAATTTGAGATCATAACTCAATTCCTAAATTGAGTTATGACATTCGTGATGGGCTGCAATTTTTGCCAGAAAACGCAGCTTGAACCTTTGATACGGAAAAATTCATAAAACGCTCGATTTTCGTCGAAAAAATGCGATTCCAGTGGGGTTTTAAAGATATTTCCTGGAATTTCATTCTAGACTCAAGAAACACATTATTTTATCACTTTTTGTCCGGGTTACAGCCAATACAAATCGGCTGTAAATTCTGATCAAGAATCGTTTGAATTCAGCTTTCAATTTAAGCTTGTTCTTGACATCATAATACTATTTTTTGCAATCAAAACCCTAAAAAACATCTCATACATGAATTTAGTATCAACAAAAACTTGAGCTAAGCATGATTTCAACATATACTTGTCTAGGGCTTACTCCTAGACACCATATCAACCCTATTCTACCCAAATAGCAAACATGCAACATAAATTTCGAATTCTTATGTGTTCATCCAGATTTGAGATGGAACCAAAGTGGAAACTTTGACATACCTTATGATCCTTTCACTGAAGTGATCACTAATCTAAGCTTAGATTTCAATTTGGAGTCGATTTGGCTTCTCAATTGCTTGATTTTTGCTAGCTAGGGTTTGGGCATGGAACCCCCTGGCTCTCCTGCGATTCACGACCAGAACACACACTTAAAGTGTGTGTTTTGGTGTTAGATGTTTTATTTAATACAAACTTGCTTCAAGTTTGTCACCTTTGGTCCCTACACTTTACCAAGTTACATGTAGTGTGTTTTTAACAAATTGTCTTATCACTATAAGACTTATGACTAACTAGGTCATTTATTCCCAGTTACTTTATCTTGTTTAAAAATCCGTTTTTCTTTTAAGTCCCGTTAACTCGGGCCCTTTTTATATACTTTTGTTTTCTCAAGTATTCTTTTCATTCTTTTAAATTAATATTAGGTTTATTTATTTGAGTCCTAATATTTACCGGGTTAATTTTTACCACTAACGGTATTTTACCCGTCTTTACTATTAACGTGGTTTGATTACCAAACCCGTTTTTAGGATGTTACAAGTCTACCCCCCTTAGGGAGGTTTCGTCCTCGAAACCTTTTCTTACATAATTTATTGAGTTTAAACTCAATGTATTTGATCTAAGAAATCTTTTAAACATTACTTATACTTTTAACCAATTGTTAGTATTACCAGATAAGTATGGTAACATCTTTTTGGTCACTAATTGTCTACGTATCTCATACGACATAGTGCAACTTAAAATAACGTAATCCCGTTATTTCCACTAGTTTAGTTAACTCAGCGATATCCATCGCTTTCATATACTATCGAATTCTTTATGAATCCGTTATTTTGACTCGTTTAAAAGTCTTTAATGAAATCTTTCACTTTTAGTAGCAATTTCTTTTGTCTTCAAATTTATTTATTCGGTTCAGTCATACCGAACCTACCGCTTACAAGCAAACTAAATTTATTTAAATGACCTTGACGGGTCTCACTAATTAGACTTATTAGTCCATTTACTTTTTACCGCTTGCTTGGCTATAATGTGATTCTACTTCACATTACATTTCTTGACCGTGATTGTGTTACATCATGTTTAATTTATATCAAAATTTCATTTTCGAAAATATCACTTTTCGAATATATCGTCTTGCGCCTATCAGTGTCAAGACTTGTATCTTTCATGCTTACTATTTAAATTCCTATCAGAATTTATGTTTGTAAAAACATTATTTCTTACTAAAACCGAAGTTTTAGTTTTAGGATCTTCTCTTTGACTTTTGTCAATTATCCATACCAGGATATTGACAGTCCATAATTTATTCTTATTTAGTTATATCCCATTACCGGGCTCATTATTCTCTTGCATTTAACGCTACCTTTATCTGGCTAGCGCTCATTTGTGCCATTCGGCGTTATATTGTATTCAACATGTTTGACCTATTAATGTGAAATCCATCACTTATAAACAATCAACTTTATTCTTTATTCAACCCATTCGACTTCGAATAGTTGAACATATTTACTCACAATTTCTATATACGAGATTTTATAGTCATAACTCGTAATCCAAGTCCTTTGATTTTTTTTTTATTTTTTTTTTCAACCCGCGTTCATGTCTCTTGGTTTACGCATGTGTTAAATTCTTACCCATCAACCGGGTGTTTTACCGAGGTCGTTATTATTGCAACCCTCCCGGTATGCATTAAGACCTCGCTTCATTTTTATATTCCAACTTTGTCTTTAAGTTTGACGTTCTACAAAAACGACCCGTTAAGGGACATAGTTGCATTTTCCGGGTTCGAGTGTAAGTACACTCCCTCCCAATGCTTGTCTAAATCATTTTACATGTTTGCGTTTTCTGGGTTCGAGTGTAAGTACACTCCCTCCCAATACTTGTCTAAATCATTTTACATGCTTGCGTTTTCTGGGTTCGAGTGTAAGTACACTCCTTCCCAATACTTGTCTAAATCATTTTACATGCTTGCGTTTCCTGGGTTCGAGTGTAAGTACACTCCCTCCCAATACTTGTCTAAATCATTTTTCATGCTTGCGTTTTCTGGGTTCGAGTGTAAGTACACTCCCTCCCAATACTTGTCTAAATCATTTTACATGCTTGTTTGTCCCTTCACTCGGGCTCATTATCTTGATGTAATACGCTTCCGTCACTCGATTGTGCGTTTACATTATTATCAAATATTTTGCTTATCTGATTCATTTGGGTACTTTTTAATTAGTCCCATTCACTCCGCCCTTACTACATCGGATGTAAATGTGTCCGCTATAAGAAACTCGTGGTATCATATGCCACTACTTACTTGGCCAGAGTAAGCGGTTAACACATGACATACACGACCTTTTTATAGTTTTCACATTACGCCCTATGTAAGTAACGCCTCTGTTTGGTTTCTCTTGGAACAATATCCCGGATAGATTTTCTATTCGGGCTTTTCCAAGTTTTTTTTTTTTTTAAATCTACATATGCAACTTTCAACCTCTACGTATTTGTTGCATATTATTATTTGTGCGATTATTTAAAATGTGCACCTGGTAATATTTGCCCCGACGGGCGTTCCTTGCCATTAATCTTGTTCGCGGTCGTTACGCGATTTAGTCCTCGGTGACCATGCTCCTCCTGCCATACTTCGGACCGTTCCATCATCATATCCACAATTCGTTTGACTCTCGTCGTCTTCAAACGCGAGTGTCCTTCAATTAAAACATTCACAAAAGTTAGTAACGTCAACTTTAATAATCGCCCGTATTATAAAAAAAAGGCTTTTTTTTTCTACTATACGCGTCAACGCGCGTATTTTTGTCGACTAAATCAATCATTTTAATAGGGGTAACGTGTATCACCCGATAGCCCTATGTGTTGTTTACAACACTTTAGCATGCTTAGCTATTAGCATACATGTACTTACCGGATTTGCGATCAAGCCTCGAACCGAACACCAATTCTTTATTAAGAGCATAAGGTTTAAGTCCAAGCATAGCTTTCCCGCCATACTTGAATCTCTTAAACCAAGGCTCTGATACCAACTTGTAACACCCGTTAAGTTAATTTAAGGTTTAATGAATCTTTTACGAAAACAATCATGTAATTACAATTACATATGCATCGGAAATACGGGTTTACTAAAACTTTTACAAATCATAAGTTATTCTACATCACGTGGTTGAATTCTTTGTTTAAAATTTACAACGTAGCAAAGTGCGGAAGCGTGTATCTATATTGTGTTCGGTTCTTCGTTGAGCTTGATCGTCTTCCGGCATCCCAAAGTGTACCTACATTTCATAAACATGAAATGCTTTAGTCTTACAGGGTTTAAATCATGTCCAAACGAGTACGGGAAACAATTGATGTTCAAAAGAAAACAAGGACTTGAAAATAATCTCCACCGTAACTTACGGTGGCACCGTAAGTTACGGTGGCCCCTGAGTTCATACTCTTCTACCGTACAACAGTAGGTTACCACCGTAACCAAATCAGCTCCACCGTAACTTACGGTGGCACCGTAAGTTACGATGGGCCCTGTATGCAGCTTTTCCATTTTGCCGTAATTTGACACGAAATCTTTCGTATCTTTCAAACCGCTTATCAGTTTGACTTACCGTTTCTTCCTGCATTTTTAAAATTTGATTCTCCATCATATGGTGTTAAAATCCGATATCCGGCTTGATAAAATTTAAGAATTTTAAGTCTTCGGCTTAATACTCTTTTACCAAAATTTGACCCGTTTGTGATTTTATCAAACATACAAGTTTGTTCGACCCTTATTTCTCACAAACCTATTAAATTCAATAATGTCTAACATATTAGGTTCCGATTATAGAATTATATACCTTCTTTAATCCATTTCACCCATATGCTTATTTTGACCCGTTTGAGGTATTTACGCATTTTAGTCTAGAACTTGTGCTTTTCTTTTGACGCCACAAAAGTCCATGTCTAATTAACTACAAATATTCCACCACAACTATTTTGTGGCGGATTTAACATAATGAATCCCTTTTTCCCAAATTTACCCATTGGTTGATCATTTTACGCAAATGACCGTTTTTGAGCATTTGACCCACGAATATGAATTCCTATGACTTTTATTCATATTTAATGATTCCATAATCTTTATGTAAGTCCCTAATCAACCCCCCTATGGGTCGTTTGCCCGATATACCCTTCAAGGGTGTTTTGGTCAACTTTAGTCCCTCACTATACGACGAAGGACTTTCGCTAAATATTTGACCAAAAATTGTATGTTTAACCAAAAGCTTATTTAAACGTACCTGGCTCGGGTCAAGGTATTGACCCGTTTACATAACTTTTGCTTTAAATCTTTCTAGTTAAAGCAACGCATACTTATGTTATTTCCTGTGATTACAAACTCAACAAGCGATTGTCAAATGTAATTGTCAAATGGTGCTAACAACACCATTTGACCCATTTAGTCTAATTTGCCATTTATCCATATGAGATGGTACTTAGTTACCATTTCATCCCTTTAAACCTAACCCGGTTTTCCTTTAACTTGTTTTACTCAAAACCGTTTTTATTTGTTCGTCATTACATGACTAATTTACCTTTTTACTCCTTTTACCATGATTCATGATTTCTTACCATTTTCCCTTGTTCCGACTCTCATTGAATCGTGTCGGAACATTGTATACCAACCACTTAGTAGCATTCATATGCAATACTTGAAATTAAGTAATTTTGCAAGCAATGTAAAGGGGCGTAAGCTCCACTTACCTCGCATCCGAATATGCTTTTCTTCTCGTGCTTGATTCGTTTGACCGCTTCTTTCCCAAGCCTCCACCTAGCTCGTTAGGCGACAAACTATCATCATTCACAAGGTGGTTAGATTAGTCATTTCAATTCACGACTATTCCACCTCACGTATTTTCTATGTCGAAACTACTATTTGACTTTATCATTGGTTAGTTTGACTTTTAAAAGTCAAGTGACTTACCAACATATTCATATGCACATTTGGTTCATTGAACTCACTTAGGCATATTTCATCCGAACTCTTAACAAAAATCAATTTTTACATACTAACTAGTAAGCCGCGATTTCATTTAGGCATTTCATATCAATGAAAATTGGCTGTTTTTGGTGACTTGTTTAACCTGTTTACAAGTCTTCAAAAATTATGATTTTTTTATGTGGCGTACCTCTCGGAGGGTTAGCCCTTGAGTTAAAATTTCAAGATCTAACTCTTTACCAAAAATTCGTGAAAATTCATTTACTAAGCTGCAATCAGATAAATCACTTCTGACTGCAGCTTACGAAAAAATTCATTAAAAATTCCTCGTTTATCCGATTGGCGAAATTCCAATTGGCGATTCTTTTAATCGCTTAAAACTTTCTACAGTAAGAATTTGAGATCATAACTCAATTCCTAAATTGAGTTATGACATTCGTGATGGGCTGCAATTTCTGCCAGAAAACGCAGCTTGAACCTTTGATACGGAAAAATTCATAAAACGCTCGATTTTCGTCGAAAAAATGCGATTCCAGTGGGGTTTTAAAGATATTTCCTGGAATTTCATTCTAGACTCAAGAAACACATTATTTTATCACTTTTTGTCCGGGTTACAGCCAATACAAATCGGCTGTAAATTCTGATCAAGAATCGTTTGAATTCAGCTTTCAATTTAAGCTTGTTCTTGACATCATAACACTATTTTTTGCAATCAAAACCCTAAAAAACATCTCATACATGAATTTAGTATCAACAAAAACTTGAGCTAAGCATGATTTCAACATATACTTGTCTAGGGCTTACTCCTAGACACCATATCAACCCTATTCTACCCAAATAGCAAACATGCAACATAAATTTCGAATTCTTATGTGTTCATCCAGATTTGAGATGGAACCAAAGTGGAAACTTTGACATACCTTATGATCCTTTCACTGAAGTGATCACTAATCTAAGCTTAGATTTCAATTTGGAGTCGATTTGGCTTCTCAATTGCTTGATTTTTGCTAGCTAGGGTTTGGGCATGGAACCCCCTGGCTCTCCTGCGATTCACGACCAGAACACACACTTAAAGTGTGTGTTTTGGTGTTAGATGTTTTATTTAATACAAACTTGCTTCAAGTTTGTCACCTTTGGTCCCTACACTTTACCAAGTTACATGTAGTGTGTTTTTAACAAATTGTCTTATCACTATAAGACTTATGACTAACTAGGTCATTTATTCCCAGTTACTTTATCTTGTTTAAAAATCCGTTTTTCTTTTAAGTCCCGTTAACTCGGGCCCTTTTTATATACTTTTGTTTTCTCAAGTATTCTTTTCATTCTTTTAAATTAATATTAGGTTTATTTATTTGAGTCCTAATATTTACCGGGTTAATTTTTACCACTAACGGTATTTTACCCGTCTTTACTATTAACGTGGTTTGATTACCAAACCCGTTTTTAGGATGTTACAAGTCTACCCCCCTTAGGGAGGTTTCGTCCTCGAAACCTTTTCTTACATAATTTATTGAGTTTAAACTCAATGTATTTGATCTAAGAAATCTTTTAAACATTACTTATACTTTTAACCAATTGTTAGTATTACCAGATAAGTATGGTAACATCTTTTTGGTCACTAATTGTCTACGTATCTCATACGACATAGTGCAACTTAAAATAACGTAATCCCGTTATTTCCACTAGTTTAGTTAACTCAGCGATATCCATCGCTTTCATATACTATCGAATTCTTTATGAATCCGTTATTTTGACTCGTTTAAAAGTCTTTAATGAAATCTTTCACTTTTAGTAGCAATTTCTTTTGTCTTCAAATTTATTTATTCGGTTCAGTCATACCGAACCTACCGCTTACAAGCAAACCAAATTTATTTAAATGACCTTGACGGGTCTCACTAATTAGACTTATTAGTCCAGTTACTTTTTACCGCTTGCTTGGTTATAATGTGATTCTACTTCACATTACATTTCTTGACCGTGATTGTGTTACATCATGTTTAATTTATATCAAAATTTCATTTTCGAAAATATCACTTTTCGAATATATCGTCTTGCGCCTATCAGTGTCAAGACTTGTATCTTTCATGCTTACTATTTAAATTCCTATCAGAATTTATGTTTGTAAAAACATTATTTCTTACTAAAACCGAAGTTTTAGTTTTAGGATCTTCTCTTTGACTTTTGTCAATTATCCATACCAGGATATTGACAGTCCATAATTTATTCTTATTTAGTTATATCCCATTACCGGGCTCATTATTCTCTTGCATTTAACGCTACCTTTATCTGGCTAGCGCTCATTTGTGCCATTCGGCGTTATATTGTATTCAACATGTTTGACCTATTAATGTGAAATCCATCACTTATAAACAATCAACTTTATTCTTTATTCAACCCATTCGACTTCGAATAGTTGAACATATTTACTCACAATTTCTATATACGAGATTTTATAGTCATAACTCGTAATCCAAGTCCTTTGATTTTTTTTTATTTTTTTTTTCAACCCTCGTTCATGTCTCTTGGTTTACGCATGTGTTAAATTCTTACCCATCAACCGGGTGTTTTACCGAGGTCGTTATTATTGCAACCCTCCCGGTATGCATTAAGACCTCGCTTCATTTTTATATTCCAACTTTGTCTTTAAGTTTGACGTTCTACAAAAACGACCCGTTAAGGGACATATTTGCATTTTCCGGGTTCGAGTGTAAGTACACTCCCTCCCAATGCTTGTCTAAATCATTTTACATGTTTGCGTTTTCTGGGTTCGAGTGTAAGTACACTCCCTCCCAATGCATTAAGACCTCGCTTCATTTTCTAATCTGTATTCTTTGACTGTTGTGCTTTTGAAGATGACCATTTGTTCCAGTGGTCAGAAGAGATGCGGAGTAGCGGCTTCTTGTCCGTCATCGGCGGCGGCAGCCATATGTGATTCCTCCATACTTCTGTAATTAATTCAAACTGATTCATCAAACTATACATAAGTGAACTGCAATAAAAGAAACTCACCATAACTAAGCCATAACCAGAACAGTAGAAAGCCCAAATTCTAACAGCGAAAAAAAGAACCAATAAACCCTAAAACATAAGGAAATTAAGATTAAACAGAAGGGCAACCAAGTTAACATCAATCAACTAACAACATATCAAAATGTAGCTGCAAAAACCCATTGAACAATAAAAAGGTCCATAATATAAGAACAGAAAGCAAAATAAAAAAAGGCATACCTTCGCAGCGACGCCAAGTTCACGTAAACACAAATCGAATAACACAGAGCCAAAATAGTCGAATGCCCAATCCGAACAACGATGAAACAACTTAACGACAGTTGAATCTGATTGAATACCTGTTCATTACCAAAAAATCAGAGTAAAGTTAGTAAAAAACCACTGAGATATTGCAAAATTTAGGTCTACGTGAGAAAGAAAAGAAAATTAATTAGTACATAACGAAGTAGACGAGATCGAAACCTGCTTACTCTGTTAAATGAAGAATATTTAGCTGAAACAGCTTAGTAACATGTAAATGCGACCGTAAACCTATTCATCAACAGAAATTCAGAGTAAAATCAATACAAAACTATTGATAAAGTGATGCGATAACTCAAATCTAAGATATTATACAAAAAATACATGAAAAATGGATATAAACTTGTGGAATTTGGTACGAAATTAGCAGCAGTTGTAAAACTTGTTGATCAACAACAATTCATAGTAAAATCAGTACAGAATTATAGATGAGGTGATGCGATAGCTCAAACTGAACAAATGATTCATAAATACATGTAAAAACGCATAAAAACTTGCTGAATCTGGTACAGGTATTTCTAGGTCATCGATCCTTACCTTGCCGCCGGATAATACCATCACTGCCATTCAAAGTTGTAACCGAATCCCTAGCTGCTGCTGATTCCTCACACCGAACTCACTTCACCATCGCCTGTCATCATCTTCATCCGCTCATCCATCGTTTAATCCAGAAAACTACTAGATATAGAATTAATTCAATGAATCAAAACACAAAACAAATCTCATGTCGAAGGATTCAATGCCAGATTGATTGTGTAACTAGAGTATAATCACAAACAACATGATTCCAAACTAAAATTAACCTAATCAAGCCAAAATTCATCATATCAAGATGCAGCATCGTTCATAACAACATGATTCCAAACTAAATTGGTTCTAAAATCGCAGAATTAACAAGAGCATCGACTTCAATCATGTATTCGGATTCTTCATCCATACATTAAACATAATTATTAAAGGAAATGAAGAGAGAAACTGACCTAATCAGAGTCTTCAATCACGTATTCGGAATCAGTCGTCGGATTTAACACATGGTTTCAAACTGGAATCAGTCGCCGGATAGCTAACATACCGTGAAGTCGCAGATCTGTTGTGACACATACCGTGAGTCGCAGATCAGTTGTGATGAAAGAGTAGTTATAATTTCAGAATCAGATCGGTGAAAGGATTTCTTAAGCATATGGTGTTGCGCGGAGTCGTCAGAATCAGATCTATGAATGATGAGGATGATTGAATCTGGGAAGCCGCAGATGAGGATGATGAAAGATAACAAATTTGTTCTGATTGAAGCTTCTAAACTTATTGCTACTGTCAGTTTTAACCACAACTTATGACTAATTGCAGTTTTTACCCTAAACACTAATGAATAATCTTTTGTTTTTTCTATTTTTTCTTGTATCTGCGATTGCTTTAAATGGTCGTAACTTTTGCTATTTTTTATTTTTCTTGTATTTGCGACTGTTTTCCGACCACAAAAATACGGCCACAAAATTTGCCATCGTTTTGCGATCGAATCTAGATTGGTCTTTAATTTTGCGATTGTTTTGGTTTTAGTCACAAATCGGTCGCTAATTTTGCGACCGTCTTATGTTAGTCGCAAAATTTGGTCGCAATTGCCTAGTTTTCTAGTAGTGAAAAAACGTCAAACTTTTTTCAAAATTTACAGTACCGTCAGAGCGTTAAGGGGCAACGGAGGTTACCCCTTGTTACAAGGTAGGTCCGACTGGAACATTTGCAAACGTCAAGACCGTTGTAAATACGTGGTTGCAATAGTTTTGGTCGCCGCAAAGCACTTCATGATGATTTAGCGACGGCTTGAGTTTGCCACGGCCTTTTGCGACTGCTCACCGTCGAACATGTGACTTTAGCTTATATAGATGTGTTTTAGACCGAATCAGAATAGCAGATTTAGGGACCAAATAGAAATGGTTTTGCGACGGGTTTATACAATTAAAAAGTAATAGCAATAGATTTAGGGACTGAGAGAGAATATCCATCACTAATACTGCTGATCATGTACGTACTGTTGGTCTGCATGGTATCCGTGTACCCATCTTTACAGGATGAAAAATAACTACCTCTTAGTATCATTCGTTTTTGCATATATAACAACGGTTATATTGACAAACAAGGACTGTTAATTAGGTCATGTTAGTCGCAAGTATTTCTACATAATTTTTCTGGGTGATTTTAGATTTGCATGAGACTAGTTGCCAATGGTTGCAAGTAATTAAAAAAAAAAGATTGTACTTGAATTATGACAACCCTATTGACTCCTGTTACCATGAATCTAACACGTATATATTGTTCGATGCTTAACTAATTTAAGGATACCCAAACTCATGCATATATATGAAACAGTCCATTTAAACTGAGATAATTGTGATCAAAATTGTTTTTACCTTTTAACTTACTAGATTATCACCTCAATCCCTTTTAACATGCTTAAATTTGGAACAACTTAAGGTGGTAAGTCGCTAAAGTTGTACACATTTATTAGATACCTGATTTTACGTTTTGTGTAAGCCACAAGGTTCTTTTTTTTTTTTTTTTGAAAACTTATAAAATTAGATCACAAAAATGTACGATATTAAACCATCCTCTATTTAAATTATAACCTCCAAAATTCACGGTGTGTAATCTTCCTACTTTTATTATTAAAATTTTCAATAACTTTTCTACACTTAGGGGTAGGGGCGCTCCACTAGTGATGGAATTTCATCACTTACAACTTTGAATCAAGTCCCGCTACGTTATCGAGCTTTATTCAATCACTAGTGATGGATTTTAGGGGAAATTTCCATCACTAGTGATGTTTTTTTTAAAATATAAATTATGATGAAATAATCATAAATATTTGTTTACCTTTTTGGCTTCAAACACATCAAACTCTGTTGAATAAACCAACAGAAAAATAGAGCAAAATAAATCCAGAGCTATAATAAGCTTGTTGACATAAAACCCCCTTTTTGCAGCTACAAATTTGAAAAGAAGAGGGTTTAATTCAATCGATTTGAGGCAAAATTGACTGAAATTGAAGCAAAATTGGAACAAAATGATGGAGAAAATAACGTACCGATGATCAATTTTAGGTTTTTTTTTGTACAAAATTGAAACCCCTTTTGAGGATTAATGGTGATTTGATTGTTCAACTTCTTGCTCTTGTTGTTGTTGCACTGTTAATTGAAGTTCAACGAGTGATGAAGACCACGCGTCATCTAATCCATGCGTGAACAAAACAGGTGGCGGCGGTGTTTCACTATTGAAAACACGTGAACAATGGTTGACAACGGGACGCCCCAGGTCCCTGTATAATCCTATTTCGAAAAGAATCTGCATGACTAGATGCAGGATGTTTTGTGGGACATCCTAAAAAGAGCGGGGATTTCTGCTAAGAAAGAGACCCCTGTGAATTTCCTCACAGACCCTATGGAAGGGAGATCTACTCTGTGACTAGCGGATCTGCACGTCTTTGGCTGGACTGGGGGGAAACATGCTTGTGTGTACCTCACGGGGGTTTCCTCTTTGGTTGGTTTAAGGGAAAACTGATTTGTAGCTGGATAAGCAACAAAAAAGCAGAATCAAAGAAAGTGGATAAGCATGCTAAAGCTTGCGCAGAGAAGCAACATATCTTTGTCACTTTTGACTTTGATACATTTGGCTCCCTAGCACCAGAAGTTATCCACTTCTTGACCAGGGTCCAACGGCTCATCCACAACAATTGTTCAACCCCACGGGGGCAGGGGTCTATCTTTGGAAGATTAGCGTTTGTAATTCAGAAAGGGGTGACGGCGCAGTGTTGATGCATTTATATGGATACTGCTTGTTTCGGTTCGCCTGCGTTACGAAGTGAAGACCGAGGTCAAGATGTTCTCCCATCTTGACCCGGTACGATGTTTTCGAAGTAAAACAGTTTGTGATGAGCAAACTATTGTGTTGCTGATCTATCTGCATGTTTGCAAGTGTTTGTTGCTGCTGTTCACTGTTCTGCAAGATCCAACATGTAACACAAGACCATTTTAAGCTAACTTGCATGACAACATGAGTGCTTATCACGAAGAACCCTTAAAGCACGAAGAACCTGCATGTGAAACCCACGAAGAAGGTTCTTCGTGGGTATTGTTGTTTGCTGATCATCCACGAATAACGATGAATGGCGAAGAACTCCCTTAGACAAAGAACAACATACACGAAGAACACCTCTTGGTGAAGAACCCATGTTCTTCGTGCGTGACCATTCTTCGTGGGCTCCTTGTTCAGGCCCAACTATTCTTCGTGAGATGTGGATAAGGTTCAGTATATAAAGGCAGCAGTAGCAATCAGATAAGGTAGAGAGATACCAGAGAGTGAACATCAGAGAGTTTATAGTTTTCTTATTGTAATATCATTCTTGTAACTGTTACTCTGATGAATCAATACAAGTGAGTTTTATATCGTTGAAAAAAAAAGATTTTAGGGGTGTTTTAATATAAACTTTATAAAAACCAAAAAGATTATATTTCTATTTTATTTTGATTGCCCGATGTTGGATCTCGAGTCTTTTCCTACCTGAAATCTGATCGAAACCAAAAAAAATTGCATCTTCATAAACGATCAAAATTAACCAGTTTTGAAAGTTAAAAACTAAAATTTTTCAAATTTTACATCTTCCAAACCGTTGTCGGTCGGTAGTTATTTGAGAGTTAGTCACAATTGCGTCGTTTGTTTATATTGACTATATTCCAAGCGGTTGTTCTCATTACGCGTTTAGCTTTCTTGTATGCGCAGATGAGACATTCGAACCAGCTAAAGGCGAAGAGAACATGTTAGATGACAAGCTTTGGAATGAAGACACGACATTGATGCAATCAAAGGATCAAGGTGATCGAGTTGCAGCAGACCACTCATCAATACCACAAGGATCTAAAGATTTAAAGATCAACGTCTCACGAGTAACGTTCAAGGGGGAGCTTCTCGATATACCTCCCGATTGTGACAAGTGAAGACATCTCAAGATCCGACAACATTATGAAGAATGAACCTCACGAGCAGCATCCAAGGGGGAGTTTGTTGATGCATTTATATGGATACTGCTCGTTTCGGTTCGCATGCGTTATGAAGTGAAGACCGAGGTCAAGATGTTCTCATATCTTGACCCGGCACGATGTTTTTGAAGTAAAACAGTTTGTGATGAGCAAACTATTGTGTTGCTGATCTATCTACATATTTGCAAGTGTTTGTTGCTGCTGTTCACTGTTCTGCAAGATCCAACATGTAACACAAGACCATTTTAAGCTAACTTGCATGACAACATGAGTGCTTATCACGAAGAACCCTCAAAGCACGAAGAACCTGAATGTGAAACCCACGAAGAAGGTTCTTCGTGGGTATTGTTGTTTGCTGATCATCCACGAAGAACAACATCCACGAATAACCTTGAATGGCGAAGAACTCCCTTAGCCAAAGAACAACATACACGAAGAACACCTCTTGGCGAAGAACCCATGTTCTTCTTGGGTGACCATTCTTCGTGGGCTCCTTGTTCAGGCCCAGCTATTCTTCGTGAGCTGTGGATAAGGTTCAGTATATAAAGGCAGCAGTAGCAATCAAATAAGGTAGAGAGATACCAGAGAGTGAACATCAGAGAGTTTATAGTTTTCTTATTGTAATATCATTCTTGTAACTGTTACTTTGATGAATCAATACAAGTGAGTTTTATATCGTTGAAAAAAATATTTTAGGTGTGTTTTAATATAAACTTTATAAAAACCAAAAAGATTTTATTTCTATTTTATTTTGATTGCCCGATGTTGGATCTCGAGGTTTTTCCTACCTAAAACCTGATCGAAACCAAAAACAATTGCATCTTCATAAACGGTTAAAATTAACCAGTTTTGAAAGTTAAAAACTAAAATTGTTCAAATTTTACATCATTCAAACTGTTGTCGTTCGGTGGTTATTTGAGAGTTGGCCACAATTGCGTCGTTTGTTTATATTGACTATATTCCAAGCTGTTGTTCTCATTACGCGTTTAGCTTTCTTGTATGTGTAGATGTGAGATTCGAACCCGCTAAAGGCGAAGAGAACGTGTTAGATGACAAGCTTTGGAATGAAGACACGACATTGATGCAATCAAAGGATCAAGGTGATCGAGTTGCAGCTGACCACTCATCAACACCAGAAGGATCTAAAGATTTAAAGATCAACGTCTCACGAGCAACGTTCAAGGGGGAGCTTGTCGATATACCTCCCTGATGTGACAAGTGAAGACATCTCAAGATCCGACAACATTATGAAGAATGAACCTCACGAGTAGCATCCAAGGGGGAGTTTGTTGATGCATTTATATGGATACTGCTCGTTTCGGTTCGCTCGCGTTACGAAGTGAAGACCGAGGTCAAGATGTTCTCCTATCTTGACCTGGTACGATGTTTTCTAAGTAAAACAGTTTGTGGTGAGCAAACTATTGTGATGCTGATCTATCTGCATGTTTGCAAGTGTTTGTTGCTGTTGTTCACTGTTCTGCAAGATCCAACATGTAACACAAGACCATTTTAAGCTAACTTGCATGACAACATGAGTGCTTATCACAAAGAACCCTCAAAGCACGAAGAACCTGCATGTGAAACCCACGAAGAAGGTTCTTGGTGGGTATTGTTGTTTACTGATCATCCACGAAGAACAACATCCATGAATAACCTTCAATGGAGAAGAACTCCCTTAGGCAAAGAACACCATACACGAAGAACACCTCTTGGTGAAGAACCCATGTTCTTCTTGGGTGACCATTCTTCGTGGGCTCCTTGTTCAGGCCCAGCTATTCTTCGTGAGCTGTGGCTATGGTTCAGTATATAAAGGCAGCAGTAGCAATCAGATAAGGTAGAGAGATACCAGAGAGTGAACATCAGAGAGTTTATAGTTTTCTTATTGTAATATCATTCTTGTAAGTGTTACTCTAATGAATCAATACAAGTGAGCTTTATATCGTTGAATCTTTATTGTATTTTTTCTATCGCTCGTTTGTGTCGTAACACGGATTCCGCACCTGTTTCGCCATTCGAAACAAGATCTCTTCGTAGTCCGACGATCCGCGTCGAACCTTCACGTAACTTGTTGCCCGTCTAACTTCTGTTTTGATGTAACTCGGTAAGCTTTTTGGTGAAATATTATAATTGTTAGGACCGGTTTGACTCCGAACGATTGCGAACCGACTCGTACGACGTGCGAAATCCGTGCACGAGCAAGACCGAACACACGAACAGTAATATAACTGTGATTCTATTCAAAGATCTGATATCGTACACGAACCATGAATCACCTAGACACTTTCTCTCTCTAGTTTCTCTCTCTAGAACTAGATCTCTCAAATGTAGCAAATGAGCAAAAGTGTCAAAAGTCTTCCAAAAGTCTCTAAAGCTAACCCTAACACATCTATTTATAGGCTAAGGGATATAAGGGATTTCCCCTTATTTACAATAATGCCACCTTGCCTTTTTCCATCTAATATTACAATGTAAGGCTAGTTTGCTTTAGTTTCAGCTACGACTTGAGATGACGGAGACGATAGACATAAATGCACTAACAGACTCCCCCCTTGGATATTGCCGCAGTCAATCTCAAACATTCAGACTCGTAGCTTCTTTCTTTCTCTCTCTTTAGCTCGAACAGAATCCCCGTGGATCTGTCTTCAGCTCCAGCTCCCCCTTTCGGTAGTCTCTTCAGGCTCCCCCTTTCGTCAAGCTTCTGTGCTTTTGGGATCGACACCTGGCTTTTCGGTTACAAGCTCTTTCGGGAAAAGTATCCTGGCTCCTATGCACGCTTCCCTTTGCGTTGAGCTCGTCTTCAGACTCCCCCTTAGACTCGGCTATTGGGATCGTAGTCTGGTACAACATCTGCAACACTCATACTTTTATAAGTAAAACATTTTTAGATTTCCAGGTATCGTAACCTGGCTCCATCAAACTTTTTAAATCAAGATCCTGGGACTAAGATATAATAATATGAGATATATCCAGGATTACTTGATATTCTCCCCCTATCAACAATCTTCAAAGATTTGGCAGTTTCAACGAACCGGATCGGAAACTGGCTCTTTTACAGATTTTAACAATACAAGCATCCAACTCCCTCACAGTTAATCATCCAAGTCCAAATTAATGACCTTGGAAATATCACAAACTGTTTTTGATTTTTGATTTTAAAACATCAAGTTTCAAATTAATGAACTTGTTTTATTTTCAGAAACACAATCAGCATACTCAGATTTTGAAACTCAGCTTCCCAAACATCGGTTGTCGAAAATAAAGCAGAAACAAAAATCTTTTTTTACTTTTTCTGAAATGTAAAACAGTAAAGAAATATGTACAAACATATTTACAGACAATATTTTTGTTTGAGTTTGCGTCAGAGGATCATATCAGTTTTTGACAAATCACAAGTACCGTTGAGCTTATTTACACATTAAGAATTAAACAATTCACTTAGATTGTCGATATACTGATCCACTTAAATTTTCACACAACTTTCAACTGATTCAGGATACGAATTAGGTGAATTAAGAACTTAAACTCATTCATGTGTCCCACCTCTTGAATATACTCCCGTATCCAGATCCCAATAATCAGTCTTACAGGTGAGTATACTACAATGATATCTGTACATAAATTAGGTATGCGAGGGCCGAGGGATCTCAGGTCGATACTTCCGTATACGCAGAGAGATATCAGCTTCGACTTTACTGAATGTCCCCTTTAGAGGATCTTTTAGCTACAACAACAGCGACTATCAATTTTATTGTTTCATCGGCATGCTGAGGGTTTATGCTATGTTTCAAGCATTTGCAGAAAGTATTATCCAAGGACTAGGTCAGAACTACCGTTCAGCAGAAGTCCCGGAATAATACCCCAGACATCATTGAGTATAAAGACCTAGTATATCAGATTATGAGACCTTTCAAACAAGATTTCAGGGGTTACCTATATATCCAAGTAGTGTTCCCCACGAAATAAGCAAGTTTGAATTTAGGTTTATATCCCGAAAAAGTTTACTAAATGTATAAAAACCTATCGACATATCATCAGTGAGACTGTTTAACGCTATTTAATCATTACATTTCTTTAGCATACTGTAACTGTCTACTGATGTACTATCATTTCCTCTTTTTACACAAAAACTCAATTTTGAATTTTTATCATGTTTTTGACTTTTTCAAATTTTCTAATGTTTTTGGATTTTCTGACAATATTACTCCCCCTAAAATGCAAAACCATTTAAAGAAAATTTGACAAACCAATGTAGATAGCTTTGTCTCGCCATCCATTTTCTGCTTTTCATGCACTGATTTGCAGAAAATATAACGTACCCCCATGATTTACAACCCATTGATTTTCGACAGTTTGAAAACCGTTTTTCAATTCTTGTGAAAGTAATCATGTTTGTTCAGCCGTGAGGGTTTCGGCGTATTCAATCAGAACTCCCCCTTACAACAAACTATTTTCCCATAATGATTTCAAAACACTTAAGTTTGTTTTAATCAGAATGGTTTTTCCGGAAAAATTAGTTTGTTTACCCATCACTTGTGGGTTCGGGGTCATCTTATCACCTTGTTCTCTTTTAACCATTTTGAAAATTTAACATTATTAGGTCAAACACCACTATCACTTGTAGAAAATCAAGTACAACTTAATGTCCTTGATTAACCACTTATAGGATGAAATATCACAGTTACCATCCTGTGAATTTCTCAAGAATGATGCCGATACCTGCTTCACACTTACCAACCTGGAAGCTCCGGCAAGTCAGAAATTCAACCAACAGATTTTGACACCCAAGCCTGACCAGTCTTAGGTGTGTTTTGGACATTTCTCTTTTCTTCATAAAATTCTTTTGCCCCTTTTACCTTTCCATCAGCCATCTTGCTAAAAATATGTTTAACATTGCTATTAAACATTTTTCCAGCATCAACACCTTTTGATTTTATGTTTGCGGCTCGTAATGGTGGAAAATTCTCTTCATTCATTAAAGGAACTGTCTCTTCCTTTTTTACCTCAACTTGTGGCTCCTCTGATTTTGTGGAATCAGATTCATTGCCCGAACTTGGCTTGTCTGACTTGGATGAGCCAGATTCATCGCCAATGACTTTCTTTTTCTTCTTGCTCTCTTTTGTCCTCAGATTTGTATCTGAAGAATTCAATTTACTTGGCTTTGCAGTCGAGTGAGTTGATTCATCAGAACTTTTAAAACTCGATTAATTTGGTGATTTTTAGACGAAAACGTGAAGAAACTTAAAAATGAAGAAATTTATCGAATCTGATACGAATTGATATCTGGATCTGATCAAATCTTGAACGAAATCGTGTGAATGATCTGAGCAATCGATCTCCCGCTCTGATACCACTTGTTAGGACCGGTTTGACTCCGAACGATTGCGAACCGACTCGTACGACGTGTGGAATCCGTGCACGAGCAAGACCGAACACACGAACAGTAATATAACTGTGATTCTATTCAAAGATCTGATATCGTACACGAACCGTGAATCACCTAGACACTTTCTCTCTCTAGTTTCTCTCTCTAGAACTAGATCTCTCAAATGTAGCAAATGAGCAAAAGTGTCAAAAGTCTTCCAAAAGTCTCTAAAGCTAACCCTAACACATCTATTTATAGGCTAAGGGATATAAGGGATTTCCCCTTATTTACAATAATGCCACCTTGCCTTTTTCCATCTAATATTACAATGTAAGGCTAGTTTGCTTTAGTTTCAGCTACGACTTGAGATGACGGAGGCGATAGACATAAATGCACTAACAATAATTAAAGGATCCAACAAAAAAAATTTGCTCAAGGAAGATAAAAAATATGCCCAGTCGTTTGAAACATAAACGATGCACTACAACAAAACTAGGGTTCACTAACGGCAAAACACTATCGAAAATATCCACCCAATATCGTCAAAACACATTTTGATAAAAATAAATTAACAATTAAAAAACGCACTGGTGATCTGTTGGTGAAAACAACAATAATTGCTCCGACAAGCTTTATTCAGGTTTGATTCCCGAACAACTATTTGATATTCGTTAGAGACAAAAACTTTTTGGAAAACCATCTTAAAACGAACATTTTTCAAAACAATAGTCTTTCATAAACAGTTAAAGTTAAAATTGACTACTATTATTGTCGTTAACATTCCCGAAAAATTGCTATCGGAGATTCCCTCGATAACCATTTCTATAAATAACAATCTTCCGTTTCTCACTAGAAATAACAACCTCAACTTCTTACTAAAATTAAAATTGTCAGGAACACCTGTCATAAATGGCAAGCTTTCAGTATTTGAAAACGTGAAAGTACGTTGTTTGTGTGTGGTATGAACCATAGTTACATGGTTCGCAAGTCATTCCAATATTTTTGTTTTGGTACGTACGATCCAGATCGCGGTACAAACACGATTTGGGAACGCTCGAGATCGCGTTTCCGGCCACCACAATGGCGTTCAAAGAAATCATAGATCTAGCGTACAAAATTTCTCAAATTCATATCTGATTCAGAAGAAGTTTGCAAGAACAGGCATGAAATAGAAGAAATTAGAGATGTATTTGAGAAATTTTGTAAGAACAGTGATGAATTGGGGAGGATAAACTTGCCGTCCGGTGCTGCAATTTTTGCTGGAAACCAGGAAGCGGCTCCGTTCCTTCGTTCTAGCCTTTTAGGTTTAAGTAAGTTTAGGTTTTTTAACTTTTAACTCCTCTATCTTTTACTAGTTTACATTGAGCCCTTAAACTTGAAAGTTTTTACGTAAAAAGTGTAAAATTAGTTTGTTTATTTTAATATTTAACCCCCTCTATCTTCACTAGTTTATATTTGGTCCTTAAACTTTCAAATTTATAAAAATAGCACTGTACATCATACCAGATTATATGGTACCTCGTACCAGAGCGATCCGAAATGAGCCTACCCCCTCGTACCGACTTTTAGGACCTAGCGAATTGCGACCCCGTTCCACGTTCCTGTACTGGAGGATAGCGTGAACCATGTGACTATTGTATGAACTTAATTGGTCGATGACATGTCATCGAGTTAATATTGAAGACCATTGCTAGCAGGTTAGCTGGAAGCATTGATCTTCGAATTTAAAAACCTTTCATTGTCTCCTTAATCTAACGACGAGATATCTTAATGTGCTAGAATTAATGGCCTCATAATATGAACCTAGGTCCTATTTTCCACTTCGAGCCATCGGAGTTCATGGGCACATTTGGCAATGACGGGAAAACATTGCTTGGATGCCCACATCTATCCGTCGATGTTCATGGAAGAACATTGGTGAGGACACCATTGTAGGGTGTCTGCATCTAGCCATCGGAGTTCCACGATGTACCCACATATAGATATTAGGGAATATATAAATTTACGTATGTATGGGTGGGGTTAGTGTAAAAAGGGGTGATTTTATGAAAAGTGTAAGAAGTGTTTTAAGCCATTAGATCTTGTGGTTAATGGTTGATATCAAAAAATGGATTAAAATGTAAATTATGTTTTATTTTATTGACTAACTAGGTTATCACCCGGGAAATGCTTCCCGGGCTAGAGAAAGTTATACATGTCACTTATTATTTATAAGCAATACATACTTAAATAAAATGATAAAAAATAAGTGACATGTTATATGAAATCAAAAAGCAACAGTTTTCATTATAAGCTACCAAAGACTTCTTTATAGACGACATTAGACGTCTTATTTGTTGGTTTTCCATCGGCATCGAATATCAATATTTTAACTCCTCTCATCTTGACCCTTGATAATGCAACGTACAACTGACCATGAGTGAACACAGGAGCTTTCAAATACAGACCAACTTTTGATAAGGATTGTCCTTGACTCTTGTTAATTGTCATGGCAAAACAAACTGATAAAGGAAATTGTCTTCGTTGGAATTCGAATGGTTAACCGACAAAACCGAACCGAAATTAACCGAAACCGAATTAACCGAAAGTCGGTTAACGGATATTTTTTACCATCGGTTAATCGAAATTAACCGAACCGAACCGAACCATTTAATTTTTTTATATATTTTTAGCTTTTATACCTCTATTTCATGTATTATACTTTCATTTCATGTAATAATACCTCTATTTTATTTATTTAATAAAAGGTAAAACTATATGAAGTTTTCATTGTAAATGCACAACTAAACAAACAATTGTTTTATAAATCATCTAGGATTAGAACTAATTAACTTGCACCGGCGTATTTTGATGTTCAAAGTTATTGATAAATGTAAATATAAGTCAATAGTACCAAAATCTTACATTGTTCACGTTTCTCAAATTAGAACAAAGAACTAAACAAATGTGAGACAAATGTAACAACGTAGATTATATTATTTATAAATCTAAAAGATAATCGAAATATAAATACATATGTTTATATTGTATTATATGAAACCAAAAATTGTGAGAATACATCATAAAAAGTCCATTTACCGAAACGAATATAATTCTTGAATTTCTCATACCCATTATTTAATGTTTGCAAGAAGCAATTTTTTTATAAGTTTCTTTAAAACATAACATAAAAGCAAAGTAAATTGTATATGAATCCTATTTGAAGCCATCACATGATTTTGATCCCGCACTAAATGTCTTCACAAACATTTTTTTATCAGCCAGATTTATTAAGAAAAAAGCAAGCCAAAGGCTATACAACATGAGATTATACAGAGAGATTACATAAACTGAAAGGCTGCACCAACTGTTCCAATCAAAGGATAGAAGGTTAGCTCCGTTATACACCCCATAAGAACCCCAAAGCTTTGACATCTTTCAACATTTTCACCGGGTCAGCCAGGCAATTAGAGATCACTTCGTTTCTTTTCTTCCAAATTGCCCAGCAAGCAAGGATAATAACCAAATGAATCATTATTTTGCAAGTCACGGAGGCTTGAGAAAAGGGGTGAATATGGTAAAGATATTGACATTTTTTGGCAACCATTTGACCCATTCAAAGTGTTCATTAGTGGAAACCACAACCTCGCTTTGAAGAAGACGTTTTAAGCTTCTAACTGAGAATTCCCCATATGATTCCACCAACCAATTCCATTTGTCAACCCCACCAGGGATGTTGATCCCAAACAACCGGTTACAAACCATTGAAACTTCTAAATTAGCACAATTTCACCAAATAAAGCATTTGCATTTAAGATGACTTTCGACTCGTTTGACCCACATCATTTTCAGATAGAACTTATAAAAAAAATAACGAAAATAACCAAATTCATCTGACTTATAGTTAAATGGGTTGAGTCAAAATGATGAAAGGCATGTACCTTAAGTCTTCCTTTAGCAGGTCCCCATCTTATATAAGTATCAAAACAACACTTGACTTGAATCTTTATATTTAGACATGTGAAAGTAAACTGGTATTCTATGCTAGGTATTTAAAGGCTCTACATGCACTCAAGGCACAAATAGTGAAGACTATTGCCTAGGCGAAGGCGCTTACAAAGTGAGGGCTCAAGATAAGCAAGGCGCATCACATAAACATGCCATTTTAAGCTGTTTTAGGGTAGTTTATACTGGTTAAAGCCAGTTCAATGCCATTTTTAGATGTTTCAGACCAGCTTTAGATGTTTTAGACTTGTTCATACTGATTTTTTTTGCAAAATATGGACATAATTTGCGCATGTGAGCCTTTGCGCCTTTGACTACTGTGACTATATGACACTTGTACTGCATTTTATTTTATTTTTATCATTGCCTCTTAACTCAGATACCTGAATAATTATTAAACTTTATATTACAAGTAAGAAATGCTGGCAATAAAGTATATGCGATAAGTTCACAAGAGCAGTGAATTTAGTAATTTACCTGAAAAGGATCATGTTCTTCGCTATCACTTCGTTCCAAAAGATAGATGTACTTCATGCAGAGAGCTTTGTACCTGCGTCGACCACCTGAATTGACCATATCTTCTAGAAGCCTTATCAAAAAGTGGATAAACGGAATCTCTTCAAACATAGAAACTTTAACCTGATGTCTTCCTTTTGTAAGGCTTCAATTTATCAACAACAACACGAACATCACAACTCCCATCGGTTGCTGACATTTCTTTTGCCAACGCTACATATGTATGAAAGTAGGGAATCATGTTCATTGATGCCATTATATGGATAAAATGAAAGATGTATCCACATCAGCCTCCTAAGAATATCAACAAAACTAACTGTTACAACTACACTAATTTTACTACAGCTTATTATCTAATTATGACATCAAATAACCACCTCCAGAATCCACATCAAATACACCCCCAAACCCAAGTGTTCAATAATTACGCAGAATAATACAAGTAATTCCGAGTCTGTTAACCATGCGTTTGCAGGTTCAGAACCCAACATTGCCATAGAAAAAAACATGATTTCGTGTATACAACACATACCTATGTAACCTCTGTATCTTTGTTCCATACAATATCTTTTAGTATGTTTCAAGGAGTATTCCCTTCATTTTGCATCCAAAACTCGAACGAACAAACATTATGCAAAGGAGCCCGTTGGCGACCGTCTTCTTATCTGAATACCCTAAGTTGCAGTTATTTCATCTTTCAAACCCCAATTTCCCAACTTTACCCAATGAGGCACTGGTTGCAATAGCAACCAAAGTGTCATCCTTCGCTCAAGACTACAATATAATCAGTTAAAAAATATAATCATCTTTAGATAAAAACCTTAATCATCTTCAAGGACTCCTTTAAATGTAGTGTTCCCTACTCCACTATAAGAAAAAAAATTGTGTTAAAATTGGCATATAAAATTCAATAAATAGATGACAATAAGCAGAGTTATCATCCTGGATACAGGAGACTACCCTTTTGGTAAATGTACTTGGAATTTATGTACCTATTACTGGAGAGACTCGAATTTACCTGCTTGGTTTTGGCCAATTATGTCAAAACCAACCGGCAATCGTACCGCTTTTGTGCGTTCAGTGCTGGCACCATTGAAAGTACCAAAACCAAAAACAAAACAGATGTATATTCTATTGTCGATGCTATAAAATGATTATGAGGCTCAGATTTGTAAACAATCAAACAGAATGGATGAATCCGCCATGGCTGCATACTTACGGTTGCCATGTTTTCACCACATGACCATCCGGGTTGCCCTGCCAAGATGCGGACAATGTCATATTTGCCCAATTTCACTCAGACGCATTGAAATTGATCATCACAGCCTTTAAAACTCATCAAATTCCAACAGACAAAAATTGAAATTGTGGACTAATTGGGTAGAGCGCCTAATTTTGTGGATTAAATAGGATCCGAACTAATTGGGACGAGTAGCTAAAAACGGGATCCACGAGCAAGAAAAAGATCCATCTTATTTTCCCGCCAAAAAAGGCATCTAAGAAGCTCTAAGGTAATGACACCTCGGCCCAAATCTATTTTTTATTATATATAATAGAATAGATGACTTTTTACAAGCCAGTCTCACAAACGGCTCAGCCCGTTTTTTGTACATCAGTTATGGTAAAAAGGAAAAATATGCAAGTTATAGCTTTTTAGTCAAAAAATCAAAACTGACCTGCTCGAATATCTCCATCGAATCGCTCCGCATTGAAAGTCCCAGGGAGCTCTCTAAAATCTTCATTGAAGATGGAATAAGCGCTGCAAATGCCACAACCATTTACATATTATGATTTCAACTTTTTATTGCTTATCTTATATGAGTGACATATACCTCATATCACCTTGCTCACGCTTTCCAAGGTTCACAAAGATGATGGCAAAACCAGTTCCAAGTATCTACATGTATCATATGGTTATGTTTTATATCTTAAATACTTTTTTATTTGGCTAGCACTAAATCCCTTTATTAGATAGCGTGAAGTGAATGAGCAGATTTACTTACATCTAAAGGTCGTACATCCCATTTGTGTGCAATAGGTGCCAACATAAACCACATGATAAATACAGTCCATGCCTTTGGGTTCAGAGAGAATATTGCCATCAGAAGCATATCTACTCAACAAAATATATATCGACATCATCAAAATTTGTAAGTTATGAACCTCAAATACCACAAGCTTACCGGGTATCTTCAGCTTATCATGTAAGATATCAAAAAGCCGCCTCTTCCATCTACTGTTTAATTTTGGGACCTGAAACTTCTACAATGTGGAAAAAATACAACAATAACAGAATGCTGTAATGTAAAAAATATATATATCTTACCAGTTCCTCATCATTGTCAAATTCGTTTTTGTGCGTTCAGTGCTGGCATCGTTGAAAGAACCAAAAACATAACAGATATATACCGGTAGTGTTGTCGATGTTATATAACGATTATGAGGCTCAGATTTGTAAACAATCAAACAGAATGGTTGAATCCGCCATGGCTGCATACTTACGGTTGCCATGTGAAACCACATGACCATCCGGGTTGCCCTGCCAAGATGCGGACAATCTCATCTTTGCCCAATTTCAGTCAGACGCATTGAAATTTATCATCACAGCCTTTAAAACTCATCAAAGCATCATCCAACAGACAAAAATTGAAACTATGGACTGAGACTCCAGCAATTCAATTATGGACTCAGTGACTGTACGCAACCCAGTTGACCAGACTTGACATAGTATTATCCGCCATTCGGTTTGACACCTCCTCCGAACCGGATAGGGTAATCCCAAATACTTAGATTAAACTGTAACGAAATACCTAGTGCAATGAGTAATGCAGGCAGCAAAGCAAAACAACTACAACAGACACCGGTGACTCGTCAACTTCCGATAGCCTACGATTGGAGATGATAACATCAGAACCCTAAAAATCCCAAATGCCAAAAACGCATGAAAGACACCAGAACCGATTTGTCATAAAGGTACAAATCAGATATCGACATTATAAATCATTAAATACATGTATAAAATCTAAAATACACATAGAAATTAATCTATAGAGTATACAACAATCAAACCAAAAACCAAAGCTACCTTTTTCCGTTGATTTGGTAGCTGATACTACAATCGAAGAAGTTGAATCAATCAGAAATATAACTAAAAAACAACATCAGAGTGACATACATTAACATTAATAATCAACAAATTGAAAACAAAACTTAACGGTACCTTAGAGGCAGACTTCTTGGATGATTAAAGCATTTTGAAGAATCAAACAGAGAAGTAATCAGGCTAGGATCTTCAAGTATCAACAAAAAATCGATTTAGGGTTTGTAAATCGAAAAAAAATACAACAAAATTCTAAACCACATTGAAAAAAACTGTAAAAGTTGAAGAAACATATCGAGAATTAGAAATTGGTAGCAAGAATCAATGAATAACACCATATTACGTTGATTGTTGATGCGATTCTTGGTGGTTAGGAGGCCGTGTTCCTTGCGAAATGGAGTGAACGGCCAGAACAATGAGATAAAAATTAGGGTTTCTAGGTAGAGCACCTAATTTTGTGGATTAAATAGGATCCGCCGAACTAATTGGGTCGGGTAGCTAAAAACGGGATCCGCGAGCAAGAAAATGATCCATCTTATTTTCCCGCCAAAAAGGCATCTAAGAAGCTCTAAGGTAATGACACCTCAGCCCAAATCTTCTTGTTTATTATATATAATAGATTTGGCTAGATTACCCCCCTAATTTGGCTAGATTAGGGGTAATGGTGTTTTTTTATATTGTATTATTTAAATAAAGAAGCTGTCATCAACTTCAATGCACATGTAGGTTCCACCCATCTTTTTTGAATGTTAATAACTTTTTATTCTTAATTTGTTAAAAAATTACACCATAATAACAAGCCTTTTTTATCTTTAATATGAGTACCATATTGCTATAGTTATATAAAGAAAAAATTGTGTAAAGCATGATATGAAGCCTACTGGAATGCATGTTTAAAACACCATACGTAGAACATCTACTAGAATGCAGGTGTAAAACACCATACGAAGACCAACTATTGGAATGCATGTGTAAAACACCGTGAATGAAGGTATAAAACACCATACCAAGAACACCTACTAGAATGCAGGTTTAAAACACCATAGAAGAAGATCTAATGGAATTGCAGGTGCAAAACACCACACATAATGTCGATGAAGATCAGTTATTAATCATAAGGATAAATTAATGTCACGCGTTATTACCATGTTCCTTTCAAGACTTCTCAAACACTTGCCACTTTTTACATGATTCTTAATCTGTATGTATGTATGTATCTTTAGTTTATGTGTATGTGTTTGTGTGTTTGTATCTTATGACGAAAAAGCATTGTATCTAGCCGTCGGAGTTTGTATATGTAATTTTATGTGTTTGTGTGTGTTTGTATTTTCGTATGTATCTTTACTTTAAGTGTATGTGTGATTGTGTATAATAATAATAATAATAATAATAATAATAATAATAATAATAATAATAATAATAATAATTTATTTTGAGTGTATAATAATAATAATAATAATAATAATAATAATAATAATAATAATAATAATAATTTACTTTCAGAAAGGGATGGCGGTGCAGTTTGTTGTTCGTCTACCTGCTATCCTTATGTAATTTGCCCTGGTGATTGGAATGAAATAAAAATGCTAATTTTACTTAAATAATAATAATAATAATAATAATAATAATAATAATAATAATAACAACAATAACAATAACAACAAGAATAAGAATAATAATAATAATAAGAAGAATAATAATAATAATAATAACAATAATAACAACAACAATAATAATAATAATAACAATAATAATAATAATAATTTACTTTGAGTGCATAATAATAATAATAATAATAATAATAATAATAATAATAATAATAATAATAATAATAATAATAATAATAATAATAATAATAATAATAATAATAATACATTTATGTGTGTATGCGAATTGGCTTGCGACTTCAAAATTTTAAAATCATTGTAATATACTACAATAGCGAGGTGATGAGTTCTGCCGTAGAAAATATCGTACATATGTTATATGCAAAAGGAAACGAAAAAGAAAATGGAAGGCATTTACTTGTAGATTGTTTGATCATGGTAATAATTGGTTTTAAGGGCACTCCCAAGTTGTGGGCCACATAAGTTGGCAAGATTATAAGATGCACAGATTATGGATATCCCCCCACCTACCCATCTCATATGGTCATCTGAATCACACTCCACAAGACTTGGATGAGATAAGCATGAGGTATTTGGTGATGATGCATTTCCATAGGCTGGTATTAGTTCAATGTACATGTCTAGATGCATGTAGTACAAGTAATATTAAGAGATTGATATTGATATAGTTATTTATAACAAATTTGCCACCGACTTATTCTACCTTTAAACTTTGTGACAATGTAAAAACTTTTAATACCTTAAACACAAAGGTCGGTGGCAAAACCATGACCCATTCAACTTTGTGATGATGTTAAAACTGACCCTTTAAGTTTGTAAATGTCACTTTGACCCCCTCATGGTTTTAACGTTTTGAGTTAAACTAATTTCTTTCGTTTTTATTTTTTTTACCTGTCCGTATAAATTTGAATTCGTATACGCTTTAACATAATTTTTATTTGAAAACGAGTCGAGTCAGTTATACAATTTTTATTTTTATGTATGTTTTGAGTTGGACTACATTTCAACGTAGATTTTGTTTGGAAACAAGTCGGGTCAAATATGATACAACGGTATGAATTCGGATTACTCTACGTTTCAACGTAAATTTAATTCGAAAATGAGTCATGTTAATTGTAGTCTATAATTTATCACGTCGCGTATGGCGCATCCACAACGCGCATCGGGTGAAAAGGGGAAGGATCCACTAAACAGTGTATTTTGCCTAAGTAGCCTAAGAAGGATTATGATGATGACATGTGGCACTCCTAATAAGTAGGAATGAAGGGCATTTTGGTCCTTATAAATAGGAGTGAAAATGACATGTGACACCCCTTTTGTTTTTTAAAAATACAACAAAAAAATCTAGTACAAAAAAATCTAGCACAAAAAATATAGTACAAAAAAATATAGCACAAAAATGTAGTACAAAAAATATAGCACAAAAAAATCTAGTACAAAAAATATAACACGAAAAAATTCAGAAAAAAAATGTAGTACAAAAAATATAGCACGAAAAAATTCAGGAAAAAAATATAGTACAAAAAAATCCAGCAAAAAAAAATTGAGAAAAAAAAAATTTAAGACAAAAAAATTCAGCACAAAAAATATAGTAAAAAAATCTAGCACAAAAAATGTTATACAACATAGAAATACAACACATTTTAGTGGGTCTTTTTAGTCTTCATATTTTATATAGCAATATGGTACTTAAATTAAAGATAAAAAGACGCTCGATTTTATGGTGAAATTTTTATGAAAAAATAATGTCGTATAAAAAAGTTATGAACGTTTAAAAAATGAGGGTGAAATATGCATGTGCCTTGCTTGTGGAGAGAGAAAGTTCATAAATATGATTTTCCCAAGATACCCTTGCCCTCCTCCTTTTTCCTACACTTTCATCTTAACCATTGATTTGAAAAATGAATGGTTAAGATTGTTTCTCATCCTACTTAGGCAAAATAAACTTTTTATTTGATCTTACCCCCGGGTGAAAAATCTACTTTTATAATGTAGCTAATTAAGGTCATATTATGATCCTAGCTATGTTCCAATTAAACACTCGCATAATTGTTTAAAATTCATATTAAATACTTAACTATTTGATACTTGTTAAAGGTTTAAAATTCAAACTTCAAGTCACTTGTGGAATATAATGCTTTAGTCCAAAGAAAAGAAGGTGGTTAAAACGTTTAAACTTAATTTCAAAATTCAAAGCTAAAAGTTTGTGTAGTAATAAAATATTATTTATTTTATTCAGCCACTGTGTTAGTGACGAAATAAGGGAGTACAAGTATAAAAACAAAATTAGAGAAATCAGATAAAGTCACAAAGATCACAATCAGGTCAAGTTATTCTACAAAAATTTTTAATTGTAAGAAGTGTAAGAAGGATTTATAGAGTGACAAGTGTCCAATAACCTAAAACTAAACCCACTACACCACCACCCAAAAACCTAAACCCCCCCCACCCTACCCCACCACCACCCAAAAAGCTAAACCCCCCAACCCCACCCCCACCCCCTTTGCAAAAAAAAAAAAAAAAAAAAATTTTTTTTGGGTGGGTGATAGGGGGGTGGGGGTTTAGGTTTTTGGTGGTGGTGGTGGATGTTTAAGGTTTTTTTTTTTTTTTTTTTTTTTTTTTTTGTAGTGGGGTTTTTTTTTTTTGTGTAGTGAGTTTTTTTTAAGTTATTGGACACTTGTCACTCTATAAATCCTTCTTACACTTCTTACAATTAGGATCATTTGTATTTGATCCTAATCCCACAAACAGAATGAACTCAAAGCAACTATCAATTGAATCTCTTAAATATTCTGTGTTGTCTTATTTAATGAAAATAGAGATTGAAAAAAACCTGACTCAAGACGTCTCAAACATTTGAGATGGGTATTGGGACGTCTATTCGAGTATGTGACTGAACAAGAAATCATAGGTTCAGATTAGGTGATACCCGACCCGATTATCGGAAGCTATACACCCATTTACCTGAAACTATACACGAATCTTTAAATTATTTTTACTTAATCCTTGTTTAGTAATCCTTTATGCTTGTAGTTTCATCACATTGGAAAATAGACTTTTCTATATATACATATTTTGACAAAATTATTTATAATCGTATGCTGTGAGATACAGAATTATTATTTAAGATATATAGGTTTGATATTTACATATTTGATATCTTTCAAATATGTTTTTAGTGACGATATGTACGTAATTTATCATATTTTAATTTATTGTAGTTTATAAAAACATAAAATTATATAAATAATAGAATGCAAAGGAAAAAAAATACTTGAAAAACTCAACTGGTATTTTTTTTAAAACTAACGGGTATTCCTGATATATGTGAGTATGCATGATACCGGCAATAATTACCCATCATATTCCTGATATCTACGAGTATGCCTGATACCTGACAATAATTACCCATAAAATACCCGACATGTACTTGGATGGATATGAGACATATGGTATTACACAGTGGCGGATCCAGGATGTTTTTTCTATGGGTTCATTTTTTTTTCATAGTCAAATTTCTCACAACTAAACGTATGAGTTTTCGGGTCGAATCGGGTTGGGTCGGGTCGGGTTGTGTAGCATACCAAACCAAACCTTCATGACTTTCTTTTCAATCATCGTTTACACTAGCCTTATAATTCAAGTTCTAACAGAAAAAAAAAAAAAACAAAATCACAAATTCTAAATACATATTCACATACCACTATCAAACATCTAGACATACACATGCATACAGCCTCCTTCACAAGTATACATCCATAGTAAACAAAAACTCAAACACCCAACTCAACAAATAGATGCACCCTACACTCACGACTAACCTTTAGGCTACTACAAACCCACAATAACTTTGTGAATGTCACCTCTTTTGTTATTCTGATGTTGTTTGTGGGTTGCAACTGTTTTTTTTTTCTGACTTTGGGGCAGCGAAAGAAACCTTGATTGTTTAAACTTTAAAGTTTATATTTAAAAAGAAATTATATAAATAATGAGAAACAACAAAGCATCACCTCAAACCCGGGACCAATAGTTTAGAAGACAAGCCCTTGACCACCATGACAGTTGTTCATCTTCATCTAAGGGTTCATCCGATATATTATTTATGGGTTCACTACAATTTTTTATATAAGCGTTATGTTAAAAATCCAAAACTCAGTGGGTTCGGGTGAACCCGGAACTCACTATGTAGATCCGCTCCTGGTATTACAAGTGTCTGCAGGGTTGAAACAAACAATATTCAACTCATACTCGCCTATTACCATCCCTAACTTAAAATGATGGCTATAAATAGGCTAATAGGCTACATGACACAAGGAAAGACCCAACAAAAAGCATAAGATAAAGAACAAACATAAAACTGATTCAACATACTGGACCGAAGAAGTTCACTATAACTAAATCCAAAACATGGTCTCAAATCCAATTATTCGGTAAAAGTCCATTTCCAACAATTTTTCCCTTAAACTAATGTCAGCTAAACATTTAGTGTTTCATTTAAGTCTTCTAATAATCCTTTTAACCAAACATAGTGACACACACAAGAAGTTACAACTATATATTTTGCTTCCATTGAAGATAGGGCAACAATGTCTTGCTTTCTTGAACTCCAACGTATTGTTACATTAATGAATAAGCAAGCATATCCCATGTATATCAAATGTCCTCGTCGTTTCATGCATAATTGCTATTGGCATATGCTTTAAGCGTCATTGTTAAGCTTATCTCATAAAACCAACCACAAGATATCTTAAAACCCGTTTTGCATTTTGCATATGCTCTTCCTTTGGTTTTGCCATAAAAGTAGAGATCAAGCACACCAATAGGTTAAATCAAGTCTTGTTATGGCGAGATAGATTAAGCTGCCCTCCAATCTTTTTCAATGAGTTGTATATATCCACTTTCTTCACACTCCAGCTTTTGTAAGAACCGCACTTGACACAATTGGATTTTTGATAGGATTACTATCGCACATGCCAAATCTTTCAAGAACATCTTTGGTATACTTCATTGACATTGCTAAATGCTAGTAACTTTTGGTGTACCGCTACATCAAGAAAGAACCATATCTGACCAAGATCAGTCATTTTGAATTCTTATTGTGTAGATCTTTAAAAGATTCACATATCATTATATCATTGCTTACATAGATCTGATTATCAATATATATAATCTTGATAATTATTTTCTTACAAACCTTTTTAACAAACTACAATCATATCTACATTTCTTGAAACCTTCCAAATTGAAATAACTTTCAATTTTGATTAACCATGTCCTCGAGAACTGCTTCAATTAGAGCACTAAAGATCATCTTAGTGTGCTTTTGTTTATAAACTTGAATTTTAAACTTCACTGCCTTCATCCATTTGTTTCTGTATAGGCTTGAATTGGGTGGAACATCATTGGAGATAAACATTGTGAATTCTTCTTTTTTGGATGAAGATAAGCCCTCACCACTTTAACAATCATCCATCCATTCAATGATTTCACTAATTCCTTTTTATGGTTATTCCCATATGGCTGGAGTGTTGGGACTTTCTTGTACATGTGTAGGTGGAAAGGAAGGAGTTTCATGGCTCAGTACAACTTGTTAGGACTTAGTGTGTCTTGTTCAGATGGATCTGTTGGTATTCATACACGGATGTTAAAAATTTTGATGCGGGGAAAACAAATATGTACGAAGCGATCCAAACCGAAACTTTGGATCACCCACTATGAGTCAAGTTGCAAACCAACTAGAAACTAAAACCAATTATAGGGTGTTTCAGAAACACATACCTTAATTGATTGTAACAACCTGCAGTTCCCGATTTAACAACTAACCAAGTTTTAACACCTCAGGTTGTTGGATAAAAAAATATCTTTGACCTTTTCAACTCTTCAACCATAATTGAGATAAGTTATTCTAACGTGTTCTTGACTCGCAAGTCGTTCTTGCTTTTTTTTTCAATTCATGAGATTATAACCCGTCCTCTAAACTTGGATCCTCTTATTGTGGATTCGCTCTGAGGATCGATTCCTTAACCGTTGAATGCATACGAACACGTAAGTTGTGCGGAATCCAATCACGTGTGTGGATCGGACACAAAGAAGTAACTAATGCTGATTTCTATTAATACTTTGACAGTACAAAACCACGAAATCAGACGAGCAGAGCTTCGCCTCAAAGTTGCTCAAAAGTTACAAATGAACAAGACCTCAACAATTATATATAGGGCTTATGACTTTGTGCGAAGCCGTATGTGGCCCCTTCGTACGAAGCTAGCCACTTCGTACGAAGCTACATATAGCTCCCTTCGTACGAAGCTAGTCTAATACATATCAACTTTATGTTCAGCTCTATTCAGCACCAGTCTTGTTTCATCTGTTTAAGCTACTATACGTGATTGGCGGAAGTGATAGACATTATGCACTCACAGACTTCCCCTTGGATATTACTGCAGTCAATCTCGTAGCTTTCTGTTTCTCTCTGAGTCTTCTAGAAGTGTTGACATTATCAACACCATAGACTCTCCCTTTATTTTAACAGACTCCATGTGAATCTGCTTTCAGCTCCATCTGATCCTCCTTTCGTTGTTTAACTCTTTCTTCAGGCTCCCCCTTGCTTTAAGCTTCTGTGCTTTCAGCTACTAGAATCGACACCTGGTTCTAATTCTACAAGCTCCTCCAAGATAGTTATCTGACTCTTTAAATGCATGCTCCCCCTTGCTTTGAGCTCGTCTTCAGACTCCCCCTTAGTCTCAGCTATCAGGATCGTAATCTGGAAAATCATCTGCAAACTCTCAAACCATTTGTAAGATATTTGACAATTCAAGATCAAGATCGAAAACCTAGCTCTAAACACAATTTTTTAACAATTAAAGCTATTTAGGATTTCCCAGGAATGATGACCTGACCCTTAAACCCAAATATTCAGAATCAGTAACCCAAATGTTATTTCCCAGGATTTCCTGACTCTTCTTCCCCTATCAAATAACTTTTATATCTGACAATTTAAGTATCCAAAACCTCACAATTTATCATCCAAGTCCAATTTAATGACCTTGGAGATTTCACAAACTATTTTTAAATTTTCATTTTAAAACCTCAAGTTTCAATTTAATGAATTATTCTAAGAAACATGTTCAGCATACTTAGACTTTGAAACTCTGCTTTTAGACATCGGTTGTCGAAAATAAAGAAGAAACATAATCTTTTTTGTATTTTTCAAAATTTATGCTAAAACACCTCAAAAATCTTTTTGTGATTTTTCTTTAATCTAAAGCATTAAATAAATATTTACAGACAATATTTTTGTTTGAGTTCGCGTCAGAGGATCATATCAGTATGTGACAAATCACTGGCACCGGCGAGCTATAAACACCTTAAGTTCTAAACGATTCACTTAGATTGTTAGTATACTAATCCACTTAAATTTTCACACAAACTTCAATTGATTCGAAATACGAGATTAGTGTTTTAAGAACTTAAAATATTCGCGTGTCCCACCTCATAATATACTCCCGTATCAAGATTCACTAGATTCAGTCTTACAGGTGAATATACTATATTAATATATGTACTCTGGGTTAATGCGAGACCTTGAGAGCTCAGGTATGAACTACCGTCCAGTCAAAGAGATGAAGGCTCGTGGTGTGTGCGAAGCGTGATATGATTTTATTTATATTTTTAGCCCATTTTACGCATAAATCAAGTTTTAAATTTATAAAATACGATATTCTACTAACACTAAACACACACTTGGGCAAGTGCAGACATCGTGAGCGTAGTATAGCATTGGTAAGATACCGAGGTCATCCAAGAACACAAGAGCTTTTAGTACCGGTTTATCCTTAACGTCTAATCAATATAAAAGTTTTTGAGAAAAGATTTTAAGCATGAAAATAAAAACTAAAAATGTTGAAATAAAAGTAAAATAAAAACAGATAGACAAGATGAATCACTTAGATTCGACTCGCCTTTAATGTATCCTTTGATTATTTTCACACTTTTGCACTTTTTAAGGGGAGGGGGGTGGTTACTAGTGATAGGATTCTATCACTCCCACTATCCAATCAGATCATGCCATGTCAGCACCCAATATTCTATCACTAGTGATAGAAATGTAGTGGGGGTGGTATCACTAGTGATGGGATTCCAATGTACAAGTATTAATGCACAATGTACAAGATACACATTCATCACCATTGATCTTCAACGCGTTATATATATAACGAGTTATACTCCATAACTCGTTATGGAAGTGGAGGCGGCGGTGTTCCACGAGTGATAGAATCCTATCACGGTAAATAACGTCCCCGCCCCGTGTGCCCTAAGAGATTATCTTAGTTATAGTAGTAGGCCCCTCTTTTGAAGGTGACGTTACCCTCAACCTAGTGGTTTGAGTCAGCAAGGATACAATCCCAAATGGTCGGAAAATTAGAAGATAATTAATTAAGTTATTAATGCGAAAATTGGTAGGCCCCTCTTTTGAAGGTGACGTTACCCTCAGCTAAGTGGTTTGAGTCAGCAGGGATACAACCCCAAGTAGCCGGTTTAATGTATTAATAGTAGTTTACATATGAGGGGATTAAGCCATTCGCACCCCCGCCATCCAATACCAATCGGTATTGAAGGAGGTCCTAGTAAGCTTGACCCAGGTCCTTGCAAGATCTATACACTGAACAAGGCAAGAACCTTACTAAACCATTCCCTTAACCCCCGACCAGGTAGCCAACATATCTCTATATAGACCGTAGAGATATGAATGGTGTAAATCTTTTACTTTATATAGACAGTAAAGTAATGCCAAGACACCATAGACAAATGATAAAGAAGTTTCACCTTCAACATAAGAAACTAGTTATTAAAGTCATTAATACAAAACCAAATAAAAAGTGCGAAAAGATTAAAAATAAAAAGAAATACACTAAAGATTTGTCTTCACCAAGTGATGTAAGAGGCTTAACCAAACATGGCCATTGATTGGAAAGAACTCTTACTATCAATCTTGGATCCCGAGACTACTACACACACTGTAAGGTGGATGATAGATGATGGTGGTGGATGTGGGTGTTGTAGTGGTGGTGGAGTGGTGGCAAAGTGGGAGAGTGGTGGTTTGCCAAGGGATGCCTTTGAAGTGAGCCAAGCACCCCTATTTATAGCCTGCACAGAAGCCTGGCCACGGCCCCGTGTCCGGTGGGCACGCCCCGTGGCCATCCTTTTTTCTTCCTTCATTAAATGCATGTGTCAGCAGAGGGCTCCCCACGACCCGTGTTCAGCGGGCACGGCCCCGTGGGCAGAAGCTTATCTGTACTACAAATATTTTGCAAGATTCTGTGTATCTTAGCGTTGACCACGCCCCGTTCTGAGCTGGGCACAACCCCGTGGTAGGCGTAGAAGCTTCCATAGCTTTTTCTTTTCTGCAGGCAGCTGACCACGCCCCGTGTCCAGTGGGCACGACCCCGTGGTCAGTTTTCTGTTTCTTGTTTTTGCCTTTGGGGATGCTGCCAAGGGGTCGGGCATGTCACGTTTATTCCTTTTCTTTGTATTTATGTTGGTTTTGACTGTATATTTGTTCCTTTTGCTCGTTTAAGCTCATTTGGACCCTGTAAATTCAAAAGGAAGACAAAAACACACTTTTTCCAACATTAGTACTAAAAAAAGGGTTAATTTTATACCCCAATTGATGTAATTTATATGTTACATTTTGCACACATCAAATACCCCCACACTTGAATCTTTGCTTGTCCTCAAGCAAAACTCTTTAATATGTGGCTTACACACCCAAATGGAATAGGTAGAAGAGAAGTTTGCACTTATCTTGAGTGTCGGGAATCTAAGATCTTTATTGGGTTTTATTTTTATTTTACTTACAAACTTATTCGTCATGATTTATTTAGACCATTTATAAGAAAAATTACTTATTTGGGCATAACATGCCTCTTTAAAATTTAATTTATATACAAGTTCACATAACTCACGGGAGATCACTCAACACTCGGCCGAAGATGTATTTTTATGAAACACTCGAGACCGGCATGGAACATACTTCTACCATATGCTTGCCAAGCAATCAAACCTCCTCCTTTTTAAATATAAACCTTTATAAATATCAAGAGGACTTTGGGAAATGGTTAGGCTTGGGCTAAGGGTATGTGGTTTTTGGTTAGTGGTTAGTAAAAAGGGCTAAAAGCGTAAAAAGCGTCGGTCGTCGTAAAACTTTTTGTTTTTGTGACTTTTATTCAAACTAAGCATATTCAAACAAAGTTTCTTTGAGGAACTTGTTTTTTTATTGCAAGACTTTCATTTTTTTTGATAGAAGACGTCACAAGATAACCGAGCTTTTTACTAAAATAAAGAGGTTTAAAAGAAAAAGGTTTTGGTGGGTGAAGGGTGTTTGTTTTGTGGGTTTTGAAATGAAAAGGTTTAGGCTCAAAGGGGTTAACTAGGGGGATTTTGGGTAGGTGATAAAAAAATGGAAAATAATGGTGTTGAAAAGAAAATGGGTTAGTCATAATGCCTTCATCATTTACTTACATGGGTTTAAGTTGGTAAGGACCGGGAATGTATCGTCGTGGCAAGTTCTAGAGTTGTAAGAATCAAGCGGCTATTCACATAAGAAACGAAAAATAAGCATTTAGTTTAAAGATATATGCTTGAATGCTCAATAAAGGCTCAAAACTCACTTGTTGTGGGAATGGGTTTATAATGTGATCAAGTATATATAATTAAATTTTAATTAGATTTGTCATGCATTTTCATAATTTTCTTAGTTGGTTCTTTTTATCACGACGCCATCGGTTGTAAATTTGTAAAAAATATAACCTTTTTAGAACTTATTATTCCCAAATTAAACCAAGATAAGTAAAAACAATGAAAATTTTTGAAAAAAAATTGGGGTGATTATCGGTTCCAATAGAGTTTTGTGTAAGGCTTGTTATTAGGACTTGCAAAATTCAAGGTTTCAGCATCCCCCCCCCACACTTAAATTATACATTGTCATCAATGTGTCCCAAAAATAAGTTTTTAGGTTGATTGAATGTGTAAAAAGGTGTTGAAAAACAAAATTTTATGTTACTAGGCGTCTGGCCACGACCCTGTGTTGGTCCGGGCACGGTCCCGTGGTCAGATCGCCAGTAACAAAATTTAACAGAAGGCTAGACACGGGGCGTGTTTAGTGAGCACGGCCCCGTGTCCAGTTACCTGAACTGGGCAAATTTCTGCAGAGCCTGGGCACGGGGCATGTTGGGCTGAGCACGGCCCATGCTGAAATTGCTGTAATGCTGGAAAATTGTCGGGAGGCTCTGTTTTCGTGCATGGGGTGTGGTTTTAACGTTCCCTTGGTATCCTACACCTTTTCGAGTGTGTTTTATTCTTGAAGAGTAAAGCTAAACTAGGAAATATAAAAGTTAAACTAAACTAAAAACTACGGATAGTTCCGCGGAATGCCTCCGTGGTGCGCCACGTTTATAAGGGTCTTTGGCTAGACCCAAAGTCAGTCATATGTTACCTGAGCGGGATGTCTCGCATCCTTTGTTGCACCGTCGGAGAGCGTCATCCAAGCTTGAGTCTATGACATCCATATAGTTGACTGGGTCGTCTTCTACTCTTTTCCCATCCCCGGATTTCATCTCTTTGTCTCCGACCCTCAATGTTAACTTTCCATCACTCATATCCACCATTGCGTGAGCGGTGGCAAGGAATGGTCTTCCTAGAATGAGTGGCACTTCGGTGTCTTCCTCCATAACGAGTATGACAAAGTCGGCCGGGAAGACAAAGTCTCCGACTTTTACCAATAGATTTTCGGCGACACCTTGTGGGTATTTGATAGACCTATTGGCGAGTTGTATGCTCATCTTTGTGGGACTCGTCTTACCGAGTCCAAGTCGGTCAAACATTGATGCGGGCATGAGATTGATGCTAGCCCCAAGGTCGGTTAGTGCATTGTGTACAGGTGATCCCCCAATGGAACAAGGGATGGTGAAGCTTCCGGGGTCGATTTTCTTTTGTGGAAGTTTATTGAGTAGTACGGCGGAGCATTCTTCACTTAAATTTACCAATTGCAATGTTTCAATCTTCCTCTTGTGAGTGAGGAAGTCTCTCATAAATTTTGAATATTTTGGCATTTGAGTGAGTACTTCCACAAATGGAAGTTTGATATGCAATTGTTTTAATAAGTTTATGAACTTTGTGAATTGCTCGTCGGTCTTTTGGCGAAGTAGCCGACCGGGGTAGGGTACCGAGGGGGTTCTTGCTAGGCTCGGGAATTGGCGGGGGAGTTGTTTCGTTATGGGTTGTAGGTGCGGTCGTGGTTTGAATGGGTGGATTTTTTTGGATGGGGGTAGTGGAGCCTCCTCGGGACCTACGGTACGGTTTCTCAATGTTATGAGATGCATTTGCGCCTTTAGGTTGGGTTCGGTATTGCTAGGTAACGCGCCTTGTGGTCTCTCAGAGAAATTTTGAGCTAGTTGATTTAGTTGTTTTTCAATGTTTTGAATACTAGCTTGTTGATTCTAAAGTTTGATTCCATTTGTAGGAATCGATCCGAGTTCTTTTTTTCGGTTTCGGAGATGAGGCGTGAAACAGTGTCTTCAAGCCTCTCTCGTCCCCCTTGTTGTCGTTGAGAGAAATTTTGTGACTCAATTCTTGGTTGTTGTTGAAAGTTTGTTCGTTGGTTTTGGTTTTGTTGGTTACTAATATTGCCGGGTTTTCTCCAACCAAAGTTAGGGTGGTTACGCCATCCTTGGTTGTAGGTGCCTGTTGGAGGACCCGATGGCCTAGGTCTGTTATCAATGTAGTTCACCATTTCCGTTTGATTATCCATTTCTTTCATACAACTCCAATTTTCATGTGGCCCACCACACCCTTCGCAAGCCATGACCGATGCCGTTTTTGCCATTTCTAACTTTTTGATTTTTGAAGATAGGGCCTCGATTTGGGCTTGTAAAGAGGTGTTTTCATCCACCTTGTGGGCTCCCGAGGCAATAGATTTTATGCCTCTGGGAGTGTGCCATTGAAAATTGTTTTGAGCAATTTCCTCAATTTGATTATAAATTTCATTTGGGCAACGATTACCTAGAAGTCCCCCGAAGCTAGAGTCGAGTGTTTGTCTTGTGTGTGGCAACAACCCATTATAGAAAGTGGATACTTGTTGCCACACTGCAAGACCATAATGAGGGCATTTTCTTAATAGCTCCTTGAACCTTTCCCAAGTTTCATATGAGGATTCCCCGTCCTCTTGCGAATATGTATTAATTTCAGTCATTAATTTAGCTATTTTAGAAGGCGGGATATACTTATATAGAAACTTTTGGGCTAGTTCATCCCAAGTGTTTACCGAACCACTTGAGAGGGTGTTAAGCCAAGCCTTAGCTCGGTCTTTTAGTGAAAATGGGAACATTCGGAGGCAGATGGCGTCGTTTGATGCTCCGTTGATATGGAAAGTATCACATATTTCCAAAAACTTGGTAATATGTAAATGGGGATCTTTGTCAGCTAGGCCATGGAAGGTTGCGGAATTTTGGAGCATTTGGATCAAATGCGACCGAAGTTCGAAGTTATTGGCATCGACATTCGGTGCATTGAGAGCGGCTCCGAGATTACCTACCGTGGGCCGTAGGTAATCCATCAGGGTACGCTGATCCGCCATTGGAAGCTGGTCCCCCGAAACTTTCTCTTGATTTTTAGCTTTTAGTCTCTTCCTTAGAAAGCGTTCGGGTTCGTCTAGAGGTTCTTTTTATGTCTTTATTGGAACTGGAGCTCATGCACTGCGTAGAAAGTTCAGGTGCTGCGCCTGGGTTCCAAGTCCGGTGATAAAAACAAAAAGAACGTTGGTCAGAAGTTTTACCACGGCCCTGAGGTCACTGACTACGGCCCGTGGTCGTAGTTGCAGTAGTTGTTTTCTGGGTCCCAGTTACTGGAGAGTTCAGCACGGCCCCGTGGTGCACCGCCACGGCCCCGTGGTCACTCTTCTGTAACTAAGAAAACAAAACTGCCAGTAAGGTTGCTGGGCAAGGCCCCGTGTCCGACCAGGCACGGCCCCGTGCTGAAGTCTGTAGAAGCTGAAAAATTAAGAAAAATCCTAAAAAAAAATAGAAAAATAAGTAAAAATAATTAGGCCGTTGATTCCAAACTTTCTTAAAATCCTTGTGTCCCCTGAAACGGCGCTATAAACTTAGTGTGTGCGAAGCGTGATATGATTTTATTTATATTTTTAGCCCATTTTACGCATAAATCAAGTTTTAAATTTATAACATGATATTCTACTAACACTAAACATACACTTGGTCAAGTGCACCCATCATGAGCGTAGTATAGCGTTGGTAAGATACCGAGGTCATCCAATGACACAAGAGCTTTTAGTACCGGTTTATCCTTAACGTCTAATCAATATAATTTTTTTTGAGAAAAGATTTTAAGCATGGAAATAAAAACTAAAAATGCAGAAATAAACATAAAATAAAATCAGATAGACAAGATGAATCACTTGAATCCGACTCACCTTTAATGTATCCTTTGATGAATTTCGCACTTTTGCACTTTTTAAGAGATTATCTTAGTTAAGTAGTAGGCCCCTCTTTTGAAGGTGATGTTACCGTCAACCCAGTGGTTTGAGTCAGCAAGGATACAATCCCAAAGGTTGGAACATTGGAAGATAATTAATTAAGTTGTTAATGCGAAAAGTGGTAGGCCCCTCTTTTGAAGGTGGCGTTACCCTCGGCTAAGTGGTTTGAGTTAGCAGATACAATCCCAAGTAGCCGGTTTAATGTATTAATAGTACTTTACATATGAGGGGATCAAGCCTTTCGCACCACCGCCATCCAATACCAATCGGTATTGAAGGAGATCCTAGTAAGCTTAACCAAGGTCCTTGCAGGATCTATACACTGAACCGCATTTTATTTTTGTAAACATTCTTCAGTCATTGCTGAACACTTTTCTTTCAAAATCTCATTTTCTTTTTCTAAAACTTTACATTTTTGTGGCAGCTTTTCATCGTTATCTTTTAAAACCTTTTCATTTTCAAATATTTCTTTGCATTTATCTTTGAAAATCTTTCGATTTTAGAAAATTCTATATCTCTGGTTCTGAATTTCTCATCTTTTTCAGTACAAGCACTGCACGTTTACATGCATTTCTTGCACTGTTCATCAATTTTGTTATCAATTTTATTTAACATTTCAGAAGATTCAGTATGAATAATTACCTCACTAGTTGACAACTCGGCTTCTTCTGCCGTCTGCTTCTGATCTGCCGTGTTCACCTGTTGTTCCTCAGCAACAGCTTCACCGACCAGCTTCTCCAGCTTCTCATCAACTTTCTCCTGTTTCTCTTCATCAACTTTTTCTTCTTTCTTCTTCAAACTCTCATCATCCTGTTGTTTTTCAGCAACAACTTCTTCTGCTGGCTTCTTAACTTCTTCACCAGCTACTTCTTTTTCTTCTTCCTTTTGCTCACTTTCACAATCATTTTTACCTGTTATCTCTTTCAACTCTTCCACCATCTTCTCAACACTCTTCTTCATTCTTTCTTAATCTCTTTGTCTCAAACTTGCTATCACTACATCTTTGATTAACTTATCCAGCTTCTTGAGATAATCTTTATCCTTTTCTATATTTGAAATAAATTCGCCAAACAGAGGAATGAATACAAGTACATCATTGTAGACCACTTCCCTTGAATGAACTACCGAATTTCCTTTGCGATTGATATAACATTCTCTTTTCTTGTCCCATCTACCATAGCTTCTAGCTTCTTTGTACTCTTTTTGCATTTCTTCTATTCTGCAATCTGCAAAAAATCTTTCTCTGGACGTTTTTTGTTGCAGAATTTATTCTTTCGTTTTCTCTTTCACTTAAGGAACCAACGCTTTTAATGAACCGTCATCCTTAATGTATTTACCCCAGTTAAACCCTTCGTCATCATGTAATGTACTGGGACTATTACCTTGAACCAGTAAAGCTTGTTTTTTTTTCTTTTCATGAACCTTCAACAATTTGGTTTAGACTTGCTCTAGACGTATGCTCACCAGTTTTTTGATAAATGGCCTTTCTGTTGTAGTCGTCATGGAATGGATTACTATGATCAACTACTTCCCGATTTACACACTCTCTTTTAAAGTGACCCTTTTGTTTACACCGGAAACATATGACTTTTGAATTGTCAAACCCGAGCTTGGTGCTTAACAAACTTCCAAGTTCCAATTCTGCCTGTTATCTCCATAAACCATTGTGCTCTTCTAATACCGCTCGCCAAACACCATCTGATATCAATGAGTTCCATCTCTTCTGGATCTATCTGGTCATAATCTTCTTTTGTCAATTCAGGATTTCCGATTCTCCCTGCCACCCGACTCTCATATGATTCCAGAATTGATGCTAAGAAACTCATCTGTTGTTTAGCAGCATTGATACTCAATGTAGGAGAATTTTTCAATTTTAAAGCAATGTTACAATGAATCTCTTCAGGTTCTGCCGTGTTTGATGATGTTGAAGAAGAATGATAACCTGGATCATTACTTGATGAGCTACCTTTCGATGAATCTTTTGACTTTTCAACCCTGAAAGTTGTACCAATATTTAGTGACTGATTAGTTGAGGGTAAGCTTCCCCTATAGTAAAGACCCACATTTTGCTGATAGGTAGAACTGCTCATTTTGTTCTGTTTTTGCAATTCCAGTTCACGACTCTCAATCCTTTCAATCAATGTATCAAAGGTAATCTAATCAAACTGTGCATCATTTTTCAAAATAAAGATAAATGTCTGCCAATGATCTGCACGTGGCAAAGCTTTGATAACTTTATCAATGATTTCTTCTCTGGTTTTTGTAATTCCAAACCTATCAAGTTTGATTTTAATATGACAAAATATCTCAATCATTTGTCTCACAATTTCACATTTTATACAATCAAACAAATCAAATTCTTTTTTAAGCAATGACATTTTTTTTAATTTGCTTTCCTCCCTCAGCTTTCACTCGTAACACTTCCCACGCTGTTTTTGATGAACCATCATGATTAAGCAATGCAAAAATATCATCTCTGATCAACAGTTGAATTAATGCAATCATTTTTTGTTCATAAGAAAATTTCCTTTTGTCTTCATCTTGTAAGCTTGCGAGTGGAATTTCTTCATTTTTATCATTTTTTGGCCTATGATATCCAAATTCCATACAAAACCAACTTTCATGAGCATACGCTTTTGCCCAGTTAAGTAACATTTCTTTCCACCGAGTAAAATCTTCGATATTATCAAGTTTTGGTGGTTTCGAATGTGTTCCATAAAAGTTTTCATGTTTATATTATTAGTTATAGCTTTTGAAATACTTTTTGGTGCAACAATTGTTGTTTCAGATGACTCAGAAGTGAATGCATTGTAAAACTCGTTGTAAAATTCTTCATCAATGATTACCTGCAAACAAAATCAAATACTTTGATCTGATTTGAAATTTTAAACAATAACTGTCTCGGTTCGTACGAAGCTATGAATGGGTTCGTATGAAGCCACCAAATAAAACGACATGCACAAAGCTAGCAAATAACCAGGGTTCGTACGAAGCTAAATTTTCAAAATCATAATTAAAGGCGTGGGTTCATACGAAGCTGCAAATATGCCTTCGTACGAAGCTAAACTGCGAAGAACAAAGTCATGTTTTTCATGGGTTTTTACTGATTTGAGTACGATTCTGTTTAAATTTTGATATGAAACTTTGTAGGATTGTTTAAAAACATTTTTCACACAACATATCCAAAATTTAGCCAAGTTTAACCGAGAAACGTTGTTGATCTGAGTTTTAAGTTCAAAGAAAATGTAGAAGATGAGTAGAAGAAGATATGAGTAAAAGATGATAAATTCAGCTCTGATGATGACGAAAAAGATTGAATCTTCGTGTCTTCAATCCGTGCAAACAATCACCTGCTCTGATACCACTTGTGGATTCGCTCCGATGATCGATTCCTTAACCGTTGAATGCGTAAGAACACGTAAGTTGTAAGGAATCCAATCACGTGTGTGGATCAGACACAAAGAAGTAATTAACACTGATTTCTATTAATACTTTGACAGTACAAAACCACGAAATCAGACGAGCAGAGCTTTGCCTCAATGTTGCTCAAAAGTTACAAATGAACAAGACCTCAACAACTATATATAGGGCTTGTGACTTCATACGAAGCAATATGTGGCCCCTTCGTACGATGCTAGCCACTTCGTACGAAGCCACATATAGCTCCCTTCGTACGAAGCTAGTCTAATACATATCAACTTTATGTTCAGCTCTGTCAGCACCAGTCTTGTTTCATCTGTTTAAGCTACTATACATGATTGACGGAAGTGATAGACATTATGCACTCGCACTTATAATACATTGTCTTTAGAATGCCATAAAACTCATTTCAAGGATAAACACGACTCTATCATGCCTTTGGTATGTTATATCAGATATCTTACTAGATTTCAAATCTAACCAACTGGTTTCAAGCATAATCTACTAGATGGATTCCTCATGACCATTGTGTACTCCACTTGATCTTATGTTTGCAATAATTATTTGGATTACCAAATTCGTTATTGCCAAACCTTCCACATTCTTGTTATCAAATGCAAGTTACCCTCCACATCTAAGTGTTATTGGATAAACACATCCAATCACTAAGATGAGGTAGTGAAAGGCTCTCCACTTCAGAAAAGGTTGCGAAAAGTTCTCATTTTCCACATAAGGTTGACAAAAATTTCTCAAATACCATTCTACATCGCCTAAAATATTGTTTCTTAAATGGCTCATCCCCTACATTGCTTGCACTTTGATCAAGTTTGAGTAACTGATATGCGTGTGTTCGTAATGATTTTTAGGTGACACTTTGAACACCTTATCAAGGTTTTAAATTTATAAGAAATGTCTTTTACTTAGAATAAACACACGCAATAGGCAAGTGTACCTATCATAACATAGTATTGTTTAGGTAAGAACTAAGTATCGAACCCAAAGGACACAACTTTTACTACACAAATTTTCTTTTGTTACCAACTAGTTAATTAGTTGATTCTATTCGGTTAGTAAGACAATAAAATAAAAGATAGAAAAGTAAATGCGAGTAACAGCAAATGAGAGTAGAACATTATATCACACAAGGCATTTCTTGGGATGGAATCCACTTGAGAAGAATTGATGTAAAGTTAATAGCTTGGTGGTGTGGTAAACCAAACTAAAAAAATACGCAAGTCCTAGTTAAGTTGCCGACGTGTTTTTATTATGTTAACAAAATATATTTTTATGTTACATTGGAAGGGCTCAAGGGTCATTGAGATCTAACTACTCCTTTTCTTTTACAACATTTCCACCATGCAACCTCTATAGTCGTGATCCTATTAAGGGTCGATTAGAGGCATTAGTACATAAAATATTAATGATACAATGAAATAGTCACCCTAATAGAAGTGATTGATCTTTATATAACTTGGTGATGTTAATATATATATATAGGGTGGGGTTCTAGAGTGAACACTAATGTATTTGCGAACTGAGTGAACAAATCTTGGCCATTGATTTACACACGTGGATGGCTAGGATTTAATCATCAAATCGTAAAATACACTGGTGTATTTCATCATCAAATCCTGGCCATTGATCTACACACATGTATGGCCAGGATTAGTTCGCTCAGTTCTCAAACTACACTAGTGTTCACTCTTGAGCCTAATCCTATATATATATGTGTGTGTGTGTATAGGGTCAGTATTTAGGGAAAACGGTGAAAAGTGTGAGAACGGTGAGAATGCCTATGGATCGTCAGATCAAAACAATGTTTGGACTAGATTGGCACGGTGGCATTATCGTAAATAACATCAATTTTATTACTTGAACGTGCTTCATTAAAGGTAAAAAGGGTAAACATCCTTTCATACAAAGAACGCCATTAAAATATAAAACGCTAAGTAAATACAAAACACCAATTTTATTACGCCTAAATAGATAAAGCTGAGCAAAACTGGATACTTTATTAATTGCATTTATTTTATAATAATATCCCGCATAAACTGCGCGCCAAAAACATCATATAAAGAGAAACGTCTCAGCACCTTCCGTTGATCACACCAAAAAAACAAACACAATGGTTCCTAAATACCACTCACTGTAAAACGCCAAAAAGTTAGAAAAAGCAACGATGGCAAACATCGTTTCTTGGATACTTAGTATTGTTTAGCATGAAGTTTCACTGAATGGTTTGTTAGGTGAGGGGAGTAAGATTTTGCTTCATGAGATGAACAAATTTAAAAAAAAAAGAGACTGATGATAGTCATATGTCATTTTTTCTTCTTTGTTCTTGAAAAAGGTTTGGATGAGGTGAAGAGACCGATCCCAGTGTAAATGCTATTTTGTACTCCATAATGATAATGAAGATGACGGACAAATAACATCCAGTCACACGACGTCGATCTATGTCTCCAACATCCACAAACCCACTTCAACGCACGAACAACAAAAAACCACACCAAAACCAAAATGCCATTTATTTGTGACAGTTCTTGTAGTTTCAAAAGAAGAAAGAGACTGATGACAGTGAAGATTTGGAAGATAAATTGCTTCTATTTTTTTTTATTTTCTTTTTCTGTTTGTTATGTAATTTTCAGCTAAGAAAAAATACATTAGTTCTCTAAAAAAATATAATAAAATTCCACACGGATAAATGCTTGTGAAAACGCCATCATGCAATAAACGCCCAAACTCCCAAACTATAATAAAGTTAATTTGGATAAGTATTATTAAAAACTCAAAAAAAAGTATAAAACATTGTGCAAGAGAATAGAACAAAGTGCCATCTTTATCTAAACGCCATTAAAAATACAAAATGCCAAAATCTCAAAAAGATGGGACGTGTTGCAGCCATAAACAGATGAAGCTGAACAAACACTAAATACAAACAGTAAAACTGAAGCGACGGAAACTTTATTACTAACATTTATTATATTAAGTCACTCCATGGGAGATGAATTTATTCATCTTTTCAAAACGCCATAATTACCTGTCACTTTATAGGACTGCATCCTACATGGCGGCAAAAAAAAGTCATTATAAAAGTAGAAGAGGTAAACACAACTTAACACACCACACATTATCTGAAACGCCACAAATTGTCCAAAATGCCATACAACTTAAAAAAATGGCCAAGGTTATTGCATGGAGGTTTAAGAGGTTGGAAAGACGTTTCATCCTAAAGTTCTCTAATAGGAGAAAGGTGAAGGTCAAGACAATCAAGACCATACTTAGTATGGATGAAGGGGTTCAAAGGGATATTCTGGCCCTTGGGTTCCAATGGCCAACGATTTTGAAAGAACTCGAAAGGTAATAAGAAGATTGAAGAGAAAATTTCTAGCAGATGATGATGATGATGATGATATTGACGATACTTCTCTACCAACAGTTAGCAGTTGGGTGGTGCATGAAGAAGCAGGAACAGTTAAATTGACTTATCGACACAGGGTGAAATATTCATTGCCGATGGAGGAAATGTTGAAGATGGAGATGCTACATCTTCTTGAACAACTCTGTGATTTAGCACCTTCTAACGATGCAAGATCCAGGGTTGTAATGATATTTAAGTATAGGCTGCAGAAAAGAAGAGGGGAGATGATGGCGTTATACGCCAATGCAAAATATGATGATGAATCTGAAGAAAGTGATGAACAAAGAGATCGGTACATCTCTGATGTAATCCCATACACAGAAGACTATTAGTTTGTTTTGATTTCGTCTTATTGTAATCTTATGAAATATTAATGAATGGTAATGGATTATTAACAACGCCACGAACGCCAAAAAATTTACCTTTATAACATATATGAGATTAATTCGCCTGGGAACGCCATAACACCAAAAAACAAATAATTCAACGAGACAGATCCAAAAAAAACAGTAAAACGCCAGGTAGTTATTGAATCTAATTAACGCCAAAATAATCTTAGACGCCAAAAAAGAAGCAGCATTGTGACACACGAATTGGAAAAAAAGACAAAAAAGCCCCTCCCACCCTGATTATATCACGGGCCACGTGTTCCATCAGGATGCGTTCTCACCATTCTCACACTTTAGTGGTTTTCTCTTGATCCTGTTTCTCTCTCTCTCTCTCTCTCTCTATATATATATATATATATATATATTAAAGAGGTATATTTTTAATGTCTGTCCGCCAATTCTTTGTCTGTGCCAAAGCCTAGCATAAAGACTGTGCACGAGATATCCGTCGACCAAGTTTTGGCTTAACACTAAAACCTAATATATTAACCGTAAGGGCTCTAGTGAAATTTGATAAAAAAGGGTTATTCATTAGTTAATGGGATCCCCTCAACACTTCATCAGTTTCACACCATGAGTGAGTTGATGAGTTTCACACTACTACTTATCAAGTACACTCACAAGATCAAAGACTTAAATTGAAGAACAAATGTTCCATCAACAAAGAAAGAAAAAGGGTAGAAAGAATTATAAAAAACCTAAACACAACACTTTGCTAAAAGTTAAGCATCTAAATCATACCAAGTTTCATCTTCACCTAAGAAATACAAGAAGTTTAGCTATGAATGGCCATTCAAGCTTGCTCACAAACAATGATCATGAAATGGATCATGATGAGCAATTGTATCATACAAGACTCCTTAATTAAGAATGAAAGGGTTTCTCTTTATCAATTTTGGCGACTATTACAAGGTGTTATGGGAGTGATCCGAAACTCCAAGGGTGGATATGGATACTTTGTGTGTGGGAGTGCTATGGGATAAGATGTGATAGAATGGGATGTATAGGCTGCTATTTATAGACCGTTGTCTGGTGATAGTTCACGATGTGCTGTCCTTGAGCACGAGCGTGCATAGACGTATATCTGACAAAGAATCGTTATTTGTATTGGAGCACTGATGTGTTTGAGAAAACACATTGTAAATTGTATATTTTTGTACATATGTTAGTCGTTTAAACGCGTCATTTTGTATATTTATGTTGTACTTATGATGTGTCAGTTTTATAGGTTTGATGGGTGCTAAATGATGGGAAATGAACATAAACGAAGAAAATTGGAGCACGCGGATCAAGCAGGAAGCTGTAGCATAAGTTCTGGAAATAGGTATCCTTCGTACCACGCGAAGGAGTATTAAGGACCTGTCATGTGGCGCGACAGAGGTGCAGTCAGCAAAAGTCAAAATGGCCCCCTTCGCACCACACGAAGGGGTATTGGGTGCCTGTCGCGTGGCGCGTCAAGGAGTGACATGAAATTATATGTTTTTAACCTAAAAATTGCATTGGAACAATTTCATTCCTAGCCATTTTTTTATGAATCCAGAGCTCTTCCTAGGTGATTTTCAGAATCCTAACATCCCATCCATCCCGTTTATTCAAGTTTAATCGTTACAACTCAAGATTTGAAGTTGCGATGACAAACATGCGAGGCTAATCTTCTCGTGACTACCCCCGGATGATCGATTGCTAAGTTTTCACAGTAAACTTAGTTTCTGATTCTTGTAACTGGTACTTTTAACCACTTGTGTTGATTTCTTAGTAAACGTCTATTATATTTGAATTACTTGTCGTTTGTTAAGCGTATTGACAATTTCTTGCATTGTTAGCAGGTTAGAAAATTGGTGGTAATTGGTATAATTTAACAGATTGTTCGGTTATTACAGCTATTATTAAAAAATGTCCCTAATAATTAACCAAAATCATTATTTCCAAGGTCATGTCTATGTGGTGTTTGAATCAGTAAACGAGTTTTTTGTGTTAAACTAGTAATCGGGATTCCGGATGGGGGTTACTTCTTCTCATTCTAATAACACTTTTCTCAACAATTTGTGTTTTCTTTCAATCAAACAAATAAACCCCCAATTTAGATAGTGTTAATTAATCTGTTAGTTACTAAACAGTGACCACAAATTCCTTGTGAATATGACCTTACTTACCCGTACTAGTATTGGTATTTAAGTTAAAAATACTCTCTTTTGATTAGCAACGAAAACTACATCAAGCACGATTGTGCATGACCATGCCTTGGACATGTGTCTTGATATAATCTCTAATCTTGTACTTCTTGGCGGAATCTTGTCCCAAACCGTTATAGGAACGGGCGTGGTCGTGCCTTGACTTCTTGTTCTCTTGCCCTAGGTGGAGCACAGGCGTGCATCATGATTTCTTCTGTGTTTTCTTTAAGGCTGAAAGCATGGTCGTGCACTAAATGTGCATGGCCATGCTTGGTCTTATGATTTCCAGATTTTGCTTCGTTTTTTTGGTCCTTGATGTATTGCAAAATACATCTCTTATTCGTGTAAAGTTTGTATAGTTTTCCTTTATTTTTAGTTTTGTTTTGTTTGGAATTCGTTACTTTGATCAAGTTTTATGTTTCCAGGTCTTCGGTGCTGAAAATGTCAAAAAAATGAAGTCTTAGATGCTGGGAAACAAGTTGAAAAGAGTTAGAATAATTTCTAGAGATTTTGGGATGCTAAAGCTGGAAAAAGAACGAACCATTCTGTGAAAAAAGGGGGCTCGCATCGCGCCACCATGATCAGGCTTTCCAGTCGCTCCCCGCCACCATTAAACAAATAATTTCTGACATTTTGTACCGTCGCGCTACGCGACTGCATCAGGGAATACCCGTCGCGCGACGCGACGGGGTGTTATGATGGCATTCTCTCGTTATCGACTAGGGTTTCATATAAAAACTCAAGAAAATCATTACTAAACCCTAATTACGAATTAAGGAGGAAGAAGTGAATTCAAGAGCATACTTTGGGCGATTTTAAATGTTTTGAAGCATAGGAATCATTGGTACGAGTTCGAGAAGAAGATTGAAGACTTGCTCGGGTTTTCTAATTCCTTGTTTGTTGATTTCTCTTTCGAAACTCGTTGTCATGAATTCTTGTTTGAACAACTTTGCTTTGTTTTCTGTGTTTAATATGCTTGGCTAAACATTTACACCGCCTAGACTATGATGAATGGATTGAAATAAAGTTTTAACATTTTTCGTTAATTACATGTCTTTTATGGATTGACTGTGTATTGTAAAAAGTTTGGTTTATTGATTTGGTGTGTATGCGTACTTTAATTTGGTTAATTATTATCAATTGCTTCGTGTGAATCTAGGTGGTTGTCTGCTACATAATAGGTTCATGCTAGATCTTTGACCTTTAGGGAGAATTGGCCAATAAACCCTAGAAGTAATAGTTAGTAATTTGCTAGATTTTAATATTCTACTAGTCCTAATAGCTGGAAGGTGCGGGGCTATTGGTAGGTCTTACCCGGCGAATTGCTTTAGACAGTCTTTGGAAAAAGTCGTGCCTTAGTTTCCCCGTCGGTTTATTAGTGTATCAAGTCAAATTAACAAATCCAAACTACCCTAGATCTATAATTGGAAAAGAGTAGGTCAATATTAGGGTACTTACACAATAATTATATAACCGGAAGGAAGTCTAATAACCGGTAGGATTAACGGCCTAGGTAGTGCCATAAGTTTCACCTCGAGAAGGGTTGAGGGGCTTAGTTGGTGTCTTAATAGGTTCCGTATCATAAGATCCCGGTTCCATAAAACATGCAGTTAACTTAATTGGTAAATTCTTAAAATCAATCCAGGATTCTAGTCTAGGTGGTCCTCTTCATCATCTGAGTAAAGTCTTCACATCAATTCGTATTAGCTTAGTTCTAGTTAATAATTAGTTTAATAGTTTAGTTTAATAGATTTCTTTAGATTTTCAGTAAACCCCCCCCCCCCCCCCCCAAAAAAAAAAAAAATTAAACAGTCTAAGTCGTGTCTGTCATAGTTTATTAGAGTCTAGTTAACGTGATTAATTGAGTCTCGTGGTTTGATATCCGGGCTTCCTTAGGTCATACTACAGTGATCGGTACACTTGCCGATTGTGTGGTTTAGGTCGAGTCTAGATTTAAAGCTTTTTAGTGTCTAGCTTAGAGAGTCTAAAGTTGTTAATGTAATAGTTTGTTTAGTACACATCAAGTTTTTGGCGTCGTTGCCAGGGACTCTTGGCAATTGCGTTAATTAGCTTTGATAGACTTAATTAACATATACGTGCTACGTGTTTTGCTTTGTTTCGAGTCTTTTTTCTTTCATTTTTATTTTGAGTCTTAGTGACTAGTGTCTGTTTTTCTCATATTCAGGTTTTTGCTTGTAGTGGATGCCACATCTGCGCTCGCACGGACCGCCGCCAAAGCCACCAGTCACTGAGTCATCATCTCGATTGGGCCAAGGCCCGCAGGTTTGTACTTCATCCTCATCTCAATTTCCTAATTTCGATACCACCCTTTTTCCTTCACCGCCCCATTCACCTAAACCATCACCTAAAGCTTCCCCACCCGATAGTCCCACTTCTAGCACCTCTAGCGCCCCAGATAACATAAACTTAGAACAAATGGCCAATGCAAGACATATCGTCCATCAACAAGCCACCCAAGGCTTCACTGGTCTTGCTTCACCCATTACCGTTCCACCCATAGTTAACGACAACTCATGGTAGATTCCATCGTATGCCATGCAAGCCATCACCAATAGCATTAAGTTCCACGGCCGTGAGGACGAGGACGCCCCCGCCTATATAAACCGTTTCTCCCGTATACTTGCTACTTTTAGCCTTCACGGAGCCCCAAACGATGCTACTTACTTACAGCTTTTCCCCTATTAAGTAGCCGGCCGTGCGGCTACTTGGTTGGACTCTCAGCCAACCGGTACTTTTACCACTTGGGTGGGCCTTCGTCAAGCCTTTTTGAACAAATATTTTCCGCCCGCTAAAGCCTCGCGTCTTCGCGATCAAATTCACTCCTTCCTCATGGAGCCCGACGAGCCCTATTACCTTGCTTGAGAGCGATTTCAAAACCTTGTCGCCCGATGCTCCCAGCATGGACTTTCAGATTGGGCCCTTTGTGAAAAATTCTATAACGGTCTCACCCAAGAGACTCGTGATCGTTTTGACACTAATGCGGGAGGTCATATGATGGGTATTCTTACTGTTGCCGAGAGCGTTTCGAGGCATTTGCCCAATCTCAATCTCAATAGCGATCCGATCAACGGTATCAAAGTGGAAATTCAAATACCACTACTAGTGCACCAGCTCGTGGGGTGAACCATATCACTATGGATCCTAGTATAGCCGCTGTGTTGGAAAACGTGACTAGAGAACTCAAGGAGATTAAGGCAAAGGTTGATAAGTGTGAGTTTTACCGAGGGGGTCACGATACGAATGCCTGCCCATTGTTAGTTGGTGAGGAGCAGGTCGATTTCGTGGGAGGGGGTTTAGGAAGTGGTCAACCTAGTGGGTTTGGTAGTAATTTTAATTCAGGTTGGCGTAATAATAATTTTAATAATAATAATAATTTTCGTTCTAATGGCCCTCCTGGTTTCCAATTAGCTCAAAATCCAAATAGGGGTCAGGGTTCATTCTTTGGTGGGGGTTCAAATGAGCAGTTCAATAAGGGGTTCGATGGGCAGGTCAAGGATGGGGGGGTCAAGTAGTCAAGTTCAACCAGTTCAGGGTCCAAGTTATGATCTAGGGGGTAGCCTTGAGAGAATGGAGGCAATGATGAGCCAGTTAGTCGTTAAGGACCAAACCACCCAAAAGATCCTTACCGAACACGACCTTATGCTTAAGAACCACCAAGCCTCTTTCCAAGACCTTCAAAGGGATGTAGGTGACATGTCTAGGAAACTAGAGGAGAGATTACCCGGTCAGTTTGCGGGTAACACCCAACCGAACCCTAACGCCCATGCCAAAGCCATTACCACTCATAGTGGCAAAACCGTAGGGAACCCGAGAGTTGAGGAGAGAGTAGTAGAGGAAGATGAGGATATTTTAGATGAAGAAATCAAGATGGAGGCTCCCGGCAAAGTGCAATCGAGGCTAATCCCAGCAAGTACCGCACAGCCCGGTGAGCCTCAAGGTGAGAAGAAAGTAGAGAAACCACCCGTAGACATTAGACCTTCTCCACTCGTAGATCATTCGCGTGTCCCGTTTCCTACACGTCTTAGGAACCAAAAGTACTCCAAGGAATACGGGCAATTCTTAGATATCCTCAAGCAATTGAAGATTAATCTACCTTTCATCGAGGCACTCCAATCTATGCCCAAGTACGCGAAATTTTTAAAGGACCTTCTTAGAAACAAGGAGAAGTTAGGGGAGTTGTTGAATGTTCCATTGAATGGAGGGTGCTCCGCAGTTGTTCTAAATAAGCTTCCGGAAAAGCTTACCGTCCCGGTATTTTTACTAATCCATGTCTTTTCAGTAGTAACACTAATACTAGAGCCTTAGCCGACCTAGGTGCTAGCATCAATTTGATGCCCTTTTCTCTCTACGAGAAGCTAGACTTAGGTGAGCTTTCACCTACCCATATGATATTATCCTTAGCCGATCGATCTGTGAAATACCCGAGGGGTATTGTTGAGAATTTGCTTGTTAAGGTCGACAAGTTTGTTTTTCCCGCCGATTTCGTCATTCTTGATATGGAAGCGGATGAGAGAGTTCCTATCATACTTGGTCGTACGTTCTTGCGTACTGATAAAGCCCTTATAGATGTTTACGATGGTAAGATAACACTTAGAGTCGGTGAGGAGAGAGTCACCTTTCAGATAGATCGTTCCATGAACCACCCGAGTGGTTCCGATGACTATAGTGGTCCTTGCCATTCCGTATATTTCTTGAACTCCTTCATCTCATGTGTTAACCATTGTCTAGAGTACATAAGTGGAGCCGACTTAATAGGAGGAGAGAAAGTTGAGGATGAGTCATTGAGGTTGGATGAAGTTGAAAGTGAGGGGATTCCTATGATTCCCGAAGCATTAGCCATTAGTGATGACACCACCCAACCCCCACCCTTAGAGCTTAAGGTCCTTCCATCTCATTTAGAATATGCTTTTCTAGGGGAGGGTTCTGAGCTACCCGTTATCATCTCATCGAAGTTGGAGGAAGGAGAGAAGTTGAGGTTGTTGGAAGTGTTGAAGGCCAATAAAGAGGCCATTGCATGGAGGTTGTCCGACACTAAGGGCTTAAGCCCTTCTTATTGCACTCACCGGATACTCATGGAGGATGATTTCAAGCCGGTGGTGCAACCCCAAAGGCGCCTCAACCCCAATATGCAAGACGTAGTGAAGAAGGAGGTTCTAAGACTCCTAGATGCCGGGATGATATATCCCATCTCAGATTCACCATGGGTTAGTCCCACTCAGGTTGTCCCTAAGAATGGAGGGATGACCGTTGTCATGAATTCAAAGAATGAGCTTATCCCTTCTTGCACGGTCACGGGTTGGCGAGTGTGCATCGACTATCGAAAGTTGAATGATGCCACCCGAAAAGACCACTTCCCATTGCCCTTTATCGATCAAATGTTGGAGTGTCTCGCGGGTCAACAATTCTATTGTTTTCTCGACGGTTTTTCTGGGTACTTCCAGATCCCCATCGCCCCGGAGGATCAGGATAAGACCACCTTCACATGCCCCAATGCAACTTACGCGTACCGACACATGCCATTTGGGCTGTGTAACGCTCCAGCTACCTTTTAGCGGTGCATGGTTGCCATATTTCAGGATATGATTGAGAGTTCCATGGAGGTTTTCATGGACGATTTTTCGGTGTGTGGTAACTCATTCGATGAGTGTTTGAAGAATCTTGATAGGATGTTAAAGAGGTGCGTTGAGACGAAGCTAACGTTGAATTGGGAAAAGTGTCACTTCATGGTGACTGAAGGTATTGTTTTAGGACACAAGATCTCGAGGGATAGTATAGAGGTAGATCGTGCGAAAATAGATACCATTAGCAGGTTACCTCCACCCTTTAGCGTGAAGTTGATTCGGAGTTTTTCTAGGTCATGCGTGCTTCTATAGACGCTTCATTAGGGATTTCTCTAAAATCACTCGCCCAATGACCCGTCTTTTTGAGAAAGATGTTCCATTCGTCTTTGACAAGGAGTATCTTAAGGCCTTCAACTTTTTGAAGGAACAGCTTGTGAGTGCACCTATTCTTATCTCGCCCGATTGGAGCTTACCGTTTGAGCTCATGTGTGATGCGAGTGACTATGCCGTTGGAGCGGTATTAGGACAAAGAAAGGACAAGCACTTGCACCCCATTTACTACGCGAGCAAAACGTTAAATGATGCTCAAGAGAACTAGACCACCACGGAGAAAGAACTCTTAGCCAAGTTTTTGCGTTTGACACATTCCGCTCGTACCGCGTTCTATCCAAGACCATAGTTTTCACCGACCATTCCTCGTTACGTTTTCTTTTTCAAAAGAAAGACGCCAAACCCTGACTTATTCGGTGGATTCTATTGCTTTCCGAGTTTGACATTGAATTTAGGGATAAGAGAGGGGCCAAAAACGTAAGAGAGAGGAGATTCATGAGGAGGAGATTGGAGATACATTCCCTCACGAGTCGATCGAGTTTGTAGAGGCCGAGAAGGAGGGATTGCCTTGGTTTTGTGATTTAGCGAATTACTTTTCTAATGGCAATATTGTGAAGGGAATGACTACACAACAAAGAAGAAAGTTTCTTAGTGAATCGAGGAAGTATGTGTGGGATGATCCATTTCTCTTTAGAATAGGAGGAGATCGGATACTTAGGCGATGCGTGTCAGGAGAGGAGGGTTTGAATATTCTTAAACATGTGCATGAATGTCTAACGGGAGGCCACCATGGTGCATACGTCACCGCACAAAAGGTGTTTGATTGTGGATTTTATTGGCCTAACGTACTTCGTGATGCCGTTGAGTTCGTGAAAACTTGTGATGCTTGTCAACGAATCGGTAACATTTAGCCAAAGATGAGATGCCTCAAAACCCAATCCAAGTATTGGAGGTTTTTGATGTTTGGGGCATAGATTTCATGGGACCCTTTCCCGTCTCAAAAGGGAATCGTTATATACTTGTGGCAATTGACTACGTGTCTAAGTGGGTTGAGGCTCAAGCTCTTCCTTCGAATGAAACCCGAGTAGTGTTGAGTTTCCTCAAGAAACTCTTTTCCCGTTTCGGTACACCTAAAGCTTTAATCAGTGACCGTGGTAGTCACTTTTGCAATGCTTTGATGGAAAAGTTGCTTGCACGCTACGGAGTCACTCATCGTTTGTCTACCGCATACCATCCACAAACGAGTGGTCAAGTGGAGAACGCGAATCGTGGTATCAAATGTATTTTAGAGAAAACCGTTGGAAAGAATAGGAAAGATTGGTCCGACAAGCTTGACGATGCATTGTGGGCGTTTCGAACTGCTTACAAAACGCCTTTAGGAACTACACCATTTATGATTGTCTATGGAAAAGCTTGTTATTTTCTCATAGAGCTAGAACACCAGGCACTTTGGGCGTTAAAAACCATTAACCTTGATATGACCGAAGCCGCTAGGAAATGTTTCTTTCAAATCTATGAGCTTGAGGAGCTTAGGAATGCGGCTTATACTCGATCTTTGGGAATTAAGGAGAAAACGAAAGATTCACATGATCGCAAGTTAAGAAAGATCAAAGAATTTAGCAAGGGAGATAGAGTACATCTCTACAATTCAAGATTGAAGTTGTTTGCGGGGAAGTTGAAGTTGAAATGGTTGGGACCGTATATGGTTCATTATGTGTTTCCATACGCAGCGGTGGAGATTATGAATGAGTCCGATGGCCGGAGTTGGAAGGTAAACGGCCACCGTTTGAAGCACTACATTGGAGGAGCGATAGACAAGAATGAGATGGAGGAAACTCCTCTCGAAAATTCCATCAAAAGCCGCGACTTAGTGCTTTGGAGTGAAAACCCAAGTGTAGAGTATGTACCGTTTGTAATTTCGTTATTTTTCGGAATTTTTTGTAGTTTTCCGTGTCTTTGTTTTGTGTGTTTGAGTAATTTTGCAGGAATCGTACCATCGAGGAGCTGAATTTGCGAAGAAAACGACATTCCAGGTAAGTCCCAACACTTAGAAAAAATGTGGGATGGTTTTGGGAAGGATGGGTAACACTTAGAAATTTTTCTAAGGCATAGAACTCAAATTTTCATGCAACCTACTGTTAAAAAAGGGCCTTCGCGTGCCTCCACAGCAAGACAACTTCTCCGTGACGCAGCGCGACCCCTAGGTCCAAAAATCTGCTTTGAAACGTGCCGCCGCGGCACGCCACCATATCTGAACCTTTCAGTCGCGTAGCGCGACCCCTTAACTGGACCCTCCTTTTTGAACCACCTCGTGGCGTCACGCCACGACCTCCATACTTCGACGTGGCGGCACGCGACCCCAACCCAGTTCGATTAAAAACACTTTTTCCTCCTGTCTTCCCCAAATCTCACAAACAACCCTATCTTCCATTCCCACCGCCGAACACACCTACACCACCATAACTAAGCCGATTTGCAACCATCTTTCACCATTTTTATAACTACATGACCGGAAATCAGTGCCGAACAAAACCCACCAAAAATTTTAAACATTAATCCGCTCATTTGCTCCTATTGGGACCTCACCATTCACGACAAGTTTTAGTTTTTTTCTTGCAAAATTCCGTGATTCAGGTATGTTTTTTTTTTGCTTATTCTCTTAAACACTTCGTTTAGAGTCTTTGTAGAAGTTTGGTTGTCTCAGTTGTGTGGTCTCGTGTGTCGGGTCAGTCGCAAGTCAGGTCCGGTCAGTGTCTTGTCGAGTCGGTTACGAGTTGTAGGTTACCTCGTAGTGTCAGTGTTTTTAATATTTAGTTTGGGTCATTTGTCGGGTCAGTCATGTATCGAGTCCGTTTGTGTCCCTTGTAGGTTGTTTTTAAATGTAGATTAGTGGGTGCGGATTGTTATGGTTTGGGCATATTGAACATTGACTTGCTGATTGTGATGCTACTTTACTGTTATGACATTTGATAATCAAGTATTGACTTATGTCTAGCATAGAGTGGTCATGATTAGTGTCGATATATGGGTGCGGGCGGTGTCGGTTTGGTGTTGTTGAATTGATTTGGATAAAATTTAATTGGTATGGAATATTGGCGCGTGAAGTTTAAACCTTGCATTCAAAATGGAATTTTTGCAACAAGGAAAACCCTCCTTTAACTAGGAGGACTTTTTCAAACGCTAAAAATTTTTGTTTTTAAACTCATAAATGGCTGATTTATAAGCAAGGTTGGACTTCAATGTCTAGGTTAGGCACTCGAATTTAATTGCGGACAATTAAAGTGCCGAGGGGGTAGTGTACATTGAGTCCAATTTAGAGTCTTCTTGTTCTTTTTAGTCTAGTTCGAGTCGTGTTTAGTCGGTCTTGGGTTTACTTGGACGTACAAGTGAATTACGCTCGCCCGTACTCAATCTCCATTCGGGCGAGTTTAATTATCACTTAGAAATTGTAAAAAAGTAACCCGGTGTTTTTAATTCAACTTTATTTTCAGAATTAGCCGCGAATGAAATGCTATACAGCTATTCTATTTTTTTTTTAGAAAAAATTTATAAAAATCCAAAAAAAAAATATATAAAAATTTCAAAATATTTTTAAAAAAATATACCAAAAATAGTTTGTGATTACTGATTATCTGCTTGTTTTGTCTTGTTTAATATCTGTTTTGCAGACATGGCAGCTGCGGGTAGCAGCTCGGGGCGTAGTGGTAGGGCCCGGAAGAGGGGTGCGGATCAGACAGCACCACAGCAGGATCCAATTGCACAGGAGACTCCGATTTTACATATAGGTGCTACGGATCCGAGATTGAGAAAAATCAAGTATCAGAGGGCTCATGAATGGATTCCAACAAGTAAAGTTAATCGACTCGACCACCCGATACTGCAGTTCGAGCCGAGTACACCTGAATATGATAAGTTGAAGGATACGGACTTGCTTCAGCATAGGGGGATAGATTGGACTTAGTTGGATGAAATAGGTTCAAGTAATTTGATGACTTCGTTTTTAACCACTTCTTGAACATTTGGATTTACTCTACGTTGTACTACTGATTTGTAGTCATCGTTCATTAAAATTTTGTGCGTGCACATGGAAGTTCTTATTCCTTTAATATCTACAAGCTTCCAAGCGATCGCATTTTTGTGTTTTTTCAAAAGATTAATTAATTTTTCTTTTTCTAAACTGCCTAATTTAGACGAGATAATTACGGGTGATTTACCATATTTGTCTAGAAAAGCGTATTCCAAACCTTTCGGAAGCTCTTTGAGCTCAAGAGGTGGGTCTTTAGGAGACTCCTTATTTGGTTGCTCATTTTGATCAAGAACTTTAAAAGTTTGTTCTATGGCGACCTCTTCTTCAACAAAGTGGTCAATTTCTTCACGTGTATCGGGTGGTTCATCTGCATCTTCAATTAGGGGGTCATTATTGCCGAATGGATATTTCATTGATCGCTCTAGATCGACACTCTTTTTAAATGCCCCTAATTGAATAGATAGATTGTTGTACTTCCGGTTTTTCAAAGCTTCGTGGGTTTTTACAAAAGGTCGTCCCAACACTAGAGGAGCGTCATCGAGGATGACAAAGTCGGTTGGGATTACCATTTGATTTGTTTGAACTAAGACATCCTCAACTACACCGATTGATTTTATTACTTTCCGATTAGATAGAAAAATGGGTATTTGAAGTGGAGAAAAATCACTAATACTTAATTTTTAGAAATTGCAGTTTGGCATTATGTTAACACAAAGATCTTTATCAATCGTGATATTACTAATAAATGAATTTTGAAAAAAAAAAACATGGAATCGGTGTAATGTTGATTTCAAATGGGTCTTCTTTTATTAGCGAGGTTTGCTCATTAGTTAACTTAATGCTTACCGATTCGTCAATTTTAGTGTTAGTGTTTAACTCTTTTAAAAACTTAGCATGAGTGGGTATTAAACAATGATTTTCGAAAGAAGGTGACAAGAGATTAATTTCTTCAATATTAGACTCTTCTTGAATTTTAACGTTGTCGGACTCACCTTTTTCGTTGTTTAACTCATGTGTCGGTTTTTCACTTATTTGTTTTTCCATTTTTACAATTTCAACTATCTCTTTTTTATTTAATTCTTCTCTTGCGCGAGACTCCTCTTCCCTTGCGCCAGATTCCAGTATGCAACGTTTGATAGTTTTAATGTGTTCTATTATCTTATCGGTTATGTCGGTGATACAATAAGGATCAGGATCCTCAAAGCTTGAATCCGGATATTCGATCCTTTGTTCCTCATAATACCCATATGAAGAAGTTCACACCATTGTTCGTCATTGTAAGTATATGATGGATAAGGGTCGTAATTTTGTTCTTCATAATACTCATATGAGGTGGGTTGTTCACGCCATGGTTCCTCATAATAAGCATGTGAAGGTGGAGGCTCATATCTTGGTTCCTCAAAGTATGAGTATGAAGGCTCATACCTTGGTTCTTCAAAATATGAGTATGAGGGAGGAGGTTCATACCTTTGGTCTTCATAGGATGTGTATGAAGTTGATGGCTCGTATCTGGGCTCCTCATAGTAGGTGTATGAAGTGGATGGTTGAAATTAGTCACAATATTGAACCGAGTGCGGGTTACCACAATTAGTGCAATAGTCTTCCCTATAATCATCCTCCTCATAGGTGTAGTTGTAACCTCCTGAGTATTGATCCATAAGAATCACTCAGCAGACCACAACAAAGTCTCGAGATCAAAAAACAAAAAATAAAAACGGAAACAGAGGCTGGACACGGCCCCGTGTTTAGTGGACACGGCCCCGTGTACAGAATCTGTATCAGGGCGTTTAATTAAAGTTACTGATTTTGTTGAGCACGGGGCGTGTTCAGTGAGCACGGCCCCGTGTTCAAGCTCTGTATCTGGGTGTTTTATGAAAAATATGCAGCACGGCCCCGTGTTCAGTGAGCACGGCCCGTGTTCAACCTACTGTAAATGCAAAACTAAACTAAAATGCAGAAAAATGTGCGCGCGTTTTGAAAAACTGATTAGGCCGTCAATTTTAAGCTTTCTTAAAATCCTTGTGTCCCCGGTAGCGGCGCCGAAAACATGATGTGCGTAAGTGTGTATGGTTTTTTAATGTATATTTTAAGCCCTTTTTACACTTTTTAGCCAAGTTTTAAATTTATAAAACACGATATTTACTAACACTAAACACACATATGGGCAAGGGCACCCATCGTGAGCGTAGTATAGTGTTGGTAAGATACCGAGGTCGTCCAAGGACACAAGAGCTTTTAGTACCAGTTTATCCTCAACGTCTAATCAAATCAAAAGTTTAGAAAAAGGTTTTAAACTAGAAAAATAAAACTAACTAAAATGCTGAAAAATAAAATAAAAAATAAAAACAGATAGACAAGATGAATCACTTGGATCCGACTCATGTATAGTGTAACCTTTGATTATTTTCGCACTTTTGCACTTTTTAAGAGATTATCTTAGTCATTGTAGTAGGCCCCTCTTTTGAAGGTGACGTTACCCTCAACCTAGTAGTTTGAGTCAGCAAGGATACAATCCTAAAGGGTCGGATTATTGAAAGATAATTAATTAAGTTATTAATGCATAATGTGGTAGGCCCCTCTTTTGAAGGTGACGTTACCGTCGGCTAAGTAGTCTGAGTCAGCAGGGATACAGTCCTAAGTAGCCGGGTTAAAGTTTTAATAGTAGCTTACATATGAAGGGATCAAAGAATTTGGACCCCCGCCATCCAATACCGGTGGGTATTAAAGGAGGTCCTACTAAATTTGACCCAGGTCCTTGCAGGATCTATACACTGAACAAGGCAAGACTCTTACCAAACCGTTCCCATAACCCCCGACCAGGTAGCCAACATATCTCCATATAGACCGTGGAGATATGAATGGTGAAAATCTTTTATTTTATATAAACAGTAAAATAATTCCAAGACACCACGGATAAACGATAAGGAAGAATCACCTTCAACATAAGAAACTAGTTATTAAAGTCATTAATACATAACCAAATAAAAAGTGCGAAAAGATTAAAAATAAAAAGTATTACACTAGACACTTGTCTTCACCAAGTGATGTAAGAGACTTACGCAAACATGGCCTTTGACTTTCAAGAACTCTTATGATCAATCTTGGATCCCGAGATGACTCACACACTCTATGATGGATGATGGTGGTGGATAATGGTGTTGTGATGGTGGTGGGTGGTGGGTGAAGTGTGAGAGAGGTGGTGTGCCAAGGGATGGTTTGCAAATGAGCCAAGCACCCCTATTTATAGCCTGAACAGCAGCTCGGGCACGACCCCGTGTCCATCTTCCTTCTCTTTCTTTATTAATTGCAGTTTGTCTGCATTAGTTGACCACGCCCCCGTGTCCGCTGGGCACGACCCCGTGTGCAGAAGCGTATCTGTAATATCAAGATTTCCTCAGATTCTGCGAATCATAGAGTTAACCACGGCCTCGTGTCCGCTGGGTACGCCCCCGTGGTGGGTGACAGAAGCTTCTACAGCTTTGTCTTTTCAACAGACACTTGGGCACCCCCCCGTGCTCACTGAGCACGGGGCGTGTTCAGCCTTCTGTTCTCTTGTTTTTGCTTGGGAAGATGCTGTCGGGGGGTCGGTGATGTGTTAAAAATGCAACATATAAATTTCATCAATTGAGGCATAAAACTAACCCTTTTTTAGTACTAATGTTGGAAAAAGTGTGCTTTTGTCTTCCTTTTGTATTTTCAGGATTAAATGAGCTCAAATTAACAAAAGAAGCAAAAAGACATCAAAATCTTACATAAATACAAGAAAAGGAACAAGACGTGACATGCCCGACCCCACGACAGCATCTTCCCAAGCAAAACAAGACAACAGAAGACTGAACACGCCCCGTGCTCAGCCAGCATGGGGGCGTGCCCAAGTGTCAGCAGAAAAGACTAAGTGGTAGAAGCTTCTATTGCCCACCACGGGGCCGTGCTCAACGGACACGGGGCCGTGGTCAACTATAAGATTCGCACAATCTAGCAAATCTGCATAGTACAAAGATTCTTCTGCACCACGGGGTCGTGCTCAGCGGACACGGGGGCGTGGTCCACTAAAAAGACAAAACTGCATTAAATGAAGAAAGAGAAGGATGTGGACACGGGGCTGTGCCCACTGGACATGGGGCCGTGCCCGAGCTTCTGTTCAGCCTATAAATAGAAGTGCTTGGCTCAAGCTCAAACCATCCCTTGGCACACCACCTCTCTCACACTTCACCCACCACCCACCACCACCATAACACCATCATCCACCACCATCATCCATTGTCCATCATCGAGTGTGTGAGTCGTCTCGGGATCCAAGGTTGATCGTAAGAGTTCTTGACAATCAAGGCCATGTTTGCCTAAGTCTCTTACATCACTTGGTGAAGACAAAGTGTCTAGTGTAATACTTTTTATTTCTAATCTTTTCGCACTTTTTACTTGGTTTTGTATTAATGACTTTAATAACTAGTTGCTTATGTTGAAGGTGATCTTTCCTTATCGTTTGTCCGTGGTGTCTTGGCATTATTTTACTGTCTATATAAAATAAAAGATTTTCACCATTCATATCTCCACGGTCTATATGGAGGTATGTTGGCTACCTGGTCGGGGGTTAAGGGAACGGTTTGGTAAAGGTCTTGCCATTGTTCAGCGATTAGAGGTCCTGCAATGGACCTGGGTCAAATTTAGTAGGACCTTCTTCAATACTTAACGCTATTGGATGGCGGGGGTCCAAACTCTTTGATCCACTCATAAGTTAACTACTATTAATACTATAACCCGGCTATTTAGGACTGTATCCCTGCTGACTCAGACTACTTAGTCGAGGGTAACGTCACCTCTAAAAGAGGGGCCTACCATAATTTGCATTAATAACTTAATTAATTATCTTCCAATAATCCACCCTTTTAGGATTGTATCTTTGCTGAGTCAAACTACTGGGGTGAGGGTAACGTCACCTTCAAAAGAGGGGCCTACTACAATAACTAAGATAATCTCTTAAAATAGTGCAAAAGTGCGGAAATAATCAAAGGTTACACTAGATACGAGTCGGAACCAAGTGATTCATCTTGTCTATCTGTTTTTCTTTTTATTTTATTTTTCAGCATTTTAGTTAGTTTTTATTTTTCTTAGTTAAAACATTTTTCTAAACTTTTTTATTTGATTAGACGTTGAGGATAAACCGGTACTAAAAGCTCTTGTGTCCTTGGACGACCACGGTATCTTACCAACACTATACTACGCTCACGATGGGTGCACTTGTCCATATGTGTGTCTAGTGTTAGTAAATATCGTGTTTTATAAATTTAAAACTTGACTAAAAAGTGTTAAAGGGGCTTAAAATATACACCTAATATATATAACACTCGACTACGCATCAAGTTTTTGGCGCCGTTGCCGGGGACACAAGGATTTTAAGAAAGCTTAGAATCGACGGCCTAATCAGTTTTTCAAAACCTTTTTAAAACGCGTGCACATTTTTCTGCATTTTAGTTTAGTTTTGCATTTACAGTAACCTGTACATGGGGTCGTGTTCACTGAACACGGGGCCGTGCTGCACATTTTCATAAAAACACCCAGTAACAGAAGCTTGAACACAGGCCGTGCTCACTGAACACGCCCCGTGCTCAACTAGATCAGTAAATTTAATTAAAACGCCCAGATACAGATCCTGAACACGGGGCCGTGCTCACTGAACACGGGGCCGTGTCCAGCCTCTGTTTCCGTTTTTATTTTTGTTTTCTGATCTCGAGACTCGGTTGTGGTCTGCTGAGTGATTCTTACGGATCAATACTCAGGAGGTTACAACTACACCTATGAGGAGGATGATTATAGGGGTAATTATTGCACTAATTGTCGTAACACACACTCGGTTCAAAATAGTCACTCATATCAACCATCCAATTCATACACTTACTATGAGGAGCCCAGGTACGAGCCATCGACTTCATACACATCCTATGAAGACCAAAGGTATGAACCTCCTCCCTCATACTCGTATTTTGATGAACCAAGGTATGAGCCTTCATACTCATACTTTGAGGAACCAAGATATGAGCCACCACCTTCGTATGCTTATTATGAGGAACCATGGCGTGAACAACCCACCTCATATGAGTATTATGAATAACAAAATTATGACCCTTATCCATCATATGCTTACAATGAAGAACAATGATGCGAACCATCTACTTCACATGGGTATTATGAGGAACAAAGGATCGAACAACCGGATTCAAGCTTAGAAAATTCCGATTCTTTTTCTCTAACCGAAGTAACCGATGGGATATTAGAACACATTAGAGTTATCGATCGTTGTATAAAAGAATCTCGCGCAAGGGAAGAGGAATCCCGCGCAAGGGAAGAATTAAAAAATGAAGAGATAACTGAAAATGTAAAAATGGAAGAACAAATAAGTGAAAAACCGACACATGAGTTAAACAACGAAAAAGGTGAGTCCGACAACATTAAAATTCAAGAAGAGTCTAATTTTGAAGAAATAAATCTCTTGTCACCTTCTTTCGAAAATCATTGTTTAGTACCCACTCATGCTAAGTTTTTAAAAGAGTTAAACACTAACACTAAAATTGACGAAACGGTAAGTGTTAAGTTAACTAATGATCAAACTTCGCTAATAAAAGAAGACCCATTTGAAATTAACATTACACCGGTTCCATGTTTCTTTCAAAATTCGTTTATTAGTAATGTCACAATCGATAAAGATCTTTGTGTTAACATAATGCCTAACTACATTTTCGAAAAATTAAGTATTAGTGATTTTTCTCCACTTCAAATACCCATTTTTCTATCCAATCAGAAAGTAATAAAATCAAACGGTGTAGTTGAGGATGTATTGGTTCAAACAAATCAAATGGTAATCCCGACCGACTTTGTCATCCTCGATGACGCTCCTCTAATGTTGGGACGACCATTTGTACAAACTCACGAAGCTTTGAAAAACCGGAAGTTCAACAATCTACCTCTTCAATTAGGGGCATTTAAAAGAAGTGTCGATCTCGAACGGTCAATGAAATATCCTTTCGGCAATAATGACCCCCTAATTGAAGATGAAGATGAACCACCCGATACAAGTGAAGAGATTGACCACTTTGTTGAAGAAGAGGTCGCCATAGAACAAACTTTTAAAGTTCTTGATCGAAATGAGCAACCAAATAAGGAATCTCCTAAAGACCCACCACTTGAGCTCAAAGAACTTCCAAAAGGTTTGGAATATGCTTTTCTAGAAAAAGATGGTAATTTACCTGTAATTATTTCGTCTAAATTAGATAGCTTAGAAAAAGAAAAATTAATTAGTCTTTTGAAAAAACACAAAAACGCAATAGCTTGGAAACTTGTAGACATAAAAGGAATTAGTCCTTCCATGTGCACACACAAAATTTTGATGAATGATGACTACAAATCGGTCATACAACCACAACGTCGAGTAAATCCAAATGTTCAAGAAGTGGTTAAAAACGAGGTCATCAAATTACTTGACGCCAGACTTATCTATCCTATCTCCGATAGTCCTTGGGTGAGTCCCGTCCAAGTAGTTCCAAAGAAAGGAGGTATGACGGTAATAGCTAACGAAAAAAATGAATTAATACCAACGAGAACCGTCACAGGATGGAGAGTATGTATAGATTATAGACGATTAAATGAAGCAACAAGAAAAGATCACTTTCCTTTACCTTTCATTGATCAAATGTTAGAAAGATTATCCGGTCATAAGTTTTATTGTTTCTTGGATGGTTTTTCAGGTTACTTTCAAATCCCGATAGCACCCGAAGACCAAGAAAAGACAACTTTCACATGTCCTTATGGAACTTTTGCTTATCGACGCATGCCGTTTGGTCTATGTAATGCCCCCGCAACATTCCAACGTTGCATGGTAGCCATCTTCCATGACATGATAGAAAAGACAATGGAAGTCTTCATGGACAACTTTTCTATCTTTGGGGATTCATACGACCAATGCCTCGATAACCTTGAACGAATGCTATCCCGATGTGAGGAAACTAACCTCGCCCTTAATTGGGAAAAATGCCATTTCATGGTAACAGAGGGAATAGTACTCGGTCACAAGATCTCAAGCGAAGGAATGGAGGTGGATCGAGCTAAAATAGATACCATTTCTAGATTACCACCTCCATCCTCCGTTAGAGCTATCAGAAGTTTCCTAGGGCATGCCGGATTTTATAGGCGGTTTATCAAAGACTTTTCTAAAATCTCTAGGCCTCTAACAAAATTACTTGAAAAAGATGCCCCTTTCATCTTTGACAAGGATTGCAATCAAGTATTTCTAACCCTAAAAGAAATGTTAGTCAACGCACATATCATGATAGCGCCTGATTGGAAATTTCCTTTCGAAATCATGTGTGATGCTAGTGACTTTGCAGTTGGAGCTGTCTTGGGACAAAGAAAAGAAAAGCACTTCCACCCAATTTATTATGCTAGTAAAACACTAAATGATGCACAAGAAAATTACACAACAACTGAAAAATAATTACTAGCTGTGGTATTTGCTTTTGATAAATTTCGTTCTTATCTTGTTCTTTCTAAAACTATAGTCTATACAGATCATGCAGCCATTCGATATCTCTTCAAAAAGCAGGACGCAAAACCACGTTTGATTCGGTGGATTCTACTCCTCCAAGAATTTGACATTGAAATCAAAGACAAAAGAGGGGCAAAAAATACCGCAGCAGATCATCTTTCGCGCTTAGAAGACCCAGCTTTAGAAGCGACCAGGGACGAACAAATCAACGAAAAATTTCCAACTGAGTCCCTGAAAATGGTGGAATACAAGGAAGAACCATGGTACGCCGACTATGCTAACTACTTGGCTAGCGGTATAGTCGCAAAAGGTGTGCCGACCAACTCGTCTGACGATGCGTACATGGTAGCGAAGCACGAAGAATTCTCCGCCATTGTCATGAAGGTCCTTACGGAGGGCATCATGGTGCCGCTAGTACCGCACGAAAGGTATTTGATTCAGGATTTTATTGGCCAACCATTTACAAAGACGCCCAAAGTCTTGTCAAGACATGTGATGCTTGCCAAAGAACAGGTAATATTTCTTCCAAAAACGAAATGCCACAAAATGGCATTCTTGTTTGTGAAATTTTTGATGTGTGGGGACTCGACTTTATGGGACCTTTCCCACCATCGAAAGGAAACAAATATATACTTGTGGCGGTAGACTACTTGTCTAAATGGGCCGAGGCCGAGGCACTTCCAACGAATGATGGAAGAGTCGTGGTAAGATTTCTGAAAAAAATTATTCTCTCGTTTTGGCACCCCTAAAGCCTTAATAAGTGATAGAGTTACCCATTTTTGCAACCATCAACTTGAAAAGATTTTAACAAGATATGGGGTCTATCACCGGGTCTCAACAGCATATCACCCTCAAACAAACGGACAAGCCGAAGTGACTAATAGAGGTTTAAAACGAATACTTGAAAAAACTGTAGGGTTAAATAAAAAGGAATGGGTAGATAAATTAGATGATGCTTTATGGGCTTTTCGAACTGCTTATAAAACAACAATAGGTACAACCCCATATAAGCTAGTCTATGGAAAAAGTTGTCACTTGCCAGTAGAAATTGCACACAAAGCCTACTGGGCAATCAAAAATGTAAACTTAGATTTAGAATTTGCTGGTAAAAATCGATTTTGTCAATTAAATGAATTAGACTAGCTTAGGAATTATGCATACTCAAACTCTGAAATTTATAAGGAAAGAATGAAAAATTTACATGACAAACACATTAAACCTAATGAATTTCGGGTAGGAGATCTAGTTCTTTTGTTTAATTCACGACTTCGATTGTTTCCTGGTAAATTAAAGTCTAGGTGGTCAGGACCTTTTTCCATCACCCATATTTTCCCACACGGTGCAGTAGAAATTAAATCTCGAAATGGGCCTCCATTTAAAGTCAATGGCCAACGGCTGAAAATCTATCAAGGATTCATTGAGGATGAAGAAGAAGAGATCTCGTTTCAAACGGTGGAAGAATGAAACCAACATCATACCTGGTAAGTTACGAACGATTGGGACGATGTCTAAAGCGGTAAGTTTTCTAACCAAAAGCTTATGGGAAACAAGGGCACTCACACGAGCACTAAAAAAAAAATTTAAAACTTTGCTCGGCACGAGGCCGTGTCCGCCGGACACGGGGCCGTGTCCGCGCTGCAGACGGGATATATCCCCCTTTTCAAAACAGTTACTTCACTCCACACGCCCCGTTTCCCCGAAAAAGCTCTGGTACCAGGCGATTTTTCGCATATTTTCGACGTCTCCTATCACTCTAACAACATCGAGGTATGATTCTATCACTTCTAGTAGTTAGATTAGTTACTTGCATGTAGTTAAAACACCAAAAATTTGGGGAAAAATCTAGGGTTCTTGAAGTTCATCCGGATCGAACCTCAAATTTTTGTTTAGATCTGTTTGCATTTAGTTAGGTTAGTGTTATGGGAAGTAAATACACTTGTATTGTTCATAGATTCGTCCGATTTCGCACAAAAACCCCCAAACCCTTGTTCTTGAACCGAAAAAGATAAAATTGAATGGGTAAACGAGATATTTTGGGAAAAACGGCACTTAGGGTTTCATTTTCGGGGGAAACCGCACCTATAGGACCAAAAATTTTCAATTTTTCAGAACCAGGACGAAAATGAAATTTTTTGAGTAACAGACTCCTGGACACGGGGCCGTGTCCGCTGAACACGGGGTCGTGTCCAGCTCACTGTTTGCAGTTTTGTCCGGAAATACTTCTGTTTCGTGCTAACTTTTGGTGTATTCTTTCAGATGGCTAGGAAGTTCACAAGATTCAACGCTAATGAGCTCGATGCTAGGGCTCGATATGAGATACTTCAAACAAGGCCGGAGGAATACCCGAGGCAAGCATGCACGGAACTGTTAACTGTGGTGAATCAAATCGACCGTTTCAACAACATTGTCACGGGACCACTCAGAGTAGCTTTAACAACTCGGCTCTGTTCCGTCCACGAATGTACTTTGGAATTCTATAGCACCTTTACATTCAACTCGAGGTGCGACCCATTCGACAATGATGGGGTAGCATTTCGATGTGGCGGAACGAGGTATTCGATCTCTATGGCTCAGTTTGGATCGATTGTCGGGTTGTATGCTGAAGAGGATGCGGGAAACGAGGAAAATACTGGGGGAATGCGAGAGATAGGTGAGAACGAATGCCAAGCCATTTGGGCTCAGATTGGTGAAGGGTACTACAATCCGAGCAGCACTAAGAGTACGAAGTTGAGGGATCCGCTCTACAGATACATCCATAGGCTCCTCGGCTACTCTCTTAGCCAAAGGCATGATAGTAGTGGCGTCGTTGGGTTAAGAGATCTTGTTGTCCTCCACTGTATCCACACCCGCAGGCCGCTTGATGTTCCGTTCCTCATGCTCCGAAACATGCATCATAACCGCCTTGCAAGTGCACCGACTCCTATCTTCTTTGGGGGATGGGTGTACCGTCTCTTCAGGCACTTCGCCCATATACCTAGGTCATTTGAGAGGAGCCCATGGTCGGGTATGGTGGATATACACATATGCCGCTCAATGAACCTAATTTATGAGGCGGAAGACAGGACGGTGAGCTTTCAAAGGATGCAAGGCCATGCATGGAACCCGCAAGAAGCACTTGTCCTCCACGCTCCGCAACATCATCAGTACCAATACCAACCCCATGGTGATCCGGGCCAATCATCCTCCTCGGGAGGCGGTTTTCCTAACTTTCAAAGTTTGCATGATTTGTTGCAGGAAAACCTTATGTGCACCAGGAACACCTACAATATGGCAAGCAACACGTACCACCGGGTGGGAGCTATCGATAGAAACATATCCGATATCCAAGATGATATTGGATATATATCCGGGACCACATTGCAGGCCATGGAGGGGATGATGATGATGATGACGAGGACATGGAGTAGGCGGGAGGAGCGGAGGAGGAAGCGATTGGTTGATGACTTCCCAGGTTAACTCCTTTTAATCTTGAACAATTGATGGCCTGCGTGCCAAGTGTTGAACAATTTACTTTCCTTAACTTCTTTTGTTTTCAGCATTTATTTTCCTTTTAACTTTGACATGGATGTTGAATTTGGTAAAAGTAGGACGTTTGCTATGGTATGGTATGGTATGGTGTTTATTGATTAAGCAGGTACATACGAGGCTTAGAGTGCTAACCATTAGAACTACTAAAGCCGGGACAGGAAAACCGAAGAAAGAAACCTGTTTTTCAACTTTGCAGACTGTCCACACGGGGTCGTGTCTAGCCGACACGCCCCCGTGCCCATTCCCTTGAACCTGCTATTTGTTTTAATTCTGCAGACTTGGACAGACACGGGGACGTGCCCAGCAGACACGCCCCCGTGTTCACCTTCTGTAAGTTTTCGTTACTGGCACCTGAGCACGGGGTCGTGTCCACTCAACACGGGGTCGTGCCCAGGTAACCAGTAACACAAAATTTTTGCTTTTTACACCTTTTTACACATTCAATCAACCTAAAAACTTTGTTTCATCAAAATAAAAGTTTTCGTTACTGGCACCTGAAGCAAAAGAAAATAAACAAACAAGTTCATCAAAAATAACTTTGTTTGAATAATAGCTTCATCAAAATAAAAGTTACAAAAATAGAAAGTCTTAAGAAAACCGACACTTGTTACGCTTTTCGCCTTTTTTCTACTAACCACTAACCACTAACCCAACCACCTACCTTTAACCCAAGCCTAACCCTTCACCCACAAAGTCCTCTTGATATTTACAAAGGTATATAAGTTAAAAAGGAGGACGATTGATTGCTTGGCAAGCCTATGGTAGGAGTAAGTTCCATGCCGCTCTCGAGTGATCCACAAAAATACATTTTCGGCCGAGTGTTGAGTGATCCCCGTGAGGTATGTGGACTTGTATATAAATAGAATTTTAAAGAGGCATGTTATGCCCTAATAAGTAATTTATCTTATGAAAAGTTTTAAATAAATCATGACGAATAGGATTGTAAATAAATAAAAATAAAATTAAATAAAAAATCTTGGAAATCCCGACACTCTACGACAAGCCAAAAAACCTTCTTCTCTACCCATTCCATTTGGGAGTGTAATAGCCACATATTAAAGATTTTTGCTTGAGGACAAGCAAAGATTCAAGTGTGGGGGTATTTGATGTGTTAAAAATGCAACATATAAATTTCATCAATTGAGGCATAAAACTAACCCTTTTTTAGTACTAATGTTGGAAAAAGTGTGTTTTTGTCTTCCTTTTGTATTTTCAGGATTAAATGAGCTCAAATTAACAAAAGAAGCAAAAAGACATCAAAATCTAACATAAATACAAGAAAAGGAACAAGACGTGACATGCCCGACCCCACGACAGCATCTTCCCAAGCAAAACAAGACAACAGAAGACTGAACACGCCCCGTGCTCAGCCAGCACGGGGGCGTGCCCAAGTGTCAGCAGAAAAGACAAAGTGGTAGAAGCTTCTATTGCCCACCATGGGGCCGTGCTCAGCGGACACGGGGCCGTGGTCAACTATAAGATTCGCACAATCTAGCAAATCTGCATAGTACAAAGATTCTTCTACACCACGGGGTCGTGCTCAGCGGACACGGGGGCGTGGTCAACTAAAAAGACAAAACTGCATTAAATGAAGAAAGAGAAGGATGTGGACACGGGGCCGTGCCCACTGGACATGGGGCCGTGCCCGAGCTTCTGTTCAGACTATAAATAGAAGTGCTTGGCTCAAGCTCAAACCATCCCTTGGCACACCACCTCTCTCACACTTCACCAACCACCCACCACCACCATAACACCGTCATCCACCACCATCATCCATTGTCCATCATAGAGTGTGTGAGTCGTCTCAGGATCCAAGATTGATCGTAAGAGTTCTTGACAATCAAGGCCATGTTTGCCTAAGTCTCTTACATCACTTGGTGAAGACAAAGTGTCTAGTGTAATACTTTTTATTTCTAATCTTTTCGCACTTTTTACTTGGTTTTGTATTAATGACTTTAATAACTAGTTGCTTATGTTGAAGGTGATCTTTCCTTATCGTTTGTCCGTGGTGTCTTGGCATTATTTTACTGTCTATATAAAATAAAAGATTTTTACCATTCATATCTCCACGGTCTATATGGAGGTATGTTGGCTACCTAGTCGGGGGTTAAGGGAACGGTTTGGTAAAGGTCTTGTCATTGTTCAGCGTTTAGAGGTCCTGCAATGGACCTGGGTCAAATTTAGTAGGACCTCCTTCAATACTTAACGGTGTTGGATGGCGGGGGTCCAAACTCTTTGATCCCCTCATAAGTTAACTACTATTAATACTATAACCCGGCTATTTAGGACTGTATCCCTGCTGACTCAGACTACTTAGTCGAGGGTAACGTCACCTCCAAAAGAGGGGCCTACCATAATTTGCATTACTAACTTAATTAATTATCTTCCAATAATCCACCCTTTTAGGATTGTATCTTTGCTGACTCAAACTACTGGGGTGAGGGTAACGTCACCTTCAAAAGAGGGGCCTACTACAATAACTAAGATAATCTCTTAAAATAGTGCAAAAGTGCGGAAATAATCAAAGGTTACACTAGATACGAGTCGGAACCAAGTGATTCATCTTGTCTATCTGTTTTTCTTTTTATTTTATTTTTCAGCATTTTAGTTAGTTTTTATTTTTCTTAGTTAAAACATTTTTCTAAACTTTTTGATTTGATTAGACGTTGAGGATAAACCGGTACTAAAAGCTCTTGTGTCCTTGGACGACCTCGGTATCTTACCAACACTATACTACGCTCACGATGGGTGCACTTGCCCATATGTGTGTCTAGTGTTAGTAAATATCGTGTTTTATAAATTTAAAACTTGACTAAAAAGTGTTAAAGGGGCTTAAAATATACACCTAATATATATAACACTCGACTACGCATCAGTCGGGCATGCCACGTTTATTCCTTTTCTTGTATTTATGTTAGATTTAGCTACCTTTTTGCTTCTTTTGTTCATTTGAGCTCATTTAATCCTGAAAATACAAAAGGAAGACAAAAACACACTTTTTCCAACATTAGTACCAAAAAAGGGTTAGTTTTATGCCACATTTGATGTAATTTATATGTTGCATTTTGCACACATCAAATACCCCCACACTTGAATCTTTGCTTGTCCTCAAGCAAAACTCTTTATAATGTGCTTTACACTCCCAAATGGAATGGGTAGAGGAGAAGGTTTTTGGGCTTGTCATAGAGTGTCGGGATTTCCAAGATTCTTTATTAAGTTTTATTTTTATTTATTTACAATCCTATTCATCATGATTTATTTAAAACGTTACATAAGATAAATTACTTATTAGGGCATAACATGCCTTTTTTAAAATTCCATCTATATACAAGTCCACATACCTCACGGGGGTCACTCAACACTCGGCCGAATATGTATTTTAGTGGATCACTCGAGAGCGGCATGGAACTTACTTCTACCATAAGCTTGCCAAGCAATCAATCCTCCTCCTTTTTAACTATATACCTTTGTAAATATCAAGAGGACTTTTTGGATGAAGGGTTAGGCTTGGGTTAAAGGTAGGTGGTTGGGTTAGTGGTTAGTAGAGAAGGGCGAAAAGGCGTAAAAAGCGTCGGTTTTTGCAAAACATATTGTTTTTGTGACTTTTTATTCCAATGAAGTATTATTCAAACAAGCTTTCTTTTTGTGAGCTTTGTTTGTTTATTGCAAACTTCATTTTTCTTTTCTTCTTTATCCATTTTTTTATTAACATAAGAAAGTCACACAAAAACCGAGCTTTGTTACTAATATAAAGGGTTTAAAATGAAAATAGGGTTTTGGTGGGTAAAAAGGGTGTTTGTTTTGGGTTAAGAAATGAAAATGTTTAGGCTCAAAGGGGTTAACTAGGAGGATTTTGGGTTGGTGGTAAAAAGATAAAAATAATGGTGTAGAAATAAAAAGGGGTTAGTCCTAATGCCTCCATCATTTACTTACTTGGGTTTAAGTTAGTAAGGACCGAGAATGCATCGTCGTGGCAAGTTCTAGAGTCGTAAGAACCAAGCGGCTATTCACACAAGAAACGAAAAATGAGCATTTAGTTTAAAGATGTGTATTTATATACTCAATAAAGGCTCAAAACTCACTTTTTGTGGGAATGGGTTTTTATATGATCAAGTATATATAATCAAATTTTAACTAGGTTTGTCATGCCGTTTCATAATTTTCTTATGTTGGTTCTTTTAATCACGACGCTATCAGTTGTAAATTTGTAAAAATATCACCTTTTTAGAAATTTGAAATTCCCAATTTAAACCTAGACAAGTAAGAAAAATGAAAGATTTTTGAAAAAAATTTGGGGTGTTTAGCGATTCCAATAGAGTTTTGTGTAAGGCTTGTAATTAGGACTTGCAAAATTCAAGGTTTTAGCATCCCCCCACACTTAAATTACACATTGTCCTCAATGTGTCCCAAAAATAAGTTTTTACTTTGATTGAATGTGTAAAAAGGTGTGAAAAGGCAAAAATTTATGTTACTGGGCATCTGGACACGGCCCCGTGTCGAATGGACACGACCCCGTGGTCAGAGTGCCAATAACAATTACTTACAGAAAGTGGACACGGGGGCGTGTCGGCTGGACACGACCCCGTGTCTGGCAAAAATCTGCAGAATTTAACAAACAGCAGGTCTGGGGTAGTGGGCACGGGGGCGTGTCGGCTGGACACGACCCCGTGTAGACAATCTGCAAAGGTGAAAAACAGGTTTCTGGCTTCGGTTTTCCTGTCCCGGATTTAGTAGCACTAATGGTTAGTACTCTAAGCCTCATATGTACCTGTTTTATCAATAGACACTACTCCAAACCATAACAAGCATCCACATCACAGAGTTAAAAAGAAAAAGAAAAAAAAATGCAGAAAATAAAAAGAGTTAAAGGAAATAAATTGTTTAACACACGGTACGCATGCCGAAAATTGTTCATAAGAAAAGGGGTTAACCTGTGGGATCACCAACCAGCTGCTCCTAACTCCGCTCCTCCCGCCTAGTCCATGTCCTCGTCATCATCATCATCTCCTCCTCCGTGCCCCGCCATGTACTCCCGGATGTTCCCAATGTTATCCTGAATGTCAGAGATGTTTCTCTCAATTGCTCCGACCCGGGTGTACGTGTTGCTCGCCATGTTATAAGTGTTCCTGGTGCACATGAGCTTTTCTTGTAACAAATCATGTAAACTTTGAATATTAGGAAAATCGCCTCCTTGTGAGGAGGATTGGCCCGGATCACCGTGGGGCTGGTACTGGTACTGAGGAGGTTGTTGAAACTGTGGAGCGTGAAGGACGAGTACCTCTTGCGGGTTCCATGCATGCCCCTGGACTCTTTGGAAGCTAACCGTCCCGTCTTCAGCTTCATAAATCAGGTTCATGGACCGGCAGATGTGTATGTCCACTCTTCCCGTCCATGGGCTCTTTTGGAAAGACCTGGGCATGTTCACGAAATGCTTGAAGAGACGGTATATCCACACCCCGAAGAAGATAGGGATTGGTGGAGTAGCAAGCCGGTTCCAATGCATGTTTCCAAGCAGGAGATACGGAACATCGAGGTTTCTGCGGTTGTGAATGCAATGAAGGACCACCAGTTCTCTCAACCCTACAACGCCGCTGCTATCGTGCCTTTGGCTAAGAGAGTAAGTGAGGACCCTATGGATGTAACAGTAAAGAGGGTCCCTCAGCTTAGTGCTCTTAGTGCTGCTTGGGTTGTAGATTCCATCTCCAATTTGAGCCCAAGCGGCTTGGCGTTCGTTTTCTGATAGTTCACGTAACCCTCCGGTGTTTTCTTCATTACCCGCTTCTTCTTCCGCATACACCCCAACTATCGACCCAAACTGTGCCATCGAAATCGAGTACTTAGTCCCCCCACACTGGAACTCTACCCCATCATTGTCAAATGGGTCGCACCTTGAATTGAACATGAATGTGCTATAGAATTCCAGATTATACTCGTGGACTGAACGAAGTCGAGTGGTTAGGGCAGCTCATAGTGGGCCGGTGACTATGTTTTTAAACCGGTCAAGTTGGTTCACCATTGCTAAAAGATCCATGCACACTTGTCTTGGGTATTCTTCCGGTCTGGTTCGAAGCACATCGTATCTTGCCTTAGCATCTAACTCATTTGCATTGAACCGTGTGAATTTCTTCGACATCTGAAAGGAAACACCAAACAATTAGCATGAAAAATTGAAATTTTCGGAGAAAACTAAAAACAGTCGGCTGAACATGACCCCGTGTTCAGCGGACACGCCCCATGTTGGTCAGAAAATAGCAGGACACGCCCCCGTGCTCAGCGAGCACGGCCCCGTGTCCAGGCGTCTGTTTACCAAAAATCACATTTTTCGACCCTGTCCCGAAAACTTGAAAATTTTTGGTCCAGCAGGGGCGGTTTTCCCCGAAAATGAAACCCCAAGTGCCGTTTTTTCTCAAAACAAACCGTTTACCCCTTCAATTTTATTTTTTTCGGTTAAAAAACAAGGGTTTGGTGTTTCTGTGAGAAATCGGGCAAATCTATGAACAATACAAGTTGATTTACTTCCTATAACATGTATCTAGACTAATGCTAACAGATCTAAGCAAAAATTTGAGGTTCGATTCGGATGAAGTTCAAGAACCCTAGATTTTCCCCCAAATTTTTGGTGTTTTAACTACATGCAAGTGCTTAATCTAACTACTAATGATGATAGGATCATACCTTGATGTTGTTAGAAGTAGAGGAGACGTTGAAATCTTGCAGAAAAATCGCCTGAACCAGAGAGTTTTCGGGGAAACGGGGCGTGTGGAATGAAGAACTGTTATGAAAAAAAGGGTTTTATCCCGACAGTTGCGCGGACACGGCCCCGTGCCGGGTGATTTTTTTTTTCAGTGCTCGTGTGAGTGCCCTTGTTTCCCAAAAACTTGGTTAGAAGACTTACCGATTTAGAGGTCAACTCGTTTGTTCGTAACTTACAAGGTAAGATTTTGATGCTTTCATTCTTCGACCGTTTGAAGCGAGATTTCTTCCTCCTCATCCTCAATGAATCATTGATAGAGCTTCAGCCGTTGGCCATTGACTTTGAATGGAATTCCATTCCGAGATTTAATTTCTACTACACCGTGTGAGAAAATATGGGTGATGGAAAAAGGTACTGACCACCTAGACTTTAATTTACCAGGAAACAATCGAAGTCGTGAATTAAACAATAGAACCTGATCTCCTACTTGAAATTCATTAGGTTTAATGTGTTTGTCATGCAAGTTTTTCATTCTTTCCTTATAAATTTCAGAGTTTGAGTATGCATAATTTCTTAATTCGTCTAATTCATTTAATTGGCAAAATCGAGGTTTACATTTTTAATTGCCCAATAGGCCTTGTGAGCTATTTCTATTGGCAAATGACAACTTTTTCCATAGACGAGCTTATATGGGGTTGTACCTATTGTTGTTTTATAAGCAGTTCGAAAAGCCCATAAAGCATCATCTAATTTATCGGCCCATTCCTTTTTATTTAACCTTACGGTTTTTTCAAGTATTCGTTTTAAACCTCTATTAGTCACTTCGGCTTGTCCGTTTGTTTGAGGGTGATATGCTGTTGAGACCCGGTGATAGACCCCATATCTTGTTAAAAAAATTTCAAGTTGATGGTTACAAAAATGGGTACCTCTATCACTTATTAATGCTTTAGGTGTTCCAAAACGAGAGAATAATTTTTTCAGAAATCTTACCATGACTCTTCCATCATTTGTTGGAAGTGCCTCGGCCTCGGCCCATTTAGACAAGTAATCTACTGGCACAAGTATATATTTGTTTCCTTTTGACGGTGGGAAAGGTCCCATAAAGTCGAGTCCCCACACATCAAAAATTTCACAAACAAGAATGCCATTTTGCGGCATTTCGTTTTTGGAAGAAATATTACATGTTCGTTGGCAAGCATCTCATGTCTTGACAAGACTTTGGGCGTCTTTGTAAATGGTAGGCCAACAAAACCCTGAATCAAATACCTTTCGTGCGGTACTAGTGGCACCATGATGTCCTCCGTATGGACCTTCATGACAATGGCGGAGAATTCTTCGTGCTTCGCGACTATGTACGCACTGTCGGATGAGTTGGTCAGCACACATTTTGAAAAGATAAGGATCTTCCCAAAAATAGTGTTTTACATCCGCAAATAATTTCTTTCTTTGATGATGTGGCCAACCTTTTGCGACTATACCGCTAGCTAGGTAGTTAGCATAGTCGGCGTACCATGGCTCTTCTCTGTATTCCACCATTTCTAGGGACTCCGTTGGAAATTTTTCGTTGATTTGCTCATCCCTGGTTGCCTCCAAAGTTGGGTCTTCTAAGCGTGAAAGATGATCCACTGCAGTGTTTTCTGCTCCTCTTTTGCCTTTGATTTCAATATCAAATTCTTGGAGGAGTAGAATCTACCGAATAAACGTGGTTTAGCATCCTGTTTCTTGAAGAGATATCGAATGGCTGCATGATCTGTATAGACTATTGTTTTAGAAAAAAAACAAGATAAGAACGGAATTTATCAAAAGCAAATACCACTGCTAGTAATTCTTTTTCAGTTGTTGTGTAATTTTCTTGTGCATCGTTAAGTGTTTTACTAGCATAGTAAATCGGGTGAAAATGCTTTTCTTTTCTTTGTCCTAAGACAACTCCAACTACAAAGTCACTTGCATCACACATGATTTCGAAAGGAAATTTCCAATCATGCGCTATCATGATAGGTGCATTGACTAGCATTTACTTTAGGGTTAGAAATGCTTGATTGCAATCCTTGTCAAAGATGAAAGGGGCATCTTTTTCAAGTAATTTTATTAGAGGCCTTGAGATTTTAGAAAAGTCTTTGATAAACCGCCTATAAAATCCAGCATGTCCCAGGAAACTTCTGATAGCTCTAACGGAGGATGGAGGTGGTAATCGAGAAATAGTATCTATCTTGGCTCGATCAACCTCCATTCCTTCGCTTGAGATTTTGTGACCGAGTACTATTCCCTCCGTTACCATGAAATGGCATTTTTCCCAGTTAAGGGCGAGGTTAGTTTCCTCACATCGGGATAGCATTCATTCAAGGTTATCGAGGCATTGGTCGTATGAATCCCCAAAGATAGAAAAGTCGTCCATGAAGACTTCCATTATCTTTTCTATCATGTCATGGAAGATGGCTACCATGCAACGTTGGAAGGTTGCCAGGGCATTACATAGACCAAATGGCATGCGTCGATAAGCAAAAGTTCCATAGGGACATGTGAAGGTTGTCTTTTCTTGGTCTTCGGGTGCTATCGGGATTTGAAAGTAACCTGAAAAACCATCCAAGAAATAGTAAAATTTTTGACCGGATAATCTTTCTAACATTTGATCAATGAAGGGTAAAGGAAAGTGATCCTTCCTTGTTGCTTCATTTAATCGCCTGTAATCTATACTTACCCTCCATCCTGTGACGGTTCTCGTTAGTATTAATTCATTCTTTTCGTTAGTTATTACCGTCACACCTCCTTTCTTTGGAACTACTTGAACGGGACTTACCCAAGGGCTATCGGAGATAGGGTAGATAAGTCCGGCGTCAAGTAATTTGATGACTTCGTTTTTAACTACTTCTTGAACATTTGGATTTACTCTACGTTGTGGTTGTATTACTGATTTGTAGTCATCGTTCATTAAAATTTTGTGCGTGCACATGGAAGGACTTATTCCTTTAATATCTACAAGCTTCCAAGCGATCGCATTTTTGTGTTTTTTCAAAAGATTAATTAATTTTTCTTTTTCTAAACTACCAAATTTAGACGAGATAATTACGGGTGATTGTAGGATCGGTTTGAGAACCAAACGAGTCGTTCAGAAGAGATTTTATCAGTTTCAGATGCGGAAAATAAGAAACTGACTTTGAAACAGCTTGCTTATCACTTTAAACACTGATTTGATTGATATAATAGCAATAACAATCAGTCTTCACACCGGCAGCACCTCGGTATGGAATTCACAAACTGTTACAAATGACAACCTCTCATGCCTATTTATAGACTTAAGCTTTCGCTTGAAACTATACATCATCACTTCAAGCGAAACCTACCTAATATGTCTTCAAGCGAAACCTCATATGATTTGTCTTCAAGCGAAAGCCTTCAACAAATATATACAATCTGTTTTGTCTCTTGTGTAGTGATGCAATGATGATGTCATCATTGTATAAGATGACATCACTCTGGATCAGATTCGCAACGCAACTGAGACTCGATATAAGACGAAGACGACAGATGAATGCACCAACAGACTCCCCCTCAGATGTTGACGAGTCTTAAGTGTCGAGTCTTTGCATCTTCAGTCTTTATCAGTCTGAACGCTCTCTGACATATTTCACAGTGTAAGCATCCTCAAACTTTATCTCTTTCTCTTCTTCAGCATCAACAGACTCCCCACGAACAATCTCTATTCGGATGTCTTCAGACTCCCCCTTTCGATATACTGGGATCGCAGTCTGGAATTAGTTATCACCTTGAGATTAAATCCTGGCTTTAAATCTGTTTAAGCTCATCACCTACACAATTCTCATCAAAACATAAGTTTTTACTTAAATCAATAAGAAAAAATTATTAGAAATAGTTCCATCAAGTTCAAATTAATGACCCTGATTAACTAATCTCAACTTCTTTTCTTAAATCAAAAATTTTCAATTCAATACACACACTCCCAAACCAATTCATCATGTTCAGCACTCGGAATTTTGAAAATCAGCTCTCCAACATCAGTTGTCGAAAATCTTTTTGGATTTTTGAAAAGAATGAAATGCAGTAAAGAAATATTTACAGACACTAATTTTGTGAGTTTGTGTAAGAGGATCATATCATTTTCTGAGACAAATCACCAACACCGTTAAGCTTTAAACATTTTCAGCTATAAACGATTCACGTAGATTGACGATATTGTTGTCCACTTAAACTCAATCTAAAAACTTTCGACATGCTTACCGATACGTTAAGGTATATTAATTTGCACTAAACTCTTATGGACCCCACGATCTCAGCATATCCCCTCATCATGCAATACACTGACTCAAGTAATGCCTTTAAACTTTTATCAACTGTGATTTGTGCGAAAACAAAGCAAAATGTTTAAACATTAACAATCAGGTCGATACTTCCATATACGCAGAGAAAGTCCAATGTTTAAACAAAATAAGAAAATAAAAATCAAGTTGAAGTTGTTTAGGCTTTAACCACCAGGTCGATACTTCCGTATACGCAGAGGTGATCCAAAGCTTAAACGAAACACCAAAGAAAATAAAGCAGAACGTTTAGGCAATAACATCCAGGTCGATACTCACGTATACGCAGAGGATGTCCAATGCTTAAACAAAATAAAGAAATAAAACAAGTTTAAATCTTTGCAAAATAAAATGCACAATCACAGCGACTTTTCAGCAAAGTTTGTGAAAATTCACAGACTTAACCGGTTTTATGTCTTTCGACAATTAGCGATTACTGAGTAGGCACACAATCAAGAAGGACAAAACTAAGTACTATGCTTTCAATCATGTTTCCCACTAGAACTAGGCTTTTTCATTTTAGGTTTGTATCGTTATCGCAAATCTACTAGTCTAGCTGAGCCTACCGTCACATCTTTAGTAAGATCGTTTATCACATTTTATCTCTCCATTTCTTTAGCATGCTGTGACAGTCCAACTGATCTACTATCATTTCCTCTTTTTACAACAAAACTCATTTTTTGCATTTTTCAATGTTTTTGACTTTTCAAATTTTCAAATTTTTTTTTTAAATTTTTACTCCCCCTAAAATCAAAATATGTCTCAATTTTGATTTTCTGGGAAAATTTGAAAACCAACTGTACAATAAAATGACAACCGATATCAAATTGCTTCAATTCGCCATCCACTTGGCATAAACAATCAGAACTCCCCCTCACAACAAACTATTTTCCCATTGATTTCAAAACACTTAAGTTTGTTTTAATCAAATGGTTTTTTCGGAAAATAAGTTTGATTTTACCACTTGTAAAGTTGGGGTTTGGTTCATCACATTGTCTTTCAACGACTTGAATGTATGGTCCAATCAAGTTCAACCTAATGACCTTGATTAACCACTTGTAAGAAAATGCAAGAACAACTTAATGTCCTTGATTTTACCACTTGTAAGTGTAAATCTTCTTCAACCACTTGTAGGTTTTCCTACCAATCATACCATTTGTAGAAAACTAACAATTTAAATGATATCACCTGTACTTTACCATTTTTACCACTTGTAAGATTATCAACCAAGAAAGATAGATGCCGATTCCTGCTCCACTCTTACAAACCTGGGAGCTCCGGCAAGTAACGTTTTTCTATTTAAACAGATTCACCCAAGCCTGACGGTCCTTGGGTGATTTTGAATTCTTATTCAACAATGGTGGAACATTTGCATCATCCATTGTTAGACCAGAATTCTCAACTTTTACCTCAACAAATGGCTACTCTGGTTTTAACGAACCAGAATCATTGCCTAAATGTGGCTTGACTAATTTTAATGAGCCAGATTCATCGCTGACATGTGGCTCCTTTGTTTCCGAAAAAACAGATTCATCACCACAAACTTTCTTCTTCTTCTTTCCCTCTTTCGTCCTCAGATTTGTATCTGATGAATTTGTTTTGCTTGATTTGTCATTCTTTGGCAAACAAGACAATTTATCAGAACTTTTATCCGTTTTACCAGTTGTATCCGAGGACAAAATCTTTTCGAGATACTCTCTCGCTTTCTTCCTCTTCTTCCTCAGTCTGTCTTTTTACCCATGTGAAAGCTTCACTTTCTTTTCTTGAACTTTAGATTCTTGAACCTTCTGTTCTTTGGGCTTGACATTGACTGGTTTCTTCACCTGCTTCTGAGATTCAGCCCTCGATCTTCTCATTGAGCAATCTCTAGCAATATGGCCAATGATGTTGTAGTTAAAGCATCTCCTTGACTCAAATCTCCAACTCTGGCAGTTAACAGCAATGTGTCCTTGATAGCCGCATCTGTAACACACTCTGTTATCGTACCTGTCACCATTTTCAGTCCAAACATTTAGATCAAAGCACTGTTTGGCTCGGTGATAAACTATCCTCCTCTTGTTTGCTGGATTTGGCTTTTGAGCACTGTGGTCCGACCTGCACCACTCATTACCAACAATTTTTGAATTTTCATTTTTTATTTTTTGTAATTTTTTATTGCGATTGGATGATTGATCTGATGAACTTTTATTTTCTTTTTGAACATTTTTCAAAATTTTCTCTTTTTGGTTTTGTTCCACTTTCTTCTTCAAAGGTTTTTGCTTAGAGCATTCTCCCTTTTCAGTTGATTGTGAAACAGTTTCTTGAAACTTTTCTTTTAACTTCAAAAACAAATTCTTTTTTTCAATTTTTTCGTTTTCATCATCAGATTTTTCATCGCAATCTTCAACTATGACTTGCTCATAGTTTGTGACATCGTCACTTATTGGAACTGAATTAATAGGTTTTGGGCAAGGAATAGTTGAAGTATTCACAAACACCTTCAACTTTTCTTCCCATTCCTTAATTTTCTTTTGAGCACACTCTGCTTCCTTTTCAAGTCGAATAATCTTTTCAAGATGAGAATTGATTGCAATTTGTTTTTCAAGATTGTTTTTACCAAACAAATCTCTCTCATCTTCTAAAATTTTTATTTGACTTTGAAAATCTTTCTCAATTTTTACTTTTTCATTTTCCAAATTGTGTATTTGATTTTTCAAAATATTTTCTGATTTTTTAAGATTTTTGTTTTCTAATGACAAACTCTCAACCTCCTTCAAGAGTTTGTCATTTTCAGATGTCAACTTCTCACAATTTTTCAGCAAAATAAAAATCTGTTTAACATCAGTTTGCTTCTCATCCTTCAACTTTTTGACTTCTAATGTCAAACTTTCCACATCTTTCAAGAGTTTGCCATTGTCAGCTTCAAGTGTATCACATTTAGAGCACACTGATGCAGAACCAGATTCTTCTTTCATTAAAACTTTCTCTTCCTCTAACTTGTATGTTCCTGCACAAAAAATTTTAATGAAATCAAGAGGATTCATATTCTTATCAATATAACAACCCCTCTTAATGTCATAGTTTATGACACTTTTTGCTGCAAGACACACACAAACTCTTTTGTCTATTTCAACAATTACATCCAAACTCATTTTATCTAAATTTCCTTTTATTTTATCCATCAATTCTCTCTTTTTCTTGTTATTTTCATAATCATATGCTTTGAGCTTTTTGATAAAATCTTTTGGATGTAATTTTGAGAACCCAGAAAATCCAGAATCTCTTTTAAGATTTTTTTAAAAAATCATCCCATTCTGCAGGTAATGCATCTGCAAGCTTTGATACTTGTTCAGCATCTGTCAACGTTATCTCATATATTTTCAATTTGTCCAGTAAATAGTTAAATCTGCTTTTCAACTCCTCAAATGTCTCATTCTTTTTACACAGAAAATTTTCAAGTCGCATAATCCAAATCCGTTTATCATCTTGTTCATAACTGCTTGCTCTATACCAACCATATCCATCATTTAATCGTTCAATATGATCATTTTCTTTTTCATCAAACATTTTTGCCATATTTCAAACACAACCTGTTCAAACACTTAAATCTGATTGGGCCTTCACTGATTGGGTCGATGATAATGAAACTTGGGCCTTTGATCGATGAATATAACAAGCCGACAACACACTTCACTTTGCCGACAACAACTTTACATGTAAACACTTATCAACTCAAAATTTTTATATGCACATGAGCCGAGATATAAAATGTCTCTAATTGGACCGCAATATTTGAACTTATCTATTTAAATCAAATCTGGTCAACAACACATGCAAACTAGATTAACAATTTCAATGTTTCTTGGAAATCACATGCACATGTAATCACTTTGTTTTTATAATCACATGAATATCGAAAAGGCAATCAACAATTTTCAATACATCTCACATGCAAACTACACATTAATTTTTTTTTTCAAACAAATCCGATTGGGCCTCACTTTTGCTTGATTGGACCTAGGATAATCGCTTTCACACAAACCTAAGATAAAAGACAATACCACTTCGGGAATGATTATCACGTGAATGGGCTGATAAGTCTTGAAATAACAACAGTCACATGCAATCTGATTTAACCGACAACTAAATAAATGTTCAGCACAAATCGATGCACTTTCAAGTGGATTGTAGTATTTCAAGCTAAATGTTCAATATAATTTCAAGCAAAAGGTCAAATTCAAGCTAAACCTTAACTTTTCAAGCGAAAGCCTGATGACATCAGCAAAAGTCGAACAAAATTCAAGCGAAAGTACAAATTTGAATCAGATTTAAACCGATTTTAACGCTGAAACTTTCCAGGATTTGTTAATACATGATTACGCACAAGATATGTGAATTTGAGCCGATTTTAACTGTGAAAAATTTTAATTTTTGAAAAAGAATGGTGTAGAAATCAGAAAAAGTGATGAAAACAGGCTGTTTTGGCAAGATCTCTTCCTCCTGAGCTCTGATACCACTTGTAGGATCGGTTTGAGACCCAAACGAGTCGTTCAGAAGAGATTTTATCAGTTTCAGATGAGGAAAATAAGAAACTGACTTTGAAACAGCTTGCTTATCACTTTAAACACTGATTTGATTGATATAATAGCAATTACAATCAGTCTTCACACCGGCAGCACCTCGGTATGGAATTCACAAACTGTTACAAATGACAACCTCTCATGCCTATTTATAGACTTAAGCTTTCGCTTGAAACTATACATCATCACTTCAAGCGAAACCTACCTAATATGTCTTCAAGCGAAACCTCATATGATTTGTCTTCAAGCGAAAGCCTTCAACAAATATATACAATCTGTTTTGTCTCTTGTGTAGTGATGCAATGATGATGTCATCATTGTATAAGATGACATCACTCTTGATCAGATTCGCAACGCAACTGAGACTCGATATAAGACGAAGACGACAGATGAATGCACCAACAGTGATTTACCATCTTTGTCTAGAAAAGCATATTCCAAACCTTTCGGAAGTTCTTTGAGCTCAAGAGGTGGGTCTTTGTTGGTGCATTTAGTGTCTGTTAACTTCATATTAATCGAGTCTTATGTCTAGATAGGATAAACGAGCACACAACAGGGTTGAAATTAGGTTTTTATGTGTAAAAGTGGGTGATTCCGCTTGAAAGTATATATGTTCAGTTCAAGAGAAATGAGTTCATGTTATTTCGCTTGAAACCAACATGTCACATTCAAGCGAAATCTCATCATTATATATATGTGTGTGCTATGTTCATTTGGAGCGAAATCTGATCATATGCTCTGAGTCGAGGTGTTGTCCGTTTGTCATTTGAATGTGTAAAAGCTCAGGATTGTTCAATAAAAGGATAATTAGAAAGGAACAAGCTGTGTTGACATCTTTTACATTGATTCCGCCTTTGTACTTGATGATGAACAAGTTTTAACGGTTGAAATGGCCTGAAATTCACATATATCAAGCGAAACATAGTTTTAACTAATCCTTAAAAGTATTGGACCTAAATTCGAACAAAATCTGATCAAAACTTGTAATTTCGCTTGAAAAACTGTTCGAAATGCTGATGTCATCTTGATTCCGCTTGAACTTGCATGAGTGATTTCGAGCGAAATAAGCTATTTTGGTTGATTTCGCTTGAAACTGTTGCTGATTTCGCTTCAACTGATTCCGCATGAAACTGGTTTTTCAAAATTTAAAAAAAAATTCTAAGTGTTTGTTGATTGTTTCAGGTATGTAAAAATGGACGAGTTTATGAATCCTTTCTGTAATGTGTTTGCATTTACCGGTGGTTTGGGAGATGGAACTTCAGATAACACAAATGAAACTACACCAACACCGAGTGCAAAGAAAAGTCTTTCTGATGCATTAAGTGTTGAGAGTGCTTATGGGACGTACAACAAGCCTCCAAAGTTGTTGGTGATAGAAGATTACAATAGGTGGGCTACAAGATTTTATGAGTGGCTTCAAGCGTTTGCATACCAGAGCTGGAAAAGTTTAAAGATTGGTTACGTTAAAGGAGATAGTTTTGGTGAAAGTTTGACAGATACTGATGAGATTGAAAGATATATTGCTGAACAAAAGTGCATCGTGTTGATTCATCAGTCTGTGAGAGATGATATAATTTCATTGATTGAATATGAAAATTCAAAAGATCTTTGGGAGAAACTGAGGGTAAAATGTGTAGGTAGTGCTGAGATAGTCAAAAACAAAAAGAAACTGTTAAGAAAAGAGTTTGATTTATTTGGTTGTTTAAAGAACGAGTCTGTTTCCAAGATGATTGAGAGATTCGGGCATCTGAAATTGGAGCTGGCAAGACATGGAATCACTTATACTCAAGATGAGTTGGTCAACAAATTATTTGACTCGCTGCCAAATGAGCAAGACTGGCAATACTTTGCTTTGATGTTGAAGAACACCATCAAGCCACCAGAAGTTTTGACAGTGGATCTGCTTATCGAAAGATTGGAGAGTCACGAGTTGGAGATCAAGAAATCTAGCAAAGTCAACAACTCATCTTATCAGCAGAATGTGGAGTTGTACTACAGAGGAAATCTACCAAAGACTGGTTCTCCAAGAACATCATTTTCCGCAGAGAGTTCAAATAATGTGAATCAAGAAATTCCTCACAGTGGTTTTCATAGTGGATCTTTTTCAGCAACTCCAAGCCAATCTGCATCAAAGAATCTGTTCCAATGTAACATTGCTATGGATCTGAAGAACGCTTAAAATTTCAGTGAAGAGTCAGCAAAACAACAGATGGTGTTCTTAGCATCAGTGTTAGAATCGTACGAGAGCCTCGTGGCGGGCAAGATTGGAAACACCAACCCGACTAAGGAGGACTATGATCAAATAGATCCTGAAGAGATGGAACTGATTGATATCAGGTGGTGTATGGCCAGTGCAGTCCGGAGAGCGCAACGATTCATGGAGATTACTGGGAGACACTCTATCGGAGGGCCGTCTACAAAACTTGGCTTTGACAAATCAAAAGTCACGTGTTTCAGGTGTAAACAGAAAGGACATTTCAAACGTGAATGTCGTAACACTCCTGCTGATGATACTGCAAATCCATTCCATGAGGATTACTACAAAAGAGCGATTTATCATCAAAATAAATCAGAACCGCCCAGAATGAAGCAGCTTGAGGATACCCCCAAAGAAAAATCAAGAGCTCTTGCTGTTATTCATGATGACGAAGGTTTTGATTGGAGTGAACTGCTACCAGAGGAAGATGCAGTAGGATATGCTTTTGCAGCAGAAAAGATTACTCCTGTCAAAGACACAAGAACTGAAGAACAAAAATACCAAAGCAGAAAACAGAGAGAAGAATTCAAGATGATGAGATTATCTAAGGTGTTCAGTGAAGCAAGGAGAGCAAAGAGATGGGATGCTGACAGAGAATGTTACCTTGATCCTCAAGGAAACATTGCTATTGATACAAAAACTCTTAGTATTGAAGCTTTCATTGAGGAATATGCTGCAGAAGAAGACGCCAGACAGAGAGAATGGTGGGGAGGTGAAGAAGAGAAAGAAAAACAGAAAGAGCAGCAGTTAAAGAAGGTTGATGATGGAATTATTGATACTTCACAAGAATTCACTGCTGAAAACTTGGGGAAGATGGCTGACAAAGTGCTTGCTGCAAAGGAACTTGAGGTAGACTCTAAGTCTGAAATTGAGTCTAAAAGCAAGGTCAGTTCAAACGATTCTACAAGTGAGTCAGGTAAGAAAGTCAAAGGTGATAGTGACTGCAAAAGTTGCATGAAAAACTGCAAGTTTTGTAGTACACTCACTTACCTTAGTGATACAAAGGTTGAAGAACTGACAAAAAGAGTCAGAAAAGTTGAAGATCAGATTCTAGATCGTGATAAAATGCTAAAAGCTTCAAATGATCGAGCTAACAAGTTAACTGAGAGAATTGAAAATGATAAAATTGAAGTAGAAAGAATTAAGAAAGAAAATGAAAAAATGGTTTTTGAAAATCGTAAAATTTCAGAAAATTTTGATAAACTAAAACGAACGGTAAAAGATTCTGATGAAAGAAATGGTAAAACCAATAAAGAAAATGAGCATTTAACTGTAGTTCTTAGACACAAAGAAGAGCAAATCAACCAACAACTGGATGAGATTGCTAAATTGAAGCTTCAGTTTGAAGAAGCTAAGATTGAGAATGAGCGTATCAATCTGAAATTAACCAGTTACAACTCCGCAAGCTTTGTTTTACAACACATTGTTTCTAAACCCATCGGGAAAAACAAAGCAGGCGAAGATGTTTACTCGGATGGAACTGGGGTTGGGTTTCATCAGGTTCCACCGCCAGTGTTAAACAATTTCTCAAAGAAAAAGTCCGGGTTGGTTAATGATGAAGCTGAAACAAATGAAATAAAACTTCCAGAGTCAATTGATGTTACATTTTCTTCATCTGATGATAGTGTTCAAATTGAGATTGTGCAAGGCATGGCTAAAAGTGTTTTGAAGTCTGATAGTGATTCAGTTGAGGATGAAGAGTGTTTTCTGAACAATTACATTCCGAAACCAAAATCCAAAAACAACTTAAATGAAGAACCTACTCTTGTCATGTACAAAATGTCGGGATCGGATAAGTTGTATTCGGATTCTAAGTTTCCACTGGAGAATGTTAATGTTGCTAAATTGACAAATGTGTTCAAATTGGTTGAAATTGACCCGTCTGAGATTGAAGGTCTAAAACAGACGAAGAGGCAAATGAATTTGGAAAAAGATAAATCTTACTACAAGAAACCTGTTGTTCCACCACGTTTTTATAAAAAAAAATCAAAACAGATGGTTGGGTGGATCTCAGGGTGGTAAGAATTATCAGAAAAAGAATGTTCAAAACAGAAGGTTTGCTGAGAAAAAGGTGTTTGTGAACGGTTCAAGTTCACTTTCTGATGAAGAATCTGAGATTTTTTCAAAAACAAACAAAGAGTTCTTTGAGAAGAAGGCTTCACAGCCTCAGTCTGAAGGCACAAGTCGGGTAGTTGACACCCGAACAAGCTTCAAATGCAATCAAGTTGGATATATTGCACGAAAGTGTATCAACTTGAAGTCTAAGACTGAAGTTGTGATGAATTCAAGAAAGAAAGATGATGTAAAGGGAAAAGCTCAAATGGTTGTTGAGAAAAGTTTGAAAAATGACAACACCAAGATCAAAACTGAACCTGTTAAGAATATGGTAACTAAAACTGACAAGTTTTACAAACGGGTTGCATCGTCTCAACAAACATGGAAGCCAAAAGTGGTTGAAAAGAAATCAAGTGTTCCAAAACCAAAGGTTTCAGAGTCAGAAAAACAATTGTCTTCTACCACACCGGTAAAGATGGATGTTCCTTTGGATTATTATGAACAATTGGAGAAACAATCTTCTATTCCACCAGAGAAGAAGAATGTTCAAAAGAAAAATCAACCAACCGGTCAACCTAAAAAAGATGAATTTTTCTTATACAAAAAGGTTGAGGTTGGATCAGAAGAAAGCTTGAAAATGAATGACAAAAATTTCCCGCCACTATACATTGCAAAATCTCACCTTAATGTCAAGTTACCCGAGTCGAAAGCGGCTGGGGTAGCATCAAAATCTTACTAAATGTTTTTGAAATGTGCAGGAGCTTCCAAGATCCGTTTCACGATGGATTATGGATAGTAGAGCTTCTCGGCACATGACGGGGAAGAAAGCCCTACTGTATGATGTTAGAGGGTTTAATGGAGGTTACGTGGGATTCGCAGGCAATCAAGGTGGTCGAATAGTTGAAGAAGGAACTTTATCGAATGGAATTGTCACGTTTGAAAGAGTGAACCACATTTCCGAGCTTGAAAACAATCTTCTGAGCATTTCTCAGATTTGTGATCGCATGTATACAACGCACTTTACAGACAAAGAATGTTTGATCTTGAAACCAGGATTTGTTATTCCCGAAGAGTGGATTATCATGAGGGCACCTAGAGTGAATGATCTGTACGTGTTGGACATGAGTGTAGCAACTACTACCACGGGTCAAGCTCACTGTTTTGTGTCAAGAGCAACGGAAAAAGATTCAAAGTTATGGCATCGAAAGATGGGCCATATTCACTTACGAAAAATGAATCACTTAGTACACAATGATTTGGTTATTGGTGTTCATGTGAAAGGTTTTCATCTGGAAGGAGAATGCATTAGTTGCATCAAAGGCAAGCAGAAAAAGAAATCACATTCTCAAAAGAAAGTCAATTTAGTCTCAAGACCGTTAGAGAGGCTCCATATGGATCTGTTTGGTCCAGTAAATGTAAAAAGTATTACCGGGGATCTCTACTGTCTAGTAGTAACTGATGATTATTCCAGATTTTCATGGGTTTCATTTCTAAAGTCTAAAGATGAGACGTTTGATAGTTTGATGGCGTTGTTTAGAAAAATTGAAAACTTGTACCAAAGGCGTATCAGAAGAATCAGAAGTGATAATGGTACTGAGTTCAAGAACAACAAGATGGAAGACTATTGTGATGAGAGAGGTATATTTCATGAATTTAGTGCTCCTTACACTCCGCAGTAGAATGGAGTAGCTGAAAGAAAGAATATGACGCTAATTGAAACGGCTAGGACGATGCTTGCTGATTCAAAGCTACCAGTAAATTTTTGGGCAGAAGTAGTATCCGCCGCATGCTATACACTCAATCGGGTTCTCACTGTCAAGAAATTCAACAAGACGTGTTTTGAGTTGATCAATAACCGCAAACCGAATCTGAAGTATTTAGAACCGTTTGGGTCACCCTGCACAGTTCTAGAGCCTTTTGGAAAGTTTGGTGCAAAGAGTATTGAAGGAATTTTCGTGGGTTATTCAAGTCCATTGAAACGAGTCTTCGTTCCAAGCTTGAAGCAGATTATTGAAGCACACAATGTTGAATGCCAATGTCACACAATGCCACCACAGAATCCTGGAGATTCATGGCGTTTTCATTATGATACTTTGTGGGATTCGTTTGACATGGAAGAAGAAAAGGAAGAAGAAGGAGATTTCTTTGACGAGTCGGATATTCTGAGAGAGTATGAGTCTTCGCAGGAAATGTTCCCAGCTGAGTATTCAAGACGCCCGCAACAAACTTCAAATGATGATGAAGCAGGTCCTAGTAAATGCTGGAGAACATGATGATATTCAACAAAATGAAGTTGCTCCTGATAATCAGACGACATTCAACGATAATCAAGAATCTGATGATAGACCGGTATTTGATCATGGTGATTCAGATTCTGAGGGGGAGCAAATCCAGATTTCAAGTCAAACAGATCCAGTCAGTGAACAAGGTGCAAATCAAAATGTTACTAATCTGGAAGGCGAGGTAGATGTTCCAGGCGAGGTGATGCCAAGAATTCTTTCATATCATCCAGAAGAGTTGATCATTGGAGAATTACAATCAGGCGTTCGCACTAGACGTCAAATTGACCAAGGCCTTACTTGTTTTTATTCTACAGTAGCTCCTTTACAAACTGAGTTTTCACTAAGTTGTTTTATTTCGCAGATCGAACCGTGAACATATAAAGAGGCGCTAACTGAAGATTCTTGGGTCAATGCTATGCAAGAAGAGTTGAGTCAATTTGAGAAGTTAGGAGTGTGGAAGTTAGTAGACTTTCCTGATGGTCAAAGGAAGATAAACACCAAGTGGGCATTTAAGTGTAAGAGAGATGATCGAGGAGTTGTTGTTCGTAACAAAGCTCGACTCGTAGTCCAGGGTTTCAGTCAACAGGAGGGTATAGATTTCACCGAAGTGTATGCTCCGGTTGCTCGACTAGAAGCAATCAGAATCTTCCTAGCATTTGCATCTTGGAAAAATTTCAAAGTTTATCAGCTAGATATTAAATCGGCGTTTCTCTATGGGTAGGTAAAAGAGGAGGTATATGTCGGACAGCCACCGGGCTTCACCGATCCAATCTACAAAGACAAGGTCTACTTGCTAGACAAAGCACTGTATGGTTTACACCAGGCCCCGAGAGCTTGGTACGAGACATTGTCTCAACACTTGCTAGCCAACAGCTTCATCCGTGGAAAAGTGGATGCCACTCTCTTCACCAAAGAGGTCGACAGACATCTTCTGATAGTTCAAATATACGTGGACGACATCATATTTGGGTCAACAAATGAGAATCTGTGCAAAGATTTTGAACAAGTTATGAAGCAGAAATTCGAAATGTCATCGATGGGTGAGATGAAATTCTTCTTGGGACTTCAAGTTGATCAATTGCCTAAGGGAATTTTCATACATCAAACGAAGTACGTTCATGATATCTTAGAGAAATTCGGGATGTCAGGTTCTACTCCAGCTTCCACCCAATTAGCAACGAATCATGGGATAAACCCTGATCTCACCGGAGAGAAGGTAGATGAAACGATGTATCGTTCCATGATCGGATCGCTGATGTATTTGACAGCTTCAAGACCCGATATTATGTATCCAACCTGCCTCGCAGCAAGATTTCAATCTAACCCGAGAGCTTCGCATATGGTGATTGTTAAAAGGATATTACGCTACCTGAAAGGACTCCATCATTGGGGTTGTGGTATCCAAGAGAAGGCGATTTCATGCTCGAAGGGTATTCCGATTCTGATTTCGGATGTTGCAAAGTTAACGCTAAATCAACAACAGCGGGGTGCCAGTTTTTCGGACCACGAATGGTCACCTGGCAATGCAAAAAGCAGACCTCTGTAGCTTTATCCACATGTGAAGCTGAATATGTTTCTGCGAGCAGTTGCTGTTCTCAGATCTTGTGGATCCAGCAACAGATGCGCGACTACGGTTTGCAATTTCTAAACACCCCTATCTTTGTTGATAATGAGGCCGCAATTAACATTACAAAAATCATGTTCATCACGCTAAAACGAAACACATTGAAATTCGTCATCACTTCATCCGAGATTGTTTCGAGAAGAAGTTGATACGAATTGAGAAAATCCACACTGACGAGCAAAAAGCTGATTTACATACCAAAGCATTTGATAAAACACGTTTTCAATATTTGCTAAAACTGAATGGTATGAAGCTTTTATCGGTGTTGGAGGAGATTCTTGGCGTTGATGAAGGAGACATCATAGATGATGATGTTGAGAAGCAATCTGCAATGGTTTGTCGATTTTTTACCTGTTTTGGTATTTAGGGGGAGAGTATAGGGTAATATTTTCAGAAAATACAAAAACAATAAAAAATGTCAAAAATACAAAAACAATAGAAAACCAGAAAAGAGCTTGTGTAAAAAGGGAAAATGATAGTACATCGGCTTGACAGTTACGGTATGCTAAAGAAATGGAAAGTTTAAATGCGTTAAACAGTCTCGCTGATGATGTCCTGATAGGTTTTTACACATTTAGTAGATTTGTTCGGGATATAAACCTAAATCTTTACTTACTTATTTCGTGGGGAACACTACTTGGATATATAGGTAACCCCTGAAATCTTGTTTGAAAGATCCATCTTTCTGTGATACTCGGTCTTTATACTCAGTGATATCTGGGGTATTATCTCGGGGCTTCTGATTTTGCGTAAGCAATGGCCTAGTCCCCGGAGAATACTTTACTGCTTGCTTGAAAAATAGCGCCGCCCTCAGCATCAAATGATGAGACAATAAAATTGCTAATCAATGCTATTGTAAAAAAGATCCTCTAAAGGGGACCCACTTAAAGTCGAACCGTCATCTCTCTGCTGAACGGAAGTTCTGACCTGAGCTCTCACGGTTTCGCAATTAACCCCTTACAGATATCATCTGTGGTATATTCACCTGTAAGACTGAATATTGGGATCTGGATACGGGAGTATATTCAAGAGGTGGGACACGCGTATAAGTTTAAGTCTCTAATACACTAAATCCGTATCCTGAACAGATTGAAAATTGTGTGAGAATTTAAGTGGATCAGTATATCGACAATCAAAGTGAATTGTTTAATGTTGTGTATGTAATTAAAGCTTAATGGTACTTGTGACTTGTCGTATAGCTGATATGATTTCCTAACACTCTTACCAAAAATATGGTTGTAAATAGTTTACATTCTGCATTTTATTTCTGTAATTCATTTCTAGTTTAGAAACTTTTATTCAAAATCCAAAAAGATTTTACATTTCTGCTTTACTTTTTGACAAACCAAAGTGGAAAGCTGATCTTCATATTCGAATTTAAGCAGATGCAGGAAGTTTCTGGGCTGGAGGATGAGTTTGGGGCTAATCATGTTAAAACTAAAGAAATGGAAAGTCAAAACAAGTTCATTAACTTGAAACTTGTAATTTTCAGAAAAGTTTGAAAATGTTTGAACAAATGTCAGTGTGATTTATCTCAGGTTGACCAAGGTCCTTAAGATGGACTTGGTAGACTAATTGAGTAATCAGGGTCATTAACTTGGACCTGAATACTTAAGTGGATTTCTAATTCTGACAAGATCATCAAATGAGATTGAATGGTAAGTTTGGATTGAAACTGTTATTATCATAAATCTTATATTTAGGTAGAGATTGTGCAGGAAACAGGAGTCAAGATCCCCATGGCAAAGAAAATGTCAAAATTTGAAACAGAATTCGAGCCCAAGCTTATCGAAAGGGGGAGTTCACATTCTGGATCAACATTCAAAGGGGAGTTTGTAGATAAAATATTGAAGGAAGCTTTTACAATGTCAAGACAATTTGAAAAGAGACAAAGACTAAAGACTCGACGCCGAAGACTTCGTCAACATACAAGGGGGAGTCTGTTGGTGCATTTAGTGTCTGTTAACTTCAACTTAATCGAGTCTTATGTCTAGATAGGATAAATGAGCACACAACAGGGTTGAAATTAGGTTTTTATGTGTAAAAGTGGGTGATTCCGCTTGAAAGTATATATGTTCAGTTCAAGCAAAACCAGTTGATGTTATTTCGCTTGAAACCAACATGTCACATTCAAGCGAAATCTCATCATTATATATATGTGTGTGCTATGTTCATTTGGAGCGAAATCTGATCATATGCTCTGAGTCGAGGTGCTGTCCGTTTGTCATTTGAATGTGCAAAAGCTCAGGATTGTTCAATAAAAGGATAATTAGAAAGGAACAAGCTGTGTTGACATCTTTTACATTGATTCCGCCTTTGTACTTGATGATGAACTACTCATATTGACTATTTAGGGTCACCGAACGTTCCAACAGTCTTTAGGAGACTCCTTATTTGGTTGCTCATTTTGATCAAGAACTTTAAAAGTTTGTTCTATGGCGACCTCTTCTTCAACAAAGTGGTCAATTTCTTCACTTGTATCGGGTGGTTCATCTTCATCTTCAATTAGGGGGTCATTATTGCCGAATGGATATTTCATTGATCGCTCAAGATCGACACTCTTTTTATATGCCCCTAATTGAATAGATAGATTGTTGTACTTCCGGTTTTTCAAAGCTTCGTGGGTTTTTACAAAAGGTCGTCCCAACACTAGAGGAGCGTCATCGAGGATGACAAAGTCGGTTGGGATTACCATTTGATTTGTTTGAACTAAGACATCCTCAACTACACCGATTGATTTTATTACTTTCCGATTAGATAGAAAAATGGGTATTTGAAGTGGAGAAAAATCACTAATACTTAATTTTTCGAAAATGTAGTTTGGCATTATGTTAACACAAAGATCTTTATCAATCGTGATATTACTAATAAATGAATTTTGAAAAAAAAAAACATGGAACTGGTGTAATGTTGATTTCAAATGGGTCTTCTTTTATTAGCGAGGTTTGCTCATTAGTTAACTTAATGCTTACCGATTCGTCAATTTTAGTGTTAGTGTTTAACTCTTTTGAAAACTTAGCATGAGTGGGTATTAAACAATGATTTTCGAAAGAAGGTGACAAGAGATTAATTTCTTCAAAATTAGACTCTTCTTGAATTTTAACGTTGTCGGACTCACCTTTTTCGTTGTTTAACTCATGTGTCGGTTTTTCACTTATTTGTTCTTCCATTTTTACATTTTCAACTATCTCTTTTTTATTTAATTCTTCTCTTGCGCGGGACTCCTCTTCCCTTGCGCCAGATTTCAGTATGCAATGTTTGATAGTTTTAATGTGTTCTATTATCTTATCGGTTATGTTAGTGATAGATTAAGGATCGGGATCCTCAAAGCTTGAATCCGGATGTTCGATCCTTTGTTCCTCATAATACCCATATGAAGTAGATGGTTCACACCATTGTTCTTCATTGTAAGTATATGATGGATAAGGGTCGTAGTTTTGTTCTTCATAATACTCATATGAGGTGGGTTGTTCACGCCATGGTTCCTCATAATAAGCATATGAAGGTGGAGGCTCATATCTTGGTTCCTCAAAGTATAAGTATGAAGGCTCATACCTTGGTTCTTCAAAATATGAGTATGGGGGAGGAGGTTCATACCTTTGGTCTTCATAGGATGTGTATGAAGTTGATGGCTCGTACCTGGGCTCCTCATAGTAGGTGTATGAAGTGGATGGTTGAAATAAGTCACAATATTGAACCGAGTGCGGGTTACCACAATTAGTGCAATAGTCTTCCCTATAATCATCCTCCTCATAGGTGTAGTTGTAGCCTCCTGAGTATTAATCCATAAGAATCACTCAGCAGACCACAGCAAAGTCTCGAGATCAGAAAACAAAAAATAAAAATAGAAACAGAGGCTGGACACGGCCCCGTGTTCAGTGGACACGACCCCGTGTACTGAATCTGTATCTGGGTGTTTTAATTAAAGTTACCGATTTTGTTGAGCACGAGGGCGTGTTCAGTGAGCACGACCCCGTGTTCAAGCTATGTATCTGGGTGTTTTATGAAAAATATACTGCACGGCCCTGTGTTCAGTGAGCATTGCCCGTGTCATGCAGAAAAATATGTGCGTGTTTTGAAAAAGTTTTGAAAAACTGATTAGGCCGTCGATTTTAAGCTTTCTTAAAATCCTTGTGTCCCCGGCAGCGGCGCCAAAAACTTGATGTGCGTAAGTGTGTATGGTTTTTTAATGTATATTTTAAGCCCTTTTTACACTTTTTAGCCAAGTTTTAAATTTATAAAACACGATATTTACTAACACTAAACACACATATGGGCAAGTGCACCCATCATGAGCGTAGTATAGTGTTGGTAAGATACCGAGGTCGTCCAAGGACACCAGAGCTTTTAGTACCGGTTTATCCTCAGCGTCTAATCAAATCAAAAGTATAGAAAAAGGTTTTAAACTAGAAAAATAAAACTAATTAAAATGCTGAAAAATAAAATAAAAAACAAAAACAGATAGACAAGATGAATCACTTGGATCTGACTCATGTATAGTGTAACCTTTGATTATTTTCGCACTTTTGCACTTTTTAAGAGATTATCTTAGTTATTGTAGTAGGCCCCTCTTTTGAAGGTGACGTTACCCTCAACCCAGTAGTTTGAGTCAGCAAGGATATAATCCTAAAGGGTCGGATTATTGAAAGATAATTAATTAAGTTATTAATGCATAATGTGGTAGGCCCCTCTTTTGAAGGTGACGTTACCCTCGGCTAAGTAGTCTGAGTCAGCAGGGATACAGTCCTAAGTAGCCGGGTTAAAGTTTTGATAGTAGCTTACATATGAGGGGATCAAAGAGTTTGGACCCCCGCCATCCAATACCGGTGGGTATTGAAGAAGGTCCTACTAAATTTGACCCAGGTCCTTGCAGGATCTATACACTGAACAAGGCAAGACTCTTACCAAACCGTTCCCTTAACCCCCGACCAGGTAGCCAACATATCTCCATATAGACCGTGGAGATATGAATGGTGAAAATCTTTTATTTTATATAGACAGTAAAATAATGCCAACACACCACGAACAAACGATAAGGAAGAATCACCTTCAACATAAGAAACTAGTCATTAATACAAAACCAAATAAAAAGTGCGAAAAGATTAAAAATAAAAAAGTATTACACTAGACACTTGTCTTCACCAAGTGATGTAAGAGACTTAGGCAAACATGGCCTTTGATTGTCAAAAACTCTTACGATCAATCTTGGATCCCTAGATGACTCACACACTCTATAATGGATGATGGATGATGGTGGTGGATGATGGTGTTGTGATGGTGGTGGGTGGTGGGTGAAGTGTGAGAGAGGTGGTGTGCCAAGTGATGGTTTGCAAATGAGCCAAGCACCCCTATTTATAGCCTGAACAGCAGCTCGGGCACGGCCCCGTGTCCATTGGGCACGGCCCCGTGTCCATCTTCCTTATTTTTCTTCTTAAGTAATTGCAGTTTGTCTGCATTAGTTGACCACGCCCCCGTGTCCGCTGGGCACGACCCCGTGTGCAGAAGCGTATCTGTACTATCAAGATTTCCTCAGATTCTACGAATCTTAGAGTTGACCACGGCCCCGTGTCCGCTGGGCATGCCCCCGTGGTGGGTGACAGAAGCTTCTACAGCTTTGTCTTTTCTGCAGACACTTGGGCACGCCCCCGTGCTCAGCTTCTACAGCTTTGTCTTTTCTGCAGACACTTGGGCACGCCCCCGTGCTCACTGAGCACGGGGTATGTTCAGCCTTCTGTTCTCTTGTTTTTGCTTGGGAAGATGCTGTCGGGCATGCCACGTTTATTCCTTTTCTTGTATTTATGTTAGATTTAGCTGGTTTTTTGGTTCTTTTGTTCATTTGAGTTCATTTAATCCTGAAAATACAAAAGGAAGACAAAAACACACTTTTTCCAACATTAGTACCAAAAAAGGGTTAGTTTTATGCCACATTTGATGTAATTTATATGTTGCATTTTGCACACATCAAATATGGCGAGTTTGCTATTGTTTCGGGTTTTTATACGGAGGAAGAGGTGAAGCAGCCCGGGTTTGTGACTAGTCTGCGAGGTGCATACTCTACTATGAGGGAGCACAGTGTTGGAGGGGCTGAGCTACGTAATTTATGGAAGATGATTTCCGACCATCCATTTACAGTTACGAACCTGATTACTTCGGTTCATAATCCAGTTTATCGGTATGTTTTGAAGATTTTGTCGACTACGTTGGTGGGGCGGAAATCGGGTGAAAATAAAGCAAACTGGATTGAGTTGTTCATTCTTATGTATCGGGTGGAGAACCGGGAGATGAACTTAGCTACGGTGTTAGCGGACTCATTCAGCAGGGGGCGTAGAGGCGGTCATCGAGCTGGGTTGGCTATGGGCCCATATATCACTCGTATTGCACTGAGTTTGGGGGTGTTTGACAAGTATGTTCCCCAATTTCTACATGAAGGGCAGAAGACGATGACGATGACGTTTAGTATTAAGGAGTTGCAGCAGGCTGGGATTGTGTCGTATACTGAGCCCTACGGCTGGGAGCCGATTAGGCAGGGCCCGCACGTGCAGCCGCCGGAGGGACATCCAGCTAAGGATGTGATGATACAGATCGACCCTACTCACCGTCAGCGCCCACCACAGCGACATAAGCTTCCAGCGCCGCAGTATCCGCGTAGGCAGCCTCCACCTGAGCCGCTCACTTTGCAGTCGTTCTCTGGCTATGTGGAGCAGAGATTTGATAGGTTGGAGCATCTGATTCAGACGGGCCAGGAGAGGCAGGAGGAGGCTCTCCGGTACATGATGAGCACGCATAGCATGGGGATTTCGGACTTCTTTCAGCCGAGACAGCAGGGTGGCTCGGCTGGTGCTGGAGAGAGGTTTGATCCGGATCCCCCATTTCGTGTATTTGGTGAGGGTAGCTCTGGTACAGGTGGACGAGAGGAGAGCATTCAGGAGACTGCCAGTGAGCATGGCGAGGATTAGTGTTGGGATGATGAGGATGCAGCAGCAGCACTGATGGACTATATCTTTTGTTTGATTTTTTTTATGCTGTTTTTGAACCTCATATGTTGGTTTGTACTTATACTTAGATACGTTAAACAGGTTGGTTGGGCAGGCAGGTTTGGGTTGTGTTATAAACTGATACTTTTGATGGCATATATTTTATGATCTTTTGGTAGTTTGTGATGATGATTGATAGGTTGATGTTTTTGCCGCTTTCGTTCGCGTGTCCGATATTAGGAGTTGTTTGCTGAGCGCGTTTCGAATTGGAGGGCTTATGTGGAAACGACTGGCACTTTGACTGTCTCACATATTCAGCTAAGTCGTTTGCCTTGTATTCTTGTATTTATTTATTTATTTCGTTTTTAGTTTTTAGTTTTTATTTTTTAGGTAGTTTGTTGAGTCGTATTTCCGTTCTTGCATTAGGGACAATGCAATCTTTAAGTGTGGGGATGGGATACATGTAAATAATCGAGTCATAAAATTGAGAAATACAAAAAAATAAAAATTTTTAAAAAATCCAGAAAAATTGAAAAATCAGAAAATGTCTTTCGAATAAAGAAGTTTGCAAATAAAAAGCGGAAAATGATAGAAAAGATGAGTTTTTGCTTGGGTTCAAATAATAATAATATGAGATTAAATAAATCGAGCTTGTGTCTAGTTAGGGATATGTGAATAGGCCCGGGTTTTGTTTTAAGTCCGTTTGATTTAATATACCTTAGTTGTCGGTCTCCTAGTGGGTTTTCATCTGGGAAATATGGGAAATTGAAACCGCCAATAAGAGTATAAAGAATGCCGTTATAAGTTAAAACCGTTAGAGTTTTTAATTAAGAAAAAGAAAAAAAATGAGCTAGAAACTGAATGAAAGTAGCGCAGGCTGTAACAACTCTCATCAAAAAGTATTAATTATTACTTTAATTGACCAATAGGAAACCCTAATTAAGAAACCCAAGTGATTCTGCACAAACCCTAAGATTTTCAGAAAAATCAGAATCAGGATCAGGGCCCCTAAAACTCAGGGGGGGGGGGGTATTTCCTAGTTATGTTTATCCACATAAATAGCTGTCCAATTCGAATTTTCAGAAACCGTCGACTCAGCTGAGCTAGTCCCACACGTGGCAACCCTATACATGAAAATTGTTGTTACGCGGGCCGCGTAAGGATAAGCATAAATGTCACGCGGGCCGCGACAATGACAAAATTCGACTATAAATACAGGAGATTGGGACTTGATTTCTGGCTTCAGAACGACGCTCAAATTCACTTTGTGCGCTGAGATAAGTTCTGTATACTCCAATTAACACACACAGGCACTAAATCGACGCCGCAATCAGGGTATTAGCACGATCGCTATTACGATTCATTGTCCGATCGATCAATGTACTCAATGGATGTTTAAGTGCTGCCCACATTAGGGTGATGCTTTGTCATTAGTCGTTAATTCGATGGATGTTTAAGCATAGCACTTTGTCATTCGTTGTGAGGGTTGATCTCGTGAGTTATCGTAAATGCTGGATTGATTACTAACCCAGAATTGTGTGCCTGTTATTAAAATTAGGTTGAAAAGGCTAAATCAGTAGGCTAAACTCTGCCCGTATAAATTTGCAATGTGAGTCATTCTCTTTTTATCAAACTATTTTACAATACCTCAAATTATTTTCAAGGTTATAATTACAGGGACTAAGTCGTGGATATCTTGAATTACTGGTTAGTGGGGTATTGTGCACATTACTAATTTTCTCCCAATTAAGTTCATTGACCTACTCGGGATAATCACTGTTAGGTTCATTGACCTACAGGGATAATCATCACTATTTAGGTTCATTGATCTAATAGTGGTATGACCATCGTCACCATTGTGACATGTCACCATTGTGACAGAATGCCAGATAAAAATAAGATAGAAGCCATTGTAATCGCTCTTATGCTGTAATTGATAACTATGCATCATTATGCAAAATAAAATGATTCACTCAGTATTTCCCGCTGACAAAACCTTTTTCAAACATGTTTCAGGTAACCTGTTATGAATCAGGAAAAGTGCCATATAGCACTACAAGCTCAAGGAAGTGGCTCAGTATAAAATAAAGAAACATGTTTTGTAAAATAAAAGATTTCTTCGTGAAATCAATTGATTGTAAATTACCGGGTTTTATCCCGCGTTGTGAAATAAAATAATCGGGAAATATTTACATTTTAAAAGACCCTGATGAAAAACTTCCGCTGTTAAACTCAATTAAATAAATACCGCAGGATTTCTGTCCCGCGGCTCCTGAAACGGGTCAAACCGGGTCGGGGGCCGTGACAGAAAAAGGTGGTATCAGAGCCACTTATCGAGCCACTGATTTAAGCCAATTAAGTACTTAGAAAATACTTAATTTTTATTAATTGCTATTTTGTGATTATATGTTTTATTATCTGACTAATTTTGAACAGTGTGGGCAGATTTTTATATGTTAGCTACTGTAATAGTAAATATAAATCTTTAAATAATTTGACTCAAAGTTTTAGCACTTTTATTATCTAAAGTCTATAAACCTTATTCAGTAAATAAATTTACAAATAAAACCTAGTATGTTTTCATATTCGGTTGTTTCATAGTTACCCAATATGAAATAATATTTAAAAGTTTTCTATGAAATTTGATATAATTTTTAAACTTAGTAATTGTGTGTATCTTGCATAAACAGCATGAGTGATCTGTCGGAAGCCCTTCAGAATTTAAATCTCTATCCAGTAAGAATCGAAGTTTCCAGAGATTTTAAAAGGTATATTCCTGACATAGAAGAACCTATTGAATTCAACGCTTTACCTCTTGAGAAACCTAAGCCTAAGAAAATGGAAATTGGGGAAAGTTCTAGGCAAATTGAAAGATTACCATCTCAAGAAGAACTAGATTTTATAATGGCAACCGATGATACTATTGAGCCTGTTAATGAAAATGATTTTATTCATTCTCTTGAAACACAACTACCAATGAATTTAGAACCAGCTATTTCAAACCTTTCAATTCACTCGCAAATAGACGAATGGGTGACTAATGAAATACTGTTACAAAACCATCCCTATAGGCTTTTTCCTAAGTTCAATCCAGAACCTTTACCAAATTCACCAAGAAGTAACGAGAATATGACTGAACTTCGTCATTTTGACAAAATGGATGCTGGGAATAGGATCCAAGAGATTTTGGGACAGATCTCCTGGAAATACGATGAGAAGGAACGCCGTTACTAGAATATCATCTGACAAAAGGATAGGGGATTTATGAAACTGTGGTTATGTAATAGTAATAGTAAAATCAGTATGTGTAGAATAAATAAAACGGGTGTATATAGAAGCATGATATAAAGAAATTTTAGAAAGTTACAAATTTTGTTTGTATATTCGTTTACGTGATTATGTGCAATTAAATTGTGACATTGGATTATTTCCTTTATACTAATTATGTATCTATAAATTAGATATCAGATGGAAAACGCTAATAATGAACCATTTAATGAGGTTAATCAATCTGAGCAACAACCGGGGGATCAATATGTGACTAGGCAAGATATAGAAAACATCGTTGCTCAAGGGATAGCCAACACTATTCCAGAAATAGTTGCTCAAGGGATAGCCAATGCTATTCCAGCAATCATTTCTGCTGTTAAAAATCCAATTGAACCTCAACAAATTATTCCAAGAAAACGTATTTCTGAAGATAATTTCAGTAATAGTGTAAACGGAGGCAATAATCATGTTAATCATGAGAATGAACCACTGCAAGTTCCTCCTCCTAAGAAAATGAAAGCTGCAACGCCTGGTTGCACTTACAAAGAATTTCTTGCTTGTAAACCCACTGACTTTGCAGGCAATGAAGGAGCGACTACAGCACTGCGTTGGTTAGAGAAAACCGAGGCAGTAATTGCCATAAGTAAATGTGCTCAGGATGATCAGGTCATGTATACGTCAAATCTTTTCAAAGAAGGGGCGTTAGAATGGTGGAACACAGTGTTACAGAAAAAAGGAAGAAGGATGGCGTATGAATTGGGAAGAATTTAAGAGCTTTGTAGAAAGAAAATTCTGTCCTGAGTATGGAAAGGAACAAATGACAAATAGGTTTCTAACCCATCGGATGGTGGATGTAGATTGTTAAGGGTATACTACGACATTCTTCGAATATGCTCGAGTGATACCAACCCTGGCTTCGCCAGAGCCGGTACTTATTTCTCGTTATATTTGGGGATTGATTTCCGAAATCCGTAATATCGTCAAGGCTGCGAAACCTCATACGATTGATGATGCAGTAGAATTAGCCAATACTCTGACTGACGAGCTAGTACGGACAAGAGAAGAAAATAGAAGGAAGGAAGTAGCCCAAAAGATTACCCAAGAATTCCGTTTGGGTAACCATAACAATTTCAAGAAAGGAGGGAATGGGCAATCTTCTACTAGTCCATTTTGCAATTTTTGCAAAAGGAAGCATTTTGGAAGATGCAAAGGATATTGCAATTTTTGCAAAATTCCAGGGCATCAAGAAGAAGACTGTAGGAGGAAGAAATTTTCAGTTTGCTACAACTGTGGAGAAACTGGACATCTTAGGCCAGATTGTCCAAAACTGAATAAACCATTTGACAATCAAGCCAAACCAGCAGAAGGAGCAAAAAGGAATGTAAGAGCCTTCCAGCTGACTACTCAAGAAGCCGAGATGATTCCAGGTGTGATAGCCGGTATGTTCTTAGCTTACAACGTTTACACAATAGTATTATTTGACTCTGGTGCAAACCAAAGTTTTATAAATACTTTACTCTGCCAAACTCTTAACTTACCGTTAACAAGCATTAGATAAATTTCTACAGTAGAATTGGCAGATGGGAATTTAGTTAAAGTAAATAAGGTTCTGCAAAACATAGAAATAGAACTTTTAAGTCATAAATTTTCTGCAACCCTATTACCTATGAAATTAGTTGAAATCAAGGTTGTGCTAAGAATGGATTGAATAGTAAAACAAATATGCTCGAATTATCTGTAATAAGAATTCTATAGAAGTTTGAGCAATCACTGGAGAAGTAATAATGATTACAGGAAATAAGTCATAAAGTTCATATCAGTAATGAAAATTGCTAATTATGAACGAAAACAAGGAATAGTATATATGATTTCAGTAATCATTAATACTAAAGATAAAGAAATTAAGGAAATTTCTGTAATTTCAGAATACCCAGATGTATTTCTAGAAGATTTACCTGGATTACCACCAGATAGGGAAATAGAATTTAGGATTCATCTAATTCCAGGAATTTTACCGATAAGCCAGGGAACCTTATCGGTTAGCACAATATTGGTTGTTAAGAAAAATGATGGTTTAATAAGAATGTGTATTGCTTATAAAGAATTGTATAAAGTTACAAATAAGAATCGATACCCATTACTTAGAATTAATGATCTATTCGATCAATTCCAGGAAGATAGATAGTTTTCTAAGATCAACTTATGTTCCGGATATTATCAATTAAAAGTATCAGAGGAAGATGTACCTAAGACTGTTTTCAGAACTAGGTATGGTCATTACTAGTTTACAGTCCTGCCCTTCGAATTAAAGAATGCACCTGCAGCATTCATGGACATGATAAATAGGATCTGTAAACCATATTTGGATAAATTGGTAATTGTCTTCAACGACGATATACTTATTTATTCCAAAAATCAGGAAGAACATTATCAGCACTTGCATGTACTCTTAACTTTGTTAAGAAAAGAAAAGTTTTACGCCAAATTTTCGAAGAATGAATTTTGGCTGCTAGAAGTGCAATTTTAAGTCATATGGTGTATTCCGAAGGTATTCACGTAAATTCTGATAAGATATTACCAAATGAAAGGTTCCCTAATCCGCAATGGAAATCAGAAGTTTAGTCGGATACTACAGACGATTTATTAAGGATTTTTTTTTAAGATAGTTATACCAGTAACTAAGTTAACATGTAAAATAGCTAAGTTTGAATGAGGATCTTAAAGCAGAAATTAACCAAATACTCAGATATTAGCCTTATGAACTAAAGATTTTGAAGTATAAGATAATGCTTCAAAGTTAGGATCTGAATGCGTGTTAATGCAACGCAAAAAGGTAATTGCGTATGCATCAAAGTAATTGAAAAAGAACGAAGGAACTATACAACACATAATTTAGAAATAGGAACCTTAATTTTTGCCTTAAGATTTGGAGACATTATCTGTATGGAAGTAAGGGTACTATCTATACGGATTATAAGAATTTAAGATATATATTTTTGGGCAAAAAGAATTAAACATGAGGCAAAGGAGATGGATGAAAATCCTAAGTGACTACAACTGTGATATTCAGTATCACTAAGGAAATGATGAATACGACAAGAGATCATCAGAAAAGTTATACAGATAATAGAAGAAAGCCGTTGGAGTTTGAGTTGGAGACAAAATGCTATTAAAAATATCTCCTTGGAAAGGAGTTGTTAGATTCAGTAAGAAAGGAAAGCTAAGACCAATGTACGTAGGATCATTTCCAGTAATTCAACGTATTGGACCAGTTACTTATCGTTTACAACTACCAGGAAGGTTAGCTGGAATACATGATGTATTTCATGTATCCAATCTCAAGAAATGTCTATCAGATGAATCTTTGGTAGTACCTTTCCAAGATATAAAGGTAAACAAATAGTGTTAGTTTAAGTAAAGTGGGATTCAAAGATAGGACCTTAATACAATTGGGAACTGGAATCAGAAAAGAAGCGAAAGTATCCTCAATTATTCCAGTAAATCTCGAGGACGAGATTTTTATTAAGGTAGGGAGAATGTAACAACTCTCATCAAAAAGTATTAATTATTACTTTAATTGACCAATAGGAAACCCTAATTAAGAAACCCAAGTGATTCTGCACAAACCCTAAGATTTTCAGAAAAATCAGAATCAGGATCAGGGCCCCTAAAACTCAGGGGGGGGGGGTTATTTCCTAGTTATGTTTATCCACATAAATAGCTGTCCAATTCGAATTTTCAGAAACCGTCGACTCAGCTGAGCTAGTCCCACACGTGGCAACCCTATACATGAAAATTGTTGTTACGCGGGCCGCGTAAGGATAAGCATAAATGTCACGCGGGCCGCGACAATGACAAAATTCGACTATAAATACAGGAGATTGGGACTTGATTTCTGGCTTCAGAACGACGCTCAAATTCACTTTGTGCGCTGAGATAAGTTCTGTATACTCCAATTAACACACACAGGCACTAAATCGACGCCGCAATCAGGGTATTAGCACGATCGCTATTACGATTCATTGTCCGATCGATCAATGTACTCAATGGATGTTTAAGTGCTGCCCACATTAGGGTGATGCTTTGTCATTAGTCGTTAATTCGATGGATGTTTAAGCATAGCACTTTGTCATTCGTTGTGAGGGTTGATCTCGTGAGTTATCGTAAATGCTGGATTGATTACTAACCCAGAATTGTGTGCCTGTTATTAAAATTAGGTTGAAAAGGCTAAATCAGTAGGCTAAACTCTGCCCGTATAAATTTGCAATGTGAGTCATTCTCTTTTTATCAAACTATTTTACAATACCTCAAATTATTTTCAAGGTTATAATTACAGGGACTTAGTCGTGGATATCTTGAATTACTGGTTAGTGGGGTATTGTGCACATTACTAATTTTCTCCCAATTAGGTTCATTGACCTACTCGGGATAATCACTGTTAGGTTCATTGACCTACAGGGATAATCATCACTATTTAGGCTCATTGATCTATTAGTGGTATGACCATCGTCACCATTGTAACATGTCACCATTGTGACAGAATGCCAGATAAAAATAAGATAGAAGCCATTGTAATCGCTCTTATGCTGTAATTGATAACTATGCATCATTATGCAAAATAAAATGATTCACTCAGTATTTCCCGCTGACAAAACCTTTTTCAAACATGTTTCAGGTAACCTGTTATGAATCAGGAAAAGTGCCATATAGCACTACAAGCTCAAGGAAGTGGCTCAGTATAAAATAAAGAAACATGTTTTGTAAAATAAAAGATTTCTTCGTGAAATCAATTGATTGTAAATTACCGGGTTTTATCCCGCGTTGTGAAATAAAATAATCGGGAAATATTTACATTTTAAAAGATCCTGATGAAAAACTTCCGCTGTTAAACTCAATTAAATAAATACCGCAGGATTTCTGTCCCGCGGCTCCTGAAACGGGTCAAACCGGGTCGGGGGCCGTGACACAGGCCTATGTAATCTTGGTTGGGGATAGCGACTGTACAACCGGAATGCCTCTAGGATGTGTGAAATCGAACTTGCAAATAAAAAGTACCAAAGCCTAAGTAATCTGAGTTAAACAAATAATTTCTGACATTTTGTACCGTCGCTCCCCGCCACCATTAAACAAATAATTTCTGACATTTTGTACCGTCGTGCTACGCGACTGCATCAGGGAATACCCGTCGCGCGACGCGACGAGGTGTTATGACGGCATTCTCTCGTTATCGACTAGGGTTTCATATAAAAACTCAAGAAAATCATTAGTAAACCCTAATTACGAATTAAGGAGGAAGAGGCGAATTCAAGAGCATACTTTGAGCGATTTTGAAGGTTTTGAAGCATAGGAATCATTGGTACGAGTTCGGGACGGAGATTGAAGATTTGCTCGGGTTTTATAATTCCTTGTTTGTTGATTTCTCTTTCGAAACTTGTTGTCATGAATTCTTGTTTGAACAACTTTGATTTGTTTTCTTTGTTTAATATGCTTGGCTAAACATTTAAACCGCCTAGACTATGATGAATAGATTGAAATAAAGTTTTAACCTTTTTTCGTTAATTGCATGTCTTTTATGGATTGACTGTGTATTGTAAAAAGTTTGGTTTATTGATTTGGTGTGTATGCGTACTTTAATTTGTTTAATTATTATCAATTGCTTCGTGTGAATCTAGGTGGTTGTCTGCTACAGAATAGGTTCATGCTAGATCTATGACCTTTATGGAGAATTGGCCAATAAACCTTAGAAGTAATAGTTAGTAATTTGCTAGATTTTAGAATTCTACTAGTCCTAATAGCTGGAACGAGCGGGGCTATTGGTAGGTCTTACCCGGCGAATTGCTTTAGACAGTCTTTGGAAAAAGTCGTGCCTTAGTTGCCCCGTCAGTTTATTAGTCTATCAAGTCAAATTAACAAATCCAAACTACCCTAGATCTATAATTGGAAAAGAGTAGGTCAATATTAGGGTACTTACACAATAATTAGATAACTTGAAGGAAGTCTAATAACTGGTACGATTAACGGCCTAGGTAGTGCCATAAGTTTCACCTCGAGAAGGGTTGAGGGGCTTAGTTGGTGTCTTAATAGGTTTCGTATCATAAGATCCCGGTTCCATAAAACATGCAGTTAACTTAATTGGTAAATTCTTAAAATCAATCCAGGATTCTAGTCTAGGTGGTCCTCTTCATCATCTGAGTAAAGTCTTCACATCAATTCGTATTAGCTTAGTTCTAGTTAATAATTAGTTTAACAATTTAGTTTAATAAATTTCTTTAGAATTTCAGTAACCCCCCCCCCCCAAACAATTAAACAGTTTAAGTCGTGTCTGTCATAGTTTATTAGAGTCTAGTTAACCTGATTAATAGAGTCTCGTGGTTCGATATCCAGACTTCCTTAGGTCATACTACAGTGATCGGTACACTTGCCGATTGTGTGGTTTAGGTCGAGTATAGATTTAAAGCTTTTTAGTGTCTAGCTTAGAGAGTCTAAAGTAGTTAATTTTAATAGTCTGTTTAGCACACATCAGTCCTTTTCGCTTCTTTTTATCAAGAACATCTAAAACCTGCATTTATCAAATATCAATGATTCAGGTAGTGTTTAATTCCAATGATAATGCCCCAAAAAGTACTATATGCATGATAAGTAAGTATATATGATGGTACATCAGTAGAAAAAAAGCTTTCAAAAGTATTCATTTCCAAACTTCAACGTTGGAAATCCATCTCTAGGAAGTTCTAAAATTCCGAATGCATTATCATGGCCTTTCGGAACAACTTCAAATGACCAATAAAAGTCAAATGGAAAACTTTTTGAGAAATATAAATCTAGAGATCTCTAGACATTATTTCTTTATAGAAAGAAATAATCAAAGAATTTATGAATTACATTCGAATTGGAGCATTCATCCTTATGACAAACTTTTTGAATTAACTAATTTAAAAAGAAAAAATTATTTTATGGAAAAAGATGTTCAAAGACTAAAAGATAAAAGGATTATTTTTGTCTTGTGGATAAAATTAGTTCCATCGTTAAAAAATTGGAACAAATTTTAGATGAACAATTGGATACCCTTCCAATTGAACAAATAAAAGAACTTGTTAATCTCATTACTTTGGATGACAAAGAATGTGAACAAAAGTTTTCTGAAAATAAAATCTTAAACGAAAGATATTTTTCTGAAGAAAAAGAACAGGTCTTTGTTTTGAGGAATGAAGAATCAAGAACCTTTCCTGTTAAGAAAGAAGAACCCGAAACTGAAGAAAGTTCTTCAGATACGGAAATGTCTCCGAGACAAAGAACTTACAATGCCTCTACTAGCAAAGGTAACAGGCGTAGAAAAAAGAATATGGAATTTTCCATGCCGTATCATAAAGGTATACCTGATTCTAATAGTAATGAAAATGGTAGTGCAACTACTATTAACACTATTAAAATTGATTGTATCTTCAACCTCGACAAAAGAAAAGAGGTAATTGATAAATGGAACACCGAAATCAGTCTAATCATTCAGACTAATTCAGTAGAGTTCTCTCAAGCTAAGGCTTTGTTATTATTATTAGAATATAGGTAGTGTTTAATTCCAATGATAATGCCCCAAAAAGTACTATATACATGATAAGTAAGTATATATGATGGTACATCAGTAACATCACTCATGATGACTTTTTAAACACTCGTGATTAGATAACAAATATCCACATTTTTGTGTCCTTGAGATTATCCAAGTATATTACTCTACCCATATTACAATTACTCACAAGAACTTCTATGTTATATGAGTTTTGTTGATATGGAACCTGATAGAATCATTATCAATGATCTAATTAATTGGTCCTCTCAAGCTATCCATTTAGACCGAATGAAGTTTTATTTGTAGTTATGTCTATACACAAATTCATTCTCATGCCTCTACATGTTTTAAATGCTTAAAGTTAACTAAATATCAGTAGAACATCAAAATTAACAAGTACTAGTCTAACATTCTTTAAACTACAATACTCTAACATGTGAAATAGGTATGCAACTTTCTGATTCTTGACAACCTTAAGAGATAACACACTATCTCTTACCAACCTTCATTCCTGGTTCAGACACGATAATGAGATTTTTTCACCATCCCAAAACCACAGTTCAAAAGGTCTTAAGAACATAGTTAATTCATGAGTCTTTATGATCATTGTTATCTTCCTTGATTGCCAAATCATCACTAGTATCTCATAAGAACTTTAACACAAGATGGATGTTTATGATTGATGATTCGCCTGAACTCTAGCTTGTACTAGTTTAGTCCCGTATGTATTTGCCATACTTCTTTGATCAGAGAAGACAACCTAAGCTAGAGAGTAAGATATAGTATATAATCACTACATTTTTTAGACATAGTCGATTATATTGACACTCAACAACATGACGTTCACATTTTCCTAAATTGATGTATACATTTTGATTGTTGTTTCCTTGAAACCATATACTGGGATAGTATCCCGAAATGAAAGACAAACCTTCCACATAGTTCAAATAATATTGGTGGTGGTCTAAACATTAAGCCAATACAATGCAAAACACTTTATTAAAAAAAATTTAAAAGGACATAGATAATATCTAGACATCAAATTTCAAAGTGTAATTATCTTCAACACTTTCATCGTCCGATCAAAATTATCACAACAATATTGTCTCATGGCATGTCTTGAGTTACTCCCTCAATAGAACTCCATGCACTCATTAGGATATTAGGACATGTTTCTCGTTTCATCTTGAAACTCTAAATTTGATGAGTCACAAACCTGTCATAAAAACAACAAAGATGTTTATGTAATAAACTACGTGCAAGTAATTGAAAAATTAATCCTATTCACAACAACTTTGAGTTGTTTTTCACCAAATAGTCTCCCCGAGTATTTTATATCGTACGAGCAGTAAACCATTTTAAATTTCCAAACACATGTTTTATTCGTTCAAGACATTTCTTAGCTCCGCAATTGTTTTAAAAATAAACTATATTTATTTTATGTTTGGGCTTCGAAAATCAAGAACATAAAATCCAAATTAGTTTTATTAAGTGAAACAATATCTAACACGCTCGTTAGATGAACAGAGCAATTACGAATCATTTTCGAGAAAAAATATACAGTTTATCACAGTAAACTAATTTTAACACACTCTTTAAAAAATGATTATAAATCGTTAAAATATGTGATTTATAAGATAAACCAATTTTGAAACCCTCAACAACTAAATGTTTACCCAACATTCAAAATTTCAATTTTTATAAAGTAAGCTATTTCTAACACACTCGTTAGAAAATGACCTATTACAAATCAATATAAAAATGTCTTATAACAGCTCTCCCGAAACCCATATAGCATCCCTATATGTCCTAAAATACACCCTGTATACGAAGAACGGCCCCGAAATACCTTTATTTTAATAAAAATCAAATAAAACAAGGAATAGGGGGTGCGACCCCCTTAACTGACTCAGTCGCGGGCCACGACAGCTTGGCCACCAGGCTTAACCCGGTGCCGCCACGTGTCCGTATCGTGTCATAATACCCACTAAATAGCGAAGCTCTGCCTTGATGTAAGTATTATAACCCCAAGTTACGTATTAGTTACGCTGCCCGATTGATCTAGTGCTCCGTAACACATGTCGAGGCTCTGGCTGACTCAGTCGTTGGAGTTCTGTCTCAGGGAGGGTATAGCTAATGTAAATTGGGTTATTATACTAGCGTGTGTGCTTTGTTTAATTTAATAGATTATAACTAGGAAGTCACAAGGAAATACCTAAATTAGCAATGTGAGTAATCCTTTTTTTTTGTAAACTGGTTTCACAAAACCTCAATTGGTTTACATTAAAATTAACAGTGATTGAGTATTTGTAATTCTACAATTATCGCCGGTATGTTGGGGTTTTGTATACAAAATTTATTACTATACTGTAAGTAGAAGCATGACCACAAGTCAGGATTGACAGTACCGTGTGTGGTAATTAAAGTAGTTGTAAACAAATGTAATTGCTGGATTGCCCTCAATGATGTAAAATGATAAAACTTCTTTTGATTAAACTGGGATTCACTCACCAGTATTTTTCACTGACAAAAATGTTTTAAACGCGTTTCAAGTAACAAAATGTGAAAGCCAAAATAGAAGCCAGTTGGAGACACTGAACGCTTGGAAAAGTGGCTATAAAAGTTACCTAAATAAAGAAGAATTTTTATTTGAATAAAATAGGGTTTATCCCTATAAACTTATTATGAATGAAAACTTGGGTTTTACCCATGTGTTTATTATTTATAAAATGAGGTGTTTTACTCTGATAAAATATTTCCTAACTACGGTCTTGATGTAAATTCCGCTGCCAAAATTAAATAAACACCGATACCACCAAATGTGCGAGCTCGCGGCCGCCCGCCTTCCGGGGCAAGGGGTCAGGGGTTGCGACAGAAAGGTGGTATTAGAACTACAGCCACTGATTTCAACCACAGAAGTATTCTGTTGACATCAAAATTGTCAATTTTGTTAGGAAATAATCTATGTGACTATGTGCATACATGTATATTATTGTTTTGTGTTATTTGACAATCTGTTAGTTTACAGTATGAGTGACCAAGGACCCTATGATGCCTATCGTCACCTCTCTAATTCTCCTAGAAATGAAGGAACTACCTCCCAGCCTACTCCTTCGGGGTATTCAGCTGACACCAAAGAGGGGATATTCATCTTTAAGGCGCAATCCGCAGAACCATTCCATACCAAAAAGAGAGGATGGTTCAGTTGGGGAGCAAATGGGCGTAGGAAAAGAATGAGGAAATTACAGCAACAAAGGGCTTTAGCAGCAGCAAATAGGGAGATGAATGCCCAGACCCAAGACATAATCAATAGGCGATTGGCCAACTTTTACATACTAGCTACCACTGCCGCAGACCCAAACCTAGAACAAATCATTGCACCACTACCACTGTTCCCAACTCAACCTATGGAAATAGAACCCAACCGAGAAGAACCAGTTCCCATACCAGCTTTTAACCCTGAGGAAATACCTAGAGTCCCAGCACCCAATCCCTTAGCATATGATCCGTGGAATGACGACCATAGGGATTATCGAGAACTCTACCCACAAGAGGAACCCATACCAAACCCATTACCACCATACCCCAATCTTGACCCTCTAGATCCATATTGGGATGCTGACCAGTATGGTCGGGAAATACTAGAAAACCCATACCTATATGGAGACCCTTTACAACCGTACCCTGACCCAATACCCGCACCACCACCACCCATGAGTACTGAAAACGTGCAGGAACTCCGAACATTTGGTGAGGAGTTAGTAGACGAAGGAGAGAGAATAAGGCAAATAGGGGAAAAGCTCGTTTGGAAGTACGACGAGCGAAATATGCAGTACTGGATGAACCCCTATAAATAATATATATATAAATACGAGTAGTTTGAAAAAAAATTAACTAAAATACATAATCTAATACCTACTGATGCATAACTAATAGTATATTTTAAATTCCAGTTGTAGTTTGTAATAGATGCATATATATAAAATAGAGTAAATGTCGCAATGCTCGACGGTTTTGACCAATGTGTTTGTTTGTGTAATTGTTGGCATTAAATCTTATTCTGTGATATTAATACCTGATAAATTTTGTAAATCCAGATGGACAACAAAGAAAATCAGGAAAACCAGAATAATGATAACCAAATAAATAACAGTGCCATTCAACACATAGTCACCCAAGGAATTAGAGATGATATGCCATATATAATCTAAACTATTAAAGAAGCAGAAAATAATAAAAGTAATAGTGGAAGTAAACGACCACGTACTGAACCCAGTCATAGCGTAAACAATGGACCATTACTTCAATTGCCTATTCCAAAAAGAAGAAGAACCATGTCATATGGTTGTTCTTACAAAGAATTCTGGTCTTGCAAACCGATAGAATTCTCTGGCAATGAATGAGCCATTGCAGTTCTACGCTGGATAGAAAAGACAGAGGCAGTCTTAAAAATAAGCAAGTGCGCAGGAGAAGATAAAATCATGTTTGCTTCCAATATTTTTAAGAATGCAGCCTTAGAATAGTGGAATACTATTCTCCAATCTAGGGGAAGTGACAGATTCTATAATATGGAATGGACTGAGTTTAAAAACATGGTCGAAAGAAAATTATGTCCTCCCAATGAAAAAGAACAAATTGCTAATAAGTTCTTAAACCTTAGAATGACTGGAATAGACTGTAAAGGTTACACTACCATATTCTTCGAATATGCTAGAATAGTGCCAACCCTAGCCTCACCAGAACCAGTATTAATCTCCCGTTACATATGGGGATTAATCAGTGAGATTAGACATGTAGTCAAGGCAGCTAGAACACAAACTATAGAAGAAGCTGTAGAACTAGCAAATACCTTGACTGATGAATTGGTGCGTACACAAGAAGAGAACCAGAGGAAGAACCTAGTCCAGAAGCTTACCTAGGAATTTTGCTACGGTAATTCCAACCGTGGGAAGAACCTAGGTTCTACTTCTGCACCTTACTGCAAGTCTTGCAAGAACAAGCATTCGAGAAGATGTTCCACATAGTGCAACTTCTGCAAAATACCGGGCCACAAGGAAGAAGACTTTAGGAAGAAACCCAGTAATGGAGTATGCTTCAATTGTGGAGAAAAAGGGCATATCAAACCCGAACTGTCCGAAACTAGCGTCAGCCATAAACAACAAGACTACTAAGAATGCTAGATCATTTATTCTGACAGCTGAAGAAGCCAAAATGATTCCGGATGTGATTGCCGGTACGTTTTTAGTTAATGATGTTTTTGCTAAAGTATTGTTTGACTCTGGTGCAAACCAAAGCTTTATTAATACTTCATTTTGCAAAATTCTTAATCAACCATTAACTAAACTTCAACAAGAATATCTAGTAGAAACGGCAAATGGAGAATCCATTAAGATCACTTAAATCTTGCAGGGAGCAAGAATAGAAATTCTAAACCATAATTTTATTGCTAACCTTTACCCAATGAACCTAGCTGGATTTGATATTGTATTAGGAATGGATTGGTTAGCAACCAATAAAGCCAGTATTTTATGTGATCAAAAGTCAATACAAGTAAATTCACCAAAAGGTGAAAAGATCACAATTAAAGGAGATAAGCCAACTAGATCTATAAAATCCATCTATATGATGAAAACTGCAAGTTATGCAAGAAAAGGATCATTAGTGTATATGATTTCCATAATTATTAACACTAAAGGAAAAGAATTAAAAGATATTCCAGTAGTATCTCAATTCTCAGATGTTTTTCCTAAAGAGCAACCCGGACTACCACCGGATCGGGAAGTTGAATTCAGAATTCACCTACTACTAGGAATAGCACCGATTGCCAAGGCACCTTACCGTTTAGCACCAGCAGAAATGCAAGAACGGAAGAAACAGTTGGACGAACTGCTAGAGAAAGGATTCATACAACCAAGTTAACGACCTTGGGGAGCACCAATCTTGTTTGTCAAGAAGAAAGACGGATCAATGCGTATGTGCATTGATTACCGAGAATTGAATAAGGTAACAATTAAAAATCGGTACCCATTACCGAGAATCGATGATCCTTTTTATCAACTGCAAGGAGCTCGATTCTTTTCTAAGATCGATTTACGCTCAGGATATCATTAACTGAAAGTACAGGAAGCGGACATTCCTAAAACTGCCTTCAGAACAAGGTATGGTCATTATGAATTTACCATCATGCCATTTGGTTTAACCAATGCCCCAGCCGCATTTATGGACATGATGAACAGAATATGTAAACCATATCTGGATAAATTCATAAATGTCTTTATAGATGATATTCTCATTTACTCTAAGAGTAAAGAGGAACATGCAGCGCATCTACATGCACTTCTTACATTATTGAGAGAGGAAAAGCTTTATGCTAAATTCTCAAAATATGAATTTTGGTTACAAGAAGTACAATTTCTTGGACATTTAGTTAATCATGAAGGAATTCATGTGGATCCCACAAAGATCGAGGCGATTACTAAATGGAAAGTCCCTGAATCACCAACGGAGGTAAGAAGTTTTCTTGGACTGGCAGGTCATTATAGACGGTTTATCCGAGATTTCTCTAGAATAGCCATTCTTTTAACAAAACTAACCTGTAAATCAGTTAAGTTTGAATGGAGACCAAAACAGAAAGAAGCCTTTAGAATCCTTAAGCAAAGATTAACCAACGCAACCATACTAGCGTTACCAGAAGGAACTGAAGATTTTGTAGTTTATTGTGATGCTTCTAAGTTAGGTTATAGATGTGTGTTGATGCAACGTCAAAAGGTTATAGCCTATGCCTCTAGACAACTTAAGAATCATGAAGAGAATTATACAACCCATGATTTAGAATTAGGAGCTATAATTTTTGCCCATAAAATTTGGAGACATTACCTTTACGGTAGTAAGTTTACCATTTTCACCAATCATAAGAGTCTAAGATATTTTTTTGGGCAAAAAGAGTTGAATATGAGACAGAGACGCTGGATGGAAATCCTTAGCAATTATGACTGTAGTATCCAGTATCATGCAGGAAAAGCTAATGTAGTTGCTGATGCTTTAAGTCGAAAGTATCATGATAAGCCAAGAAAAGTACGTTCTCTCAAATTAAATCTGCAGATAGATTTAAATGAGCAAATTAAAGAAATACAGAAATCAGTAATCAAGGACGATACTGAAAAATTAAAAGGAATGATTAAGGAATTAGAACAAGGAACAGATGGAATTTAGAGATTCCATAAGAAAAGAATTTGGATACCTAAAGAAGGAAACCTACGCCACCGAACTTTAGAAGAAGCCCATAAGTCTAAGTATACGATACATCCCGGTAGTGATAAGATGTATCAAGACTTAACAAATAATTTCTGGTGGATAGGAATGAAGAGGGATATAACAGCCTATGTGGCTAAGTGTCTAACATGTTCACAAGTTAAAGCTGAACATCAGAAACCCTCATGTTTATTGCAGCAATTGGAAATGCCTGTATGGAAATGGGAATTGATAATAATGGATTTTGTTACCAAATTACCAAAAACAAGAAAAGGTAATGATACAATCTGGGTGATTGTAGACAGATTAACCAAGTCTGCTCATTTCTTACCAATGAATGAAACTTTTAGTATGGAACAATTAGCTAAGTTATATGTAAATGAAATAGTTTCATTACATGGAATTCCTTTATCTATTATTTCTGATAGGGATAGCCGTTTTACTTCTCATTTTTAGACTAGTTTCCAAAAAGCAATGTGAACTAAGTTAAATCTAAGCATAGCTTATCATCCTCAAACGGATGGACAAAGCGAAAGAACTATTCAGACAATGGAAGATATGCTTAGAGCTTGTGTAATTGATTTCGAAGGAAATTGGGACGATCATTTACCATTAATAGAATTTTCTTACAATAATAGCTATCATACCAGTATCAATGCTATACCATTTGAAGCACTTTATGGACGAAAGTGCCGAACTCCAGTCTATTGGGCAGAAATTGGAGAAAAGCAACTATCTGGACCAGAAATAGTGCAAGAAACAACAAACAAGATCATTCAAATCAAGGAAAGATTAAAAGCAACACGCGATCGTCAAAAGACTTATGCTGATAACAGGCGAAAACCATTGGAATTTCAAGTAGAAGATAAGGTATTATTAAAAGTTTCGCCATGGAAAGGGATAATTAGATTCATCAAAAGAGGAAAGCTAAGCGTCAGGTATGTTGGACCTTTTGAGATTATTAAAAGAATAGGACCAGTAGCTTACCGGATGTTTGATCAAGCCATGAGCCGAACACATTTGTCTTTAACCTTAGCTCTGATTACCAACTTGTAACATTAAGCCAAAACATTTACATTAAAATTAGTTTAGTAATTACTAGTTCAACAAACGTTCAAAAACAACATTAGGATACATAAGTATTCCTTTAATTACATAAGTTTTACTAACTACAAGTATTAACAAAAGTAGCGGAACAAGATCTTGAATGTGTTCGGTTCGATAGCAATGACTTGATCATCATCCACATGCTTGCATCGTCCTAAAGGCTGAAAAATTCAATAAACATTAGTATTAGGATTCTGGAAAATTAGCATAATCGAAAACCACGCTCGAAAACAGATTCGATTAGCCACAATAAGCAAAATTCAACAAAAATTACTAGGCACTACCGTAGCTTACGGTAGCCACCGTAAGTTACGGTAGGCACTGGGCAATGTGAGGTTGTCGTAAGGCAGTAGAGAACCAGCGTAACAACTTTAGTCAGTACCGTAAGCTACGGTAGCTACCGTAGCTTACGGTAGATCTCTCGCACCCCGCGTAAAACCAGGCCAAGCTATCGCGGCCCGCCAGAGACTCATTTGCAGCAAAAATCTTTACTGTCTTGCTGTTTTGACCCGTTTGTTCCTGTTTCACACTTTTAACCATCAAAAGGTAATACGGGACATCCTAAAATTACTGGTGAGATTTATGATTTCCTGTCTTCAAACTATTAACATTTTCATAACATAATTTTGTAACGAATATGCATCAATGGATACATAATCAAACATATATATATATATATTCAACATTTTTAACCAACTTTACCCTCTAGTTCATCTACCCGAAACCAAACGGACGGGATATTACTTCGTTACAAGATGACCCATTCCCGGGTTCCTTATTTTTAACACTCACGCTCCCATTACCGGTTTGCGTGTTTAATAAATCACTACCCGTCACCCGGGCTTAAAGTCTACAGACAAGGTACTCTCGTTACCCGGTTTGTACCTACCATTACTAACCCGTTTGGTTTGCCCTTATGAAGTCCATCATTCAACCAAACTAAACCACTCAAATCTCATACTCTAATATACCAACTATGAACAATAACAAAAGACTAAATATCAATATTAACGAAGCGTTTAACCACGTACCTTAAAGCTTTCCCTTCAAGCAAGTGTCCGCACCGGCTTGACTTCCCGATGCCTCACTTGTGTATCCTAGAATATACAAGCCAATTATCATTAGAACCTTTCGGCTCATAACTAAAGCTTGCTAACTTTTCCAAACACCACAATTAGTGTCTACCAACATATTTTAGGCGTTGTGTCAAGCACCTTATGTGCATACTTTTTAATTAGCCATTTTCGTTCAATTAAACCTTGGTAATTCCAAGAATTTCAATCTTATTCAAACTTAGTTACTCATCACAGCCCATATTATCATGCTAGTTCAACAAACCTAGGTTATTACTCACATAGTTCATACAATACCTTGGGGCTTTTCATTCTAGATAAAAACCCACTTCATTATATGGCACATAACTATTCAAACACAAAATTTATCAATCTATTCACATGATTTCGGTTAGGGTTTATGATCCTACACTTTAATCACACTTCCTGGATTCATAATATCACCCAATTATTCAAGACAAATTTCACCCAAAAATCAAACATCACCAAAACTGAAATTGTAACTTACCTAGTTAGACAAGTGTGATTGATCAAGATTCTTGATACATGCACTAATAAACACCTCAATTCGCCCTTCAATTGATCAATTTTGATGAAAGTAGGGTTTGGGGTGTTTTCCTTGTCTCTGGTCGCCCCCCACACGCACACACTGATGTGTGTGGATTTTTGATTGTTTTAATTTTGTTAAAATCAAGTTTACCCATCTTTACACAATCAGCCCCTCAAGTTTTTCTTGTTTGACTAATGTAAATTAAACTAACACCTTTCATTTATATTTTGAGATATGGTGTTTTTAACTTATTAATTATTTTTTTGGGGTGTTACAAGTCCACCCTCCTAAAAGAGGGTTTCGTCCCCGAAACCATCTTACGCATATAAAATCATAACGCATATACACATACCAAAAAGTGAAGGGTAGAGTCGTCTCATTTCCTCTTCAGACTCCCAAGTGTTGTCTGATCCTTTCCGGTGTTCCCATTTGACCTTCACTTGGTCAATTTCTTTGTTCCTTAAACTCTTAACCTTACGGTCGTGGATTGCAATATGCTTTGCTATATAGTTGAGTTTGTTATCAATTTCTATATCATCGAGAGGAACATAAGCCGTATCATCCACTAAGCACTTCTGTAGATGTGAGACGTGGAACGTGTTATGTATTCCGCTCAGTTCTTCTAGTAACTCTAATCGATAAGCCACTTTACCCACCCAATCTAGGATTTTAAAAGGCCCTATGAATCTTTGGCTTAACTTTCCCCGTTTTCTAAACCGGATAATTCCCTTCCACGGAGACACCTTAAGCATCACCTTATCACCAATCTGAAATTCAATTGGCCTTCGTCTTTTATCCGCATATGAATTTTTTCGATCTTGAGCTGCCTTTAAATGGGCTCGGATCATGTCAATTTTCTCGTTCATAACCCGAATCACATCTTTATGAGCAAGCTCTCGAGGGCCTAATTCTTCCCAGCATATCGGTGTCCTACATTTTCTACCATATAGCATTTCATATAGGGCTCCACCAATACTTGAATGGTAGCTGTTGTTATATGAAAATTCAACTAACGGCAGATATGCATCCCAACTACTGCCGAAATCTACTATGCATGCTCGAAGCATATCTTCAAACGTTTGTATCGTTCGCTCACTTTGTCCGTCGGTTTACGGGTGATATGCGGTACTAATCAACAGCTTGGTACCCATTTGTTCTTGAAAGTCGCGCCAAAAATTCGAAGTAAACCGGGTATCTCTATCGGACACGATAGTTACCGGCACCCTGTGGCGTGCTATGATCTCATTTACGTATACTTCCGACATCTTCTCAGAGGTGTAGGTTTCTCGAATAGGGATGAAGTGAGCGCTCTTGGTTAGTCTATCTACAACTACCCAAATGGCATCAAATCCTTGAGCCGTCTTTGGCAGTTTTGTCAATAGGTCCATAGTAATATGTTCCCATTTCCAAACATGAATATCCAATGGTTGAAGTTTGCCATAAGGCTTTTGATGCTCCGTTTTGACTTGTAAACAAGTCATGCACTTCTCCACATATTTAACCACATCTCTTTTCATCCCCGGCCACCAATAGTTTTGCTTCAAATCTCTATACATTTTGGTCGCTCCAGGGTGAATCGAATAGGGAGACTTATGAGCCTCGTCAAGTAGAAGATTCTTAACACCACATGTGTTTGGGACCCATATTCTACCATGCCGGTATTTCATCCCATTACTTCCTTCCACAAGATCTTTTACCAACCCCTTTATACGTTCTTTTTCCCAGTTTTCTTCCTTTACTGCTTCGTTCTGGGCTTCCCAAATTCGTTCAAGCAAGCCCGAAGTTACTATCAATTGCATGGATTGTACCCGAATAGGAGTGTATTCTTCCTTTCGGCTAAGGGCATCTGCCACTACATTATTCTTCGCGGGGTGATAGTGGATTTCGCAGTCATAGTCCTTCACTACTTCTAACCAGCGCCTCTGCCTCATATTTAACGCCTTCTGATCGAAAAAAGTATTTTAAACTTTTATGGTCAGTGAAAATAATACATTTCACACCATACAGGTAATGCCTCCAGATCTTTAAGGCGAAAACTACGACTGCCAGCTCGAGATCATGAGTTAGGTATTTTGTTTCGTGCGGCTTAAGTTGTCTTGAGGCATACCCAATTACCCTTCCCCTTTGCATTAGCACGCACCCAAGGCCTTGGTGTGATGCATCCGAATACACTACCATGTCATCCGTACCATCTGGTAAAGTCAACACCGGTGCACAGGTTAACTTTTCCTTTAATGTCCGAAATTCCTATTCCTGGTCATCTTCCCAGACGAACTTCTCGTTCTTATGGGTTAACTTGGTCAAAGGCGATGCAATCTTGGAGAAATCTTGAATGAATCTCCTATAGTAACCTGCTAACCCCAAGAAACTTCTAATTTCGGATGGATTCTTTGGAGGGTTCCATTTTGACACAGCTTCCACCTTCGATGGATCCACCAATATTCCTTCGGCACTTATGATGTGCCGTAAGAATTGCACCTCTCGTAACCAGAAGGTGCATTTCGAGAATTTAGCATATAATCTTTCCCGCCTTAGAATCTTTAACACTTCCCGTAAATGGCTAGCATGATCCGCCTCGTTTCTTGAGTAAACGAGAATGTCGTCGATAAAAACAATCACTGACCTATCGAGCATCGGCTTGCAAACCCGGTTCATGAGGTTCATGAAATTCGCGGGTGCATTCGTTAATCCGAAGGACATCACGATGAATTCGTAATGTCCGTATCGCGTACGGAACGCCGTCTTTGGTATATCCTCCTCCTTTACCCTCAACTGATAGTAACCCGATCTTAAATCGATTTTCGAAAACTAGCTAGCGCCTTGTAATTGGTCGAACATATCGTCGATCCTCGAGAGCGGGTATCGATTCTTTACCATTAGTTTATTTAACTCCCGGTAATCAATACACATCCGCATGCTCCCGTCTTTCTTCTTTACAAATAGCACCGACGCTCCCCAAGGAGATACACTAGGCCGGATGAATCCCTTATCGAGTAAATCTTGTAATTGGGACATTAATTCTTGCAATTCTGACGGTGCCATTCTATATGGTGCTTTAGCAACTGGTTTAGCACCCGGAATCAGTTCGATCCCGAACTCTACTTCACGCTCTGGCGGCATTCCCGGTAGATCCTCGAGAAAGACGTCTTCGAATTCCCGCACCACTGGTACGTCTTCAATCCTTGGCGCTTCTTTTTCCACATCACGTACATAAGTCAAATATGCCTTACATCCGTGTAATATAAACTTGCGGGCTTCTATCATCGAGCATACCATGGGATTACAAGCCTTCTCCCCATAGATGATGACACGCTTTCCGCTCGGAGACGTTAAGTGTATCTCCTTACGTAAGCATATCACCTTATCGTGGTAGCGAGACAACCAGTACATTCTAACTACCACTTGAAATTCAACTATGGACATGGGTATTAAATCAATGGAGTATTCCTCGCCATCGATTTTCAGTTTGCATTCCTGACATACATCACAAACAATGAAATTTTTTTATTACCTACTTCTACTTTCATTGGCATAGGTAATTTTGTTAATGTGAACAAAGGGTTTTGAATGAATCTATGTGAAACAAAAGACTTATTCGCATCCGTATCAAATAAAACACGTGCAAGGACAGAATTTACAGTAAATATACCTGTAACCACATCAGGTTCCATTTTTGCTTCAGCAGCAGTGATTTGGAACAACCTTGCCTTTGACTTCGGGGTTTCATTCTTGGAGTCAGCACCATCTTTCTTTCCCGTTAGTTCCAGGCATTCTGACTTTTTATGACCCGACTGATAACACTTATAGCACACCGTCACTTTCTCTGGGCATTTTGAAACCCCATGCCCTCTTTTGCCACATGCAACGCAAGGTTTGTTCTTAAAATAACATCCGCCCCTATGGGCGCGTCCGCATATCTTACAACTCGGGAAACCTTCTTTCGCATTTCCCTTCTTTGAAGATTCAGCTACCTTCGACTTCTTTGTGGGACTCGGGTTTTCAACCAAGGCCCTTCTCTCACCTCTTTCAACTTGCCTTTTCAATTCAATCTCGCGCTCCCATGCCGCATTGATTATGTTGGTGAGGCTTTCTTAATGTGAGGGAGTCATAAACTCCCTATATTCGGCCCTAAGCATATTGGGATAGTAGTAAATTTCTGTTCTTCGGTCTTGACCAACTCATCACAAAACTTGAGTTTATCCATAAACGTCCCCGTGATTTTATCGACAGTTTCCCCCTTTTGCCTTAATTGCATGAATTCTTCTTTTATCTTATTGATTACCGCCTTGGGACTATGGTGTTTGAGAAACGGTGTTTTAAAATCTTCCCAAGTCATCGCCCTCGTTGCTTCAACACCCCTTTCATTTCTGTGGTTGTCCCACCAATCCTTGGCTTGGCCCCTAAGTTGGCCAGTTCCATAAGCCACGAAGTCGCTTATATCACAATGCGTTCGTTCAAAAACACCCTCGATATCGCTTATCCACCTTTGACAAGAAATTGGATCCACCTCTCCGTTAAAGATCGGGGGTTTACACGCCATGAACTTGTTATAAGAACAACCTTTCTTTTCCTTGGCCTTGCCTCTATCATTGGTAAGGTCTTCTCTTAATTCACTCATCTTTTCCTCCATAGTCGAAAGTAATGTATTTTGAAGCATTTCCATGAATCTTGGTAGGCTAGCTTCAAATGCCCTTCCGACTTCCTCGGAAATCTTTTCTTTCAACTCGTCGGTAGTGAGGGATAGGATATTGTCACTAGCACCTCCCGACATCTTTTTATTGAAATGTTAAAGGTAATTTGATAAATAATTCATTCAATCATTCTCATATCTTTACATGAGAATTTATACTCACTATTCGGCCAAGTATACAACTTTGCCTTAACCGTTTATGCTAAGTGTACTTCCCGGGTTCGAGTATATTACTATACTCCTCCCATACACTTTAAATAACTATTCTTTCTATTCTTTCATATTAGAATTTACTTCAAATAAATTCTTACCGGATGTTTGATCAAGCCGTGAACCGAACACATTTGCTTTAACCTTAGCTCTGATTACCAACTTGTAACACTCATTTCTTTAGAATATAAATTCTAACGACAAAATAGAACTAATCTTTATAAACGTTAAGCCAAAACATTTACATTAACATTAGTTTAGTAATTACTAGTTCAACAAACGTTCAAAAACAACATTAGGATACATAAGTATTCCTTTAATTACATAAGTTTTACTAACTACAAGTATCAACAAAAGTAGCGGAACAAGATCTTGAATGTGTTCGGTTCGATAGCAATGACTTGATCATCATCCACATGCTTGCATCGTCCTAAAGGCTGAAAAATTCAATAAACATTAGTATTAGGATTCTAGGAAATTAGCAAAATCGAAAACCACGCTCGAAAACAGATTCGATTAGCCACAATAAGCAAAACTCAACAAAAAAGACTGGGCACTACCGTAGCTTACGGTAGCCACTTGGCAATGTGAGGCTGTCGTAAGGCAGTAGAGAACCAGCGTAACAACTTTAGTCAGTACCGTAAGCTACAGTAGCTACCGTAGCTTACGGTAGCTCTCTCGCACCCCGCGTAAGACCAGGCCAAGCTATCGCGGCCCGCTAGAGACTCATTTGCAGCAAAAATCTTTGCTGTCTTGCTGTTTTGACCCGTTTGTTCCCATTTCGCACTTTTAAACATCAAAACGTAATACGGGACATCCTAAAATTACTGGTGTGATTTATGATTTCCTGTCTTCAAACTATTAACATTTTCATAACATAATTTTGTAACGAATATGCATCAATGGATACATAATCATATATATACATATATATATATACATATATATATATATATATATATATATATAGGGCAGGGATAAATCGAAAACCCACTCCAGTTGACTAAACCCTGAAAACCCAAGATCTACCATTGATTAAAAAAGATGGATGGTTGTGATGTCTTTTAGTGTAATATATATTACTTTTTAATATTCTAATCAATAATAGTACACATAAGGGGTAAAATGGGAATAATGTGTGACAATTTTCTTCTTGGAAGAATGAAACTTTTGTCAGTTGTCTGCATGATCATTATTACATCCATTTTTTTAACAATTTCTCTCTCTCTCTCTCTCTCTCTCTCTCTCTCTCTCTTCATCCCATCATCCTCCATCTCTCAAAATTCTTTAAAAAGTTTTTTACAGAAAATAAAGCAGCAGATTCTTGGTCAATTGGGTCATTATCACAAATTTAATATTGTTGAAACCCAAAAGTCGTTTATTCAATCTGTTATTTTTATTATATACATAATAAAAACTTGAACAAATATATGTAAATAATTACAAACAATAAAGTCATTTTTATTCAATGTTTGCAAGAATCTTGATCCATATCTTCATAATCACTTACATCACTACACCAACATTATTTCTCTCTAGATGTCATTTCCCAATGTAATATAATATAAAAAAAAGGTAAAAAGTACTAATTCATATTTCCTTTATACCCATTTTGTTTGGCTTACTGGTTATTGCGCTTGTTTATTGTGCATGAGGGCTGGGTTCGATTCCCCTTTTTATGTTGTGATTATTTTTTATTAACTCAATCTTGCTAACTACAATCACCACATTTATTGTCATTAATAACAGTCATTTATTGTTATTATTTTGTTGGTATAAAGAAAATTTCCGAAAATGCTCCTCAAAATGGTGAATTATTTTTCTATATACTAATTTTCTTAATTAATATACAACGTTGTCATGAAAAAAAAATATTCAAGCAACCATCAACAAAAGCACATGATCAAACACACATAGAGCAAAAATGTACAAAAATCTCAGTGAAAAAAAAATGTAACACGGATACAACAAAAATGTACAAAAATCTGAGGCAAAAATAAAATGTAACATGGTAAAAACAAAACCAAAAAATCCATAACATATAAACTTCTCAGATTCAACACAGCAAAAGTCTACATAAATCTCAGGGAAAAAAATGTAACATGTTAAAAACAAAACCAAAAAATCCATAACATAGAAAATTCTCATATTCAACCAAACATCAACAAGTACATACTACCGAAAATGTCATTAACATACTAACAAGGATAATCCAATTAAGTACCACCTATTTCTTAATCACAACAAACAATGCTAACAAGTAAGCTGTCAATCACTAACGCTAATATCAGTAACCATATAACCCTCTTTTTCTTCCGAATTTCTTGCTCACGGGTAAACAGTTCAACTTGCAGGTTGTTGATGTTCCTCAAAAGACCTGGTATGATCCTAGTTAACTCTGAAACTGATTATCATTTTGTAACATAAAAAAATGTAACAACACACTTATTTTTACAATAATCTAAAAAAGTGTAACAATGCGCTTTATTTTATGTAAACGTACATTATTTATGTGACACGGAAAAATGTAACATGCATTTTTTCTTGAACAAATTTAACACAAAAAATTGATCAATCAAGAAATTAAAAACATTCATCTTCTTGAACAAAAAAAAACAAAATATCCAGAAAAAAGTTGCATGTAACAACACACTTTATTTTTACAATAATCTGAAAAAGTGTAACAATTCACTTTATTTTATGTAAACGTACATTATTTATGTGACACGGAAAAATATAACATGCATTTTTTCTTGAACAAATTTTACACAAAAAATTGATAAATCAAGAAATTAAAAACATTCATCTTCTTGAACAAAAAAAACATACCCAGAAAAAAGTTGGAGCATCTGGATGATGATCTTTTGAACTGGATCATCTTTTGGATTCAGATCACTTTTAGATCTGGATGAAGATCTTTAAGAACTGGAAATGAAATAGAAGATAAAGATATAAAGAGAGAGAGAGAGAGAGAGAAAAGTCATAAATAACACATTTTTACACATTTCATACCTTAAATGCCTGATTCAACTAAAAACACTTACAAAAAATGTGTAATTTTAGATAAAAAAAAAACATAAAGAGAATTTAAAAAAAGTAACAAGATTCATATCTGATTCATCGTCATCTTCGTATCTTATTCATCATCTTCATATTCATATTCATATTTATATTCATGTGCGATTTTCTTCAAGCTGCTGAATCTGGATCTTGTGAAGAGAGAGAGAGAGAGAGAAAGACATCGTGGATCTGGATCTTCAACTCTGATTCTTTGTTGCAGAAATTGTTTTTCAAAAAAGTGTGGAAGGTGTGTTGAAGAAGATAGATCTAGTTAATAGAGAAAGAAAGAATGGTGTATTGAAGAAGAAAGATATTCAAAGAGAGAGAGAAAGAGAGAGAGAGAAGTGTGTGGGATGAGGTAGAGATGTGTGATGGTGATGAAGGGATATCAGCAAAAAAAGCTTCTCCTTGTCTAGTGTAAAATTTCAAAATTGCCCTTTATCTCATATTTGACATAAATGGCGTGGATGTTTCTAGTCCACACAATTGGGTTTCTTGGGTTTAGTCAACTGGAGTGGGTTTTCTCCTTATAATTAGCCTATATATATATATATATATATATATATATATATATATATATATATATTCAACATTTCTAACCAACTTTACCCTCTAGTTCATTCTACCGGAAACCAAACGGATGGGATATTACTTCGTAATAAGATGACCCATTCCCGGGTTCCTTATTTTCAACACTCACGCTCCCATTACCGGTTTGCGTGTTTAATAAATAACTACCCGTCACCCGGGCTTAAAGTCTACAGATAAGGTACTCCCGTTACCCGGTTTGTACCTACCCTTACCAACCCGTTTGGTTTGCCCTTATGAAGTCCATCATTCAAACAAACTAAACCACTCAAATCTCATACTCTAATATACCAACTATTAACAATAACAAACGACTAAATATCAATATTAACGAAGCTTTTAGCCACGTACCTTAAAGCTTTCCCTTCAAGCGAGTGTCCGCACCGGCTTGACTTCCCGACGCCTCACTTGTGTTGCCTAGAATATACAAGCCAATTATCATTAGAACCTTTCGGCTCATAACTAAAGCTTGCTAACTTTGCCAAACACCACAATTAGTGTCTACCAACATCTTTTAGGCGTTTTGTCAAGCACCTTATGTGCATACTTTTTAATTAGCCATTTTTGTTCAATTAAACCTTGGTAATTCCAAGAATTTCAATCTTATTCAAACTTAATTACTCATCACAGCCCATATTATCATGCTAGTTCAACAAACCTAGGTTATTACTCACATAATTCATACAATACCTTGGGGCTTTTCATTTCAGATAAAAACCCACTTCATTATATGGCACATAACTATTCAAACACAAAATTTATCAATCTATTCACATGATTTTAGTTAGGGTTTATGATCCTACACTTTAATCACACTTCCTGGATTCATAATATCACCCAATTATTCAAGAATTTCTACTAATCAAATTTCACCCAAAAATCAAACATCACCAAAACTAAAATTGTAACTTACCTAGTTAGACAAGTGTGATTGATCAAGATTCTTGATACATGCACTAATAAACACCTCAATTCGCCCTTCAATTGATCAATTTTGATGAAAGTAGGGTTTGGGGTGTTTTCCTTGTCTCTGGTCGCCCCCCACACGCACACACTGATGTGTGTGGATTTTTGATTGTTTTAATTTTGTTAAAATCAAGTTTACCCATCTTTACACAATCAGCCCCTCAAGTTTTTCTTGTTTGACTAATGTAAATTAAACTAACACCTTTCATTTATATTTTGAGATATGGTGTTTTTAACTTATTAATTATTTTTTTGAGGTGTTACAATGTAATCTCAAGAAATGCTTAGCAGATGAGTCATTAGTAGTACCTCTTAAGGACATAGAGGTAAATGAAAAGCTTAAATTTGTAGAGAAACCACTGCAGATTGAAGACAGAAAGATCAAGAATCTCAAACACAAAAGATTAGTTCTAGTCAAAGTAAAATGGGATTCCAAGAGAAGACCATAATACACTTGGGAGCTTGAATCCGAGATGCAGAGGAAATATCCACACCTGTTCCAGTAGACCTCGAGGACGAGTTCCAAAACACGGTGGGGAGGATATAACAACTCTCCCGAAACCCTTATAACATCCCTATATGTCCTAAAATACACCCCTTATACAAAGAGCGGCCCCAAAATACCTTTATTTTAACAAAAATCAAATAAAACAAGGAATAGGGGGAGCTCGCGGGGCGCGACTTCCTTGACTAACTCAGTCGCGGGCCGCGACAGCTTGGCCACCAGGCTTAACCCGGTGCCGTCACGTGTCCGTATTGTGTCAAGTCTAGTGGTCGAATCAGCAAAGCTAGGGCCTAGCCTAGCAGGCCTCGCGGGCCGCGAAGACCTTCACTAAAACTCTCGCGTGGCGCGAGAAACTGGTCGATCAGACCTATAAATAGGGGCCTCAGGCTTCAGTTGGAATTCGCTCATTCTCGATCTCTCTCTCTCTCTCTCTCAATTTCTCTAATAGTAATTATAATTTCCGGGCATAAAACCCACTAAATAGCGAACCTCTGCCTCGATGTAAGTATTATAACCCCCGGTTACGTATTAGTTACGCTGCCAGATTTATCTAGTGCTCCGTAACGCATGCCGAGACGCTACCTGACTTAGGAACCGTTCGCATAATAAAATAAAAATAAACAAATCCTTTATTATTATGATTACAATACAGAAATAAGAAAAACAAAATACTGGTACAATTACAACTGAAATAAATCAAATACAAGAATTGGTGTAGAAGAAGAAGAAAAACGAAGACTGAGGCACGTGTTCAACACGCTTCCCTTAAAACAAATTCTGAGTCTCCCAGGAGTACTCGTTTTGTTTCCCAGGGTACAACAGCCGGAGCAGTAGTACTGCCGGAGTTCGCCTACAACCCGAAGGTTACCTTGAAACTGCAAGAAAAGAACAGAAGAATGTAGAGAGAAAGTTGAAGTAGCTGTTATGTAGCTGGTGTCCTACGGCAGTTGGGTATGGAGCTGTATTTATACAGCTCCTAAGTCGAAACAGTCATAAACAAATTAAAGAGAGGTTTAAATTGCATTAAACGTCTTCAATGCAATTTAATACGTCATTTAATTCTCAGTCAAAGCTTGTTAACTTGTCAGTTACGAAGCTGGACTGAAACTGCACTATCATTCAATGCTGGAAGCTTCTGCGCGCGCGTGCGCGCGCAAGTCACCCTGGTGCGCGCGCGCCCAGGTCTGCACGCCCATGCGCGGTGCGTCCTCTTGGCTCACTGCCATGCGTACGTGCGCCTCACTGACTCAGGTCCATGCGCGCGTGTGCCACGTCACCTGTGAGCCTCTACGAGCACGCCACACAGTCGCGCTGTTTTGGCTCACTTTGGTGCGCCGCGCGCTTCGAACCTGCACTCCACTTGGTTCCTGCAGCCTATGAGATCCACCACGCGCACGTGGTCAAAAATACAAAGGCGGCTCTCAAGCGGCGATGCGAAGTGCAAAGTGCGTCATCAAAGCGCCACATTGCGCCTCATCGCCCACGCCACGCGCGCGAGCGTGTGCGTGTGCGAGTACGAGTTAGGGTGCTCCGCACCCTTCGCGAGTACACTAGTGAGTGCAACCATGAAACAATAAGGATGGAGAGTTCCACCTTAAATACCCATTTAAGTTCCATCTCTCCTCCGATGTGGGACAAGGTGCTACTTTCCCTTTTGTTTCAGCATTGAATGTTCCAAACACCCAACTTTGAGCATCGATATCTCATTCATCTTAGCTTCGTTTTGGACGCGGTTTAGTTCGTTGCGAAGCTCTTCCAACGTAGAACACAAACCCACAAATAAATATATAAAACCCGCTCATTTTATTATATTTATTTCTAGTCCAAAATAGGAAAAAATCATTTTCCGGTATTTGTGAAAAATGTTATTTTCACCTATTTTTCCAACAATCCCCCACATGAAAAATGCTATTTTCATCAAATTTCCAACAATCCCCCACATGTATGGAAATGGATCTTTTCCTTACAATTTTCAACGATAAACTTCGACAGTTGAGTATTGCAAGATAGGTAGGTTTTATCCTTTGAACCTTCTTTTGTGAAGCATACTTAGCTTACTAGCGGTTTGTAGACGCGATGTCCTTGAACATACCCCCATTTTTGTAAACGACAATACACTTCACACAATACTCTCCCTGGTTTGGCCAACTCCTCATTGTCGTGTCCTATTATGGTCCTGGAACACTAGCCTGGTTCTGCGAGAGCTCTAGGATTTGCGCACCCCACAAATCCATTCGAAGCGACCCTACTTCTCTCTAACATATGTGATTCCTCTGAATCATTAAAAGCATCATGGTTTTTTGATTTCCCAAAATCGTTAACCTTAATATGCTTAGCCTCCCTTCAATGTCACTGATTGGAATGGACTAGGAAGTATAAATAACTCCCTTTTTATTTAGTTTGGGGTACTCCCCCATAGTGACTCCGTTTGGTAATATGATTAAGTTGTCCTATTGAACTTAGATCTTGGGATCTCCAGTCAACTAAGTTAGGTTTCCCTCATATTCCCATTTACCACGGGCTTTAGTCCCATTCCTCTTGACGACGTTTCTACTAACTCTCTGCTTAAGCCTTTTGTAAACGGGTCCGCAATGTTATCCGTTGATCTCACATAATAAATTGTGATAACCCCCGTTGAGAGTAGTTGTCGTATCGTGTTATGTCTACATCGCATATGCCTTGATCTGCCGTTGTACATCAAGCTTTGAGCTCTACCAATCGCTGATTGGCTATCACAATGTACACATATGGCTGGCAAAGGCTTTGGCCATCTTGGAATATCTTCCACGAATTGACGTAGCCATTCCGCCTCCTCGCCTGACTTATCCAAGGCGATAAATTCGGATTCCATTGTGGATCTTGCTATGACCGTTTGCTTAGAAGACTTCCAAGCAATAGCAGCTCCTCCAAGTGTAAACACGTAACCACTTGTTGATTTGGAATCTTTATTATCCGATATCCAGTTTGCATCAGTGTATCCTTCGATCACTGCTGGTTGTCGGGTATAATGCAGTCCATAATCTCTTGTGTATCTTATGTATCTAAGCACCCTCGTGATAGCCTTCCAATGATCCGCGCACGGATTACTGGTGTATCTACTTAGCCTACTCACCGCGTAAGCCAAGTCGGGTCTAGTACATGTCATTAGATACATTAGACTGCCAATAATTCTTGAATACTCTAACTGAGCAACTCCATCTCCCTTATTCTTCTTAAGATGTTGGGAGGTATCAACTGGAGTTCGAGCTAAACTCGTATCTCCCGAGTTGAATTTTTCAAGAATTTTATCCACATAGTGAGATTGACTTAACACAAGACCATCTTGGGTTCTTATGATCTTTACTCCAAGAATCACATCAGGTAAACCCATGTCTTTCATGTCAAATCTCGCTTTCAACATGCTTTTAGTAGCTTTGATAATTTTATCATTACTCCCAATGATAAGCATATCGTCTACATAAAGGCATAAAATCACATAACCTTCATTTGTGTCTTTGAAATAAACACATTTGTCGCACTCATTTGTTTTGAAACCATTGTCAATCATGACATGATCAAACTTTTGATGCCATTGTTTTGGTGCTTGCTTCAAGCCATACAAAGACTTGACGAGTTTACATACTTTACCCTCTTGACCTGGGGCAGAGAAACCTTCAGGTTGTTCCATGTAAATCTCTTCTTCTAAATCGCCATTTAGAAATGCGGTTTTAACATCCATTTGGTGAACTTCCAAATTTCTTAAAGCCGTTATAGCAAGAACCAATCTAATCGAGGTTATGCGCGTCACAGGCGAGTAGGTATCAAAGTAATCTAGACCTTCCTTTTGTCTAAATCCTTTAATCACCAACCTAGCCTTGTATTTATCAATACTTCCATCAGTTTTCATCTTCCTTTTGAATATCCAACTATATCCAAGTGGTTTGCAACCAGATGGAAGATCTACTAACTCCCAAGTATGATTTTGCAATATAGAATCAATTTCATTTCTTATTGCTTCTTTCCATTGAGGTCCTTCTGAAGAAGAAACAACTTCGCGATATGTATTGGGCTCGCCCTCAACCATATAGCTAACGAAGTCTGGACCGAAGGATTTTTCAACCCTTGGCCTTTTACTTCGCCTACGATCACTTTCTTCAACCTCAGGTCGTTCATGTGCCTTATCATGAACTATCTCATCAACTGGCGTAGATGAGCTTTCACCTACTTCAAAATTAGGTGCTGATAATGTTGCATGTGTTTGTCTTCTCAAAGGAAACACATTTTCAAAGTAAGACACAATGTTAGGATTCACCTCCATGATAGTGTTTACGTGTACATCAGGATTCTTGGACTCATGTACAAGAAAGCGATGTGCACTACTTTGATGCGCATACCCAATAAATATGCAATCAACAGTTTTGGGTCCTATCCTAAGAGCCTTAGGAGGTGGTACAATCACCTTTGCTAGGCACCCCCACACTTTCAAGTATTTTTTATGAAGGCCTTTTCTTTTTCCATAACTCATATGGAGTCTCGTCTCTCTTTTTCAATGGTATCTTGTTCAAAAGATAATTGGCCGAGAGAATGGCTTCCCCCCACATTTCCTGGCTCACCCCAGAGCTTATCAACATGGCGTTCATCATTTCTTTCAATGTGCGGTTCTTTCGTTCCGCCATGCCATTTGATTGTGGAGAATAAGGAGGTGTACACTCATGTACAATGCCACTTTTTGCGCATAAATCGGCAAAAGGTGCAACATATTCGCCTCCTCGGTCGCTTCGCAAAGCTTTTATCTTCTTTTGAAGTTGATTCTCAACTTCATTTTTATACAAGATAAATTTACTTATTGCTTCATCTTTACTTTTTAGTAAATACACATAGCAATATTTAGTGCTATCATCAATAAACGTGATGAAGTACTTATTTCCACCTCTTGTGGGTACCGCTTTTAAATCACATATATCAGTGTGAATTAAATCAAGGGGTTCGGTTATTCGTTCAACCGATTTCGATGATGTTCTTGTAAGTTTGGATTCAACGCATGTTTCACATTTATAATGTGAATCAATATGGAATGTTGGTATACAATTTAAATTGATTAAACGGCGTATTGAATTAAAATTTACGTGACCTAATCTACCATGCCATTTATTTGACTCAGAAAACTCAAGCATATAAGTAGAAGTAGTAGCAATTTTATTCATGTTTTTCTTGACTGCCATTACATTCAATTTAAACATACCATTTTGGACGTAGCCCTTGCCTACATACATTCCTCGTTTAGTTAGTACAAATTGATCGCTCTCAAAAACTAAACGAAACCCAAACTTATTAAGCAACCATCCCGAGACTAGGCTCTTGCGCAAGTCTGGGACATATAACACGTTGCTTAAAGTGAGCTCCTTCCCTGAAGTCCACTTCAAAATCACTGTTCCTTCACCCTTGATGTCCGCGGTGGCTGCATTTCCCATGTACAGCTTTTCATCTCCCGCAAGCTCCTTGAAGGTGGTAAAGAGGCTCCTGTCTGGGCACACATGACGAGTCGCGCCCGTATCAATCCACCATCCTTTTGGAGTGTTGGTCACAACATTGACCTCATCCAACATTGCGGTTTTGTCGGAAATCATTGCCACTAAAGGCATTCCGTCTTCATCAACCATGTGCGCACGCTCACGCATTGGTTTCTTGCATTGGTTAGCCCGATGCCCCGGCTCGTCACAGTTGTAACAAGTCCCTTGGAACGTTTGAGGTTTCTTTTTCACAACCCCTTTCTTCGGTCCAAGTTTGCTAGCCTTTTCTTTCTCCTTGTCCTTTTTCCCCTTACCCTTCGCGCCCTTAGAGGATTGCCCATGCTCAACCACGTTTGCGCTAGCAGAAGTTTGCGCATGGCTGCCTTTTAGGGCAATTCTATTGCCCTCTTCAATCCGAAGACGAACAATAAGGCCCTCTAAAGTCATCTCCTTTCGTTTGTGTTTAAGATAATTCTTAAAATCCACCCAACCAGGAGATAACTTTTCAATCAACGCTGCCACTTGGAATGTCTCGCTAAGTGCCATGCCTTCCGCAAAGATGTCATGTAGTATAATTTGGAATTCTTGGACTTGATTCATAACACTTTTAGAATCAACCATTTTGAAATCCAAAAAACGGGCTACCACAAATTTCTTTGTGCCAGCATCCTCCGTTTTGTACTTCTTGTCCAAGGCATCCCAAAGGTCTTTGGAAGTCTTGACGTTGTAGTACACATTATACAACGCATCCGACAGGCCGTTTAACACATAGCCACGACATATGAAATCCGAATGCTTCCACGCATCTACCGTGCACTGTCTTTGTGCGTCGGTCTCCCCTTGCACAGGTTGGAGAGCGGTTTCAGTTAAGAACCTCGCAAGGTTCATGGTGGTCAGGTAGAAGAACATCTTCTGCTGCCACCTTTTGAAGTGTAAACCCGAGAACTTCTCGGGTCGTTCAGCGTGATTGGCCACTGTGGACGCTCCCACAGTGGTGGCATTCAAGGGGGTTCCCGTCACAACATTTGTAGTGTTGTTAACGTTGACATTTTCGTTCGACATGCTGAAAATTAAAAATTTAAAGTTTAGTCCAAAAAAGGTCTGATTTACGCAAAAACCAGAATGAAACTTACTGATTTTAATTTTACCACAAATTTACTGTTTAGGCTTCTAAGTCCAACTTTGAAGACCAAAAACAGAAAATTCTTAATATTTAAAACTTACTGACTGGCTTCTAAGTCCAACTTTGAAGACCAAGGCAGAAAGTTTATTAGCAATTTAGGACAATCTGAATGTAACCAAAATAGTTTTCAACCAAAGTCGCTCCTTTGAAGATGAAAACCAAAAAATCTGTTTTTAAAACTCAAACTGAGTGAAAACAAAACTAGTTTGAATCACAAACAGAATGGTTTTGATTACACGAACGGTTTTAAAAATTTGTTTTAAGATTGTAGGAACCGTTCGCGTAATAAAATAAAAATAAACAAATCCTTTATTATTATGATTACAATACATAAATAAGAAAAACAAAATACTGGTACAATTACAACTGAAATAAATCAAATACAAGAATTGGTGTAGAAGAAGAAGAAAAACGAAGACTGAGGCACGTGTTCAACACGCTTCCCTTAAAACAAATTCTGAGTCTCCCAGGAGTACTCGTTTTGTTTCCCATGGTACAACAGCCGAAGCAGTAGTACTGCCGGAGTTCGCCTACAACCCGAAAGTTACCTTGAAACTGCAAGAAAAGAACAGAAGAATGTAGAGAGAAAGTTGAAGTAGCTGTTGTGTAGCTGGTGTCCTACTGCAGTTGGGTATGGAGCTGTATTTATACAGCTCCTAAGTCGAAACAGTAAAAAACAAATTAAAGAGAGGTTTAAATTGCATTAAACGTCTTCAATGCAATTTAATACATCATTTAATTCTCAGTCAAAGCCTGTTAACTCGTCAGTTACGAAGCTGGACTGAAACTGCACTATCATTCAATGCTGTAAGCTTCTGCGCGCGCGTGCGCGCGCAAGTCACCCTGGTGCGCGCGTGCCCAGGTCTGCACGCCCATGCGCGGTGCGTCCTCTTAGCTCACTGCCATGCGCGCGCGCGCCTCACTGACTCAGGTCCATGCGCGCGTGTGCCACGTCACCTGTGAGCCTCTATGTGCACGCCACACAGTCGCGCCGTTTTGGCTCACTTTGGTGCGCCGCGCACGACACCACAGGACCCATGCACCATGCGCAACCGCGCGCCTTCGTGCCATGTATACCCGCGCGCGGACTGCCACGTCACGCGCTTCGAACCTGCACTCCACTTGGTCCCTGCAGCCTATGAGATCCACCACGCGCACGTGGTAAAAAATACAAAGGCGGCTCTCAAGCGGCGATGCGAAGTGCAAAGTGCGCCATCAAAGCGTCACATTGCGCCTCATCGCCCACGATACGCGCGCGAGCGTGTGCGATTGCGAGTTAGGGTGCTCCGCACCCTTCGCGAGTACACTAGTGAGTGCTTCCATGAAACAATAAGGATGGAGAGTTCCACCTTAAATACCCATTTAAGTTCCATCTCTCCTCCGATGTGGGACAAGGTGCTACTTTCCCTTTTGTTTCAGCATTGAATGTTCCAAACACCCAACTTTGAGCATCGATATCTCATTCATCTTAGCTCCGCTTTGGACGCGGTTTAGTTCGTTGCGAAGCTCTTCCAACGTAGAACACAAACCCACAAATAAATATATAAAACCCGCTCATTTTATTATATTTATTTCTAGTCCAAAATAGGAAAAAATCATTTTCCTATATTTGTGAAAAATGCTATTTTCACCTATTTTTCCAACATTCTCTTAGACAAACGGGTTTGTCTAAACGAACCATTTCGTGAATCCAAAATCCTTAATACTAATGTTTTACGATTGTGTAAACAAATCTCATGAAATTCTGTTAAAAATTTACTTTTTGTTATAATAAAATACTAATAATGATACTCTCGTCATTTGTAGGAAATAAACTAGTAGCATACCAATTACAAAATCAAATGAAAATAAATATAAAATACAGTTTTATATAGCACATTTGGTTCAAGTCTTGTCTTTTGTGGGTAATTCAAAAAATATTCTTGTAGTATCCTTGACTCGAGTCTTCAACTATGCTCTTAGATTGCAACAATGAGCACACAAAAAGATTAACGATTTTGTTTGAGGCACGTATTTAAGATGCTCCCTTTAAAACAAACTTTGCGCCTTCTCTTAAATGAACGCATTTGTCTCCAAAGGTATAATAACTAGAACAATGTGTACGGCTGGAAATGGTTCTCACATTTGAGATTATAACGTGTTAATGTGTTTTGGCTTTGTGAAAAAAGAAAAAGGTGAAGTTGGTGATGGTGATGGTAGAAAAATTAGAGACTACTCCTCTATAAATTTTATCGTTTTAATTGCTATTTCCTAACATGTTTTTCTCTATTATTCTTTTTTGCATCTCTTTTCTCTCATATTGAGACATGAATCATACCTTTCTTATATTTAAGCGAAAACTTTATTTTTAGTTTCCTTTAAATAAATAAAATTTTATTAATTTTATGAGTCAAATAAAATATTTAACTTATTTATTTAAATAAAATTATCAGATATACTTAAAACCTCCATAATGATTCATGGATAGATCTTTAAGAGTCGAAGATAAAACAACCATTTTGTGATAAAAAAAATTTTATAAGAATTATCAAAGTTTAGCAATATTCATTTCAACCACTTAATTTCGAGCACGATATCTTAATCATCTTAACTCCAATTTAGGTGCGGATTGATTGTTTGTGAAGCTCTCACATGGTAGAACACATTTTTTTTAAAGGAAAAGTTCATTAAGAACATACAGGCCTGACCAAAAAAACGCAGGACCGCACCAAAAACACTACATCATATACAGAGGATAGATACACCAATCTCTCCAAAAAATATCCCTATACTTGGATCTATATTTTAACCAAAAGAATCCTAGAGATTTTAATTCCCCAAAAATATCTTTACTGTCTCCTCTTCCATTTGCGAAGATCTTTTCGTTTCTAGCTTTCCAAATACACCAAACCGCCACCATAAAAATCCCACGAACTATCTCTTTGGTCTTCTTGTCCGCACCGACACTTTTATGATAGTCAATGATATCCTTGAAGGAGAAAACAAAAAAACGGAGGAAGCTTAGCCCAAGAACAAACCCGATTCCACACTCTAGTCGAAACGATACAAGAAGTGAAGATATGATCCACGTCTTCATTTGCGTCCCCGCATAGAGCACAAACAAACGAATCGATATTAATGTTTCTTCTGCCCAAATTTTGTCTAGTCGGAATACGATCCATAGCTGCCCTCCAAACAAAGATGTTGCACTTAGCCGGGACCCAACCGCAACTCTTAGCCGACAACACGTCTTCCTCAATGACGTTACCCATCACCAACTTTTTAAACGATTTAGGGGAGAAGTGACCTGAAACATTCGGCATCCATTTCCAAACATCCTTTACCAAAGACGTAAAAAGCCCACCCAACTCTTTCAAACAATCTTCCAACTCAGAGACTTCATCCGATGATGCAGGGGGTCTGATCCACACCCAATTTTTTACGTCGGCACCTCCCTCCGCCGGAATCCGATCACGAACCAAACACGATTTATATTTTTCAAGAGCGACCAGCCCAGGCCATCTGAACATAAGAGGCGAGTCTTCAAACCAATGATCAATCCAAAACCGAATACTACACCCATCACCCACAATCCCATTAATATGGCAGTGAACCCACTTCCCGCCCACCAAGACTTTAGATTCCATAGACATAATATTTTTCCAAACACCCGTCAAAGCAGGATTGGAAGGCAGACTAGACCATTTTCTTCTTTTACCATGACACGCAAGAACGACCCTTCTCCAAAGACTCTCTTCTTCCACCCTATATATCCACACCCACTTAGCCATAAGAGCTTCATTCACCAATTTCAGATTACTGATACCCAACCCCCCAAATTTTATAGGACGAGTGACAACGTCCCACGCCACCCAATGCATCTTTCTAACCTCCACCGACCCTCCCCATAAAAAAATCCTCATCAAGGATTCCAACTTCTCTACCACTTTAATCGGCACTTTAAAGATAAAGAAGTAATAGATGGGTAAACTTTCTAAGACTGCATTGATTAACACCACACGCCCCCCCCCCCCTATAGAAAGGGAATTAGCTTTCCACGAAGCTAGCCTATTTTTGAATATCCTCACCACCGGGTCCCAATTTTTAACACGATTCATATTGGCTCCAAAAGGAATGCCCAAGTAATTAAACGGGGAATCTCCTTTTTTACAACTCAGAACCGAAGCCAACCTAGACACCTCTGCCTCTTCCACTCCAACCCCAAACAAATTAGATTTATGGAAATTAATTTTCAAGCCCGAGCAAGCATAAAAGACCCGAAGAATCCTAGCAATCATTCTAATGTTTTCCTCCAACCATTCCCCCACAATCAAAGCTTCGTCCGCATAAAGAAGTTGCGAGATCACAGGGGGCCCTCGTTAAGCAACTTAACCCCCTTTAGTCTCCCCATATCACAAGCTCTAGAAATAATGCAAGAGAAAGCTTCCATAATAATAAGAAAAAGAAAAGGCGATAGCGGATCACCTAGGCGTAAACCTTTTTGGCATTGGAATTCAAACGTAGGAGAGCCATTGACTAGGACCGGCGATCTAGCCGAAACGAGCACCCCTTTCACCCACTTGCACCAAAGAGGGGGAAAACCCATCTGATCCAACATGGTAGAACACATGGCTCGAAATAATTATTTGTATAACTATCCTAACACGTTGGTTTAGTGGTTAGTCATTTGGTTTCTCTTCTTGAGGTCCCAAATTCAATTCGCACTAGCATCACTTAAAAGGACATTGGTGGTGGCAATGAAGTTTAGAACTAAGCCTCTCTTGAGATTGACAGTTTGAAACCTAGCTGAACTGGGTTTTACTAGCAGTGGGCCTTTGGGTGGGCGGGTTTTCCCCGGAACTGGTGGCTCGGGTATGCATCCAACGCTGACCGTTATGGAGGAGGGGATGCATTTGCTCGATTGAAGGCATTCCAAGATGTTTATCCGATGATTTAGTTGTCTCTTCAATTTTTATTTTTTTTTGTATAACTAATATATAAACACAATTATTTAAATCCAAAGTTAGTTATTATCATTTTCACTTACATTTTTATCAACATTAAGTGTTTCCAAGTTATTTTTGATGTTTTTGACTAAATTAAATATATTAGTTGTACTAGGGTTCAAATATTCAACCCACCAACTAGAGGCGTAGCATAGCAGGGGCGGGAGGGGGCGGCCGACCCTCCGAAGTTTTCGCTTAGTAGTGGAGAGTATGTAGTTTTCGTATAGAAATTTTTGGGTATATACGTTTTTGACCCCCCCGGTTATATAGAAATTTTTGGGTACATGCGTTTTCGACCCCCAAGTCAGAAATCTTAAGCTTCGCCACTGACCAACCCGAATTCTTTTATCCCACCAACACGACATACATGTTAACATCCTTAATATATTTATTTATGTTTTACCACATATTAGTGGTCAAATATCTTATTTTGTGACTTGACTTTCCATTTAGCTGAAACTTTACATGTGTTTTTGAAAAGAAAACAAGAGCTAGTGTTTTTAACTTCACGTGAATTTGTGTTTGGCAATATGCAAAAAAAGAACGGACCATATTTGTATTGTGTAAAGTGACTTCTTGAAAGGGTATAATATTTCATCGGTTAAATCAAATGATTTTGTGATTTTGAACATCATAAGTGTACTTGTTATCATTTTGATATTCTTTATCCCGCATGTCGATATTGACAAACCCAAAGCATATAGAATTAAAAAAAAGATACACTATTAGGTCTTAGTTTAAAGAAACTAGTTGATTTTTCGACCCCGCGTTGCGGCGGGGATCCAATGTCTGTAAAACGCGTGCCGACAACGGCAAGCGGATACCAAATATCAAGACATAGATAAAAATGATGTAGTAACGATAGTTACTCCGTCCTAAAAACGATTTTAAAAAATCTAATATATAATAGTAGGACCCACACGTTCTACACGTTGGAAATTCGGTTTTTTGCAGTTCAGTTATTACATTAATAACACGTTAAAACATGGATGAGCTCGATACCGGTAATGGCACCGAAAGTACCGATCCTGAAAATAATCGAAATTAGTTACCGGCACCGAAAATGCTCGGTACTATACGGTATGGTATTTGAAGGTAAAAATAAGTAAATACGGGTATGGTGCTAGACCGGTGTCGAACTGAAAGTAACGATTCTGAAAACGCCAAAAGGTAAGTACCAAATTGGTACCGAAAATGATTTGGTATAGTAAATTTGGTTCCGCTGCGGTACTGGTTTGATTACAAGATTTGATACCTTTTGCTCATCAATAATTTAAATATCCAAGTGAAATTTACATGTTACAATTTATTCATTACAGAAAAATACAAAAAAGAAAACAAGAGAAGTTGTGTATATAAAAACCTCATTCAAACGAAATACAGTTTACTTACCACGTGTATGAAAATCAATCTAAACGGTGCAATTACTTGCGTTGCTACGTGGCATGAGCTCAAAGGCGATGTTAGGGATGAGCTCGGTACCGAAAACCCCCAAAAGTGGGTACCGGTACCGAATATACATGGTACGACAACGGTACGATACCAGTATTTCAGAGTAAAAACCGGTTCCGAAAATGTCAAAAGTCGGTACCAAATCGGAACCGAAAATGTCAAAAGTCGGTACGAAATCGGTACCGAAAATGTATCCGGTTTGGTAAATTTGATACCAGTACCCGGTACCATTTGTTTATCCCCATATATGTTACTGTTCATTTACTTGTGTTATTAATATATAGGTAAATATATAGGTAAATATATAGGTAAATGTAAATTTAATAATAATTTAAAGCCGAATGTTTAAAATACTTAATAAATAAAATCCTATGTGGAAGTCTATATCAAATCTACATCCAACATTAACATTTAGCTTTGATAAATATAAGTTTAGGTCTTTAAGATGAATATAAATAGATGAAAACTCATTTGTATCAAATCAAGGTTGATAGCTTTATCTTTCGTTGAATATTCAACAGTTTATTCAATCGGATATGCTCAATCTAATCATTCAAGTTATAACTTCAATCAAGCTCAAAAAAACTTTCAAACTACAAGCTACTATCAACATATATTTCAACAAGATATATATTTACGTAAGAAGAAAAATTCAAATGATGTTGTTCCAGCGATTCTTAGATATTTTGTTTGTTGGTATTTCAGTTACAAAGAAGTCTTTGTTACTTGAGATCTTTTATAATAAAATTGATGAATTATGAAATATTACATAGGTGTAATATCAAGTTCTTAGAGATTTGTTTGTTGATATTTCGGTTACAAAGAAATCTCTGTTTTTGGACTTCTTTTATAACCTTCGAATGCTAACTCTCTATCTATTTGTTATTAATTCATTAAACCTGAGACATTCTTTTAATAATATATTATGGAACGGAATAAACTAGACTTGCTCAGGCCTGAAATATTAAAACTACATTCATGTACACGCGAATTTATTGCTTTTAAACTATATAGACCCAAAATAAACACCTTATGACGCACACATATGTATCAGAGTAATAATACCAAGATACATGAAGTAAGCATGTTCATAAATTGCTAAAAGTGACCTTACCAATTGTACTAAAGCAAGATGGTATGAGCTTTATACATCACAAGCCATAGTTTCATGTTTGAAAAAACGGGGTTGACAGTTTGGTCGACATTTTATGTCAGCGATCAGATTAGTCATGTTAACTTGCTTTTAATATATATATATAGATATAGATAGATATAGAGAAAGACTTGGAAGAAAACCGTCTATTTTGAGAAAACCTTGAAACCCATCACAAGGCCTACAATTGGCCACGTCATTGATTGGAGATGACAAAACGGAGGGTATTTTGGTCTTTTTACATTGCTCTTTCTCTATCTTCCTGACATGTTATACCAACTCCTCTTTCTTCTTTATACCAATACCCAATGTCAGTACACATTTCTCTCTCACACACACTTATTCACATTCATATCCAGATCTGTACACCTCTCTCTCTTCCTTAATCTGATTAATTTCTTTCTCTCTCTCTCTCTCTCTCTCTTCCTTAATCTGATTAGTTTCTCTCTCTCTCTCTCTCTCTTCATCAAATCTCTCTCTCATCGTTATCTTTTTTTCCCACCACACCACCATCACCACCGCACCACCACCATCATCACCACCGTAACACCATCAGCATTGTACCTCCGGCACCACCGTAAACACCTCCAACCCTGTTGCACAACCCCCACCACCGACCTTTACCACCGTCGGCCGACCCCCGCTGCACAACCCCCACCACTGCCACCACTGCCACCACTGCCCCTCCACCACCGCCATCCCCCAACCCCAACCCATATATTCAGATGTGGAACTGAATATATTCAACCCAAATGGCTATACTTTATTCCTTGAAGAACCATGTGGGTCCGTAGCATCCTCAAAATGGCACCAGATCTGAATGTTGCCATTATCAACTACTGCTCAAAGGTCACCGATGTCGACGAGCTCTTGAGATCGTATCAATCTGAACCCGAATGTTCTCCATCCAAAGATTATATTTGGGGGAATGATCTCCATCCGAATGTTGAACTCATATCAACTACAAAGGTTTAATTGTTTGGTTTTTGATTTAAAATTTGTTTGGATTAATTTTGGGGTTTTTTTTTATGTGCGGAGGTAATATTGTTAGATGATTGAAATTTTGAGCTTGGGGACTGTGTGGATGTTTGAGTCATGGATAAATGCTTTTGGATGCGTTGGAAAAGTTTATTATGTTAAGATTTTGATATGTAAATTGTAAATTGCTCATTTATTTATTATTTATGATCTGTAAATGGTTGGGCTGGTGGTGGCAGCTGTAGTGGTGGAGGAGAGAGAGAGAAATGATCTTTAGAGAGAAAAATGGTAGGTGGGGTTGGTGAGTTTTATTTATGTTTATTTATTTTAGTATTTAGGTTAAATGATCAAAATACCCTCATATGGGGTCTATTTGTTCAGATTTAACAATGAAAATTAACTAAGTTAGGGTTAAAGGGCATAACTTGTAAGGTTTGCAAACAACTGGGGATAGTCATTTTCCATCGAAGGAACAAATACGGCCTTATAGAAACAAAAGTGCTATTTTTTTACATTTGTTATATTCGAAGCCCACACGTGTTATATACATGGTTGTAAAACAAGGTTTCCAAGGCCGAGTAATCCCCGAGTAGTCGCTACAAGGTAGGCTGCTGAGCCGACTTTCTTCGACTCCGCTTAATTACTCGGAGTCGGTCAAACGTGGTCAACCTCGGCTAGAATTGGATCTAGTAGGTCAACTCGGGCCTAGTTTGACTTAAATAATAATAAAACATAATTTCTATGCCTATCATATTAAAGAATGAATATCATTTTCACGTATTTTGTTATAAATATTAGTAGATTTTGGTTATTTGACATATATTTAATCTCCAAAAAGTAATTTCTTTATAATTTAACATGTCCGAGTACTCCCCGAGTACTCTCCGCCTAGACCGAGTACTCTCAACTCCCCGGTCTACCGACTAGGGAGCGCCTAGCGACTTTCGCAACCATGGTTATATATCATTCGAACGGAAAGCTTAACACATGTTAGGCCTGCAAAACCTATCAGGTTACATCAGATTGTTATCCTACAGCATGAACCTCTAACATGTGTTATAAAGGAGCACATAAATGTAACTTTTTGGAAGTTTCAAGTACATAAATGGCCGGTTTCATGTTATACCTTACATGCTTGAATAGTTTGAATCGTTCAATTTCATTTTACCCATTTCACCTTTTTTTCTTTTCAGCCGATTATAGAATATGGGTTTTGAAACACGAACACCAAGTATAATAGTTAATAGTTATGCCAGATTAACGACTTAACGGTTATCTTATCTTTTTGTTATTAGGATGGTGATGGATACAAGGGAAACAAGATCCAATTCTCGGGACCGTTGGTTTCATCAAACGTGGATCAGATGCTTAAGGATCATGACCATGTTTATGTTACAGCACAACACAACTAACACGTGTTATAGTTTGAACTTCAGTACATGCATGTGTTACATGTGACATGAAACCCATGTACAACGTAACACGTGTTAGTGCTATGTATTTTTGTTTACTAGTAATATGTAATGTGAGACTCTTCTTGTTTTATCTAGTACACGTTGTTAAAACGGTCTAGATTTAACACATTTTCTGTTGGAGGCGCCCGTATTTGTACCTCTACTGTTACAGTTACTATTGAAGTTTATGCATCCATTCTGGAAGTCTTAACACATGTTATAATAGATGCTTAACACACATTATATCAGGTTTACTCTGTTGTTATTAAGTTACTATTGGAGTTTATTCATCCATTATGGAAGTCTTTACACGTGTTATAATAGATGCTTAACACACGTTATACATTTCAGTCGCTTAACACATGTTACAGTATGTATATACACATCATGGTGTTTTGGAAACCAATAGCTTATACATGACACCATGTTAGGTTAAACCAAGATTATAACAGAGGGTTAACACATTTTATCCTAGGTATACGGTGTTACGATATTAACTTGTATGTTCCATATTAACTTGTTCACTGGTTATGATCAGTATATGCACATCATAGTGTTTTGCAAACCACTTTCATATACATGAATACAAGTCGGGTTACAACAAGATTATAATGGATGCTTAACACATGTTATCATATGTATACAAATGGGGTTACAACATCACGATATTAACTAAACTCACCATTAAACCCATCGCCTCCGTCAACTGTTTTCACCCTTATCACATGTTAAGCAACTACATGTTCCAAAGAGACAGTATATACACATCATGGTGTTTTGTAAACCACTAGCTTATACATGAATACATGTCAGGTTACAAAAAGATTATAACAAAGGCTTAACACATGTTATAAATCCCAAAATGTGCACAACAAATGACCCGTTTCATATTATATATTCCAAAATTACCGGTACATGAGTTACCATGAATGGCTCGTTTCATATTACACGTAACATACTAACTTGTACATTTATTACTTGTACAAGTGTTATGCTCAGTATCCACATTATCGGATATTTTAAACATCAACAAAAATAAATAGATATTACTTTTTTTTTAAATTAACAAAGGTTAACACACGTTATATGTCATTCTAACGGGGGCTTAACACATGTTATACATGAACACATGTCAGGTTACATCATGGTGTTTTGTTACAGCACGAACCACTAACACATGTTATAAATGAACTAGAGTTCTTTCCAAAAAAATGTGACTTCTTCATGGTCCCCGCATTAACGTCGCCTACATCCATCCCGCTTGTCAATTGAATATCTTTATGGGTCTGTTTCTGTAAACCAAGCAACCCATTCGGTGATGTAGACATTATTTCGATGTCTCCAGCAAAGCAACTTCTTCTGTAAACCAAAAAATGGACGAAATTAACTTGTATTAAAAAACCTACTGCCATATATATTATTATTAAATACCATTCAACATTATCCAGTATACACAAATACCTACTGTATGAATTAGGAGGAAAGTTTGATGGCTGGAATTTTAAAACATAATTAATATAAACAACCTATCATCAGTTTATGAAAATCAAAGTTCCTTAAACTAAATTTGCATTAGAGAAAACCTTTTAAATCAATTGAAAGTTTCTTATTTTAAAATTTGCAGGTTCGTTAAGTTTAATTTACATAAAAGAAATCCCTTTTACCACACAAATGTAACATAAAAGAAATCCCTTCGCCTACCACCTTCAAACTTCTTCTCTCTCACACACTTGTATGTGTGTTCTTGGTGTTTATAGATGAACATGATGAAGATTGTTGTTTCTCTCTCTAAAACAACAAATTTCTCTCTCTAAAAACCTTCATCCTGCCGTCATTCTCTCTCTAAAACAACAATCTTCAAATGAAGATCTGACCATCTTCAGAGTTTTTGAAATGATTTTCAGACCACATGATGCTGAAATTATCTTCAAATGAAGATTTTGGTTCAGCGGAATAGCTGGTTGTAGCCATTGCCAAATACACAAGCATGCACCAGATCACCATTGAAGGATCACCATTGAAGACCATGAAGCTTTTCTCTTTCACATGATGAAGAAAGAGGAGAGAGATAATAATGTTTTGAAAGATCTCACTAGAAGAAAGAGGAGAGAGATGATGATACTAGTACTACACAAGTGGGGTTTATCATTTCCAATGCCAAAAAGTCTTTTTGTTCTACCAGAAATGCCCTTCTTTGATTATATTTAAATCTAATATACACACAAAATAGGAGAGCCATAGATCTTCTTGGATGAAAGACAATCAATGGATGAGAATGGGTTTTCAGGGTTTTCTCAAAAAGATGGGGTTTTCCATATAACCCAACCCTATATATATATATATAGAAACGAGATCAGGAGAAAACGCTCAAAAGTGTGAGAACGGTGAGAACGCTTCCTGGCCTAACACGTGTCCCGCTTCATAGAGAAGGACGGAGGGGTTTTTTTTGTTTTTTCATTCTTCTTTTATTTCCCAACGCGGTATAATATTTTATGCCGTCTAAGTTTTTTTTTGGCGTTAATCGTATTTTTTAAACTTTTTGGCGTTGAATTAATTGTTTTTGTGTCACATATATAATTTTTTGGCGTTATAGAGTTTTCTGGTTAATTTTTTTGGTGTTATGGCGTTTTGTATAATAATTCACTACGAGTCTCTAATATTTGCATAAGATTACAATAAGACCAATTTTTTTTTGGCGTTTAGTGAATTTTTTGGCGTTTAATACCATTTACAAGGTGTTTTGCCAGCAGCTGTTCTCCCAGTTTTCATACTTCTAGCTTTTTGGTGTTTGTAGTTTTTGGCGTTTTATATAATAATGTTATTATATTTTTTATAGAGAACTAGTTAACAAATCAACATATAACTTGATATCAAAACAATATAAAATGAAAACTAAAATAATAAAAATTTGTAATCTAATTTCTCTTCCGAATCTTCATTGTCATCAGCCTCTATCTTCTTGAATTTGTTTTGGCGTGTTGAACCTTTTTTGAATTGTTTTGCTAGTTGCCAACTTTCCTACACAAACCCCGTCTTTTTCAGAAGAAGCTGCTTAGTGTCATCCTGTTTTTTGGTGTGATATTCTTGTTTGGCGGCATGTCATTGAAGATCAACTCTTGCTTGATGCTATTTGTAATAATGGAGTCTAAAATAGTGTTTTACACTTTAGTTGAACCCTTTCTTCCATGCCTATAATCATCAAGAAGAAAGCTCACATGATGGCATATCACTGTTATCAGTCTCTTTTTCTTGAATATTTGTCCATCTCATCCAGCAAAATATTATTGAGTTAACCCTCTTAGAAAAATGATACATTTCAGTGAAAGCTTTGACATCTATGGCGTTTTAAAGGTAGTGGTTTCTAGAGGATATGGCGTTTTTGTGTTTTTCTGGGTGTGATTAATTTCATTGTGTAAAGACCCCTCTCTTATAGGAGTTTTTTTGGCGCGTAGTTTAGGCGGGACTTTTTATTGTAATAAATGATAGTTATAAAGTAACTGTCTTTTTAGTTACTGTATTTTGTATTTACTGTGTTGATCAACTTTTATCAGTTTTATAGGTTATAGACGTCCCATCTTCTAAGTTTGGCGTTTTTTTTAAATGGCCTTTATGCAGACCATCATGACAAAATACAATAACGGAGTAAATAAAATAGTAAGGAGGAAAATATTTTTTGTTATTTATGGCGTTTTGTTAGGGTTAACCATTTTTAGTATTATTTTGGCGTTTTGCTAACAAAGATAGTAATATATCATTTAATTATCTTTAAAAAAAAGATTACATAGAAGAAAAAAAAAGGGGGAAAAAATTAAAATCCTTCGTCAGAAGGTACTTTATCTGAATAGTATCCATCACTTGTGTCATCTTCTTCCTCCTCGGAGTCTTCATCTTGATCTTCATCCATGTCATCACATTCACCTTCATCAGCTTCTTGTTCCTGAAGATTTTGAAGCCTCCACCTGAACATGTCTTGCATTAACTCAAATTTTGAGTCTCTTTCGGGGTTGGTACAGGTGGCGTTATGCAATTCTTCCATGAAACCCAGTCCCCGCTTTGTCATGATGTTCTCTAGCCAGTAGACTTGCTGCTCTCCGCTGTCGTATGTAATCGTCACCATGTCTGTTTCATCATCAAAACGCCATGATGTCATGACAGGGTCTGGCTTCACATTTCCTTTGATTGGTCCAAATTTGCTGGTTAATGCTTTCATAAGCATATGCATTTCATGGCATTCGTTGTCTAGAGTGATGCCAATGGATAGGATTTGTCTCTGTATCTCTTCTTCCATCTTCAGAATAGCCCTGATCGTCTTAACATACACCATCCTTCTGTTGTCAAAATGGATGACGTATCGCCTGATTCCCAGAGTGTATCTCCATGAAACGATTGTTGCCATTTTTGGCGTTTTGTTTAGTTTGGCGTTTTTTTGGTTAAAGATGTTTTTTTTTTGCAGAAAATGAATAGATTGAAGTGATTATTTAAGCTTTGTTTTTACGTTTGTTTATAAAATGATGTTTTTGGCGCGTAATTTAGGAGGGAATTTCTTCTAATAAATGTTAATAACTGTAATTCAGTTATTTGTGTTGTTTCATCTTCCTGTAATATTCAACGCGTTTTATTTTTAATTTTTGGCGTTTTAGTTTTAATGGTGTTTTATTTTTTGTATGGCGTTTTATCATATGATGGTGTTTTGAATATGAGGGGTAAAAAGACCCTTTTACCCTTAATGAAGCGCGTCCCACCTAATAATATTGATCTTATTTACGAAAACGCCACCGCGCAATCTAGTCCATTGATTGTTTTGATCGGACGATCCATAATCGTTCTCACCGTTCTCACACTTTTCACTGTTTATTCCAAATCCCGACCCTATATATATATACATATATATATAGGGTCGGGATTTATAGAAAACGGTAGAAAGTGTGAGAACGGTGAGAACGCTTATGGATCGTCCCATCAAAACAATCTATGGACTAGATTGGCGCGGTGGCATTTTCGTAAATAACATCAATTTTATTACGTGGATGCACCTCATTAAGGGTAAAAAGGTCTTTACACTTCTATACCAAAACACCATACTGATTAATAAAATGCCATTACGGACCAAAACACATCCCTATATAAACAAAAACATCCCAGACATAAAAACACACCCCCAGAACCTGAAACGCCATATTTTCTACTATACACCATTCATCTTACAAACGCCAAAATCCCCAAAACATCAAACACAACTACTCAAAAACGCCATATTTTCTACTATATACCATTCATCTTAGAAAACGCCAAAACACTCAAACATTAAAAGATTCCAAAAAATCGACGGTTCTTTCAGATTGTACTATTTCCTCAGTAAAACGCCAAAAATGCCAAATATCGTTTTTTGTATATTCAAATATTGTTCTACGCCAAAGTTTCGGATAATGCATTCTTCCCTGAGGTGCTGTGACTCAAATAACATTTTGCTGCATGAGATGGACAAATCATAAACAAAAAGATGCTGGTGTCAGACTTATGTCATTTTTTGTGTTTTGTTATTGATGAATATTATAATGACATGAAAAAACGAATGACACTGACGAGTTATTTGAAGATACATATTCAAACAAAAAATTCATGTCATTTTGTCTTTCCAAACGGCCCCAAAAACACAAGCATGGCTAAGCCAAACCACCAGCGAACATGATTCAAAAAAAAAAAGAGACTGATGACAGTGAAGATTTGGAAGATGAATTGTTTCTATTTTTATTTTTTTAATTTTCTTTTTCTGTTGTTTGTTATGTATTTTTCAACTTAGAATAAAAAAAATACATTATATTAATAAGACGCCAACTAGTCATAATGCATGTGAAACGCCATAATGTAGTAAAAACGCCAAAAACTCCCAAACTATATGTATGTATCTATGTATGTATGTATGTATGTATATATATATATATATATATATATAGTAGGGTTCAAGTGAAAACTTCTTTTATCACGAAAACTCGAAAACTAACTAAAAAATCTTAAAAAAACATACCATTTTTTTACAATTTTTTAATTAAAAATCGCTATTTTTATATATAAAAAACTTTTTTTTTTCAAAAAGAAAAAAATTGTAGTGCACATATGTAATAATACACATGTGTAGTACACATATAATACACATTTATACTACAAGTTTTTTTTTTTGAAATTTTTTTTATATAAAAAAACTAGCGAAAATTTGTAAAAAAAAATGATACGTTTTTAGTCTTTTTAATTAGTTTTCGGGTTTCCACTTTAACTAGTAGTTTTTAATTGAACCTTCATCTGTATATATATATATATATATATAGGGTATGGTTCATGCGAGAACCAACTTTATTGCGAGAACCGCGAAAACCAATGTGAACACAATAAAATAAACCCACTACACCACCAAAAACCTAACCCCCCCCCCCAAAAAAAAACCTAACCCCCCCCCCCACCCAAGCTAAATGCTAAAAACTAAACCCACAAAAATATAAAATAATCTTAAAAAATCTAAAAAACATACATATTTTTTTATACTATTTTTATTGTAAAATCGCTACTTTTTGTAGCTATTTTTTTAATAACGAAAAGTAGCACGATAAAAAATATTAAAAAAATTGTTGGTTAATTTTTAGTTTTCTTTAGGTATTTTTGGTTGTGTTTACATTGGTTCTTTCAATAAAGGGTGGTTTCTAACGGATCCTTTTCTTATATATATAGGTAAAAAGTAAAATACAAATGCGCTTATCGTACGATACGTACGCAATCATCCCGGCCGTTCGATCAGGTGCGGATCTGGTGCGAATTCAATACATATCGGATGTGAAAAAATGGTTAGCATGGGGTAGTGTGAAAAATGGCATGGGGTGTGTAGATGGACAAAATCGCATGTGGAAGATTGAATATCGCATGTGAAAAAATGGCAGCGTGGGGTAATGTGAAAAATGGCATGGGGTGTGTAGAATCGCATGTGGAAGATTGAATATCGCATGTGAAAAAATAGCAGCATAGGGTAATGTCAAAAATGGCATGGGGTGTGTAGAATCGCATGTGGAAGATTGAATATCGCATGTGAAAAAAATGGCGAGCATGGGGTAATGTGAAAAATGGCATGGGGTGTGTAGAATCGCATGTGGAAGATTGAATATCGCATGTGAAAAAATGGTTAGCATGGGGTAATGTGAAAAATGGCATGGGGTGTGGGGTGGGGTGGGGTGTGTAGATGGAGAAAATCGCATGTGGAAGATTGAATTCGCACAGTTCGTACAGTTCGCATGGAGCTATGAAATCGCATGGGAGATGAAGATCTGACGGCTGGGGTTATCGCGTACGTAATGTACGATAAGCCCTATTGTACGTTAACCGGCCTATATATATATATATATAGAGAGAGAGAGAGAGATTAGATCAGGAGAAAATGCCCTAAAGTGTGAGAACGGTGAGAACGATTCTTGGCCGAACACGTGGTGCGCGATATAATCAAGACAGAGGGACTTTTTTGTCTTTTTATCTTCTTTTTCCAATGCGTGCGTCACAATACTGCTTCATTTTTGGCGTCTAAGATTTTTTTTGGCATGTAGTTAAATTCAATAACTATCTGGTGTTTTATTGGTCTTTTTAGTTCTGCCTCGTTGAATTAATCGTTTTTGTGTTACATAGTAAATATTTTGGCGTTTATGGCGTTCCCGAATTCATTTAAATTAATTAATAATTCTAATATCTTGGCGTCCATGGTGTTACCAAATTCATTATATACCTTTAATAATTCAAATTTTAAATTTTTTTGGCGTTTTTGTAGATTTCACCAGTTGTATTAATCCGATATATGTTATAAAGGTAAATTTTTTGGCGTTCATGGCGTTCTTAATAATTCATTAATAATTCAAAAGATTACAATAAGACGAAATCAAAACAAACTAATAGTCTTATGTGTATGGGATTACATCAGAGATGTTCCCATCGCTTTGTTCATCACTTTCTTCGGATTCATCATCATCATCATCATATTGTGGATTGGCGTATAACGCTATTTTCTCGTGTCGTCTTTGTTGCAACCTATAAATAAATATCATGACAACCCTGGATTATGCATTGTTCAAAGGTGCTAAATCACAGAGTTGTTCAAGAAGATGCAGTCTCTCTGTGTTCAACATTTCGTCCGTCGACAATGAATATTCCACCACGTGTCGATAAGTCATTTTAACCGTTTTTGCTTGTTCGTCCAAACCCCAACTGGTAACTGTTGGTAGACCATTATCATCAATATTATCATCATCACCGATCGGATGGCCACTCGAGTGGGCGATCTATTATTTGAAAATTTGTAAAATTTTCTAAGTAAAAAGTTTGAAGTTTAACGGAGACGGCATGATGACGTGTCAAACAACAGAAACACACCAGGTCTAGCTCATTCGATCGAATGGTCTCAGCCCATTCGATCGGACTCACTGTGCTTGATGGAATTTCATGTTCAACCCGTTAATCGGTCATCTCTCTGGTGGAAATCCGTTTTTAAGCCTGCTCTCAACTAAGGAATGAGTAGAGAGTCTGAATGAGCCCAGATTCCATCGGTTTTGGGTGAAAGTTGCAGAAAAGTTTGAGAACAGATGAAGGAGTATGAAATCTTGCAAAAATTAGTTGAAAAGTTGTGGAAATCTCTTAGATCTGAACCAATCTTGATGAGTTGGTGCTCCACAACAGGTTACATAAGCAAAATGAGCGAAGAACACCTTCAAGAGGTCCAAATCAGTGATTTCAGAGGAAAAGTTAGTGTTTGTATGTGATCTTGATGAAGAAGATGATGTAGAAGTATTTAGTGATGAAGATTGTACAAGATTTGAGGAGAAATACTTACGAAATGGCCTTGAATCGCGAGTAAAAGTGACTAAGAGCGACTTGAGTGCGTGTGGTCGGATGGAAGTGTGAACATTAGAGAATGAGGGTGTAAGGGTACTATTTATAAGGTGGGAGAGGGAGTTAAGTCGGGGCGCGAAAGGCGTGTTCGGTCGGATGGCCATCTGGTCGGATGGTCATCAAGCGGATGGTCATCCGGTAGGATGTCCATTCGAACGGTGGTCCATTCGATCGGCTGTGTATGCGCGAGTTAGTTTTCCAACTTTGTTTCGTTTGTTAAGCGTTGTGTTACGTTTAATCGAGTTGCGAGTGAGCGTTTGAGCGTGTAAGCGTTGCGTTTATAACCACATAACAAATAAACAATCAATCACACAAATAACACATATAACATAAGTAAATCTGCGTTTTGAGTCTGCGTTGAGTTTGCGTTGTGATAGCGTTTAGTCTAAACATGCGATGTAAAATGCGATAAAATGTGTTCAAATAACATGCGTTGTGAGTAGCGTTTAAATGCCTTAACTGCGTTTTGAATAAGCGTTGTAATAAACGTTTGAAAAAACATAGTTTAAACCCTTAGCGTTAACCGAATCTCGGGAGTACAAGCGTTTACGAGAAAAGAAAACGATAAGTAATGACCCGAAGAGTCGGGTTATTACAGCTGGAATAAATTTGGTGACTACTTTTCCAGAAACAACTAGTTCCCGTAAAAGGTGGTAGTCTAGATCAATATGTTTAGCATGCTTACGAGAAACTGGATTTTGTGTAAGGAAGAGAACACTTTGATTGTCACATAGAATGGTTGGACAATCAAAATGAAAAGAATGAAGTTCCTGAAGATGATGAATAGTCTATACAAGTTCTGCAACAGTGTTAGCGATGGCCCGATATTCAGATTCACAACTTGAACGAGCAACAGTGGGTTGCTTTTTGGCACTCCAAGAGATTAATTTTCCTCCTAAAAATATAGAATATCCATAAGTTGAGCGACGAGTCTCTAAACATTTGGCCCAGTCAGCATCAAAGTAGCCAAGTAGAGATGTATGATTGGGATGACTTTAGTGCAGACCATACGCAAGCATGCCTTTGAGGTAGTGAAGGATTATTTTAACTTCTTGAAAATGATATGTGGTAGGAACATGAAGAAATTTATTGACTAACTTTATTGCATACGAAATGTCAAGACTAGTGATTGTTAGGTATTGGAGGGCCCCAACAAGAAAGTGATAATGAGTAGCATCTGAGAATAATCACCTGAAGACACAAAAGAAACATTTGTGCTTAAAGGTGTTGGAGCAAGTTTTGCATTCACATCTCTACACGAGTTAAAATATCTAAATTATACCTTGACTGATTTGAAAACATTCCATTATCAGTGTAGGTAACCTCCAGTCTATGAAAGTAGTTGAGTTCTCCTAGATCTTTGATGGCAAATTCAGTGTGGAGACAATCAATAAATGAAGTAAGGGGACTTGGTTGATTTCCACAAAAAATGAGGTCATCAACATAGACAAGAAGGTACATGACACATGAGTCCCTTTTGAAGATGGAAAGGGATGGGTCGACACGACTACACAAGAAATCATATATGGTTAGGAAGTTGCTTAAACATTGAAACCAAGCCCTAAGAGCATGCTTTAAACCATAGATAGCTTTATTTAATTAACACACATGGTTAGCGAACTAAGGATTGATAAAGCGTGAGGGTTGCTCCATAAACACATATTCGGATAAATTGACATGCAAAAAAGCATTATTGACGTCCAATTAATGAATTTTCCATTGATGTAAAATGGCTAAGGCTATGGCAGTTGTAGCTTTAACAACTGGACTAAAGGTGTGCAAAAAATCAAGGCCAGGTATTTACTATAGCCATGAGCAACAAGACGAGCCTTATGCCATTCAATGGAACCATCGGAATGAAACTTGGTTCGAAAGATTTGGACCCAACTACATTAGGCGATGGAGGACGAGGTAAAAGGGTACATGTTCGATTGTGATAAAAGGCATCAAGTTCCTTTTGCATCGCTTGAACCCATTTTCAAACTTTTAAAGTGGATCGATAAGCTTTAGGACTCGGCGTAGCAAATAAAGCACAATGTAGAGGAAGGTTTTGAGTGTGGGAAAGATCAGCTAGATAACAGGGTTTAAAAATCCCAGCCTTAGCTTTAGTGATCATCGGATAGGTGAGGAGGGGGAGATGGTATGAGAATGGGGCTTGCTGAATGCAAGGAGGGGGAAGAGGGTGGAATGGGGACGAGTGAGGTTAAGGGAGAGGGATTAGATGTCGATTTGGTAGAGGTGGATTCCCTAGAGGTGGTTTCGCTAGGGGAAGGTGGAGGTTCATTTGGCGTTGTAGGCAGATTTTGAGGGGTTGGGGAAGGCAGGAAAAAGGAGAGTAAGTGTTGTTTTCGGGTGAGTCAATAGATTTTGGTAGAGTTGTAGGTGGGGTTTTTTTTACTTGTTTGTGTCTTGAGAAATAATTGGTGAGATATCCAAGTAGGTTGATTAGTCAAGGCTATCAATTGGGTTTTCTGTAGTGTTAGCGACAAGAGGATATGATGTCTTATCAAACCGAGCATGGCGAGTGACATAAATGCATGAGGTACAAGTATCAAGACATCGATATCCCATTATATTTCGAGTTATACCCGATAAAGATACACGGTATGCTTCTTGGTTCCAGCTTATGTGGAGCATAATCCCTTAAATATGGATATACACGACAACCAACTGGGCGAAAAGTAGCATAGTTTCACGATAGATTATATAATAATTCAAATGGTGATTTTCCATTTATTATAGAGGATGGTAAGCGCTTAATGATGTATACGAAAGATGAGAAAGCTTCAACCCAATAGGTAGAGAGAGTTTCGCATGAAAAAGCATCGCTAATCCGGTTTCGATAATGTGTTGATGCTTGCGTTCAACTCTCCCATTTTGTTGGGGTGTATAGGGGAATGACATGTGATGCAAAGTTCCATTATTTTGAAATAGGCTTTGTGCCTTATGATTAGTGAACTCCGTGCCACCGTCACTTTGGAAATTTTTTATTTTTTACAAAAATAAGTTTAGGCAAATGGAACAAATATATTCAACGCATCAAAAAATTCAGCTCTGGTCCTTAGAGGAAACATACATGTAAACCGAAAAAAGTCGTCAATAAACGCCACATAGTATGAAAAATTTTCAACCGATTTAACCTGCGAAGGACCCCATAAATCGCAGTGAATCAACTCAAGAGGTTTAGTGGCCCGTTTTTGTTATTATTGAAAGGGAGTCGTTTAGACTTAGCAAGCTCACATGGGGAGCATGATCTCGATTTAGGTAATAAGGAAGTAAATGACAAGTGTCCATGATTTTTTGTGACAACCTTCACCAAACCAGGTATCCGTACGAATTAATTAATATTTAATTAATGCTTAATGACTGTGCTTGCATACAACTGTGGTTAAACTGCTTCTTAATTTCTGATACATACATATTCATGCATCATACTTTATTACTGTCACTCTATTATTTAAACACAAACCTTAGTGACAACCTTGATGCACAAAAGCACAGTGAGCACACTATACGGATAACCCAGTAAACATGCTGACATAGCCAGCATCAGGCAGGCACTGTCTCTGAGGCCAGTATGAGCCGGGAATAGATTACTACACTAGTAGGGAGTGTAGGGAGGTGAGGATTGTTAAACTGCGTCACTAGGTGATAGTTATAGTGACCGGATGTGCCTAAAACATACTTTAGTTACAAAATTCTGCACTTTAATACAAAATTCAGCATTTAAGCTAACTAGTAAAGTGCAAAAACAAGGGAAAATAATACTAGACACTTTCCAAAGTGTCAGGAATTCATTGTGTCACTAAAACTAATATTAACGACACTTTAAATGCTTATTTAGCACTTTAACGGATTAATATCCAACCGAACAACCGGACTTTACCCGGGACATAAAAATATTGTCAATGACACTGTTTTTCCTTTTCTGAGCTAGTTAGGGTACCCGAACACCCTAACACCCGTTATATTACATTACACACTATTACACTAATCTAGTTACTTTACTTAACTAAACATAACTAAGCACTCACTATTTGGTTAAAATCCAACCATGACCCCCCCTAACCGAACGGTCACCACAAGGGTGACACACCCTTGTCCTTGTTGATTAATTTAATCACCAATGCCTAATATCTAGGAAACATGTTATCCAAGGGTTAATGGTGGAATTGGTCTATAAGTATGTATGAAAGATAAGCACCTACAATCACTAAACACTTAACAAAAATTTTTTGCCTTCTCTCCCTCCCTTGGAGACTCTCGGCCGAACACAACCATCATCACCACCACTACCTTCAAGTCTTGATCAACCATTTCTTACATACTCAAGGGTGCAAGGTGACATACAAGCAAGCTCGGTGCTTACGGAATCTCAAGGATCTCTCTACATCGCTATTAACCACCTTGTTTTCGCTTTGATTCTTCCCTAGCCTTGAGCTAGTTGTAAGTGATTCTAAACATCTTCTTGATCTTGTCTAAAGTGGTTAATAGGAGGTTTAATGGTTAAAACTCAAGATCATACGAAAACAAAACTTAAAGTCTTGCTAGAAAGATGAACATGGTGGTTAAAGAGTAAATAATGGTGTAAAACTCATGAATCTTGTTTAGTAATGATTATTTTATGTTGTTGATTGCTAGTAGTGGAACGGATCGTCATCTAACCACGCTAGATCATGTTCATGGAGCATGAACTAGCATTATGTTAAGTAGGAAAGTTACAAGATGACGAACCCTTTCATACATAAACATGAACTTGTGTAAAGTTGATATTTCTTGTAAAATGGAGTTCTAAACTAGTAGATCTAAAGATCTACAAGTGGTATTTTCGAAGAACCAAGTAAAATATACAAGTCTTATTTTTAAGAGCCGGATCTTTCATGAACTAAAAGCATTTTGTGAACATACAAGTGTGTAAACACTTGTGTGGTAAAAGGATTTAACAAAGAAATGTTTCCGTAATTTTTGACGAGAAGTTGTAAAGTTACATATTCTTTAAAAATAAGGTTTTCAAGAAACTGATTGTATTTTTAAAGATGGAAAGATCTACTAAAAATGTTAGAAAGTTACTACATACTTTCACACAACTTACAAGTTCATGTGTTTGCGATTTATGTTGATTTTGACTAGTTTGACGATTGAACATTGATTATTGATGATTGGAAAATTGTTGATTGAATTTTGAAAAGAAAATGATACGCTTGTAAGCGTGGCCACCTCCAGTTACAGAGGAAACTCTGGCGAAATTTTTCCAGAAAATAACACTTAGAATATTTTTGGTGACAGGTGTTTGTAAATATATTTTTGACTTGTTTTCCAAACAAACTTCGCCATGATTTTTATTACAAATAACTAGGTAGTCGGAGGTGGATTTTCGTAAATAAAACTTGTTAAAATATATATTGAGAATATATATTTCATAATAAAACACTTGTGTGATTTTATGATTATTTTGTGAACTACACATATATTATTTTTAGGGTAAAAATAATATAACTGGAATACCACACGAACTTTAAAAGCGTAACTTACGTATTTTTCGGAAAAATACTCTTAAATGTGTATTTTGACAAAGTATTATTTTGGAAATTGTATAAAGTAAAATATGATATTTTTGGGAAAAATATGTATATTTTGAAGATAGAATATTTTAGACAAATATATTTTATTAAGTGAGACTTAATAATATATTTTTGGAATTACAAAAACGCACATGTATTAAAACCCCCATCCTTGGGAAGGAATATAACTATAAGATAATTAAGAAGTGTAAATACGAAATAGTTGCCTAACTATTTCCCAAAAACGTTAAACCTTAAGCCAAGGCACGGCCGTCCGTCTAATAGAAGTTAGTACGTGTAGGTCGTCACACAACAGGTTATTTTGGGACGGACTATTTCGAGACGCACTTCAGTGAGTTCATGTCCCCCTTTTCTCTTAACTGTTTTCAGTTTTTATACTTCGGGTTACGAATACTTTTTACATGGTATGGTTAGCGTAAGGAGGGTTACTACTTAGATCATGTGAGTGGGTAGGCGGGAACTGGAGGCCATTAATCCTCATTGTAGGACCGAGGGTCTTTAGCGGTAGATCTATCTGGGTGTAGCGAGCCCAGCCCCAGGCCCAACATAACGGACCTCGGGGTGACTTGGTACCCGACGCAAAAATCTGCTAGGTTTGAGTCTTCCTACAACACTTCACACATATCAATGGCCTTGCAAACCATTGGTGATCTCTCTATTTCCTTATTTGCTACATACCAGGGATTTTTTTACTTACAAAGGTTTTACATACTCACTACACATGAACTCGCTCAACTTTATGTTGATTTTTCAACTTACATGTATTTCAGGGAATTAGGGATCTGGCGAAGTATGCTACGTTTTCACGCTGCGTAAGAGTGACGAGGTCATCCACGTTTAGGGATTGTGACTTTTACCTGGACAAGTCGCAAGTCTTAAACGGTGTTTATTTTATGTTTGTGGTTATGTCTTTCGAACAATGTTTTTATTTTGTTGGGTTGTAACTCGTTGCATGTGTCAACTTTAAACAATGTTGTCGTAATTTACTTTTCAAACTTAAATCAACGGATGATCTTCATGGTTTTATTTTCATATAGCTTTGTTGTGATTAAGCTATGGTATTAAGAAGTCACACCAAATAAACCCACGCTTCCGCAAAGCCAGGGTGTGACAGCTTGGTATCAGAGCCTTGATCATAGCGAACTAGGATTCCTTCTCGAGTCTAGACTATGATCACTAGGGCTCTCACGAAAACATTTTTACACTGCATACACTACGTCCAGATCCAGAGTGCAAAATATTTTTAAAAGTTATGGCTCAGTCTGAGAGGCTGAGGGAGTAGTCTAGTGGGACTAGGAGGCTCAGTCTGAGAGGCTGAGGGAGTAGTCTATTGGGACTAGGAGGCTCAGTCTGAGAGGCTGAGGGAGTAGTCTAGTGGGACTAGGAGGCTCAGTCTGAGAGGCTGAGGGAGTAGTCTAGTGGGACTAGGAGGCTTAGTCTGAGAGGCTGAGGGAGTAGTCTAGTGGGACTAGGAGGCTCAGTCTGAGAGGCTGGGAGGTTAATCTAGTGGGACTAGGAGATTCAGTCTGAGAGGCTGGGAGGTTAATCTAGTGGGACTAGGAGATTCAGTCTGAGAGGCTGGGAGGATAGACTAGTGGGACTAGGAAAATTACTTGATTGCTTATTGGTGACTAACATGTTTATGTGATTATATGATTAATTGTTTGTGCATGTGTGTGTTTGTGTTACAGACGTAATGCCTTCATCCGGTACTGGAGAGTCGGACACTACAGATCCCATGGCTATAGTATCAGACGACATAGTTTCATCGGAGCACGAGGTGTATACTTCCGATACTACCAGCACAGATGATGACGACTTTCAGCCCTTTGCGCTGCCTGATGTCGTAGCAGAGCCAGCTGATGGCCTTCTCGCTGGGGATTTACCACTCGTGGTGATCCCTGCTCCTATACCCCTTGCTGCTTATCCGGTTGTTGATATGCCACTTGTTGATGTTTCTGACGATGATGTCGATTTATTTGAGGAGGACCCACTTGAAGATGACCTTGAGGGCGAGGCCCACATTGCTGCCGGTGATATCCTACTGCTTGCTGACGCTCCTGGAGAGGAGGCTCATGCTCATTCACCTGTCCCAGACTCATTTGAGTCTATGGCGTCCGCATCTTTGCATACGCAGGGAGTGCAACACCACTCACACGACGCCGACCCGGACATGGCGTCATCCGCTGCACCTGCTCCTGCGCACAGCTTTGAGTTCCATCATGATGTTGATGATGATTCAGATCCTATTTTTCCACCTGGCTTTGATCCAGACTAGGACATTGAGTTCGTACACTTAGACTAGCACTTGGAGGATCCTGTAGCCCCTGTCGACCCTATGTTTGCTGATCCAGCTGATTTTGAGATGGAGTTTGTAGATCCGGAGCCGGTCGTGGCCCCTGAGCCAGGCGTTGCTCCTGACCCCGCATTTGGGCATGACCCTGTTCATGCCGATGCACCTGCTGTTGCTCCTTTGGTTGATGATGTACCTGTTGATGATCATCCTGTTGTTGTTCCACAGTTGGTGGATGATCATGCTGTTGATGCTCCACTTCTGTTAGAGGGTCCTGTTGTTGCACCATTTCCTGACCCTATGCCAGTGATGATTGACCGTGCACCCTTCGCGACCCATATTGATCCACGATACGCGCACACCCACAATGGGTGGATAGACGATGATGATGATTTCCCACCTTTCCTGGTACCTGTTACACCACCTGTTGCCCCCGTTTCAGCTCCTGTTTCAGCCCCCATTGATGTTCCTTTGATTCCTCCACACACCACAGATACTCACCGCACAGATCTCCCGATCACTTATCTTCAGGACATACCTCCGCCACGTCCTGGGGAGGGTTCATCACGTCATCCGTTTGGTCATACACCTCTTGTGTTAGAAGGAGGCCAGTTTGTGCCTCAGATTGTTCATCCCACTGTGGTTCCCACTGCTGCACCATTTACTGTACCATCCTTCGCTCCATCTAGTGAGCTGTTCCTCTGGACTACGCCCCCCATTACGCCACCGACGGATCCGTATCACCCATATCACATTGGGTATTCTATGGAGGATGTTCTCACATCTTTTATGATACAGCAGGAGGCGCTGACCCGTCGCGTACAGAAGCTGGAGCGAGCTCAGCGACTCACGTGCCAGTGCTAGACTCCACCTGCGGTATCACACCCTCCTCGTCCGCTTTCACCTGATTTTGCCGCTCGTTTTTGGTCTCCCGAGCAGCAGATAACATACTTATTGCGCGCTTATCGCGCTATGGAGGAGGACTGGCTTCATATGCGACGTTTACTCTTTTCTTGTTTTCCCCCTCCTCCACCGCCATCAGCTTAGGCCTTTTTGTACGACACGGGTAGACTTTTGGTGAGACGACCGCGATTGTGCAGACTATACACAGCTTTTGGAGACAACATTTTGATGATTATGACGTTTGATGATTTGTATATTTGTTGCTGTTGTCACTGACTAGATAGTTTGGACTAGGGCGATGTGGCCCTTAGTCACTGATGATGTATGATACAGTTATGAACTTGTAAACCCTACATTGTGGTCTTGATTTATGACAGCGCAATCGCAGTATTCTCATTATATGTGATGATGATTGATTGTTTATGTTCTTTAACATGAGATGTTATGTGGTTGATTTATTTATAACATGAGATGTTATGTGTTGATATTGTTGAATACATACGTACACTTTACTTATTATGACCTGACCAACGTGAACCATCTTTTAGAAGATGCCACCAAGACGCGAGACGCGTATGCTTGCCAACGAGGCAGAACTTCAAGGAATCATTGCTGCCGCCATTGCGCAGTATGCAGCCTCAAACGGAGGAACCAGCGGAAGCAATTCGAACAATAACGGCAATAACAATCCACCACATGGTAATGTTAAGTCATTTGGGACGTATTACAATACACTTGGATATTTATAGCACGTCAGCTAATACCATTTGTATATTCTAACGTATGTGCAGGGTGCACTTACAAGCAGTTCCTAGACTGCAAGCCTGTGAACTTTGACGGCACCGGAGGTGCTGTTGCTTTTGTAAGATGGGCCCAAAAGACGGAGTCTGTTCTCCGAATGAGCAAGTGCGCTCCAGACCAACAAGTGACTTACATTTCTGGGCTATTTTTGGATGGAGCCCTGTCCTGGTGGAACTTACAAGTGCAAACTCTTGGTGAAGCCGCTGCTTACGCGTTGAGCTGGGCTGAGTTAAAAGAATTGATGCCAAGGAAGTATTGTTCTCGTAGTGAGATACAAAGGTTGGAGACTGAGTTTTGGCATTTGAGGATGGACGGTCCCAAAATCGCGGAATATGTTCAGAGATTCCACGACCTGTCTCATGTGGTACCTTATATGGTTACACCGGAATTCAAGCGAATTGAGCGCTTTATCTGGGGTTTAGCTCCACAGATAATGAGTATGGTCACTACTTCCAAGCCTGCAACAATCACAGAGGCTATCGATCTGAGCGTGTCTCTTACTGAGGAAGCCATCCGCCTGAACAAATTTTCGAATGTTGAACCAAAGAAGAGAGAGACTCACGTAGAGTCGTCTGGTGAGAATAAGAGGAAATTCTCGAACTTCAAGCAGGGTACAAGCAGTGTTGGCAAGAAAGGAGAATCAAGCACACCGGTCCAAGCTGCAACCGGTGCTGGGAAGAAAGGAAAAGGATATATGGGTACTCATCCCAAGTGTAACACCTGCCAGCGTCATCATTCTGGCCGGTGTGGGCCAAAAGTATGTGAAGCTTGTGGAAAAGTTGGCCACTTGAAGGATAACTGCTGGGCTAGTGCAGGCCGGGGAGGCCAAGGAGGTTTTGGTAATCGGAACAATAATCGAGGTGGCAATGGAAATCGTGTACAGGGGAATAATGGAGGTAATGGAAATCAAGGGATCAATGCAAATCAAGCTGGGGACGCGAATCGAAATCAAAACAACAATCAAGCGGGGAACGGAGGAGGTAATGGTCAAAGATTGGGTTGTTTTAACTGCGGTGACATTGGGCATTTTAAGAGGAACTGCCCAGGATTGAATCAAGCCCGCGGAAGAGTGTTTAACATTGAGGCGAGGGAAGCGCGCCAGGATCCCAATGTTGTTACTGGTACGTTCCCTATAAACCAACGCTTTGCATCCGTTTTGTTTGATACTGGTGCGGATTATAGTTTCGTGTCATTAGAATTTAAGAATATACTTGGGTTGACGCCTAGTAAGTTAGACGTTCCGTACTCCATCGAATTAGCAAATGGAAAACTAGTTAAGACCAGTGAAGTTGTCCGAGGATGTGTGATTGAACTAGGAGGGCACGAGTTTACGCTAGACTTACTACCCGTCGAGTTGGGAAGCTTTGATGTGGTAGTGGGAATGGAGAGAAGCATGATACGCCACTAAGAATTTTTAGCTGCCTGAAAGCTAGAAAGTACTTGAGGAAAGGATGTGTTGCATTCTTGGCACACATCGTAGAGAAGAAAGCTGCTGAGCCAAAGATTGAAGACATTCTAGTCGCCAAGGAATATCCGGAAGTCTTCCCAGAAGACTTGCCAGGATTACCGCCTCAAAGGCAAGTCGAGTTCCACATTGACTTGGTTCCAGGTGCCGCGCCTGTAGCCAAGGCACCCTACAGACTTGCGCCGTCATAGATGCAGGAGTTGTCGACACAACTCCAGGAGCTATTGGACAAAGGATTCATCAGACCAAGCTTCTCACCTTGGGGAGCTCCAGTACTATTCGTTAAGAAGAAGGACGGTAGTTTCCGTATGTGTATAGACTACCGAGAGCTCAATAAGTTAACAATCAAGAACATATATCCCTTGCCGAGAATCGATGATCTTTTCGACCAACTCCAAGGTTCAAGCTACTACTCGAAGATCGATTTGCGATCTGGATACCATCAACTTAGGATACAAGAGGAAAGTATCCCGAAGACAGCCTTCAGGACTCGTTATGGACACTACGAGTTTCTGGTGATGCCGTTTGGGTTGACAAACGCGCCAGCTGTTTTTATGGATTTGATGAGTAGAGTTTGTAAGCCGTACTTGGACAAGTTTGTGATTGTGTTCATAGACGATATCTTGATTTATTCAAAAACGAAGAATGAACACGAACAGCATCTAAGTGCTATTTTGGGGTTGCTGAAAAAGGAAAAGTTGTATGCCAAATTCTCAAAGTGCGAGTTTTGGCTACGCGAAGTCCAGTTTCTTGGACACGTGGTTAATGGAAATGGAATCCATGTTGATCCCACAAAGATCGAGGCGATCAAGAATTGGGAGACCCCAAAGACGCCAACCGAGATTCGACAGTTCTTGGGTTTGGCTGGTTATTATCGAAGATTCATTGAGGATTTTTCCAAAATCGCTCAACCCCTGACCATGCTCACACAGAAGGATAAGAAGTTTGATTGGGGAATCAAACTGGAAGAAGCATTCCAGTTACTGAAAGACAAGCTTTGCAATGCGCCGATCTTAGCACTACCAGAAGGAACTGATGATTTCGTGGTATACTGTGACGCCTCGCGTCAAGGTTTGGGTTGCGTGCTGATGCAACGCCAGAAAGTTATAGCTTACGCTACACGCCAATTGAAAGTTCATGAAAAGAACTATACCACGCATGATTTGGAGCTAGGCGCAGTGGTATTTGCGCTGAAAATCTGGAGACATTATCTGTATGGTACAAGATGTACAATTTTCACGGATCACAAGAGGTTACAACACATATTCAACCAGAAAGAGCTTAACATGAGGCAAAGACGCTGGGTAGAGCTTTTGAATGATTATGACTGCGAGATTAAGTATCACCCAGGGAAGGCGAAGGTGGTTGCTGATGCCCTGAGTCGAAAAGAAAGGATCAAGCCCATAAGGGTTAGGGCTTTGGAGATGATCGTACAGACAGACCCCTCTCTGCGCATTCGTGCCGCCCAGAGAGAAGCTTTGAAAGAAAGGAATATTGAAGAGGAATATCTCCGTGGGATGGAGAAGCAATTAGTGCCAAACGAGGAAGGAACGCTATGTTTCATGAAACGGATTTGGGTCCCTCTGTTTGGTGGTTTGAGAAAAGTTATTTTTGATGAAGCCCACAGGTCACGGTACTCTATCCATCCAGGAGCGGATAAGATGTACCAAGATCTTAAGGATTATTATTGGTGGCCTAGGTTGAAAGGCGATGTTGCTGTTTATGTTAGCAAGTGCTTAACGTGCGCCAAAGTAAAAGCTGAATACCAGAAGCCTTCAGGACTTCTACAACAACCTGAGATTCCCAAGTGGAAATGGGAACAGATTTCAATGGACTTTATAACTAAGTTGCCAAAGACGCCCAGAGGCCATGATATGATTTGGGTGATAGTTGACCGCCTAACAAAGTCTGCACATTTCTTGCCAATCAAAGAAAAGGACAACACGAGTAAACTTGCGGAAATATACATGCGAGAGATTGTTGCACGTCATGGAGTGCCTCTCTCGATCATCTCTGATAGAGATGGACGTTTCATATCAAGGATTTGGCAATCCTTCCAAGAAGCTTTTGGCTCACAATTGAACCTAAGTACTGCATTTCATCCGCAAACTGATGGGCAAAGTGAAAGAACTATCCAGACATTGGAGGATATGCTGAGAGCATGTGTAATGGACTTAGGTGGTAGCTGGGATAATCATTTACCAATGGTAGAATTTTCGTACAACAATAGCTACCACGCAAGCATTGGAGCCGCGCCATTTGAAGCTCTTTACGGACGCGAGTGTCGATCACCACTATGCTGGGCTGATGCAGGTGATAGGCAGCTTGTTGGCCCCGAGATAGTCCAAGAGACGACAAACAAGATTGCGCAGATTCGAAAGTGCATCGAGGCGGCTCGCGACAGACAGAAAGCCTATGCAGATCCAAAGAGGAAACCTTTGGAATTTCAAGTTGGGGATATGGTTTTATTGAAGGTTTCACCCTGGAAGGGTGTGGCACGCTTCGAAAAGCGTGGAAAGTTGAATTCGCGTTACATTGGGCCTTTCAGAATCCTGCAAAGGATTGGGCTTGTAGCCTACAAGTTGGACCTACCTGTTGAACTCAATGGTGTTCACGATACATTCCATGTATCAAATTTGAGAATGAGTCCAACACAAGAAACAGTGATCATTCCTGCTGACGAAGTTTATATAGACGACACGCTCCACTTTACCGAAGAACCCGTTGAGGTTACGGATTGGAAAGTTAACAAAACTCGCAGGAGCAGTGTTAAACTCGTCAAAGTTCGATGGAATGCAAGACATGGGGCGGAATTCACGTGGGAATGTGAGGATCTTATGAAAGAGAAATACCCCCATTTATTTCCCAAGACCCCTGCAACTAGAAGCAGAGCCTAAATTTCGGGATGAAATTTATTTAACGGGGGGAGAATGTGACAACCCTCACCAAACCAGGTATCCGTACGAATTAATTAATATTTAATTAATGCTTAATGACTGTGCTTGCTTACAACTGTGGTTAAACTGCTTCTTGATTTCTGATACATACATATTCATGCATCATACTTTATTACTGTCACTCTATTATTTACACACAAACCTTAGTGACAACCTTGATGCACAAAAGCACAGTGAGCACACTATACGGATAACCCATTAAACATGCTGACATAGCCAGCATCAGACAGGCACTGTCTCTGAGGCCAGTATGAGCCGGGAATAGATTACTACACTAGTAGGGAGTGTAGGGAGGTGAGGATTGTTAAACTGCGTCACTAGGTGATAGTTATAGTGACCGGATGTGCCTAAAACATACTTTAGTTACAAAATTCTGCACTTTAATTCAAAATTCAGCATTTAAGCTAACTAGTAAAGTGCAAAAACATGGGAAAATAATACTAGACACTTTCCAAAGTGTCAGGAATTCATTGTGTCACTAAAACTAATATTAACGACACTTTAAATGCTTATTTAGCACTTTAACGGATTAATATCCAACCAAACAACCGGACTTTACCCGGGACATAAAAATATTGTCAATGACACTGTTTTTCCTTTTCTGAGCTAGTTAGGGTACCCGAACACCCTAACACCCGTTATATTACATTACACACTATTACACTAATCTAGTTACTTTACTTAACTAAACATAACTAAGCACTCACTATTTGGTTAAAATCCAACCATGACCCCCCCTAACCGAACGGTCACCACAAGGGTGACACACCCTTGTCCTTGTTGATTAATTTAATCACCAATGCCTAATATCTAGGAAACATGTTATCCAAGGGTTAATGGTGGAATTGGTCTATAAGTATGTATGAAAGATAAGCACCTACAATCACTAAACACTTAACAAAAAAATTTTGCCTTCTCTCCCTCCCTTGGAGACTCTCGGCCGAACACAACCATCATCACCACCACTACCTTCAAGTCTTGATCAACCATTTCTTACATACTCAAGGGTGCAAGGTGACAAACAAGCAAGCTCGGTGCTTACGGAATCTTAAGGACCTCTCTACATCGCTATTAACCACCTTGTTTTCGCTTTGATTCTTCCCTAGCCTTGAGCTAGTTGTAAGTGATTCTAAACATCTTCTTGATCTTGTCTAAATTGGTTAATAGGAGGTTTAATGGTTAAAACTCAAGATCATACGAAAACAAAACTTAAAGTCTTGCTAGAAAGATGAACATGTTGGTTAAAGAGTAAATAATGGTGTAAAACTCATGAATCTTGTTTAGTAATGATTATTTTATGTTGTTGATTGCTAGTAGTGGAACGGATCGTCATCTAACCACGCTAGATCATGTTCATGGAGCATGAACTAGCATTATGTTAAGTAGGAAAGTTACAAGATGACGAACCCTTTCATACATAAACATGAACTTGTGTAAAGTTGATATTTCTTGTAAAATGGAGTTCTAAACTAGTAGATCTAAAGATCTACAAGTGGTATTTTCGAAGAACCAAGTAAAATATACAAGTCTTATTTTTAAGAGCCGGATCTTTCATGAACTAAAAGCATTTTGTGAACAAACAAGTGTGTAAACACTTGTGTGGTAAAAGGATTTAACAAAGAAATGTTTCCGTAATTTTTGACGAGAAGTTGTAAAGTTACATATTCTTTAAAAATAAGGTTTTCAAGAAACTGATTGTATTTTTAAAGATGGAAAGATCTACTAAAAATGTTAGAAAGTTACTACATACTTTCACACAACTTACAAGTTCATGTGTTTGCGATTTATGTTGATTTTGACTAGTTTGACGATTGAACATTGATTATTGATGATTGGAAAATTGTTGATTGAATTTTGAAAAGAAAATGATACGCTTGTAAGCGTGGCCACCTCCAGTTACAGAGGAAACTCTGGCGAAATTTTTCCAGAAAATAACACTTAGAATATTTTTGGTGACACGTGTTTGTAAATATATTTTTGACTTGTTTTCCAAACAAACTTCGCCATGATTTTTATTACAAATAACTAGGTAGTCGGAGGTGGATTTTCGTAAATAAAACTTGTTATAATATATATTGAGAATATATATTTCATAATAAAACACTTGTGTGATTTTATGATTATTTTGTGAACTACACATATATTATTTTTAGGGTAAAAATAATATAACTGGAATACAATATGAAAGCACGACTCCAAAATAATACCAACGCTATCACAAATAAATATCTAAGTTACACCGGTATTATTATTACCACACGAACTTTAAAAGCGTAACTTACGTATTTTTCGGAAAAATACTCTTAAATGTGTATTTTGACAAAGTATTATTTTGGAAATTGTATAAAGTAAAATATGATATTTTTGGGAAAAATATGTATATTTTGAAGATAGAATATTTTAGACAAATATATTTTATTAAGTGAGACTTAATAATATATTTTTGGAATTACAAAAACGCACATGTATTAAAACCCCTATCCTTGGGAAGGAATATAACTATAAGATAATTAAGAAGTGTAAATACGAAATAGTTGCCCAACTATTTCCCAAAAACGTTAAACCTTAAGCCAAGGCACGGCCGTCCGTCTAATAGAAGTTAGTACGTGTAGGTCGTCACGCAGCATGTTATTTTGGGACGGACTATTTCGAGACGCACTTCAGTGAGTTCATGTCCCCCTTTTCTCTTAACTGTTTTCAGTTTTTATACTTCGGGGGTGAAATACATGTTACTATGATTACGAATACTTTTTACATGGTATGGTTAGCGTAAGGAGGGTTACTACTTAGATCCTGTGAGTGGGTAGGCGGGAACTAGAGGCCATTAATCCTCATTGTAGGACCGAGGGTCTTTAGCGGTAGATCTATCTGGGTGTAGCGAGCCCAGCCCCAGGCCCAACAGAACGGACCTCGGGGTGACTTGGTACCCGACGCAAAAATCTGCTAGGTTTGAGTCTTCCTACAGCACTTCACACATATCAATGGCCTTGCAAACCATTGGTGATCTCTTTATTTCCTTATTTGCTACATACCAGGGATTTTATACTTACAAAGGTTTTACATACTCACTACACATGAACTCGCTCAACTTTATGTTGATTTTTCTACTTACATGTATTTCAGGGAATTAGGGATCTGGCGAAGTATGCTACGTTTGCACGCTGCGTAAGAGTGACGAGGTCATCCACGTTTAGGGACTGTGACTTTTACCTGGACAAGTCGCAAGTCTTAAACGGTGTTTATTTTATGTTTGTGGGTGTGTCTTTCGAACAATGTTTTTATTTTGTTGGGTTGTAACTCGTTGCATGTGTCAACTTTAAACAATGTTGTCGTAATTTACTTTTCAAACTTAAATCAACGGATGATCTTCATGGTTTTATTTTCATATAGCTTTGTTGTGATTAAGCTATGGTATTAAGAAGTCACACCAAATAAACCCACGCTTCCGCAAAGCCAGGGTGTGACATTTTTTAAGATATTAATTGTATCAAAATTGATATGCACAAGATGGAAATGCCATACTTCAAAAGACGCCTTAGGACAAGATGATGATGAGATGAGGGCTTCATATGTATTATGAAGAACATAAAGGACGTTTTCACGAGAACCCCGGGTAAGGACCTGCTTGGTTAGACAATCCTAAATGTCAAAAATAAGGGTGTGAGAAAACAAAATCAGCCGAATTGTCCATAGTCAGTTTACTTACCGAAAGCATATTTTTGGTAAGTTCTAGAACAACCAAAATATTACTAAGATCTTAAGAACCAAGCAATTCAGAGTTACCCGTATGCGAGATAGGTAAAGATTGACCACTCCCAAAAAATACCCATTTATTACCTTGCGTTGGAGAAGGATTTGTTACCCCATGAGTGTTAGGAAGCATATGATCCGAAGCACCTGTATCACATGTCCAATCAAGTATGTTAGGATTAACTTGACATTGGGCAATGGAACGCCTGAGCAAGTTGTTCTTCGGTAAGGCTAGCCTGTGTTGCATTGTAACCTTGCTTGCGGCATAATTGACAAGTAGGAATTCGATGAGATCGGTTATTTTTGGCAGTGGTTCGGTTGTTACCCCTGAAACTGTTGTAGTTGTTTAGGTATCTTTCGGAGCTATTTGAAGGGTGGAACTAATTTGGGCCACAACCATGATTGGGCCTATTTAGAGTGGTAGTTTGTGTAGAAAAGGCTAGCGATGGGTTTGTTGGACCATGTAAAGCCCGAACAAACAGTTCATGACTCTCATCGCAAGTCAGTGGGTCAGGGAATGATGGAGCAGGCCATGTGGAGCGCGCAGACATGGAGAAGGTTTTAAATAGAGAAACCCATGGATTTAAGCCATTGGGTCAACTAGATGACTAATAACCTACAATTGATCACATATCACCTTGAAGGCGCGCCCAAACTCAGAGACAGACTTGTCTCCTTTTCAGAATAACATAGGTTATCTCGAAGATTTTGAACCATTTTCAAAGACGCATTGGAAAATGCAGATTCTAATGCGAGTCAACATTCCTGCGCAGTAGGTAAACCAACAATAACCGCCAATGCCTCTTCTGTAAGCGAGGCTGTAAGAATTATGACAACCTATTGTTCGATTTTGAGCCATTCGATATACTAAGGGTTAGCCACATATATTTTTATTCAATTTTGAGTAGGGGCTGTCATGGTGCCGTCAAGATGAGGAAGAACCTGACGATAGGTTAACAACAACAGTATCTGAGTGCACCAGTAAAGGTATTTTGTGGATGTATGTTTCATCGACATCAATGGTGTAGGCCAGCCATAGGATTTGATTTATTAGAGGAGGAGGTAGCCATGGGTAAACGAGTAGGATCGATGGAAGCAGAAGGGGAAAGGATGGAATGAGAGAAGAGGGTAGGCGAAGGGAAGATGAAGATCAGGAGAACTCAAAAACCATTTGAAAAGGTTGATAACAAATTAAGTTTGATAATTGAATGAATATAATTAATAACATTGGTACAATATATAACCCTATACAAGGACTAAAGAGCAAATACAAATTACTACAAGGTACATAAGTATGCAAATGTTATATGTTATACTGTATTTCAATAACTAAGGGATGTAATAGACATGTCTATGTCATTCATTGTATAAAAAATATACATTAATTAATTTTTTAGGATTCCTTGTAGTTACCTAAAACAAAGAAATTGTTTAATTGCATATCTTAAAATTCAAACTCACGTTATTTTGGTTTTGAAAGATGACTTGAAATGAAAAACAAGTTGTTTGTCCAAATATAGACATAAAGCACACCCACCAATTTTTTTATGACATGATTAACTTTTTATGTCACTATTTATCAGTTTATTATCTTTTTTCATGGGCAACAACTCTCAAGTTGTACTATGTGTTTTTAACATATGTTAAAATTCTTTCCCTATCTAATTAAGCTTAGTGAACACTTTTTGTTTAAAAGTTAAACATTAGGAACTGTTGAACCTAAAAAGAACTAATGATCTCTAAGACAAAGAGTCAATCATTCTTCAATAATTATTTGAATCACATTAACAAACTGATGTCCCCTCTAATGACAAATGACTGAAGACAAACAAACGATTGAAAGAAACAACTAACTTACGAGCTTAGAAGATTGTTGTTGAAGGAAAAAAAACTAATATAAAAGATAACAATTGTTTTACTAGATCAATTTTTTATGTAATATAATAGTCTTTTAGTGTCACATCTGTCTATTGTAAATGATCAAGTGTTCATAATACAACTTGGCATCTTTTAGTTAGTTAGATTGTTTTATGTCATTGTGAAAATGATGTCTGCTCAGTTATCTCCTCTGTAGTATACGTAGATCATAATCTATATAAGTTGTTCTTAGATTTCTAGAGACAGAGAACTAGTGATATCTCGTTAAGGGTAGTTTGAGTATGTATAATTTATTTAGTGATATGAGAATTTGTTCTGATAGATTGCTTCTAAATGGGTTTTGATTATTACTATTTTGTTGCTTAATTACGATAACTGAATTATGTTTACTATTTGATTGCAAAACACACACTCAGATCTCAATAATTAGTATCAAAGTTAAGTTATCTAATTTGTAATAATTGAAAATCTAGAACGAAGATGTAGTTCATTAATCAAAATCACAATTTGTTGTTTCATAAAACTATGAAAAACCACAACTGTTTAAAAAAACAAAGCTCATACTCTATTTTTTGGATTTCTTCAAAAAGTCATTAACCTTGTCGATTTCTAATCCTTCTAATAACATAGGATCATCGACTAAGCCATAAATTCTCAGTCGTCATGGGTATAACATATGGAAAAGGAGATATAGTGGATGTTGCCATTCTATTATGTTTGATTCGTTTAACCCAATGCATGATGATGTTGAAGATGGCAAATCAGAGATCCTAAAAGAACCTAAAAATTACTTCGTGGAATTTTTTTAGAAATTGGAACTAGATTCTAAAGCATTTTTTATGGTGGTATGGCAATTCCAAATGAAATCTATATTGGCGTTCTTCATTACACAACTGCAATAGAGTTATGGGAAGCTCTTAGAGAGTAATTTGGTGGTACCATGAGGTCATTGAGAACATCAGAGGAGAATGTTTAACTCAAAATTTTGAAAAGTTCACGTCTCCAATAAAGTAATAAGTGAACTAAAACTTGATGCGGAAACTTACTTAAACAATGCACTGAATAATACGTTTCTCGGATCTTTTCTTGAGAGACGGGATACTTATTCAATTGTTTTAAGAACTACTTCTAAATTTAAACAAATCACTTTAACTCAAATCATGGAAAGTTGTTAACCTTTGAGAGAGAATTCAATTAGAAGAAAAAAAAATTATAAGCAAGTGGTAAAAGTGCTGATGACTATACTCTAGGTAATACAACATGTTTTAGTCATAAAATCTCTTTACAATGCGTTGATCAAGTACTTGATCACTTCATTAATATCACTACTGATTTTAATTATAAGTCATTTTTATTTTAAAACGGTGCTGTTAAGAGAATGAACAAGACACTTATTGAAGGTGCAAGATCTATTCTAGCCGATTCAGGATTAACTAATCTCTTTGATTTAGATATCTTAAAAATTGTATCTTAATCATCTGATATACTTGTTGCAGATAAATTTCATATGTTTCATCTAAAGAAGTAGATTACAGATTTGATATTACACCATCCTACTTCAAAAGTCCTGATGGTGTGTCCATTGAGACCACTACAACTATTGAATCTGAAAGGACTACTTCAACGACAAGTAATGCATCAACATTTGGTGTTCAAATAACTGATCTCTTTAAACCAATATCAGATGTTACAGTACTAGTTGTTTCTTGCACCCAAATGTTTGAGCCTTTCAACCTCAAGAAGAATTGATGACCAAAGCCAAACACATCCATTAGTTGTTTCCACAAATCTACGTTCAAATACTGGCACATATATTATTCCTTATATTGGTGGTCACCCATTATTGAAAGCTCATCCCCGAAACAAAACATTGGTGACAACAAAGTACTAGGAAGCTTTGAGAGACAACAGCTTGGTTGTAGCAATGCATGATTAACTATTACAGTTCAAAAGATAATAAGTTTAGGAGCTATGTCCTTTGCCTAAAGAAAACCTTCCAATTTGGCAGACAATGGGTGTTCAGGAATAAGACGAATGAAAAAAGAATCATCGTTAAGAACATAGCAAGGTTAGTAGTTCAAGAATTTTCCCAAGAAGAATGATTTGGCTATGAAGAAACCTTTACACCCATTGCTAGAATATAAGCTATTGGGTTGTTTCCTGTCATTGTTAGTTCACACAACGTAACAATATTCTAAATGGATGTAAAAAGTGCATTCCTCTATAGTAATATCAAAGAGGACATGTATACGTGTCAACCACCAGGAACCTGTATGACACCTTGTCATACATCTTTGACCTCAAATAAACTTCAAAGAGGTACAATTCTGAAACTTTATTTTTGAAAAGGTCCGCACATAATTGATTTCGAGTTCATATCTATGCTGATGACATTAATTTTGGATCACCAAACATGAAAATTTGCAATGAGGTTAAAGCTCTAATGCAATGTAAATTTGAAATGAGTGCAATGGGAGAGCTACAATAATTTCAAGGATTACAAGCCAAATAATTAAAACATTGAATTTTCAAATATCACTCAAAGTATGTTACAAACTTCCTTAAAAAGTTTGATCATAAAGATTGTAAATCCTTCACACTTCCCATTAGCACTAGTGTTCCCTTGAATCCGGATCCCACTAGGGAGGTAGTTGATTAATTTAGGATCATTTTACCGACCAAAATGAGTCGTTCAGAGGCATTCTACTCAATATGAAAGGCGGAAACAGACATAACGAGTTCGATTCAGCTAGATATTCACTTTAAATGTCTTTCTGATTGATTTGACAAAGTTTTACAGCGAAATGACACTTCGGCAGCACTTTGGCTCCGGAATCACACTTGCATGTCTACCTCAAACGAATTACAAGACCCCTATTTATAGGCAAGTTAATTTCGCATGAATGGTTCAAACGAAATTACATACAAACGAAATTACCATATCAAGCGAAATTACCTAATTTCGTACGAAATTACCAGTTGGTAATTTCGTGCGAAATTATCCTTTTGACACATTCCTCAAAATTCGTGCCCTGATCTATACATAAACATACAAGACTCGATACAAGACGAAGTCGACAAACGCATGCACCAACAGACTCCCCCTCGAATGTTGACGAGTCTTAAGTGTCGAGTCTTCAACATCTTCAGTCTTTATCAGTCTTTCTGCTCTTTCTGAAGTATCTGACAATGTAAAATATCCTCAATCTTTACCTTCTTTTCATCTCTACCAGGATTTCCACCTGACTCTTATCTCATTCTAATTCTAATTCTCTTGATCAGATCTCTTGATTCCTTAAGTTCATTAGCATCAGCATATAGCGTGATCTTCAGGATCTGAATCTGGCTCTACTATCTTCAGACTCCCCCTTAAATTGTGCTTGGGATCGCAGTCTGGCTTCCACAGGTTTAAGATCGAGACCTGGCTTACTTCATCTTCCATTCCTGCACATTCTTAACCCAGAAATAAATTTCACAAATTTAATATTTTACAAATTTATTCTCTGCTTACCACTTGTAAACACAAATATACCATCATTTGAAAGTATCACACAAACTGATTTAACATTGTAAAACTCTGATGAATCACTTGTAGAAATATCGTTTTTCAAATTTAAACATTTTTCCATCTTAAACAGACTCTCTCTCACTAAATGTCATCATGTTTAGCACATGGGATTTTGAAAATCAACTCTTCAACATCAGTTGTCAAAAATCTTTTTGAATTTTCAAAAATTTATGCTAAAACACACTGAAACTCTTTTTTTAATTTTTTAATAGAATGAAAATGCAGTAAAAAAAAATATTTACAAACAATATTTTTGTGAGTTTGTGTAAGAGGATCATATCAGTTTATGATACAAATGTAAGGACTCCCAAAATTATCCTAAAAATACCCGTAAGTAATAATCCGGACCCCTGAAACCCTAAACCATATTAAAAATAAGAAAAACAAAATTCTGGGTCTCAGGCGGGCCGCGTAAAAGATAAGACATGTCTTACGCGGGCCGCGTCAATACATGTTTGACCGGATAAGTATTCCGGATCCACGTAGTGACCAGATGGCAAGCCTACTCATGACCCATGCAGCCTATACGTAGACTAGGCGGCCTCGCGGGCCGCGTAAGTGTTAACCTTGGGTTTACGCGGGCCGCGTTAGTCTTAAAAATCAGCTATAAATAGCTTGTTGCATGCACAGTCTGTTGGTGTCAAAACAAACTTTCAAGAACGAAGTTTTAGTACTCTGAGGTCGAAATTACTTAAATATTAGTGAGGCCCTGCTCCAATACTGGGTATTAACTCGATCGCTGCTACGATTCAATGTCCGATCGATTAAAACTATCCAATGGATGTTTAAGTGCTGCCCACATTAGGGTTATGCTTTGTCATTCGTCGTAAATTCGATGGATATTTAAGTATTGCACTTTGTCAGTCATTGTGAGGTTTGATCTCGTGAGTTATCGTAAATGCTGTATTAGTTACTAACCTAGTTTTGTGTGCATTGGTATTTAAACTAGGTTAACAAGGCTAATTCATAAACTAGACTCTGCTCATGTTAAATCTACAATGTGAGTCATCCTCTTTTTATCAAATTACTTTCAAAATCATGTTTATTTTCAAAGTTATAATTACAGGGATTAAGTCTTTGTAATCACCAAATTACAGCCGGTATGTGGGGTTTTGTATACATTACTTGATAATCGTCACCATTGGGGCAGCCAATGGGTGATATGACCATAGTCACAGAAACGAGTCGAGTGACAAATACCGTGGGTAGTTGGTTGATATCTAGAAACATTGTAATCGCTCTTAATACTGTAAATTATAACAACCGTGTCATTTTAGTAAAAAGAATGATTCACCAGTATTTCCCGCTGACAAAATCTTTTTCAAACATGTTTCAGGTGATCTGTTGTGATCCAGGAAAAGTGCCGCGAAGCACTACGAGCTTAAGGAAGTGGCTCAATATAAAATAAAGAAACATGTTATGTAAAATCAAGATTTCTCAGTAAAATCATATGATTGTAAACTACCGAGATTTAGCCCAAATTGTGAAATAAAATAATTGGGAAATTTCAGTTTTAAAAAGATCCTGTTAAAATCTTCCGCTGTTAACTCAATTAAATAAATACCACGGGATTTTCTGTCCCGCGGCTCCTGAAACGGGTAAAACCGGGTCGGGGGCTGTGACAGAAAAAAGGTGGTATCAGAGCCACTGAGTTAAGCTAATTAAGTATTTAGAAATACTTAATTAAAATTTTTTTTTCTGATTCCCATTATATGATTATGTGTTTTATTAACTGACTGTTTGTTAGTTACAGTATGGGTAAGCAAAAACTTTCAAACATCTATCTTAAATTAGATAGTTTGCCAAAAGAGAAGGGAAGTTCATCCCAATCCTCAAGATACTCAGTAGATACTGAGGAGGGAATATTTGTTCGTAAAATTCATTATGAGGAACCACTCTCTCCTAATAAAAGGAGTTTGATTATTAGGAAAAGTCAGGTGAAATTAAAGAAATCCAAAGAAAAGAGAATTAATCCGGAAATCCAGAAACTAGACAGTAACCCACCATGGGAAGACAAGTTAGATGAAAAATGGGCAGATCTCTATATGCTAGCTACTGTAGCAGTAAATGAAAATCTTTAAATACTTTGTCTCAAGTTTTAGCACCCTTATCATCTACAATTCAGAAACTTGATCCAGTAAATAAATAAATTACAATAAACCCTAGTGTGTTTTAAATTTTCAGTTGTTTTGTAGTTACACGGTATGCAATAATATTTGAAGGTTATCTGTGAAATTTGTTATAAAATTTTAACTTATTATTTTTACATATATGCTAAACAGCATGAATGAATTATCTGGAGCCCTAGAGAATCTCAACCTCTACCCTGTAAACATAGAAGTTTCTAAAGAATTTACTGGGTACTTTGCTGATGTGGAACAACCTATATAATTCAACGCTCCACCTCTGGAGAAACCTAAGCCTAAGAAGAAGAGAAGATTGGTAGGATGGAGGCGTGTGCGTAGGAGGAAACCCACCACTAGGAAGATTCCTAAAATAAACAATCCCTTAGAAAAAGGAAAAGGAATTGAAATCGGGGAAAGTTCTAGACAAATGGAATTGGAGATTGGGGAAGATTCTAGGCAGATAAAGATGGAAATTGGAGAAAGCTCTAAGCAAACCCATGAAATGACATTGCAGGAGGAACTAGATTTTATATTGGCAAGCTGTGATACTATTAAGCCTGTCAATGAAAATGTTTATACTCATCCTATTGAAACCCAAATTCCAATGAACTTGGAACCAGCAATCCCAGAACCCATAATCCACACCCAACCTCTAGGAATGGACGAGTGGTGGACTAATGATTGGCAGTTCCAAAACCTTCTCAACAATCCATTTACGTTTTTCCCTCAGTTCGATCCAGAACCTATACCAAATCCTCCGATGAGTAATGAGAATATGGCTGAACTCCACCATTTTGGCGAAGAGCTGATGAATGCTGGGAATAGGATCCGAGAGATAGGAGGACAAATCTCATGGAAATATGATGAGAGGGAACATCGTTTTTAAAATGCAAGTTGACGAGGGAGAAGTGGGTTATGAATATGTGTTTGTATAAATAATAGTAATAAAAATCAGTATGTGTAAAATAAACAATAAAACGGTTGTAAGATAAAAGTGTGTACGAAAGCATATTATAATATATAAACAAATGAAAATTTAGAAATTTACAATTTTGATTATATAATTGTTTACGTGATTATGTGCGATTAATTATTATATTTGGTTGTTTCTTATATATACTAATTATATATAAATTAATTATCAGATGGCAAACGTTGATAATGAACCAGTAAATGAAGTAAATCAATCTGAGCAAAATCAGGAAGAGCAATTGTTAAATATGCAAGATATCGAGGATATCATTGCTCAAGGAATATCCAATGCTATTCCAGCAATTCTTGCTGCTGCCCAGAAACCTGTTGAACCTCAACCACTCATTCCTAGTAAACGCACTCAGGAAGATAACTTCAGTAATAGTATAAACGGAGGAGGCAATCATATTAATAATAACAATAATGTTCTGCAAGCCCCAATTTTCAAGAAAATGAAAGCTGCAACACCTGGTTGCACTTACAAAGAATTGCTTGCCTGTAAACCAGCTGAGTTTGCAGGTAACGAAGGGGCGATTGCAGCACTGCGTTGGTTAGAGAAAACTGAGGCAGTGATTACCATAAGTAAATGTGCCGAGGAAGATCAGGTCATGTATGCGTCAAATCTTTTTAAAGAAGGGGCGCTAGAGTGGTGGAACACAGTGTTACAAGCTAAAAGAAGGATCGTGGTTTATGCTATGAACTGGGAAGAATTTAAGAATCTTGTAGAAAGAAAATTATGTCCCGAGTATGAAAAGGAACAAATGGCAAATAAGTTCCTGACCCACTGGATGGTGAATGTGGACTGTCGAGGATATACTTCGACATTCTTCGAATATGCTAGAGTGGTACCAACGCTGGCTTCGCCAGAGCCGGTACTCATTTCTCGCTATATTTGGGGATTAATTAGCGAAATCCGTAATATCGTTAAAGCTGCGAGACCTCGCACTATTGACGATGCGATAGAATTAGCTAATACCCTAACTGACGAACTGGTACGCACAAGAGATGAAAACAAGAAGAAGGAACTAGCTCAGAAAATTACCCAAGGATTTCATGTGGGTAATAGTAGCAACTTCAAGAAAAGAGGAACAGGGCAATCCCCAACTCCTCAGTTCTGCAGGAATTGCAAAAAGAAACATTATGGAAGATGCAATATAACCTGCAACTTTTGCAAAGCTGTAGGACATCGTGAAGAAAACTGCAGAAAGAAAACCATAATCTGCTTTAACTGCGGAGAAGCGGGGCATTTTAAAACAGAATGTCCTAAATTGGCCAAACCAGCAGACAACAAAACCAAGACAGCCGATGGAGCTACTAAGAAGAATGTCAGGGCATTCCAGCTGACCACTCAAGAAACAGAACTCATTCCAGATGTGATAGCTGGTACGTTCCTAGTTCACAACGTGTACACAAAAGTATTATTTGACTCTGGTGCAAACCAAAGTTTTATAAATACTTTAATCTGCCAAGCTCTTAATTTACCTTTAACCAAACTTAGGCAGATTTTTACAGTCGAAACGGCAGATGGGAATTCTGTTAAAATAGATAAGGTTTTGCGGGAAGGAAATATAGAACTTTCAGGTCATAAATTCTCTGCAAACCTATTACCTATGAAGTTAGCCGAATTCGATGTTGTGTTAGGAATGGATTGGTTAGTAGCCAACCATGCTCGAATCCTTTGTGATAAAAACTCTATAGAGATTCAGGCACCCACCGGAGAAGTAATCATGATTACAGGGAATCAACCATGTAAACCCATGAAGTTCATATCAGTAATGAAAATTGCTAGTTATGAACGAAAGCAAGGAATAGTATATATGATTTCAGTAATCATTAGTACTAAGGGTAAAGAACTTAAAGAGATTCCTGTAGTCTCAGAATACCCAGATGTATTCCCAGAAGAGTTACCAGGATTACCACCAGATAGGGAAGTAGAATTTAGGATTCATCTAATTCCTGGAACTACACCGATAGCCAAGGCACCTTATCGGTTAGCTCCTACAGAAATGTTAGAACTGAAAAAGCAGTTAGATGAATTACTAAGCAAAGGATTCATACAACCTAGCTCATCCCCTTGGGGAGCGCCAGTGTTGTTCGTAAAGAAGAAGGATGGTTCGATGAGAATGTGTATTGATTATAGAGAATTGAATAAGGTTACAATTAAGAATTGATACCCATTACCTAGGATTGATGATCTTTTTGATCAACTTCAAGGAGCTAGATACTTTTCTAAAATCGACTTACACTCTGGATATCATCAATTAAAGGTACAAGAGGAAGACATACCTAAAACTGCTTTCAGGACTAGGTATGGTCATTACGAGTTTACAGTCATGCCCTTTGGGTTAACAAATGCTCCTGCAGCATTTATAGACATGATGAATTGAATCTGTAAACCGTATTTGGATAAATTTGTAATTGTCTTCATCGACGATATACTTATTTATTCCAAAAGTCAGACAGAACATTGTGAGCACTTGCATGCACTCTTAACTTTATTAAGAAAAGGAAAGCTTTATTCCAAATACTCGAAGTGTGAATTTTGGCTAAAGGAAGTGCAATTTCTAGGTCACATGGTGAATCACGAAGGTATTCACGTAGATCCCTCTAAAATAGAGGCAATTACCAAATGGAAGATTCCGCAATGGAAATTAGAAGTTTTATAGTTTTAGCTGGATATTATAGACGATTTATTAAGGATTTTTCCAAAATAGCTGTACCATTAACTAAGCTAACATGTAAAGCAGTTAAGTTTGAATGGGGACCTAAACAAGAAGAAGCTTTTAGGATTTTAAAGCAAAAGTTAACCAATGCTCCAATCCTAGCTTTACTAGAAGGGACTGAAGATTTTCAAGTTTACTGTGATGCTTCAAAACTAGGATTAGGATGTGTGTTAATGCAACGCAAGAAGGTAATTGCATATGCGTCAAGGCAATTGAAAAAGCACGAGGAAAATTATACAACTCATGACTTAGAATTAGGAGCCATAATTTTTGCCCTTAAAATTTGGAGACATTATCTGTATGGAAGTAAGTTTACTGTCTATACAGATCATAAGAGTTTAAGATATATATTTGGGCAAAAAGAGTTAAACATGAGGCAAAGGAGATGGATGGAAATCTTAAGTGACTACGACTGTGATATTCAATATCACGAAGGAAAGGCAAATGTAGTTGCAGATGCCTTAAGTCGTAAGTATTATGAGAAACAACGACGGGTTCCTGCTCTTAGGTTAAATCTACAATTAGATTTAATGGAACAACTAAGGAATGTTCAGGAAACAGCAATCAAGAATGATGCTGAAGGAATGAAAGGACGAATAAAAGAATTAGAACAAGGAGCTGATGGAATTTGGAGATTCCACAAAAGAAGAATTTGGGTACCTAAGCAAGGAGAATTAAGAGATAAAATTTTAGAGGAAGCTCATAAATCTAGGTATACCATGCACCCTGGAAACAATAAGATGTACCAAGATTTAAGAAATAATTTCTGGTGGATAGGCATGAAAAAGGATATAGCTAGATATGTTTCTAAGTGTCTTACTTGTTCACAAGTTAAGGCAGAACACCAGAAACCTTCAGGTCTACTACAACAATTAGAAATGCCAGTATGGAAATGGGAACTCATAACAATGGATTTTGTTACTAAGTTGCCCAAAACCAGAAAAGGTAATGATGCGATTTGGGTAATTGTGGATCGATTAACCAAATCAGCTCATTTTCTACCCATGAAATAAACCTTTAGCATGGAAAGGTTGGCAAAGTTGTATGTAAATGAATTCGTATCCCTACATGGAGTTCCACTCTCCATTGTATCAGATAGGGATAGTCGTTTCACTTCTCACTTCTGGACAAGTTTCCAAGAAGCTATGGGAACTAAACTAAACTTGAGCACTGCATATCATCCTCAAACAGACGGGCAAAGTGAAAGGACAATACAAACTCTAGAAGACATGCTCCGAGCATGTGTAATAGATTTTGGTGGAAACTGGGATGATCACCTACCCTTAATTGAATTCTCCTATAACAATAGTTATCATTCAAGTATCGAATCTTCCCCATTCGAGGCACTGTATGGAAGAAAGTGCAGAACTCCCGTTTGTTGGGCAGAAATAGGAGAAAGTCAATTATCTGGTCCTGAAATAGTGCAAGAGACTACAGACAAGATCACTCAAATCAAAGAAAGACTAAATAAGGCTCGAGATCGTCAGAAGAGTTATGCAGATAATAGACGGAATCCGTTGGAATTCCAAGTAGGAGACAAAGTACTATTAAAAGTTTCACCTTGGAAAGGAGTAGTTCGATTCAGTAAGAAAGGAAAGCTAAGTCCAAGATACGTAGGACCATTTTCAGTGATCCAACGTATAGGACCAGTTGCTTATCGTTTACAACTACCAGAAGAGTTAGCTGGAGTACATGATGTGTTTCATGTATCCAACCTTAAGAAATGCCTATCAGACGAATCTTTGGTAGTACCTCTCCAAGATATAGAGGTAAATAAGAGACTAAAATTTGTAGAGAAACCACTACAGATAGAAGACAAAAAGATTAAGTTTCTCAAACACAAAAGATTGGTGCTAGTTAAAGTCAAGTGGGATTCAAAGAGAGGACCCGAATACACTTGGGAGCTGGAATCAGAGATGAAGCGAAAGTATCCTCACTTATTCCGATGAATCTCGAGGACGAGATTCTAATTAAGGTGGGGAGAATGTAAGGACTACCAAAATTATCCTAAAAATACCCGTAAGTAATAATCCGGACCCCTGAAACCCTAAACCATATTAAAAATAAGAAAAACAAAATTCTGGGTCTCAGGCGGGTCGCGAAAAAAGATAAGACATGTCTTACGCGGGCCGCATCAATACATGTTTGACCGGATAAGTATTCCGGATCCACGTAGTGACCAGATGGCAAGCCTACTCGTGACCCATGCAGCCTATACGTAGACTAGGCGGCCTCGCGGGCCGCGTAAGTGTTAACCTTGGGTTTACGCGGGCCGCGTGAGTCTTAAAAATCAGCTATAAATAGCTTGTTGCATGCACAGTCTATTGGTGTCGAAACAAACTTTCAAAAACGAAGTTTTAGTACTCTGAGGTCGAAATTACTTCAATATTAGTGAGGCTCTGCTCCAATACTGGGTATTAACTCGATCGCTGCTACGATTCAATGTCCGATCGATTAAAACTATCCAATGGATGTTTAAGTGCTGCCCACATTAGGGTTATGCTTTGTCATTCGTCGTAAATTTGATGGATGTCTAAGTATTGAACTTTGTCATTCGTTGTGAGGGTTTGATCTCGTGAGTTATCGTAAATGCTGTATTAGTTACTAACCTAGTTTTGTGTGCATTGTTATTTAAACTAGGTTAACAAGGCTAATTCATAAACTAGACTATGCTCGTGTTAAATCTACAATGTGAGACATCCTCTTTTTATCAAATTACTTTCAAAATCATGTTTATTTTCAAAGTTATAATTACAGGGATTAAGTCTTTGTAATCACCAAATTACAGCCGGTATGTGGGGTTTTGTATACATTACTTGATAATCGTCACCATTGGGGCAGCCAATGGGTGATATGACCATAGTCACAGAAACGAGTCGAGTGACAAATACCGTGGGTAGTTGGTTGATATCTAGAAACATTGTAATCGCTCTTAATACTGTAAATTATAACAACCGTGTCATTTTAGTAAAAAGAATGATTCACCAGTATTTCCCGCTGACAAAATCTTTTTCAAACATGTTTCAGGTGATCTGTTGTGATCCAGGAAAAGTGCCGCGAAGCACTACGAGCTTAAGGAAGTGGCTCAATATAAAATAAAGAAACATGTTATGTAAAATCAAGATTTCTCAGTAAAATCATATGATTGTAAACTACCGAGATTTAGCCCAAATTGTGAAATAAAATAATTGGGAAATTTCAGTTTTAAAAAGATCCTGTTAAAATCTTCCGCTGTTAACTCAATTAAATAAATACCACGGGATTTTCTGTCCCGCGGCTCCTGAAACGGGTAAAACCGGGTCGGGGGCTGTGACAGAAAAAAGGTGGTATCAGAGCCACTGAGTTAAGCTAATTAAGTATTTAGAAATACTTAATTAAAATTTTTTTTTCTGATTCCCATTATATGATTATGTGTTTTATTAACTGACTGTTTGTTAGTTACAGTATGGGTAAGCAAAAACTTTCAAACATCTATCTTAAATTAGATAGTTTGCCAAAAGAGAAGGGAAGTTCATCCCAATCCTCAAGATACTCAGTAGATACTGAGGAGGGAATATTTGTTCGTAAAATTCATTATGAGGAACCACTCTCTCCTAATAAAAGGAGTTTGATTATTAGGAAAAGTCAGGTGAAATTAAAGAAATCCAAAGAAAAGAGAATTAATCCGGAAATCCAGAAACTAGACAGTAACCCACCATGGGAAGACAAGTTAGATGAAAAATGGGCAGATCTCTATATGCTAGCTACTGTAGCAGTAAATGAAAATCTTTAAATACTTTGTCTCAAGTTTTAGCACCCTTATCATCTACAATTCAGAAACTTGATCCAGTAAATAAATAAATTACAATAAACCCTAGTGTGTTTTAAATTTTCAGTTGTTTTGTAGTTACACGGTATGCAATAATATTTGAAGGTTATCTGTGAAATTTGTTATAAAATTTTAACTTATTATTTTTACATATATGCTAAACAGCATGAATGAATTATCTGGAGCCCTAGAGAATCTCAACCTCTACCCTGTAAACATAGAAGTTTCTAAAGAATTTACTGGGTACTTTGCTGATGTGGAACAACCTATATAATTCAACGCTCCACCTCTGGAGAAACCTAAGCCTAAGAAGAAGAGAAGATTGGTAGGATGGAGGCGTGTGCGTAGGAGGAAACCCACCACTAGGAAGATTCCTAAAATAAACAATCCCTTAGAAAAAGGAAAAGGAATTGAAATCGGGGAAAGTTCTAGACAAATGGAATTGGAGATTGGGGAAGATTCTAGGCAGATAAAGATGGAAATTGGAGAAAGCTCTAAGCAAACCCATGAAATGACATTGCAGGAGGAACTAGATTTTATATTGGCAAGCTGTGATACTATTAAATTTGAAATGAGTGCAATGGGAGAGCTACAATAATTTCAAGGATTACAAGCCAAATAATTAAAACATTGAATTTTCAAATATCACTCAAAGTATGTTACAAACTTCCTTAAAAAGTTTGATCATAAAGATTGTAAATCCTTCACACTTCCCATTAGCACTAGTGTTCCCTTGAATCCGGATCCCACTAGGGAGGTAGTTGATTAATTTAGGATCATTTTACCGACCAAAATGAGTCGTTCAGAGGCATTCTACTCAATATGAAAGGCGGAAACAGACATAACGAGTTCGATTCAGCTAGATATTCACTTTAAATGTCTTTCTGATTGATTTGACAAAGTTTTACAGCGAAATGACACTTCGGCAGCACTTTGGCTCCGGAATCACACTTGCATGTCTACCTCAAACGAATTACAAGACCCCTATTTATAGGCAAGTTAATTTCGCATGAATGGTTCAAACGAAATTACATACAAACGAAATTACCATATCAAGCGAAATTACCTAATTTCGTACGAAATTACCAGTTGGTAATTTCGTGCGAAATTATCCTTTTGACACATTCCTCAAAATTCGTGCCCTGATCTATACATAAACATACAAGACTCGATACAAGACGAAGTCGACAAACGCATGCACCAACAGACTCCCCCTCGAATGTTGACGAGTCTTAAGTGTCGAGTCTTCAACATCTTCAGTCTTTATCAGTCTTTCTGCTCTTTCTGAAGTATCTGACAATGTAAAATATCCTCAATCTTTACCTTCTTTTCATCTCTACCAGGATTTCCACCTGACTCTTATCTCATTCTAATTCTAATTCTCTTGATCAGATCTCTTGATTCCTTAAGTTCATTAGCATCAGCATATAGCGTGATCTTCAGGATCTGAATCTGGCTCTACTATCTTCAGACTCCCCCTTAAATTGTGCTTGGGATCGCAGTCTGGCTTCCACAGGTTTAAGATCGAGACCTGGCTTACTTCATCTTCCATTCCTGCACATTCTTAACCCAGAAATAAATTTCACAAATTTAATATTTTACAAATTTATTCTCTGCTTACCACTTGTAAACACAAATATACCATCATTTGAAAGTATCACACAAACTGATTTAACATTGTAAAACTCTGATGAATCACTTGTAGAAATATCGTTTTTCAAATTTAAACATTTTTCCATCTTAAACAGACTCTCTCTCACTAAATGTCATCATGTTTAGCACATGGGATTTTGAAAATCAACTCTTCAACATCAGTTGTCAAAAATCTTTTTGAATTTTCAAAAATTTATGCTAAAACACACTGAAACTCTTTTTTTAATTTTTTAATAGAATGAAAATGTAGTAAAAAAAAATATTTACAAACAATATTTTTGTGAGTTTGTGTAAGAGGATCATATCAGTTTATGATACAAATGTAAGGACTCCCAAAATTATCCTAAAAATACCCGTAAGTAATAATCCGGACCCCTGAAACCCTAAACCATATTAAAAATAAGAAAAACAAAATTCTGGGTCTCAGGCGGGCCGCGTAAAAGATAAGACATGTCTTACGCGGGCCGCGTCAATACATGTTTGACCGGATAAGTATTCCGGATCCACGTAGTGACCAGATGGCAAGCCTACTCATGACCCATGCAGCCTATACGTAGACTAGGCGGCCTCGCGGGCCGCGTAAGTGTTAACCTTGGGTTTACGCGGGCCGCGTGAGTCTTAAAAATCAGCTATAAATAGCTTGTTGCATGCACAGTCTGTTGGTGTCAAAACAAACTTTCAAGAACGAAGTTTTAGTACTCTGAGGTCGAAATTACTTAAATATTAGTGAGGCCCTGCTCCAATACTGGGTATTAACTCGATCGCTGCTACGATTCAATGTCCGATCGATTAAAACTATCCAATGGATGTTTAAGTGCTGCCCACATTAGGGTTATGCTTTGTCATTCGTCGTAAATTCGATGGATATTTAAGTATTGCACTTTGTCATTCATTGTGAGGTTTGATCTCGTGAGTTATCGTAAATGCTGTATTAGTTACTAACCTAGTTTTGTGTGCATTGGTATTTAAACTAGGTTAACAAGGCTAATTCATAAACTAGACTCTGCTCATGTTAAATCTACAATGTGAGTCATTCTCTTTTTATCAAATTACTTTCAAAATCATGTTTATTTTCAAAGTTATAATTACAGGGATTAAGTCTTTGTAATCACCAAATTACAGCCGGTATGTGGGGTTTTGTATACATTACTTGATAATCGTCACCATTGGGGCAGCCAATGGGTGATATGACCATAGTCACAGAAACGAGTCGAGTGACAAATACCGTGGGTAGTTGGTTGATATCTAGAAACATTGTAATCGCTCTTAATACTGTAAATTATAACAACCGTGTCATTTTAGTAAAAAGAATGATTCACCAGTATTTCCCGCTGACAAAATCTTTTTCAAACATGTTTCAGGTGATCTGTTGTGATCCAGGAAAAGTGCCGCGAAGCACTACGAGCTTAAGGAAGTGGCTCAATATAAAATAAAGAAACATGTTATGTAAAATCAAGATTTCTCAGTAAAATCATATGATTGTAAACTACCGAGATTTAGCCCAAATTGTGAAATAAAATAATTGGGAAATTTCAGTTTTAAAAAGATCCTGTTAAAATCTTCCGCTGTTAACTCAATTAAATAAATACCACGGGATTTTCTGTCCCGCGGCTCCTGAAACGGGTAAAACCGGGTCGGGGGCCGTGACAACAAATCACTAACACCGTTAAGCTTTAAACATTTTAAGTTCTAAACGATTCACTTAGATTGTCAGTATATTGATCCACTTAAATTTTCACTCAAATTTCAACTGTTTCGAGATACGAGATTAATGTTTTAGAGACTTAAACTTATTCGCGTGTCTCACCTCAGAATATACTCCTGTATCCAGATCCCAATATTCAGTCTTATAGGTGAGTATACCTAGATAATATCTGTAAAGGGTTAAATGCGAGGGCCGTGAGAGCTCAGGCTATTGCTTCCGCAAAATCAGAGAGATGACGGCTTCGACTTTAGGTGTGTTCCCTTTAGAGAATCTTTTCTTCAACAGCACATGATTAGCATTTTTCAATGTTTCATCATTTTTTATGCTGAGGGTGGTGCTATATTTCAAGCAAGCAGAAAGTATTATACGGGGACTAGGCCATTGCTTCCGCAAAATCAGAAGTCCCGGGATAATACCCCAGATATCACTGAGTATAAAGACCTAGTATCTCAGAAAGAGGGACCTTTCAAACAAGATTTCGGGGGTTACCCATATATCCGAGAGATATTCCCCACGATATAAGTAAGTTTGAAATTTAGGTTTATATCTCGAACACAATCTACTAAATGTGTAAAAACCTACTGGCACATCATCAGTGAGACCATTTATCACATTATACCTTTCCAATTTTTTAGCATGCTGTGACCGTCTACTGATGTACTATCATTTCCTCTTTTTTCAATAAAAATCATTTTTGATTTTATCATGTTTTTGGCTTTTTCAAATTTCAAATGTTTTTGGATTTTCTGAAAATTTCTTACTCCCCCTAAAATTCAAAACCATTTAAAAGGAAATTTGAAAACAAACTGTACAAGTAACGTGACATCTGATATCGAATCGCTTCAATTCGCCATCCACTTAGCATAAACAATCAGAACTCCCCCTGACAACAAACTATTTTCCCATTGTGATTTCAAAACACTTAAATTTGTTTTAATCAAATTGATTTTCTGGAAAATTAGTTTTGCTGATTTATACAAACCATTTGTAGGTTAGGGGATCTCATCACACTGTTTTCTTCTTTCATCTTGAAAAATTTAACAATTTTAGATTCAATCATTCAATACCACTTGTAGAAAATCAAGTACAACTTAATGTCCCTGATTTACCACTTGTAAGTCGAAATATCACAATCTGTGAATTTCTCAAGAAAGATGCCGATGCCTGCTCCACTCTTACCAACCTGGAAGCTCCGGCAAGTCATATTTTTTACTTATGAAAAATAGACATCCAAGCTTCACCAAACTTGGATGTTACCTCCTCATCTTCACTTGGGGTGTAAGTTGCCTTCTTTGATTCATAAAAATCTTTAACCCCTTTTACTTTCCCATCGACCATCTTTCCAAAAATCTTTTTCACATTTTCATTAAAAGCTTTGTTGACATCAAATTCTTTCTTTTCAGAATAAAATTGATTCGAGATCTCAACTTTTCCAACTTTTTGTATAAAATTTTCAGCCCACAATGGTGGAAAATTGACATCATCCATTGGCGGAGCTGATGTTTCAATTTTTAGCTCAACTTGTGGCTCCTCTGACTTTGTGGAATCAGATTCATCGCCAGATTTCACATCTGATTTCTTAACTACCCACATTTGATTGTCAAGATTAACTCTTCTTTTGTAAAATCTTTTCTTCGAACATTCACCAACTTCGTAAGTTGAATTTTTAAAAACTTTGAATTTTTCAGTTGGTGGTTCAGTTTTGTCAACAACTTTTTCTTTGAGTTTAGAAACAACTTTCTGTTTTGTGTTGGTTGCCTTTGGACAGTTCCAGGCAATGTGACCAACTTCTTGACAACGGTAACAAGTTCTTGTCTCTTTTCTCTGATAAGCTCCATTCTGTTCAAACTTTTGTTTTTCTGCACAGAACTCTTTGTTTGACTGCTTCCAGAATGAGCTCTTTTCTTCTTCCGAACTTGTTCCTGAAACAATACAGTTTTTTATTTATAAGTTTTCTCATTTTTATGATTTTTATGATTTTTCAGTGGAATAAAACCGAGACCTTTCTTTTTGTAATTACTGTTGTGGTTTGGTTTCTTTCGATAACCTGAACCAGAACTGTAACCCTTTTTCTTGTTTATCCTTTGTTGAACTCTTGAGGTGTAAGATTTAGATTTTCCAGTAAGATTTACATCTTTTATTTCAGAAATATTAATTTCTGTTAATTTGAAAACGTTTTTAATAATTTCAGTTTTAACACCTCTTATTGGAAATTCCTCATCAGAATATAATTTGTCTGAATCAATCAAAGTATATGCCACTTTGATTAGTTCGTCATTCAAATTAGATTTTGATAACAAGAATTCTTTATTATAAACCCTTTTTTCCGATGACTTTTGACTGTCAACTGATGATGTTCTCAAAATTTCAGACTCAGACTCAGACTTTGACTCCGACTCCTCATCTTTATCCAACACCTAATCGACCACCTTTTTTATTAACTCAGACTCATGATCAGTGTCAGACGATGTGAATGTGACGTCAATGTTTTCTGGTAACTCATCAGTTGTTTCGGATTTTAGATTAATATTGACAGCCTTTTTTACTTGCTCTTCATTTGGTTTTCTGGGAGAATAACCTTCCCAGATCGGAGGTGGACACTTGTTATAATTTGCACTCTGTTTCTTACCAGTATCCTTTTCTTCAGTCTTCTTGTATTGAAATGCTTCCATACCTGCAACAGTTGGATAAATTCTATCAATCAAATAATCAGAACTTGAATAACTTTGCAGTAATCGTCTGATTCTTTCGTTTTCAATCTTTTCAGTTTCCAACTCTTGCTTCAGCTTTACGCATTCCTCAATGTAATGATTTATGGCTTTTTGCTTTGTCATCATCACAACATTCATCATTGTTAACGCATCTTCTCTTTTAGAATTTGTCTTTTGAAGACCATTCACTGTTCTATTTAATACATCATACGATTCTTTCACATAATTGAGATTGAACAATAAGTTTTCTTTCAACTTATCTTGCTCAATCAACTTCTCATCTTTCTCTTCACACTGCTTACATGACTCCAAACACTTTAGACAAGGTTTGATGACTTCAACAATCTTTTCAACTTCGACTATCTTCTCAACTTCAACCACTTTCTCAGATTCAAACACCTTTTCAGATTCAACCACTTTCTCAACTTCAACTGCCTGCTCAGTAGCTTTTTCTTCTTCATTTTGTTCAAAAATCTTTTCCTGAACAACACTCTTACTTTTCTCCTTTTTCTTTTCTTTTGCTGAATGTTTCTCCTTCAGCTTCTCCACTCTATCTGCAAAATAAAATTGAAAACTTTCAGGAGATAAATGAGTTTTTGCAATATTAATATGCATTTCTTCCTCATCATCATTGTCATCATTTGATGATTGATCAAACACTTGAGTACTTTCTGAACTATCATCTGAAGAAACAAACTCTTCATCTTGACTTTTCTCATCACTGACAAACGCTTTCATCAATTCCGTCATCAGATCTGGCTCTTGAACTATTTGTGCAATGAGAGCTGCTACTTTAGAATCAGGTGGAATATATTTGTCCCAGCTAAAGCCTTCTGCCACTTTTTCATCATCTTGATCAATTATGCCATAATAAGCTTTCTTATTTGCATCTTCGATCATTTTGGCATGAGCAGTTTGTGGTTCTTTTTGTTGATATATGGCTTTCCGATAATAATCATCTTTTCCAAACGGATTCTTTGCTCTACTTGCTTCTCGATTTGTACATTCCCTCTTGAAATGACCTTTCTCCCTGCATCGAAAACAAGTAACTTTAGAATTATCAAAACCCAAAGTAGAAACTTTTGCATCCAAGAAATCATCTCTTCCTGTAATCATTTTAAACTTTTCAGCTCTCCTCAACACACTCTCTAAACACCACTTTATATCCATTAGCTCCATTTCTTCAGCATCTATCTGATCATAATCCTCTTTCGTCAACATAGGATTTCCGATCCTTCCTGTAACCAATCCTTCATATGATTCCAATACTGTAACAAGTAATGCCATATGATTTTTGACAACTTCTTCAGAAAAATTTTGACCATTCTGAAGATGCAATGCGATGTTGCAATTTAAGACATGACCTTTGTTGCTATTTGAGCTTTGAAATTGATGACTTGAACTTGAAGCTTTCGGATTAACACTCGGATATGAAGAAAATCCACTGCTGCTGCTGTTTGAACTTTGATTGATTAATTCAGATGAATTTTCTACACTGAAAGCAGTTTGAATTTTTGGACTTGTTTCGACATTCTGAACACTCCCTTTGTAGTACATCTTAACATCTTGTTGTGCACTCGGATTGTTCTTTCTTGCAATCTTCTGTTGCTCAAGATCTTGTCCTTCAATCTTTTCAATGAACTGGGAAATTGTCAGTCCATCATATTCTCCAGTATTCTTTAAGATCATCAAAAATGTACCCCATTCTTTCTGAGGTAAAGCATCAGCTAATTTGTCAACCCATTCCTCACGATCTTTGTTGATGTTTAACAATGACATTGACCGTACTAAGTGACAATATCTTTCGATCAATTTCTTAGTATCTTCTCCCGGCAAACTTGAAAATAAATCAAATTCTTTCTTTAACAATGCCTTTTTACTCTTGATCATTTTCTCACTTCCCTCAAACTTGATTCGAAGAGCTTCCCAAATTGAACGTGAAGTCTTATCATGTTGAAGCAATACAAATATGTCTTCTTTAATAGCTTGCTAGAGTAAACTGATCATCATCTTTTCAGCTTTGTACATGTCTCGTTCTTTATCCGTAAATTCAAAAATCTTTTTCTCAACTCCCAGATCTGTACGTGGTAGAACATACTTTTTCTCAACACACTCCCAAGATCTCAAATGATTAGCTTGAACTCAGTTTTCAAACCGATCTTTCCAACCATAATATTCCTCAATTCCCATTAGCTTCGGGGGTTTTTGTAAAGTTCCAGTCTCATTTTCCATGTTCATGTTCTTAGCAATGTCAGTAGGAGTAGTCGGGGCAGTAGCAAACGCGTTGTAGAATTCCTCTTCCATGATTCGGTAACAATTTTCAAAATCAGACACTTTCAAACAAAATAACCTGCACAACAGTTTCAAGAGAAATAACAACACAAGCGAAATTAGAATCTACAAACGAAATTAGGGATTTCATTTGAACCGACAAAACGAAATTTAATTTCGTACGAATTTACAAACAAATTCAAACGAAATCACAACTTTGAAACGAAATTGTAATTTCGTATGGAATATCTTAAGCGAAATTATAATTCCGTGCGAAATTAGGTGCAATTTCACATGAAATTATGCTGATGTCATCATTTCGATCAAACTTTTGTCAAATTGATTAGGTTTTTGCTCGATATTAGGTCCAATTCTCTCAAGGCTTTGTTAAAATACAATTTTGCATATAATGTGTGAAATTCAAACCATTTTAACCGTGAAATTTTGTTCAATTTTGAAAAGAAGGTGTAGAAGTTAGAAAATCTGATGAAATCAAGCTGAAAACGGTAGAACTCCTCCTCCTGAGCTCTGATACCACATGTAGGATCGTTTTACCGACCAAAATGAGTCGTTCAGAGGCGTTCTACTCAATATGAAAGGCGGAAACAGACATAACGAGTTCGATTCAGCTAGATATTCACTTTAAATGTCTTTCTGATTGATTTGACAAAGTTTTACAGCGAAACGACACTTCGGCAGCACTTCGGCTCCGGAATCACACATGCATGTCTACCTCAAACGAAATTACAAGACCCCTATTTATAGGCAAGTTAATTTCTCATGAATGGTTCAAACGAAATTATATACAAACGAAATTACCATATCAAGCGAAATTACCTAATTTCGTACGAAATTACCAGTTGGTAATTTCATGCGAAATTATCCTTTTGACACATTCCTCGAAATTCATGCCCTGATCTATACATAAACATACAAGACTCGATACAAGACGAAGTCAATTAAACTTCGTACAGATGCATGAAAAGGGTCTTTGATGTATCTTACAACATCTAGACATGACATCATGTAAGCCACATGTGTCTGTACAAGATTGTAAGCCTCACCTAGGGTTTTACCTATGACCAAAGTGAAAAGAATTTTCAAATATTTAAAGGGTGCTCAAACGATTGGTCTTTGGTATCTTGCTAATGAGAATGTGGAGCTTGTTACCTTTTCAAATAAGGACTATGCAAGTTGCTCCCTTTACAAGAAATCAACATTTGAAGGTTGCTGGTTCCCTGGCCAATCATTGGTCTCTTAGCAAAGCAAAAGACAAACCTTTCTGTCTAATTTAACAGTAGAGTGCGTAGTTGCTACTTGTTGTACTGCATAAATCCTATGGTTATAATATCTACTTTTAGATTATAGTATTAGAGGCATCAATGCCCTATTAAAGCTAGACAGTGTTGTTTCCATATGCATGATGAAAAAACCGGACCAACACTCCAAGATCAAACACGATGATATTAGGCTTCACTTTATAAGTGTTGGGATTGAACCCTACCAGAGGAACAGATAATGTAAAGCCAAAACCAGGTCACAACAGTGGATTCACAATAAGCAGCGGTTTACACTTTGCTCTCCCCTTGAAAGTGATTTATAACAACTGATGGTCCCTATCTGCTGTTCATATTCAACTGCTGCTGCCCTTTCAACTGCTGATGAAAACCCTGAAGTATCCAACACTGCTGGTCCTATCTACTGATGATAAAGCACTGCCCAGTCAAGGACTGATCAACCTTGAGGAAAGCACTGACATAAAGGGAGAGCAGTTGTTTAGTAAATTGTTTGTTTTATGTATAGTCAGTGGTTAGGTTAGCAGTGTTTGTGTAAGGACAGTAGATACAGGTTGTTAGGCTGTTAGACGTCGCTTTCATGGTGACGTCAGCTGAAATACCTCAGTAGTTTGGTTTGCCTATAAATGTAACAGTGCCCTGTACTGTTACATTTGATTGACTGAGCGAGTTCTTCTCCTCATGTCTAATCCTTTCATCTTGTGTGCAACCAACCTTGGGGCATCAGGCTGAGGGGGAGTATAGTTTGTAAGCATGACTGTAATCCTTTGCTTTGATTTGTAATCTTTTGACTCTATGTGAAGCAATTGTTTATCAAACTATTTCCTCCTTTGATTGTGTTTACAAAGTTTGTTTTCATTTCCGCTGCACCTAACATGTTTTCATATTCATTGATCATTCATTTTAAACAAACAAACACTATCATGAGAGCCTCCGATCTTAACAATAAGAGAATGCTTTAAGAAAGGTCCGGTTTCCTTAGAGCATGTCCTATTTGAAGATCAATTGGCTAATGTGTTTACCAAATGTTTGGACACTGCCACATTTCATGGCTTAATCTCTTAGAAAGGAGTGCTAAGTCTTGACTAATCTCAAAATTAGTTAAGTACAATAAAGAGTTTTATCAATTGTACTTGCAACAAGTGATTTATCTCAAAAATCCAAAAAAGACAATTTTTATTTTCAGAAATTCTGATAAAGATCCAAAAAGACTATTTTTAGTTTTACAAACACCGGTAACTATAAAAAAGACTGTATTTTGTAATAATAACAGTGTTTATCTTGATAAAACAACTAAAAATACCAAAACAACTATCTTTTAAAAAAGATTGATTGTCTTAAAGGCATATGTTTTAACAAAACTATCGATTTTCAGTAAACAGTTGTTCTCACTACCACGGATGCTTCAAACAAATGCTTTAATAAAACTATTTATTTTCTTTCATCAGTTATATTAAAACATATCAATTCTTTTTCAAAGAGTCATTGTACACGACTATTTCTTAAAACAACTATTGCTTTAAAAAAATGATCAGTTGTTTCGAATATTCCCAATTGATTTGAAAGTCGTTTTCACAACCACCAGTTGTTCTATATGTCACTGTTTCATTATTCTGAAACCCTTTAAATTCCCATTTTCGTAAATTTAACTTCAAAATTTTAACATCCTTTTCTTGTTAAGCGTTTTTCATTTTATCATCCCCCTGATTTGACTTGCAATAGTCTTTTTAAACCTTGCAATTCTATCATCCTTTGCTTGTGGCATCTTGCATTTTAGCACATTGTGATTGAATTTACACAAAGGGAAGGTGTAAGTCCGAATCACCATTAGAATCATAAGGCTTATCCTCTTGAATATTTGGTATTTCATGAACTTGAGAATGAACAGACAATTATATAGGCATATTTTCATTCGGACCAATATCTTTAGAATGATGTTCAAATGGATAACTTTGTTGTAGGGAAATTTGTAACGGAGAAATTACATGCTCTCCCTCATAAATTTCTATAAAAAGGTTAGCATATGGTCGTCTAACACTTTTCTTCGAACAATTATTTTTTGGGATACTCATAATTGCCATTAGATGAAGCATGAGACGTCCTATCTTTCCTTCTAAAAGATTGTGAGTCTATGCTAAATTTAACAATCATCCAAAAGCTTATTAATGCATCAAAAAAGTTTATAAGGTATATCAGAAAGTTCAAATAAAATCTAAAAGATAACATGTATCCGAAAGTCAAATTGGATATCCGAAAGTGTGATCTTATGCAAAGTTCACATATCATCTACAAGTTATGCTTCATCTAAAAGATATAATTTAATTCAAAAGTTGCCCTCAATTTGAAAGTTCATAATCCTTCGAAATTTTGAGTTATTTGAATGATTTGAATCATCCAAAAGTTTAAAGTTTCGTTCGAAAGATTTCGCTTTAGTAAAAGTTTTTTAATACGTATGTGATTAATCAGAAAAATCAAATGCATTTTAATGATGATGACCATATTATTTTTGAAACATTCAAATATCAAACAATGATTGATGAGGATGATACCCTATAAAGTCATGATTACAAACTAATGATGAACATGAAACCCAATGAATAACAATAAAATGAAGTCGAAAAATGCTTACCTTGTTGTTCAGAAGTGCTAGAACTCAGATAAGATGAAAAAACTAAATCAACCAAGTGAAATCAATGAGCTGGGACTCTCAATTTAGAACATAATTAAGTATCAGATGAAATGTGCAAAGAAAGGGACAGACTTGGTTTTAAATCAAATAAAAAAGACCATCTTACCGCTTTTCCACACGTAAACCTTTTGTAAGATGATTTGTGCATTCGATAGTTACTTGAATTGAAAACAACATTTTTATGTTGATCTGAAAGCTAAAAGTGACATTCGAAAACATCAAATCTTATCCGAAACATTTAAAGTTCAACATCTTGAAATTTTCATTCGAAACAATCACATAAGCTTTTATATATACTCAACTCATTAAACAAACCTACTTCCATAATCTTTTCAATGACGGTAGGGCATACCAACAAGGTAGCAGCAATCCCAGGACTCAAAGGCGACAACAGAATAATTGATGCTGTAGGAGGATCACACATGAAGAGGTGAGATTGGCACTTAGGAAGATGGGAAGAGGCTAGGCAGTGGGTTTGGACAACATACCGATTGAGGCGTGGAAGTGTTTTGGGGAAGAAGGAGTCCGATGGTTAACAATTTTGTTAAATCGTATTTTCAAGACTGGAAAAATGCCAGATCAATGGATGAGTAGTGTCGTGGTGCCTTTATACAAGAATAAAGGAGACGCTCAATGTTGTGGGAACTACAGAGGAATCAAACTGCTAAGTCATACTATGAAGCTCTGGGAGATGGTAATTGAAACTAGAAATAGAAGAGAAACTCAGGTTTCAGTAAACCAATTTGGATTCATGAAAGGGAGGTCAACTACAGAAGCGATACAAATTATAAGGAGATTGATGGAAAAATATAGAGCGAAGAAGCAAGAATTACATATGGTGTTTATCGACCTTGAAAAGGTATATGACACTGTCCCACGACAACTGATTTGGGATAGTTTGTATAACGCTCCGCATATTTGTACTTTCCTATTTTAGCAAGACATGTTGTACTTTCCATTTTTAGATACTTGTACCCTTGTTGTAAACTATTTCGTTTCAATTTGTAATCCGAGACTAATGATCATAATGAAAACGCAATTATTTTATCACATTCATGTTATTTAAATCACGTTTTGAACGACATGATGTGCATGATTCTTGATTCTTTTATCCACATTCATGCTTGATGCTCGTTAAACTGATTAAAACACGTAAAATAATCGAAGTTAGAAATCAAAATGTTGAAAACATGCGGGTTTGTACGAAGCAAGGCCGGTTCGTACGAACCCAGCCCCTTTGTATGAACCCAGCCCATTCGTAACTAGGGCCATCCGTAGCTAAAGTTTAGGAAAACCTAATTTTCCTGAAATCTATAAATAGACACCTCAGGTCTTCATTCCAATTCGCCAATTCCTTGCCAACACTCTCAAATTGTTGTTGCGATCAGAAGCTTTATAAGATTTCCCCTCCTTCATTTCATTTCAATTCCATTTCATTTCATTTCTTGTATTTCTAATCTCAAACTCTTGATTTTTCCCAAAAACCTTTGATCCTAACTATCTCGAAGATGGTTTCCACTCATTTTTCCTAGGCAAACTGTTGTGGGGCATCACTTATACGAGGTTGGATCAAAGTTCATAAAATTTTACAACTTAATTAAATTCTCGTTTCGATTATTGCACGAGCTTGATGGAATCTGGAACCCATCAGACCCTAACTCAATTCATAGTTAAGGTCCTGCATTAGGGTTAATTTCCATCAAGAAATGACCCATGTAACAAGATCAAACGTAAGTTTTTCATCAAGAGCAGTGCGTTCGTACGAAGGTACTATGCTTGTTCGTACGAACGGACCTTGCTTCGTATCTTCTGTTTTGAATTCAGTTCTGTCTTCACGCATGATTGTCATTAATTAAATGTTTTATCTACTAACTTAAACAAATTAAATGAATACTTTAACATTTTCAACCAAATCAGTTTAAAACCAAAACAATCCGCGATGTTAACAGGTAGTCCGTACGAACAAACATCGTCCCTTCGTACGAACTCACTTTATTACCCAAACCGAACTGTTTTAACTTCTGTTTTAACCTCATCTTTTACACCTAGTCATTTTAATTACTGTTAACATCATTTACCTTGCTATTTTAGTAGTCAAAACAGATCATATCACACGTCAAACAGTCGGTTCGTACTTAACAGGAGACTCCCTTCGTAAGAAGGGACTAAGCCCCTTCGTACGTACGAACGAACTGCCTTGTATTTTAATTTGTTTTGTTTCACGTATTTCAACGATCTGATCCAACATTCTTTCACATCAGTAATCTCATATTCCCGTTTACTCATTTCAGTGTGATCTCGAGACTTCATCAACTCCACTCTTGGTTTTCGTGGAAATCTACGCAAAACTCTGAGTATACTCGATCACATTTCGTTTTATACACTTTTGGGTGCAACACGGGCAATATAAAAAAATGCAACACTTGAAACTTGTTTATATTCACACTCTATCAACATTTAAACATGAAAACATTTTGATACTTGTTAATCTCATATGGTATGTATAAATTTGTGTCTATATGGTCATTAACTTCGATCAAGCCTACCTTAACAATTATAGCGCTATAGGATTAACGCACCTCCCTTGAGTCTTGGGGTATTGTTAAGTAAAACATGTTAAACTCCCTTCATTTCAACGTTGTGGAAAGTCAAGATTGTGTTGGAAACTTTGGATTGACATATAGTGATACTAGTTCAGCGTATTAGTAACTCGTATGTGTTATTCATGTTGGATATGAGCACGTTTAAACATTTTATTCTTATTATGCTATGTATCAAACATGTATACTCGCCAACATTTTGTTGATCTTTAATTTAATACATGTTGCAGGTTGGTAGACGAAGTGATGAAGAAACAAGCTAGGGTGAATTTAGAAACACAACATAGAAATAAAAAAATATTTGAATTTTTGCTTTGTTTGATACAATTTGAATCATGAGTAACATTTTTAGTATTTATGAAATTTTGATTTAATTATATTGTCACAATTAGTGTTATGATGCTTTGAGCGATTTGTTTTCGTCTCACTCAAATGTTTCCACCATCGGTTGGGGTGTGACAGATTGGTATCAAAGCTATAACTATAGGGAATTAGAAAAAGTAGGAATGCTTTTACGTATTCTATAGTTTAGGAACATTCTCTTTATGTGTTATTTAAAACTACTTGCCTTCTATCTTGATTGCTTCTTATCTATTCACTTTGGTCTTTAAATATACATGTATTTCCTAAGGCTAACACAATACACACTTAGAGGCTTGATGAAGACACTCATATTCCATAATCGAAATGACTCACCAAAATAGGGGTGATTCCCACATTTGGTGATGACTTTCATTCAGCTATACTTGTTATTTTACACGAAATTTACCCTCAAGTTAGGAGTGATGTCCATATCTTGGAGGAATTTCCATCTCATATTCTAGTGGACCCTTATCGATTGATAAGTACCAACCACACTAGGGTACGATGTTACCAAGTTAGAGGTGAAACTTGCATCTTGATAACTAGTCCCACTCTTCGATTTTCAATCTCGCCAAAGTTTCGATTTTCCAATCGACTAGGGACATGTAGTAACTGGAAGGACACATACCGTTAATCGTTTCTCGATGAGAGTATGTATCTATTAGGCTGAAGCACGTTTCCCTAACTCGAAAGGACTTTGATTTACTTTGGAATAGTCTTAAGTTACGTTCCGTGACAATCCAATTTTTACGTTAAATCTCTTTTATGCTATCTCAATTTTAATGCGTTTTACATTTGCACGTTATTTATTCCATTTCAAGCTTGGAGACACGAATCGCACTATTCTCACAATCTAAAGCGATAATAATCTCTTGTGAACAAATTAAATTTATGATGCTTTCATTTTCCATATTACACTACGTGAAAATTTATGTTATACTATGTGGAATTGTTTGAACATTATATGCTATGCAATGCATTCATGAAAACAAATTTCTTTAAACCAAACATTATGATCAAGTCTCATCCATTCCTTGTTTTGAATCTTTAGATGTCATCAAGCCGTCTTTCCAACTCGACCAAGAGGTCTAAGACCAGCACAAAAAAGAAGATGATGGCATTCATGGCTAACCAGATAGCACGTGTTGTTCCCAAGATCGTTAGTGAGATCCACAACCCCCTCTACCCCAAACTCCTCTGTTGACTCGAAGGTTGAGCAGCCCAAACTCGTGTCATTCAACTTCAAGCACTTTTCAGCTTGCAACCCTAAGCCTTTCACTGGCAATGATGGGGTGACCGCTATGCTTGAATGGTTCGATAGTATTGAGGTCACTTTTATCAATAGCGAGGGTCCTGAGAATCTCAAAACTCGTAGCGCTACTGGGATCTTCCAAGCCAGAGCCTTTGAATGGTGGACTAATGAAAGGAGCATCCGCTCTAATGAAGCAGCTTATGCATTTCCTTGGGACGAGGTTAAGCAACTGATGATGGACGAGTTTTGTCCTGCTCACGAGAAACAAAAGCTCGAGTAAGAGTTTTGGGCTCTCAAGAAAATCGGTGATGACAACCTAGCCTACACCAACCGTTTCAAAAAACTCAGCTTTATCGTACCACACCTGGTATCCACTACTGATCGCGTGATCGGAAAATATAGTCATGGCTTACCCTCTACCGTGCGTGACACTATTGAAGCAGCAAAACTTGACAACATCGAGGTAGTCTATTGCCTCACAGCCATCCTGAACAACAATCATATTCATGATAGACAAGTCGCCACACCTACTTTCTCCAAACCAGCCACCCAAATCACCGCACAATCAAGTGGTAGCAAGGGTAAGAAACGAAAGTTTCAAAACCCATCCTACAATGCGATTGTCCCTATTGCAAACCCAAACCCTGTTACACTAGAAAACACCAAGAAGCCATACACTGGGGTTCTACCTGTCGCCCTTGCACTACGTGTAATCGTTTTGGTCACACGACCCCTTATTGCCGCAATTGCAACCAAGTTCAGCAAGCTCCCCAAAACCCTAAACCCGCAAACAACGCACAAGCCTGTTACAAGTGTGGTGATACTACACATCTTTATCCACAATGTCCTCAACTGAATCAAGAGCAACAACATAAGCAAGCTCCACGAGGACGAGCTTTCAACATCAACGCTAATCAGGCGCAAAACGATAACGAAGTCGTTAATGCTACGTTTCTCATTAACAATATTTATGCTTCGATACTATTTAATACCGGTGTGGACAAAAGCTTTGTGTCCATTGAATTTGAATCTATGTTAAGTTGTATACGCTCTAAACTACCTAAGTCATTCACAGTCGAAGTTGCCAATGGCAAATCTATCACAGTCGATTTTGTTCTTTGCGATTGTTTTCTCACTCTTAATGATCATGTTTTCTCTATCGACCTTATACCCATGCAATTGGGTAGTTTTGATATCATAATAGGCATGGATTGGCTTCATAAGAACCATGCTGAAATTGCGTGTCACGAAAAATACGTTCGTTTGCCTCTCCCTTCTGGTGATACTTTGCACCTTTATTGAGACCGACCTTCACGAGGACTAAAGCTTATGTCATGCACACAAGTGACCAGGTACTTTCGTAAATAGTACTTTGCCTTTTTAGCCCATGTTGTGGAAGAAAAGGGCAAGGGAAAGAGCATAAGTGAAGTTCCAGTTGTGTGTGATTTCGCTGACGTCTTTCCTAAAGATTTACCTAGTCCTCCTCCATCTTAATCTGTTGATTTTCATATTGATCTAATCCCTGGATCGAGTCCCATTTCTAAATCCCCTATCGTTTTGCACCCTCTGAGATGCAAGAGTTGTCAAGTCAACTCCAAGAGATCCTCGATAAAGGCTTCATACGCCCAAGTACCTCACCTTGGGGTGCTCCTGTGCTTTTCTTCAAAACCGCATTTCACACTCGCTATGGTCACTACGAGTTCGTGGTTATACCCTTTGGCCTGACCAACGCACCTGCAGTTTTCATCTATTTGATGAATCGTGTTTGTAAACCTATTTGGATCATTTTGTAATTGTTTTCATGGATGATATTCTTATTTATTCGAAAACTCAAGTTGATCATGAACGTCATCTACGCCGCATTCTCAAACTCTTGCATGGTGAACGCTTATACGCAAAGTTTTCCAAGAGCAAATTCTGGATCAAAGAAGTCCAATTCCTTGGAAATGTTGTCAGTGAAAAAGGAATTCATGTTGACCCTTCCAAAATTGAAGCAGTGAAGAATTGCATCGCACCTAAATCCCCATCTGAGATTCATTCTTTCCTAGGATTGGTGGGTTACTACCGTCGATTCATCTCGAACTTTTTGAAAATCGCCGTTCCCCTCACTTTGCTCACTCAGAAAGAGAAACCTTTTGTTTGGGGTCCTGAACAAGTGGAATCCTTTCAAACTCTCAAGGACTTGCTTTTCAACGCTCCCGTACTTGCTCTCCCTGATGGGAATGATGATTTCGTGGTATATTACGATGCCTCGAACAATGGTCTTGGTTGTGTTCTGATGCAACGAGACAAGGTCATCGGTTATGCTTCTAGACATCTAAAAATACATGAGAAGAACTACACTACCCATGATCTCGAGCTTGGCACAGTTGTTTTTGCGTTAAATATTTGGCGACACTACCTTTATGGTACAAAGTGTGTGGTTTTCACTGACCATAAGAGCCTACAACACATCTTTAACCAAAAAGAGCTAAACATGTGTCAGCGTCGTTGGGTGGAATTGCTTAACGACTACTACTACGAAATTCGCTACCACCCTGGCAAAGCGAATGTTGTAGCCTATGCGCTCAGTCACAATCTCATGTTAGTAGCATTCGTTGCTCTTAAATCGTTAATGATCTTCGTACTTGCATTCATGAAGCTCAGTATTCATCAGCCAACGAAGGAAGTTTATTCGTAGAAGTACGTGGTGCTTCTAAAGATCAACTCGTGACAAAATCAGATGGACTCCAATACTACCTCGATCGCATCTGGGTGCCAGATCGCGACAATCTTCGTGAGCTCATAGTGAACGAGGCACACAAGTCCCGATACTCTATTCATCCTGGTTCTGATAAGATGTACCATGACCTTCGTACGTCCTATTGGTAGCCTGGCATAAAGAAGGACATTGCCACTTATGTCTCGAAATGTCTCACTTGCTCAAAAGTCAATGCTGAGCATCAGCGTCCTTCTGGTTTACTTGAACAACCTGAAATCCCTATTTGGAAATGGGATATCATTGCTATGGACTTCATAACCAAACTCCATTGCACACCTTCTAGCATGATAGCATCTGGGTGATCATTGACCGTCTGACCAAATCCGCTCACTTCCTTCCTATTCGTGAGGATTTCAAAGTTGAGAAACTATCTCGGGTCTACACTGATGAAATCATATGTCGACATGGTATACCCATTGACATCATCTCTGACCACAATGGTCGTTTCACTTCACGCCTTTGGCAAACATTTCAAACTGCTATGGGTACTCACTTGAATCTTAGTACGGCCTTTCATCCTTAAGTGGATGGACAGACTGAACGTACTATCCAAACCCTAGATGACATGCTTCGCTCTTGTGTTATCGACCTCAGTGGTAATTGGGATGTACATTTACTTTTGATCGACTTCTCGTATAACAACAACTACCACTCTAGTTTTCAAATAGCTCTTTTTCAGGCATTGTGTGGTCGCAAGTGCCGGTCTCCCATTTGTTGGCATGAGATTGGTGATACGCAACTTATTGGCCCTGAGCTTATTCAAGAAACGACGGATAAGTTCCTTTAAATCACCAACAACCTCCTCAAGGTTAGAAGCAGACAAAAGAGGTATGCCGATAAGAGACGCAAACCTTTGGAGTTTAATGTTGGTGATCATGTGTTACTCAAAGTATCTCCTTGGAAAGGAGGTATTCGCTTTGGTAAAAAGGAAAACTTGCCCCTCGCTTTGTGGGCCTTTCAAGATACTCGAGAGCATTGGCAAGGTGGCATATCGACTCGATTTACCTCAAGTACTCAGCAACGTTCATCCAACATTTCACGTCTCAAACCTTAAGAAGTGTCTAGCTGATGAAGACTTCAAGTTCTTGTCGATGACTTGAAAATAAACGAGACTCTTCATTTCGTGGAAAAGCCTGTCGAAATCATGGATCGAGGAACCAAGCAACTTAGGTGCAGCAAAATTCCCATAGTCAAGGTTCGTTGGGAAGGAAAGCGTGGTGTCGAATTCACTTGGAAACTCCAGAACGATATGATGTGCATGATTCTTGATTCTTGGATCCAAATTAATGCTTGATGCTCGTTAAACTGATTAAAACACGTAAAATAATCGAAATTAGAAATCAAAACGTTGAAAACATGCGGGTTTGTACGAAGCAAGGCCGGTTCGTACGAACCCAACCCCTTCGTACGAACCCAGCCCGTTCGTAACTAGGGCCATTCGTAGCTAAAGTTTAGGAAACCCTAATTTTCCTGAAATCTATAAATAGACACCTCAGGTCTTCATTACAATTCGCCAATTCCTTGCAAACACTCTCAAATTGCTGTTGCGATCAGAAGCTTTGTAAGATTTCTCCTCCTTCATTTGAATTCCATTTCATTTCAATTCTTGTATTTCTAATCTCAAACTCTTGATTTTTCCCAAAAACCTTTGATCCTAACTATCTCGAAGATGGTTTCCACTCGTTTTGCCTAGGCAAACTGTTATGGGGCATCACTTATACGAGGTTGGATCAAAGTTCATAAAATTTTACAACATAATTAAATTCTCGTTTCGATTATTGCACGAGCTTTATGGAATCCGGAACCCATCAGACCCTAACTCAAATCATAGTTAAGGGCCTGCATTAGGGTTAATTTCTATCAAGAAATGACCCGTGTAACAAGATCTGTTGGGATTGAACCCTACCAGAGGAACAGATAATGAAAGCCAAAACCAGGTCACAACAGTGGATTCGAAATAAGCAGTTGTTTACACTAAGTCTTCTCCCTTGAAAGTGATTACAACTGCTGAAGGCCTTATATCCACTGCCCGCATACAACTGCTGCTGTTCTGCGTAACTACTGATGAAGCCTTGATGTGTTCAAATATTAACATATAAATTTCATCAAATGAGGCATAAAACTAACCCCTTTTTAGTACTAATGTTGGAAAAAGTGTGCTTTTGTCTTCCTTTTGTATTTTCAAGATTAAATGAGCTCAAATTAACAAAAGAAGCAAAAAGACATCAAAATCTAACATAAATACAAGAAAAGGGACAAGACGTGACATGCCCGACCCCACGACAACATCTTCCCAAGCAAAACAAGAAGACAGAAGACTGAACACGCCCCGTGCTCAGCCAGCACGGGGGCGTGCCCAAGTGTCAGCAGAAAAGACAAAGTGGTAGAAGCTTCTATTGCCCACCACGGGGCTGTGCTCAGCGGACACGGGGCCGTGGTCAACTATAAGATTCGCACAATCCAGCAAATCTGCATAGTACAAAGATTCTTCTGCACCACGGGGTCGTGCTCAGCGGACACGGGGGCGTGGTCAACTAATAAGACAAAGCTGCATTTAATGAAGAAAGAGAAGGATGTGGACACGGGGCCGTGCCCACTGGACACGGGGCCATGCCCGAGCTTCTGTTCAGCCTATAAATAGATGTGCTTGGCTCAAGCTCAAACCATCCCTTAGCACACCACCCCTCTCACACTTCACCCACCACCCACCACCACCATAACACCATCATCCACCACCATCATCCATTGTCCATCGTAGAGTGTGTGAGTCGTCTCGGGATCCAAGATTGATCGTAAGAGTTCTTGACAATCAAGGCCATGTTTGCCTAAGTCTCTTACATCACTTGGTGAAGACAAAGTGTCTAGTGTAATACTTTTTATTTCTAATCTTTTGCACTTTTTATTTGGTTTCGTATTAATGACTTTAATAACTAGTTGCTTATGTTGAAGGTGATCTTTCTTTATCGTTTGTCCATGGTGTCTTGAAATTATTTTACTGTCTATATAAAATAAAAGATTTTCACCATTCATATCTCCACGGTCTATATGGAGGTATGTTGGCTACCTGGTCGGGGGTTAAGGGAACGGTTTGGTAAAGGTCTTGCCATTGTTCAGCGTTTAGAGGTCCTGCAATGGACCTGGGTCAAATTTAGTAGGACCTCCTTCAATACTTCACGGTATTGGATGGCGGGGGTCCAAACTCTTTGATCCCCTCATAAGTTAACTACTATTAATACTATAACCCGGCTATTTAGGACTGTATCCCTGCTGACTCAGACTACTTAGTCGAGGGTAACGTCACCTCCAAAAGAGGGGCCTACCATAATATTGCATTAATAACTTAATTCATTATCTTCCAATAATCCACCCTTTTAGGATTGTATCCTTGCTGACTCAAACTACTGGGGTGAGGGTAACGTCACCTTCAAAAGAGGGGCCTACTACAATAACTAAGATAATCTCTTAATCATGTGCAAAAGTGCGGAAATAATCAAAGGTGACACTAGATACGAGTCGGAACCAAGTGATTCATCTTGTCTATCTGTTTTTTCTTTTATTTTTATTTTCAGCATTTTAGTTAGTTTCTATTTTTCTTAGTTTAAAACATTTTTCTAAACTTTTTTATTTTGATTAGACGTTGAGGATAAACCGGTACTAAAAGCTCTTGTGTCCTTGGACGACCTCGGTATCTTGCCAACACTATATTACGCTCACGATGGGTGCACTTGCCCATATGTGTATTTAGTGTTAGTAAAGTATCGTGTTTTATAAATTTAAAACTTGGCTAAAAATAAGTGTTAAAGGGGCTTAAAATATACACCTAATATATATAACACTTCACACGCATCGTTTTTCTTATTTTTCATTTTTTTTAGAATTTTTTTTTAGATTTATTAGTTTCTGCAGAGCTCAGCACGGGCCGTGCCTGGTCGGACACGGGCCGTGCCCAGCATCATCACTGGCAGTTTTTATTTTCTGAGTTACAGAGAGCTGAACACGGGGCCGTGTCGGTGCAACACGGGGTCGTGTCCAACTCCCAGTAACAGGGATCCAGAAGACAATCACTGTACCTCTGACCACGGGCCGTGTTCGCTGAGCACGGGGCCGTGGTGAACATTCTGACCAACGTTCTTTTCTGTTTTTATTGCAGGACTTGGAACCTAGGCGCCACATTTGAACCTCCTACGTAGTGCATGAGCTCCAGTTCTAGTAGAGACATAAAAGAACCTCTAGAAGAACCCAAACGCTTTCTCAGAAAAAGACTTAAAGCTAAAAATCAAGAGAAAGTTTCGGGGGACCCACTTCCAATGGCGGATCAACGTACCCTTATGGATTACCTACAGCCCACCGTAGGCAATCTCGGCGCCGCTATCAATGCACCAAATGTCGAAGCCAATAACTTCGAACTTCGGCCGCATTTGATACAAATGCTCCAAAACTCCGCAACCTTCCATGGGCTTGCGGACGAGGATCCCCATCTACATATTACTAATTTCTTAGAAATATGTGACACCTTTCGGATCAATGGAGCATCAAATGATGCCATCCGCCTTCGAATGTTTCCATTTTCACTAAAAGACCGAGCTAAGGCTTGGCTTAACACCCTCCCAGTTGGCTCGGTAAACACCTGGGATGAACTTGCCCAAAAGTTTTTATATAAGTATTTCCCTCCTGCTAAAACGGCTAAATTAATTACTGAAATTAATACATACTCACAAGAGGATGGGGAATCCTTATATGAAACTTGGGAAAGGTTCAAGGAGCTTCTAAGAAAGTGTCCTCATCACGGTCTAGCGGTGTGGCAACAAGTATCCACTTTCTACAATGGGTTGTTGCCACACACAAGACAAACACTTGATTCAAGCTCCGGGGGACTTTTAGGTAATCGTCGCCCAAATGAAATATATAATCAAATTGAGGAAATTGCTCAAACCAATTTTCAATGGCACACTCCCCGAGGTAATAAATCTATTGCCGGCTAGAAATGACAAAAACGGCCTCGGTTATGGCTTGTGAAGGGTGTGGTGGGTCACATGAAAATTGGAGTTGTATGAAAGAATTAGATGAACAAACAGAAACGGTAAACTACATTGATAATAGACCTAGGCCGTCAGGTCCTCCAACGGGTACCTACAACCAAGGATGGCGTAACCACCCGAATCTTGGTTGGAGAGATCCCGGCAATAGTAGTAACCAACAAAACCAATGAACTAATTTTCAACAACCACAAAATTTCTCTCAACAACAAGGTGGAAGAGAAAGGCTTGAAGATACCGTATCTCGCCTCATCTCCGACACCGAAAAGAAAAACTCGGATCAATTCCAACAATTGGAATCGAATTTTAGAAATCAACAAGCTAGCATTCAAAACGTTGAAAAAAAATTAAATCAACTAGCTCAAAATTTCTCCGAGAGACCACAAGGCGCATTACCAAGTAATACCGAAACCAACCCAAAGGCACAAGTACACCTTATCACATTGAGAAACCGAACCGTGGGTCCCGAGGATACTCCATTACCACCAGTTGAAGGGGGTCAACGTTAAAGTACGACTTCACCTACACCTCAACTAGAAAAGGCTTCTTCACCAAATCAAGAGCCCACCAAGACTCCTCCAATTCCGTACCCCGGTAGGTTAAATCGTCAAAAGACCGATGAGCAATTCACAAAGTTCGAAAGTTTACTAAAACAATTGCATGTCAATATTCCTTTTATTGAGGTCCTAACCCAAATGCCTAAATATGCAAAATTCCTGAGGGACTTCCTCACTCACAAAAGGAAAATTGAATCATTGCAATTAGTTAACTTAGGCGAAGAATGCTCCGCTTTAGTACTCAACAAACTTCCACAAAAGAAAATCGACCCCGGGAGCTTCACAATTCCTTGCTCGATTAGGGAGTCCCCTGTTCGTAATGCATTAGCCGATCTTGGGGCTAGCATTAACCTCATGCCCACGTCAATGTTCAAACGACTCGGCCTAGGAGTAACTAGCCCTACAAAGATGAGCATACAACTCGCCGACAGGTCCGTCAAATTTCCACAAGGTGTCGCTGAAAATCTACTGGTCAAGGTTGACAACTTCGTTTTTCCAACTGACTTTGTCATCCTAGACATGGAAGAAGACACTGAAGTCCCTCTCATCCTCGGGAGGCCATTTCTAGCCACCGCCCAAGCAGTGGTAGATATGAATGACGGAACGTTAACATTGAAGTTTGGGGACGAGGAAGTGAAGTTTGAATGTGGAAAGAAGTTAGAGGAAGAAGACCCGGTCAACTACATGAAGGTCATAGACTCAAGCTTGGATGACGCTCTCCGACGGTGTAACTTGGGATGCAATACATCCCACTTGGGTAACATATGACCAGGCTTTGGGTCTAGCCAAGGACCCTTATAAACGTGGCGCACCATGGAGGCATTCCACGGAACTATCCTTAGTTTAGTTTAGATTAATTTTCTTGTTTTCTAGTTAGTTTTAATTTTCAGGAATAAAACACACTTGAGATGGCAAAGGATGCAAGGGAAACTTGAACCAGCACTCCATACAGGAAAACAGAACCGTCCGACAAATTTCTTCGTTTGCAGTAAGCTCGGCACGGGCCGTGTCCACCCAACACGGCCCCGTGCTGCTCAGTCTGCAGAAAAAGACCCAGTTCAGGTAACTGGACACGGGCCGTGTTCACCCAACACGCCCCCGTGTCCAGACTTCTGTTTCCCCTGTTCAATTTTGTTACTGGCACTTGAACACGGGGCCGTGCCCGAATCACACGGGGCCGTGTTCAGCGCCCAGTAACCCAAAATTTTTGCTTTTCACACCTTTTTACACATTCAATCAACCTAAAAACTTATTTTTGGGACACATTGAGGACAATGTGTAATTTAAGTGTGGGGGGGATGCTAAAACCTTGAAACTTGCAAGTCCTAAATATAAGCCTTACACAAAACTCTATTGGAACCGCTAATCACCCCAAATTTTTTTCAAAAATTTTCATTTTTTTTACGTGTCTAGGTTTAATTCAGGAAATTCAAGTTCTTAAAAAGGTTATATTTTTAGGAATTTACAACCGATAGCGTCGTGATAAAAAGAACCAACATAAGAAAATTATGAAAAGGCATGATAAGCTTAGTTAAAATTTAATTATATATACTTGATCACATAAAAACCCATTCCCACAAAAGTGAGTTTTGAGCCTTTATTGAGCAAACACTTACATATCATTTGACTAAATGCTCATTTTCGTTTCTTGTGTGAATAGCCGCTTGGTTCTTACGACTCTAGAACTTGCCATGACGATACATTCCCGGTCCTTACCAACTTAGACCCGAGTAAGTAAATGATGGAGGCATTAGGACTAACCCTTTTTTTTATTTCTACACCATTATTTTTCTTTTTTTTTAACCACCTACCCAAAATCCCCCTAGTTAGCCCCTTTGAGCCTAAACCTTTTCATTTCATAACCCAAACCAAAAACACCCTTTTTACCCACCAAAACCTTTTTCATTTTTACCCCTTTTGTTTTAGTAACAAGTTCGGTTCTTTATATGACTGTTGAAAAAAAAAATTGTTGTTGATGATGAAGCAAAAGAAAATAAACAAACAAGTTCATCAAAAATAACTTTGTTTGAATAAATAACCTTCATCAAAATAAAAGTTACAAACATAGAAAGTCATATGAAAACCGACACTTGTTACGCTTTTCGCCCTTTTTACTAACCACTAACCACCAACCCAACCACCTACCTTTAACCCAAGCCTAACCCTTAACCCACAAAGTCCTCTTGATATTTACAAAGGTATATAAGTTAAAAAGGAGGAGGATTGATTGCTTGGCAAGCCTATGGTAGGAGTAAGTTCCATGCCGCTCCCAAGTGATCCACAAAAATACATTTTCGGCCGAGTGTTGAGTGATCCCCGTGAGGTATGTGAACTTGTATATAAATAGAATTTTACAAAGGCATGTTATGCCCTAATAAGTAATTTGTCTTATGAAAAGTTTTAAATAAATCATGACGAATAGGATTGTAAATAAATAAAAATAAAATTAAATAAAGAATCTTGGAAATCCCGACACTCTACGACAAGCCCAAAAACCTTCTTCTCTACCCATTCCATTTGGGAGTGTAAATAGCCGCATATTAAAGAGTTTTGCTTGAGGACAAGCAAAGATTCAAGTGTGAGGGTATTTGATGTGTTCAAATATTAACATATAAATTTCATCAAATGAGGCATAAAACTAACCCCTTTTTAGTACTAATGTTGGAAAAAGTGTGCTTTTGTCTTCCTTTTGTATTTTCAGGATTAAATGAGCTCAAATTAACAAAAGAAGCAAAAAGACATCAAAATCTAACATAAATACAAGAAAAGGGACAAGACGTGACATGCCCGACCCCACGACAGCATCTTCCCAAGCAAAACAAGAAGACAGAAGACTGAACACGCCCCGTGCTCAGCCAGCACGGGGGCATGCCCAAGTGTCAGCGGAAAAGACAAAGTGGTAGAAGCTTCTATTGCCCACCACGGGGCCGTGCTCAGCGGACACGGGGCCGTGGTCAACTATAAGATTCGCACAATCCAGCAAATCTGCATAGTACAAAGATTCTTCTGCACCACGGGGTCGTGCTCAGCGGACACGGGGGCGTGGTCAACTAATAAGACAAAGCTGCATTTAATGAAGAAAGAGAAGGATGTGGACACGGGGCCGTGCCCACTGGACACGGGGCCGTGCCCGAGCTTCTGTTCAGCCTATAAATAGATGTGCTTGGCTCAAGCTCAAACCATCCCTTGGCACACCACCTCTCTCACACTTCACCCACCACCCACCATCACCATAACACCATCATCCACCACCATCATCCATTGTCCATCGTAGAGTGTGTGAGTCGTCTCGGGATCCAAGATTGATCGTAAGAGTTCTTGACAATCAAGGCCATGTTTGCCTAAGTCTCTTACATCACTTGGTGAAGACAAAGTGTCTAGTGTAATACTTTTTATTTCTAATCTTTTGCACTTTTTATTTGGTTTCGTATTAATGACTTTAATAACTAGTTGCTTATGTTGAAGGTGATCTTTCTTTATCGTTTGTCCGTGGTGTCTTGAAATTATTTTACTGTCTATATAAAATAAAAGATTTTCACCATTCATATCTCCACGGTCTATATGGAGGTATGTTGGCTACCTGGTCGGGGGTTAAGGGAATGGTTTGGTAAAGGTCTTGCCATTGTTCAGCGTTTAGAGGTCCTGCAATGGACCTGGGTCAAATTTAGTAGGACCTCCTTCAATACTTCACGGTATTGGATGGCGGGGGTCCAAACTCTTTGATCCCCTCATAAGTTAACTACTATTAATACTATAACCCGGCTATTTAGGACTGTATCCCTGCTGACTCAGACTACTTAGTCGAGGGTAACGTCACCTCCAAAAGAGGGGCCTACCATAATATTACATTAATAACTTAATTCATTATCTTCCAATAATCCACCCTTTTAGGATTGTATCCTTGCTGACTCAAACTACTGGGGTGAGGGTAACGTCACCTTCAAAAGAGGGGCCTACTACAATAACTAAGATAATCTCTTAATCATGTGCAAAAGTGCGGAAATAATCAAAGGTTACACTAGATACGAGTCGGAACCAAGTGATTCATCTTGTCTATCTGTTTTTTCTTTTATTTTTATTTTCAACATTTTAGTTAGTTTCTATTTTTCTTAGTTTAAAACATTTTTCTAAACTTTTTATTTTGATTAGACGTTGAGGATAAACCGGTACTAAAAGCTCTTGTGTCCTTGGACGACCTCGGTATCTTGCCAACACTATACTACGCTCACGATGGGTGCACTTGCCCATATGTGTGTTTAGTGTTAGTAAAATATCGTGTTTTATAAATTTAAAACTTGGCTAAAAATAACTGTTAAAGGGGCTTAAAATATACACCTAATATATATAACACTTCACACGCATCAAGCCTAGAAGACTGTTGGAAACTAAGCACTGCTGGTACAAACTACTGATGACAAAGCACTGCACAATCAAGGACTGATCAACCTTGAGGAAAGCACTGATGAATAGAAAGAGCAGTAGTTTAGTATATCATCTGTTTTATGTATTGTCAGTGGTTAGGCTTAGCAGTGTTTGTATGAGATCAGTAGATACAGGTTGTTAGGCTGTTAGACGTCGCTTTCATGGTGACGTCAGCTGAGAAGCCTCAGCGGTTTGGATTGTCTATAAATGAAACAGTACTCTGTACTGTTACATTTGATTCGTCTTGAGTGAGTTCTTCTCCTCAATTCAATCCTTTCATCTTGTGCAATCCAACCTTGGGGTATCAAGCTGAGGGGGAGCTTAGTTTGTAAGCATGCTTTGTAATCTTTTGATTGACTTTGTAATCTTTCAACTAATGCAAATCATGTGTTTATCAAAACTATTTTCTTCCTTGATTGTGTCTATAAAGTTTGTTGTTCATTTCCGCTGCACTCAATGTTTAAATCTGTTTCATATCTAATTGATTTGTTCAAAACACACAAACAAGCACAATCATGAGAGCCTCCGATCCTAACAATTGGTATCAGAGCCTGGACAGTCAAATTCGATCTAACAATCAATTTGACATAACAGTTCGGCTCAAAATTCAGTGATACTAAGGTTGGTTGTATTCAGTTGAAAAACAGAGTAACGAGTAAACCATGATCAAAATGGTTATTCAAAAACTCTGTAAATCAACCAAGATGTCATATGACACACAAATCTCACACAACAAGTGATTTCACGCACAAAACACTCATGGTTTTTAGATCTGAAAACATATCTGTTAAACTATGGGATTATCTCTTATTTTCAAAATTGATTTCAACTATTGTTGTGAAAATTGTGCTGTTTCATCATGTTTAATACTAAAGTATGAACCTCAGATGAACAAAACCTATGTTCTTAAAACATTAGTGTTTTGGTAATAAAGAAAGAGGGAAATTAAAACTTTAGTCATAAGATCTGGTGTGTTTAAAAATAGGTTGAGGATCCTCAAATGGACAAAATCAACTATGTTAAAATACATTCAGAAAGTCAGGGATTAACATAGCCCATATCATATCTAGTGTGAGATTGGGTGAAAAACTTGTGCAAACATGACCAATTCTTTCAAAACATTTCGACAAAATGATTCTGGATTAAAGTATTCCTTCAATAAATACTTCCCAGTAAGTATTTCATTACTTATGAATGGGAAGGGTAAAAAGGGAAGAAGAAAATTCACAGAAACTCATAAGTGTGTTTATCTCAAAACTTTTGAAGTCAGAAGAAAAGAGTATAAACATAAAACACTTTAGAGTCAAAAGTTGGGGTAAAAATGGTCATCAAAGCAACTGTATGCAGTCACTGGTTTAGGAAAAAGTTCAGGTGACCATGGTATTTCCAGTGAATAAGCTTTCAAAAGGACTAGACAAATTTTCAGAATCATCACATAGTAACAAAATCTACATCAGGGTTTTGAAAACTTATGTGATCTTGTGTCCTCTTGTTTGCAATCAACTGACAAGAAAATGGTACCAAACAGTGGTCAAAATATATTCAAATTTCCTACCACTACTATCAAACCACTGACCATTTTCATAAACTTGAGAATGATATGATTACGTGTTTTATTGTATATATACCAGATCCTTTTGATGCCGTTCTCAGAAAAGCCTTTAACTATTTTTTCAAAGGTTTTTCTCAAATAACCAGGATATATTATTCGTTTTTTTAAGAATAATATATTTTGAACTATTGCTTATTTTTGTTGGCAATGGTTGTTGTTTTCTCTTAGGACATAGTACCTTATTTTTGTTGGTATTATTGTCCTCATAAATGGGTCAAAAGGATATAGTACATACGTCAAGGTCATGTCATTTCTCAGGCTTGTTTTAAAATTCTTATCAAAGGTTGGTTGCCAAACAGTGTTTAAACTACTGGGGCACTCATGTTTTAACTTGATATTAAACGTAAATGAGTTGCCCTTGCAAAAAGTTCTTATCATCTGGGGTACTAAACCACTGTCAAGGAGTTGTAAAAGCTTCAACATGTGTAATTGACATGTGGCAAAACCTTGAATGAAAAATCCTCAAAACCGTTGCTGACATACTGATCTTTCAAATCACTACCAATATATTACCCCTAACCACTGTTTTGTTCAAACATCTGTTTCCTAATTACTATCCACTGCTGAAAGTCAACCACTGACTCTTCATTTTGCTTGGCAAGCACTGATGCTCAAAATCAGTGTCTTATCCACTGATATACTATCCACTGATAGTAAAAATCTTCCACTGTTATCACTTTATTACCGTTGTAACTACTGATGCTTGGTACATCAGTGGCTCTCAAAACAACTGTCCTCCATTCTTCATCCATATCATCAGAGGTTGACACGTGGTCAGTTTTTAGCCTTCAGATCATAATAACCTCTGCCACATCAGCGATCACTTTTTCCCTAAATAAAACCCTGATCAAAACCCCCAAACAGGGTTTTACACTGTCGAATTGAATTCTAAAATTCTCTTCTCAAAGCAGTTTCCAAACCTTCCTTCTCAAAGCATTCTTCGATCTTCCTCATCAAAAATGAAGAATTCAAAATCGAAATCAAAATCACCATCATCCTCAAAAGAGGTCGCTCAAACAGGCGCTGAATCCGTTGAGATACCATACAAATCCCCTCACAACTATTTGGGTCTTCTCACAAAACCCTCAAACAACCACACCTTCAATTCCATCATCGACACACTGTCTGAATCAAAGTGCAAAACTTTGTTGTTAGCAGATGCTCCCATTTACTTGCAAACCCAGAGAGAGTTCTGGAAAAAGGCGACGCTTGAAAAACAAGACGATAAAGTCATAGCCATTAACTACTCGATACAGGGTAAAGTGATTAAAATCACTCCGCAATCAATATCAGAAGTCTTCAAACTCGACGATCAGAAAGGTAAAACTTCCTTTGACAAAAACAAGTTAAAAGCTGATTTTCTTAAAAGGGGATATGCAGAACAATCTAAGGTAGATACCTTACAAAAAGGTTATTTCCCATCTGCACCCAGATTTTTATTTCACACACTCTTGAGTTGTGTTTCTAATAAAACAAGAGTGTTTAACGAAATACCATTGAAGATTCAATGCCTGGGTTACGCTATTTTGAATAATAAAGACTACAACTACTCCCAGGAGATCTTCAATGACTTGGTAAAAAATGTTGAGAGTAAAGCATTTTTACTTTTTCCAAGATTTTTAAGCTATTATTTTAAACATAAATTTGAAAAAGAAAATGAAAATTTGCTCAAACAAGGTGTTTATTTTCAAATAAAAAGTTTAACACCTGAAACATTCACTAGAATGTTGGCACCAATAAAAACAAAAGCAAAGGTGTCTGAGCAGAATTTAGCAGTTACCACTGCTCCTCAGACATCTGCCGCTGAGCCCACTGCTCCAGGTAATCATAGCAGCACTACCACTGCTTTGAAACCCACACCTGCCACCACCAAAAAGACCAAAAAGAAAACATCCAGAAAACCCCCCAAACCCAAAACAAAGGCAACTCTGGAAGATGAGATCCCAGAGCAAATGCCAGTGACAACACAAATGTCACCACAAACCACTGCTGCTACTTCCTCACAACAGTTGGTAGAAAGATCTCCACCTTTGCCTAAAACTCCTCCTGCATCCTCACAAAAGGATCAGGTTGTAAGCACAGGGACCCCACAATATGAAGCTCTGGATTCAATCGGATCCATCTTCCTTAGTCCTGATCCCAAGGACATGTCTCTTTCAAATCCCATACCCTCACCAATAATATTACCACAATCCATGCTACCCTTGTTGCATGCAGTTGATATAGCTCAGACACAAACCAGTTCCTCTCTATCACCTGTCACTGAGAGTATACTCCCACAAGTGACTGGGTCTGATGCTACTACTTCTGCTATCCCAGCAACAATTGAGGAGGTTACACCCCCTGAGTTACAAGTAACTCTCGGTGGTAGTTCAAGTAGAGCAGCAACTACAACTGATGGATCAACAGATCTTCAGTTGGACAGTTGTTTCATTAATAAGACTCCCTTGAAGGCAATTTCTTCAATAGCACCTCAGATAACCACCAGAGAGTTTGTTATGCGCACTGGTACCTTTACAAGGTTAACAAGTGCTGAAGGAAGAAGTCCCCAGTACCAAGAACAAGGGGCATCAATGAGTGATTTTTGGGACTCAGTTCCTAAGTCACACATTGATACAACCACTGCTGGTGGGGATTCAGATGATCCCATTAAAGTGGGTGATGATTCAAAATATCAGGAATTGACGGGCAGAGTTGAAAAACTTGAAACCTCGGTTGCTGAAATAAAGGATATGGTGCAGGAGATTCTGAAAGCTCAAAAAGCACAATCCACTGCTGTTCCACCTCAAGCACCTGCTCCACCACAAGCATTTGCTGCAAATGAGCTCTGGAATATCTTTCAACCCTTACTTGAACACCAAAACAGATGGCTGATCAGCAACATGAAATACATGTGAAAATGCTGACAAATATGGTGGAGTCGAGATTTAAAGACACTCAAGCAGACATCAAAGCTATCAAGGTTCATCTCCAAAGCACTACTGGAAAAGTTCCCTCTACTATCCTTTTTATGGATAACCCCCTTGCAGATAATGCTAAAAAGGGGGAGAATGTCAAAAAGTTAAAGAAAAAGGGAATTGAAGATGGTCTGTATGTTGAACCAGAACAAGGAAAACAGCCATCTAAAATCTCAAAAGATTCAAAATCTCAAACTTCCATTCAAACAGCTGATACAGCAGCAGTTACAAAAACTGCTGTCAGTAGCCAAACAGCTGTCATCTCATCAACACACACAACTTCATCACACACCACTAAAACCACTGTCCTCACATCATCATCATTACCTCCTGCCATAAAGCAGAAGACAGCAGATGTTACAACATCTGCTCTAATGACAACAGTGATTGAAACACCAGTTGTTTCAACCATTGTCAGTCAATCACAATCACAAACCACTGCCACTCATATCACCACCACTGATCCACCAACGACATCATCAGCCTCTCCTACAATAAAAAGGAGAAGGATTCTCATACCTGATGATTCACCACCACCATCACCACTATCAAAAACTACCTCATCACCTTTAATCCCTGCTCAAAAGTAGAAGACAACTACTAACACATCAGTAGTTATAATGACAACAGATGTTGAGACACCAGTTGTTTCAACAGCTGTTATTCAGCCATCCACCACTGCTTTCACCAGTCTCACATCACAACCAACAAAGCTCTACACCAGAAAAAGAAAACTTACTCAGCCAGATGATGACAAATATGATCCCACTGCTGCAAAATATCCACTGGAACTAGATGCTATAAAAATGAGATGAGGCAATTCTACACTGATGATGATCCTTCAAATAGAAGATTTCCTTCACTCGTTGGCTACATGGTTCCAGAAAACATGGATGAATATCTTGAGCTCAAAGCAAGACAGGCTAAGATAAGAGCCAAGGTTGAATGTGAAGGTCAAGGTGATGAAGCCATTGCTGAAAGATTGGAACTTCTGCTCACAAAAGTCAAACAAATAAAAGATTTTGCACAAGAGCTGAGCAAAGAAAAGGCAGAACAATGAAAAGAGATGAGAAGAAAACTTCTTACATACATCATGCAAGAAAAATTTTATCCTGCTGAAGAAAACCAATTTGAAGAATGGCCAATAGTGGCTTTAAAGCATGAAGCTGATAGGATTGATAGAATCAAGAATGATCCTAAAAAGAAGAAAAATGCTCCAAATTGGAGCAAATACAAAAAGTTCATCACTGACCTAACAGCTGAGTACAAAAGAAAGAAACAGGAGTTGGTGGATGCAAAAGTGGACACTGCCAATGCCATATCAAAATGGTCAAAGCAGCATACTGATGAAGCCTATGAAAGGCTGAAGAAAAGGAAGATAACTGTATCAGGCACTTCAAAGAAGCATGAACAAATGATGAAGCTTAAACAGCAGATTGAAAACCTCAAAACACTGTTCAGGTCAACAGGAAATCCCAATCTTGTGTCAAACCAAGAAGAAGGAGAAAAGCTGACTGGTGAAGAGGTAAAGGAAAATGAAGTTGAGTACTTCACAGAAACCATCATGAAAATGGGTCTAAAAGAAGATAGCTCAGAAAAACTCCAAAACCTTTTTAAGAAGGTGTTAACTAAGCCTGCATCATCAAATACTTCAGAAGTTTCAGACATTGAGCCAGATCAACAAAAGAGACAGGAGCAGATAGAAAAGGAGACTGCAGAAGACATAGCTGCAGCAAACAATGTTATTGAAATGGCCTTCAAACGAATGTCTGAAAGTCTGCAAGTATTCACAAGGCCAACATCTCCCAACTCATCAATGAATAAATCTCTCCCAAGAAACCCAATGGGTTTAAAAGTACTAAAGTGGATGTCTGATCAAAAGACCCACGTATTGACTCTAGTCAGATCCAATGGCGAAGTGAAGTACATATCAAGGAAAGAAGCACTAGGCCTTAGTGTTGAAGATTTGCAGGATCTCCTTGAACTTACACTGTGCCGGGATGAAGATGACACAAGTTCCAAAGAATTTGAAGAAGAATTTAAAAGAAAAGCAAGGGAACTTCTGATGAGGAATAAAGATCCAGAATAATGAAAGGTTTTGGCATTATCTGTTCCAGGGGGAGATTGTTGGGATTGAACCCTACCAGAGGAACAAATAATGAAAGCCAAAACCAGGTCACAACAGTGGATTCGAAATAAGCAGTTGTTTACACTAAGTCTTCTCCCTTGAAAGTGATTACAACTGCTGAAGGCCTTATATCCACTGCCCGCATACAACTGCTGCTGTTCTGCGTAACTATTGATGAAGCCTAGAAGACTGTTGGAAACTAAGCACTGCTGGTACAAACTACTGATGACAAAGCACTGCACAATCAAGGACTGATCAACCTTGAGGAAAACACTGATGAATAGAAAGAGCAGTAGTTTAGTATATCATCTGTTTTATGTATTGTCAGTGGTTAGGCTTAGCAGTGTTTGTATGAGATCAGTAGATACAGGTTGTTAAGCTGTTAGACGTCGCTTTCATGGTGACGTCAGCTGAGATGCCTCAGCAGTTTGGATTGTTTATAAATGAAACAGTACTCTGTACTGTTACATTTGATTCGTCTTGAGTGAGTTCTTCTCCTCAATTCAATCATTTCATCTTGTGCAATCCAACCTTGGGGTATCAAGCTGAGGGGGAGCTTAGTTTGTAAGCATGCTTTGTAATCTTTTGATTGACTTTGTAATCTTTCAACTAATGCAAATCATGTGTTTATCAAAACTATTTTCTTCCTTGATTGTGTCTATAAAGTTTGTTGTTCATTTCCGCTGCACTCAATGTTTAAATCTGTTTCATATCTAATTGATTTGTTCAAAACACACAAACAAGCACAATCATGAGAGCCTCCGATCCTAACAAGATCAAACGTAAGTTTTTCATCAAGAACCGTGCGTTCGTACGAAGGGACTATGCCTATTCGTACGAACGGACCTTGCTTCGTATCTTCTGTTTTGAATCCAGTTATGTCTTCACGCATGTTTGTCATGAATTAAATGTTTTATCTACTAACTTAAACAAATTAAATGAATACTTTAACATTTTCAACCAAATTAGTTTAAAACCAAAACAATCCGCGATGTTAACAGTCGGTCCGTATGAACAGACATTGTCCCTTCGTACGAACCCACTTAGTTACCCAAACCGAACTACTTTAACATCTGTTTTAACCTTAGTTTTTACACCTGGTCATTTTAATTACTGTTAACATCATTTACCCTGCTGTTTTTGTAATAAAAATAGATCATATCACACTTCAAACTGTCGGTTCGTACTTAACAGGAGACTCCCTTCGTAAGAAGGGACTAAGCCCCTTCGTACGAACGGACTGCCTTGTATTTTAGTTTGTTTTGTTTCGCGTATTTCAACGATCTGATCCAACATTCTTTCACATCAGTAATCTCATATTCTCGTTTACTCATTTCAGTGTGATCTCGAGACTTCATCAACTCCACTCTCGGTTTTTGTGGAAATCTACGCATAACTGTGAGTATACTCGATCCCATTTTCGTTTTAAACACTTTTGGGTGCAACATGAACAATATACAAAAAACGCAACACTTGAAACTTGATTATATTCACACTCTATCCACATTTAAACGTGAAAACATTTTGATACTTGTTAATCTCATATGGTATGTATACATTTGTGTCTATATGCTCATTAACTTCGATCAAGCCTACCTTAACAATTATGCGCTATAGGATTAACGCACCGCCCTTGAGTCTTGGGGTATTGTTAAGTAAAACATATAAAACTCCCTTCATTTCAACGTTATGGAAAATCAAGATTGTGTTGGAAACTTTGGATTGACATATAGTGACACTAGTTCAGCATATTAGTAAGTCGTATGTGTTATTCATGTTGGATATGACCACGTTTAAACATTTTATTCTTATTATGCTATGTATAAAACTTGTATACTCGCCAACATTTTGTTGATCTTTATTTTAATACATGTTGCAGGTTGATAGACGAAGTGATGAAGAAACAAGCTAGGGTGAACTTAGAAACATGCCATACAAATAAAAAATATTTGAATTTTTGCTTTGTTTGATACAATTTGAATCATGTATGACATTTTTAGTATTTATGAAATTTTGATTTAATTATATTGTCACAATTAGTGTTATGATGTTTTGAGCGATTTGTTTTCTTCTCACTCTAATGTTTCCGCCATTGGTTGGGGTGTGACAGTTTGGAGGGTCGAGGGCTACCTGGGAAGTATATAGACATAATTAAGGATACATACGACAGAAGAGAAACTAGTGTCTGCACGCCTGTAGGGGATACAAACTTCTTTCCTGTGGAGGTAGGACTCCACCAAGGGTCTGCGTTGAGCCCTTTTCTTTTTGCGGTTGTCTTGGATGAGTTGTCCAAGTTGATTCAGGAGACAGTTCCGTGGTGCATGCTTTTTGCAGACGATATTGTGTTGATTGCAGAGACTAAACAGTGTCTGAACATGAGAGTAGAGGAGTAGAGGAGTGGCGAATGCCTTTAGAGGACAAGGGCCTAAGGTTTTGTCGATCTAAGAATGAGTATCTACATTGTGATTTCAGTGGTGTAGCTGATGACGATGACACCCAAATCACCATTGAGAATCAATTGGTCCCGCAAGCAACTAAATTTAAGTATTTGGGGTCGTTTGTACAAAGAGATGGTGACATAGATAGTGATGTAACCCATCGCATACAGGCTGGCTGGTGTAGATGGAGGGCAGCAAGTGGGGTATTGTGCGATAGGAGGTTCCCCAACTAAACTAAATGGGAAATTTTACACGAATGTAGTATGGCCCACTATGTTATATGGAACAGACTGTTGGGCTATCAAGAAGACACAAGCGCGCAAGATGGATGTAGCAATGATGAGGATGCTCAGGTGGATGTGTGGACACACGAGGTTAGATCGGATAAGAAATGAGGTTTTTAGGGAAAGATTAGAAGTGGTTAGTATATCAGATAAGATTAAGGAGGGGAGACTGAAATAGTTTGGGCATGTGAAGCGGAGGCAAACGACGACACCAGTTAGAGTAGTGGAAATCTTACTGTGGAGAGGAGGAGAGGAAGAGACATACCCAAACTGACATGGGATGAACAGATTATGTGTGATTTACTAGAGTTGCATCTTTCTGAGGATATGGTCCAAGATAAGACTTCATAGAGGCGTAGGATTAGGGTTAAGGACTTCTAGATGATATTGCAGTAATGTTTTAGGTGTATTTTAGGGTCGTATGTTTTTCTTATTTTTTAAGTGACTTTACCGGTTATTGCTTTCTTGTGTGTATGCCCAAATGATATTGTATGCTATTATACATGATTTGCATTATATTGTGTCACTCTGATCACTTTCTTGGTATTGGTGACCTCTTATTCCTATATTATTTGACTTGGTGTGTTGGTATGTTGTTCGTGTTGGAGCCGAGGGTCTCTCTATAAGCAGCCTCTCTATCCCTAGAAATAGAGGTAAGGTCTGTCTACATCCCACATTCCCACCCTCCCCAGACCCTATAAATACCGTTGCTATTTATGGGATTTACTGGGTATGTTTGTTGTTGTTGTATTAATGAATTATGAATGTTAGTGTTATATCCGTAAGTTGTATACTAACTAATAAATCTCTATATAATTGAAAGTCATAATTACAAAGAAAACAAGATCGCATAATATAAATTCCAAACAAAGAAGATAAGATATCTATTATCAAATATTTATTGGTCTTCTTTTGTTCATCATCAACTCTAATAGTAGAAATTAAATTAACCTGACATAACATGTCTCCATCACCAAGTGATCATCGTTTGGAGGCTATCAGTAGGAACTTGACTTACGCAGTTTTGTAACATCCATCTCTTTGATGTATATCCAAGAAAATATGTTTTAAGGAAACATCGAAAACCTTAACATTAATATAGAAAATATGTTTTAAGATTGTGTGGTTCTTTATCTTGCTTACAAAATAAATAAAGATTGTCTTTATTTTATAGAAAGTAATTAAATGCAAATACAATACACTTGATTCAAAACACGTTACCAGAAGATACAAGTACTACACATACGCTTAAACAATAAAATGTAATAAGTTTCATATTGCAGCTACAACAATATTCAAGCAAACATGAAGAGCTAGGTTTGGCGGAGGCCATGAGTTTGGCATGGTTCCCTTAAACAAAATTCCGCGTCTCTGTATACGAGGTGTCTGTCTCCAACGCTACAATAGTTGATGCAATAGTTGTACCATTAGAGATGAACTTACGAGCATAAGATAGCACCGTGTTTTCCTGTGTGTAACAATCAAGAGACATTAATACCTTGGTCTCGCGAAAAATGTTTGGAGAAATATATATTACGAGTCATGAATCTTATATGTTGTATCTTTAATATAGTCACTATATAGGATATATAGATCTAAAGTAGACACCTTGGTTTTGTAGATATATCAAAGGAGAAACTCTTCAACTCATTTGTCTATATTAAGCCTTTTTATGTATAAATCGATAAGTATAAAACTGATTAAATCTTTTTCTTGTTAGTGTTAATGGGTTGTTACAAGACTCATTTTAATATAGTACAATTATTTGTGTCTATACTGAAACATAAACCTCCCTTCTATAGTTTGTAACAGCACTAGATCTTATTTATTTTCGCATAAAAGTAATTATATTTTAGAAAAAGTTCAATTATAACAACCATATAATAGTGTTTCATATAATATATCCAAGAAAATAAGTATGAAATATCTTTGAATTGTAAAGAGAAGTAACTCATGTTTAAATAACAGATCCCGTCGCTTGTTTAGTATCCGACCGTACACTGCAGGTAGGGTACCTCCTTCAAACAGCAACCTTCAAAATGAAAACTCATCACCCCTCCCTCCTACTTCTCTCTCTCTCTCTCTCTCTCTCTCTCTCTCTCTCTCTCATGGTGGTGATCACTATACTTATATCTCACGTCACTCTCTCTCTCTCTCTAACACACTATATATATAATGCCCACATACAAAACCTTCCATTACTCCATTACCCAACCCCACATCACACACAACTTCAACATCTTAATCCTATGCTTGTTGATTTTAAAGAATCCATCAACTAGTTTATCCACTTATTGTTCTTCATTTTTCGTGACATGGGTGACAATAATAACAATGTCAATCTTCCACCTGGTTTTCGATTCTGCCCGACTGATGAAGAACTCGTCGTTCACTTTCTTCAACGCAAGGCCTCTCTCTTACCATACCACCCCGATATCATCCCTGATCTTGATCTCTATCCTTATGATCCTTGGGACTTGGATGGTACTAATTATTAGTAACATTTTTTACATGCACATATTATTTAAGGTATAATATTTTAATGGTTTTGCTTTGCTTGTAGGAAAAGCTATGGCTGAAGGAAAAAAGTGGTATTATTACAGCAGGAGGACACAAAATCGAATAACGAGTAGCGGGTATTGGAAATCATGGGCATGTGATGAACAAATTATAAGTTCAAGTAGTAGCAAACGAGTTGGTGTGAAGAAATATTATGTGTTTCATGTCGGTGAAGCTCCTGAAGGTGTTAAAACTAATTGGATAATGGAGGAATTTAAACTCTCTAGTAATGCTAGTTCATCTTGTAGTAGTAGCAGCAATGGTAGATCGAAAAGAAGAGGCAACTCCAAAGTAGTAAGTCTCAAGATTTTTCTTTGGATCACTTGTGTTGTGATTTCAATTTTAATATATTAACTTTATTTTTAACATTGCAATAAAATTTTACTAGAAATCATATGTATCATTAAAACCCATTGATAATTATGTAATATTAATGCTATATAAGTTATTAATCATTTTTATTCTTATTCAAGACATGAACTTCTAAGTTTATAAAAATAAAATAAAAACTTTAATAGCCCTTTTTTGGTGAGTGAGTAGTTTTTTTTTTTTTTTTTTTGAACGGCGATATTTCTACAACAGGCGATAGAGATCGCACCTAACCCTATAACTCGGGCAGGCCCCTCCGCCCCACTCCGGCAGCCAAGACTATGTTGTCTTAACCGGGCCCACGCTTGGTGCATCAGAGTTTGGCTAAGGCGTTCCCCGAGAAAATTTCCAGCCCCCTGCCCATATGACAGGAGTTGCACCCTCCACAAGAACCAAGGTTCTCTGGAGTAAATGCACTGTAATAGAAAACTCGGGGTGGCTCGGATTCGAACTTGAGACCTTAAGGTCCCAAGTCCTAACCTTCATTGCCATGACCGTTGGGACAAGTCCCATGGTCGAGTGAGTAGTTAATACTCCATATACATTCAATACATAGATATATATTATATATATTTATTGTGATATTTAAAAAAATGATGTGTGTTTTTTTCTGTTCTATTTCTACATATTATTAGGATTTAAAGTTGGTAATTAAATATTTCTGGTAAAAACGATATAATGGATAACTAAAGGTATTCAATTGCAACTTCCTTTTTTTTTTCTGTTTTTAACGTTTTAATTTCCATCTTTTAGGATTTAAGCAAGTGGGTCATATGTCGAGTGTTCGAGCATAGTTGTGACAACGACGACAATGATGATGGGACAGAGCTTTCATGTTTGGATGAAGTTTTCTTATCGTTGGACGATTTCGATGAAATTAGTTTTCCAAATTAAGGAAGAGAAAGAAAGATACTAATCAAGGGACCTACAAGGAGCTAAAAGGACCTAATGTATCTTATTCAGTTAATGTCAACTTTTATAATGTATTTAACCAGGACAATACTTCTTTGGTTATCACGTAATGACTTGCATTAAGAATTTGAATTAAAATTGTTATAACATACAAGTTACAAGTAATATAGTACGTTCAAACAATTATAACTATGCGTTCAAACTTTCAAGTATGATCAGGGATTCAGGGTTATAATTTCCCTTGACAAACACATAATTATAATGCTACGTTGAACTCTTCATATATTTGATCAATACTTAGTTAGCCATTAACCTTAAAAGAAGCTCAATGTGTAAAATAAATAGTTAGGACACGTTTATTTTATATAACACCGTGCATATCTTACTCACTACAATCGTGTCATATTAGCATAGATAAGCTTTAATACTCGAAATATGAAAAGATTAGCTCAGCACAATACAATTTGGTTATTAACTTTGTTTTTTATATTCTATTTTTTTATTATTATTATTATTTAACGTAATGTATTTTTACAATTCTTACCATCCAACTACATTAATCAACTGATTTATTTTAGAAATCACTTATAAAATCAATTATCATTGTTATTCTTCATTTTTTTTCTTAATATTTTAACAGCATAATTTTGAATTTAGTGAACTTTTAATTAAAAAATATATGTTTATTAACAAAAATTAAAAACTAATTTTATATTAAATTCATTTGGTTAATAATATAATAACTATCTTTAATTAAAATAGTAAGTATCTACAACTAAGTACGATAGAAGGACGGAAAACCGTAAAAATAAATAGCTTCAACGAATGACACCTGTCTCCTATGGTTTTCTTTTATAATATAGTATAGATAGATAAATTATACAAAGATTGTGCGTATGAGAAATTATTTTTATTTGCTCTTCTATTACTACTAAGACTAGACGGTATGGGGGCCGGCTGAGGCCCGGCTTGGCCCGGCGCCGGTCCCCCACACCGCCCCCCATAGGGTCGGCCCGTCAACTTCGTCCTCCACAAGCCGATCTCGACGCCCCTCTCTCCTAACACACACATCTATACATACATATATATATATATATAAAGGGGTTCAACCCCCATCCCCTAGGTGCATCCCCTTCAAGCCGAGCCTACGTGGCGGTGACGTGACCGCCCTACCCATCTCTTGGGATGAGTCTCTACATACCCACCAGTCTAAAACTGTATGAAATCTAATGAAGTATATATAGTTGAAAATGCAGTTCCCAAAAAAAAATGCACGTATTTCGACGAGTTTTCCGACAAAATTGTGATAAACTTTAGCCAACTTTCGGACAAAATCTATTTTCTATATGTATTTTTTATTTGTATTGACAACTTTACGACAAAAGTCTTTTTTATATTTTTTAATTATTATTTATAAAACTGATAACTATTATTGATTTTATTATTTATTTTAAAACATCAAACAAAAGAAGTTTTTTTTATTGTATATTTTCCACTTGCTGGAAAAAATTATTTTGTCGACATTTATTTCGTCCGAATGTTGTAGGAAAACAAAACGTAAATACTAGAATTTTTTTTTGTACAACATTATGACCAAAAGCTAATGTCAAAATAATTTTTTTTTATCTAATATATAACGTCAGAAACTTTATTTTCGTAAGAAAAGGACTAGTTTTCTAATATTATATATTACGTATTCAATAACACACATATATTGGAGGGTTCAAATGAAAAGAATTTTTATGTAAGGCATTGGGGTGTACCTTAACACATGGGGTGTTAAATGTGACATGTCATGTTAAGAGGCATTCCATACCATTCCCTTCTTGTGTTAATGAGTGTCAAAGAGATTAATTCATTTAATATTTGCATTTAATTTAATATAAGGGTATATTGGTAAACTTACAAAAATCATTAATTTGTATTCTTTCCCTTTAATAACTAACTAAATTAAATTTGTAACTCCTTTTCAAAATATATACATTTTTCAAATTAAAAAAAAAACAACTTAATTTAAAGTGTAGAATAAATTATTAGTTGTGTAGGATAAATTACGAGTTGTGTAGGATAAATTTCGACTGTGTAGAATAAAATTCTATAATGTGTATGGTGTATATAGGAAAATTTTGATATGTGTATGTTTTGTAGATTATATGTATGATAATTAATGATTAGTTGACTAATTAATTAAAGAGTTAAAAATTAATGATATTAGTTATAAATGAAATAGTATTTTACTAATATGTCTTTTCTTCTGTTTCTTCTCACGTTAAATTTCTTCTCAAATGAACATTCCCCTATATATATATATATATATATATATATATATATATATATATATATATATATATATATATATATATATATATATATATATAGTGGAGAGTTCAAATGAGAAGAATTAAAAATTAAGAATAAAAAGAATAAATGATACAAAGTTAATTTGAACAAATCATTTAATGAGTCTATTATTTATTTTTGTTATTCAAATTAATAAACTCTAATCATTTAATGGGCCTATCTTATAAAATAGTTGTGCACCTTACACGATAAAAACAATCATGCACAAGATCTTACATTTTCAACGTTTCTTATACCATTAAAACAATATTTTGGTATAGGATACAGAATGTGTAGGACTTAAATACTTTTAAATAATTTTGCGACTCATAATAAAATATGTGTAGGACACAAAATTTTTAAATAATTTTGTCACTTCTAATAAAATTTGTGTAGGAGCCAATACATTAATGATGGTGAAGGAGAAATTTATGGTTGCATTAATAAGAATTTAGTAACTCTTCAAAATATTTATTAATATTCTATATCAAAATGTCTATACTACCCTTAGTAATAAAAACATTAATTAAAAGTTGACAAAAATGATATCTTGATTCACAACCATTGATCAAAAAAATAAATGGTCCGAATTAATTCATTTTTTCTTCTTTTAAGAAATTTCTTCTCAAATGATCCCTATATATATATATATAGGAGAAGAATCCGTTAGAAACCACCCTTTATTGAGAGAACCGCGAGAACCAATGTGAACACAACCAAAAATACCTAAAAATAGCTAAAAACACATAATTTTTTTTTAACATTTTTTATAAAAAAAAATCGATACTTTTAGTAGGATTTTTTTTTTTTTTTTTTTGCTACTAAAAGTAGCGATTTTAATGTAAAAGATACTTAAAAAATTGTGTGTTTTTTTTTTATTTTTTTAGGTTTTTTGGGGGTTTAGTTTTTAGCATTTTAGCTTTGGGGGGGGGGGGGGGGGGGGGGGTTAGTTTTTTTAGGTTTTTTTAGGGTGTTTAGTTTTTAGCATTTAGCTTGTGGGGGAGGGGGGTTAGGTTTTTTTTAGGTTTTTATAGCTATTTTAGGTTGTGTTCACATTGGTTCTCGCGGTTCTCGAAATCACATTAGTTCTCGCATGAACCTTACCCTATATATATATATATATATATATGTAGGGAGCCGCTAAAATAGAAACCACATCCAGTTGTAAGAACTGTGAGAACCACTCTCAACCAATAAAAAAAATGGGTATTGTGGTCATTTACCCCAAATGTCTAATCTTTCCTCTCTCTTCATTTAAAGTCTCTGACTTTATAAAAACCTCTCTCCTCTATCATCTCTCATTTACATTTTTCCATTTCTCATGTCTCAATTTGTTCTTCAGATCCATTCTTTTCACTCACACAAATCTCTCATATCTCTATCTCTCTCTCTCTTGAAATCCTTTATGAAATCTCTCGACGAGGGTTTTTCATTTGACTGTAATAGAGTTTGGGTTGGAGAGGGTTTTTACAAATCTCTCATATCTCTATCAGATCCATTCTTTAAATGTAATTTTTAAAAGGGGGTTTTTACAAATCTCTCACTCACACAAATCGTTCTACTGTTGAAGATGATTATGATGATAATCTGCTGTTATTAGTGACGATGATGATGAGAATCGACGGCGACGGCTCAGGGGATGTATTCTGAGGATGATGATGTTTATGTGCTTATCATCGACGGCGACGACCGTTTTTCTGAGGATGCTGATGTTTATGTGCTTATGGCAGTAGACGACGGGGAAGGGGGTGTAGTTGCTCCGTCGAACCTCCGGCGAGCTCCGGCTACCCGTTTCACTTCCGGCAAACTCCGGTAAGTGTATTTATTTCTTTTCTGTTACGGGTAGCCTCGTTGATTTCACATAGTGCTAACTTTTTATTTTTATTTTTGGATCTTGGTACTGTGTATGGTGTCATTTGGATCTTGGTACTGTGTATGGTGTCATGAGAGGTTATCAACAGTGGCCGGCGACGGTGGTAGCCACCGGAGTTAATGGCAGTGCTATGACGGTGGTGATTATGTCGGCAGTAACGGTTGAGGTGGTGGACATAAGTACATAACTAGGCTCGGGTGGTGGTTATGTCGGCACTAACGGTTGATGGTTTGATTTTTTGGTTGGGTTTCTTTGATTTTTTGCCTGTGTTCTTGTTTATCTGGTGATTTTGATCAATGGACTTTTGTGGGTTTGATATGTTTGATTTGGGCGGCGATGATGAAAAAAAAACGCCGATTTTGATGACGATGGCGCGGCAAGGACGGCGGATGGTAGGTTTTTTAAACCTGCAACCCCTCTTTTGCAGCCTTTTGATTATCCGTTAATCTGAGCCAAACCCCGTTTTTTTTTCCGAGATAGACTTTGTTTTGATGTTGTTGGTTTTTAATTTCCCCCCCCCCCCCAGTCGATGATGATAACGATATATCTGAGACATCTCCCGAGTTTGCGATTTCTGGGTGCGTTCGTTTTTGCGTAAAGAAGTTTTTGTAAAAAAAAAAAGTTAACCCGTAAACTTTTTAACGTAAAAAACGTAAAACGTAAAAAGTTTT